>JASDFA010000003.1:147645000-150117500 GCA_035772735.1 Datura wrightii
ATGGCTAAATCCAATAAGAAGCAAATCGTACTCAGTACCAAAATAAACGACATAGCTAAACAACCATATACTATAAGACATCGCAAAATATATGTAGTACATCTTGTCTTTTCATCCATACTGTGTGTCTGTGTATATATATAAAAGATAAAAGAAACTTATTGGCCACTTAATCGGCACATCATGATGATGTTACATGATTAATTTCTAAATCATCGAGTTAGTGTGGATCTTCAGGTCAAGTGCAAAGCATGTTGCAGATCTTGAGCAATTAATCTATATTCAAAAATAATTATGTAGAAAATCCGATTCTACTAAGTACTAACCATCAATATAAAAGAAAGTTAATATTTTTTTTTTTGAAAGATAACATACTTAATTAAGGAGTCAATGAGGCAGGTTTCTTATCTCAATGAAAAGAATAATAAAATAGAGGTAAAAGTCAATTGACATATGTGGGGGCTATATCTATCCTATGTGATATTTTGATCATATAACTCAATGTCTAACTATTCTTTAGAGTTTAAAACGTCACTCAAAGGTTTAAAAAAAGGGGAGCAGTAGCTTTCGCCAGTGGTAGCCACTAGGTTAGTATTACAAAGTCAATTGTAAAAAGTGAAGGGTCTACCAAGATTTTCCTCCTTTTTTTTTCCTTTGTTAAACGGTAAAGGGTAAACATATCTACCAACATATTGAAAAATAGTATGAAATTTATTAAACCCCCATTGCCCTCAACGTTAGCTTTCGAGTTGAAAATGCATATTCTTCTATTGATTGGACCCGCGTCTTAATTGTCCTTAACATTAATTTTATGATTAAAAATATCTTTTTTTTTAATGGAATAATGAAATGGCATATACGAGACTTCAATTAAATATGTGACATTAATTTATTAGTCCACATGACCCTAACTATGTATAACTCGACATATCCATGCTAACCCGAAATAATTAGAAACCATTTACTCGTACTCAATTCATGAATGCTTCACACTTTGTGACTGAATAAATTTAAAAGATAATAATGTCTTTTTTGTTTGAAACTGTGATTTTTTATTTAAAATCGATGCAAACAAACTCTAATCAATTCTAGATCTAGGTTCAATTCGATTTCTTCGTCTCCTTTAACAATGGTGGATTATTAAAAATTCAGCCTTAACAATTTTGAATAAACAAAATTCGAATGAAACGGGTTATTTATAAGTTAAGTCTAATATTCATGTGGACTAGTAAATCAATACCACCTATTTAATAAGTCACATAAATCATCTCATAAGTCCTTTAAAAGGAAAAACATTTTTAATGTAGAGGGCAATTGGGGTCCGTATAAGGGGAGACATTTTAAACCAGAAAATGAAAATTAAGAAAAATTATGATCCAATAGATAAATAAGAAGAAACTTAAGGGATTAAAATGCTCTATTAACAGATGTTTCAATTAAAAAATTTAGACTCAAAATCTTTAATTAAATATGAAAATATATATCTGTATTGTTCATTAATTTTAAATAAGTATATCTCTCTGTATTGTTCCACCAAACAAGTGATGTAGAAATAAAAGGTGAAAGTTGGGAAATCGGCATGCATGATAGGTTGATTGATGCAATACCAAATCTTAACTTTTACACTATTCCTTTTACGGAGGATGTGATGAAACAAAGAAAAGGGGTTATTGACATGATATACATTTGTCAGAAAATCCTTTTTGAATTGTGATACTATTTACATTTTATTTTTCTTTCGGAAATTAGGGATATGTAAAGGGAAATCCTATTGGGGTTCAAGCGTTCAACTTAATAACACCGTTGACTACGATTAATAATTAATTAATGACTATTTGAGGGGTCTTGATTTGGAACAAGATATTCCGGACTATAGTGATGAAATTAATAAATTATAATATGATTAGATAAGAAAACAATTTAATAGATACGATTTTATTAGTACTAGTCTTAGTGTACGTGTTTAACGCGTGTTGTTTATATTAATAATAATAAATATTTAAAATTAACATAAATAATATTTAAAAGATGTATTTTTGTAGCAATATAAAAGTTTAGAAAAAAAGTATAAATTTTCAATTGATAAATAATTATGTCTAAGAGTTTGATCTATATAGTACTTCTTCTGTTTTATTTTAATTGTTAAGATAAGATTTGCATACCCATTAACAAAAAAATAATAAGAATTGCAATTTGACTAATATAACCCTATTAATTAATAGGTACTTTTTGGAAACATAAAACAATAATTCTTTTTACATTTTAGAATGACTTTAAGTACTAAGAATAAAATCAAAAAAACCATGGTCAATTATCTCTTAAATTTTAAAACTAGCAAGTATTTTGAAACAACTATTTTTAGTATACCTAGCAATTAAAATGAAACGAGAGGAGTGGTTCTTTCTTCAGTTTGTTCCAATACATATTTCAATGAACAAAAATGTTTAGAAACAATAATTGATTGAAAGATAAAAAATTATTCGTTTTTACATGAGCACTTAAATACATGTATTATATGTATATTTTTTTTGTTAATTATTACAAAATTTGTATTAACTATACTTTTAACAAATTAACATTTAACATAGATATTAGCATTACGAAAATGCATATAATACAAAGTTGTATAGTAGAATAGAACATATATTATAAATTATTCGTTTAAACAATTAACACTTACAAAATCATAATGTGAGTTATTAGTGGCTTGTTTTGACACTAATAAATTGATACGATATCACAAATATATTTATTTATTTGTAATTGGTCATCCACTAAGAAAACTCATTAAAATTAGCGAAAACAACCATGAATGCTTGTATTAGGGTAGACTGTCTATATACACTCCTTAGGGTGTGATCATTCTCCGAAGCCTGTGAACGCGGAATGCTTTCTACACCAGGTTGCCCTTTTTCCCAAATTGTATTTTTAAAAATCCTAAACCTAAGATTGATTTGCATTACAAAAGCAATTTTATTCAATGTATAATTATTAATTTAAATGATAAAATATTAATCGCTTTTAAATTTCTAAATATTAATATTTTTTATATATTTTAAAAAAGGAAGGATTTAATATATAAACTTTACATTTTCATTCTCAAGATTCAAGGCTATTCCTTTCACACCGCTGTCAAATTTAACCATTTAGTTAATTTTAAAATTTTAAGTATTAAAAAAATAATTAAATAACTATTTTGTCAAGTGTGATACTCTATTTTTAAAAAGTTAAGGTAAAAGCAAATGGTATTTTGTGATGAAGTTTAGATCGTACTTTAAATATTTAGTAATGACTTAATTTTAAAAGTTTCATTTTAGCTCAATTTTTTTCTCCCTCTCTCTTAATTTATGTGTCTAGTCAAACACCTTCACTTAAATTAAAATTGAAGAAACAAAGTAGATTTAATGAAAGAGAGTGAATAACAAGAGTACTTGATTAATTGTAACAACTTAAAATATATTGTGTTTGTAGAATTTTGATTTATCACAATTCTAATATTAATATTATTAAATAGTGATTGTAAATATTGTTAATATTCTTTGGTTTTCATTTTCAATTTGAATGATAAATATTCTTTTTCATTTCCTTTTTTGACATTTGAAATTCTTTTTATTACTGTTCTATATTTGATTCTATATCATATATATCTCACATTCTATATTTATTTTAAATTCTAATTATTTAATGGAATGGTTAGTTATAACTAATGAGACATTCCTCTGCTTTCAGGCGAAACTGAAGATAAAAAAAAGAATCGATCGTTTAAATATTTCAAATCGAATGTAAAATGACAGGAAGAGAGACATATAAATGGGGTATATATCCATCTATATTGAATTGCGGATGACGAAATGATAAAATTATATTTGATTGGACAAAAAAGGGTCTCCTATAGAAGATAGTTAATAAAATCAAAGAGGAGAAAAAAAAAATTCGAGATAGGAATCAGTATCTACTGAATTTAATCGTTCCAGTAAAAATGAAAGAAAAAGAATATATATATATTATATATACAATTTTTTTTTCCAAAAAAGTAAAAGTTCAATGGATTATTGCATAATAAAATTTCATTTAAAAAATTGTGATGGATAATTAGTTAGTGCAATAAGTAAATGATTGGTATAAGTTAACTGAATTATAATTAATTTTAAAGTCTTAAATATTAGGACTTTCAATATAATTCAAATAAGCAAAGATTTAAAAAGAAAATTTTCAGTCAATTTTAAATTATTAAATGTTAGAAGTCCTGACCTTTTAGAAATAAGTAAAGATTTTAATAGCTATTACTTTAATTAATTTTAAAGTCCTAAATATTAGAATAATAATTAAGTGATAATTACTTAAGAAAAATAGTAAATGACAATTTTATCTATTGTAAAATCTTTTAATGAGGGGCAAAAAATTCAATCAAGATTTTTTAAAAATTCCCACACTTTTAATATAGTATAGATAGATAGTTCAATTCACTAAAAAAAAAAAAAAGACATGACGTATAGTATAAATGCGTGTTAGATTTAAATAAGATAAATTAAAATGAATTTTTATTTTTAATTTAAACTTATCCACAATTTTCAAAGATAAAAGTCCTAAATTAAAGAAAATTTATTTGATGTTAACTCAACATTACTAGATGTAATTGTCCAAAAAAAGCTAAGTGGTTAATATATCATGTGTTTACTATAATTATTTGAAATGTATTTGGCTAGGATAACAATTTTAGCTGCCCGTTAATTAGTCAACCATCAAAATCATTTAGTTCAATTTACTAAACAAAAATAAGGCATGATGTATAGTATAAATGCGTGTTAGATTTAAATAAGATAAATTAAAATGAATTTTTATTTTTAATTTAAACCTTATCCACAACTTTCAAAGATAAAAGTCCTAAATCAAAGAAAATTTATTTGATGTTAACTCAAGATTAGTAGATGTAATTGTCCAAAAAAAGCTAAGTGGTTAATATATCATGTTTTTACTATAGTTATTTGAAATGTATTTGGCTAGGATAACAGTTTTAGCTGCCCGTTAATTAGTCAACCTTCAAAATCATTTAGTTAACGATTTTTCAAAAGTTTTGGAAAAGAATTTCATTATCTTATCTCAGAAATAATAGTTCCAAAATTTTATCACCCATAAAATATGATAGAACTAATAGCATAATTATCATATAAATAATCCTTGAATTGTTAATCTTGAAATAACAATTATATACCAAATATAAAATAAAATAATCTTATAATTTATCTGACAATTACAATCTCTTATCCACTAATTAAACGGCCCCGAATGCTGTTATCCCTAGTTATAGTTTTGACATTGTAACAAGAAAACTAGATCTTGAGTGAAAAAACAATACATGCTACTAAACATTCAATGAGATTAACTTTATTAATACTTTCTAACAAAGTATTTTACTCACTAATAAAAGAACACAAACTATGTTATAATATTTCTTATGTCTAAATTTATATGATGTATTTTAATAAAGAATATAATTTTTTTTTAAAAAAAATTGTGAACTAAAACAACCGGCGAGAGAGTAATAAAAAGAATTTAGTACTAGACAGGCTGTTTCATTCCTTTACTCAATTTATTTAATATGTAGATTCACTTCTTTTCCCCACACACAATCATACCTTCAGGAGACAAGGTCTTTCCATTTTCCATCACTCTTCCTTTGGCAATAACTACTGTTTCTTGAAAAGATAACGTAAAGTGGACGTCTTCATCCTTTAATTCCTCTTTCATTGCTCTAAAAAGTCGGAGGCTCTAATCAAAGTTACATGTTGATTGAATTCAATAATTTAAAAGTTTAATTTTTATATTTTAAAATTTTAATTCAATATATATATTTGTTATTTTAATTTATGTGATATGTGTTATTTTATGAAAGTTAAATTAATTAATTTTTAAAAATTAAAATAAATTAAATTAATATTTTTAAAATTTAAATAATATAAAATTACATAAAAAGTATTACTATAAGTTATAATTTTATATCAATATGATAAAAAATGTATATATTTTAAAACTGTTGGCTAAACTTTATAAGTTGTATGTGAAAAAGCGAAAATTAGTATATAAATTAAAATAGAAAAAGTATAAATTATTATACTTTAGAACCTACTCCCCAAAAATTTTTTATTAATTCAATTGGTTGATCACCTAAATTTTCATCTTATTAGTAATGATTCAATAATAAAAGTGGCTTCAGCTTATTTTATATTTACTAAAAAAAATAATAAATATAAATTATATTAGCTAAAACTACTCATATTTATTAGATGCTTCTTAAAAATTAAGTACTATTAATAAGAAATAAAATTTTAATATAAAAATATAATTATTAAAGCGATAAATATTTTTAAATAAAAAGAGACCTATTTTAGAATAGATGAAGTAATAATTGAGAAGAGCTAAAATTCTGAAATCTAACTTTAAATTGGGTCACTGCCTCTGCTTGTTTCAATTTCCTATACCTCACAAACACCCCACCCCCAGCTTCAGTCTTTTACATATTACATCTGTCACTTCCTTTCTTGTGTTTCATTCTTCTCTTTTCCTTCTTTTTATAGGAAAGCCAGTATATTATATATTGAATCAAGAAATTAACCATGAAAGAAAGAGGGAAAGCTGCTATGGAAACTGATAGCTTTTCAGATTTCAACTATTCTGTTTCATCAGATATGCCATGTAAGAAACACCCTTCTTCATCTTCTGTTGGAATATGTTCTTATTGCCTTAAAGAAAGATTAGTCAACTTGGTTTGCTCAGAATGTGGTGAGCAGAGACTCTCTTCTTGTTCTTGCTCTGATTCCTCTTCCTCTAATCGAAAATCATGCACTGCCGAAGTTGGCAGTGTTGGGAGGATTTCTTTTCTGTTGGAAAATGAGAAAACCGATCAGTTTCCACAGCAATTACAAGCAAAGAAACAGAGCAAAAGGGAAAAAACAGAGCAAGTCATAGTCCTGAGGAGAAGCAGCAGCAGCTGTGTGGAGATCAAGAAAAGTAGCAATGGGTTCTGGAAAATTAAGAGGCTTTTCAGGAAGAAGAAGAAAAGGGGTGTCGAGAATGGTAATGATGTGGATGAGAACAGTGATATTTGGGTATCTGATGCTATGGCAGTGTCAAGATCAAGATCGGTATGCAGTTTCCGAGGAGGTGGATTCAATGACACTGATGAAGGCAGTGATTACAGATTCTCAAGTGCAAAAATCTCTGATGTTACTGGTGGGATACTTATGGATTCTGATGAACCAAGAAAAAGTGGATTTAGGGGTACATCAGATTCTGAATTTGGAAGTGATTTCAGGGGTTTAAAGAAAAGTTTCACTACTTCTGAACTTGAAAGGATCCATAGTGTTCCAAATAGGAGCATATTCCCAGTTAAAGAAAGTGATTTTACTTCAATGGATGATTCAGCTTTCATTGACTTAAAATTGGATTTATCATCAGAGGCGAAATCAGATTTCCCTATTGCTATGAGGCTCAGCAATGCTTCAGATAATGGCAACAGTTCTGCAGCATCTTTAGGTAATTTGAGAGGCCCTGGAATTGGGGCATTTGGACACAGTGGTTCTTGTAGGATGACAGTGAATGAATATGACAGAGGAGGGATTAAAAGGAGTGGCAGCAAAGGGAACAAAGTGTGGAAATGGATTTTCAGGCAAAGTTCTGGGAGGAAGAGTACAGGCATTAACAGAGATGAAAATGACATCCTCAAGTCTTGAATTCTTGAATATGAAAGATTTGTAATGATCTCTTTGTTTTTGTTGATATATGGATATCTCCCTTAGCTGGTTTAGAGAGTCACTTTGAACAGTAAATATAGAGTTTCCTATGCTTTGAATTACTTTACTTTCTTCTTCTTCTTGATCTTCTTATCTGTACCTTTTTTCTCAACACATTGCGATAGTGGATTAAAAAACAAAAGAAGCAAATTAAATCGATCTTTTTATTATTATTATTATACATAGAAGAACTTTCCTTCTAAATCGGAAACTAAAGCAAATCCAATTAAAAGAAGGTTGAAGCTACAACCTATGCAATGGCCGAATGAATTTAATTTGTTGTATATAGTTAAATTTCAATTTTTCATAACTAAGTATGATTATAGGAATTTCAAAATTTTGTATCATATTCAAATCCTTTCTTAAGTGAAAATAGGTTAGCAGGAGTTTGTGGATTTAATTTTTAAATTAAATAATATTAGTGGTTAATTATAATAGCTAATTAATTTTTTTTATTTGGAAAAAGCTATTGAGTTTAGTATGTTAGGCTACATTGCTGATACACCTCAAAATTCTATAAGGTCCCACATATCTCGGACTGAACTTCCCCTTCTTTCCAAACCTCATCACCCCTTTCATGGGCGAAATTTTCAGGTATACCCAGTCATCAACTATAAACTCTAACTCTCTTCTCCGCATATCGACATAAGATTTCTAGCAGCTTTAAGCTGTTTTCAACCTTTCTCGGATGAACTGAACTTTCTGCATTGCCTCGTGAACTGAGTCTGGCCCTATCAAGGTCGCTTCATCAACTTCAAACCACCCTATAGGAGATCTACACCTCCTACCATACAATGCCTTCAAATGGGGCCATCTGGATGCTAGAATGGTAGCTGTTGTTGTACGCAAATTTGATAAGGGGCAATGGTCATCCCAATTACCCTTAAAATCGATCGGCGCACGCTCTTAGCATATCTTCTAGGGTCTTAATGGTCCGCTCAGCTTGCCCATCCGTCTGCGGGTGAAAAGCAGTGCTAAGCTTGACCTGAGTGTCTAGTTCCTTCTGAAAGGACTTCCAGAAATGTGAGGTGAACTGCATTCCCCTGTCTGAAATGATAGCCAAAGGCACCCCATGGAGTCTAACTAACTCTCGGATGTAAAGTTTGGCACAGTCCTCAGCTGAGTCTGTGTTTTTAACTAGGAGGAAATGAGCTGACTTAGTCATCCGATCTACTACCACCCAGATTGAATCATGCTATCGGTGAGTCCGAGGTAGACCAGTAATGAAATCCATATTCACTTCTTCCAACTTCCACGTGGGTATACTGATATCTTAGGTCATGCCTCCTGGCCTTTGGTGCTCCACCTTGACTTGCTAGTAGTTCGGGCACTTGGCTACAAATTCAGCAATGTCTCTTTTCATGTCATTCCACTAGTAAACATTCGCATGAACTTTTAGCTGTCTGGAGGCGTAGGCTATCATTTTTCCCCGCTGCATTAGATTGCAACCGAGTCCAACTTTGAAAGCATCACAATAAACCACCAATCCGTCCCTTCTGGCAAGGTCAGAACTGGAGTAGTAGTGAGTCGAGTCTTCAACTCCTGAAAACTCTTCTCACACTCGTCTGACCACTGAAATTTTACTTTCTTCTGTGTTAGCTTAGTCAGAGGAGATGCTATGGAGGAGAAACCTTCCACAAACCGTCGGTAATAACCCACTAGACCTAGAAAACTCCTGATTCTAGTAGGAGAGGTAGGTCTGGGTCAATCCTTCACTGCTGCTATCTTAAAAGGATCTACTTGTATCCCTTTACCGGAGACCACATGACCTAAGAAAGTCACGGACTTTAACCAAAATTTGCACTTGCTAAACTTGGTGAATAACTGATGGTCTCTGAGTGTCTGTAATGCTAATCTTAGGTGATCGACATGCTCTTCTTCATTTCTGTAGTATACTAGAATGTCGTCGATAAATACAATGATGAACATATCCAGATACTTCTTAAAGACTCTGTTCATTAAATCCATGAAAGCTGCTGGGGCATTTGTTAACCCGAAGGACATCACCACAAACTCGTAGTAACCATACCGAGTTTTGAATGTTATTTTCGGTATGTCATACTCCCTAACCCTTAGCTGATGGTACCCTGACCTAAGATTAATCTTGGAGAAACAACTGGCTCCCTGAAGTTGGTTGAACAGATCGTCAATTTTGGGTAGAGGGTACTTGTTCTTAATTTTGACCTTGTTCAGTTGACGGTAATCTATGCACATTTTGAGAGTACCGTATTTCTTACGCACGAATAGCACTAGAACACCCCAGGAAGAGATACTGGGTCTGAATAAAACCCTTATCAAGAAGATCCTTTGACTGTTCCTTCAACTCCTTAAGCTCAGCTAGAGCCATTCTGTAAGGAGGGATGGAGATGGGCTGAGTGTTTGGGAGGAGATCTATTTCGAAGTCTATTTCCCGTTCATGGGAAACTCTGGGAAGATCCTCGGAAAATACATTTAGGAACTCTCTCCATTTGAACTGACTGAATGATTGGGGTTTCACAGTTAGAATCCTTGACCCGAACCAGATGATAAATACATCCCTTAGAAATGAGTTTCTGGGCCTTAATGTAGGAAATAAACCTACCCTTAGGCGTTGAACTACTGCCCTTCCATTCCAACCACTGGTTCATTTGGAAATAGGAACTTGACAACTCTAGTTCTGCAATCGACTGAGGCATAGCAGGAGTGCTGTAACCAATCCATGTCGAGAATAAGGTCGAAGTCGACCATGTCTAACTCTACAAGATCAGCTGGAATAGCTTTATTCGGGGATGAGACTAGGCAGTTTCTATACACCCAGCTGGCTCTAACTGACTCGCCAACTAGGGTGGAGACTGAGAATGGTTCTGAGAGGATCTCTGGACTAATGTTAAACTAGACTGCTATGTATGGAGTCACGAACGAAAGAGTGGTTCCTAGATCTAAAAGGGCATCCATGTCTAGATGGAAGAGACGTAACATTACCAGTAACTACATCAGGTGAGCTTTCTTGATCCCGATGAGAAGATAGAGCATAGAAATGATTTTGGCACTGACTGCCATTTGTACTTGATGTGTTGGTCTGCTAAGCTGGTCAGCCTACTAGAGCTGATGAGGTGGTAGATTGTGATCTCCCTCGCCCTGCTGACGGGCACTCTCTGAGTCAGTGTCCAAGCTTTCCACACCTAAAATAGCCCTCCCGTCCCTGAAGGCATTCCCTTGGGTGATTCCTCCCACACTTGGGGCAAGAGGGATATCTGTTCCCGACACTGAAACTCTGAGACTGAGAGCCAGATGCTCCACCCCTCCGGTCCCGCCGGGGCCAACAGGTAGGGGCGCTGGCTGAACTGGGTGTTGGGACCCTCTGCTGTTGTTGTTGCTGCTGCTGTTACTGTGGGTGGCTACCACCGCTAGAACTTTGATGGCTGAAATATAAATGGTTAGTCCTTGTCCGCTTGTTCTTACGTTTCATGTCTTTCAGCTTTTCGGCCTCAATTTGATGGGCATAAACAATTAAGCTAGAAAGGTCCATGTCCTTAATTAGCATCGCAGTCCTGTACTCGAGGACCAGATTAGATACTCCATTTACAAACTTCAACATGTGAGCCCTTGGCTCGGCTACCATATCTGGAGCATACTTAGACAGCCTAGTAAACTCCAGAGCATACTCCTCCATAGTTCTGTTGCCCTATCGCAAGTTCATAAATTCCGCCATCTTAGCATCCCTAAGCTCCCGAGGGAAAAACCTATCCAGAAAAGTTGTGTGGAATTCATCCCACTCCACTGGTCCTGCACCTGCTAGCCATCCTTCTTTCCACTGGTCATTCCAGACTTGGGCTACGCCTTTCAGCTGGTAGGCAGCCAAATCAGCACTTCTAGAGGAACTGATACCCATAATTCGGGTGATCTTCCTGATCTCATCCATAAATTCCTAGGGATCCTCCCCTACTTTGGACCCCAAAAGAGATGGAGGGTTCATGCGGGTGAAGTCTTGTACCCTCGCAGTTGCTACGGTTCAATTCATGGGTACTGGAACCACCTGTTGATTCACCTGGTTGGTGGCTGTTTGAGCTAACAATTGGATGGCCGCCCAAAATTCAGCAGTTGATATTGCCTCATCTTGAGGAGCTTCCGGGGCCGCTGGGGCAGCTCTGTTGGCATTACCGGCCCTTCTTCCATTTCCACATCGGGGAGGCATGGTTCACTGAAACAAAACAAAGAACGAGTTAGAAGGACATTTCTGGAATTGAACTTCTATGCAAGATAAAAGAGTATGAACAAAATGGCTCCAGCTGAGCTAAAGGAGTTGAAAGTGCAGTTGAAAGATTTCCTAGATAAGGGTTTCATTAGGCCTAGTAAATCCCTATGGGGTGCTCCAGTTCTCTTTGTTTGGAATAAGGATGGTTCTCTTAGAATGTGCATTGATTATCGGCAGTTGAATAAGGTCACCATCAAGAATAAGTATACCGTCCCCAGGATTCATGACTTGTTTGACCAACTTTAGGGTGCTAAGTGCTTCTCAAAGATAGACCTCATATCTGGCTATCATCAGCTCAGAGTTAGAGAGAGTGACATTCCGAAGACAACCTTGAGGACTCGATATGGTCAGTATGAGTTCATAGTTATGTCTTCTATACTAACAAATGCTCTTGCATCTTTTATGGATTCAATAAACAAGGTATTCAAGTAGTATTTGTATATGTTTGTGATTGTCTTTATATATGATATACTCATATACACATGGAGCGAGGAGGAGCACATCGCTCATTTGAGGATCGCGTTACAGACTCTCAAGGATCGCCAGCTGTTTGCTAAATTTAGCAAGTGTGAGTTTTAGAACTCAGTAGCATTTTTGGGTCATGTGGTGTCTAGTGAGGGTGTGTAGGTGGACTCTCAAAAGATAGAGGCGGTGAAGAATTGGCCTAGACCAATTAGTCCTTTGGATATCAAGAGCTTCATGGGTTTAGCTGGCTACTACAAGAGGTTTGTTGAGGGATTTTCATCCATTGCAACACCATTAACTAAGTTGACCAAGAAGAAGGTCAAATTTCAGTGGCTAGATACCTGTGAGAAGAGTTTTCAGGAGTTATATACTCGACTCACTTCAGCTCTAGTATTGACCCTACCAGAGAGCACAAATGGTTTCATTGTGTATTTTGATGCCTCTATGTTGGTCTTGGCTGTGTGTTGATACAATATGGTAAGGTCATTATGTATGCCTCTAGAAAACTTAAGGCTCATGAGAAAAATTACCTAATGCATGACCTAGAGTTGGCATCTGTGGTGTTTTCTTTGATGATATGGAGACATTACTTGTATGGGGTGCATATGGATGTGTTCACAGGCCACAAAAGCCTTCAGTATGTGTTCAGATAGAAGGACCTGACTTCCGTCAAAAGGAGGTGGCTATAGCTTCTCAAGGACTATGACATGAGTATCATTTATCATTCGGGCAAGGCCAATGTAGTGGTGGATGCTCTTAATAGGTTGTCCATAGAGAGTGTGTCTTATGTTGAGGATTGGAGAAAGGACTTAGCAAAGGATGTCCAACAGATTTGGCGAATGGTGGTGCGACTATTCAGAATAGGTCAGAATCTTCATTGCTAACCAAGGTCAAGACTAGGAAAAATGAAGATCCTATCTTGGTGAAGTTGAATGAAGCTGTTCGGGATCAGAAGGTGGGGTCTTTTCCCAAGGGGGAGATGGTGTACTCTAATATTAGGGTAAATTATGCGTGCCAACTGTTGATGACTTAAGAGAGCGGATGTTCGGAGAGGTTTATGGTTCTCGGTATTCTATCCACCTAGGTGCCACCAAGATGTACCTTGACCTATGTGAAGTCTATTGATGGAATGACATGAAGAAGGACATAGCAGAGTTCGTGGCTAAGTGTTCGAATTGTCAGCAAGTGAAAGTTGAGCATCAGAGACTTAGGGGTGTGCTTCAGGATATTAGTATTCCTACTTGGAAGTGAGAAGAGATTAATATGGACTAAATTATGGGTTTACCTCTTACATGTCGACAATATGACTCTATATGTGTGATTGTGGATATGTTGACCAAATCAGCTCACTTTTAACTAATCAAAACTATCGATTCAATTGAGGATTATGCTAGATTGTACATTCGGGAGTTAGTTCAGTTTTATGGAGTTCCCTTATCCATCATCTCAGATAGGGGTACATAGTTCACCTCTCAATTTTGGAGATCTTTTCAGAAGGAACTTGGTACTCATGTCAAGCTTAGCATAACTTTTCACCGCAGATAGATGGTCAGATCGAGTGGACCATTCAGAATCTTGAGGATATATTGAGAGCGTGCGTGATTGAATTCAAGGGTAGTTGGGATGATCATTTGCCTCTCATTGAGTTTGCTTATAATAACAGTTACCACTCCAACATTCAAATGGCTCTATTTGAGGCTCTTTATGGGAGAAGATGTAGATCACCTATTGGATGGTTTGAGGTAGGTGAGGCTACATTGATAGGGCCAGATTCAGTTCATAAGGCTACAAAGAAAGTTTTTCTTATTAGAGAAAGGTTGAAATTAGCTCAGAGTCATTAAAAATCGTATGTGGATGTTAGGTCTATAGAGCTTGAGTTTGAGGTTGATGATTGGGTATTTCTGAAGGTGTCTCCTATGAGGGAGTGATGAGGTTTTGAAAGAAAGGGAAGCTTAGTCTTCGATATGTCAGTCCTTATAGGAATTTGAGGCAAGTTGGCAAGGGGGCATATGAGTTAGAGCTACCAACACAGTTAGTCTCGGTACATCCAATTTTCCATGTATCTCTACTGAAGAAGTGCATTGGTGACCTGGCTATAGTTCTTCTGGTGGAGAGCATAGGTTGAAGGATAGCCTTAACTATGAAGAGGTTTCTGTTGAGATCCTTGATCATCAGGTTCAGAAGTTGAGAAACAAGGAAGTAACTTCAGCGAAGGTTTTGTGGAGGAATCAGCTTATTGATGGAGCTATGTAAGAAGCCGAAGCAAATATGATGGCTAGATACCCACATCTTTTCCCTTTAGCCTCAGTTCCAGAAAGAGGTATCAATTTCCTCCTTATTACTCTATTCAATTTCATATCAAGTTCATGTCTCTAAGTTCCTTTCATGTAATAGCATGTGGGTATGTTTCATGAATTTAGATCAGTCATGTATCTCAATCTGGAGTTAGTGACTCCACCAGTTTTCATCTATAATTGTTTAGTTTTGGGATTACAGCTTTTTTTCCAGCCTTTCAGTATGATTAGTCTACATTCAAGGACGAATGATCCCAGGGAGGAGATAATGTAACATCCCAAAAGTCCCTAAGATCACCCCCGAGGGTTGAACCGAAGAAAATAGAAAAATCTACACCAGGTCATAGAGCAAGTCGTGCAATGACTCGTGGTACGACCTAACAGGTCGTTGAGTGACCCGTTAAGTGGTTTCCAGTTTGAGGAGATGTCATTTTTCAAACAGTGGTAACGGAGGAGACGATGATTCTTCATGATTCCCTACTAGTCATTGTTTGACCCGTCAAGTGTGTAGGGGGTGAAGAAAATATGACTTTGTAGTGTTGGCAACAGATTGAGGGGACGAGTCATCATGCCCCTAATGACTCATCAATTTATCCATGGGGTGAGGGAGATAAAAAATGGGAATTTTTAGTGGTGGCAATGGGTGAGGACCACGAGTCATCAGTGGACCCAACGACTCGTTAGGTCCCTTGTTGGGACTGGCAGTGCCCAATTTCCTACCGAATTACTAAGGGTGCTTTCATAATTCCTAAGCTTCTAAATCCCTAATGACGTCATTTTAAGCCCTGAAAGGAGTGTTTTACGAGGGTTTATCCTACTCCAATGCATTAGAATCCCATGCATGTAAGTTATTGAGAACCCTCTTCAAGATCAAGCTAGAACTCTCTCAATTTCTTCCCCAAATATCTTGGGCTTTCAAGGATAGTTTGAGAATCAGTTTACCCAGGTATGTAGGGCTATGAATGAGAGCTTCCTTTCACTCTCATGCTCAAATTTCTCCTCAAGGTCTTGAGTTGAAGTTCTAATGCAAGTATATGGATTTATAGGGTTTTAACCCAATTCTATGAAATTCTTTATGATATGTTTATGGGTCTAATCCCCTTATGTGCTAAAGCATGTTTTAAGTCTAATGGGCATATTTTTATACACAATTTGATTATAGATTCATGATTTCAAGTTATTAGAAATTATTTCCTATTATGCAAGTTTTATGAAAAGTCAAGCTTATGATTCATGATTTCAAGTATGATGAGATATCTAACATGAATGAATGTTTATAAAATTTTCATGTATGTATCTATGATTTTGGATTATAAAGTATATTTCAAGTATGCATGATTTTATGATTTTGGAAAGCCCACACAAGTTAAGTATATTTTAGTGATTTAGCCAAGGCTAGTAAGATCAGCTTATCATATCTTTTGGAGTCAAGACTCCTATTGCAGTTTATGATATGTATTGGAGTCAAGACTCCCAATGTTTAGATTTCAGAGTATGTATGTAATTATGATTTCAACTTTGTCGAAAAACGATGGGAGCACTATGCATGTTATTGGGAGTAGTGTCTAGTACCGAGCAGGATTGGGGTCCAATGTCCCCAGTCTCAGAAGTACGCACCAACGTAGGTATATATTACTTGTTTGGGACCTCTCAAGAGAGTTTTCCCCTGCCCCCAAGGGGCCTCAACTTGATATTGATATGATGGTATCGTCCTTAGCCCTGACAAGGTTTTGGACGGCTCTGCCCACTTGAATGTGATAGTTGGAACATCACGTAAGCTCTATCGTGGTGGTGTAGATTATGATGAGTCTCCCATTATTTCTCATGATTTTAGTTATTCATGTTCATGACATATGGTATTATATTTTACAGCAAGTTTGACCTAATGATGTGTTTATGAGCTTTTACTTACGATTTCAACTATGAAAAGTCATATGAATTTTATTTCTAAATTTTGGGTCACTATGTTCAGATATGATAACTAGCTTATGACTATGTATGTCTTAGATACAGTTTCAGCATGCAGTCCTTACTCTCATGAACTAATGATTTATATGTATATGCATGATTTCAGTTAACATTTACTAAGCATGTTTTACTTTCCTTACATACTCAGTACACTCAAAGTACTGACCGTATACTCTATGCTATATCATTTCATGATATAGGTTCAGGTGATCCAGTTTAGTCTCGCAGATAGCTCATTTCTCCTATCAGCTCAGTTCGGCCCCGCCTTGGGTGAGTCCTCATTATTCGAAGGCGTCTATCATTTCAGTTTTGTGTTGTCATTTTGTTTCATACTTGGATATAGCTGGGGGGTTGTCCCAATGTCTCATCAGTTGGTAGAGGCTTTTTAGAAATAGACTAGTATGTTCAGCTTGAGATTTAGCATTGTGATGTTGTCGTTCGATATATGCTATATTATTCATACTTCTGCTTATTCATGTTTAAGTTATCAGTCTTCACTTTAATATATTCTCTTTAGTTTCTATGTTCATTCCATGGGTCGACTTGGAGCCATTCGTGGTTCTAGGTCCTAGCTCGGGTCTTGACAGAGCCCAGTTGAATAATAGTGATGATTATCCTCCAAAATGTCCTAGAGTTTGTTTATATATTCAATGGATAAAGAACCCCTTATCCCTACTTAAATTCAGCTTTTAAACACAAGAAATCGAACTCCCAGATAGACCTGGTACGCCACACCAGTCATAGCACCAACCTGTGCTTGGACTTCGTTTGAAGTTTAGGTTCTGGCATGCAACGCTAACCAAAGCACCATGGTATTAGAAAAGTTTTGAAGTTTGGTCTCTGGTTCACCATGCCATCCAATGCACCAGCTTCTGGATATGTATTTTTCTGAAGTTTGGGCTTTGGTGCACCACGCCAGTTAATGCACCAGCTTGGTTTTGTCTAGGAACACCTTCCAAAGTTTCTCCAAAGCTTCGAACCTTCCTTTATAGCTCTTTCCGGGTTGATTTCCACCATTTACCTATTAAGCACCTACAAAGTTACAATATATGAATACAAGCATAATTCATTAAAATAATACTCAAAGAGATCACAAAAGTACTAAAATGGGAGGAAAATAGAGACTAAAAATACGTACTTTTGGCCTCTCATTCACCACCCCACACTTAGACCCTTTCTCATCCGTAGCAAGCAGCTTAAAATTTATACCTCATCCCTATATGGACTTACACAAATTGAATAGGTCCGCTCAGGTTACAACTAATATGACCACATAATATGACCACATAACATTGCAAGTTTCTAACACAACATGCCTCATCTTTCAAAATATGCTCAGGAGCAACCTTTTAAGACCACCTAGTCTTAAGAACTGACTCAAGCTCTGTGAATATTGGCTAATAAACATATGTCACCTAATCAAGAAATCAAACATCTTACCTATCCCTTGTCAACCATGTGCCCTCAGAAACAAGAGAGTTGCCCACCTATTTCTCACAGGAATATGAAAGAACCATATGTATGGGCATATAAATAATGAAATTCACGCTAACTCTCACAACAAACTTTTCATGAAACATATGATGAACCATAAGCTTGTCCTTAGTGTAAATACTCCACTAATACAATAATGTTAAAGTTAGAAACAAGTAGGACTTAAATGGTTGTAATATAGGCTAAGGAACGGGTAGAGATTATTTGGCCAGAATAGTGACTAACCTCCCTAAGCACTTTAATACTTCACAACTTTTTTCAGTTTTTTATCACACTTTATGATTTCTTACCTTACTCCTTATGCCTTCCCTTGATTGAAATTCTTGCAACTTGGGTGACTAGTAGGGAGTTCTTGATAATATATTTTCATTTCAACTTATTTATTCTCTTATCTCATCTCCTTACTAACATCACCTTACTTGGTTTACATATTTCACCTTTTATCTTTTCTTTTAACTTCCACACTTTAGCTTCCCTTTTTTCTTCACTTGTACTCCTTTTATATAAAATTTCATCCTTTTTCAATTTTTAATGTGCCTTAGGAGTCATTTGGATCAAATAAAGGTTAATAGAATAAAAAGGGATTTAACTTAGGAGTCATTTGGATCAGTTCTACAAGTAAGCATTGGGATTGATCACGAGTGTAAACCCGAAGTAGTTATGAACCCATGGGGAACACTTACTCTAGTTAATTACAAATCTTGATTACCAACCACAAATTTTCACACTTATTTTATAATTGTTTTTCTATAAACCCTCCAATTTGGAGATAACACACCACAAAGCTTAAATACCGACATTAATCTAGTTCTTACCATATTTCCTGTGGTTTCGACCCCAACCTCTTTGTTGGATTCTTTATTAACAACATCCACTTCATACTTTGCAGGAGTGTGAGTTTGAGCATTATGAAAAAGAGGCGTCGTTGCTGGGGAATACGATTAAGATTAAATTAATTAATTGGATTTAACTTTTGGTTGTTATTTCCTCATTTATGTTTTCTTTTTATTTTTGACACCCCCACAGTTTGTCTCTTGGTGAATGCCAACGACTCAATGGAGCAGAAACCCCTGATTCCTTTGGATCTTGAAATTGCAAGGACACTGTGAATAATGGAGAACCAAGAGCAAAGAGATGCTCATCTTGCTGAAGAAGCTAGACAAGATGAGCTAGCTCAGCAAGCTGATGATGCTCAGGATGAAGTTGTGAGTGTTGATCACCATGATAGGGCCAACAAAGGCCAGAGATATGCTCCTCAATTCTTTGATGAGGATGACCCGAATATTGATAAAGTCGGGTTAACTTGAGCTATCATACTACCACCTTTGCTTGCTGGGGAAAAGTTTAACATCACTAGCACCATGATACAATTGTTGAATATGAAAGAGGTATTTAGTGGTCATGCAGCGGATGATGCCAACATACAGCTAATGAACTTCATTGGAATATGCAAGGCGTACATGTTGCCCGGTGTCAGTCAGGACGCAATAAGGCTGAGGCTCTTCCGATTGTCTCTGTCTGGGGAGGCCACTTTATGGTTATTAAAGTTTCCCAAAGATTCTATTAACAACTGTAGAGAGCTCAAACAAGATTTTCTAGAGAGATTCTTCACACCCTATAGGATGTTACAACTTAAGGATGATATCTATAGCTTTCGACAACTGAAAATGGAGGCACTTCATGAAACCTAGTTGAGATTTAAGAAGAAGTTGACCAAGTGTCCTAACCATAAAATTCCTGATGATAGTTTGTTGGAAATTTTCTACAAGTCATTGAACTAAAGCTGTAGCGGATACTGTGGTGGGAGGAGCAATGATGAGTCACACTTGGGAACAAGCTGCCACTATTCTTGATAGAGTGACTAAAATCAATAAGGCCTGGCACACTCGAGAAGCAAAAGCAGCTGCTGGTACATATGTTGTTAGTATGACTGTAGATTAATGAAAGAAAGAGGAGGAACATGATCAGGAATTGGCCCACATGCATACATCATTAGACCTGCTCACGAAGCATATCATGGGTGCTGGGGCCAGAAAAGTTAATGTAGTGGGGACACAGGGACAGGAACTAGGGTAAGAGCATTCGATTCCGAGGAGGAGGCAAACTTCTTGGATAACCAGGTGGAGAGTTTCTGGACCAACGCCCACGGGTCTGGACAGGACACTTGGTGCCAAGGCTCCGAAAATCAAGGTCAGAACTAATACCAAGACAACTACAACCAAAATGGGTAAAGAGACAGAAGTCGAGGTCGTGAGAGAGAAGGAGAATGGAGACGGAATGATGGTTACCACAACGACCGAGCAAGATTTTATGTGCCTCCTAATGCACGTAAGGGGGAGGCTAGACAATCAAAATTAGAGATCATGATGGCTGAGATGCTCAAAAAGGTGAGATCCATGGAGAAGCAGCTAAAAGACATTTGTGGAGATATATCTGGCATGGGCTAGAGAGTTGAGTCACATGCCATAGCCATCAAGCAAATAAAGTAGCAGCTAGATCAACTGTTGGCATCCCTAAATCCTAGGAAAAAGGGAACACTACCTAGCAACATAATCTAAAATACAAAAAATGAAAGTCACTATATGGTTGTGATGACTAGAAGTGGAAGGACCACGATTGATTCCTCTTAGCCGGTTGTAGTTGAAATGCAAAGTAAGAAAAAAAGTGTAATTGATGATGATGATGAGGTTGCTGAGAAAGAGCTTAAGGAAGAAGCTGATTGACTGAGGCTCCAGTTGTTGAAAAGAAGCCTGAAGATGACCAAGGAAAGAAACAAGGGTCCACACAAATCTATAAAGCTATCTTGAGACCACCACCATCGTTCCCTCAAAGAATGAAGAAAAAGGTGGAAGATGGTAAGTTTTAGAAATTTCTGTCCATGCTCAAATAATTATCTGTAAGCATACCATTGGTCGAGGCATTGGAGTAGATGCCAGGATACACCAAGTTTATAAAGGACCTTGTTACCAAGAAAAGGTCTGTGAGCTATTAGCCTGTGGGTAACTTGCATCACTGTAGCAGCATAGCCTCACGGGTTCTTGCCCAGAAAAAAGAGGATTCAAGTGCCTTCACCATCCCATGTACTATTGGTGACATTGAGTTCGCGAAAGCACTCTACGACTTGGAGCAAGCATCAATCCGATGCCATTAGCTGTGTTTAAGCCGTTGGTCTTAGGAGCCCCTACACCAACTACTATGCAGTTATTGATGGCCGACCAAACTGTGAAGAAGCCTATGGTGATCCTATTTAATGTGCTTGTCCAGGTGGACAAATGCATATTCCCAGCAGACTTTGTGATCCTTGATTGCGAGGTTGACTTTGAGGTCACCATCATTTTTTGGAGACCATTCCTTGCCACTTGGAGGGCTTAGATAGATGTGGATGATGGCCAACTGAAGTTCAGGATTAATAAAGAGGAGGTTAGCTTCAATGTCTGCCGATCAATGAAGCAAACAAATAAGTTTAGAGTGGTATCAACAATTGTGGATGAGTCTGCGTTTCATGAAGAAGTCTGAGTAGTCAAGAGACTTACGTCATGCCGCGACGTTGAATCAAGCACTTCTTGGGAGGCAACCCATGAGGTGGTTTGATGAATTCTGAGTAATCGAAACACCTCCGTGATGCTTTGATGTTAAATCAAGCACTTCTTGGGAGACAATCCTAGTTTATTGACTTATGAGTGCTGAATGTGTAGGTGAAATAAAAACTTGTTGCATAAAAATTACAGTATAGACTAGTACTACGAGCCCCAGTACAACTCTTAAGAGCTTTGTACTGGTCGTAGTATGAGTCATGGTGAGAAGCAGAGACATGGCCTAATGCATGAGTTCGTGGTATGGTTGGTCCTATGACTCGTAGCCCCATTGTATGAGTCGTAGTACTCACTATAGTTATAAATTATGCAAAGTATGGAACTCCAGTTCAGAGTGACCTATGAGTCGTGGTACGGTTTTTAGCTTCATAGTACGAGTCGTATGATGTGCTCATAGGTCCATAGGTAAGTTTTCTTAAACCCCTGCTACGAGTCCTAAGGACAAGTCGTCGGTCCTCCGTAGAACTCGTGGTATGAGTCGTGACGGGCCAAATTACTTAAGTTGACCTGACTCGACCCAAAGTTTTAAAAAATTTTCCCTAAAGTATTTAAGTTCCAAATCACTCAGAATCTTCTCCCACTCATTCAAAACTTGAACTCATGAAAACCCCCCACGACTCCATCACACCAGTGTAACTCTAGAACAAAGATCGATTGAGAAAATTTTGTGCTTGAATAACATTGCTCAAATTGAGTTCCAACCCTAGTCACTGAAACACACACAAAGTGAGCAAGAAGTTTGTAGAAAAATCAAGGAAGTAACTATGCTTTGAATAGGGTAAAAAGACCTTTGTGCTTGCATGAATTTGTTTCAACAGCTGGGAATCCTCAAAATGTATGAAAATAGTGACTTGCAATAAGATTGTGTTGATTGGATAGATTTTTGAACATTCTTATAATCAAAATTAAATTGTAATGCATTGAGTTACGATTTGTGAATCAAAAAGGGAGGACCGGGTGGTTGAAAAAATGTGAAAAATGCATGCCTAGAATTGGGGAGTTCTAAGAACCCAACATAAATTGAATTTACATGCAAAACTGACATTAACAAAGGCAAGGAAAGGCTTCAAAAGCCTTCTTACGACTCGTGGTTTCACATAATGACTCATAGGATGGTTTGTTAGGACTGTCCTAAGCCAAATGTATGACAATCAATTGGTACGAAACCTAGTACGACCCGTGGTATCCTACTATGAGTCGCACTGGCAATCATACTAGGAATCTAAAAAGGGTCAAGTTTAAAGGCAACAGTAGATCCTTACTACGACTCGTAGAATCGACTTACTGGTCGTACCATGAGTCGTGGAAAAATGCATAACAATGGTTTGTAAGGGGTATCCTAAAACGACTCGTGGTACGGATCATACCTTCATGGTACAAGTCGTACCTCAGAGTCGTGACTGTGACCTGAGATGCTACGAGTCTTAGTACGGATCGTACCCTCTAGGTAAGACTCTTATTGTAGACCCATGAAAAAATTTAGAAGATACATTCTTGCTTTCCTTTTCTCAGATATGAAGTTCTAACCCTTTTTATCCATGGGTGCAATAACTTTAAAGAAGAAAGAAACCAAATCCGCCAAAGACAAAGTCGTCAGGGCAGAGATAGCTACTAGGAGGGCATTGAGAGATGAGCCTTCTGACTCTAAACATGCAATCATCTCTCCTAGTAGTTCGGTAGAAGAGTATCGGGTGGATACATCTGACACCAATGGGACCCGAACCACTAGGGCAAAAGCTAAAGCCCAGGCCAAGGCGGCCACTGCCACATCTATTGATGCTTCCCAATCTGAGGAGGGAGCTGATGAACGAGTCTAAGAGTCTGGTAGTGGCTCTAATAATGATGAGGGTCTGAGGAGGCCTAATCCAGAGATGGATATAGTGAGTCTAGATCCGATGATGAGGCAGCCAATGCTGAGGAAGAACAGACTCCACCTAGTTAGAATTGTACTATTTTTTGGAGAGTACCAAGGGAACAAGAGATCTACGAGTATGGTCTCTCTCTCACTTCCAAGAACCACTCTAGGAGGAGTATTCAAGAAGAGGCGTAGATCCTCACCAATGCACTAAATGAGGTGGAAGGGATGAAGTGAATATTCAGCTACTACAGATTGAGTGGATGGCTAGAACACTGAATCGATACACTTGAGAGATCATTCAGGAGTTCTATGCTAATTATTTAGCTAGCACGGAACAGAAAACAAATGAGGGGTAGAAAGTGAAGGATTAGCCCAAGTTAGAGAGCGTAATGGTGCGAGGCCACACTATTGACATATCCGAGATTACTATTGCTCGGGTATTATATGGGCCTCAGTTCATACCACCACACACCACAGTGGAGTTTGACTATTGGGTAGACGCCATGAAGAAGATCAAGTAGTTAGGCATTGAGGAGAGGAAGAGTCAGATCAAGTGGCTATCTTGGGTCATTACTGAAGATAAGTAGGAGGCAGAATGGGTGACTAATGGAAAGCAGGTCAATTCACTGAATTTCATAGCAAAGACCTATTGGATGCTAGTTCTCCATAGGTTGGCACCGATCGTGATCGATAATACCCTCAGTGCAGATAGAGCAGCATTGGTGGCATGTATCATGTTACAATACGCCATCAACATTCCAAGGATCATTACGCGGGATCGTGCTATGGGATTGAGCACTCATCCTATTCCTGGGTCTCATATTCAAGTTGTGTATGGAGGGATATCTCAAGGTGTGATCTAATGAGGAGAGGTTGATTAAAGGACAGCGGACGACGAACATTGGGTTGATCTGGCATGAAATGAACCCGGTGAGCTGAGCACGACATTCTACAACAGTCCTGATACCATGAGCAGTTAGGGTCGAGTAGGTTAATGCCCCCACCTCATAGGAGCATGATGAAATACTAGCTACAGACGCCAGTCATTTAGATGCAGCTCCCAGCACCTCCGCTGCACCACCTATGAGTTTTCTAAGCCAGACACCAGTAGGATACATGCTCGTGCCTCAGGAATTTCTCTAAAAGATGGTAAAGAGACTAACCATGACTGAGAGAAAGGTGTAGTATATGATGGAGAATGTGAAGCCTTGGGTGAAGGCTGAAATTGAGGTGACTGCATGGGTCTTACATGCTAGACTTGGCATCTTTGAGAGCTGCTTCAATAGCACAGGGCAGAGTAGACTGACACTAGTAGCCTCCATGAGGAGTTGGGGGCTCTTTGCAGCCAAATGACTCGATATCTGGCAATTCTAGCAACCCCCACTCTTCCTGACCTCAATATCGATATAGATAATGAACTTGATTTGGCAGCATATTGGGAGCCGACCGGAGCAGGGGGAGGAAAAGGGAAGAAGAGGGTCTTGGAGGATGTTGGAGACGAGACCCTAAAGAAGAAGAGAAAGAAGGAAAATAAAGAACGCAAGCGGGCAAGATTAAAGAGTCAGCAGATTCACGAAGAGCATAGGTCAGAGCTGCTTGAGAGAGCGAGAGTAGTGGGTAGCTCCACCACTGCCCATGCCGAGCTTGTAGGTGCAAGGACCCTTTAGGTGAGCCACATTCAGCCCCAGTTATCACTGAGGTCACAGAGGCAACCACTACCGGAGAGGGGGTGACCATTTCCCCCGTGGATGTACCATTGAGTGCGTCAACCACCGATAGCGCCATGGATGTAGTGGAGGCACCATCTCCGCAAGATGAAAGGAGTGCTTAGTACGCCACAAGTATGACTCTTTCCTTGTGTTATTATATTCTATGCTTCGAGGACGAAGCATGCTTTTCAAAAGGGGAGGGGGTATACTTGTATATTGTTAGAAATTTTGGATTCGTCTGACGGTTTCTCTTGCCGTGTTTCTTTTCCCTCGGGCATGCTATCTAGTAGAACCGGTATATTTAGGATGTTTTTGTTTAATGAGAAAGTAGCTTAGAATTACTCAGCCAATAAAATGCACTACTTTTAAAGTTTTGAAAAAATGACCCTGTTTAAATTTTTTTGATGGTTAGTTGTGTACTTGTTAATTGCAAAATATGATTTCTGTGTATCTTTTTGTGTCGTTTAGTGTATTAAAATGAGTATTTATAGTTAGCCATGTATGAACCGAATAGGTAGAATGAATTCAAAATATGTACCATGAGTGAGTGAGGATTAATACTTAGTTCAATACTGCGTAGAGGATCTAAAACTTGCCTGGTTGGTCTTTACATAGATTTTAAGATAGTTAGTTAGGAAAGGATCATAGACCGTTTTTGTTTAGCCCGTTTAGCTTAATTACCCTATAAAAATGATATGACTCCTTTGATCCCAATTTTGATCCTCAAACAGATCATTATTTTGATTTAACTGATTAACCTTACCCATTTTTTTATAATAAACTTGTTTTGTCCCTGGTCCCTCCTTGGACATTGTGAACCTCAACCCAAGCAAAATGCCTAAGTTGAGGGTGGCTAGAATAGGGTTGCATAGTTATGGGGAGGTGAAAAAGGAAAAGAAAAGAAAAGAAAAAGAGGTTAAAAATAAGGTGTGGTGTGACAAGAAAAGGAACAAAACGAGTTGAAAAAGAAAAATTGAAAAGAAAAGACAAAAGAAAAAAATGAATGAAAAGTTGAAAACACACACACATACATTGCATAAAAATGGAGAAAAGGGAGAAAAATGTTGAAAAAATAAAAGGGTGAAATAAGTGAAATGTTGAGCCACATGCATGTAGTGCCAATGAGGGTCTAGTCACTAAAATCCCATATTTACCATACCCATCCCGAAGCCTACATTACAAGTCCAATAAAGTCCTATAAAGATCCTAGCCTGACTTTCCGAAGAACCAAAGTAGAGAAAATAAAGGTAAGCCTATGGTATCCGATGTGCAGTATTTGGAAATTTTTTTTGAGAGTGAGAGTCTTACTTGTTAAGTCCCAAGTTTAATATTTTCATATATTTGTGAGTTGGTGACTTCATTTGCTGTGAGGATACATGATTTGTGTTATATTCTACCAATTGTCTATGTTAAAAGCGTTGGTAATAACTTGATGATCTACTAATAACTAGATGATATATCTTGATCCCTATTTATCATGGTTTGTATTCACGTGATGTGCATAGCTGATTTGGTTTACCTGGAGAAGGGTAAAAAACTGTTTGTGCTCATAGTGCAAATTTTGATTTGTGTTGGCTATAATATCCTAGGTTTATTTTCTAGGTAAGCGTTGTTTTTATTTTTTCTTTTTCTTTGCTTGAGGACATGCAAAATCTTAAGTTGAGGGTGTTGATGTGCTGTGAGTTTACAACACTTTCAACGCTTAAAACTAGAAAAATAACATGGACTTAGGTATGTTTGTATGGATGCGAGGTGTTTTTACTTTATTTTCAGGGAAAATAGGTGTCGGAAACAAAATGTGCAAAAGTTGTAGAAGATCAACCACGTACCGATCTCAGTACGAGCCGTACCAAGATTGTATGAGCCGTACAGAGATTTGTGGAAAAGCTCAAAAGATTGAAACAATGCAAAGGAAAAGTACGACTCTCAATACGAGCTGTAACTAGAGTCATGGAATATTTCAGAGATATTCACACAATGAAAGTCTCCTAATACGGGTGGCAACTATGAATCATAGCATCTACCTATGACCCGTAAAGGAGCCGTGGAAAGCTTCAGTGGCTTTTGGGACCTGGCAGAACTCATTGTACGACAAACTATTATGAGTTGTAGGAGCAAGGTACGAGAAGTACCAAGACATTTGTAGAAAACATCAAAAGATGCCAAAGTTCCCAAAGCCAAACCGCGGCTAGATTGTATGACTCATGGGATCATGTTATGAGTCGTACCAGATGCCAACACTTAGCCAATTTTGCAAAATCCAAGGGATGTACTAGAACAAGGCATGATCCACACAATCCTGTTAAGGGTCGTATGATGAGTCGTGGGATGTGTCGGCGCCAGATTTGGTTATTTCCCTGTTAAAAGAATTTTATTGTCGGTATAAATACTTTTTATGTTTCTTTTATTAGAGAGATGGTTAAAATTAGTTGGTTGTCAATTGTTATCAAGTTTTTAATTATTTTTTGACAACATTGGAGAGCAATTCTTGAGATCAAAACTTGAATTTCTCGATTGTTCTTGAGTTTGTTCATCGTATTTTCTTACATTATTCAAAGTTGGTTTTTTACTTGCTTGAACCTAGAGAGGTAGATATTAGGAAAAGAGAATTACAACAAAGCCTTGATTTTTATGATCATTATATAACTTGAGCTGCGGTCGCAGAAAAGTTAATTTGGAACAAGTTAATAATGGTTAATTTGAAATCGCTCATGAGATATAACCCGGTGATTGAGTATAATCATCCAATAGGGATGAACCAGTCATTTGGATGAACCCTAATTATGAGTTCTACAAGTAAGCATTGGATTGATCACGAGTGTAAAACCGAATTAGTTATGAACTCATAGGGAACACTTACCCTAGTTAATTGCAAATCTTGATTAACAACCATTGATTTTCATGCTTGTTTCATTATTGTTTTTCTATAAACCTCCCAATTTGGAGATAACACACCAAAAAGCTTAAATACCAGCATTAGTCTAGTTCTTACCATATTCTCTGTGGGTGTGACCCCAACCTCTTTGTTAGGTTATGTATTGAGAATTTCCACTTCATACTTTGTTAGGAGTATGAGATGAGAGTTTTTAATAGGTTCAAGCGATCAAACTCAGTTTCACCGTTAGTCCAGCTTTCCCCCACAATCCAGCTTAATTCCTGTTGTTGGTGAGTCTTCTTCTTTCAAGGACATTCAGTTTAGCGTTTGATTATGCTATTTCAGTTTTAGACTTTAGCAAGCTAGTTGGGGGTATTATCCCATCAACTTATCAGACAGTTTAGAGGTTTATCAGACATTATATAGACTTTTAGCTTTGTCGAGTGTTCACTCTATTTATGATTGTTTCTATACATTATGTTATTCATACTTTCGCTTATTCATGTTTAAGATATCAGTTTTTGCCTTTATGTATGATCTTTAATTATTATGTTCATGCCAAGGGTCGACTTGGAGCCATTCGTGATTCTAGGTCCCGTGTCTCGGTTTGAGGTCCCAACTCGGACCATGACAAAGAGTTAAGGCTTTTTCTATCCCTCAAAGTTGCAGGTGCTTATCTCAAGGGTTCTTCTATAGGTATGTGTAATTTCAACAAGGGTATTCTTTCGCCCTTGTGCCCAAAATATCCAGTGAACCCTAGCTTTCTTACAAGTTCCCTAGAAATCATGTCTCAGGGTTTGTCTTCAATTATGAATTCCCTTATTACTTTAAAGTTCTCTAGTCTACTGTGATATCTAGTATGTGATATTCATACTTTTATAAATTTAGATATAAATGATACTTTTATGATAGATTTCCTCACGATTCAAGTTCAGTATATATATACGTATTTTGCTTCTATATGGCTTTGAGTTAGCATGAATTCATATTTCAGTCTTTTTGTGATTTTATCATGATTTTAATATACATATGTTGACAACATAATCAGTATTTTCAGGTTCTTTAGGCTCTCAGAATACTATCAGATAAAGTTTTTGACTTAGCTTTAAACACACTAGTTTTCAAGCTATTTATAAATTATTAGTAAAATTATCAATTGGGAGTAGTTCTTTGCACTGAGCTAGTCCAGGGTTCAGCTCACCCAAGACCTAGAACTACGTGCCACCATAAGTTATTAGCCTAAATGAGCATCAATTTTATTTATCTCATTAGTCATATCTTTATACCCTGACAAGGTAGATTGGGTCCTATAGTTGGGACATATACATCGAACTCCACTGTTAGCTCCCGTGCTTATATGTCAGTTAATAGACTCTCCCATCATTTAGTACAGTTATAGTCTCAGTCACAATTATAGACTCAGTTTTTAGTACATGTACATAACCCTTAAATTAGTTTTATTATGCTTATATTTGGTATTTCAGACTACTATCAAACATTGACATTTATGTATTTTAGTAACGGTCATGGTACTTTAGTTCAGTTATGCATTTTAGTACAGCTTTTTAGACTATCAGTATGCTCTATTGTATTCCAATTGCATATCTCATATACTTAGTACATTCAAAGTACTAACCACATATTTCTTATGTTATATCATTTTATAATATAGGCTCAGGCTCTTACACTCAGCGGCGGGGTTAGCTTCTCTTTCAGGCTTATTGCAGCAAAGTTCCATTGGTGAGTCCTCATCTTCTGAGGACCCGAGTTTTCATCTTCAACATTTGTAATTTCAGTTTTAGTTTTATACTTTAGAGTTAGCTGAGGATTTGTCCCAACAACTCATCAGTTTCTTTTAGAAGGATTTCAGACAGAACATGTTAGTTTCAACTTGAGTTTCAATATTTGAGAAAATATTAGTAATTTATCAGATGCTCTTGATTTAATCAGTATTTGGTTATTGTTTTTAAACAACTTCTTCTAAGTAGTCTATTTTAGTAATTCCGTCACTATAGAAATATGCTATGCCATGGGTTTGCGGGGTCACTTGTGATCCTAAGTACCGTGTCGTGTTTAGGGTGCAGACTCGGGTTGTGACACCAGTAGAAAAAATTCCATAACAAACCAATAAAATCACACAAGAGTCCAGAAAATGAGCCTTGGTGTCTCAAAAGGAGGTCATTCATATTTTTCCATAGCATGTTTTCAACTTTCAAAACCAATGCTTGCATCTTCGATCAAATTAACATATAACCCAAGCACCTAGCATCAAATGGGTTCCTAATGACTAACATCCATCAAGACAGTCGTCAACCATCCATCGTTGGGAAAAACCTTTTCTTATCTTATAAAAAAGAAATAAGTTAAACTACTCCTAAAATAAAAATTTTTACTCGGTTCAAAGATCTCCTCTTTGGAAAAGAACCGAAGCCATTAGAAAAGCTAAAGGGTCGATGAGCCATGCCATTTTAAAAATTTTTTCAAATAGAAGCTTTATGGAATCCTCACCCTTAACATAAAAATATTAGAAGATATACCCTCACTCCACACTTAATGTCATGCTTTGTCCTCACAACATCTATAAAGTAAAAATCATACATGCGTGAGAAATACTCGTTAAGACCCTCTAGGGCCTAGCTAGCAACATTTCCTTTGATCCATGGGTTGCACGATCCTACACTTAAGCTCAAGATGTGCTCTTTAGCTTAAAATTTAGGTAATCAGACTTCCCCTTCTCTGCACAAAAAATAAACAAAAGTGACACCATATATAAAATTGAAAAAAAATACACTATTACAAATTTGGTTGCCTCCCAATCAGTGCCTGGTTTAAGATTGCAGTATGATGTATCTCTCAGCTCAATATAACTTCCTCCATTTTCTCCTCATTTTCGGAGGTTTTTCAAATTCCTTTCTTCTTTTCTTTTGCTCCATCTCACCACCATTCAGCTCATGCTCTGCCCACGTGCCGATTATGAGTAACTTGACTTTACTCTTTCTTATCTCATCACCACAGTGTTTCTCAACTTTCTCTATCACCAACCCACACTTATCATGGACCACCTCTATGATCATGCATAAGTCTTGGTAGGGTGAAGGTATGAAGATGGCACACATTTAACGTGGCCTCCTCATCATGTACTCTCATCTTGAGCTTTCCCACTTTTACATCAATGTTGGCCCCTCCAGTAGCTAAGAATGGTCACCCCAATATGACTGACACCTTTTTATCTGCTTCAAAATCAAGTATTATGAAATCAGTAGAAATCGCAAACTTACCAACTTGAATAAGAACGCCCTCAATGATGTTGTCTAGAGTGATGTATGATTTGTCATCTAGTAGCAGATTGATAGTAGTGGGCCTCAGTTCTCCCAAACCAAGTGTATTTAATATAGATAAGGACATCAAATTGATACTTGTCTCCAAATCACATAGAGCTCACCCCACTTCACTTTCACCAATTTGTATGTGGAGGGTGCAATTCCTGGATCTTTTAGATTTTGGGGAATCTTGATCAACACCCTTGAGCTGCACTCTTCAGTAAGTGCAACTGTCTCAAACTCGATCAATCTCTAGTTGCAAGCAACCACATGTCTCAAATACTTTGCATATTTGGGAATCTACTTTAGAGCATTAATCAGAGAAATGTTTATGTATAGATCCTTGAAAATATCAAGGAAATTCTTGAACCCAGCCTCGTCCTTGCATTTCTTATCATTGGTTTTTTTGCAACCTTTGCGACAATGGTGGTGGCGGTCTCTCAACTTCATTTTTAGGCTACCCAGTAACCTTTACCTAAACTTCTCTCTTCTGTGAAAACACTATTCACCTATGTGCTAAGTTAGCCTCTATGGGAATAGTAGGGGAGGTGTACTTTCCTTCCACACAGTTTTCCTTCTGCGCTCTAGCTCTACCTTTGGAAGCACATCTTATTCTATGAAGGTGGAGCGACAGATAACTCCTTTCCACTTCTCAATAAAATGGCCACCACCTGCTTAGGATTCTTCTCTATGTCACTCGGTAAGGTGCCTGCAGGCCTAGCATGTTTCAAAGAAGCCATCTGTCCCATCTACCTCTCCAGCTTATGTATGGACTTTTGCATCTCATTTATCATCTGGGTTCATTGATCCATCCTTGCTTCATTGTTTCCTCTAATGAGCTATTAAGATGCTTCCCTTAATTTCTCTGAAAGTTATTGTGGGGCCTCTGAAAGTTTTAATTTCCTCCCCATTGAGGGTTTACTGCATTCCTGTACCCCTGGTTGTAATTATTCCTTAAGAATCCTCCGCTGCGACTCAGTTGTAGATAGATTCTGGGTTTAGCAGACAACCTAAATAGATATGATTTTCTTCACAAGCCTTATATGATGGCAATGGAGTCTAAACTTGCTGAACCTATTTCACCATTAGTGTAGTCACAAACTTGCTGATCATGTTTACCAACTGAATGATATTTGACTGAATCACAACCACACCATCAACCTCAAGTTTCCCTAGAACCTTGGTTGCTGCGAGCCCTCTGCCTGAATCCTGATAATCCTAACTTTCGGCTGACATGAGATTTAGTAGAGCTTCTATCTCATCATAACTTTTGGACAGTATCTGTCCCTATGCAATAGCATCCAGTAAAATCTTTGACTCTAGCTTTAGTCCCTTTATAAAATTATGCCCAATGATCTTCTTTAGCTACATGTGATGAGGGCAATCTCATAGATAACCCTTGTATCTCTCCCATGCCTGAGCTAAGGTTTCACCATCTTTCTGAATGAACCCTGAAATCTTTCCTCTTAACTCATTTGTTTTACTCGAAGAGAAAAACCTATTTATGAACTTACTGGAAAGAGCAAGTGGTAATAGACCCTGCTGGTTCATTCTGTAGCCAATTTTTTTACTCTCCAATCAGTGAAAATAGGAATAGAGTGAGGTTAACGTACTCATAAAAAATGTTTTGATAGTGAAAGTTCTCACTCATTTCCACAAATGTCATTAAATAGGGATCCTCATGTGGCTTACCTTGATATAACAAGAGTTTTGAACCAACCATACGATTTCCTCCTTCAATTCAAAGTTTCTAGTGATGGCCGACTTGATGATTGCTTTAGAAGCATTCTCCAAGTTTGGCCAAGCAAAATGCATCACTGGAATCTGTTCTTGGTCATTGGCATGGTTCTGTCCATTGTTGTCTGCCATTACTACTAACTGATCGAACGTTGTCTTTATTTCAGGATGAAATGAGGCCAAGGGTTGCCCTTGACTTCGAGTAACTGATATACACTGAATGAACAATACCTGAGATGTGCAACAACAAACACAAAGTAAAATACTAAACAGTGGAATAAAAATTACAACAAAAAATAATTAATCAATATTCAAGTCCCTGGCAACGACATCAAAACTTGATATGGTTGAGTGCAGACACAAGTGTATGTGTCATCAAGTAATATAGGACAGAAGTCCAGATATCATCCTAAAGAGACTTGTCATATTAATTATTCTAGTTTGAATCCTTATTTCACTATTCGAGAGAGAAGGAAAATTAGTTTTGCAAGAAATTAAAATAAATTCTATTAAACATTATAATGTAAATTAAAATTTTTGGAAATTTGTTCAGGAATACTATGTTTCAAATGATGATTAAAATCCAGGGCCTTGGAACTTTCACTTTCAGGTTGAGTTATCAAGTTCAATGACACAAAACTTAGTCTCCAAGATTGTTAGTTTTAGGTTACATTTCTCAACTTATTCTTCTGAATAGTCAAGACCTATTTCACTAACTTTAGCACCTATATTCCTATGGTTGATGGAGAAAAGTAAGATGCCGATTAAAGATACCTGCTTCAGCTAAGTAGGGTTGCAGGGTATATCAGTATCCATAATAACGAAATCAATTTCCTGTAATATTGACAAAGAACAAAAACATATTCTATGCTTTTTTTAACCCTCATTTTTTCCCTCTTACGAGTTCAACAGATGAGCCAATAGAAATTATTCGAAAGATGATCAGACTAAAAACAATCATTAAACCAAGAAAGCATAAACAATCTTAAAAATGAGATTTAAACGTCTAGCATACATGAACTTTAAACTACAACCATCATGCATGTGGCCAAAACCCTAGATTAAGGTTATTAGCCACTCATGTTCATGCATAAAACCATAAGACTTGTCATTCTCATGCAATAAAAAGTAAGGAAGTAAAGAAGAAGAAAAATCTAAAAGATGAAACTCTTGTCTCTTCGTTCTTCCCAAAAATAACGTTGACCCCAGTCGAATAATAGTGGTGATTCTCCTCCAAAATATCTTAGGGTTTGTTTATATAGTCAATGGAAAAAGACACTCTTAGCCCTACTTAAATTCAACTTTTAAACATAGAAAATGGACTCCCGGATAGGCCTGGCACGCCACGCCAGTCATAGCACCAACCTATACTTGGACTTCGTTCGAAATTTAGGTTCTGGCATGCCATGCTAACCAAAGAGCCAAGGTGTTATAAAAATTCTGAAGTTTGGGCTTTGGCGCAGTACCCCAGCCAATGCACCAGCTCTAAACTTGTATTTTTCTGATATTTGAGCTCTAATGCACCAGCTTGGTTTTGTCCGAGAACACCTTCTAAAGTTTCTCCAAAGCTCCGAGCTGTTCGGTCTGTTTGGTATAACTACATGCAAGTGCACGTGGTCGAACAAGTAGTAAAGTGGCTTAAGTAAACCAAGTATCTATCCCACAGGGAATGGACTAAGGTATCAATCTAATCAAGTGTCAATAAACTTTAACTCTAAATTGCAGACAACAGTGTGAAGAAGATTTTGATATTTTGTTTCCTAATTTTTATACTAAGTCTAAATGAATATACAATTTGAGTTTGAACTATAAGTATGAGCATGCTGAGGTTAAAATGAACATGTAGAGAAATAAATTATCGATACAATTTGGTTAATCTTTCCTCCGATTGCTAGTCAAGAATTATTGCCTATGGATTAAAACTCTCGTATTTAACCCAACTTAAGAATCATGAACCTTCCACCTACATCTCTGTGATAAAAAGAAATTCATATTCTATCCATACAAAACCGATTCCTTAATTGACTAATACGACTTTCAGGTATATCTCTATCCTGAAGGTAAATCAATTCTCAATTTTTCCAAACTAAGAAAAGATCATATCCTATCAATTCACAACTTTCTAATTTCTTGCTCTGTCGAGTGAAACCGGACTTTTTAGATATACATTAACGTTGGCCACACATTAATGCAGTAAGAACAAGAATCAATAGAACAACCATGGAAGAAAAGATGAAAAACCAATTTATCAATAATTACATTTCAATACAAATGTTCTTAACCTCAGCAAGAAGGGAATTTAGCAACTGATTTGTGGATTAAACATCGTTAAATGAGTGTTAATCATACAAGTAATTGAAATAAAGAAGAAGGAGATAGAGAAAAACCCTGAGATTTTCGTCCCCTCAACTGCCTGTAACCCACGTTCTTGCTCCACCAAGTCAGAATAATTAAAAATGAACCTAAGTGTTCTATTTATACTAGTGGAAATTTTTCCTGGAATAACAAGCAACGTGTCACGGAGTGCATCGCGGAGCACTGCCTCCGTGACACGCCACCAACGCGGACCCTCACTAGAATCCGGTCGTCCAGGTATTAAGGCCCAACATGGCATGGCGTGCAACGCGGGGCTAGGCCAACGTGCCACGGCCCCAACGTGCACCTTCATTGGAATTGGGCGTAATTTCAGCATGCAGGCAGAATGCATCCGCGATGGTAGCGTGACATGGCTCCATCGCGGAGCCCCTTTAATTTGTGCTTTCCTTGTGATTTTTCCCTTGCTAGCTTCCAAGTCCAATTCCGATCTCTCCCAACATGCATCTTAGCTCCATAACTTTATATTTTTCCTGCAAAACAATGCTAATCATGTTGGTTGGTATAAATTCACATTTTATTACAATTCACATGATAATGTACAAACATCGATAGATAAACAAGGCAAAATGACACATTTGAGTATCACTTGGGCATATAAATTTGCCCAAGATCACGAGCCTTCCTTTATAGCTCTTTTTGGGTCGATTTCCACCACATTTACATGTTAAGCACATACAAAATTACAACATAGGAATACAAATCCATAGAAATGATACTAAAAAAGAGATGACAAAAGTACTAAAATGCGAGGAAAATAGAGACTAAAAATACGTACTTTTGGTCTCTCATCAATATTCAAAAAAATGGTGAGCAACGTCGAATATGGGAATGTTTGACAAAAAATAGAGTTGATTAGAATAATAGATGAAACAATAGAGGCGGTAGATTGATATAATCACTCAAATCCATAAAGTGAGCATAGAATTGGCCAAAGTTCATGAAGCTGTTGAAGAGGAAATAGCTAAAATGCTAAATTTTTGTGAGGCTACTAGCACCTAGATTGAAGATCTTTTGTTGCGAAGAGCTATTAGCAATATCAAAGGGTGAAAGTTTGCAGATCGTCTCAAAGAAAAACTTTGGAGCCTAAAGAGTTTAATGGTGAAAGGAGTGCCAAGAAACTCAAATTTTGTTTTGTAGGATATGGAGTAGTACTTCCATGCTACCATGTGCAAAACAAAGACAAAGCTTCAATCACCACGATGTACTTAGCCGATGATGCTAAATTCTGGTGGCATACGTGCATGGAAGATGATGTTAATGCTCGGCATCCAGAGATTGATTCATGGAAAATACTGAAAAAAGAGTTGAAGGATCAATTCTTTCATAGCAATGTAGGCTGGATTGCTAGAGACCATTTGAAAAAGTTAAGGAAAACTTAAATTATAAGGGATTATGTCAAGGGTTTCACTTCTTTGATGTTGGATATTAGCAACATATCTGAGGAGGACAAGTTGCAAAATTTGGTGTATGGATTGAAAATGTGGACACACAATGAACTATGAAGACAAAACATCAAAGACCTTCCTAGTGTCATTTCGGTTACGGATGCATTGCAAGATATTCATTTGGGGCGGGAGGATGCTAAAATTTCTTCTTCTACTTCAAAGTCCAAAAATGAAAACAAGGACAAGGTGAAGGAATGGAAGAGATATGACAACAAAGAATATGCTATTAAAAATAATGACAAATGAAAGGAAAAGTAGGATGTTGGACCTACAAAGAGAAAAGCGAAAATGGGCAAGTTTGGTGGTTATTTTCTTTGTGATAGAAGGGATGTATAAAAAGAGATAAACTTATGAATGCTCTACTAGCCAAAACCGATGAAGAAGCACAAGAACATGAGGAACTACTGGGTATTCTTAATCCATTATGTGTGTTAAACAAGCAGCAAGTTGACAGACTTCAAATTAAATCATCGAAGATGTCTAGTCTAACTAGTGGGGATGGTTTATTAGCCCCTTAACTAGTTGACTTGTCTAGAGTGGACAGTGAAAAGGTCATAGGCATGTTGCATTTTTCATACATATACTCAAGGACACGATCAACATTCAACAGAACAAGATGGCCAGTTTTGCTCTTCGAGCAGATATTGTCAGACTCTCATTTGAGAGTTCATGAGAGTTCAATGTTGCATATGATGCCATGTTCCAAGCCACTAATTCTGGGCTGAGATCACTTGTGAAGTCACTATAATATATATAATTCAGAGGAATGCAAGTTGATATCTTCCCCATAAGGCATTTTTAAAGCTAAGGTGTGTGCAATTGCACCAAGACATGACATCGGGGGGGGGGGGGGGCAAGTGAGGACCAAGAACTTGACTGTGGTAAGGCAACTTGGCAAAGACTTGACAATGTATGGAAAGAATAGTGTCATAAGGGCATGAATTGATAATCAAGACAAAGAATTAGGCCAAAATACTAGCAAAATTAAGGCAGCAATACATGGGGCATCGATGCCAAATCAAGGCAAGGAAAAATGTGGGTGACATTGGCATTGACATTGATAAAACACATTGAGCGGGAGTAATGCCCAACAATGATGCACATAGTTAGCCATGGTAGGTGCATCTGGATGATGCAGGCTGCAGTTATAAAACACATGTCATGTATATGGCAGGCGGTTGGGCAGTTGAGCCTAGTTCAAATTTGGTTGTGGCTTTGCTTGGGTGTCAGATTTGAATTGTGTTAAATCTCTCAAGCAGTTGTGGGTTGTCAACGACATAGCATAGAATTAGGTTGAGTGGGTCAAGTGGTCCTATAAAATGATGGCATATGTCAGCAGAGGGTTGGCAAATAACAATTTATAAGTGTGCAACCTGCCTTCATGGGTAAAAATGAATTGTATGTTCCAAATATGATAATAATGCTTGTAAAAATAGAATCTAAGAATTTCTAGGGAGATCTTATTATCTTGGGTGGTATAAATTTGTGAGGGTTCTTGTTTTCACTTAATAATACGAGTTGAAAACCAGTTTCTGTAAGTTGTGCCTTGTGTTCTAATTTCTTTCATCTATTGCTGCCTAAAAATGAAAAAAGTGTTTCTCTCCATTATTGATGCCTAAATTCAAGTAAAAAACCAAATAGTCTAAAATTTAGCCTCTCTATTATTGCTTCCTAAATTCAAGTAAAGAACCAAACAGTCTAAAATTTGGTTAAGTGTTGGAACATTTTGGGTCGCAAGGGTGCTGATTATCGCGTAGGGAGAAACCTCGTGCTGCCGAGTATTCAAAATCACCCCTATGTTAGAGAGTTAGATTGAAGTATATATGTAAATGACATCTGCCTCAACGAAGTAGCAAGAACAACCTTTGAGGTAACAATTCAATAAGACGGTAACTTGTTTTACAATTGAAAGACTTGATCATCTATTGTTGCAGTTTATTTATTCACTACTGAAAAATGGATTTTCTTCATGAAATTGATTGAAGATTTGTGGAAAATCCATGAAAGCATTATTAACAAGTTAAATTCTTATAAATTTTCTTTCGAACATCCATTATTTAAAGCAGTTAATCCAATTGTTTCCCAATTCATTGATCTCAATTCCTTAGAATTATTAGAATTAAATAAGGAAGTAACATTATTTTTCCTTTTTCATGTAAATCAGATAAAGAGGTTATTCCCTCCGATTGAAAATCTAAATAGTACAATGGCACAAGTTGAATGTCCTACTAAGAGGATCTACTCTATCACTCTGATACCATGTGAAAATTTATTAGATAAATATCAAGTTGGTCCCTCATTAAAAAATATATATCTCCAACTAAGAAAAATACATATTGTGACAATCTAGAAGTATGGTAGGTTGAATAAACCTCTTCATTCTTAATTAAAAATTTTATTTTCAAACTTTAATAATTAAAAAAAAGTTGATAAATAGTTTTTCTCCCTTTAATCGTCTCTATAAAACATGAATATGGAATAATCAAACTAGTGACTAGTGAGTGCCTAATATCATATGCTTAAAAAATTCATTGAGCCTTTTTATGAAATTGAACAAACAATTTAACTAAGTAAATAGTTTTGGGCTTTCAGCTGATGTGAAAGTGCGTCTCCAATAAGAATGTCCATTTTCTATTTAACAAAATCAATCAATCCACTACTGAAAAAAGAAATAATTGCACATATTTCAATTCATACATAGAAGTTGCAATCATGTGGCCTATATAAAACTAGAAAAACTTTAACTCAAAAATAATAGGTCAATATTCAATATTCAACTCCAATTAAATTCTTAAAATTCTTACTAACTTGTGATTTCCATATTGATTCACTGTAACACCCCGAGAGTTTCTAAGATTAGATCCCAGAGTTAGATGGAGTTCAGCAGAAAACCAGCAGAAAATTTTCTCAGAACAACTCATCATAATGAATCATGGGTTGCTCTAACGGGTCTGTTAGATGAGTCATTGGAAGAGTTTCAAGAAAAAGGTGCTATGTTTGATACCACGAGAGGATAGAATGAGTCATTGTGGGAAACAACAACCCGTTAGATGTAGCCATGGTGAGCTAGTAGAACAGACTTCCTAGAAACAACGAGCCAAGTGACGACCCATTGGTTGCTGTGACGGGTCGTCCTGAAAAGTCGTTAGTTGGAACTCAGAAAGGGATTTGATTTCTGGTCCAGTGACATCGGACGGAGACCACGAGACATTAGGTGAAGTAATGACCCATCGTGTTGGTCATTGGAAAGAAATCAAGGGTTGGATCAGTGGTGATGATGGAAAGTAATGACGAGTCATTGGATCAAGTAGCGACTTATCCTCTTGGTCATTGGTTGAGGAAGCAGAAGCTGGGAAATTTTCCCTAGTGGCAAAAAATAGTCACCATGAGCCGTGGTAGAGACCAACGACTCGTGGTGAGCACCGTGGTCACTAATCGGGCATGTTTTATTTTAATTACAGGGATATTTTTGTAAAGTCCTATGCTCCCATGTCTTAAATGGCGTTGTTTTGGGAATTGTAAGGGTTGAATTAAAGGGGTTTTTACAAGCCTAGGCCCCTCATTTCTCCAAAAACCATTAGTAGAAATCCTCTTCTTCTTCTTCTTCTCAAGTTCAAGACCATCTAGAGTTTTTTTCAAGAGCTGCAAGCTTTGAAATCTGTAAGGGAGTCTTTTAAACAGGTATGTGGGGCTTCAACAAGGATCTCCTCTCATCCCTGTGCCCCAATTTTTATACTAAAACCCTAAATCCTTGATTTTCTAGAAAAGCATTTTCTAGGGTTCCAATTTATGCAAAACTCTCCTATGTCTTCCATGGATTTTAAGACCCATCATGGATAATATCCAGCATACTTATGGAATTACTTTCAAGATTTCGAATTATGTACTTGATATGGGAATAACATGATTATAGAACTTTCACCATGATTTAGCCTAAAATTTCAAATGGGATTTCATTAATTATTCACATGCTCTTATCATGAACTTGTATACATGTTTAAAGTATGGGTCGATCATATGGGTTTCCATAAATCTAGAATATATGTTTTAGTATATGTGTTGAAACATGATTAGAACTTAGGGGCTTTGATGAATATGAAATATGTACTTGTTTTCACTATGATTTCGATGTATATGTTTAGAGTACGAATTGAACCTATGGAGCCTTCATGAATCTAGAATACATGTTATATGCTATAAATTCGGGATTTAAATGTTATGAACTTTGAGAAAAAAAGCATGATTATGATCTTTCAGACTTTCGGGCTTGTTGATAGTAGAAAGTATCCTTGATCAGATTTTAAATGAATTCAGTATGAGGTAATTAGTTGAACACTCAGTCTCTGACTAGCTGAAGTAGCTTAGACTATATGAATGCTTGTTAGATTGGTGCCTTCATGTAAAAGTTTTATCAGGACTCTCAATAGCCGAGAATGTTTCCCTCAATCTAGTCAGGGATTCTCCATAGTAGAGAATGTCTCCCTTAGCTCAGTCAAGGATTATCATTAGCAGAGAATGTCTCCCTTAGCTCAGTCAGGGATTCTCCATAGAAGAGAATGTCTCCCTTAGCTCAGTCAGGGATTCTCATTAGTAGAAAATGTTTCCCTTAGCTTAGTCAGGAATCCTCAATAGTCAAGAATGTTTTCCTTAGTTTAGTTAGGGAGTCTCAATAGCAGAGAATGTCACCTTTGGTCAGTTAGGGACTATCCATAGTAGAGAATGCCACCCTTAGTTCAGTCCATGATATCAGTAAGCTCAGCCATGTATAGCTTCAGACTTCAGTTTAAATTAGATTTAGAAAAATTTGGTCTTAGTTATTAGCAGTTATTCAGTACAGCGTATGATATTAGTTACAACTTCAGTTCTTAGTATATGTATGGTACATGACCCTTATGTATCAGTAAATGTTTTCAAATAAGAACTTCATGGCAATATATATATATATATATATATATATATATATATATATATATATATATATATATATATATATATATATCTCACACAGAGCCTTTGTATTTCAGCTCAGTTATATGTTCAGTGATGTAATCAATTTACTTCCTGTATACTTTCATGTTTTAGTTTATTTATGCTTCCCACATACTTAGTACATTTCAAGTAGTGTCCGCATACTTTATGTGTTATATCGTTTTATGATATAGATTCAGGTTTTCAGACTCGCCACGTCGTTAGGTACACTCCACTCCGATCTGTACTGCTTGTGGTGAGTCCTCATTTCTTGAGGATGTGATATATGTTTTCTATTCCATTTATGTTTCAGTTTTCAAACTTTAGGAGTTAGCTGGGGCTTGTCCCAACAACTTATCGGTGTAGTAGGCTTTCAGACTTGTATATTAGATTTAGCTTTTATATTAGAATTTTTATTAAAATTGTTCTTATGGATTTTAATTAGACTTTTTCAATTAGCTTCCGCTCAGTTATGTTTTCTATTATTTGATATTATGATAGTGTTATGCTATGATTATGCCACGGGTCGACTTGGGGCCTCTCGAGTTTCCTTGTCCCGTGTCTCAATCCCGGCCTATGTTCGGGTCGTGACAAACTTGGTATCAGAGCAAAGATTTAGAGTGTCCTAGGGTGTCTACAAGCCACATTAAGTAGAGTATTTTTCATGGGTGTGAAGCGCACCACACTTATGACGAAGAAGCTATGAGACATTTTAGGAATGTTCCCTTTTCTCATGATTCTTATTGTGCGTGGAGTATGAAACTTTAACAGTTCCTCTCCTAACTCGTGATTTATGGGCTCACAGATAATGCCTCTCAGACGAGTGAATGGAAGAAGAAATGTTAATGGGCGCCAGCAAGCCCCACTGGCCCCAGTGAACCTGATGGACGAACATGTTACTCATGTCGAGTTTAGGGCATCCTTTCACATGTTGGTGTAAGCCATGACTGCCCAGATTAATCAGTAGGCGATGGCTCATGTTCCCTGCAACTAGGGTAAGAGGCTTCCTCAGGATGAACCCACCCGAATTCTTGGGGTCAAAGGTGGATGGGGACCCGTATGAGTTCTTAGAAGACATCCAGAAGATCACCCAAATTATGGGGGTGACAGAAATGGAGAGCACAGACTTAGCCTCCTACCTGCTGAAAAGAGTCGCTCACATATGGTTCTGTCAGTGGAGAGATAGTCGGGGAGTTGGAGCAGCCCCCGTAAGTTGGGATGAGTTTATGACTGCGTTCCTGGATATGTTTTTCCCTAGAGAGTTGAGGGAGGCAAAGGCAACAGAGTTCATCAACTTGAGGCAGAACATCATGACTGTCCAAGAGTATGAGTTGGAGTTTACCCGGCTGTCTAAGTAAGCACCGTAGATGGTAGCCGACTAGAGGGCTCGTGTGAGCAGGTTTGGAGTGTCAGACTCCTTGATCAAAGAGTGCAGTACCTCCATGTTGCACAATGACACAGACTTTCCACGTTTGGTGATATTTTCCCAGCAAATAGAAGCGGAATAGGTGAAGGAAAAAGAAAGAAAAGCCAAGAGGGCTAGGACAGGAGATTTAGAGTTCTCCCCTTAGAGGTCCACCGCTCATTTTCCCAATAGAGATCGTCATCCCCTGCAGCTTCGACAGCCAGTGTTCCATACAGACATAGGGTAAGGGAGATTACCTATCCAGCTTGTAAGAGCTATGGGAAGCACCATTTGAGAGAATGCATGGATGGCTTAGATGCTTGTTTTTGGTGCGGCATGTTGAGTCATAAGCACCGAGATTGCGCAACAGCTAAGCGGGGGGAGAGTAGAGCCTCATCCACCTCTTCAGTAGCTTCTATGAACCGTCCATCTCAGCAGGGTGCATCATCTAGCTCAGGTGGCGGACAGCGTCAAAACTGCTCCTATGCCTTGGCAGCACATTAGGATAAGGGCAAGTCGCCAGAATTAGTCACAGGTAAGTTGTGAATTTCTCATGTTACTCTTTGCATGTTTCTAGCCCCAGAACCCCAGTATTGAATAGAAGCTCTTGTGATATTTGTTGAGAAGAAGTTGTCGATGTATGGTGTGAAATAGCTGTGAGTATAAGGTTGTAGTGAATATTAGAGGCGGAGGGGAAGTCAAGAGTTAGTGGTTTAGCCTCAACCCTAATAAAGATTCAGGAGCCTTAGAATGATGGCTTAAAGATAAGGGGGAGATGGTAAGTCTATGAGACAAGTCAAATCTTGAGTATGCTAGTAGGGGAGTTCCAGCCGTAATAGTTACAGTATGTCAATCCCTTCAGGTTCAGATAATTCCTCTTGTAGTTCAGTTGAAGCTATGCTCTATCCACTCTTATGTTCAGACTTCCAGATTCTCTAGATAACCACTTCAGATAGCAATGCCAGTCTTACTCTATGAATCTTTAAGGCTCATCTTCATGTTATAAACTAGCTATGTGTGTTAACTCATGTCTTCCAATATGTTCAGCTCGAACTTAGTCTTTAGAAGTTTCTTTAGTAGCTCAGTAGATAAGGGTACCTCATGTATGTGCTCAGTTTTAAATTTCATGAATGATTCGTGCTCATGTGTCCCTTAATTGCTGTTACACCTGATATCATGACTTCTAGCTCAATATCAAAAAGTGATTTGAGAATGATGGCTCAGTCCGTATTAGCTCAGAACCAGTTAGAGGAAAAGAATTCTTCTCAATGTTCTATCTAGTTCCATCTTAGTTTTTCATGTCTTTCCATCCTCTCACACCTTATCATGCATGTACTGTTTAGATATTTAGTTCGAATATGTAAGATCAACCTGGAGTCAGATACTCCATCAGTTTCAGTTGTAAATGCTCGGTATTTGGGATATCAATTCTTTCCCAAGTTTTTTAGTATGTTTAGCCTACATTCGAGGATGAATGTTCCCAAGGGGGAGATATTGTAACATTCCAAAAGTTTCTAAGATCAAACCCCAGAGTTAGATAGAGTCGTGGTTTGCTTAGCACAAAACCAACAGAAAATTTTCTTAGAACGACTCATCACAATGAGTAGAGGTTTGGTCTAATGGTCTGTTAGATGAGTCTTTGGAAGGTTTTCAAGAGAAAGGTGCTATGTTTGATACCATGAGAGGATAGAACGAGTCGTTGTGGAAAATAATGACCCGTTATATGTAGCCGTGGTGACCTAGCAGACCAGACTTTCCAGAAACGATGAGCCAAGTGATGACCAGTTGGTTGTTGTGACAGGTCGTCCTGAGTAGTCGTTAGTTGGAACTTAGAAAGGGATTTGGTTTCTGGTTGATTGACAACGGATGGAGATCACGAGCCGTTAGATGAAGTAACGACCTATCGTGTTGGCTGTTGGAAGGAAATCAAGGGTTGGACCAGTGGTAACGAAGGAAGGTAATGATGAGTTGTTCGATCAAGTAATGACTCATTCTATTGGTCATTGGTTGAGGAAGCAGAAGCTAGGAAATTTTCCCCAGTGGCAATGGATGGTCACCATGAGCCGTGGTAGGGACCAATGACTCGTGGTGAGGGTCGTGGTCATTGATCGGGCAGGTTCTTATTTTACCCCATGGGTATTTTGGTAAAGTTCTATGCTCCCAGTTCTTAAATGGCATTGTTTAGGACATTGTAAGGGTTGAATTAAGGGGATTTTCACAAGCCTAGGACCCTCATTTCTCCAAAAACCATCCGTAGAAATCCTCTTCTTCTTCTTCTTCTCAAGTTCAAGAGCATCTAGGGTTTCTTTCAAGAGTTGCAAGCTTCAAGATCTGTAAAGGAGCCCTTTTAACTAGGTATGTGGGACTTCAACAAGGATCTCCTTTCATCCTTATGTCCCAATTTTTATACTAAAACCCTAACCCCTTGATTTTCTAGAAAAGCATGTTCTAGGGTTCCAATTTATGCAAAACTTTCCTATGTCTTCTATGGATTTTAAGACCCATCATGAATAATACCCATGCATGCTTACAAAATTATTTTTAAGATCTCGAATTATGTATTTGATATGGGAAAAGCGTGATTATGGAACTTTCACCATGATTTAGCCTAAAATTTTAAATGGGATTTCATTGATTATTCACATGCTCTTACCATGAACTTGTATACATGTTTAAAGTATGGGTCGATCATATGGGTTTCGGTAAATCTAGAATATATGTTTTAATATATGTATTGAAACATGATTAGATCTTATGGGCTTTGATGAATAAGAAGTATGTACATGTTTTCACTATGACTTTGGTGTATATGTTTAGAGTATGACTTGAACCTATGGAGCCTTCATGAATCTAGAATATATGCTATATGCTATGAATTCGGGATTGAAATATTATGAACTTCGAGAACAAAGCATGATTATTGTCTTTCAGGCTTTCGATCCTGTTAATAGTAGAAAGTATCCATGATCAGATTTTAAATGAATTTAGTATGATGTAATTAGTTGAACACTCAGTATCTGATTAGCTGAAGCAGCTTAGACTATATGAATGATTGTTAGATTGGTGCCTTCATGTAAAAGTTTTATCGGGACTCACAATAGCCGAGAATGTTTCCCTCCGTCTAGTTAGGGATTCTCCATAGTAGAGAATGTCTCCCTTACTTCAGTCAGAGATTCTCATTAGCAGAGAATGTCTCCCTTAGCTCAGTCAGAGATTCTCATTAGCAGAGGGTTTCTCCCTTAGCTCAATCAGGGATTCTCCATAGCAGAGAATGTATCCCTTAGCTCAGTTAGGAATTCTCATTAGTAGAGAATATTTTTCTTAGCTCAGTCAGGGATCCTTAATAGTCGAGAATGTTTCCTTTAGTTCATTTAGGGAGTCTCAATAGTAGAGAATGTCTCCCTTAGTCAGTTAGAGACTCTCCATAGCACAGAATGTCACCCTTTGCTCAGTCCATGATATCAGTCAGCTCAGCCCAGTACAGTTTCAGGCTTTAGTTTAAATTAGATTTAGCATAATTTGGTCTCAGTTATCAGCAGTTATTCATTACAGTGTATGCTATCAGTTACAACTTCAGTTCCCAGTATATGTATAGTACATGACCCTTATGTATTAGTTTGATTATTCTTCAGTAAATATTTTCAAATAAGAACTTCATGGCAATATATGTGTGTGTGTGTGTGTGTGTGTTTGTGTGTGTATCTCAGATAGAGCCATTGTATTTCAGCTCAGTTATATGTTCAGTGATGTACTCAGTTTACTTCCTTCCTGTATACTTGCATGTTTTAGTTCATTTACGCTTCCCACATACTTAGTACATTCCAAGTACTGGTTACATACTTTATGTACTATATCATTTCATGATATAGATTCAGGTTTTCAAACTTAGCCACGTGGTTAGATACGCTCCACTCCCATCTCAGCTGCATGTGGTGAGGCCTCATCTCTCAAGGATGCGATCAATGTTTTCTATTCTAGTTATGTTTTAGTTTTCAGACTTTAGGAGTTAGCTGAGGGTTTGTCCCAACAACTCATCAGTGTAGTAGAGGCTTTGAGACTTGTATATCAAATTCAGCTTTTGTATCAAAGTTTTTATTAGATTTGTTCTTATGGATTTTAATTAGACTCTTTCAGTTAGCTTCCGCTCGAATATGTTTTCTATTAGTTTAAATTTTGATAGTGTTATGTTATGATTATGCCAAGGGTCGACTTGGAGACTCTCCAGGTTCTTTGTTCTGTGTCTCGATCTGGCCTATTTTCGAATCGTGACATTCACATACAACCAGATAGTTGGAATCCAATGTGATCTATTTTGAGGTTTGAACTGCCAACAATAACATAATACTTATTATTGGGCAGTATTTATTAGTGCTTGTTTGGTCACAGAAAACTTGTTTGTTTTTGTATATGCAATGACAAGAAAACAGAAAACAAATCATTCTTGCAATTTCCAAAAGAAAACATGATTTCTTAAAATAAAAAGTTCAATGTAATTTTCACTCATGACACATTTTCTTTTCAGAACCACTCCTTAGTCTCTCCAGATGGAGTGTGAAAATTAATTTTTCCAAGGTAATATATCTTGTTGAACAAGCTTAACAATAAATGAGTTTAAATTTTAAATTTAATTTTGTGAGAGTTGTTTAGACTTGTTAGAAATAGTTTAAAGATATTGATTAAAAAAAATAGAGTCATTTAATAGAAATTTGGACTAGTTTGAATAAAAACTACAACTGAAAAGTCATAGAAGAAGTTCATCTATAGTCATTTATATACTTTTATACAAAATATGTATTTTATGTATATAGGTGGATAAAAATATAAAATAGTTTAAAAATAGATTTTTATAGAGTATATTCCATGAAAGGTCACTCAAGTACAGGTTCATATCGTGAAAGTCACTTTCTTTCATTATATAAAAATTGCTTAACTATATCAATATCAACTTATAAATCACCTTTTTCTATTATTACATAAAAGTTACTTAACTATACAATATTCACTTAAAAATAACTTTAACCTAAAAATGCATAAATATATGAAAGTTCATCAAAAAAAATTTTAAATTGCGTGCCACATCAATTTTAGTGGAGTCACTTAATTTGCATTAAAGGTTAGCTAAACTCTTTAAATTCACCCAACCATTAACCTAAAAAACGATTAAGATTGATAATTGATAGATTTAATTTTATCACTAATCTCAATAACCATATATGCAATTGTTATTCAAAAATAAACTTCATCTTCTTTCTCAATTCTCTTACGAAATTAAACTCAAATATGGCTCAAATCTCCCCAAATTACTTTCGATTTATGTTTTAAACTTCTCTTAATATTTGTCGATTAAAATGACACACAATCTAAATAATACCAAACTCAAAAATTCAAACATGAACTTTAACTCAAGTCTACTCCAAATCAATTTAAATTTAAGTTTTAACCTCCTCTTAATACTTCTAATCAGTTCAAATAACACCTAATTTAAACACTTAAAAAAAGGTAAAAAAATTAAACTTCCTAACTTTTTATATTCTCTGAATTATTTATTTTGGATATTTGCTAAGGACTTGGTTCTTAGACATCTTTGTACATTGTTCTTGTATATTGATTGTAACAAGTGTCATTATTTGTCAATTATCAAAACTTCATAAGATCTTGAATAAAGATTCAGATTAAAGATATTCAACAAAATCTCTCTTTTTGATGATGTAAAACTCATAGTAGCTTCATACTTCTTCATGTGAACTCTATCAACTTCATTCTTCTTTGTGTTATTTTCATGTGCATTTTTTCCTTTATAAATAACTTCTATGTTGACCATCTTCGCTCTAAGAACCAACTCCATATTGATCTTGCTTCTATCTTCAATAAGATGTTAAGCTTACTTCAGTCTTTATAGGCTTTACCAATACGTTAAGCTTTCTTTAGTCTATGTGGAGTCTTACCTTCCATTCATTGCAACCTCTAAACGGATAGGTTTGCTACCTGATCATATCCACATATCTTCTTCAAAAATATCTCTTCATTGTAAGTGTAAGGACCAGGTTGTTTCTTCGACAGAGTAGTCTTCAAATCTCTATACAGTGTACATGTTTCTTTTTCAGGACACCTATCACCTTCTTCATCACATCTCTGAATTTATCAAGTGCTCGAATTGGAACTAGGTTTCTTTATAAGTAAGAACTTGTTTCTTTACAATTCTTCTTATAGAATAGTGCAAACACATAGTATATAAATACCTCTAAATCTCCCCTTTTTGGAATCATTGAAAAGCAATTATATTTAGTAGAATCCTCATGAGGACATAGCAATATTGAACTGCCAACCCAAGAACTCACTAAATCTAAAACAAAAGATATTTTAATGCATTTATTAATCTATATGAACCAAATCAAATAGATAATTACATTATCTTACAACATTGCTACACAAATATTTAGAATATTTTTTATTTTCAAATGGTGGCCTGAACATGTATTCTTTTTCTAAGAAGAAAGGTTCTTTAAGTAAGTTATCAAGTAATTTGTCAAGGGAAGCAGTGACATTCTTCAATTTCTCCTTTCTTTCTTCAACTTTAGATTGTGATTCTTGAACTTTATTTTGTCTTCCTAGTGAAACACCACCAGCAATGTCTTTTATTATCACACTTTTTGATTTATCGATTCACTTTAATCTGATGGATTGACACCCAAGGGACCGGGTTCTTTATCAGTCTCATTATTTCTTAAGCTATTTATCAACATTGAAGATTGAATCTTATGAACACCAACTATCCCCTTACACTGTTGTTCCTCAAAATGGTAAACTTCCTCGATTCCAATCAATATTCTTTTCTTGTAATCATGAGATATCTTCATCTTATTAGTCCACCTTATTTTTATCTTCCCCCTAAATTACCAACTCCCTAAATTAATCCCTTTTTTTTGGCTTTTTCCTAGTTGAGATTTTTGAACTTTGAAGTAGGAGATTCTCAAGATTTACTTGTGTCAAATAAGGAAGTGTATCTAAGTATTAAACTTTTTAGGACATGATGTAATAAAATATTCTGGTGATTGACTTCAATTTTGATGATGATGTGATTTAGGTAGGATTATATCAAAACATAGTTTAGGAACCTAGATTAATGATATAGCATTGTAAACAAGCTCATGCAACTAACTATTAGGAAAGGGAGATACATACTAACTTGTCATAAGAACCAAGTTCTTTTACTTTCTTCAGCGTTACTAATAAATCTTAAAATTAGGACAATATTACCAGATCTTATCTAGTCTTCTTAATCGATCCATAATTGCATACCAGTTGAGGTATAGGTCTAGTCAAGACACTTTTTAGATTCATCCACTACTACTATAACTATGAATAGAATATTACTAATCACTTAGAAAAATCAAGAGTGTTCTTTGATCAACCTCACATACTCATCAACCAAATATACCAATCTTGTGAAGAACTCTATTATGCTCAGTTTATCTTTTGTAAGTCAACCTCTTCAACTATTTCTCATATGATCTCTTCTTCTTGACTACACATCATCTTTATATTCTTAGAGAACCAGTTCCTTCATGTAGGTTCTCAAACTATGTTTCCATATGACTGTGTGAACCTTCTGTTGGCCCCTTTCTTCTGTAATTTCTTCTTTCTATCCACATATTTTGAATGATCACATGGTCATTCTCCATAGCCTATTAATTCTTCTTGTATTCAATTCATCTACATCTTAACCATTCTAGAATCATATCATTATTTCCATTTCTTATATATGTCCAGGTCATCAAAAGAATTAGGTTCCTTAATTTTGTTGTACCTTATAACTTATTTTTTCTATTATTATACCCGAGTCACTCTTTATATGCTAGTCTTCTCATCTTCATCGTGTGGGAGTGGGATTCTTTGATTCTTTTATATACCCTATACTCTCTCCTCATGGGATTTTAGTAGGAGAAAATATTACTCTTTTTTTTATCATGCGATAACACCTCAACACAAACTCTTGCTTCCTCCTACCTTAGCCTTTTTAACCTGATCAAAAGTTATTTCTAATAAATCATGCATTTTTGGGTCCCTTTATTTTCAAAGGAGAATCGTTGAACATCCTTTAGTTACTCCTATAATAACTGTAGAACTAGTTCCTTTCTTTTCCTTATTTTTCACTTCTTAGTGAAGGACCAGGTTCATTTGTTTTCCTTCTCTCATGATGATATATTCTCTATTGGGTTACTCTAAGTCTGGTCATGCATATATCTATCACTTTTCTTTGTACAGTTTGGGAGACTTTTATAGGCATTAATGGCAACATAAGTCATTTTTTAGCTTTCTCCTAGAGTCAAAGTCTTCTTTTGCTACTAAGGAGTGAAAATTTTCTTTTCATCATCCTCATGATCAATTTAGGAATTTCCCCTGAAAGCTAATGACTTTTGCACAACTTGATTTGTTTTCCTAGAAGTCGTCTTGTTTCTAGTGACATGTTCTCTTCTTCTTCTTCGTCTTCTTCTTCTTCTTCTTCTTCTTCTTCTTCTTCTTCTTCTTCTTCTTCTTCTTCTTCTTCTTCTTCCTCCTCCTCCTCTTCCTCCTCCTCCTCCTCTTCTTCTATCAAGATCATTCCTTCTCCAACCATTTTGTTTTTCTAGGCATTCTCATATGAAATGATTTGAGAGTCTACATCATAGCATCCTTTAGTATTGTTTCTATCAGGTCCTTTGGGTCTTGAGATTGTTTAGGAATCTTCCTCTTGTGATTATTCTTTAAAATCTTATGGTGAGTAATGTTATGTCTTATTTGCCAAGGTCTTAGTCTAGGAAGATTTGAGGACCAAACTCACATCTCTTCTTGGGGGAGTAATCTTCTAGTTCATCAATCCTCATCTCATAAGTCTTTAAAGTTTCCATTAGTTCATTCCTAATCATTGTTTCTAGAGTTTTAGCCTCCATAATAGCATTCACTTTGTTTTCCCAAGAGTTAGGGAATATATCAAGAAACTAGTAATGATCTTGGGCATAATTACATGCCCAAGTACTATTTTATATCTTAATTTAGTCATGTTTGTCAATTTAAATTGATTATATTTTTATGTGATTTTGTATATTTATAAGCATAAACTAACCAATGTGATTAGCCCTTGGTTGTAGGTGAAAAATGCAAAGGATGAGCTTAATATGATGATGCATGAAGATAAAGGAAGCTCAAGATTTTAGTGCAAAGAAAGAGACTTGAAGAAAACATGGAAGTGCCATGATCACACCTTGTAGCGTGCCACTTTAAGAGATCGCCGCGATCGGCGCCGTCTCACACAGGCATAAGCGCGCACGAGATGCTTTCCAGGTAGTGCGCCTGCCCGTTGGCGTCGTGCCACGCCAGGCCATGCTGCACGCCGCATGCGAGAAGAAGCGTGCCACGTTGTGCGATGCACAATACCCTCGCACATGACCTGCCGATGCCAGCCAACCTGTGGGAATGTGCTATGCCCCCATGTCATGGAGGCAACCTGTTGTGATGGGCAGCATGACACGGAGGGAGTTCATGTCCGGTCAAAATATGTAATTTTTCACTTAGTATAAATTAAACCCTTAGCTTCTAAAATCATTTATCATGAAAATATTTTGGAAAAGCGGAGAGGAGCGAAAGGAGAAGCGAAGAACTTCACCTAGGGTTCATTATTTTTCATTCTCTTTTAATTATTCTTGTAAGTACATTACTTTAATTATGTTTTTGAGTAATTGTATGAACATGAGTAGATAAAACCCTTCCTCTAGGGTTAAGGCCACAAGATATGAATGTAAATGCATGAATTCATCTTTGGTTTGAGTTTTTAGTTGTTGTTTTGTCATATATTCTTAATTATTATTGTTTTTATGCTTGATCACCATGTAAACAAACTTGTTAAGCTTAGGTAAAAGCTCGAAAGAGTAACCTTAGGTTAGAACACAAGAATGTAGGGAGCAAGTTCTTGTCTTTACGATAAGATTTGCAGTTAGAACAGAAATTATATCTAATTTGCCTTGCATGGTTAATAAAACGGGATGATAGCTAGACATCGACTTAGCATTGTCACATCACCGCTCGTAGAAGTAGTTCTGAAGCTAAGTTAGGTTAAATAATTAGAGGAACGAAAGTCCATAATCAAGGGCATAAACCCCGTAAATCACATCCACATAGTTAAATTGCTCATGAATTAGGATGTCACATCCCCGTTCAACGATGTAGGTGTGATACTAGTTTGTTGTGTTTAGAGAATCGAGAGACCATGAACACTGCATTGTAACTCTATGAGACAACTGAGATTTTCATACTTGAACCATTGTGAATTGTAGCCTTGCATGATTATTAGGCCTTAACTCTAGTTGATTCTTGTATTGTTTCTCGATTATTTTGTGATCACCCCTAGATTTAATTACAAGTATCTAAAATATCTTAAATCAACACGTGTGAAGGTCAACTTGACACTTGAACTTGAATATTTACTGAATTAGCCCAATCCCTATGGGTTCGACATCCAACTCTTAAAATGGCCACTATACTACTTGTACGACCGCGTGTGCTTGCGCGTGCGCTGGGGAGCAACACGTTTTTGGCGCCGTTGTCGGGGACTGGCAGCTTTTAGTGAATTTTTAGTTTTTGTGTATTTTTTATTTTCTTAAGTGTTGAAAAACTTGGTCTTAGTCTGTTCTATTGCAGGCAACAGGTTGTCTTTGCAGAACTAGCAAGGAATAGGGAGTTGGTGGAACCTTTGCTGGAGTCGAAACGCCGATTACAATTGCTTCGGAGAGAAGCTCTAGAGCAGAAGCTAAAAAGGTTATAAGAGCAGTTACAACAACATCCACCAACAGAGCAAGAAGAGTTGTTTCCTGAACCAATGGAAGCCCGACCAGTTCGCGAAGTGGCAATCCCACTAGCGACAAATGTGACCTCCAGTATCCATAAACCAGAGCTAGAAGAAAACTTTGAGCTTAAGTAGAATATGGTGCAGCTATTACATTCTAGTGTCCAGTTCACTGGAATGACACATGAGGACCCACAACAGCACTTACAGAATTTCCTAGAGACCAGTGACACTTTTGTCCCCACCAGAGTGTTAACAGATTATGTCCGACTCACTCTCTTCCCATTTTCATTGTTGGGAGAGGCAAAGAGGTGGTTGAAGGCTGAGCCACTGAATTTCATTGCTTCTTGAGATGACCTAGCAAGGAAGTTCCTCATCAGATTCTTCTCTTCAGGCAAGACGACCAAGCTTAGAAGTGAGATATTAAGTTTCAAGCAAAGGCCGGGGGAGAACCTATATTGGGAAGATTCAAGTCATTGCTGAGAGGCTGCCCCCATCATTAGCATTCCAATGAGGTGTTAGCTCACACCTTTGTAGAGAGACTAGACCCACATACGAAGATATTGTTAGAAAATGCATCGGGTGGGCAAGCACTGGAGAATACATATGATGAGATGTACACTCTCTTAAATAGAATTGCTCAAGGAAAACCCAAGTGGCATAGTGAATCATTAAGAGGGGCAGACAAGAGAGCAACACGGTTTATAGAAATGGACAGTGTCAATTCCTTGGCGGCACAGTTAGCATCATTGCAACACCAGATGATGACTCAGTTCAGCAAACTAAGTATGAACCAACCATAGGGACAGGTGAATGCAATTCAACAAGCTCCTAGATGGTGCAAAATTTATGGTAATAATGGGCACAATGCAGACTCATGTGGGGCCAATCCTAAATCAATCAATTTTGTGAGGAATGTTTAGAGAAACAATCGGACTTATGAGAACATCTACAATAAGAATTGGCAGAGTCACCCAAATTTTTCTTGGGGTGGTTATTAGAGTCAGAGCTACCAGTAGCCTCAACAAAAGCAATATTAGCAACGAAACAGGAAGAATAGTGTCCAGTCAAGCAGCAGCAACATTGAGGAGATGTTGTAGAAAATCATGGCTACTCAAACCCAATTAGGCAAGGATGACTTCAGATTTGAAAATTCAGAAAATGGCCACCCAAAATTTAGAGAAGCAGATGGGTCAATTAGCAGCTGCTCAGCACACCAGACCTCATGAAGGGTTACCCAGTGACACAGATATAAACTCTTGATAGGTCAATGCCATTAGTTTGAGGAGTGGCAAGCAATTGGCTGATGCACCATCAAAGGAAAAGAGAAATGAGGTGCAGCCAGAGTTGGTTAGACAGAGTCCATCCACTGACGGAGGAGATAACCAGAGTGATGCAAAACACAATGCACAATAATCATTACATCCAGCACAAAGACCATTGCCACGGTTCATGCAAAGGCTCAAGAAGAGCAATGAGGAAGAATGCTTTAAAAAGTTCTTTGATATTTTCAAAGAACTTCACATCAATCTGCCTTTACTTGATGTTTTGCAGGGAATGTCAAAGTACGCTAGGTACTTGAAAGATGTGGTGGCCAACAAAGTTAGGTTGGTGGATGTCCAGACAATGAAACTTACTGAGGAGTGCAACTACAGGGTGATGAGCAAAATGCCAATAACGCTCAAGGACCTAGGGAGTTTCACCCTCCCCGTACAAATTGGTGAAGCTGAAGTTATAAGGGCTCTTTGTGACTTAGGGGTAGTATTAAATATAATGCCCTTATCTCTGTTTAACACCCTGGGGTTGGGTAAGCCGAGGCCCACACGAGTAATGTTGTAGCTAGCAGACAAGTCCACAGTGGCATCAAAGGGAATAATTGAGCACCTTCTCATCAAAGTGGGTAAGTTCATCATACCCGCTGATCTCCTCATTCTTGACTTTAAAGTTGATGATAAGGTACCCCTGATCTTGGGATGGCCATTCTTGGCAACTAGATGAGAGATCATAAATGTAAGAGCAGGCACCCTTAAAATAAGGGTTAATGATGAAGAAGAGCTCTTTAGAATCTACCAAGAGATCAATCCACCCACACACTACAGAGATCTTTGTAAGATCAGTGTGTTGTCAGATGCTAAGTGTGGGGTGGTAGATTCCATGGGTCCACTACTACAGGACATGATGACATTTTAGCATGAATCTGATGAGGGCTAAAATTAAAGAAGAAGATGGAAGAAAAGAAAGATAGAGTAGAGGTTTTTCCCTCTAAAAACAAAAAGAGAAGAAGATGGTTCTTGAAAGGGAACACTTGTTTGAGGATATCCTGAAAAGGATAGTCCACGTCGTGCCGTGACGTAAGATCAGGCGCTGCTTGGGAGGAACCCAGGAGTACCACAAGTACCTTTTCTTTTCATTTTATGTTGTATTTTGTCAATGTTCATGTGTGTTGTGTGTTTTGTTTATTAAGCACAGATTCAGGGGAAGTCTGAGTACCCAAGGAAGTAAGAGCTAAGGTACATGACAAAAAGATGAGTGTGGGGTCAATGGCCCATATATTCAAAAATGAGGAAAAACATGTTGTTAGATAGGCCTAGAGGCCTTAGGGAGTATTTCTCACCCTTGTATTAATTTTATTTGATGCTTTGGGGACATAGCATAATTCAAGTGTGGGGCAAGGGAAATTTAAAAAAGTTTGTGCTTAGTGAATTTGGGTGAAGTTGGTGCCATGTATAATATTGCTTGATGAAAATTTTGAGTTGAGCATAATTCACCCACCCTTTGGTTTTTCTTTTCGGTTCTTTTTCGAAGGGGGCACTTTGAACCGAGAAATAAAATTTTTCTTTGTCTGTACATAATTGGTGTTAGTCATAGTTAGGGACTTTTCCCAACGATGGATGGATGATGACCGTCTTGAGGGAAAATTAGTAAATAGGTTTGTGCTGTAAACCCTTAACTGATTGATAGCTTGATATTCTTGTTATGTGTTGTATACGATTGTGAGATGCAATTGTTGTAAATTTTGAAGCATGTTTGAAAATTGTATAATCCTGTTTGAGACACCTAGGCTCTTGAATATGACTCTATGTGCTGAACGCTTAATTCTAAATTCTTGTGATTAGCTGAGTTAAGAGTCTACTGAATTTGTCTTGAATTGAGCATATGCTGTGAGTGTAAGGTTTTTGAATATTCCATGCTATTGTGTAGTATCTAGAACTTTCCTGGTGCATATACAAAACGAAATGAGGGATGTCGATTGTAGAAAATGATTTAGACAAATGAGCCCAATTTTTATTCATCTCTTTACCTACCTTTAATATATGATCCTAGTTAGCCCCACTGAGCCTTTAGCCTATTCTTTACTAGCCGCAAAATGAGCTTAATCCTTTCTTTTCAGTAGCCTTGAATTTGATCCAAAACTCCTTAGCGCTTAAGTGAAAATACAAAAGAAGTTAAGGAGTGAGAAGTTGGAAGAAGAAGGAAAATAGTTGTTGTGGGAGTTGAAGAGAAGACTAGAGGTGCACTTGTTCAAAAAAATGAATAAGAGTTGGTAGGGAGTAAGAGAAGAAAAGAGCAAAAAACTGCTTAAGTACTCCTTATTAAGAGCCTAAGTGTTGCCTAAGGAAATGGGGAAATAAAGAGGAAATTGGAAGTTGGAAAGAATAAAGGTGGAGTAAAAGAAAAGATGTCCGCAATAAATGTGCGATGTATTCAAAAGCGCTTAGGGAAGATAGTCACTATTGCTGGCCAGAATAGGACCTACCTGTCCCTTAGCTTACATTACAACCCACTAAGTCCTACTTGATCTTACTTGCAAACATTTATAAATTAGTGGAGTAAAATAGTAAAGGCAAGCCTATGGGTCAATACATGTTGCATGTGAATTCTTTGAGAGAGTGAGCTTACTTCTTATTCATATACCCATACATGTTATAATTTGAAAACTTAGGAGTGAAAAATTGGGTAACTCTCTTTTTATGAGGGAACATGTTTGATGAAGGATAAAATACATGTCGGATGTCTTACTTGGTTGATTTGCATGAATTTGCGGAGTTTAAGAGTCGATCTTTGAGGCTAGAAAGTTTTAACTTAGTTATATGGGGTGTTAATTGTGAGATATTGCATGCTCTATTTTAAACTTGCTATCTACAACAATCAATGTAGCCGTAGCTTGAATCATCTTGTTTCAATTAGCTATGTGTGAGTTCTTCATGTGCATGAGATGTAATAGAGTTGTTCGAGGACGAACAAGGCTTTAAGTGTGGGGTAGTGATCTTGAGCATAATTACATGCCCAAGTAATATTTATATCTTAATTTAGTCATGTTTGTCAATTTAAATTTATTATATTCTCATGTGATTTTGTATATTTATAAGCATAAACTAACCAATGTAATTAGCCCTTGGTTGTAGGTGAAAAATGCAAAGGATGAGCTCAATATGATGATGCATGAAGATAAAGGAAGCTCGGGATTGAGTGCAAAGAAAAAGACTTGAAGAAAACATAGAAGTGCCATGATCACACCTTGCAGCATGCCACGACAAGAGATTGCCGCGATGGGCGCCATTTCACGCAGGCAGAAACACACGTGACATGCTTGTCAGGCAGTGCGCCTACGCATTAGTGTCGTACCACGCTAGGCCATGTTGCACGCTACAGGCCGTGTCACGCCATGCGTCGTGCGCCAGAAGAAGAGTGCCACGCTGGGCGATACGCAATACCCTCGCACATGACCTGCCGATGCCAGCCAACCAGTGGACATGCGCGATACCCTCGTGTCACGGAGGCAACCTTCCGCGATAGGCAGTGTGACACGAACGGAGTTCCTGGACGACCAAAATATGTAATTTTGCACTTAGTATAAATAAAACCCTTAGCTTCTAAAATCATTTATCACGAAAATATTTTGGAAAAACGAAGAGGAGCAAAGGGAAAAGCGAAGAACTTCACCTAGGGTTCATTGTTTTTCATTCTCTTTTAATCACTCTTATAAGTATATTTCTTTAATTATGTTTTTGAGTAATTGTACGAACATGAGTGGCTAAAACCCTTCCTCTAGGGTTGAGGCCACAAGATATGAATGTAAATGCATTAATTAATCTTTGGTTTGAGGTTTTAGTTGTTGTTTTGTCTTACATTCTTAATTATTGTTGTTTTGTGCTTGATCACCATGAAAACAAACTTGTTAAGCTTAGGTAAAAGCTCGAATGAGTAACCCTAAGTTAGAACACAAGAATGTAGGGAGCAATTTCTTGTCTTTACGATAAGATTCGCGGTTAGGATAGAAACTATACCTAATTTGTCTTGCTTGATTAATAAAACGGGATGATAGCTAGATACCGACTTAGAATTTTCACATCACCGCTCGTAGTAGTAGTTCTGAAGATAAGTCAGGCTAAATGATTAGAGGTACAAAAGTCTATAATCAAGGGCATAAACCCCGTAAAACACATCAACGTAGTTAAATTGCTCAAGAATTAGGACGTCACATCCCCGCTCAATGATGTAGGTGTGAGACTAGTTTGTTGTGTTCAGAGGCTCGAGAGACCATGAATACTGCATTGTAACTCTGTGAGACAACAACTGAAATTTCCATGCTTGAACCATTGTGAATTGTAGCATTGGATGATTATTAGGTCTTAACTCTAGTTGGTTCTTGTATTGTTTCTCTATTATTTTGTGATCACGCCTATATTTAATTACAATCATCCAAAATCTGCTAAATCAACAGTTGTGAAGGGTAACCTGACACTTGAACTTGAATATTCGCTGAATTAGCCCATTTCCTGTGGGTTCGACATCCGACTCTTAAAAGAGCCACTGTACTACTTGTACGACCGCGTGCGTTGGGGCGCAAAAGGTAAAAATGACAACAATCGAGAGTGTTTGGTCTATAAATGAGAAGTTATTCCATGACCTCAAAATAAAACATTAGAGAATTGAGTCTAAGGCTTAATCCATTTTTACAAAGAGTTCAAGATATGAAAATATTATCATAATTGAACACATGAAATTAGTTTGCAATAAGGTGAAGTTGGCCAATTCCAAACTATGTCGAACAAGGATTGATTTTTTGAAAACTCTTGAACTAAGTATATTTGGATATAGAAAAATATAAAAGCATTGGATTGATGCTTTATGAGATAACAACAAAAGAGATAGACTACACATATAGAGTGAAATATCTATTCCAGAGTCTTACAAAGAAAAAATTCAACTGCTACAACGAGAAAAATATATTTCTATCAGATGTTTTTCATATTGTTCTTGAGTTGTAATAGTTATATTCTTGTGGCTCATAATTGTTACTTATTACTTTCATAGTGATTTATAATAACTGTTGATTTTGAGTACTAAAGGGACTTCATAGATTGGATAGTCTTTGAAGAAGTTGGAAAAGCTACCAATAGTTAGAGATAATTGTTTAGGATTGGGGTATATGTTGTTAGAGTCAGTTTCTTACGTGTATGAAGAGCTATAACCCTAAAATTGCTCGAGTTATAGTGAAGATTGAAAAACTTCTATTGGAGATAGGTCGTGATTTTGCCTCCCTTGAGCAAGGAATTTTTCACGTAACATTACTTGTGTTGATCTATTATTTCCTAAATTTCATTTTGCATAGTTGTTGAAATAATATAGTTCTTTTAGTGTATAGGTGATATCACAACAATAATTGCAATCTTTGATCCAAGATATAAGATAAAGTTTGCAGAGTTCTTTCTTCAACAAATTTATGGTGAAGAAACTTCAACTAATATTTAAGTAATTCGATCTCATTGTTATGATATCTTTCAATATTATAAGCATAGATTATCTGCTCCACAGGGGCCATTTGAGACACCTAGTTCTAGTAAAGTTGTAGATATGTTGCTTCGAATAGAGCTATCATGGAGACAAGATCCAGGTTGAATTTATTTTTAAAAAGAAAGTTTGCTACCTTGGACTCCATCAGTTGAAAATTTGAGTTGGTAGAAGATAGAAAGAAATTTTCTACTTTGCAAAAGATGGCTCGTGGTCTCTTAGCCATTTCTATGCCTACTATTGCTTTTGAATCAATATTTAGCACCAGTGGGAGGTTTATTAGATAGCATCCTACTTTTTTGAAAGCTTTAATGAGTGCTCGCACATGGTTATGGGATGAAATAAATGTTATACCCTTTTCTCATTGTTATCTTAACAGTTATTCAATTTTTAAATGGTATATCGATATATTTAACTACTATGTTTTTTTAGGTTTAACTTCAATAATTGATGTATACACGTGATTTTCCACCCTCCCCTATTTTACACCATTTAGCGTGACTTACTTTTTAAATGTACTTTTATCAATTTACTTTTATTTTTATTTTGTTTGGTGGTTTTTATTGGAGAAGAATTAACAACCTTTAATATGATTTTTACCCCCATATCTTTTTCGTACATTATTTATATACGAAAAAACATATGTTTTTACATATGTATATATTATACTAATGTATTTTCAATAATGGATTGAAGAAAAATGATTTTTGTTTAGCACAATTATTCAACACTTTATCTGCATTTTAAATAGTCCAAAAGTCATGTCAGACCCATTTTTTTCCCTTCCAGATGGCCCATTTTTAGTCCCCAGCCCATTTTTTTATTTCATTCATGACCTATAACCTATTTTATCTTTTCCTTTCACAGGAGCAGCAACTCTCGCCTTTCCCTCTTTCATTCTTGTCGATCAAGCACTAGCCATGGTTGCTAGCATTCTCTCCGCAATTTACGCGTCCTTCTCCGTGTTTCGCGCGACTTCTCTCCTCCACCTCACTATTCATACAGTACTCTCTTATCCCCATCCGAAAATTACCCGATCTTATCTTTTTGGGTGATTTTTAGAGTGAATGGGAGCCATGAGCTGGCTCAATCTCCTCCTTCCATTCGTCCTAAGGTCATTTATAAAAGGAATAGAAGATCCTTGGGTCAATGGTAGGACGAATTTAAGAATTTTTTCAACATTTTTTCTAGTTGAGATTTTTATTTTTGAGCGATTTTTTTTGGGATTTTTGGAAGTTTTCGTTGAACAGATTTTTGAGAGCGATCTTGAGAGTTTTCCAGTCACTGCTCGAAATCTGTTCGAGTTTTGGTTCACAGTTCTGTTGACATTACCACTCACCGTAAGTCCATTCATTTATTTGGAATAATCCACAAACTGAAAGAATTTTTCAAGGTTCATAAGCTTATATTTACTTCCATAATCTTCATGTTTCTTAAAATAATGGATGTTGGTTTCTTCAAATTCCTACTTTTAGTTTTCTTTACTCGAATACGGAAATTCCTCGTGTGATTTTAACATGTTTACTTATTATTATTATTTATTCTAAAGTGCTTTGTCATTGAGTTGAATGATTTCAGTATGTTGTTTCTTTTTAATTATTTTCCTTATTTTACTTTTTAAAATTATTTTCATTTCTCCTTGATCGTGTGGGTATGATATTGTGTTCGAGCCAGGAGTTAAATCATTTTGATTCAGCTAAACCACTGTCGAACTCAAGATGTTGCATTTGAGTATTTTTTGAGTTCCCGACGTTGTAACCCATTTCGAATATGTAATCTATATCTCTTTAAATTGCTAGATTAATTTTTCTATATATAAGTTGTTAATTGTGTGATTTGAGTTGTATCTATTGAAGCTTAAGTTAACATTAAGATGGATGTTGTTGTAGCTTTGATTTCTTTTTCTTTCAAATTTTGGAGACGCGTTAGTAGGCTTATTCTCTTTAATTTCAGTTTGTGAGCTTGATACATGCTGGCTTGTTTAATACCTTGATATCGACTAGTTCTATGAATTGCTTTCAAATTATTTCTTGTCATTTCAAGCTAGCGAACTAATTTTATTTTGAGTCATGTAATCTTGATGAGAGTCGTAAGCTCACTATTTCTCTATTCAACCAGTTCATACGTGATATGTGGTTCATGCATTTAAGATGTTTGATATTCGAAACTTGGTTGTTTGATTTGACACTTTTTGATTTTTTTAATTTTGTTTGCCACTATTATAATTGTTGAACTATCTCTTTGGGGACATTTAACGTTAAGAACATAAATTATTTGGTCCATGTGGATCGAGCTCAAATTTTTTGTAATACTCCGTGATTTTGCAAATTGAATCAAGGTAAGATAGGAAGGCGTTGCTACCAGTATGCCACGTATTAATAATCTAACTTAATTTCATAAACTTTAAAAACCAGCCGAAGAAGGCGAACCAACAACTCTTAAGCTCATACGCATAATATATTAAAAAAATTAATTTAAGCCGAGTATAAATTGATAATGCGATTATGCTAGAACCACGGGATTCGAGGATGTCCAACATTTTTTCCTCGATCAACAGAATTCCTTACCTGGTCTTTTATTTTCATGAACCAAACATAAGAGTCATTTTCTTTTAATTAGAAATTCAAATTGGTGACTTGGAATACAAAAACTCGATTTTAAGTGGCAGCTCTGAATAAATAAAATTAATCCCTTCTCAATGCCACTTCAATTGAAAAAATCCTTGAATAATAATACTTGCTTTCATCATCGGACTAGAGGTTTATCAAAAAAGAGGTGTGAGATCTTTGGCGAATCCTGCCTGAAATTTTGTAATTACAAATTAGAATTTGAGCTTTGATGTGTAGATTTTATTTGGTTTTCGTTGATTTTAGATATTTATTATATGTACGTGGGCCTAATTTACTATCATGATCTGAGTCTGCACCTTGGACGCGACACGATACTTAGGATCACAAGTGACCCCAAGCAAACTTATGGCATAGCATGATCCTATAATAACTGAATTACTATAAAGAAAATTAAGCGGAAGCTATTATTAAACAAATAATAAAATACTTTTATAAACAGATAATGTCGGATATGATACTGGAATTTAATCAAAACACTAAACTCAAGTTGAAACGAACATACTCTATCTGAAAGGCTTCTAAAATAAACTGATGAGTTGCTGGGACAAACCCCATCTAACTCTAATATCTGAAAATTGAGAATGAAAAATATTGGAAATAAAGACTCTAGTCCTTGAAATAGTGTAGAAAGTTGTGCTAAAATACATAACTGAACCGAAGTACCATGACCCTTACTAAGTTACATAAATACTGCTATGAAATAATAGTCTGAAAAATATGTAATAAAAGTACAAGTAAAAATGATTTAAGGGTCATGTAAATGTACTAAAAACTGAGTCTGTAACTATGAATGAGACTGTAACTGTACTGAATAATGGGAGAGCCTATTAACCAATATATAACCACGGGAGCTAACCGTGGAGTTTGATGTATACACTCCATCAATAGGAACCAATATACCTTGCCATGGTATAAAGGCATGGCTGATGTGATCACTAAAACTGATGTCTATTTGGGCTAATAATCTATGGTGACACGTAGTTCTGGGTCCTGAGTGTGCTAAACCCTGGACCAGCTTGGTGCTAAGAACTATTCCCAATTGATATATTTACTGATCATTTATAGATAGATCAAGAACTAGTGTTCTTAAAGCTAGGTCAGAAACTTTATCTAATAGTATTCTGAGAGCCTAAAGAATCTAAAAATACTGATTATGTTGTTGACATTTGTATACTGAAATCATGATAGAATCACAAAGAATGAAATATGAATTCATGCTTACTCAAATCCATATAGAAGAAAATACATGTTTATATAACTGAACATGAATCATGTGTAAATCTATCATAAAAGTATCATTTGCAACTGAATTTGTAAAAATCATGAATATCACATACTAGAAATCACAAGAGACTTGAGAACATTGAAGTAATAAGGGAATTCATAACTAAACAAAACCCTAAGACATGATTTTCTATGGGACTGAGATATCAATGTTTTCTGAAAGCTTTTGGGACACAAGAATGAAAGGATAAACCTTGTTGAAATCCTACATATCCGGAGAAGAAAACTCAAAGAAGCAATCTAAAATTTTTTGAGGAGAACTGGAAGCCCTAGTACATGGTTTCAGAAAGGAGCTCTGAAGTCGACGAATGTTAATTTGAAAATCTAAGTGGAGAATAAGGGAGAAGAACTGTTTACCCCTCTAAAACCCTTAAAATTATTTTCAAAACGACGTAGTTTAGGAACTAAAATAGTGGGAAGTTAAAAATGCCCTTGGAATTCGAATTGCTAAATGGGCACTTCTGGACCTAACGAGTGATTGAATGACTCGTTAGGTTCCTGAAAGACTCATCCAGTCCTCTCGCCACCAATGACCTAAATTTGTAAATTTTGATCTTAACTTGATGTCTTCACTTAACGATTCGTCATGAAACTAAATGAGTCACTCCCCCACTCGTTAAAATTTTTTGAATCTCAAGTTTCCAAGCATTCATCACACCCAACGAGACACCCAACGAATCGTTAGGTGTCATGATGACACGTCGCAACCACTCATCATCACTACTGGAATTTCCATCCTTCCACGCTTCCTAGACAACAACTCCCTTGACGAGTCGTAAAGTGGCACCATAACTCATCCCACAACTCGTTATGTCTCCAGGAAACGCCAACATTATACCAACTGATACACACACAATAGCTCACTTAACGGCCCGTTGGGTTACATAACGAGTCACTTAATGACTCGTTCTTTGACTTGGTGCAGAGTTTTTTTCTTTCTTCCTTTCAGTTCTCGGGTATGATCTTAGGGACTTTTGGGATGTCATATTATCTCCCCCTTGGTAACATTCATCTTCGAATATAGAACAAGCATACTAGAAGGCTAGGGAAGGAACTGTAACCCCGAACTAAAGGCTATGAACTGAATACTGAAGGAGTGATTGACTCCGAATTGAGATAGATGTACTAACTGAATTCATGCAAATAGGGTGCACACTAAAAACATGAATATAGCTGATAAGTAGGGAATTGAATAGAATACTGAGGAGGAATTTAGTACTTGATGCTGAAGCTGAGCTGGAAGGGAATAGGTGAGGTTATCTAGCCATCATATCTGTTTCAGCCTCCCAGGTAGCTCCTTCAACTAGCTGGTTCCTCCATAAAACCTTTACTGAAGCGACCTCTGTGTTCCTCAGCTTACGAACCTGACAATCTAGGATCTGTATTGGGACTTCTTTATAAGAGAGACTATCATTTACACTAATGCTCTCCAAAGGCACTACTGAAGTCGGATCACCGATGCATTTCTTCAACAAGGATACATAGAAGATTGGGTGCACCGATGCTAACTCCGCAGGTAAATCAAGCTCAAAAGCCACATTGCCAATGCGTCTTAGGATTTTGTTGTTACACCCCGTAAAAGTTAACAATTAGTAAGCGTACATGTGGATTTGAGATAAATAAAGAGAGTCTGATGCGTGTAGAGAAGCCTTAGAAGTCAGGTTGAATGGGGCCAGGCCGCGAAGGGCCAATGTGACGCGCCAGCCGGCAGGACACCGGCCAGCACGGTGCACCAGCAGCCTTGGCGCCTTGAGGGGCACAACGCGACACTAGGGATGCAGCGATGGCTGGCTCAAGGCGCCTCCCTAGTGCACCACCCTCATATATAAAGCCCTCTTTTACCATTTAAGTTCATTTTCCAAAATCAATACACGACCAGTAAGGGAGAGATATGAAGGAATCAAGCAATTTTTATCTGTTTACGCTACGAAACGCCGCCCAAATTAAAATTAACTTCGGGTATCGAAGTTTAAGGCCATAGGGAGCACTACTACAGAGTTATTTTTGCGAAATTCACCCAGCAAATCGATATCCCACCCAGCCAAATTTATCAGAATTGCTCCAAACTAATTTCTATGTGATCACAGACTACAAGTAAGCATTTCTCCCTTCTGAACTCTTGGGAAATTATACATTTTCGGTTGTGTTTCGATAAGTTAAAGTATAGTTAATATTAATAGTAAAAGTTATCTTTTTTGCTGAATTAAGTAGTGAAACTAGTCTTATTCTCCCAATAATACGATTGCAGTTGGAAAGGGCTGTTGAATACGGATTGAAACTCACCAGTTAAATAGGAAATCAACACTCGAGGTATGTAAGGCAATTCTTTCAGCAAGTTAGGTCCATCGTAAAGTTGGCATGGTTTGTATGTCTATAGTATTCTCGATTAAACCCATTAGGGCCAGATGTTATGAATTGAATAGGGACAATAACAGTAATTTAAGCAACCCTCGTTGGAAATAACCCTAGCCAGTTTGGTTATCGTATCAGATATTTCAGGTATGAATGTTATTGCTTATAAAGTAATGTACACCAGAGCAGTATAATGTCGAAGGAACTAGAGTGAGGCCATGAGGGCCACATGTTGTTTTAGAGCTTACCTTATGGCCCATAGTCGAGCCAAGGCTCGGGGCCCAGTCCCAACAGTTCCATGATGGCCCATAGTCGGGCCTAGGCCCGGAGTCCAGTTATTGGAGATTACAGCCCATAGTCGAGCCAAGTCTTGGGGCCCAGTTACAACCGTCATAGCATGATCCACAGTCGAGCCAAGGCTCGGGATCCGGATACAGTAGTTACATTATGACCCATAGTCGGTCCAAGGCCCGAGGTCTAGCTATCCGAGGTTACATTATGACCCATAGTCGAGCCAACGCTCGGGGTCCAATTACACAGCTAGATAGTTGAGACACAGACACTACCATAGTAGCCTATCAAGCTCAGACGTGTATTCAGAAAATGAGTAATCCAGAGTATAGTATGCCCACAACCTTTAGTAGTCAGGCAGTAGAAGTATATCTTTTTTGTACCTTCCAGGGCTTATGGGGACCCAGGTAGATTTTTCTATGTTGTTTGTACCTTCCAGGCTTATGGAGGCCTGGTTAGGTTCTTGTTTTCATATAGATTGACTTGTTGTATAGATATTTCAGACGATGAAGGTATTTAGGTTAAATCCTTACTCACTTCTTTGATTACTATAGTTTTAGCAGCTTCCAATCATTTATTATCTTTCTGCCTTATATATTCGGTACATGTTGTTGTTCGGTGCTTTTTGCTTTGGGTATAAAGCTACACGCAAGTGCACATGGTTGAACAAGTAGTAAAGTGGCTTAAGTAAGCCAAGTATCGATCCCACAGGGACTGGGATGAAGTGCAATCTGCTCAAGTGTACTATATTTTAATTCTAGAAATGCAGACAACAGTGTAACCAAAAGCTTGATATTTTGATTTATAATTTTTATGCTAAATCTAAAACAACTATCTAATGTGAGTCTAAACTATAAATGAGAGCATGCTGAGGTTAAACGAACATGTAATGAAATTAATTATCGATGTAATTTGGTTAGTCTTTCCCTCCGGTTGCTAGCCAAGAACTATTGCCAAGAGATTAAAACTCTCGTATTTAATCCCACTTAAGAATCATGAACCATCCACCTACATTTCTGTGATTAAATGCAATTCATGTTCTAGCCATACAAACCCGGTTCCTAAATTGACTAATACGACTTTCAGATATATTTCTATCCTGAAAGTAAATCAATTCTCAATTTTCCCAAACTAAGAAAAGATCATATCCTATTAATTCACAACTTTTCAATTTCTTGCTCTCTCGAGTGAAATCAGACTTTTTAGATGTACATTAACGTAGGCCACACATTAAGGCAGTAAGAACAAGAATTAATAGAACAACCATGGAAGAAAAGATGAAAAACCAAAGAATCAGTGATCACATTTTATTACAAGTGTTCATAACCTCAGCAAGAAGATGAATTAGCCACTCATTTGTGGATTAAACATCGTTAAATGAGTGTTAAAGATACAAGCAATTGAATAAAGGAGAAGGAAAGAGAGAAAAACCCTGATAATTTCGTCCCCTCAACTGCCTGTAACCCACGTTCTTGCTCCACCAAGTCAGAATATTGAAAAATGAACCTAAGTGTTCTATTTATACTAGTGGAAATTTTTCCCAGAATAACAAGCAACGTGTCATGGAGTGCATCGCGGAGCACTGCCTCCGTGACACGCTACCGACACGGACCTTCACTGGAACTGGGGGTCCAGGAAATAAGGCCCAACGTGGCATGACGTGCAACGCGGAGCCATGCCACCGTGCCACGGACCCATCGCGTACCCTCTCTGGAAATTGGGCGAAAATTCCCTATCCAGGCAAAAGGCCTCCGTGATGGCAGCGTGACACGGCTCCATCGCGGAGCCCCTTTATTCGATGCTTTCCACTGCCTTGTCCCTTGCTCACGTCTGAGTCCAACCCCGATATCTTCCAACATGCATTTAAGCTTCCCAAAATTACATTTTACCTACAAAACAATGCTAATCATGTTGGTTAGTATAAATTCACATTTTATTACCAATTACATGAGAATGTATACACATTGATAGATAAACAACGCTAAAATTCCACATTTGAGTATCACTTGGGCATATAAATTTGCCCAAGATCACTTACCCCACACTTAAATCCTTGTTTGTCCTCGAACAACAATCCTACACCTCATGCAATTTACATCCCAACCTCGCTACTTTGGTTCGACAATTTAGGCTACGGTCACACCGATTATTCAATACAGCAAATCATCAAGAAAACATGCATGGTCCTATCAATGCAATGACCTTTAATACATCAAGACCTCCTAGACTTAAGAATCGACTCTCGATATTGGAAAACTCATGCAAATCAGCTGATCAAGATATCCGACACGAAAATTAATCTCTCATCAAGCATGTACCCTCACAACACAAGATAGTCTTCCCCTTTTTGTTCGTATGAACTCACAAAATTTCAGGCAGGGGCATGTAACCATAATTTCGCTCTCTCTCCCAAAAGAATTCACATGCATCATGTCATGACCCATAAGCTTGCCCTTAGTGTATTACTCCACTAATATAAAGAAGTGCGATGTAAGATCACGTAGGACTTTAACTGGTTGTAATGGAAGCTACGAAACTAGTAAATATTGGGTTAGCCAATAATAGCCACTAGCATCCTTAAGCGCCTTTTCAACACATCCCATCAACTCATGAACATTGTTTCTTTTTTTCTTTTTCATCCTCCCATTCTTGACGTTTTTCTTTAGTTTAGCCCATCTTATTAAGCACACTTGACACAACAACAAAGGTTATTCATGAACCTTCATTATAGTTTATTTATAACAAGTGCACCTTCAACCTTTTCTTTTATTCCAGCACTCGACTTTTCTTTTCTTTTCACCATTCTCACTCTTTGACACTTTGGGAAAATGATTTTCTCTTCTTAAGCGCTTAAGAGTTTTGTATAGACTTTACGGCTAATGAAAAGAAAGGATTAAGCTCGGTTTACACTTTTCGACAAAAGAAAAAAAATAATAGGCGAAAGGCTCAACGGGCTGACTAGGGTATACAATCAAGGTGGGTACGATAATGAAAAATAGAAACTTTCGGTTAAAACAAAGAAATGCCTACATCCTCTCCTACAATACACCTCCTTCATTTCGTTTTGTACACACACCAGGCAAGTTCTAGACACTTCACAATAGCACGGAATAACAAAACCTCACTTCACACTTATTGCACATGCTCAATTCAAGATGTATTCAAAGACTCTTCAATCAGCTAATTACAGGAATTCAAACATTAAGACTCAATCACACTGAATCGAACTCTATAGCCTAGGTATCTCAACATATTTACAAAGTTGCATGCTTTCATACGAATCATCTTTGCATTTTAAATATCATGTACAACACGCAACCAGAATTTCACAACCATAAAGTAACTCCAGATTTTGGGATGCAACCCACAAAAGAAAACAACTGAAAAATAATTGAAAAAAAAACCTACTCCTAACGACTACATTTCCCTTAAGACGGTCGTCATCCATCCATCATAGGAAATGGTCACTACTATGACTTCGGTTCAATGGGACCATTCTCGGTTAAAGAACCGAAAACAAACGCCGAGAAACCCAAGAATTGAAAAAATATTTTAAAAATATCGATCATTTTGATAACAAAAATATGTACAAAATCATTTAAAAATATCGATCATTTTGATAACAAAAATATGTACAAAATCAGCTAGCAACATTCAACAACACACGTCAATTTCACATAAATTTACAATACAGAACAACAACTTAACAATTCACAAATCACAGGGAACAACAAAATTTCACAGGCACGACAACAGATTAGAGCATACATACATAACAGCACAACCAGCACCTAACTACTCCCACCCCACACTTAGCTCGAACACTGTCCCCAGTGTTCACAAAAATTAAAATAGCACAAAAATCGGGTGGTGGAACTCCCTGATCAATCAAAGTACTCCACTTCTTCGTCAGGTGCTGCTGCTTCATCTCCCATGTCTGAATCACCCCTGTCGTCATCATCGAACTCCACATCGGAGTCCTCCCGACATGTCTCCTCGTTTGTGGGGACATCATCATCCGTGGGCTCTACAAATGCTGGCCCACTCGGCATAGAGCCCTGGCGTTCTCGCCGAAGGGGTAGTCTAGCTCGAGCTGCCATAGCTCCTCCTCTGTCGCCGGCCTCCCGCCTATCCTCAGTTGTAGCATCTGCATCCCATACATGCGAGCCATATACTGATCATCACGAGCATGTCGCTCGCCAAGTGTAAGCACTGGCCCGTGGGTGGTGTCGGGTGCCTTAGTTTTAGTAACATCTAAGGCCCGCCGCTCCATCTATGGGATATAATCAAGGGCCTCTTCCTCAACATATAGGCCCCTGAGGAAGGTGGTGAGTAGTCCACCAAAGCCGTACCTGTGCCCCTGATGCAACCGGGCTCTCTTCATGGCGGAGATAATCACTGCCCCCACGTTGATCTCCAGCCCTTTCATCAGGGCGTACACCAGGCATATGTTCGGGTGGTTTTGGGTTATATAAAACGACACGCAAGTGCACGTGGTCGAACAAGTAGTAAGTGGCTTTAGTAAGCCAAGTATCGATCCCAAAGAGACTTGGATGAAGTGCAAATTGCTCAAGTGTACTATATTTTACTTCCAAAAATGCAGACAACAGCGTAACCAAAAAGTTGATAGTTTGTTTTATAAATTTTATACTAAAACTAAGAACAATTATCTACTTTGAATCTGAACTATGAATGAAAACATGCTGAGGTTAAACGAACATGTAATGAAACTAATTATCATCATACTTTGGTTAATCTTTTTCTCCAGTTGCTAGCCAAGAACATTTGCCAAGAGATTAAAACTCTCGTATTTAACCTCACTTAAGAATCATGAACCATCCGTCTATATTTCTGTGATCAAATGCAATTCATGTCCTAGCTATACAATTCCGGTTCCTAAATTGACTAATACGACTTTCAGGTATATTTCTATCCTGAAAGCAAATAAAGACTCAATTTTCCCAAATCAAGCAAAGAACGTATCCTATTAATTCACAACTTTCTAATTTCGTGCTCTCTCGAGTGAAACCGGATTTTTTAGATATACATTAATGTAGGCCACAAACTAATGCAGTAAGAACAAGAATTAATAGAACAACATGGAAGAAAAGATGGAAAACCAAAGAATCAATGATCAAATTTCATTACAATTGTTCATAACCTCAGCAAGGAGAGGAATTAGCCACTCATTTGTGGGTTAAACATCATAAAATGAGTGTTAATCATACAAGCAATTGAATTAAAGAAGAAAGAAAGAGAGAAAAAACCCTGAACTTTTCGTCCCTCAACTGCCTGTAATCCACGTCCTTGCTCCACCAAGTCAGAATATTAAAAAATGAACCTAAGTGTTTTATTTATACTGCAGGGAATATTTCCCGAAATAACGAGCAACGTGTCACAGAGTGCATCGCGGAGCACAGCCTCCGTGACACGCTACGAACGCGGACCCTCTCTGGAACTGGGGGTCCGGGAATTTAGGCTCAACGTGGCACGACGTGCATCACGGAGCAAACGCGGACCTCCACTGGAATTTGGGTGAATTTTGCCCATCCAGACAGAATGCCTCCGCGATGGCAGCGTGACACGGCTCCATCGCGGAGCCCCTTTAATTCATGTTGTCCAATGCCTTTTCCCTTGCTCGCATCCAAGTCCAACTCCGATGTCATCCAACATGCAATTTAGCTTCCCGAAATCACATTTTACCTGCAAAACAATGCTAATAATGTTGGTTAGTATAAATTCACATTTTATTACCAATTACATGAGAATGTATACACATTGATAGATAAACAAGGCGAAAATGATACTTTTGAGTATCACTTGGGCATATAAATCTGCCCAAGATCACTTACCCCACACTTAAATCCTTGTTCGTCCTTGAACAACAAGCATACAGTTCATGCAATTTACATCCCAACCTCGCTACTTTGGTTCGACAATTTAGGATACGGTCATACCGATTATTCAATACAGTAAATCATCAAGAAAACATGCATGGTCTTATCAATGCAGTGACCTTCAATACATTAAGACCTCCTAGACTTTAAGAATCGACTCTCGATATCGGCAAACTCATGCAAATCAGCTGATCAAGATATCCGACACGAAAATTAATCTTTCATCAAGCATGTGCCCTCACAACACAAGAGAATCTTCCCCTTTTTGCTCATATGACTCACAAACATTCAAACAGGGGCATGTACACACAATTTCACTCTCTCTCCCAAAAGAATTCACACGCATCATGTCATGACCCATAAGCTTGCCCTTAGTGTATTACTCCACTAACATAAAGAAGTGCGATGTAAGATCACGTAGGACTTTTATGGGTTGTAATGGAAGCTATGGAACTAGTAAATATTGGATTAGCCAATAATAGCCACTAGCATCCTTAAGCGCCTTTTCAACACATCCCATCAACTCATGGACATTGTTTCTTTTTTTTTCATCATCCCATTCTTGATGATTTTCTTTAGTATGGCCCATTTCATTAAGCACACTTGACACAACAACAAAGATTATTCATGCACCTTCATTATCGTTTATTTATAACAAGTGCACCTTCAACCTTTTCTTTTCTTCCCTCACTCTGCTTTTCTTTTTCTTTTCACCATTCTCACTCTTTGACACTTTGGGAAAATGATTTTCTCTTCTTAAGCGCTTAAGAGTTTTGTATAGACTTTACGGCTAATGAAAAGAAGGAATTAAGCTCGGTCTACACTTTTTGGACAAAAGAAAAAAACAATCGGCTAAAGGCTCAAAGGGCTGACTAGGGTATACAATCACAGAAAGGGGGGTATGACAAGGAAAAAAAATAGAAACTCTCGGTCAAAACAAAGAAATGCCTACATCCTCTCCTACAATACACCTCCTTCATTTCGTTTTGTACACACACCAGGCAAGTTCTAGACACTTCACAATAGCATGGAATGTCAATACCTCACTTCACACTTTCTGCACATGCTCGATTCAAGATGTATTCACAGACTCTTCAATCAGCTAATTACATGAATTCAAACATTAAGCCTCAATCACACTGAATCGAACTCTACAGCCTAGGTATCTCAACATATTTAGAAATTTGCATGCTTTCATACGAATCACCTTTGCATTTTAAATATCATGTACAACACGCAACCAGAATTTCGCAACCATATAGTAACTACAGGTTCTGGGATGCAATCCACCAAAGAAAAACTAAAAAAAATAATTGAGAAAAAAACTACTCCTAACGACTACATTTCCCTTAAGATGGTCGTCATCCATCCATCATAAGGAACGGTCACTAACTAAGACATCGGTTCAATGGGACCATTCTCGGTAAAAGAACCGAAAACAAACGCCGAGAAACCCAAAATTAAAAAAATGTCGAAAATATCGATCATTTCGATAGAAAAATTATTTACAAAATATTTTAAAATTTACAAACTATTTTAAAACAAAAATATGTACAGAATCAGAATTAGCTAGCAACATTCAGCAACACACATCAATTTAACAAATATTTACAAATACGAAACAACTTGAAAATTCACACTCACAGGGACACACAACATACACGATAACAGAAGAGAGCGTACATACAAACCAGCCCAGCCTAGCACCTAACTACTCCCACCCCACACTTAGCTCGAACACTGTCCCCAGTTTTCACAAAAATTAAAATAGCACTAAATCGGGTGGTGGAACTCCTTGATCAGTCAATGTATTCCACTTCTTCGTCGGGTGCTGCTGCTTCATCTCCCATATCCGAGTCGCCTCCGTCGTCATCCTCGGACTCCACATCGGAGTCCTCCCGACGTGTCTCCTCATCTGTGGGGACATCCTCATCTGTGGGCTCTACAAATGCTGGCCCTACTCCGCATAGAGCCCTGGCGTTTTCGCCAAAAGGGTAGTCTAGCTCGAGCTGCCATAGCTCATCCTCTGTCGCCGGCCTCCCACCTATCCTTAGCTGGAGCATCTGCATCCCATACATCCGAGCCATATACTGGTCATCACGAGCATGTCGCTCGCCAAGTGTAAGCACTGGCCCGTGAGTGGTGTCGGGAGCCTTAGTTTTAGTAACGTCTTAGGCCCGCTGCTCCAACTGCGGGATATAGTCAAGGGCCTCCTCCTCAACATCGAGGCCCCTGAGGAAGGTGGTCAGTAGTCCACCAAAACCATACCTGTGCCCCTGGTGCAACCGGGCTCTCTTCATGGCGGATATAATAACCGCCCCGACATTGATCTCCAGTCCTTTCATCAGGGCGTACACCAGGCATACACGATCCCGGGTTACATCATCATATGTACCCCCGGGATTAGGCATGAGCAAACTATCTTTAGCTAGATTCGGGCTTCCCTGTTCATCTGTGAATAGGGCAAAGTCTGGTGGTAGCCCCTCTTTTTGTGTCTGCTCCATCTAGCTGTTGATCGGGTCCCACACAATGTGAGTCTGATGTCCGCATACGGTGGGGTAATGTTCAGCTGTCGGAGGACGTGGGCGTCTGTGTCCCGCGCTCCTATGATGGCATTGAGGTGGTGGGGCTCCAGAGTGACTATTTGCCCTCTGATCTTGATGGTGTGACTCCTGATCGTCGGGTTCCAATTGGCATAGAACTCCCGAACCAAGTGCAGATTGCATTCTTTGGGCTCTTCAAAGATGAACTTGAGCCCAGCTGCCTCGATCCGGTGGACCATCCTGGGGAACTCCTGTGCCAATGGTTCCCGTGCTATATGCTCCTCGGGGAAATATTTATTTTCCTTATGCTTCGCGTACCACTTTTTCCCCTCATCGGTCACCCCTCTTGTTCTGTACTGGTGGCGTTGGCCACGTGGAACTGCTGGTGCAGCTGGGACTACTGTGCCCAGTCTGATTTGTTTCCTTCCAGCGCCTGAAGTTGACGCGCCTTTTCCTTTCTCTTGCCGACTTGCCATTTCACCTGTCAACCCAAGTAAACAAGATCAATGTTAAGCTAACGGATATTAACTTCGGCTAAGGTCGGGTTACGCTAGGTTACCCCACACTTAGTCCTTAGTTACAGTTACAACAATACGGCAAGAATATCTTTATTTACACAAAACAAACAACTATACAATCATGCTTAGTGCGTTCGAAAAATTCACCGGTATAACTTCTGCGTACTACTCAGACTTCGTATAGCTAATCACAATCACTACCATCGCTAACATTTTAACCATCGCACTTAGCAAAGAAAAACAAAGAAACAAAAACAACACAAAAATATATCTACACACGAACCTATCCAACCAACCAATTCTTTGAAATTTCAACATTTCCCCCAACCCGAGAATCCGTCGTTCTATTAACATCCTAACAATTTGTACATCGACTTATCTCATTCAACACGTACAACCCGGCATGAAATTCACAATTTCAATACATTTTCAACTTCAAATTCAACTAACAAGCCCTAGAATTGATTTTATCAATCAAATTCGATTAAGTTATGCAATCGACGAGTTCAAACAATCATACGACATTCCAAACATTCATCAATCAACAATGAAATCAAATTCATGATTAATTTTGACTTAGGGCAATTTAGCTCACCTCCCATGCTAAAAATCGAAGAAAATCGACCAGAATTTGAGAGGGAATCGAAGAACATACCTTGTTTTTGAAGAATCGAAGAAAACTTGGTGAATTTCTTGCCTTACTCCGTGTCACGTTGATGGGGGATGGGTTTTGGGAGGTTTGGTCGCGGAGGGATTAGAAAATGAGGGAAAAGGGGAGCTTTTTGGGGTTAAAAAGGAAGAAAATCGCGCGGGTCACCCGGCGACCCGGTGTGACCCGTCGCGATATACACGGCAACGTGTCACGGAGTGCATCGCGGTGCATTGCGTCCGTGACACGGAGCCATCGCGAGGCTGTTCTGGAAATTTTTTAATTTTTCCGAGTTATACCTCAACGTGTCACGGAGGGTAACGCGGAGGTCCTCCTCCATGACACGGAGATATTGCCCCAGCTCACTGTTTTCCACTTTTTATTAATTTTTTCATACCTCGACTTTTCCTTCGCGATTCCGTGCGTATTTTTCTCTGTTTGACCTGAAAATCATCTCACTATACAAAATTGGTTAGAATTATAAGTTTCACTCGAAATACAAATAAAACTAAAACTAAAACAAAAATTTTTGCTGTAAATCAAGAAAAAGAAAAAGAAAAATCTATTTACACTTTACAAAATGAAAGAAAAAAATAAGTTTTTCACGGGTTGCCTCCCGTGCAGCGCCTGGTTTACCGTCGCGGCTCGACGTAGTTTTAGCTCAATTGTCCGCTAGGGTGATGGACGATTTCTCTCGATCACCGTCCTCCCCCCAGTAGTTCTTACACCTTTTCGGTGGTTTTCCCATTAACTCTCGGGAATCCTTCATCTGCTTATTATCACCTTGATCAATCACATTGATCACCGAGAGTTCTTCATGCACCATCGGGAGCTTGGGTGCCTTGTACACATCGAACACCTCTACCTTTTCATGTGCTCGCATTGTTAGCTGCCCCGCAGCTACGTCGATTTTAGTGCTTTCCCGGTTGCCAAGAAGGGACGTCCCAAAATAAATGGGACTTCCGCATCTGGTTCAAAATCCAGCACGACAAAATCTACCGAGAAAATTAGGGAACTGCGCACACCTTTCACTGACACAGGTGGTGGCAACTTTTCAATAACCTCGATCTTAGCACGATCGACTTCCAACCCCTTTCGAGACACTTTGTGGCCAAGGACAATACCCTCCTTCACTAAGAAGTGGCATTTCTCCCAGTTTAGTACAAGGTTGGATTCCTCACAGCGAGCCAGCACCCTGTCAAGATTCTACAAACAAGTAGAAAACGAATTACCAAAAACAAAAAAATCATCCATAAATACCTCAACAAAATCCTCCACCATGTCATGGAAAATAGCCATCATACATCTCTGGAATGTGGCGGGTGCATTGCATAACCCAAACAACATTCGCCTGAAAGCATATGTCCCATAAGGACAGGTAAAAGTAGTCTTCTCTTGATCCTCCGGAGCTATGGCTATTTGGTTATAACCAGAGTACCCATCAAGGAAACAATAATATTCCTGTCCCGCCAACCTATCCAATATTTGATCAATAAACGGGATAGGGTAATTGATCTTGGGCAGATTTATATGCCCAGGTGATACTCAAACGTATCATTTTTGCCTTGTTTGTTGTGCAATGTGTATATATTCTCATGTAGTTGGTAATAAAATGCGAATTTATACTAACCAACATGATTAGCATTTGTTTTGCAGGAAAATATGATTTTTAGGAGCTAAAATGCATGTTGGAACTATATCGGAGTTGGACTTGGATGCGAGCGTGGAAAAGACATTGGAATGCACAAAGTATAGGGGCTCCGCGATGGAGCCGTGCCACGCTACCATCACGGAGGCACACTGGCTGGAGAGGAAATTAAATGGCAAATTTCAGTGTGGCCTCGCGACAGCTCCGTGGCACGGAGATAGGCCTCTGCGTTGGCCTCCGTGCCACGTTGAGGCTAATTTACCGGACCCTGGATTTCCAGTGAAGGTCCGCGTCCACGCCGTGTCACGGAGGCAGTGCTCCGCGATGGCCTCCGTGACACGTTGCTTGTTATTCCGGGAAAACTTTCCCACTAGTATAAATAGCACACTTAGGTTTATTTTAATTAGTTCAGACTTGGTGGAGCAAGGACGTGGGTTAGGAGCAGTTGAGGGACGAAAAAGCTAAGGGATTTCTTCTCTTCCTTTTTTCTTTCTATCAATTGTATGCATGATTTACACTTGTTTTAGGATGATCAATCCACAAATGAGTGGCTAATTCTCTTCCTTGCTGAGGTTATGAACATTTGTGATGAATTTTGATTATTAATTTTATGGTTTTCTTCTTCTTCTTCTATGTTGTTCTATTGATTCTTGTTTCTACTGCATTAGTGTGTGGCCGACACTAATGTACATCTAAAAAGTCCAATTTCACTCGAGAGAGCACGAAATTGGAAAGTTGTGAATTAATAGGGTATTGTTCTTAACTTGATTTGGGAAAATTGGGTTTTGATGTGCTTTCTTGATAGAAACATACTTGAAAGCCGTATTAGTCAATTTAGGAACCGGAATTGTATTGCTAGATCATAAATTGCATTTGATCACAGAAATGTAGACAGATGGTTTATGATTCTAAATTTGTATCAAGCCTGGGAAAGATTTAAATCCATGTTGCGGGACTGTCCTCATCATCATCAGTCCAACGAGGTGTTGGTACACACATTTATTGAGGGTTTGGAACCCCATACTAAAATTCTGTTAGACTCAGCAGCTGTAGGGCTAGCGCTGGAAAAGACCTATGAGGAGCTGTACACTTTGCTCAACCGAATTTCACAGGGCAATCTAGAATGGAAGGCCGATTCATCAAGAGGTAGAGCAAGGAAAGCAGCAGGAGTGCTTGAGGTGGATGGATTTACAGCTATCGCTGCACAGATAGCTGTCTTGCAAAATCAGTTAAATAATCACTTCAGCAATATGAATTTGAACCAGCCTTCAGTTTCAGTCAATGCAGTTCAGCAGATGTGGTGTGAAGTGTGTGGTAGTAGTGAGCATTCATCTGAGTGCTGTGGTGCAAATCCTGATTCTGTTAACTTTGTGGCCAATGCACAGAGAAATCAGCAGCAGTTTGGTAGTGGCTACAACTCAAATTGGAGGAACCATCCAAATTTTTCATGGGGGTAGCAACAACCAACAAGGCCAAGGTTCTGGTCAGGGTATGCAAAGAAATCAAGGAGGGCAACAAAACTATCAAGCTCAATTCAGAAATCACAATGCCCCTCCTCCACCACCATCACCGACCATTGAGGAGATGTTCAAAACCATGATCGCTAATCAGGCACAATTGCAGGCTGACTATGTTAAATTGGCAGCCGAAGTGAAGAACAATCAGTTGGCGACCAAGGCTCTTGAATATCAGTTTGGGCAATTTGCTAGTGCCCAAAATACAAGACCCAGAGGAGGACTACCTAGCGACACGGATCCTAATCCGAAGCAGGTGAATGCAGTGACCATAAGGAGTGGTTTACAGTTGAAGGAGGTGGAACCGGAAAGACCGCCTCAAAAGTCAGGAGCAACAGAAGTTGAGGAGGAACAAAGTTCTGATAGGGGGAAGACCAAAGAAGATGAACCAGAAAGGCCTCCACCCCCGTTCCCTCAACGACTTAAGAAACACAAGGAGGAGGCGTGTTTCAAGAAATTTATGGAGGTGCTTAAACAGGTACATGTTAATTTACCTCTTGTTGATGTCTTGCAGGGAGTGCCCAAATATGCAAAAATATTAAAGACATCGTGGCTAACAAAAGTCGCTTGACTGAGTATGCCACGGTAGCTTTGACGGAGGAATGCACTTCCCGGATTCAAAACAGACTGCCCACGAAACTGAAAGACCCTGGAAGTTTTACTATCCAGCTCACTATTGGGCAGTGTATCCGAGCTCGTGGATTATGCGACTTGGGGGCAAGCATAAATCTGATGCCATCTTCGGTATTCAGAAAGTTAGGTCTAGGGAGTCCTAGACCTACAACTGTAATCTTGCAATTAGCAGACAGGTCCTTGGCTAAGCCGGATGGCATTGTTGAGGATGTGTTAGTGCAAGTGGGCTCCCTCATTTTTTTCGGTTGATTTTATTGTTCTGGATTTTGAACCAGATGCTGAAGTCCCATTTATTTTGGGACGACCCGTTTTGGCAACCGGAAAAGCATTAATTGATGTAGTTGCGGGTCAACTTACAATGCGAGCACATGACAAGATCGAAGTATTCGATGTGTACAAATCACCTAAGCTCCTGACGGTGAATGAAGAACTCTCGGTGATCAATGTGATTGATCATAAGAATGCAAATCAGATGAATGATTCCCGAGAGTTAATAGGAAGGCCACCTGATAAGGTTGAGAACTACTGGGGAGAAAACAACGATCGTGACAAATCGTCCATCACCCTGGTAGATAAATGAGCATAAAAGACGTCGAGCCGCGACGGTAAACTAGGCGCTGCACGGGAGGCAACCCGTGAAAAATATTTTCTTTCTTTCTTTTTTTTAGTGTAAATAATTTTTATTTTTATTTTTCTTTTCTTGATTAGGTTTAGATTCTTGTTTTAGTTAATATTTTTCATTTTAGTTAGGGAAATCTATTAATCTAACCAATTTTGTTTAGTGAGGTGATTTTCAGGTCTAACGGAGAGAAATATGCATGGAATTGGGAAGAATAAGGCAAGGTATGAAAAAATAATTTAATGGAAGAAACAGTGCACTGGCGCGTTGGCTCCGTGTCACGGAGGAGGGGCTCCGCGTTACCCTCCGTGACACATTGAAGGCAAAATCCGGATTTTTTTAAAAATTTCCAGTAAGCCAACGCGTTGGCTCCGTGTCACGGAGGAGGGGCTCCGCGTTACCCTCCGTGACACGTTGCCTTACATTTGGTGCCGGGTCACACCGGGTTGCCGGGTGACCCGCATGTTTTCTTTAAATAAACCCCCGATTTTCGCCCAAATCTCCCCATTCCCTCTCCCTTCCGCGACCAAAACACCCATTTCCCCCTCCCCAAGCACCGTGCCACGTTACTAGGCAAGGAATTCGTCAAGTTTCTTCGGTTCTTCAATTCAAAGGTATGTTTTCCTCGTTTCTCTCAAATTTTTGGCGATTTTAGTCGACTTTGGGCATGTGAGGTGAGATATATCACCCTAAGTAGAAATTTAACATGATGTTGAGTTATTTGTGATGGATATATGTTCGGATTGTTCTAATTAGCATTTGAACTTATCAATTACGTAAATAATTCGAATTTGATTGTAGAATTGTATTCTAGGGCATGGGTTGTTCAATTTGACTTGGGTGACTTGATAATTCGGTAAATTAGATGTCGGGGTGTGTTTGTAAATTGAGATAAGTTGTTGTAAATATTGTATGAATGTTAAGACGACGAATTCTCGAATTTTTGGGAAAGTGCGAAAATTGTGTAAATTGGTTTGATTATTTGGATTCATTTGTATATAGAATGTTTTTGTCATTGTTTTTATTTTTTGTTTTTATTGCTTGTGCGATGGTTGAATTGTTAGCGATAGTAGGATTGGAATTAGCTGTATGAAGTCTGAGTAGTACGCTAAGCGTTATGCTGTCGACATTTTTGTGAACGCACTAAGCATAAATTGTATAGTTGTTGTCTTTGGTGTAAATAGAGTTATCCTTGCCGTAGTTTCGTAAAAGTAGCTAAGGACTAAGTGTGGGGTAAACGTTGTGTAACTTGACCTTAGCCGAAGTTAACATGTATTTAGCTTGACATTGTGCTTGTTTATGTATATTGACAGGTACAATGGCGAGTAGGCAGGATAAGGGCAAAGGTGCTTCTACTTCAGGCACCGGAAGAAAAAGAATGAGATTGGGCACCGTAGTCCCAGCTGCACCAGCTGTTCCGCGCGGCCAACGCCGCCAATACGGAACAAGATGGGTTACCGAGGAAGGAAAGAAGTGGTATGCTAAGCATAAGGAGAGCAAGTACTTCCCGGAGGAACATATTGCACGGGAACCACTAGCACAGGAGTTCCCTCGTATTGTGCAGAGGATTGAAGCAGCTGGGCTCAGCTTTATATTTCAGGAGCCCAAGGAGTGCAACCTACATTTGGTCCGGGAGTTCTATGCAAATTGGAACCCGGCCATCAGAAGCCACACAATAAAAATCAGAGGGCAGATTGTCACTCTGGAACCCCAGCAATTTAATGCCATCGTTGGAGCGCGGGACACAGACGCTCACGTTCTCCGCCAGCTAAACATCATCCCACCGTACGCCGACATCAGACGTAAGTTGTGTGGGGCTCGATCCACAGCCCGATGGAGTGGACATAAGGAGAGGGGTTACCACCAGACTCTTCCTTATTCGCAGATGAACAGGGAGGCCTGAATATGGCTGAAAATTGTATGTTCTTGGTTGATCCCGGGAGTTCATATGACGGATGTGACCCGGGACCGTGTCTGCTTGGTGTATGCCCTTATGAAAGGGCTAGAGATTAATGTTGGGGCGGTAATTATATCCGCCATGAAGAGAGCCAGACTACACCCGGGCCACCGATATGGGTTTGGCGGACTCATCACCACCTTCCTCTGAGGCCTCGATGTCGAGGAAGAAGCCTTGGATTACATCCCGCAGTTGGAGCGGAGGGCCCTCGATGTGACAAAAACTAAGGCCCCCGACACCACACACGGGCCAGTGCTGACTTTGGGCGAGCGACATGCTCGTGACGATCAGTACATGGCACGTATGTTCGTCATGCAGATGCTTCAGCTACGGATTGGTGGGAGACCAGCCACCGAGGAAGAATTATGGCAGCTGGAGCTGGACTACCCATTCGGCGAGAACGCCAAAGCCTTATGCCGAGTGGGACCAGCCTTTGTGGAGCCTACTGATGACGATGTCCCTACTGACGAGGAGACACGTCGGGAGGACTCCGATGACGATGATGGAGCTGACTCAGACATGGGCGACGAGGCAGTAGCACCAGATGAAGAAGTCGAATATTTCGACTGATCAGGGAGTTCCACCACCCGAAATTTTTGTTTTGTAATTTTTGTGAACACTGGGGACAGTGTTCGATTTAAGTGTGGGGTGGGGAGTAGCTAGGTGCTGGGACTTAGGCTCTAATTTGCTGTATGTTTTTCCTTGGTTTGTATGTATGTTTGTGCTTTCCCTGTTGTGAACTGATTTGTGTTGTATCTGTATATATTTGTTTTTGTGGCTAATGATGTGTGTTATGAAAAGATATGGTTGCCAGTGTAAATATTTTGGAAATTTAGGTGCTGGGACTTAGGCTCTAATTTGCTGTATGTTTTTCCTTGGTTTGTATGTATGTTTGTGCTTTCCCTGTTGTGAACTGATTTGTGTTGTATCTGTATATATTTGTTTTTGTGGCTAATGATGTGTGTTATGAAAAGATATGGTTGCCAGTGTAAATATTTTGGAAATTTTGTAAATATTATTTTTTCTGTCTATCGAAATGATCGATATTTCTCAAAATTTTTTTGAGAATATTTTGCAATTATCAAAATCTTTTGTAAATATTTTTCTATCGAAATGATCGATGTGTTGCAAAATTTTTTGGTTTTTATTTTTTTTGGGTTTCTCGGAGTTTGTTTTCGGTTCTTTTACCGAGAATAGTCCCATTGAACCGATGTCATAGTTAGTGACCGTTCCCTAAGATGGATGGATGACGACCGTCTTAAGGGAAATATAGTCGGTAGGAGTAGGATTTTTAATTTGTTTTCAGTTTTTCTTTGGTGGATTGCATCAATGAACCTGTAGTTGCTTTATGGTTGCAAAATTTCGTTGCGTGTTGTAACTGATGTTCAAAATGTGAAAGTGATTCGTTTGAAAGCATGCAATTTTGTAAATATGTTGAGTTACCTAGGCTATAGAATTTGATTCGATATGATTGAGGCTTAATTCTTGAATTCATGTAATTGGCTAATTCAAGAGTCTGTGAATACATCTTGATTCGAGCATGTGCATGTAGTGTAAAGTGAGGTATTCTTATTCCATGCTATTGTGAAGTGTCTAGAACTTGCCTGGTGTGTGTACAAAACGAAATGAAGGGGGTGTAGTGTTGGAAAGGATGTAGGCATTTCTTTGTTTTAACCGAGAGTTTCTTTTTTTTTCTTGTCATACTCTACCTTTTTATGTGATTGTATACCCTAGTTAGCCCGTTGAGCCTTTAGCCGTTTCTTTCTTTCTTGTGTCCAAAACTGTATAAACTAAGCTTTATTCCTTCTTTTCATTAACTGTAAAAGTCTATACAAAACTCTTAAGCGCTTACGAAGAAAAGAGAATTTTTCCCAAAGTGTCAAAGAGTGAGAAGAGTGAAAAGAAAAAGAAAAGCAGAGTGAGGAAAGAAAAGATGAGGTTGAAGAGGCACTTGTTATAATGAAATGATGAGGAGGGTACATGAAAACCCTTTGTTTGGTGTCAAGTGTGTTTGATGAAATGGGCTGTACGAAAGTAAACCAGCATGAATGAGAGAAAAAGAGAAAAAAGAAGAAGAAAAGTTATCCATGAGTCGATGGGAATGTGTTGAAAAGGCGCTTAAGGATGCTAGCGACTATTATTGGCTAATCCAATATATATACTAGTTCCATATCCCCGTTACAACCCATTAAAGTCCTACGTGATCCTACATTGCATTTCTTTATATTAGTGGAGTAATACACTAAGGGCAAGCCTATGGGTCATGACATGATGCATGTGAATTCTTTTGGGAGAGTGAGTGAAATTAATTTTTATATGCCCCTACTTGAATGATTGTGTGTTGTATGAACATGAAAGGGGAAGATTCTCTTGAGTGGTGAGGGCACATGCTTGATGAAAGATTGATTTTCGTGTCAAATTTCTTGATTAGCTAATGTGCATGAGTTTGCCGATCTCGAGAGTCAATTCTTAAAGTCTAGGAAGTCTTGATGTATGAAAGGTCATTGCATTGTAAGACCATGCATGTTTTCTTGATGATTTGCAAAAATTGAATAATCGGTATGACCGTAGCGTAAATTATCGCACCATAGTGACAAAGGTTGCGATGTAATTTGCATGAGCTGTGTATGTGTTTTTCGAGGACGAACAAGGATTTCAGTGTGGGGTAAGTGATCTTGGGCAGATTTATATGCCCAGGTGATGCTCAAACGTATCATTTTCGCCTTGTTTGTTGTGCAATGTGTATATATTCTCATGTAGTTGGTAATAAAATGCGAATTTATACTAACCAACATGATTAGCATTTGTTTTGCAGGAAAATATGATTTTTAGGAGCTAAAATGCATGTTGGAACTATATCGGAGTTGGACTTGGATGCGAGCGTGGAAAAGACATTGGAGTGCACAAAGTATAGGGGCTCCGCGATGGAGCCGTGCCACGCTACCATCGCGGAGGCACACTGCCTGGAGAGGAAATTAAATGGCAAATTTCAGTGTGGCCTCGCGACAGCTCCGTGGCACGGAGATAGGCCTCCACGTTGGCCTCCGTGCCACGTTGAGGCTAATTTACCGGACCCTGGATTTCCAGTGAAGGTCCGCGTCCACGCCGTGTCACGGAGGCAGTGCTCCGCGATGGCCTCCGTGACACGTTGCTTGTTATTCCGGGAAAAATTTCCCACTAGTATAAATAGCACACTTAGGTTTATTTTAATTAGTTCAGACTTGGTGGAGCAAGGACGTGGGTTAGGAGCAGTTGAGGGACGAAAAAGCTAAGGGATTTCTTCTCTTCCTTTTTTCTTTCTATCAATTGTATGCATGATTTACACTTGTTTTAGTATGATCAATCCACAAATGAGTGGCTAATTCTCTTCCTTGCTGAGGTTATGAACATTTGTGATGAATTTTGATTATTAATTTTATGGTTTTCTTCTTCTTCTTCTATGTTGTTCTATTGATTCTTGTTTCTACTGCATTAGTGTGTGGCCGACACTAATGTACATCTAAAAAGTCCAATTTCACTCGAGAGAGCACGAAATTGGAAAGTTGTGAATTAATAGGGTATTGTTCTTAACTTGATTTGGGAAAATTGGGTTTTGATGTGCTTTCCTGATAGAAATATACTTGAAAGCCGTATTAGTCAATTTAGGAACCGGAATTGTATTGCTAGATCATAAATTGCATTTGATCACAGAAATGTAGACGGATGGTTTATGATTTTAAAGTGAAATTAAATACGAGAGTTTTAATTTCTAGGCTACTGTTCTTGGCTAGCAACATGAAGAAGAGATTAACCAAATTATTATTATAATCGAATTCATTACTTGTCCTTAACCTTGGCATGCTCATATCCATAGTTTAAATTCACAGTAAATAATTGTTAATAGTTTTAGTATATATCTTTTATAACCAAAAACTTATTTAACTGTTGGTTACGCTGTTGTTAGCATAATTAGAAGTAAGATAAGAATATAGTGTACTTAGGCAATTTTACTTATCCTGAGTCTCCTTGGATCGATACTTGGCTTACTTAGCCACTTTATTACTTGTTTGACCACGTGCACTTGCGTGTCGGTTTATAACCCCAACCGAACCAGCCGAACAGTAATGATCTTTCCTCGTGGCTTCATTAAGCTTCCTGTAATCCATGCAAATCCGCCAGCCCGTGACGGTCCGGGTAGGAATCAACTCATTTCTCTCATTGGTGACCACAGTCATCCCCCCTTTCTTTGGAACACACTGAACAGGGCTGACCCATTCACTGTCTGAAATCGGGTAGACCACACCCGCATCAAGCCACTTGATTATTTCTTTCCTCACCACATCCTTCATTGCTGGATTTAGCCTTTGTTGTGGCTGGACGGTTGGTTTGGTTCCTGTTTCCATGAAGATCCTGTGTGTGCAAAAAGCTGGATTGATACCCTGAATGTCTGACATTTGCCAACCCATTGCTTTCTTCCTTTTACTGAGGACACCCAATGCTTCCTTCTCCTGTGCCTCCGTCAATTCTGCGGAGATGATCACTGGTAACGTCTCATCCTCCCCCAAAAAGACATATTTTAAATGGGGAGGCAATTCTTTCAGTTCCAGCTTTGGTGCCTCCTCAACGGATGGTTTCGGCAACAGTTCTAGGGACCTCATCAATGATTGAAATTCCTATTTCCGCGGATGCCCTTGTGCCTCATTCAACATTTGGACCACCTCATAGGCGTCTTTATCTCAAAAATGATCGGAGTGCATCAACACTCTTTTCAGTGGGTCTTGAGATTCAACAATCTGATGAATTTCTTCCGGTTCAACCACACTTATTGCTAAAAGTTCCTCATGTATTGCTGGCAGCTTCATGGCTTTAAACACATCAAATACCTCAATCTTGTTGTGTGCTCGCATTGTTAGCTGCCCCGCAACTACGTCAATCAGTGCTTTCCCGGTTGCTAAGAAGGGACGTCCCAAAATAAATGGGACTTCCACATCTGGTTCAAAATCCAGCATGACAAAATCTGCTGGGAAAATCAGGGAGCCAACTTGCACCAGAACGTCCTCCACAATGCCATCAGGTCTGGCTAAGGACCGATCCGCCAATTGCAAGATCACTGTTGTGGGTCTAGGACTCCCTAGACCCAACTTTTTGAATACCGATGACGGCATCAAATTTATGCTCGCTCCCAAATCACACAATCCACGAGCTCGGATGCTCTGCCCAATGGTAATCTGTATAGTAAAGCTCCCAGGGTCTTTGAGCTTTGTGGGCAGTCAGTTTTGAATCCGGGAAGTGCACTCCTCCGTTAGAGCCACTGTAGCATACTCAGTCAACCGACTTTTGTTTTCCACGATGTCCTTTATATACTTAGCATATTTCGGCACTCCCTGCAAAACATCAACAAGAGGTAAGTTAATATGTACCTGTTTCAGCACCTCCATGAATTTCTTGAAACACGCCTCCTCCTTGTGTTTCTTTAATCGTTGAGGGAACGGGGGTGGTGGTCTTTCTGATTCAGCTTCCTTAGTCTTCCCCCTTTCAGTACTTTGCTCCCTCTCGACTTCTGCTGCTCCCGATTGTTGAGGTGGCCTTTCTGGTTCCACCTCTTTCAGCTGCAAACAACTCCTTGTGGTTACTGCATTCACCTGCTTGGGATTGGGATCTGTGTCGCTCAGAAGTCCTCCTCTAGGCCTGGTGTTTTGGGCTCCAGCAAATTGCCCAAATTGATATTCAAGTGCCTTGGTAGCTAACTGGTTGTTTTTCACTTTGGCTGCCAATTTCACATAGTCAGCCTGCAATTGAGCTTGGTTAGCTATCATGGTCTTGAACATCTCCTCAATGCTGGGTGATGGTGGTGGAGGAGGTGCATTGTTGTTTCAGAATTGTGCTTGATAATTCTGCTGCCCTCCTTGGTTCCTTTGCACAGCCTGACCCGAACTTTGCCCCTGATGGTTGTTGCTACCCCAGGAGAAATTAGGGTGATTCCTCCAATTGGAATTGTAGCTATTACCATACTATTGGTGGTTGTTCCTTTGTACATTTCCCACAAAGTTTACCGAGTCAGGATTTGCTCTACAACACTCAGCTGAGTGCTCACTGCTTCCGCACACTTCACACCACATCTGCTGCACTGCATTCACTGGGGCTTGGGGCTGGTTCATTGTCATGTTGCTGAAGTGGGTGTTAAGTTGATTTTTTAATGCAGCTATCTGTGCAGCAATAGCTGTAAACACATCCACTTCTAGCACTCCTGCTGCTTTCCTTGTCCCGCCTCTTGATGAATTAGCATTCCATTCCGGATTGCCCTGCAAAATACGGTTCAACAAGATATACAACTCCTCATAAGTTTTCTCCAACGCTTGTCCTCCAGCTGCTGAGTCTAGCAATATTTTTGTATGGGGTTCCAAACCCTCTATAAAAGTGTGCACCAACACATCATTGGACTGATGATGATGAGGACAATCCCGTAACATGGACTTGAATCTCTCCCAAGCCTGATATAAATTCTCTCCCTCTCTCTGTTTGAAACTTAGAATCTGACTTCTAAGTCTTGCTGTTTTACCGGAGGGAAAAAACCGTATCAAGAATTTCCTCGCAAGATCATCCCACGTAGAAATAGAATTCGGTGGCTCAGCTTTCAACCACCTCTTGGCTTCTCCTAATAGTGAAAATGGGAACAATGTAAGCCGGACATAATCTGATGACACTCCAGTGGGGATGTAAGTGTCACTTATCTCCAAAAAATTTTGGAGATGCTGCTGTGGATCTTCATGAGGGAGACCTATAAACTGCCCGCTCGTGTGCAACAATTGCACCATATTCTGCTTAAGTTCAAACCTCCCTCCTGGCTCATGTTTACGAATGCTAGATGTGACATTATTAGCATGTGGGATTGCCACCTCGCCAACTGGCCGAGCTGCTACTTCTTCGGGCACTAACATTGCCCGTACTACCGGTGGATTCTGTTGTTGCTCCATGATCGTCTGTCTGAGCAACTGCAGCTTTCTTTGTAGAGCTTCTCTCCGCTTACTATGAAATATTCTTTCTGGCTCTATATACGAGTTCACCAGCTCCTTGTCTCTTGCTAGTGTTCAACAGAAATTAAATCTGCAAAATACAGGCTAAGACCAAGTTGTCAACACTAAGAAAATAAAAATATAGAAAATTAACACTTAAAACAAATTCACCAATTGCCAGTCCCCGGGAATGGCGCCAAAAACTTGTTCGGTGCTTTTTTCTTTGGGTATAAAGCTACACGCAAGTGCACGTGGTCGAACAAGTAGTAAAGTGGCTTAAGTAAGCCAAGTATCGATCCCACAGGGACTGGGATGAAGTGCAATCTGCTCAAGTGTACTATATTTTAATTCTAGAAATACAGACAACAGTGTAACCAAAAGTTTGATATTTTGATTTATAATTTTTATGCTAAATCTAAAACAACTATCTAATGTGAGTCTGAACTATGAATGAGAGCATGCTGAGGTTAAACGAACATGTAATGAAATTAATTATCGATGTAATTTGGTTTGTCTTTCCCTCCAGTTGCTAGCCAAGAACTATTGCCAAGATATTAAAACTTTCGTATTTAACCCCACTTAAGAATCATGAACCATCCACCTACATTTCTGTGATTAAATGCAATTCATGTTCTAGCCATACAAACCCGGTTCCTAAATTGACTAATACGACTTTCAGGTATATTTCTATCCTGAAAGTAAATCAATTCTCAATTTTCCCAAACTAAGAAAAGATCATATCCTATTAATTCACAACTTTCCAATTTCTTGCTCTCTCGAGTGAAACCGGACTTTTTAGATGTACATTAACGTAGGCCACACATTAATGCAGTAAGAACAAGAATTAATAGAACAACCATGGAAGAAAAGATGAAAAACCAAAGAATCAATGATCACATTTCATTACAAGTGTTCATAACCTCAGCAAGAAGATGAATTAGCCACTCATTTGTGGATTAAACATCGTTAAATGAGTGTTAAAGATACAAGCAATTGAATAAAGGAGAAGGAAAGAGAGAAAAACCCTGATAATTTCGTCCCCTCAACTGCCTGTAACCCACGTTCTTGCTCCACCAAGTCAGAATATTGAAAAATGAACCTAAGTGTTCTATTTATACTAGTGGGAATTTTTCCCAGAATAACAAGCAACGTGTCATGGAGTGCATCGCGGAGCACTGCCTTCGTGACAAGCTACCGACATGGACCTTCACTGGAACTGGGGGTCCAGGAAATAAGGCCCAACGTGGCACGACGTGCAACGCTGAGCCATGCCACCGTGCCACGGACCCATTGCGTACCCTCTTGTGAAATTTGGAGAAAATTCCCTATCCAGGCAGAAGGCATCCGCGATGGCAGCGTGACACGGCTCCATCGCGAAGCCCCTTTATTTGATGCTTTCCACTGCCTTGTCCCTTGCTCACGTCCGAGTCCAACCCCGATATCTTCCAACATGCATTTAAGCTTCCCAAAATTACATTTTATCTGCAAAACAATGCTAATCATGTTGGTTAGTATAAATTCACATTTTATTACCAATTACATGAGAATGTATACACATTGATAGATAAACAAGGCTAAAATTCCACATTTGAGTATCACTTGGGCATATAAATTTGCCCAAGATCAGTTGTATTGACGCCCACTCGGGGCGTTGCATTACTTTCCTGCAGGTGCAGATAGACGCGGTTTGGGACGTTCCTAGTCTTCAGCTGAGGGCAGCAGTCATTCAGCTCCTTCCCTCTGGAGTTTAAAGTTAATAGAGGTTTACTCTTTTGATGTACAATTTATGGGTAGGTCAGGGTGTTCTCTCGACTATTATATCACTCCTAGAGGCTTACAGACTATTGTATTTTCCCTGTGATTGGTTCGTTGATGCCCGTGTGGGGCCTTGTATTCTTTATTTCCTGTTATGGCTGTATGGGGCCTTATTTAGCTGCTAGTAGCAGCCTTGTCGGCCATAGAGTGTTTTAGTGCCTGATTTACGTTCCAGTTATAACTAGACAACATGATGGTCTTGTCGGCCCATATAGTATCCCTGTTGTTGTGCTGTTGTGGTTAGTTGTCTTCTTCTACAGGTAGTCTTATCGGCCAGAGGCTGTGCTTATAGCCGAGATATAGCTCGTTGGTTTCTTGGATTAAAACTTAGGGTGCACCAGTAATGCACCAGTCTAGTCAGGTTAGTTCAAACCCAGTGTGGCACCAGGTGCTAGTTATACCTCCTAAGGTGGGTCGTGAAAAACTTGGTATCAGAGCAGGTCGTATCCTAGGGAGTCTGCAAGCTGTGCCAAGTAGAGTATTGTCTATGGGTGTGTTGTGCACCACATTCTATAGGCAAGAGGCTGCAAGGCATAATAGTGTGGTTACCCTTCTTTCTCCTCCAGTCGTGCTATAGAGATGGGCTGTATAGGGTAACTTCTTGAGCTTATGTTGTCCTATTTATTTACAGAGAGATGTCAGACACATGGTAGACCGAGACTGGTCGAGAGTTGGATGAGGCAGCAGAAGAGGACACTAGAAGGGGACCATAGGCAGAGTCAGCCCGATCTGAGGGCGACAGAGGGACACCACCTCGAAATCCCCAACACCCACCACCACATTCAAAGCCTACTAGGGCGGCAGATATATCAGCACCACCCCCAGCTATACCTATGTCATCAGATCAGGAGCTCAGGGGTGCTTTTTATATGTTGATACAGATGATGGTTGCCCAGCGTCAGCCTCAGCCAGTAGTACCAGCTGCCATTGAGCCCGCTGAGGGTCCCGGTAGCTCAAGAGTTCGTGAGTTCTTAGCCTTGAGTCCCCCGCAGTTCACAAGGACAGATCGTTGAGAGGACCCCCAGAACTTTATAGATCAGTTGTAGAGAATATTTAGGGTCATGCATGCCTCTTCGACCGAATTAGTTGAGCTAGCAGTATTTAGATTATGAGATGTAGTGGTTTTGGTGGTACGAGAGCTAGGAGAGATCCCGAGGCAGAGATGCACCTCCACCTACATGGCCCGTCTTTTCTGAGGCTTTCATAGATCATTATTTGCCCCGCGAGGTCTGGCAGGCTAGAGTAGAGAAGTTTTTGCATCTTGAGCAGGGCAGAATAAGTATCAGGGAGTATGCCCTGAGATTTGACTCCTTAGCCAGGTATGCACCCTTGTTTGTAGACATTAAGCTAGCCAGAGTGCACCGGTTTATCATGGGGCTTGTGACAAAATATATAGAATCTTGTATTACAGCCACCTTGCGAGAGGACATGGACATTTCACAAATTTAGGCCTTTGCCTAAAAAATAGAAGAACTTAGACAACACCAGTATGTCATAGAGAGATCGGGTCAGGAGTAGTGCTAGAGGGCCAGACCCACAGATTTTCAAGAAAACTTTCAAGGTGGGCCCAGGCCCCATTTTTCATGTAGGCCACCCAAGCCCCCATTGCCGCAGTAGTTAGATAGCAGGTCAGATCCTTGGAGGCAGTTAGGCCCTGCTGAAAGTTCACGGGCGTCAGGCTCACAGCATCAAAGGGGGCAAGATTAGATAGAGCCCACAGTACCACGATGTAGTACCTGTCATAGGCTACACCCAGGGAGATGCAGGTATGGTTCCAACGCTTTTTATTCCTACAGGCGGGAGGGACCCTGATGAGAGACTACTCGACTAGACGCCAAGATGGTCAGGACCAGCAGAATAGATCCTCAACAGGTTCGTATGCCCCAACACCTTCTTTAGGGCGTAGGTCCTTAGCTCCAGCTGGCAGAGGCCAAGGTAGATTAGGGGCATCTGGTTCAGGCAGCGGTCAGGATCGCACATATGCATTACTTGGGCGACAGGAGTCAGAGTTGTCGCCAGATGTTGTGACAGGTATATTAGATGTTTGTTCTCACTCAGTTTATGCTTTGATAGATCCGGGCTCTACTTTTTCATATGTTACTCTGATAGTAGCCCGAAAGTTTCATATAGCACCAGAATTGCTTCAGCGATCCTTTTCGGTATCTACTCCTGTTGGTGACTCTATTACGGCTAAAAGAATTTTCCCAGGGTTGTACAGTAGAGGTTGTGGGTCGTCCGACCTTAGCAGATCTGGTAGAATTAGAAATTATCAATTTTGATGTGTTATAGGTATGGACTGGTTGGCACCATGATATGCTACTATAGAATGTTGAAGTAGAATTGTCCGATTTCACTTTCTAGGAGAGATAGTGCGAGAGAGGAGAGGCAATACAGGTACGCCGAAAGGTAAGTTTATATCCTATCATTGGGCGAAAAAGTTAATAGCAAAGGGTTGTATGTACAATATTGTCAGGGATCGGGATATACAAGTAGAACCCCGACTCTCCAGTATATAACAGTTGTTAATGAGTTCTCAAATGTGTTTCTGGACAAACTTCCCGGTATCCCTCCAGAGCGGGAAATAGATTTCACTATAGTTTTGCTACCTGATACTCAGCCTATATCCATACCCCCGTATCGAATGGCCCCTACTGAATTGAAAGAATTAAAAGCGCAATTAAAAGATTTTTTAGATAAGGGTTTCATCAGGTCTAGTACGTCACCGTGGGGTGCACCAGTCCTGCTTGTGAGAAAGAAAGATAGTTCCCTACGCATGTGCATAGATTAGCGGCAATTGAATAAAGTTACTGTTAAGAATAAATATCCTCTTCCAATAATAGATGATTTGTTTGATCAGCTGCAAGGGGTGAAATACTTTTCTAAAATTGATTTGAGATCCGGGTACCACCAGGTTCGAGTTCGGGAGAAAGATATTCCGAAGACAACTTTCAGGACCAGGTATCGTCACTTTGAGTTTCTCGTTATGTCCTTTGGGTTGACTAACATGCCAGAAGTGTTCATGGACCTAATGAATAGTATCTTCAGGCCGTATTTGGATCTATTTGTAATAGTTTTCATTGATGATATTCTAGTCTACTCCCACTCAAAAGCAGAACATAAAGGTCATTTGCGAATAGTAGTCCAGATCCACAAAGACCACCAATTGTACGCAAAGTTTTATAAATGTGAGTTCTGGTTAAATTCTGTAGCTTTCTTGGGCCACATTGTATCAGAGGCTGGTATTCAGGTCGATTCGAAGAAAATTGAGGCAGTGAAAACATGGCCTAGACCTACGACCCCAACATAGGTTCGCAGTTTTCTGGGGTTAGACGGGTATCACAGAAGGTTCGTGGAATGATTTTCTACCCTATCAGAACCTTTGACTAAATTGAGTCAAAAAGTAGCCAAGTTTCAACGGACTGAATCTTGTGAACTGAGTTTCCAGGAATTGAAAAACAGATTGATATCAGCACCAGTGTTAGCTTTGCCGGAAGGTTCAGAGGGTTATGTGGTGTATTGCGACGCTTCAGGCGTCGGGTTAGGGTGTGTTTTAATGCAACATGGAAAGGTAATAACGTATGCTTCGAGGCAATTGAGAAAACATGAAAAGAACTATCCCACCCACGATCTGAAGCTAGCTGCAGTGGTTCTTGCCTTAAAGATATGGAGGCATTACTTATATGGGGTGCATGTGGATATTTTTACTGACCACAAAAGTCTTCATTACATTTCCACACAGAAAGAGCTGAAGTTTCGACAACGCTGTTGATTAGAATTTTTGAAAGATTATGATATGAACATCTTGTATCACTTAGGGAAAGCTAATATTGTGGAGGATGCTCTTAGCCGCCGATCTATGGGCAGTTTGGCATATCTGAGGCCAGAACAGCGGGAAATGGCCCGAGAATTGCACCAGCTAGCCAGCTTTGCAGTTCGGGTAGTTGATACAGGAGATAATGGAGCCATAATTCAGAATACTGCAATATCATCCCTAGTTGTAGAAGTAAAAGAGAGGCAGTATGAAGATCCTCAATTAGCACGGCTCAGAGATAAGGTACAACAGGGAGAAGTACCATCCTTTGAGGTAATTGAGGATGGGATTTTGAGATATAGGGGTCGCCTCTATGTTCCAGATGTGGCAGGACTTCACGAGCAAATCATGACAGAGGTACATTATTCCCGTTATTCTCCCACCCAGATTCAACAAAGATGTATCATGACATAAAAGAGATTTACTGGTGGCCGAAAATGAAGAAGGAAGTAGCAAAATTTGTAGCACAATGTCCTAACTGCCAACAAGTAAAGGCGGAACATCAAAAACCCGATGGGTTAACACAGGAAATAGCAGTGCCTATGTGGAAATAGGAGGCAATCAATATGGATTTCGTGACAGGATTATCCCGTACTAGGTGCAGATTTGATTCCATCTGACTGATTGTTGACAGATTGACAAAGTCAGCTCATTTTCTACCAGTCAGAACCACTTTTTCAGCTGAGGACTATGCTGAGTTATACATTAGAGAAATAGTTAGACTACACGGTGTCCCAGTATCTATCATTTCTGATAGAGTAGCACAATTTATAGCTAGATTCTGGCAATCATTTCAAAAAGGTTTGGGGACACAAGTCAATTTGAGTACAGCATTCCACCCTCAGACAGACGGGCAGGCATAATGTACAATTCAGATTCTCGAGGATATGCTACGGGCGTGCATGCTAGACTTCGGGGGCAGCTGGGATGAACATTTACCCCTTATTGAGTTTGCTTATAATAATAGTTATCATTTGACAATTCAGATGGAACCGTACTAGGCTTTATATGGGTGAAAGTGCAGATCCCTAGTTGGTTGGTTCGAGGTAGGTGAATCATAACTAATTGGACTGGACCTGATCCACCAATCAGAAGAAAAAGTAAAGCTTATCAGAGAACGCCTGTTGACCGCTCACAGCTGCCAGAAATCCTACGCTAATGTATAATGTAGAAACCTGGAGTTCGATATAGGTGACTGGGTATTTCTGAAAGTTTCACCGATTAAGAGCGTGATGAGGTTTGGTAAGAAAGGCAAGCTTAGCCCTAGATTCATTGGACCATATCGAATCCTCCAAAGAATAAGCCAGGTGGCATATGAGTTAGATTTACCTTCAGAGTTAGAATCTGTTCACCCGGTCTTTCATGTGTCGATGTTACGAAAGTGTATAGGGGATCCTTTCCGTGTTGTACTAGTTGAGGACATCCGGGTTACTTAGGAGAGCCTACAAAGAGGTTCCAGTGGCCATATTAGATCGTCAGATTCGCAGGTTGAGGACCAAAGATGTTGCCTCAATTAAGGTATTATGGAGAAACAGAAATATAGAAGAGATGACCTGGGAAGCTAAGGATGACATGAGATCCAGATATCCTCAGTTGTTCCAGGATTAGACTCGGTTATGCAAAAAAGTGAAGTCGTTGATTCAATTATTGTTCTATGATTCATGTTACTTAGACTATTTAGTTGGCTGCCATTTTGTTGTGAAAGAGTTGTGATAGTGTCATGTGATATATCTATATTAGACTTTTCTGCATTTCAGGGTATTCAGATAGTCCATATTACGAGGGAAACTCTGCCAAAATTTCTCCAGAATGATAGTTAAGAGAGTTAAATGCCTATAAATCGTAATTGACATTCGAGAACGAATGTTCCTAGGGGGGAAGGGTGTTACACCCCATAAAAGTTAATGATTAGTAAGCGTACACATGGATTTGAGATAAATAAAGAGAGTCTGATGCGTGTAGAGAAGCCTCGGAATTCGAGTCAAACGGGGCCAGGCCGCGAAGGGCCAGCGCGACGCGCTAGCCTGCAGGACACCGGCCAGTGCGGCGTTCCAACAGCCTTGGTGCCTTGAGGGGCGCAGCGCGACACTAGGGCTGGCGCAAGACGCCTCCCTAGTGCACCTCCCTCCTATATAAATCCCTTTTTTACTGTTTAAGTTCATTTTCCAAAATTAATACACGGCCAGTGAGGGAGAGATACGAAGGAATCAAGCAATTTTTGTCCGTTTATGCTACAAAGTGCCGTACGAATTCAAATTAACTTTGGGTATCAAAGTTTAAGGCCATAGGGAGCATTACTACGGAGTTATTTTCGCGAAATTTTCCCGACAAATCGATATCTCGCCGAGCCAAAGTCGTTGAAATTGCTCAAACTAATTTCTATACGATCACAGGCTTCAAGTAAGCATTTCTCCCTTCCAAACTCTCGAGAAATTATACGTTTTCGGCCGTGTTTTGATAAGTTAAGGTATAGTTAATATTAGTACTAAAAGTTGTTGTTTTCACCAAATTTAGTACTGAAACTAGTCTTATTCTCCCTGTAATACGATTGCAGTTGGAAAGGGATGTTGAATACGAATTGAAACTCGCCTGTTAGATAGGAAATCAACACTTGAGGTATGTAAGGCTATCTTTTCAGCAAGTTATGTCCATCGTAAAGTTGGCATGGTTTGTATATCTATAGTATTCCTGAATAAACCCATTGGGGCCAGATGTTATGAATTTAATATGGACAGTAACGGTAATTTAAGCAACCCTCATTGGAAATAACCCTAGCAAGTTTGGTTATCATATAAGATATTTCAGGTATGAATATTATTGCCTATAAAGTAATGTACACCAGAGTAGTATGATGTCCAAAGGAACTAGAGTGAGGACATGAGGGCCACATGTAGTTTCAGAGCTTACATTATGGCCCATAGTCGAGCCAAGGCTCGGGGCCCAGTCCCAGCAATTCCATTATGACCCATAGTCGGGCCCAGGCCCGGGTACCAGTTATTAGAGATTACATCCCATAGTCGAGCCAAGGCTTGGGGCCTAGTTACAGCCGTCATAGCATGATCCACAGTCGAGCCAAGGCTCGGGATCCGGATACAACAGTTACATTATGACCCATAGTCGGGCCAAGGCCCGGGGTCCAGCTATCCGAGGTTACGTTATGACCCATAGTCGAGCCAAGGCTCGGGGTCCAGTTACACAGCCAAATAGTTCAGAAACAAACCCCGCCACAGTAGCCTATCAGGCTCAAACGTGTATTCAGAGAATGAGTAATCTAGAGTTATAATATGTCCACAACTTTTAGTAACCAGGCAGTAGAAGTATACCTTGTTTGTGCCTGCGGAGCTTATGGGGGCCCAGGTAGGTTTTTCTGTGTTGTTTGTACCTTCAAGGCTTATGGGGGCCCGGTTAGGTTCCTATTTGCATATAGATAGACTTGTTGTTTAGATTTTTCAGACGGTGAAATTATTCAGGTTAAATCCTTACTCTCTTCTTTGATACTACAGTTTTACCAGCTTCCAGTCAGTTATTATCTTTCTTCCTTACATATTCGGTACATGTTGTATTGACGCCCACTTGGGCACTACATTACTTGCCTGCAGGTGCAGATAGACGCGTTTCGGGACATTCTTAGTCTTCAGTTGAGGTCAGCGGTTCATTCAGCTCCTTCCCTCCGAAGTTGAAAGTTAGTAGTGGTTTACTCTTTTGATGTACAGTGTATGGGTAGGTTAGGGCCCTATCTCGACCATTATATCACTCCTAGAGGCTTGCATACTGTTGTATATTCCCTGTGGTTGGTTTGCTGATGCCCATGTGGGGCCTGTGTATGCTTTATGTACTGTGATGGCCGTGTGGGGCCTTGTTTAGCTGTTAGTAGCAGCCTTGTCGGCCATAGAGTGGTTTAGTGCCTGATTTATGTTTCATTTATAACTAGAAAGCATGGTGGTTTTGTCGGCCCATATAGGATCCCTATTGTTGTGTTGTTGTGGTTAGCTGTCTTCTTTTACAGTTGACCTTATCGGCCAGAGGTTGTGCTTACAGTTGGGATATAGCTCGTTGGTGTCTTGGATTTAGTGTTAGGGTGCACCAACAGTGCACTAGTCTAGTCAGGTTAGTTCACATCCAGTGTCGCACCAGGTGCCAGTCATACCTCCCAAGGTGTGGCGTGACATCTATAAAGACCAATATATCTAGGCCTATGTTTTCCTTTCTTCTCAAACCTCATAACCCCCTTCATAGATGAAATTTTTAGATATACCCAATCATCCACAACAAACTCGAGCTCCCTTCTCCTTATATCTACATACAATTTTTGTCGGCTTTGAGCTATTTTAGTTATTCCCTAATAAGTTGAACCTTCTGCATGGCCTCATGTACTAAAGCAGGTCCTATTAAGGTAGCTTCACCAACCTCAAACCACCTTATAGGAAATCTACACCTCCTACCATATAATGCCTCGAATCATCTAAATACTGGAGTAGTAGTTTTTGTTGTATGAAAACTCGATGAGAGGTAGATGATCATCCCAACTACCTTTGAAATCAATCATGTAAGCTCTCAACATATCCTCTAGAGTAGGAATAATTCTCTCATCCTTCCCATCAGTCTATGGGTGAAAAGTTGTGCTGAGCTTCACCTGAGTTCCAAGTCCCTTCTGGAATGACTTCCAGAAGTGCGAGGTGAACTGAGTACCTTTATCTGAAATGATGGACAGGGGGACTCCATTTAGTCTGACTAAATCCGGGATGTATAGTCTAGCATAATTTTCTGCTAAATCTGTGGTCTTAACTGGTAGAAAATGTGTTGACATATTCATCTAATCTACCACTACCCAAATTAAGTAAGCTATCGACACATATGAGGTAGACCTGTAATGAAATCCATGTTCACTTCTTCCCACTTCCAAGTAGAAATGCTAATATTCTGAGTCATACGCCCAGGTATCTAATGTTCAACCTTGACCTGTTGGCAATTTGGATACTTAGTCATAAATTATGTAATGTCCTTCTTTATGCCATTCCACCAGCAGACTTCCCGTAGATCACTGCACATCTTGGTGGAACCTGAGTGGATAGAGTACCTGGTGCTATGAGCTTCCCTTAGTATCCGCTATCTCAAATAATCTACATTGAGAACACACAACCCACCATGGTAACAAAGCATACCATCTCCTCTTTGGAGAATGCTTCCACCTCTTTCTTTAGGACTTCTTCTTTCAACTTGAGTAGAATTGGGTCTTCATGCTACTTTGACTTAACCTCCACCACCAAGGATGATTCTGACCTACTCTGGACTATAACTCCATCTTCTGCTGAATCAACCAACTGGACCTCTAACCGAGCCAGTCTATGCATATCCTTTGCCAACCCCTTTTTTATCATCCTCTACATGAGCAACACTCCCCATAGACAATTTGCTAAGGGCATCAGTCACTATGTTGGCTTTTCCCGTGTGGTACAAGATGCTCATGTAGTAGTTTATTAACAATTAAAACCACCTTCTATGATGCAAATTCATGTCCTTCTGACTAATCACATATTGTAGGCTCTTATGGTCAGTAAAAATATATACATGAACCCCATAAAGGTAGCCCTCCAAATCTTTAAGGCAAATACTACCGTTGCCAGCTCAAGATGATGAGGCGGATAGTTCTTCTCATGAATAAGTTGTCTGGAAGCATAAGCTATGACTTTGCCATGCTGCATAACGACACAACCAAGGCCAACTCTGGATGCATCACACTAGATCAAGAACCCATCTGAACCTTCTAGCTGAGTCAAAACTGAGGTTGTAGTAAGTCGAGTCTTCAACTCCTAAAAACTCCTCTCACATGCATCATACCACTAAAACTTCACCTTCTTTTGAGATAGTCTTGTCAAAGAGATTTAATGTAGGAGAATCCTTCTATGAACCATTTGTAGTAACCATCTAGGCCCAAGAAACTCCTAATGTCTGTCGGAGAGGTGGGTCTTAGACAGTCCTTGACTGTTGCTATCTCTTGAGAATCCACCTGAATACCCTCATTAGAGACCATATGGTCGAGGAATGCAACTGATTTTAGCCAGAATTCACACTTGCTGAATTTAGTGAACAACTGGTGGTTCTTGAGAGTCTGATAACAACACTATCATTAGATGGTCTTCATGTTCCTACTTTATTCTATAGTAAACAAGAATATCATCTATAAAGTCGATAACCAACATGTCCAGGTACGGCTTGAATATCCTATTCATCAGATCCATAAAAGTTGTACAAGTATTGGTTAGCTCAAAAGAAATAACTATAAATTTTTAGTGACCATACAGAGTCCTGAACGCTATTTTTGAAATGTCACATTCTCTGACCCTGAGCTAGTGATATCCTGATTTGAGATCTACCTTGGAAAAACAACTAGCTCACTGAAGTTGGTTGATCATGTCATCCATACTGGGTAAAAGATATTTGTCCTTAACTGTGACCTTGTTTAGCTGATAATAGTCGATCCACATTCTGAGCATACCATCTTTCTTTCACTCAAATAATACTAGGGCACCCCAAGGAGAGATGCTGGGTCTAATAAAGCACTTATCTAGAAGGTCTTTCAGTTGTTCCTATAACTCTTTGAGCTCAGATGGAGCCATTCTATAAGGAGGAATTAAGCTAGGTTGCGTATCTGTAAGAAGGACTATGCCGAAGTCTATTTCCTGCTCGGGATGTACTCTGGGAAGATCATCAGGAAACTCATTTACAACTGGAACTAACTGAAGTATCATGGTCTTAGGACTAGAATCCTTCACCCTAACTAGGTGATAGATGTACACGTTAGAGATCATTTTCCTAGACTTAAGGTATGAGATAAACCGACCCTTAGGCGCTGAAGTACTATCCTTCCACTCTAAGACTAGTTCATTAGGAAAATGGAACCTAACGACTGTGGTTCTACAATCAACCGAGGCATAGCAAGAATGTAACCTGTCCATGCCAAGAATGAGGTCAAAATAAACCATATCTAACTCTACTAGATTAACTAAGGTGACTTTATGTAACATTGTGACCAGAAACTTTTTGTAGCCCGACTGGCTCTAACTGACTCATCAACCGGAGTAGAGATTGAAAATGGATTTGAGAGGATTTCTAGGCTAATATCAAACTAGACTATAATATAAGGATTCACAAAAGAAAGTGTGGCTCCTGGATCTAGTATAACATACACATCTATCTAAAAGAGACGTAACATACCAATTACTAACTCAAGTAAGTTTTTCTGGTCCTAAGGGGAGGAGAGGGCATAGAAGTAGTTCTGGCGCTAACCTCCACCCATACCTGAGGTAGTGCCCTGCTGAGCTGAGTGACCTGGCGTAGCTACTGATATAGTGGATTGGGCCTTTCCCCGTCCTACCGACGGGCAATCCCTCAACTTGTGGCCCAGCTAGCCACAACCAAAAAAACCCTCTTTACCTATATGTCATTCACCCGAATGGTTCTTACCACACTTAGGACATACTGGAAAAGTGCGGTTACTGGAGACATGACTTTGAGACAGGGAGCTCCGCCCCTCTGATCTTTACGAAGCTTAAAAGGAGGAGCACTGACTAAAGAGAGCGGTGGAGGTCTTTGTTACTACTGTGGGCAACTACCACCAACCAAGCTCTACTGCGAATACTCAAACTGACTTGTCCATGCCCGATTACTCTCCCTCTCTATCTCCTAAGTTTCTCCGCCTCTATTTGCTGTTCATAGATAATGAGCCTAGAGATGTCCATCTCATTAATAAGCATGCAGTCCTGCACTCCTTGACTACCAAGTTTAAGTCTACATTCACGAACTTGAGCATGCGAGCCCTCGGCTAAGCACCATTTCCGGAGCATACCTTGGTAGTTGAGTGAACTTTTAAGGCATACTCCTGCACCATTATATCGTTCTGCTGCAAATTCACACACTCGATGGCCTTAGCTTTCCTTAACTCTAGGGGAAAGAATCTATCCAGTAACGCAATCTCAAACTCATCCCACTCTTTTGCACCTGCACTATTCCTCCTTGCCTCCTTCCACTGCTTATACCAAATCTGAGCCACCCCTTTCAATTGATAAGCATCCCAATTTGTACTTTCGATAGATGTAACACCCATGATTTGGGTGATCTTCTGAACCTCGTCAACGAACTCCTGGGGTTCCTCATCTACCTTAGACCTATGAAATGTTTGGGGATTCATCTGAGAAAAATCCTAAACTCTGGCAGCAGCTATAGACCCATTAGCATTGGCAGGTATGATGACCTACTGGTTGACCTAGTTGGTCATTTCTTAAGCTAGCATTTGAATAGCAGCCCCGAACTTCACATGTGATACCTGATCATCTTGATGGACTGCTGGAGCTGGTGGACTAACGGGTTAGCATTACCGTTCCTCTTTCTATTTCCTCTTTTAGGAGGCATTGTCAACTGAAAAGGGTAGAGCACGAGTTAGGAGTAAATTTTAAAGATTAAAACTCTACGCACGATAAGAATCATAAAGGAAATGGAATTTTCCTAAAAGTACCTCGCAGCCTCCCCCTCATAAGTGTGGTGCGTTTCACACTCATGAAAAGGACTCTACTAAACGTGGCTTTCAGATATCCTAGGACACTCTAAACTTGATGCTTTGATACCAAATTTGTCATGACCTGAGTCTACACCTTGGACGCGACACGGTACTTAGGATCACAAGTGACCCCAAGAAAAGCCATGGCATAGCATAATCCTATAATAACTGAACTACTATAAAGAATACTAAGTGGAAGCTATTGTTACACAAATAATCAAATACTTTATAAACAGAGAATGTTTGATATGATACTGGAATTTAATCAAAACACTAAACTCAAGCTGAAACTAACATACTCTGTCTGAAAGCCTTCTAAAAGAAACTAATAAGTTGCTGGGACAAACCCCCAGCTAACTCTAATGTCTAAAAACTAAGATGAAAAATACTAGAAATAAAGACCCCGGTTCTCAAAAGATGAGGACTCACTAATAGAACTCTGCTGCAATAAGTCTGAAGGAGAATCTAACCCCGTTGAAAAGCCTGAGAGCCTAAGCCAATATCATAAAAGGTCATAGAAATAGTAGTCTTTGAATGTATTGAGTATATGAGATATGCAACTAGAATATATAGAACATACTGTTAGTTTGAAAAGTAGTTCTAAAATGCATAACTGAACTAAAGTACCATGACCCTTAATAAGATACATAAATATTGCTATGAAATAGTAGTCTGAAAAATACGTAATAAAAGTACAAGTAAAACTGCTTTAAGGGTCATGTGCATGTACCAAAAATTGAGTCTGTAATTGTAACTGAGACTGTAACTATACTAAATCATAGGAGAGTCTATTAACCGATATATAACCACGGGAGCTAATCGTGGAGTTCGAGATATATGCCCTATTGATAGAACCCAATATACCTTGCATGAGCATAAAGGCATGGATGATGTGATCACTAAAATTGATGCCCATTCGGGCTAATAACCTATGGTGGCACATAGTTTTGGGTTCTGGGTGCGCCGAACCATAGACCAGCCCGATGCTAAGAACTACTCCCAATTAATAAGTTTATTAATCATTTATAGATAGCTCAAAAGCTAATGTTCTTAAATATAACTCAGAAACTTTAGTATTCTCAAAGCCTAAAGAACCTAAAAATACTAATTATGCTGTCAACATCTATATACTGAAATCATGATAGAATCACAAAGACTAAAATATGAATTCATGCCTACTCAAAGCCATATAGAAACAAAATACATGTTTATATAACTGAACTTGAATCATGTGGAATTCTTCCATAAAAGTATCATTTGGAACTGAATTTGTAAAATCATGAATATCACATGCTAGAAATCACATGAGACTTGAGAACATCGAAACAATAAGGGAATTCATAACTAAACAAAACCCTAAGACATGATTTTCTATGGGATTGAGATATCAATATTTTCTGAAAGCTTTTGGGAGATAAGGTTGAAAGGATAACCTTTGTTGAAATCCTACATACCTGGAAAAGAAGAGTCGAAGAAGAAATTTGGGAATTTCTGAAGAGAACTAGAAGCCTTAGTTCTTGGCTTGAGAGAGGAGCCCTGAGGTCTACGAAATTTACTCTGAAAATCTAACTGGAGAATGAGGAGGAAGAACCATTTACCCCTCTAAAACCCTTGAAATTATTCCCAAATCAATGTAGTTAAGGAACTAAAATAGCGAAAAGTTACAAAAATGCCCCTGGAATTTGAACTGCTAAATGGGCTCTTCCAGACCTAACAAGTGACCAAATGACTTGTTAGGTCCCTGGATGATTCATCCAGTCCTCTCGTCACCACTGACAAAAAATTCTAACTTCTGATCTTAACTTTTCGTCTCCACTTAACAATTCGTCATGACGCTAAATAAGTCACTCCCCCACTCATTAAGACTCTCTAAAACTCAAGTTTCCAAGCACTCATCACACCCAATGAGACACCCAATGACTCATTAGGTGTCACGATGACTCATCACAACCATTCGTCATCACTACTGGAATTTTCCATCCTTTAACCCTTCCCAGACAACGTCTCCCTTGACAAGTGGTGAAGTGGCACCACGACTCGTCCCTCAACTTGTTATACCTTCAGTTAAACCCAATATTACACCAACTGATGTACACACAATGTGTCACTTAATGGCCCCCCGGGTCACATAGCGAGTCACTCAATGACACGTTCAGTGACATGGTGCAGATTTTTCTTCTTTGCTCATTTAAGTTCTCGAGTCTGATCTTAGAGACTTTTTGAGTGTGACATTTTCTAATTTATCACTCATTTACTACTTTGATATTATTTGAGATGTAATATTAACTGTCTTCTCTCGCCACCTATCTGAGTCTTCTAAACACATTCCACACACTATGTACTCAAAGATGCGGTTACGCTCCCGAGCCTTTCTTTGAGATAATAGGGATGCAGTTATACCCCCGAGAAGGATATTTTAGTCATACATTCTTAGGATGGGGAGGACTAATAGTAAGGCTGAAAAGCACTACTACAGAAGTTGTTCCTTCCCAACTCAAGTTGTCAGCTCATGTTATAGCCAGTTTAGACACCTTTTACATTAGGATGTTAAACCTAGTAGAATAAACCTCATGCGATGATTATCCCTAGTAGGCCACGCTTTATTTTACATCACGTGCATTTAACCTAGTGGGACTCGGAACAGGGGCCTGGTCCGTCTAGGATAGAAAACCTTTATAAGACCATAAGTTACATCTTTTGTAGCACTTGTTGCATTTCATGGAAGGTTGTATGAATATTGTACTAGTTTAAGGTTAATGGTTTAACGAGAAGAGAATGTTATTTTATTTTTACTCACTCATTTGCTTATTTATTTATTTATTTATTTACTTTATCGAATTTCTAAACAAAATACAAGAATAAGGAGAGAGCTTTCCAAATGATACAGTTTTTTGATTTTCAATTTTTTATGAACTATGTAAATTTATTTTCTACTGATCGATGAGTGTGTATGACAAGTCTTCGGAGTTTAGCTTTACTTGCAATCGATTTTTCTTTGTCGAGACAGCTTCAAAAGTTAAAAGAATTTGTTTTACAAAAAATAACCATTTCATTTATTTTATCATTATAGCGGTCTCTCTTTGCTGAAATGACCTAGTTTTTGTCTATTGAAGTAAACGAGGATGGTCTTGCAGAGAGGATCAGTTTTTGATTTGTTTTATTTTCATAGTTGTTCATTTTGTTAACGAAAGGACCTAACTGCCTCTACAAGGAGCTAAAAGGGATCATTCTACATAAATGACCAATTTTATTTACCATGTCTTTGCTTTTGATCGTTTCTTTTTCAATATTGATGTACCAATAGGAACCTAGATCAATTCTAACTTGTCATTTATCTGCCTTTAGAGACAGCATGAGTTCAGTAGAAAAGAGCAACAAGAGGTCAAGAGATGACCAATCACCTTGCTTCATGGTGTTAGATAAGGCTCCAGCTTTTGTTGTGTGGTACGAAAATTTGGGAAATCATGGCTCAGGAGTACTTTTCAAATGTTTAGGTTTCCTGTGGTGTAATGCCCCGGAAACTCAAAGACTAGATCCAGGACTTAAATCAGAAAAGCTAAAAATATGTAGAAATTGTTACAAAATGACTCACCTAACGAGTCGTTGAGAGACCCAACGACCCGTTAGGTCAGCCGTGGGAAGGAGGTTCGAGAATTTATAAAGGAGAGATAGTGTACCCAATGGAAGACCTCATGAGTCGTGGTCATTCACCACGACCCGTTAGGTTATTCATGAACAGGTTGGGTTAGAAATTTAAATAGTTGGGCAGTGTACTTGACGAATGGTGACCACGAGTCCTGATCACCAGTAACGAATCGTTAGGTCCCCCATTACCAACCCTAGTCAATTGTTAGGAAGTGCACCTAATGAGTGTCACCACGAGTCGTGGTCACTGACCACGACCTGTTAGGTCACCCATTAGGGTCACCTGAAAGTTTTACCCTGCGACTTTCTAAGGGCTATTTAGTAACTTCCTATTCTCCTAAGCTTGAAACTACATCATTTTGGACGTAACTTCAGACTTATTAGAGGGTTTGGAAGGTTCCTCCCCTCATTCCCACGTTTATTCTCAAAAATATTATTGAAGAGTCCCTCAAGAAACTCTCAAGCAATCTTAGGGTTGTGCTCCATTGCAGTAGTTCAAGTCTTCTCCTCAGGGGAATTTCTTGGCCAGGTATGTGAGAATTCAACAAGGGAAATTTTTCTTCCCTTGTGTCCCTCAAAACCCTCCCATAGTTTCTCTATTAGTTTTAGCCCTGAGTTTTCAAATACGAATAAATTATATGTTATTATTTGTTAATTTCATATAGAATGATATCCATGCTGATTATTGAAATGATCTCTATCAGTCCTTACCTAAATAATTGATGTTCTTGCAAAAAAGTGAATTTTAGCCCTGCAGACTTTTCGAATTTCAAGGAATTTCTTGATAGACCTCATTTATTTCGTGTGGAATGTTATCCTATGTTAATTATAATTATATTTCCCCAGTTTGTGACATCAAAAAAATGATTAGTATTGTGAGATGAGTTAGCCCTAACTAAAGGGATAGAAAGTCTTGAACTCTGTTCCAGTGTTGAAATATTGAATCTTAGCTTGAGTTTACTTTTCTGGGAAATCCCCATATTGTTAATAGCAGTGAGTCTCCACTCAGTTATTGTCAGTTCAGTTTTAGTAAGAACTTTGGAAGTCTCAATTTCCATCAAAAGTTGTCAACTGATCAATTTGACTTCAGTCTTTTCCTGAGGTATTAGTGGTGCATCTCAGTTACTAGAATCAAATTTAGAATTCCGTTATTGGTCCATTAGGCGGTCATGACATTTTAGATAAATAGCTTTGACTAGCCTCAGGACCCCAGTTCAGTTTACAGTTTGTTCTCAGATGGATACCATGCTTCTAGATAAGCAGCTCTGACCCCAGGTTACTTTCCGTTATACGTCCCTGACTAGTTCTGGACCCTAGTTTCGAGCTATCAGCCTAGTAGTTCAGTATAGGTTTTCCAGTGGGAGTAGGACTTAGCACCGAATAGGCTGGGGTTCCAGCGTACCCAGGTTCCCAAAACTACGTTGCCAGCATATGTCACAGTATTAATTGGCCTGCTTGGCCCCAAACTTTTGTAATCACCTAGTTCATGCCTTTATACCCCGGCAAGGTATATTGGGTCCTACCGATGGGGTGTATACATCAGACTCCACGTCTAGCTCAGTGGTTATATGTTTGTTATAGACTCTCCCACTAGTCAGTCCAGTCTAGTTTCAGAATAAGCAGCTCAGTTCAGTACAGTATCTCAGACTCAGAAATTTCAGACTTAGGGCATGCCCATGACCATCAGACAGAGTCATCTTGACCATTTCAGTTTACTTCAGTAGTTCAGTTCAGTATATTAGTTGGTTATTGCATGTCATTTCAATTTACTTATTTATATTCAGCTAATGTCTTCTCTCACTTACTTAGTATATTAAAAGTAATGATGCATACTTTTATGCTATATCGTTTCATGATACAGTTGCAGGTTCTTAGACTCAGCACTATTAGTCGCCGCAATTCAAATCCTCCACCTCAGCAGTTGAAGTTTGAGTCCTCATCATTCGAGGGCCTTATTTCATTCTTTCAGTTAGTTCATTATTTTTAGCTAGACTTAGAGTTAGTTGGGGGCTTGTCCCAGCAACTCATCAGTTAGAGGGCTTTTAGACACATAATTAATTTCAGACATCAGATGTTCTTAAACTTTATGTTTCAGTTTTATTTTTCGTAAATGCTTTTATTCTATTATTTCAAAGCTTCCGTTATATTTTTTTAACTCAGAATACCAGTGTATGATATACCAGGGTTGACTTGGGGTCACTTGTGGCTTCAAGATCGTTTCCCGTCTAGGGTGTAGACTCGGGGCATGACAAACTTGGTATCAGAGCACTAGATTTAGAGTATCCTTGAAATGTCTGAAAGCTGCATCGAGTAGAGTCCTTTTCATGGGTGTGAAGCGCGCCACACTTATGAAGAGGAGGCTATGAGATGTTATTAGGAAAACAGTCTTTTGTTCATACTCATGGTCATGCGTTAAAGTTCAATTCTATAAAACGTCCTTCTAACTCGGCTCTATTTCGTTTCAATGAATCATGCCTCCTAGACGCGGTAATGGAAGAAGGGCCGGTAATGCCAATAGACCTTCCCCACCAACCCCGGCAGTTCCTCAAGATGATTCGGTATATACCGCCGAATTTAGGGCGTCCATTCTACTGCTGGCCCAAACAGTCACCAACCAGGTGAACTAGCAGGTGGTGCCGATGAACACCAACGGGTCTGCAGCAGCTGTGAGGGTGCGGGACTTCACACGTATGAACCCTCCATCTTTTCAAGGATCCAAAGTAGGGGAGGATCCCCAAGAGTTCGTGGATGAAATCAAGAAGTTTACCCGGCATTATGGGTGTTAGCTCCTTGAAGAGTACGGATCTGGATGCCTACAAGCTCAACAGGGTAGCTCAAGTCCGGTATGAACAGTGGAAAGAGGGGCAGCCAGTGGGGAAAGGACCAGTAGAGTGGGAGGAGTTCCGTACAACTTTCCTAGGTAGATTTTTCCCTCGGAAGCTAAGGGAGGCAAAGATGGCGGAGTTTATGAACTTGAGACAAGTCAACAGAACAGTGGAGGAGTATGCTCTAGAGTTTACAAAGTCGTCTAAATATTCCCTAGAGATTGTAGCCGAGCCAAGGGATCGCATGTTGAAATTTGTGAACGGGGTGTCGAACTTGGTCCTCAAGGAGTGCAGGATAGTGATGCTGATTAATGATATGGACCTCTCCAACTTGATTGTCTATGCCCAGTAGATTGAGGCCAAAAGGCTGAATGATATGGAGAAAAAAACAAATGGGCAAGGACTGGCCAGTCAGATTATGGCCATCAGAGGTCTAGCGATAATAGCCGCCCACAGTAGCAACAGCAGCAGTAGAGAGCCCCAGCATCCAGTTCAGCTAGCTCCCCACTTTTCAGTCCTGCCAGTATCGGGAACAGGTATCCAGCTTACCCCAAGTGGCAAGAATCACTCGGATGAGTGCCTTCAGGGTCGAGAGGGATATTTTGGTTATGGACAGCTCAGACAACAGCTCAGGGAGTGCCCATCAGTTGGGCGAGGGAGATCAAAATCCACCACATCATCAGCTCTAGCAGGCTGACCAGACCAGTAGACCAACACATCAGGTATGGATGACAGTCAGTTCCAAAACTGTTTTTATGCTCTGTCTTTCCTTCAGGATCAGGAGAGCTCACCTAACATAGTCACGAGTATTTACGTCTCTTTCATTTAGATGTGTATGCCCTCCTAGATCCAGGAGCCACTCTTTCACTCATGACTCCCTACATAGCATTCCAGTTCAATATCAGTCCAGAGGTCCTCTCAGAACCATTCTAAGTCTCTACCCCAGTTGGCAAGTCAGTTAGAGCCAACTGGATGTATAGAAACTGCCCAGTCTCAATCCTGAATAAATTCATCCTAGCTGACCTCGTAGAGTTAGATATGGTCGATTTTGACCTTATCCTTGGCATGGATTGGTTACACTCCTACTATTCCTTAGTTGATTGTAGAACTAGAGTTGTCAAGTTCTAATTTCCAAATGAACTAGTGTTAGAGTGGATGGGTAGCAGTTCAGCGCCTAAGGGTAGGTTTATTTCCTACCTTAAGATGCAGAAACTAATCTCCAAGGGATGTATCTATCATCTAGTTTGGGTCAAGGATTCCAACTCTGAGACCCTAACTATCCAGTCAGTTACAGTAGTTAGTGAGTTCCCAGATGTATTTCCTAAGGATCTTCTCGGAGTTCCCCCTGAATGGGAAATAGACTTCGGGATAGACCTTCTCCCAAACACTCAGCCCATCTCTATCACTCCTTATAGAATGGCTCCAGTTGAGCTTAAGGAGTTAAAGGAGCAGCTAAAAGATCTTCTTGACAAGGGTTTTATCTTACCCAGCATCTCTCGATGGGGTGCCCCAATGCTATTCGTGCGAAGAAGGACGGTACCCTCAGAATGTGCACAGATTACCGACAGCTGAACAAAGCCACAGTCAAGAACATGCATCCACTACCCAAAATTGATGACCTATTTGACCAACTTCAGGGAGCTAGTTGTTTCTCAAAAATTGACCTCAGGTCAGGGTACCATCAACTGAGGGTCAGAGAATGTGACATACCGAAAACAACATTCAGAACTCGGTATGGTCACTACGAGTTTGTGGTGATGTCCCCTTCGAGCTAACAAACGCCCCAGCATCCTTCATGGATTTGATGAATAGAGTCTTCAAGCAATATCTGGATATGTTCGTTATCGTATTTATTGATGACATTCTGGTACACTTTAAGAATGAGGAAGAGCATGCTAAGCACCTGAGGCTAGCATTACAGACACTCATACCCCGCCAGTTGTTCGCCAAGTTTAGCAAGTGCAATTTCTGGTTAAAGTCTGTGACTTTCTTAGGTCACATGGTCTCGAGCGAAGGAATTCAAGTTGATCCTAAAAAGATAGTGGTAGTGAAAGATTGGCCCAGACCTACCTCTCCAATGAAAATTAGGAGTTTTCTAGGTCTAGCTGGCTATTACTGATGATTTGTGGAAGGTTTCTCCTCTATAGCATCTCTTATGACTAAGTTAACTCAGAAGAAGGTGAAATTTCAATGGCCGAATGAGTGCGAGAAGAGTTTCCAGGAGTTGAAGACTCAACTCATTACTGCTCCAGTTCTGACCTTACCAGAAAAAATGGATGGATTGGTTGTTTATTGTGATACTTTTAGAGTTGGACTCGAATGCGTTCTAATGCAGTGGGGTAAAGTGATAGCCTACGTCTCCAGACAGCTCAAAGTTTATGAGAAGAATTATCCAACTCATGACTTGGAGTTGGTAGCGGTGGTGTTTGTGCTAAAAATATGGAAGCATTACTTATATAGAACTCACGTAGATGTGTTTACAGATCATAAGAGTCTTCAATACGTGCTGAGTCAGAATGATCCAAATCTGCATCAGAGAAGGTGGTTGGAATTGCCAAAGGACTATGACATGAGTGCGTTGTATCACTCAGGTAAAGCCAATGACATGGTTGACGCCCTAAGCAGACGGTCTATGGGAAGTGTGTCTCACATTGAGGAAGGCTAGAAGGAGTTTGCGAAGGATGTTCACAGACTAACTCGGTTAAGGGTGCAGTTGGTGGATTCAGCCGAATGTGGTGTGGAAATGCAAAGCGGGTCGGATTCATCCTTGGTAGTTGAAGTCAAGTCCAAACAGGATGAGTATCCCATCTTACTTAAACATAAGGGAGCAGTTCTCAAAAAAGAAATAGAAGCTTTCTCTCAAGGTGGAGATGGTGGTGCTCTGTTACCAGGGCAGGTTGTATGTACCAGATGTTGATGAGTTGAGACAACAAATACTAGCTGAGGCACACAGCTTAAGATACTCCATTCACCCTAATGCTACTAAAATGTACCGCAATGTACAGGATATTTACTTGTGGAATGGCATGAAGTGAGATTGCTGAATTCGTAGCCAAGTACCCAAACTGCCAGCAAGTCAAGGTGGATCAACAAAGACCAGGAGGCATGACTCAAGATATCAATATACCAACATGGAAGTGGAAAGAAGTAAATATGGACTTCATTACGGGTCTACCCCGGACTCGTCGATAGCATGACTCAATCTGGGTGGTAGTAGACCGGATGACTAAGTCAACACACTTCCTCCCATTTAAAACCACAGATTCAGCTGAGGATTATGCCAAACTATACATCCGCGAGTTAATCAGACTCCGTGGGGTGCCTTTATCTATCATTTTAGACAGAGGGACTCAGTTAACCTCAAACTTCTGTAAATCCTTTCAAAAGGGACGAGGCACTCAGGTCAAGCTCAGCACAGCTATTCACCCACAGACCGATGGGCAAGCTGAGCGGACTATTCAGACCCTAGAAGATATGCTAAGAGTGTGCGCGGTTGATTTCAAGGGTAATTGGGATGACCATTTGCCTCTTATCGAGTTTGCGTACAACAATAGCTACCACTTTAGTATTCAAATCGTTCCATTTGAAGCATTATATGGGAGAAGGTGTAGATATCCTATAGGGTGGTTCGAGTTTGGTGACGCTACCTTGACAGGGCCAGACTCAGTTCACGAGGCAATGAAGAAAGTTTAGCTTATAAGAGAAAGGTTGAAAATAGCTCAAAGCCGTCAAAAATCTTATGCCGATGTGCGGAGAAGAGATTTGGAGTTTGCAGTTGATGACTGGGTTTATCTAAAAATTTCGCCCATGAAAGGGGTGATGAGGTTTGGCAAGAAGGGAAAGCTCAGACCTAAGTACGTGGGACCTTATAGAATTTTGATTCGTATCGACAATGTAGCCTATGAGCTAGAATTACCTTCGGAATTAGCAGTTGTGCACACAGTTTTCCATGTGTGACTTTTGAAGAAGTGCATCGGAGATCCAATCTCAGTTGTGCCATTGGACAGTGTAGGAATAAAAGATAGTCTCTCATATGAGGAAGTACCAGTTCAGATCCTTGACCTTCAGGTTCGTAAGATGAGGAACAAGGAAATAGCTTCAGTCAAAGTCTTATGGAGAAATCAACATGTTGAGGGAGCTACTTGGGAGGCCGAAGCAGATATAATGGCCAAATACCCGCACTTGCTCTCTACTGACTTTGTTACAGCTTAAAATGTTAGTTTTGCCTTAGAAAATGATCTAGTTGTTGGACTCAAATCATGTGTATAAGTTTCTTTTATGTTTTTGAATGTATGTATGAAAGGTAAATTCAGTTTGGTCATGTATTTTGAAATGGAGGTAGTCATTCTGACAGTTTTGGAGTTAAATGAGCAATATTTGAAAGTTATGATTGTTATTCTCCGCTTTCCTGTGTATTTCCTAACTTTCGAGTACGAATGTTTCCAAGGGGGAGATAATGTAATGCCTTGAAAACTCAACGACTAGATCTGGGACTTAAATCAAAAGAGCTGGAAATATGAAGAAATTGTCACAGAATGACTCACCTAATGAGTCGTTGAGAGACCCAACGACCCGTTATGTCAGTCATGGGAAGGAGGTTTCAGAATTTATAAGGCAGAGACAGTGTACCTAACGGAAGACCTCACGAGTCATGGTCAGTCATCACGACCCATTAGGTCATTCGTGAACAGGCCAGGTCAGGAATTTAAATAATTGGGCAGTGTAATTGACGGATGGTGACCACGAGTCGTGGTCACCAGTAATGACTCGTTAGGTCCCCCGTTATCAGCCCTAATCAATTGTTAGGCAGTGCACCTAACGAGTGTCACCACGAGTCGTGGTCAGTGACCACGACCTGTTAGGTCACCCGTTAGGGTCACCTGACAGTTTTTCCCTGCGATTTTCTAAGGGCTATTTAGTAACTTCCTATTCTCCTAAGCTTAAAACTACATCATTTTTGACGTAATTTCAGACTTATTAGAGGGTTTGGACGGTTCCTCCCCTCATTCCACGTTTATTCTCAGAAAGATTATCGAAGAGTCCCTCGAGAAACTCTCAAGCAAGCTTAGGGTTGTGCTCCATTGCAACAGTTCAAGTCTTCTCCTCGGGGGAAATTTCTTAGCCAGGTATGTGGGAATTCAACAAGGGAAATTGTTCTTCCCTTGTGTCCCTCAAAACCCTCCCATAGTTTCTCTATCAGTTTTAGCCCTGAGTTTTTGAATACGAAGAAATTATATGTTATTATTTGTTAATTTCACATAAAATGATATCCATGCTCATTATTGATATAATCTCTATTAGTCCTTACCTAAATTATTGATGTTCTTGCAAAAAGTGAATTTTACCCCTGCAGACTTTTCGAATGTCAAGGAATTTCTTGATAGACCTCATTTATTTCGTGTGGAATGTTATCCTATGTTTATTGTATTTATCTTTCCCTAGTTTGTGACATAAAAAAATGATTAGTATTACGAGATGAAAATTTAGCCATAACCAAAGGGCTAAAAAGTATTGAACTCTGTTCCAGTGTTGAAACATTGAATCTTATCTTGAGCTTACTTTTGTGGGAAATCCCCATATTGTCAATAGGAGTGAGTCTCAACTTAGTTATTGTCAATTCAGTTTTAGTAAGAACTTTGGAAGTCTCAGTTTCAGTCAGAAATTGTCAGCTGATCAGTTTGACTTCAGTCTTTTCCTGAGGTGTTAGTGGTGCCTCCCAATTACCAGAATCAGATTCAGAATTCCGTTATTGGTCCATTAGGCGGTCATGACATTTTAAATAAATAGCTTTGACTAGCCTCAGGACCCCAGTTCAGTTTACAATTTGTTCTCAGATGGTTACCATGCTTCTAGATAAGCAGCTCTGACTAGTCTAGAACCCAGTTTCAGAATCTGGTCCGACAAGACTCTCAGGGTACTTTCAGTTACACGTCCCTAACTAGTCTTGGACCTTAGTTTCGAGCTATCAGCCTAGTAGTTCAGTATATGTTTTCCATTGGGAGTAGGACTTAACACCGAACTTTCGGGGTTCCAGCCACCCAGGTTCCCAAAACTACGTTGCCAGCATAGGTTACAGTATTAATTGGCCTACTTGGCCCCAAACTTTTGTATCACCCAGTTTATGCCTTTATACCCTGGCAAGGTATATTGGGTCCTACCCATAGGGTGTATACATCGGACTCCATATCTAGCTCAATGGTTATATGCCTGTTATAGACTCTCCCACTAGTCATTCCAGTCCAGTTTCAGAATAAGCAGCTCAGTTCAGTACAGTATCTCAGACTCAGAACTTTCAAACTTAGGGCATGCCCATGACCATCAGACAAGGTCATCTTAACCATTTCAGTTTACTTCAGTAGTTTAGTTCAGTATATTAATTTGTCATTGCATGTCATTTCAGTTTAGTTATTTATATTCAGCTATGTCTTCTCTCACTTACTCAGTACATTCAAAGTATTTTTGCATACTTTTATGCTGTATCATTTCATGATACTATTGTAGGTTCTCAGACTCAGCACCATTAGTCGCCGCGGTTCAGATCCTCTACCTCAGCAGTTGAAGTGTAAGATCTCATCATTCGAGGGCCTTATTTATTTTTTCAGTTAGTTCATTATTCTTATCTAGACTTAGAGTTAGCTGGGGGCTTGTCCCAGCAGCTCATCAGTTAGAGGGCTTTCAGACACATAATTAATTTCAGACTTCAGATGTTCTTAAACTTTACGTTTTCAGTTTTATTTTTCGTAAATGCTTTTATGCTATTATTTCAAAGGTTCTGTTATATTTGTTTTACTCAGAATACAAGTGTATGATAGACTAGGGGTTGACTTGGGGTCACTTGTGGCTTCAAGTACCGTATCCCATCCAGGGTGTAGACTCAGGGCGTGACATGTGGAGTCTCATTTATATTGAACCTCGAAGGGATTTGATAGAGGCTATTGTTACTTTTTAGGATCCTGTGAACAAGATCTTCTTTTTTCTGATTTTGAACTCACCCCTACGTTGAAATAAATAGGAGCCTTTATAGGACTAGGTAAATATCTTCACCAAGGGAAGCCCCTGACCAAAGCATATTAGTGGCAGGAGGTTCAGAGTTGTTGCATATCAGTCAGGTAGAGATGGATTGTCTAAACAACAGTTGGGTTAACTTGGATTTTTTTATAAAAGGTATAGTCGGCACAATGGATTCAAGCTATTCAAGAAACAACTCAATGATAAGGGGGATCGCAGGATATGGGAGGAGCATAGTTACGAAGCTTTCATTGTGGCTTTTCTTGGGATCATGGTATTCCCAAAGAAGGGAGGAAAGATCGGTACGAACTTGGCTGTTGTCATTACGGCATTCGAAAAGAACCTGAATATCACCCTTGTGCCAATGATTCTCGCAGATATCTATCATGCCCTAACTATTTTTCAGAAGGGTGTAGATTATTTTGAAGGATGTAATCTTTTGCTACGGATATGGATGATAGAGCGTGTCCGCCATGACCCCTATGCGGTAGACTTCAAAGTTGATTGGGATAATTATATCAATGGTCACAGAGGTAGAATTGCAGGGTATGACTTTCCAGTTGGCATTGAGGCTTAGACAAAATACCTTAGAGAATTGACCACTGACAAAATCTTGTGGAATTATCGTTGGTTCCTAGTTAAAGAGGTGTTATACAGATCTTTCCTTTAGCCATTTATTGTATTGATGGGACTTTGAGCTGTCTAACCTTGTGCGCCCCTTTGGGTTGTGAGACAGCTTGGCCGGCGCCAATTCATCCTTCTAGTCAAAGACATGCAAGAATTGATGTATGAGTTCCAACATGACAACCCTATTAGAAGCTCTGGGATCCTTAAAATTTGGGGCGGTCATATACTTTTGAGTTCCCCCAATATGGTAAGGGACCATAGAAGAGGGGAAGTAGACATTTGGTATTTGGAGTGGTTTCACAACCAACCCCCACTTAAAGTTATGCTAGAAGGGTTAATGAAAGGAGAAATAGACTGGGAAGCAAAAATTAAAGTTAGAATCAAGCATGCCCGACTCGAGGTAAAAAAAATAACCAATCCACCATTTTGACTTTAAATGCAAATTTGGAGCATGCCAGAGAAAGGATCGAGCAACAAAAAGTGGAACTCGCCAAAGAAAGAGCCAACTTGACCCGTATAGAATCTACATCAAAGGGTCAACTCTAGCTAGAAATGACCAGGGGAATGCAAATAGCAGAGCTTGCTGCCTCTTGTCAACAATAGCTACAGGAGTATGAACAGAAAGTGCTAGTTGAGTTTGACCAGGAGCGACGTGAATGGATGATTGAGAGGGGTATATTGTTCAATTGTGTTATGGAATATGAGAAATGGGAAGTTCAAATGAGTCAAGTTATCAATGATAACCACACGTGGTTTCATAATTGCTATATGAGCATGGGGCAAGCCAGGGATCAAGTACTTGATTTGGAAAGAAGAGCAACACGTATTCACCATGATCATAATCATCAAAGTGATAGAAGTGTGTGTTAACAGGCGCATGCTCTTGTTCTCTAGCCGCCGACGATGTTCCAGAGCTTGTATAAGAATTTAGGAGGAAAATGGTCATATGGGAACCGTGAGGAGGACCAATGATGATCTTTGTCCAGATATGATGAGTTTTAGAATGAAAGTGCCAATACAACTCAAAGACACTCTTTTTGTTGTTTTTCATTACCTTTATAGTTTTGTATTTGCAATCTTCTATTGTCTTAATCAGAGTCTGTATTGTTTCTTATCTCGTCCACATGTCTTTTACAATGTTTTATATTTTTCTTTTTGATTCCATGTATTAAAAACAAAATCAATGAAAAATATTTTGTTTTTAAAAGAACATTGTCGTAGATTTTTCCTAAGCTACGTCATGATCGGATACATGTTTCCAACATGATATGTAGTCAACCCCAATGAGTTTGATCAAAAGATTATTGAAAAAAGAGAAGGGAAACAAAAGAAAAGAGGGTATAAATTTTTAAAAAAAAGAGGTTACACCTAAACAAGTCGTGATGAAGCATGAAGACTTTCATATTAGAATTGAAAATTTTATTTAGGTGTATAACATGCAATGTGTGATTATAATGTGTGAAATGATTAACACTAACATGTTTTGCTACTGTTACAAAAAGAGAAAAAGTGGTTAGTTTTTTGGAATTCTGGCTAGTCATCCATATTATACCAGCTCCAAAGGCAAAGCAGCAATGGTCGACATGGACATGGAGGTTACTATCATTTATCAAACAAAGAATCAGGAAGAAGAGGACTTAGAGGCTCATGGAGAAGTTCTAAAGTTAAGACAACAACTGGCTGAATGGCACCAAGCTTGGGTGTATGGGTTACCTCCTCCTATATTCCCTACAGGTAACCTTGACAATCCCCCTGACCTCCGACCCTTATCACAGGCTCAAATTTCCATTTCTGTCGACCCTTCACCATAATATGATCTAGGATATACCCCATACTATCTCTATCCTGGCACCTCCACAGTATGTGTCCCTACTCCACAACACAGAATCCATTCATAGATGGCACCACCTGTTGCTAAACAGGGATCAAGATATGTCATCTTGCTATTAGCAGATAATCAAATTATCACAAATGCTTTTCACACAAACAATTGGCAGAATCAAACACAAATCATATACCCTCACAGCAAATGAAGTCCCCCACTCACAGATATAGAAAAATATGAAACATGGGACTGAACAAGTAAAACTCTCGCCCTCACAAAGAAGTTCCAAATACTGCATGTCGGATATCATAGGCTTGTCCTTATTTTCTCTACTTCGGCTTGCAGATGGTCAGGCTAGGATCACTATAGTACTTAATTCGACTTGTAATGTAGGTTTTCGGGTTGGGTATAGCAGATATGGAATCTTTTTAGTGACTAAACCCTCCTTGGCACTACATACACTTGGCTCCATTTTTCACTTTTTCACACTTTTTGCTTTTTCAACTTTCTCCTCCTTTTTCACCATTTTTTAATGAAATTGTATGTGTGTGGTGTGTTTTCACAAATTTTCATTCATCATTCTCTTTTTGCACCTTCTTTTTCAATTTTTTATTCTTCTTTTTCTTTTGTCACACCGCACCTCATTTTTAACCCTTTTTCTTTTCTCTTCCTTTGTCACCTCAACATGATTAATGCACCCTTACTCTAGCCACCTTCAACTTAGGCATTTTGCCTACGTTGAGGTTCACAATATCCAAGGAGGGACCAGGGCCAAAATAGGTTCATTACAAAGAATGAGTACGGTTAATTGGTTAATCAAAGAAAAATGATTCATTTAAGGCTCAAAATCAGTATCAATGGAATCATATTATTTTAGTAGGGTCATTTAAGCTAAAAATGGGATAAAAAAAGCAGCCTATGATCCTTTCCTAACCAACCATCTAAAATCTATGTAAATACCAATCGGACAAGTTCTAGATCCTCTACGCAGTATTAAACTAGGTATTAGAATTCACTCACTCATGGTACATGTCTTGCGTTCATTCTACCTGTCTGGTTTATATATGGCTAACAAGAACTACTCATACTAATACACTAAATGACATAAACAGATACACATAAATCATGTTTTGCAGTCAACAAACACATAGCAAACCATCAAAATTTTTAAACAGGGTAAATTTTTCAAAACTTCAAAAGTAGTGCACTTTATTGGCTGAGTACTTCTAAGCTACTTTATAATTAAACAAGAATCACAAAAATAAAATCCTAAATATGTCGGTTCTACTATATAGCATGCTCGAAGGAAAAGAAACACAGTAAGAAAAACTGTCAAACGAATCTAAAAAATTCCAAAAGTACAAGTACACCCCCTCCCCTTTTAAAAAGCATGCTTCATCCGCGAAGCATAGAATGTAAAGTAGAAGGAAGGGAACATACATGTGGCTACATAGGCTTCACCATCCACTCATGAGTTGCCTCCTATGCAGCGCCTGACTTAACGTCGTGGCACAATGCAGATCTCTTGATTACTCAGAATTCATCAAGAAACTTGGACTCATCCTCCACTGTCTTAAATGCTTGGATTTTCCAAGAGGTTCCTGGATGAGACAAAACAACACAATAAAAATGTAAAAGAGGGAATAATAACCAAAAGTTAAGCACAAGTAAATAATCTAATCTTAAGTTGTATTCCCCAGCAACGGTGCCACCTTTTGGTAATGGTCAAACTCGTATTTTCTAGAAAAGTATGAAGCGGACGTTGTCAACAAAGAACCCAACAAAGAGGTTGGGGTCGAACCACAGGGAATAAGTTAAGATCTAGACTAATGTTGGTACTTAAACTTGTTCGTAAGTTATCTCCAAATTGGGGGGTTTAAGGAAAAATAATAATAAAACAAGTTGTAATTGTGGTTGTTATTAAGATTTACAAATAACTAGGTAAGTGTTCCCCATGGGTTCATAACTAATTCGGGTATACACATGTGATCAATCCCAATGCTTACTTATAGAATTGATAACTAGGGTTCTTCCAAACGACTGGTTCGTCCCTATTGGATGACTATACTCAACCAACGGGTTAGGTCTCATGGGCAATTTTCTTTTTAACCATTATCAATATGTTCCAAATTAACTTTCATGCGACCATAGCTCAAGTCATACAATGATCGTAAAAATCAAGGCTTTGTCATAATTCTCTTTTCCTAATCTCTACTTCTCTAGGTTCAAGCAAGTAAAGAATTCATGCAAGTTCTAACATTGCGCACCATTGATAAACGTGTAAAGATGAAGAGAATACAATACAAGAATTCATCATTGGTTTTGAATCACTTTGTTAACCCTATTTCATTAATTCACCATGGTTCCCACAACCCTAGTTGTGGAGGTTTTAGCCTCTCATAATTGCAAGATTATAATTAGCATTCATAGACAAATACATAATTAAATACTTACAACAATAATTGAAAGAAAATATACTTTGAATATCAATGAACAAACTCAAGAACAATTGATAAAATCTAGTGTTGATCCTAAGAATGGCTCTCCAAAACATGATAATAAAATTCACAAATAAAACTTTTCATAATGCAATCACACGTCTACTACCTTCTCTCTATGTTGTTCTCACTTCCTCCCCTACCACATAGAAATAAAGGGTATTTATAATAGTAGAGTAAGCCTTCCTTTTTCCTTCATGGACTAGAATTGGGATTCATAACTTCTTTTCCTAGTTGAAGTGTGATTGGTCTTTCTAAAAATAACCTAGAAAAGTATTTATACAAATAATTAGAACTTTTTCCTAAATTAATAGGAAAACTAATTTAATTGTCTCCGCCTGATCCTACGACTCGTATTGTGAATCTACGAGTCGTAGCTTCCTCTTGTACAATGCTCAGCAGCCTTGAATTTTCTTAAGTCCTGAAAGTTGGTACAACTCGTACAATGTTACAAGTCGTACAATGCCTGTCATGTTCTGATCTTGTGAATTCAGGCATCCTCTAAATATTTTCACGAGTGTTGTGGTACGACTCATACCTTGATATCATGACTCGTGACTGCATCATACTCTAGGATCTGCCAATCACATTTTTTCTGAAGTTCACAAAGGCTCTTTGGTTCGAGTCGTATGTGGGCATCACGACTTGTATCTTCCATTTGTACCATGAGCTCAGACAAGTGCAATGTTGCTGTAATTTTCCATAAGTGTTATGGTATGACTACCAGGATGGTACGACTCATACCAGGATGGTATGGCTCATACCAAGAATTGTACATGGCTAGTGCCTTGTGCTGAATTTTATCACGGATGCTACGTACGGCTCATACTGAAGTCTGCAATTTTACCATTTTCAGCACTCTTTTTTCTTCTTTTGCACATTTCAACTCCAATACATAATTTCCCTGAAAACAAAGTCAAAGTGCATCATAACTGTATAAATGCACCTAATTCCATGCTATTTTTTCAGTTTTAAGCATCAAAAGTATTGTAAACTCACAGCATATCAGTGCTCCCTTGATCCGCTAATGAACCTACTTCCAATACTCACGATGTCTAAAACCATCCTCCTGAACCAATATTTAAAGTGACTGATCCTTATGGTTACCCTCATCAACCTGAGTTCTTTTTTGAAACCAAAAAGCCAATTAAGATGGATTAATAGGAGGAAATATCCAGGAAGGTGAAAAGCCTTGAATAAGCTATGAGAAACTTACAGGGATTGGGAGGCCACAAAAGCGTTTCATACAAGGACCTATGCATGTTTCCAAGTGTCCACCTTCCTCTTAGATTTAAGACACCAAAGTTTGATAAGTATGATACGAATGGTGATCCTGTGGCACACTTGAGATGATAATGTAATCAATTGAGGGGAGCTGGAGGAAAAGAAGAACTGCTCTTGGCCTACATCGCTGAAAGTTTAACAGGTGTGCCTTCAGAATGTTTTATCGATTAGGACATTGTTAAGTGCAACACTTGGGATGATATGGCTAGTGAGTTTGTGCAGCAATTTTAGTACAATATTAATTTGGTCCCCGATGAAAAATCTTTGATCAGCATGAAAAAGAAGTGTACAGAGAGTTTCATAGGGTATGCCATTAGATGGTGTCAGCAAGCTGCCAGGGTAAAGTCGCCAATGAAAGAAGGCAAAATGGTGGATATCTTTATCCAAGCACATGAGACCTATTACCAACACTTACTTCCTGCAATGATCAAGTCATTTATTGAAATCATAAAAATAGGAGAAATAATAAAAGATGGGATTAAGACAAGACGCATCATGAGCTTTGCTGCATTGAAGGCGACCACTCAAGAAATTTAAAGTGGTTCGGAGATTTTTGGAGGGGAGAAGAAAAGGGAAGATGTAGCTATGGTTGTACTAAGGTCAAGACGAAACTCGATGGGTCCACCTCGCGAATACACCCACCCCAACGCCAAATCTTTAGCCAAAATCCATATAATCATTCACAACACTAGTTTCCTCCCTAAAATCCACAATATTCCATTCCTCCCCCTCAATATCCTGTATATAACACACAGCCATATGCATGTTCGAGCCAAACTACACTCAAGTGCACGTGGTCGTACAAGTAGTAAAATGGCTTTTTTTCCAAGCCAAGTATCGATCCCATAGGGACTGAACTATGGTAGTAATTAACCTAAGTGTTAGTGAACGATATCTCTATGAATGTAGACAACCAAACAAATAATGTTTTATGAGGAAAGATTAATGAGTAATAAGGATCTCAGTAAGATTATAATTTGAAGTCTGAACAATAGCAATGAACAAGCTGAGGTTAAGGCAAGCATGCAGGGATGTAATTTCTTGATTCAAATCAGTTAATCTTCTCTTCGGTTGCTAGTCAGGAATTCATTGCCTATGGATTGGATCTTTCAACTCCTATCCAATTAAAGAATCATGAGACCTTATAATACATTTCTGTGATATAAGAACCTCATGCTTTAGCCATACATAACCAATTCCATAAATGACTAATACGACTTTCAGATATATTTCTATTTTGAACGTAAATCAATTCTCAATTTTCTCAACTAAGAAAAGATCATATCCTACCAATTCACATCTGTCCAATTTTTTTCCTTTTCAGAATCAAAATTGGATTTCTAAGATATACATTAACATTGGCCAAACATTAATGCAGTAAAAACAAGAATTGATAGACCAACCATTGAACAAAAGATGAAAACTGAAATGATTAATAATTACATTCCTCTACAATTATCCTTAACCTCAGTAAGAGGTGAATTAGCCACTCATTTGTGGATTAAACATCATCAAATAAGTAGAATTCATACAAGCAATTGAAATTAAAGAGAAAAAGGAAGAGAATTAACCCTAGAATTTTTGTCCTCTCAACTGCCTGCGACCCACGTTCTTGCTCAAAAAAAGTCAGAATGTTTAAAATAAAACCTAAGTGTGTTATTTATACTAGTGTGAATTTTTTCCAGAATAACAAGTAACGTGGCACAAAGTGTATCACGGAGCACTGCCTCCGTACCATGGTGCTATCGCGCACCTTCACTGGAACTTGAGGTTCCAGATAAACACACTCAACGTGACACGGAGTGCATCACAGAGCACTTCCTCCGTTCCATGGAGGTAACGCGCACCTCCACTGGAATTTGACATAATTCTTCCTCCCAGGCAGAATGCCTCCGCGATGGTAGCGTGACACGGCGCCATCGCGAAGCCCCTATTTTTGCCAACTTCCCTTGTCAACTTCCACTTCTTGCTTCCGAGTCAATCCCCGCACTTCACCAACTTGTAGATTAACTTCCATAAATTCCTTATACTTGCAAAACAACACTAATCATGTTGGTTAGTATAAATTCACATTTATCTAAGAATCACATGAGAATGTACACATAACAATAGATAAACAAGTAGAAATGAAGCATTTGAGTATCACTTGGGCATGAAATTCTGCCCAAGATCACTTACCCCACACTTAGAACCTTGTTCGTCCTCGAACAATACTCTCACATCTCATGCTATTGAAACCTACGCATAGCTAATTTGGCTCGACCATTCAAGCTACGGCTATACAAATTATTTAAGATAGAAAATCATCAAGAAAACATGCATGGTTTCATCAATACAATGAAGTACACCACATTATGACCTCCTAACCTCAAGAATCGATTATTGATCTTGGAAAACTCGTGCAAATCAACTGATCAAGACATCCGACACGAATTTTTATCTCTCATCAAGCATGTTCCCTCGCAACATAAGAGAATTACCCCATTTGCACTCATAAGATTTCAAAAGCACTGCATATAGGGGTATATGAATACGATTTCGCTCGCTCTCCCAAAGAATTCGCATGCATCATGTCGTGAACCATAAGCTTGCCTCTAGTGTTTTACTCCACTAATATAAGGATGCATGATGAAAGATCACGTAGGACTTAATGGGTTGTAATGTAAGCTAAGAAACTAGTAAATACTGGGCTAACCAATAATAGAAACTAGCTTCCTTAAGCGCTTTTCAATACATCCCACCTTCATTACGGACATTGCTTCTTCCTCCATCCTCTCATTCTTGAATTTTCTTCTTTGCTTTTGCTCCCATTTCTTTAAGCACACTCGACTTATTAGCAAAGACTATTTATGCATCTTTATTTTTTTTTCTCATTCATTAATCTTTCTTACTCTCTACTATTAATTAATCAATTTCAACAAGTGCACCTTTGACCTTTTCTTTAGCTTTCACAACTTCCGCTTTCCTTCCGTTTCACACTTCTCACTCCTTAACACTTTGGGAAAACTGTTTTTCTTAAGCGCTTAAGAGTTTTGGATCAAATTCACGGCTAATGAAAAGAAGGGATTAAGCTCGGTTTGTACCTCTCAAAGAATAGGCTAAAGGCTCAATAGGGCTAGCTAGGATATAACATTCAAGGTAGGTATGACGAGGGAGAAACTTTTGGTTCATTCAAAGAAATGCCTACATCCTTTCCTACAATCCACATCCTTCATTTCGTTTAGTATACACACCAGGCAAGTTCTAGACACTTCACAATAGCATGTAATAGTCGAAACCTCACCTCACACTCACTGCACATGCTCAACTTAAGACATATTCACAGACTCTTCAATCAGCTAATTACAAGAATTCACTATTAAGCCTCGATCACACCGAATCACATTCTAGGGCCTAGGTATCTCAACATGTTTAATACATTTGCATGCTTTCATATGAATCACACTTGCATCTTACAATCATGTGTAACACGTAACTAGCATTCCGAACCATTAATTAGCGACACGTTTGGGAAACAAACAAAAGAAAGAAGAAAAAGAAAAAAACTACTCCTATCAACTACATTTCCCTTAAGACGATCATCATCCATCCATCGTAGGGAACAGTCGCTATCTACGAGGTTGGTTCAATGGGACTATTCTCGGGAAAAGCACCAAAAATAAAAATCGAGAAACCCAACATAAAAAATTTCAACAAAAAAATTCCGATAGAAAAAGATAAAAATATAACTGAAAAATATTTACACATCAGACACAACAGCAGCTAAAGATTCATTTCAACACCAACATCAATTACAGAACACGAAACACAGAGTCACAAGATCACAATTAGCACAATCACAACAAACATAAATCAAACAACAAAACAGCTAGCACCTAACTACTCCCACCGCACAATTAATCGGAACACTGTCCCCAGTGTTCACTTAATTGCAAAATATCAACAAAGGTTGGGTGGTGAAACTCCCTGATCAATCAAAATATTCAATTTCTTCATCAGGTGCCAGCGCTTCGTCCCCAAGATCAGAATCATCCTCGTCGTCCTCGTCCGACTCAACATCTGAGCCCTCCCGGCATGTCTCCTCATCGGTAGGGACGTCATCATCCACGGGCTCCACAAATACAGGCCCCACTCGGCATAAGGCTCGGGCATTCTCATTAAATGGGTAATCCAACTCGAGTTGCCATAGCTCATCCTCTGTTGAGGGCCGTCCACCGATGTGCAGCTGCAACATCTGCATCCCATACATGTGGGTCATGTATTGATCATCCCGAGCATGTCGCTCGGCTAGTGTGAGCACCGACCCATAAGTAGTGTCAGATGCCTTGGTTTTTGTGACATCCAAGGCACACCGGATGTAATCTAAGGCCTCCTCCTCAATACTGTGGCCCCTCAAGAAAGTGGTAAGCAGACCACCAAACCCGTATCTATGCCCCTGATGCAGTCGATCTCTCTTCATGGCAGAGATTATCACTGCCCCAACATTGATTTCCAACCCCTTCATCAGTCAATACACCAGACAAACTCTATCTCGGGTGACATCGGTCATGTGCACCCCCGGGATCAGGCACAAACAAACAATTTTCCACCAAATTCGGGCCTCCCTGTTCATCTGAGAATAGGGAAATGTCTGATGGTATCACCTTTCCTTGTGCCTACCCCACCTGGCTATTGATCGGGCTCCACATAAGGTGCGTCTGATGTCCGCGTAAGGTGGAGTGATGTTCAACTGACGGAGGACATGAGCGTCTGTGTCTTGCGCCCCCAAGATTGCATTCAAATGGTGGGGTTCAAAGGTGAAAACCTGCCCTCTGATTTTGATGGTGTGGTTGCGCAAGGTCGGGTTCCAGTTGGCATAGAATTCCCGAATAAGATGGAGATTGCACTCTCTGGGTTCTTCAAAAATGAATTTTAGCCCAGCAGTTTCAATCCTGCATAGAATCCGTGGGAATTATTATGTCAGTGGCTCCCGTGCTATCTGCTCCTCCGGGAAGTATTTGGTCTCCTTATGTTTGGCATACCATTTCTTCGCTTCATCCGTCACCCATCTGGTTCCGTACTGTCGGCGTTGCCCTCGAGGAACCGCTAGTGCTGGTGATACTGTTGTCCCTAATCTTACTCTCTTTCTGCTGGCGCCCGATGTGGATGTGCCCTTGCCCTTGTCCTGTCTTCCTGACATTGTTCCTGCACATTCAAACATACAGTCCCAATGTTGTTTAAGTCATAGTTAGCTACAACTAAGGTTGGGTTTAATTTGATCAGCCCACACTTAGTCTTTAGCCGCAGTCAATACAATTCGACAAGACAATCATGTTTTTGCAATCCTTAAATCTCAACATGCTCAGTTTATTCATTAAAGTCGATGGTATAATTACTTTGTACTACTCAGACTTCATACAATGAATTATAAAAATTCCTCCATCGATTCAATTATATCATCATGAGCACGTTGATATTTTGGTTCAACAACCTATGTTAATTCTCCATTTACATTCTCCTAAAAATCCCTCTTCTATCCTAGCATATTAAACATCAATCACAATACATTTCACTTCAAACAACATGCACAACCCAATTTATCAACATTTTAATGCATTTTGTCTTCTTCTTATTCAATCCTCCACCCTAGTTATCAATATCGTAAGAATTTCACAAAATATGCAACCATTGAGTTAATCTACTCACAACGATACTATGAACATCATTAAATCATAACTCAATTGATTTCAAGCTTATTTCTCACTTAGGGAACGGTTTCATCACAAAACATGTTCAAGAATCGAAAATTTGAGCAATAATAAGGAAAAATTCAAGAACATACCTTTACTTTGATGAAATTGAAGAAAACTCGAAGGAATTTGATCACTAGGTACGTGTCACGTTGGGGGGGAAGGGAATTTAGGGTGTGGGTCGCGAAGGAATTGAAAGAATAGGAAAAAATGAAGGAATTTGGGGTTAAAAAGGAGGTTTTTCGCGCGTGTTACCCGGTGACCCAAGGTGACCCGACGCGAATTACACCTCAACGTGTCACGGAGGGTAACGCGAAGCACTGCCTCCGTGACACGGAGCCATCGCGTAGGTGTTTTGGAAATTTTAAAAAAATCCGGAATACCTTCAACATGTCACGGAGGGTAACATGGAGGCCCTCCTCCGTGACACGGAGCCATCGCGTAGGCTCACTGGAATGTCCCAAATTTTATTTTCTTACCTTGATTTTTTCCTTTGTGCTTTTTTATATTTTTACTCTCCGTTCCACCTAAAAATCATTCAACCACAAGAAATTCGTTAGAAATCATAGGTTTCCACTCAACTATTTTATTTTTTTCTTTTTCTTTGTTTTTCTCCTTTTTTTTTTGTTTTTCTTTCTTTAAATAAACCTACTCTTCTATTACAACACATTCACGGGTTGTCTCCCGTGCAGCGCCTGGTTTACCGTCGCGGCTCGACGCTATTCATTCTCAATCATCCTCTAGAGTGATGGACGTCTTCTCTCAAATAATGTCCTTACCCCAATAATTCTTAAATCTTTGCCCGTTCACCAAAAATGTGGCACTTCTATCTTCTTGCCACAACTCCACTGTCCCGTGTGGGGTCATTCTCACCACTTCAAACGGCCATGACCACTTGGACCGCAACTTTCCTAGAAAAATCTTCAACCTTGAGTTAAATAACAACACTTTCTGCCTCGGCTCAAAGATCTAATGCACCATATGCCTGTCGTGCCACCTTTTAGTTTTCTCCTTGTAGCATTTGGCAGTTTCATAGGCATGCCACAGAAACTCATCTAGTTTGCTGAGTTGCATCAACCTCTTCTTCCCTGCTAGCTCCAGATCCATGTTTATCTTTCTCAGAGCCCAAAAAGCTCGATGTTCCAGCTCCCCAGGTAAATGATATGCCTTTCCATAGACCAATCTGTATGGAGAAGTCCCAATGGGTGTCTTGTATGCAGTTCTGTAAGCCCACAACGCATCGTCAAGTTTGCTTGCCCAATCAATTCATTGTGCATTCACTATCTTCTGTAGAATCTGCTTTATCTCTCTGTTTGACACCTCCACTTGCCCTCTAGTTTGGGGATGATACGCTGTTGCTACCTTGTGTCGCGCCCCATACTTAGCTAGCAAGTTCCTAAAACTTGCATTCACAAAATGAGCCCCTCCGTCATTGATAATAGCTCGAGGCATCCCGAACCTGGTGAAAATTTGCTTTTTCACAAATTTTGTCACCACCTTGTTGTCATTCCTAGGACAAGCTATTGCCTCGACCCACTTAGACACATAGCAACCGCTACCAAGATGTAACGATTACCAAATGATGGTGGAAACGGGCCCATGAAGTCTATTCCCCATACATCAAAAATCTCAACCTCTAATATCTGCTGCAGTGGCATCTCCTGTCTTCTACCAATTGTGCCTGTTCTTTGACATCTATCACACATTTTACGTATGCTATAGAATCTCTTAACAGTGTAGGCCAACACAAACCTGACTCGAGCACCTTGTGAGTTGTCCGCTCCCCTCTGTGGTGCCCTCCATACAATGATAAGTGACAACTCCCCAATACTTCTGCAATCTGGCTCTCTGGAATGCATCGTCTCATCACTTGATCCGGTCCCTGCTTAAACAGATATGGCTCATCCCATATGTAATATCTGCAATCATGTCTCAACTTCTTTCTTTGCTGAGCTGTAGCCTCCGATGGGTAGACTCCACTTACCAGCAAGTTCACAATATCTGCATACCAAGGGATTTCAGGTTCCCTTATTGCCAAGAGTTGCTCATCTGGGAACTCTTCTTTGATGCTATCACCTTTCTTTACATGCAAACGACTTTCCAATCACGATAGGTGATCTGCCACTTGATTCTCACTCCCCTTTCTGTCCCGAATCCCTAGGTCAAACTCTTGTAGCAATAATATCCATCTGATTAGTCTGGGATTTGCATCCTTCTTGCTAAACAAATACCGAATTGCTGCATGATCAGTATACACCACTACTTTCGAACCCACCAGGTATGACCTGAATTTATCAAATGTGAACACCAATGCTAGCATCTCCTTTTCCGTAACTATATAATTGACTTGGGCTGCGTCAAGTGTTTTGCTTGCATAATAAATGGGATGAAAAATTTTATTCCTCCGCTGCCCCAATACAGCTCCTACAGCCACGTCACTTGCATCACACATTAATTCAAAAGGTTGTTCCCAATCCAGAGAGATGAGAATAGGCGCTTCTACCAGCTTCTGTTTTAGCTCCTCAAATGCTTTAACACAATCCTCGTCAAACTCGAACGTCACCTCTTTTTCTAGCAACCGGCATATCAGTCTAGAAATTTTGGAGATGTTCTTGATGAACCGTCTGTAGAACCCCGCATATCCGAGAAAACTGCGAACACCTTCCACTGACACTGGTGGTGGTAGCTTTTCGATCACTTCAATCTTTGCACGATCGACTTCCAACCCTTTGCATGACACCTTATGGCCAAGGACGATACCCTCCTTGACTAAAAAATGACATTTCTCCCAATTGAGCACAAGGTTAGAGTCTTCACATCGAGCTAGCACCCTGTCAAGATTCTGCAAACATGTAGCAAATGAATTACCGAAAACAGAAAAGTCATCCATAAATACCTCGACAAAATCTTCCACCATATCGTGAAAGATCACCGTCATGCATCTCTGGAATGTGGTTGGTGCATTGCATAGACCAAATGGCATCTGCCTGAAAGCATATGTCCCATAAGGACATGTAAAAGTGGTCTTCTCCTGATCCTCCGGTGCTATGGCTATCTGATTATAGCCAGAATATCCATCAAGAAAACAATAATACTCTTGACCTGCCAACCTATCCAAAATCTGATCAATAAATAGGATAGGATAATGATCTTTCCTCGTGGCATCATTGAGCTTCCCGTAATCCATGCAAATTCGCCAGCCTGTGACTGTGCGTGTGGGAATCAGCTCATTCTTTTTGTTGGTGACCATGGTCATCCCTCTTTTCTTTGGAACACACTGAACTGGGCTAACCCATTCACTGTCTGAAATGGGATATACCATACCTGCATCAAGCCACTTGATCACTTCCTTTCTGACTACATCCTTATCACCGGATTCAACCTCCGCTGATGTTTCACAGTTGGCTTAGATCCTTCTTCCATAAAAATCATGTTTGTGCAGAAAGCTGGATTAATTCCTCTGATGTCCGACATCTGCCAACCCATTGCTTTCTTCCGCCTCTTGAGGACCACCAATGCATCTTTCACTTGTGCCTCTGTCAGTTCTATGGAAATGATGACTGGCAAGGTGTCATCTTTCCCCAGAAATACATACTTCAGATGTGGAGGCAATGTCTTCAACTCCAATTTCGGTGCCTCCTCAATCGATGGCTTTGGCAATGGTTCCAAGGACCTCATCAACAGCTCAAAGTCCTCTTCCTGGGAAACCATTTTGGCTCGTTCAACGTCTGCACCATCTCATATGTAGCACTGTCTCCAAAATGATCGGAGCCCATCAAGGCTCTCTCCAATGGGTCCTGTGAGTCAACAATCTGAAGAGTTGATTCCTGATTTAGCACATTGATTGTTGATAGCTCCTCATAAATGGCAGGTAGCTTCATGGCCTTATACACATCAAAAACCTCTACTTTGTCATGTGCTCGCATGGTTAGCTTCCCAGCAACCACATCAATCAAAGATCGTCCGGTTGCCAAGAAAGGACGTCCCAAAATAAATGAGACTTCCGCATCCGGCTCGAAATCCAAGATAATAAAATCCACTGGGAAAATGAGAGAGCCCACTTGCACTAGCACATCCTCCACAATACCATCTGGTCTGGCCAAACAACAGTCAGCTAGCTGCAAGATCACAGTAGTTGGTCTAGGGCTGCCCAGCCCCAACTTCTTGAACACCGATGTCGGCATCAAGTTTATGTTTGCTCCCAAATCACATAATACGCGAGCTCGAATACATTGCCCAATTGTAATCTGAATGGTAAAGCTCCCAAGATCCTTGAGCTTTGTCGGCAATCTGTTCATTATTCGGGAGGTGCACTCCTCAGTAAGCACCACCGTAGCATACTCCGTCAATCTGCTTTTGTTTGCTACAATGTCCTTGATGTACTTGGCATATTTCGGCACTCCCTGCAAAACATCAACTAAAGGTAAATTAATATTTACCTGTTTCAGCACTTCCATGATTTTCTTAAAGCAATATTCTTCCTTGTGCTTCTTTAATCTCTCAGGAAATGGGGGTGGTGGTCTTTCTATCTCAGTTGCCTTTTCCTTCCCCCTCACATCATCATGTTCTCCATCTTTTTCTACTGCTCCAGATTGCTGAGGTGACCTTTCTGGTTCCACCTCCTTAAGTTGAAGTCCACTCCTTGTGGTAACTGCATTGACCTTCTTGGGATTTGGGTTATCACTTGGTAGTCCTCCCATGGGCCTGGTGTTTTGAGCTCCAGCTAACTATCCAAACTGATACTCCAACGCCTTTGTAGCTAACTACTGATTTGTCATGTCAGCCGCTAATTTCACATAATTAGCCTGCATCTGCGCTTGGTTAGCTATTATTGTCTTGAACATATCCTTAATGTTGCTGGGTGGTGGAGGAGGTGCATTGTTTCCTCTATATTGCGACTGAAAATTTTGATGCCCTCCTTGATTTCTCTGCACGCCCTGATTCGAACTCTGTCCTTGATGGCTATTACTCCCCTAAGAAAAATTCGGATGGTTCCTCCAATTCGGGTTTTAACTATTGCCATGTTGTTGATTATTGTTCCTCTGGACGTTCCCAACAAAATTTACCGAGTCTGGATTGGCACCAAAACACTCAGCTGACTGTTCACTACTCCCACATACTTCACACCATACCTGATTAACTGCATTGACTGGGGATTGTGCTTGGCTCAAGCTCATACTGCTGAAGTGGGTGTTGAGTTGATTTTGCAACGCAGCTATCTGTGCAAAAACAGTTGTAAAACCATCCACCTCAAAGACTCCTACATCTTTCCTTGTTCCTCCTCATGTTGAGTCCGCATTTCCTTCTGGATTTCCCTGTGAAATACGATTTAACAAAGTGTAAAGCTCCTCATAAGTCTTCTCTAATGCCTGCCCACCAGCTGCTGAATCTAACAAAATCTTCGTATGTGGTTCCAAACCCTCAATGAATGTATGCACCAACACATCATTAGACTAGTGATGATAAGGACAATCCCTTAACATTGACTTGAACCTCTCCCAAGCCTGATACAAATTCTCGCCCTCTCTCTGTTTGAAACTTAGAATCTGACTTCTAATTCTGGCTTTCTTCGCAGATGGAAAGAATCGTATCAAAAACTTCCTTGCAAGATCATCCCAAGTGGTGATAGAATTAGGTGGTTCAACTTTTAACCACCTCTTTGCTTCCCCCAAAAGTGAGAACGGGAATAATCTAAGTCTCACATAGTCAGATGATACTCCAGCGGGGATGTAAATGTCACTTATCTCCAAAAAGTTTTGAAGATGTTGTTGTGGATCTTCATGAGGGAGACCTGTCAATTGCCCGCTAGTGTGCAACAACTACACCATATTCTGCTTAAGCTCGAACCTCCCTCCTAGCTTTGGTCTGCGAATACTAGATGTAACATTATTTGCATGTGGGATTGCCACTTCGCGGACCGGTCTTGCTGCCATCTCTTCGGGCACTAAAACTGCCCTTACCAGTGGTGGATTCTGTTGCTGCTCCAGAATTACTTGTCTGGGCAACTACAGCTTCTTCTCTAGAGCTTCCCTTCATTGGCGCTGAAATTGTCTCTCTGGCTCTATAAATGAATCCACCAACTCCTTATCTCTTGCCAGCGTTCAGAAAAATTCGATACCTACAAAAGAAAGGCTAAGACCAAGTTGTCAACACTTAAATTGAATTTGTAAACTAACATTAAGAAAATAAATTTTCCAATTGCCAGTCCCCGACAGTGGCGCCACGAACTTTTTCGAGCCAAACTACAAGCAAGTGCACGTGGTTGTACAAGTAGTAAAATGGCTTTTTTTTCAAGCCAAGCATCGATGCCACAGGGACTGAACTATGGTAGTAATTAACCTAAGTGTTAGTGAATGATACCTCTATGAATGTAGACAACCAAACAAATAATGTTTTATGAGGAAAGATTAATGAGTAATAAGGATCTCAGTAAAGATTATAATTTGAACTCTGAACAATAGCAATGAACAAGCTGAGGTTAAGGCAAGCATGCAGGGATGTAATTTCTTGATTCAAATCAGCTAATCTTCTCTTCGGTTGCTAGTCAGGAATTAATTGCCTATGGATTGGATCTTTCGACTCCTATCCAATTAAAGAATCATGAGACCTTATTCTACATTTCTGTGATATAAGAACCTCATGCTCTAGCCATACATAACCGATTCCATAAATGACTAATACGACTTTCAGATATATTTCTATTCTGAACGTAAATCAATTCTCAATTTTCTCAACTAAGAAAAGATCATATCCTACCCATTCACGTCTGTCCAATTTTTTTCCTTTTCAGAATCAAAATTGGATTTCTAAGATATACATTAACATTGGCCAAACATTAATGCAGTAAAAACAAGAATTGATAGAACAACCATTGAAGAAAAGATGAAAACTGAAATGATTAATAATTACATTCCTCTACAATTATCCTTAACCTCAGAAAGAGGTGAATTAGCCACTCATTTGTGGATTAAACATCTTCAAATAAGTAGAATTCATACAAGCAATTAAAATTAAAGAGAAAAAGGAAGATAATTAACCCTAGAATTTTCGTCCTCTCAACTGCCTGCTACCCACGTTCTTGCTCAAAGAAAGTCAGAATGTTTAAAATAAAACCTAAGTGTGCTATTTATACTAGTGTGAATTTTTCCCGGAATAACAAGCAACCGTGGCATGAAGTGTATCACGGAGCACTACCTCCGTGCCACTGTGCTATCGCGCACCTTCACTGGAACTTGAGGTTCCAGATAAACACACTCAACGTGACACGGAGTGCATCACGGAGCACTTCCTCCGTTCCACGGAGGTAACGCACACCTCTACTGGAATTTGACATAATTCTTCCTCCCAGGCAGAATGCCTCCGTGATGGTAGCGTGACACGGCGCCATCGCGAAGCCCCTATTTTTGCCAACTTCCCTTGTCAACTTCCACTTCTTGCTTCTGAGTCCATCCCCGCACTTCACCAACTTGTAGATTAACTTCCAAAAATTCCTTCTACCTGCAAAACAACACTAATCATGTTAGTTAGTATAAATTCACATTTATCTAAGAATCACATGAGAATGTACACATAACAATAGATAAACAAGTAGAAATGAAGCATTTGAGTATCACTTGGGCATGAAATTCTGCCCAAGATCAATGCACACCCCCTCCTTATCAGTAATAGTGTGCACCAGCTCCATAAAATTGTCCTCCTCCCCCACAAACATACTAAAGCCCTTCCAGTCCCAATTTTAGACCTGGGAAAGAATATAAAAAGGGGAATTTAGTTAAGGATAATTTCACACCCATTGGAGAATCATATGCTAGTTTATTCCAAAAGCTGAGGGCATTGAATGTTTTGAGCTCAATTGAAGGAAGGATCCTAAACCCACCCTTGAAAAACCTTGACTATTTCCAACAGTGCAAGTATTGTTCTAATACCCCCAGGCATAACATTGAGAAATGTTGGTACTTGAAGAGGGAAATCTAAGAACTGACTGATACGAACCAAATTATGGCACAAAGCCTAGATGCGCCAAACATTAATTGTAATTCACTGCCTACCCATAATGAAACAAACATGTTGGAGTTGGTTAGTGGCGAAGAGTCTACAATTCTATACAAGCCCATTGTTAAGATTGAAACTACTTTGGAAAAGTCAATTAATGTTACAGATTCAGCAAAAGCAAAGCCTTCGGGGATAGAAGAGGCAGTAGGAAAGCCAGGCCAGTCGAGTTGAAGAAACCCGTGTTGATTGTAAAAGGAGTCTCGAAAAATGTTGGTTCAAGTCAAGAGAAACCAAAGTTAACTATGTTTGGAGTGTCGAGCAAGCCCATACTAACCATGAAAAGGGCACTCACTGCACCTGTTATTATCAAGCTAGTAACACAGCTTCCAGTGGTGCATAGCAATATAGTCCCTTGGAATTACAAGTAGACTATGGTAACTTATTCTCATGATCCAAACATAGGCCCGGATCAAGACTCAGGACAAGGAACCCAAAGGGAAATCCATATCCTGATGGAGTATAGCGGTCCTGCAATCCTTGTCCAAATGGCCCGCCACCTCATGAACAAATCTACTCACTCACGCCCTCTGATCAACCACTAACTCTAGGGCATACTTTAATAGGTTAGTGAACTCAAGGGCATACTCCTCCATCATCTTTCCCTGCTTAATATTTAGGAACTCAGTGTTCGGTTGTTTGTTATATGGGTATATAACTACACGCAAGTGCACGTGATCGAACAAGTAGTAAAGTGGCTCAAGTAAGCCAAGTATCGATCCCACAGGGACTGGGATGAGGTAACAAATTACTTAAGTGCTACTATATTGATTCTAAAAATGAAGACAACAGTGAAACGAAGAGTTTGATATATTTTGATGTCTAATTTTATCCTAAGTCTCCAAAGATTATATAATTTGAGTATGAACTATGAATGTGAGCATGCTGAGGTTAAACGAACATGTAAGGAAATAAATTATCGATATAATTTGGTTAACGTTTCCTCCGGTTTCTAGTCAAGAACTATTGCCAATGGATTAAAACTTTCGTATTTAACCCAACTTAAGAATCGTGAACCGTCCACCTACATTTCTGTGATTAAACGGAATTCATGTTCTAGCCATACAAAATGGGTTCCTTAATTGACTAATACGACCTTCAGGTATATTTCTATCCTAAAGGTAAATCAATTCTCAATTTTCCCAAACCAAGAAAAGATCATATCCTATTGATTCACAACTTTCCAATTTCTTGCTCTCTCGAGTGAAACCAGACTTTTTAGATGTACATTAATATAGGCCACACATTAATGCAGTAAGAACAAGAATCAATAGAACAACCATGGAAGAAAAGATTAAAAACCAAATTAATCAACAATCACATCTCAATACAATTGTTCTTAACCTCAGCAAGAAGAGGAATTAGCCACTCATTTGTGGATTAAACATCGTTAAATGAGTGTTAAACATACAAGCAATTGAATTAAAGAAGAAGAAGATAGAGAAAAACCCTGATAATTTCGTCCCCTCAACTGCCTGTAACCCACGTTCTTGCTCCACCAAGTCAGAATATTAAAAATGAACCTAAGTGTTTTATTTATACTGGTGGAAATTTTTCTCAGAATAACAAGCAATGTGTCACGGAGTGTATCGCGGAACATTGCCTCCGTGAAACGTTGTGTATCGCGGAGCACTGCCTCCGTGACACGTTGTGTATCATGGAGCACTGCCTCCGTGACACGGTGTGTATCGCGGAGCACTGCCTCCGTGACACATTGTTGTTCCACCACAGGCCAAATTTTGCATTTTTTCCTTATTGACATCCGAGTCCAAGCCCAATCTCTCCCAACACGCATTTTAGCTTCCAAAAATTATATTTCACCTGCAAAACAACGCTAATCATGTTGGTTAGTATAAATTCACATTTTATTATCAATCGCATGAGAATGTATAAACATTGATAGATAAACAAGGCTAAAATGACACCTTTGAGTATCACTTGGGCATATAAATTTGCCCAAGATCACTTATCCCACACTTAAAGTCTTGTTCGTCCTCGAACAAACCTTTTACATCTTATGCACATGAAGACTTACACATAGCTAATTTTAGCAAGACAATTCAAGCTACAACTACAATGACTGTTTAAGATAGCAAGCTAAAAATAGAGCATGCACGATTTAATCATTAAAATGGAATACAATTATGTTAAGACTTCCTAACCTCAAGAATTGACTCTCTATCTTAGCAAACTCATACAAATCAACTGATCAAGAAACCCAACATGAATTATATCCTTCATTAAACATGTGCCCTCACAACAAGAGAGTTACCCATTTTCACACGCAAATTTTTAAATCACAACATTTATGGGTACATGAATAGAATTACGCTCACTCTCACAAAGAATTCACATGCATCATGTAATGACCCATAAGCTTGGCCTTAGTGTTTTACTCCACTAATTTAAGGATGTTTGAACGTAAGATCAAGTAGGACTTAATGGGTTGTAATGTAAGCTAAGGGACGGGTAGGTACTATTCTAGCCAGTAATAGTGACTATCTCCCCCAAGCGCTTTTAATACATCCAACATTCATTAAGGACATCTCTTTTCTTACTTCCTCCTCATTCTTTTCAATCCTGAATTTTCTCTTCTTGTTCCCATTTCTTTAAGCAAACTCAGCTTAGTAGTAAGGAGTACTTAAGCAAAAAAAAAATTCATTCATTTATTTTCTTACTCCCTACTAATAATCAACCATTTTTACACAAGTGCACCTTTTTCCTTTTCTCAACTTTCACAACTTCTACTTTTCCTTCTTTTTCACGCTTCTCACTCCTTCACTCTTTGGAATTTTTTCACTTAAGTGCTTAGGAGTTTTGGATCAAATTCAAGGCTAATGAAAGAAAAAGGATTAAGCCTATGTTGTAGCTATCAAAAAATAGGCTCAAGGCTCAATGGGGCTAACTAGGATTAAATATTCAAGGTAGGTAAAGTGAGGGATAACATTTAGGTTCATTCAAAGAAATGCCTAAATCATCTCCTACAATTCACATCCTTCATTTCATTTTATGTACACACCAGGCAAGTTCTTGACATTCCACAATAGCACGGATATTCGAGAAACTTACACTCACAGCACATGCTCAATTCAAGACACATTTCACAGACTCTTAACTCAGCTAATCACAAGAATTCAAAATTAAGCTTCAATCATATCAAGTCAAATTCAAGAGCCTAAGTGTCTCACACAAAGTTATACACTTCTTACATGCTTCAACACTAACCACACTTGTATCTTACAACCATGCATAGCACATAACAAGAACATCAAGCCATCAACTAGCTACGAGTTCAAATACCAACCTATTGACTAATTTTCCTCAAGACGGTCGACATCCATCCATCGTCGGAAACAGTCTCTAACTATGACTAAAAACATTATATACATACAAAGAAAAATTTTTATTCTTCGGTTCAAAGACCCCCCGTCGGAAAAGAACCGGAAATAAAAACCAACGGGTGATGAAGTCATGCTTGACTCACAAAAAAAAAATTCTTTCAAATATTTCTCACAAGCAGTACATTCACCAAAAATCATTAAGCACAAAAATTTTAAAATTTTCCTCACCCCACACTTGAATAATGCTATGTCCCCATAGCATCAACTTAATATTTAAAGAGGGTGAGAAATACTCCCTGAGGCCTTTTGGCTTAGCTAACAGCATGCCTTTCTTCAACTTTGCACAAGTGGGTGTTCGACCCCACACTTTTTGTCTTCCATGCTTGTTAGCTTCCTCCTCCACGGGTACTCAGACTTCCCCTCCATCTGTGCTTAACTTTCCACCAAAACAACACAAGATGAAAAATAAATAAAATAAACTTAAATGCAAGAAATTAAAATGGTACCCATGGTACCCTTGGGTTGCCTCCCAAGCAGCGCCTAATTTTTCATCGTGGCATGACGTATCAAGTTTCACCGTTTTTTCCTCCACCTTGAGGATATGAATTTCACCCCTAATTTCTTCTCTAATTTCCTCTTATGCTCCAATGGTGGTGGTGAAAAATTGTAAGGACCAAGCAGTAGATGTTGCCTTTTGAACTTATTAGCCCTTAAGTAAGAGAAGTCATTTTGTCTCTTCGAGTTAGCAAATTTCAAAATATACGGGGCTTGGTCCTCCTCTAGACATTTCTCTATAAGCTTGGAAGACTCTATTTCTATGTTTTCAACCAAACTTAATGTCGAAAAATTCTTCGAGTGTGGTCCAATAAACCTCAACTCTGAAAATGCATTGTGATTGACCTCCATTCTTGTATACACCTTCTCAGCATCGACATCTATCTCTCCATTAATGTCAACTGGGGGATACTCTATCTCTTCTTCCATGAATGGATTTTCCATAAGTGTGAGCCCATCACAGGGACACTCAAGAGATTCTAATTGTTGGGCTTCATCCAAAAATTCACCCTTGTGTTCCTCTTGTAGTTCCTCTTGAATATCGGCTAAAACTATCACCTGCAATTTATCACAAGCTTCAGCCTCAGCAATCATCTCCGTGAGTTTGACGCTCATCCTTTCTAGAGCCTCTGCATTCTCTTCTTGCTGAATTCTCAATACTGCCATCGCCTCCTTCATTGCTTCTGATTGCTCTAGGAGTTGTTTCAGCATGTCTTCTATTTGAGCTTGGTGTCCCAAGTCCTCATATTCAGCATGCCTATATTCAGCAAAAACAATAGAAGGATCATAGTACGGGCTTGGGGGAGGGGAATATGCATTCAGACAACCATCCCAATGGCCATCATGACCACCACATATATTGCACGTGTTACAATGTTGCCACGAGTGGTGTCCTCCGCAATTCAGACAAGATTCGCTAAAATATGAGTATCCACCATTTATACCATTTGTATTCCACAATGTCATGTCAATAAGGGTATCCGAAAAAGAAAAAAATAAAATGAAAAAGAATTAAAACAAACACTAAGACCAAGTTGTCAGCACGAAGAAAAAAATATAGTAAATTTACACTTAAGAAAAATTCACCAATTGCCAGTCCCCGGCAACGGCGCCAAAAACTTGTTCGGCTGTTTGTTATATGGGTATATAACTACACGCAAGTGCACGTGGTCGAACAAGTAGTAAAGTGGCTCAAGTAAGCCAAGTATCGATCCCACAGGGACTGGGATGAGGTAACAAATTACTTAAGTGCTACTATATTGATTCTAAAAATGAAGACAACAGTGCAACGAAGAGTTTGATATATTTTGATTTCTAATTTTATCCTAAGTCTGCAAAGATTATATAATTTGAGTATGAACTATGAATGTGAGCATGCTGAGGTTAAACGAACATGTAAGGAAATAAATTATCGATATAATTTGGTTAACTTTTCCTCCGGTTGCTAGTCAAGAACTATTTCCAATGGATTAAAACTCTCGTATTTAACCCAACTTAAGAATCGTGAACCGTCCACCTACATTTCTGTGATTAAACGAAATTCATGTTCTAGCCATACAAAACCGGTTCCTTAATTGACTAATACGACCTTCAGGTATATTTCTATCCTAAAGGTAAATCAATTCTCAATTTCCCAAACCAAGAAAAGATCATATCCTATTGATTCACAACTTTCCAATTTCTTGCTCTCTCGAGTGAAACCGGACTTTTTAGATGTACATTAATATAGGCCACACATTAATGCAGTAAGAACAAGAATCAATAGAACAACCATGGAAGAAAAGATTAAAAACGAAATTGATCAACAATCACATCTCAATACAATTGTTCTTAACCTCAGCAAGAAGAGGAATTAGCCACTCATTTGTGGATTAAACATCGTTAAATGAGTGTTAAACATACAAGCAATTGAATTAAAGAAGAAGGAGATAGAGGAAAACCCTGATAATTTCGTCCCCTCAACTGCCTGTAACCCACGTTCTTGCTCCACCAAGTCAGAATATTAAAAATGAACCTAAGTGTTCTATTTATACTGGTGTGGAATTTTTCCCGGAATAACAAGCAACGTGTCATGGAGTGTATCGCAGAGCACTGCCTCCGTGACACGTTGTGTATCGCGGAGCACTGCCTCCGTGACACGTTGCTGTTCCACCACAGGCCAAATTTTGCATTTTTTCCTTGTTGACATCCGAGTCCAACCCCAATCTCTCCCAACACGCGTTTTAGCTTCCCAAAATTATATTTCACCTGCAAAACAACGCTAATCATGTTGGTTTGTATAAATTCACATTTTATTATCAATCACATGAGAATGTATAAACATTGATAGATAAACAAGGCTAAAATGACACCTTTAAGTATCACTTGGGCATATAAATTTGCCCAAGATCACTCATCTTCCTTTAACTCCCTTGTGAAGAACCGATCCAGAAAGACCGTATGGAACTCCTCCCAATTGATAGGGCCAGCTTTGGCTGCCCTACTATCCTTCCATTGTCGAAACCAGATGTGTGCAACCCCCTTCAACTGATATGATGCCAACTCAGCACACTCAACTCCTTTCACCCCCATAACCTGGGTGATCTTTATTATCTCATCAATAAACTCATGTGGATCCTCGTCCACCTTGAAACCAAAACACTCTGATGGGTTCATCCTTAAGAAATTTTTGACTCGAGCTGCCACCGCATTCTCGTTTTTTGGAACATATGCCACTGCTTGTTGGTTGACCTGAGTGGTCAAGGCCTGCGCTAACATCTGAATAGCTACCCTAAATTCAGCATAGGCAACTGGCTCTGGTGCATGGTGCTCTTGGACTGGTGGGGCTTGTTAATGTCTGTCTATGTTGCCATCCACGTGGCATTTCCATTCCCATTCCTCCTACCGTTAACTCTGTGGGGAGCCATAATTCTGTAATCACGAATAGCACGAATTAGAAGGATAGAAAGTCATTCCATCGCACGACATAGATCATGAAAGAAGGGAACATTTTCTAAACGTCTCGTAGCCTCTTCGTCATAAGTGTGGTGTGCTTCATACCCATGAAAAAGACTATACTCAATACAACTTTTAAACACCATAGGACATTTCAACCTGTTTCTCTAATGCCAAGTTTTTCACAACCCGAACATAGGCCCCGATCGAGATACAGGATAAGGAACCCCGAGGGACTCCAAGATGACCCATGGCATGAATATATATCTAACTATATCATAATAACGATAGATCAACATGATAAACTTAGCAGAAGTATGAAATAAGCATAACATTATAAATACATATGCATCTGAAGTTGATTACATTCTATTTTCTGAAAAGCCTCTAAATCCGATGAGTTGATGGGACAAGACCCCAACTAACTCCCTAAAGTTGAAAACTAAAAATACTCAATCATAACTAAAATAAAGTGGGGCCCTGAAAAGATAAGGAATCACTAATAGAGACTGATGCGAACTCCGAAAGATGGCTAGGGATGAGGTTGAGTCTGAGTGTTGGAGACTGTATCATAAAATGATACAACATAGAGTATGCGGTCAGTACGTGGAATGTACCGAGTATGCAAGGTAAGTAAAACCATTTAAATAAGTAAAAATCATTTAAAACATGCATAATATAAAACATGATTAAGATAAGAATCTGAGAGTAGGGCTTGCATGCTCTTTTCTGAAATCATGATCTCAGCATAACATAAACATAAGTAAAACTGAAATATGATTATCATACTTATGTTGAGATAATGATTTCATAAAAGAGCATGCAAGCCCTACTCTCAGATACTTATCTTTATCATGTTTTATATTATGCATGTTTTAAATAATTTTTACTTATTTATGTGGTTTTACTTATGTTGCATACTCGGTATATTCCACATACTGACCGCATACGCTATATTGTATCATTTTATGATACAGGCTATGGTACTCAGACTCAGCCTCGTCCCTATCCAGCTTTCGGAGTTCGCATCAGTCTCTGTTGGTGAGTCCTCATCTGTCGAGGGCCTCACTTTATTTAAATTATGATTGAGTATTTTTAGTTTTCAGCTTTAGAGATTTAGTTGGGGTCTTGTCCCATCAACTCATCAGACTTAGAGGCTTTTCAGACAATACAACGTAATCAACTTTAAATGTGTTTGTATTTTCTGATGTTATCTTATTTCAAACTTCCGCTAATTTTATCATGTTGATCTATCATTGTTATGATATATTTAGATATATGTTCATGCCATGGGTCGACTTGGAGGCCATCGGGGTTCCTTGTCCCGTGTCTCGATCTAGGCCGATGTTCGGGTTGTGACACTTATAAGGGAAAAGAAATCAATAAAGTAGGGGATTTGACTCATTCTTGGAGATGCTTTACCTTAGAAGAGTTAAGGAAGACCAAACCAATGAAGGATGGGGCAATGCCTGTTAAGAAGACAGTCACCAAGGAAGAAGCTAAAGAATTCTTGAAAAAGTTGAAATTGTCAGACTATTCCATTTTGGAGCAATTAAGGAAAACTAAAATTTCCCTATCATCATTGTTACTAAACATTGATGAACATCATAAAGCTATAATTAAGATCCTGAATGAAACATATGTCCCTAGTGTGATATGTTGAATCAGTTGGAGAAGATTATTGGAAGAATTTTTGTCACACCCCAAAAGTCCCTCGGAGTAGACCTAAGGATTTGAAAATGATCACGCAGAGAAACTGGAAATCTGCCTTAGTATGAGTCTCAAGAAGAGTCGTAGGTTCATGGTACTACCCGTACCAGGATTCGTACTAAGAGGTCTAAAGAGTTCAACAAATTATGAGTGAGCAGTCACAACTGGAAGTCATGACTCATACCAGGACAGTATGAGTTGTACCAAGGGACCGTGGTATGGATTTAGAGAGTTTAGCAGAAAGTGACCAAGAAGCCACGACTCGATTCTACCATCCATACAAAGGTGGTACGAGTCATACCTAGGGGTCATATGAAGAGATTTAGAGTAGTGGTCTGAGATAGGGTAAGGAACCACGAGCCTTGGTACGGCATGTGGTAGAGTGGTACAGATCGTGGTAGGTGCCCATGGAAGGAAGTTCAAAAAATGATCAAATCTAGGACATAAACCACAAGACTCAGTATGAGTCATGGAAAGGTCCTACGAGTCGTAAGACGAGTCATCACACTAGACAGGACAATTTTAAATGCGAAGTCTCAGGGGTATTTTTGTAACTTTTTAAGCTTTTAACTCCTAAGTGATGTCATTTTGGATTCTTTAAGGTTGTATTAAGGGCTTTGCTAAACCTAAACTCTAATTCTACTCCTAACACCTCATTTGGAAGATCAAATCATCTCAAGACAATGATAGGGTTCTTCATCAAATTCCTTCAATTCTCTCTTGGGTCTTCAAGTCAATCTAAGAGTTCATCAAGCCAAGGTATGTGGGGTTACGAATGGGAAAAATCTTCCATCCTCATGCCCAATTTCATCCTTAGTTGTAACACTCGAAAAGTTTCCAAGATTTAAAACCTAGAGTTTGAAATGAGCTCAGCAGTAAATCTGCAAAATGGCCTAGAATGACTCGTCTAACGAGTCATTAGTCCCTCTAACGGGTCATGGAAGCAGTCATGGGTTGGAGGAGGGTCCCTAGTCAGTGGCAATGGATGGTTGTAATGGGTCATTAGAGCTAGTAATGACCTGTGGTGTCAATCATGGGAAGGTTCTTAAGAATTGGTCCAGTGGGGGTGACAAAAGAATATGATGTGTCATTAGATTATAGAATGTCTTCATAAAATGACTTGAACTTTGAATGAGGCTTTATTATTGTTCACTCAATTATCGTAATTACTTGCATCTATGTTTAGATATGTGAATATCGAATGATTATCCTTAAGAACTTGAATGTGCCATTGATAGACATGTTGAGAAGATACTAGAGTTTATGGGCTTGAATAATTGAGAGTAAAGATGTGCATGTCCCTTATGCTTTTGATGGAATTGATTGGGTATGAGGTAATTTATGGTAAAGGCCAAATTAATGCATCCTTCTCATAAATTGAAGTAAATCTCGAAATGGGTTTATGAAATGAAAATGTATGCTTCTTCCATAATCTTGTTGTAAATGTATAAGTTATGAGTTAAGTATATGGCTTCTCGTAAATCTAGAATATATGAATCAATGTATGCATGTTAAGGTATGAATTGGACCTATGGATCATGAATAGTCTATGATACATGTTGAATTATATGAAGCCGGAACGTAATGTAGTGGAAGTATAATGCATGATGTGAATCTATAGAAACTCACTAATATAAGATATTTGAAGAAATACTGATATGGCTCTATGATGATAAAGCATGAGCTTGATGCTTTCAGAATGTTGGGCTTGTTGTTAGTAGAAAGTAGTCCCGATCCTTCCGAAATGAATGATGTATGATGAAAGTAGTGTATGTTTATGTTTCTGACTAGTTGTAGTAGCATAGACCAGATAGATGACGTCAGATCAGTGCTCCTCATGTCCTAGTTAGGCAGGGATCCTCCATAGCCGAGAATGTTTCCCTTGGTCAGCTCGGGATCCTCCATAGCAGAGAGTGACTCCCTTAGCTCAGTCTAGATCCTCCATAGAAAAGAGTGACTCTCTAGTTCAGTCGAGATCCTACATAGCAGAGAGAGATTCCCTAGTTCAGTTGGGATCCTCCATAGCAGAGAGTGACTCCCTAGTTTAGTCAGGTTCCTCCATAGTAGAGAATGACTTGTTAGTTCAGCTGGGACTCTCTATAGTAGAGGATGACTTCCATGGTTATGTTACTAGCATAATTTAGTTTTGTATGATCCAGATTTCAGATTATAATAGACTTAATATAATGATAATCTATCTCAGTTATCAGGAGGGATCCAATACAGTGTGTGATGCTAGATCCAGATTTAGATCTTATTAAATGTTCAAAACTTGACCCTTACGCATGAGTTCAATGATGTTTCATAAAAATGAGATCCGAAGGAAAGTTTTATGTATACATATGAGTATGTGAATCATAAGAGGATAGTGGTATATCAAATTAGTTATGTTGATGTATTTGGTTAATTCCTTATCATATATTTGTTTATTTAACTATCTATGATATCTTGCATGCTCAATACATTCCAAGTATTGACCACACGCCTTTTGTGCTATATCAATTCATGATATAGATTCAGGTTTCCAGACTTAGCCCCGTGGTTAGATACGCTTCATTTCCCTCTCAGCTGCTAGCGATGAGTCATCATTTCCCGAGGACGTGATTTATGTTCATACTTTCTTTATGTTTCAGTTTTCAGATTTTAGGAGTTAGCTGGGGGCTTGTCCCAGCAACTCATCAGTTTAGTAGAAGGCTTTTAGACTTGTCTAGATAGACTTAGCATTGTATCAAGTGTTGTTACATTTGTAATTGTGGTTCTTTATTAGACTCTTTCAATTAGCTTCCGCTTAAGTGATCTTGGGAAGAATTTCATACCCAAGTGATACTCAAATGCTTCATGTCGACTTGTTTGTCTATCATTATTGTGTACATTCTCATGTGATTTGTATTTAAATGTGAATTTATACTAACCAACATGATTAGTGTTGTTTTGCAGGTAAAATGGAATTTTGGAAAGCTAAGACACATGTTGGTAAAATCGGGAATGGACTTGGAAACAAGGAGTGAAAAAGGACATGGAAGATCAGCAAAAACAAGGGCTCTGCAATGGAGCCGTGTCACATTGCCATCGCGGAGGCACTCTGCCTTAGAGGAAATAAATATGGCAATTTCCAGTGGAGGTGCGCGATAGCACCGTATCACGTTGGCCAGGCTCCGCAATGCATGCCGTGGCACGTTGAGGTTAAATTGCCTGGGGGGCTGACTTCCAATGAAGGTCCACGATACCTCCGTGGCACGGAGAGAGTGCTCCGACATACACTCCGTGCCAAGTTGCTTGTTATTCCGGGAAAAATTCTCAATAGTATAAATAGCACACTTAGGTTTTATTTTAAATATTTTGACTTGGTTGAGCAACAACGTGGGTTACAAGCAGTTGAGGGGATGAAAATTCTAGGGTTCTTCTCTATCTCTTTCTCTTTAATCTCAATTGTTTGTATAAATTCTACTTATTTGATGATGTTAAATCCACAAATGAGTGGCTAAATTCACTTCTTGCTGAGGTTAAGAACAATTGTAGTGGAATGTAATTGTTAATCATTTCAGTTTTCATCTTTTCTTCAATGGTTGTTCTATCAATTCTTATTCTTACTGCATTAATGTTTGGCCAATGTTAATGTATATCTAAAAAATCCAATTTTGATTTTGAAAAGGAAAGAAATTGGAAAGATGTGAATTGGTAGGATATGATCTCTTCTTAGTTTGGGAAATTGAGAATTGATTTACATTAGAAATATATCTGAAAGTCTTATTAGTCAAATTAAGGAATTGGGAATGTATGGCTAGAACATGAAATTCTTTTATCACAGAAATGTAGATTAAGGCTCATGATTCTTAAGTTGGATAGGAGTTGAAAGTTCCAATCCATAGGAAATAATTCTTGACTAGCAATCGAAGGAAAGATTAACTAAATTGTATTGATAAATTAATTCCCTACATGTTCGTTTTAACCTCAGCTTGCACATTACTATTGTTCAGACTCACTTTATAATTTTTCCTTAGATTCGTATTAATTAGTAAACTCAAACTCTCAAAATATTATTTATTTGGTTGTCTGCATTCTTAAAGATATAGTTCATTATCACTTAAGCTAATTAGTACTGTAGCTCAGTCCCTGTGGGATCGATACTTGGCTTTACTTAAGCCACTTTACTACTTGTTCGACCACGTGCACTTGCGTGTAGTCACTACAGAAGCCGAACATTAATCATGTTGTTGGTTGTTTCTTTTGTTAAGTAATATGCTATGATTATGCCATGGGTCGACTAGAAGCCTTTTGGGTTTCCTTGTTCCGTATTACGACTAGGGTGTAAACTCGGGTCATGACAAACATAGTATTAGAGCAAAGGTTTAGAGTGTCCTAGGGTATCTAAAAGCCGCGTAAGTAGAGTCTTCTGCATGGGTGTGAAGCGCTCCACACTTATGACGAAGAGGCTACGAGACGTTTTAGGAATGTTCCCTTTCTTCATGATTCTTATCGTGCGTAGAGTATGAAGCTCTAAGCAGTTCCTTCCCTGACTCGTGCTTTACGCACTCACAGATAATGCCTCCTAGTCGAGCAAATGGAAGGAGAAATGGTAATGATCGCCAACAGGCACCACCAACCCCGGCGAACTCGATGGACAACCATGTTACCCATGTCAAGTTTTGGGAAACTCTTAATTTATTGCCACAGGCCATGACCGCTCATATTAACCAGCAAGCTATGGCTCGTATTCCCAGAATAGGAATGTAGCGGCGACAAGGGTGAGAGATTTTCTCCAAATGAACCCACCCGAGTTCTTGGGGTCGAAGGTAGATGAGGACCTATATGATTTCTTGGAAGAGATTCAGAAGATTACTCACATCATGGGAGTGACGGGAATTGAGAGCGCAGACTTAGCCTCCTACCAGCCAAAAGGAGTTGCTTATATATGGTTTTGTTAGTGAAGGGACAGTCGAGAGATTGGAACATGCCCCGTATGTTGGGATAAATTTAAGACCGCGTTCCTGGATAGGTTTTTCCCTAGAGAGTTGAGAGAGGCTAAGGGCAGAGTTCATCAACCTAAAACAGAATGACATGACAATTCAAGAGTACGCATTGGAAGTTACCCAACTATCCAAGTATGCTCTGGAGATGGTAGCAGACTAGAGGGCCCGAGTGAGCAGGTTCATGAATGGAGTGTCAGACTCCTTGATTAAAAAGTACAGGACTGCTGTTTTGCACAGGGATATAGACTTTTCATGTTTGGTGATATTCACGCAACAAATGGAGGCGGAGAAAATGAAGGAAAAGGAGAGATAGGCTAAGAGGGCCAGGAGAGGAGATTCAGAGTCCTCTTCACCAAGGACGAGTGGTGGACACCGCTCATTTTCCCAGCAGAAGTTAGTAGCCCCAAAATTTTCAACAGTCAGTGCTCCGTACAAACCTAGAGTAAGGGAGATTACATATTCGATGTGTACTAGTTGTGGGGAGCACCACTTGGGAGAATGTATGGCTAGATCGGATGTTTTTCTTTCATGCAGCCAGTCAGGCCATAAGCACTGAGATTTTGCAGCGGCAAAGCGAGGCGAGAGTAGGTCCTCGACCATTCTTCAATAGCCCCTATATCCCACCCATTGTAGCAGGGTGCATCATCTAGTCCAGGTGGCGGACGTCGTCGAAACTGCTCTATGCCATAACAACACACCAGGATAAGGGAAAGTCACCAGTAGTGGCCACAGGTATTTTGTTAATCTTGCATAATCTTGTATATTGCTAGACCCAGAACCCCATAATTAAATAAGGAGCTTGTTGTTGTTGTTAAGAAGAGGTTGTCGATGCGTGATGTGAATAGTTGTTATTGTAAGACTGGCTATGAGGATTAGAGGTGAAAGGGAGGAGCTTCGAGTTAGTGAATTAGTCCCAACCTTGAGAAATATTTAGGAGCCTTAGAAGAATGGATTAAAGATAAGGGGTAGATGGTAAGTATCTGAGCCTAGTCGGATCTTGGATTTGATAGTAGGGGAGTTAGAACTCTAGCAGTCATGATATGTCAACCCCTTCAGGTTTGGATAATTTCTCTGGTAGTTCAGTTGAAGCTGAGATATACCTATCCCTGTGTCGACTCCCAGAAGTTATAGATAACCGCTTCAGATAGTGATGTCGATCTTACTTTATGAATCCTTTAGGTTCATTTTCATGTTACGAGTTAATTATGTGTGTGAATTCATTTTTCCCAGTATGATCAGCTCGAACTCAGTCTCTATAATATGCTTAGCAGCTCAGCAGACTCAGGTTATCTCATGTATGTGCTCAGTTTTAGATGTCATGAATGATTCGTGCTTATGAGACCTTTAGTTGAAGTCACATCAGATATTATAAATTCTAACCCGGTAACAGATATTATAAATTCTATCTCCATGAATCTAGGAACTTTTTCTTGCATTGTATTATTTGGTCTACGTACCGGAACTCATAACATTCGAGATTATACACTTTTTTGGATTCCTTGGAATTTATTTTTCCTCTTCCTAGTGGTATCAAAACGCTGGAGAGCAAAGGCTCAGTCCATAGTAGTTCAGTGCCATCTTGAGGGGAAGAATCCCTCTCAGTGTTCCATTTAGTTCCATTTTAGTTTCATGTCCTTCGGTATCTCTTGTGCTATAGCATGTATGATCAATTTAGATACTCAGTCCAGATGTGTAAGGTCATCCTGAAGTCAGATGCTCTATTGGGTTTAGTTGTGATTGATGGATCGTGGAATTTCAGTTTCATCCCTATTCTTTAGTATGTTTACTAACATTCGAGGATGAATGTTCCCAATGGGGAGATATTGTAACACCCAAAAAGTTTTCAAGATTTATAACCCGGATATTGAAATGAGCTCAGCAGTAAATCTAAAAAATGGCCTCAGAACAACTCATCTAACGAGTTGTTAGCCCCTCTAACAGGTCGTGGAAGCAGTCGTGGGTTGGAGGAGGTTTCCTAGTCAATGGCAATGGATGGTTGTAATGGGTCGTTGGAGCTAGTAATGATCCATGGTGTTAATCGTGGGGAGGTTCTTAAGGATTGGTCCAGTGGGGGTGACAGAAGAATATGATGTGTTGTTAGATGTGGCAATGACTCGTCACATCAGTCATTAGATGGGAGGCGCTGAAGCTGTGAGGTAGTTCCAGTGTACCTAACGAGTGGGTTCAACGAGTTGCTAGAGCAAGTAAGGACTCATTACGTTGGTCGTGGGATGGAGTTGAAACTGTGCAAGAAGACTAGTGCACCTAACGGAAGGTCACCACTAGTTGTGGTAAGGACCAACGACTCGTGGTGAGGGTCGTGGTTCCAGGTCGACGAACTTTTCATGTTTTTTTCATGGGTAATTTGGTAAAATCCTATGCTCCCAGTTCTTAAGTGACATCATTTTAAGTATTTTATGGGACGTTTTTAAGGGTTTTTCTAAGCCTAATCTCTCATTCTCTCAAACTACTCTCTCAAACCCTTCTTCCTTTTCTCTCTCAAGTTCAAGGATCCTTCAAGGAAGTTTTCAAGGACTTCAAGGTCAAGCTTAAGTGGGTGATTCTTCAAAGCAGGTATGTGGGTCTTTCAATAAGGATAATCTTTCATCCTTGTGCCCCAAAATATTTTTATCAATGATGTTGACTATAATTCTCTAAATTCCAAGATCCACTATGATTATGAGATTAACTATGATGTAGAATAATTGGGTTACCTTGAATTATGTGTTGGATGATGAGAAATGTGTGAGATTGTAGAATGTCTTCATTAAATGACTTGAACTTTGAATAAGGCTTTATTATTGTTCACTCAATTATCGTAATTGCTTGCATCTATGTTTAGATATGTGAAGATCGAATGATTATCCCTAAGAACTTGAATGTGCCATTGATAGACATGTTGAGAAGATATTAGAGATTATGGGCTTGAATAATTGAGAGTAAAGATATGCATATCCCTTATGCTTTTGATGGAATTGATTGGATATGAGGTAATTTATGGTAAAGGCCAAATTAATGCATCCTTCTCATGAATTGAAGTAAATCTCGAAATGGGTTTTATAAAATGAAAATGTATGCTTCTTCCATAATCTTGTTTTAAACGTATAAGTTATGAGTTTCGTATATGGCTTCCCATAAATCTAGAAATATATGAATCAATGTATGCATGTAAGGTACAAATTGGATCTATGGATCATGAATGACTCTATGATACATGTTGAATGATATGAAGCCGGAACATAATGTGGTGGAAGTATAATGCATGATGTGAATCTATAGATACTCACTAATGTAAGATGTTTGAAGAAATACTGATATGGCTCTATGATGATATGAATTATGATGATAAAGCATGAGATTGATGCTTTTAGAATGTTGGGCTTGTTGTTAGTGGAAAGTAGCCCCGATCCTTCCAAAATGATTAATGTATGATGAAAGTAGTGTATGTTATGTTTCTGACTAGCTGTAGTAGCATTGAGCAGACAGATGACGTCAGATCAGTGCTCCTCATGTCCTAGTTAACCAGGGTTCCTACATAGCTGAGAATGTTTCCCTTGGTCAGCTAGGGATCCTCCATAGCAGAGAGTGACTCCCTTAGCCCAGTCGGGATCCTCCATAGCAGAGAGTGACTCCCTAATTCATTCGGGATCCTCCATAGCAAAGAGAGAGCTAGTAACCCTAGGGTTGGTCATGGAAGGCTATACAGGGCAAAGTCAATCCCAAACTAAACATAGCGTACTGGTCTCAGTTAACAACAACATCTAATCATAATAACAATACTTTTGGCTCCTTTACTGGGATTCAAATTGTACTAAAATGCTATAGAAACTATCTTGCCGAAGGAATTCACCTTAACATACCTCGATTTTCATTTCCCGAATAACCGACGAGTTTCAACTTGTATTCAACAGCTCTTTCCAACTATAACCGTAATACTGGGAGAAAGAGACTAATTTCAATACCAAATTCGGCTTAAAATGATAACTTTTGATACTAATAACCATAGTACTTCAATTTTGCAAAATACGGCCGAAAACCTATAATTTCCCGAGAGTTCAGAAGGGATGAATGCTTATCTAAAGCCTGTGACTGTATAGGAATCAATTTGGAGCAATTTTGACAACTTTTTCTAGGCGGGGTTTCGGTTTGCTGGGCGAATTTTGAGAAAATAACTCCATAGTAATGCTCCCTATAGGCTTAGAACTTGATACCTGAAGTTAATTTGAATTTGGACCGCGTTTAGCAGCATAATTGGACGAAAATCAATCAAACTTTGCGTTTCTTTTAAGTTCTGGCCGAGGAAGACTATTGAAAATGGTTTGAAATGAGAGGAGGGGTTTATATATAAGTGAGATCAGTTGGCAAGGGGGCGCCCCGCGCTGGCCATAACGCCAGAGGACCCCCCCATGTTGCGCCTCCCCTTGCGCCAGTATGCTGGCGCGCCGCACTAGCCGGTGCCCTGCTAGCTAGCGCATCGCGCTGGCCCTTCGTGGCCTAGCCTCGCTCGATCCTACTTCCAAGGCTTTTCTACACATGTCATACTCTCTTTATTCATCACGAATCCACTCGTATACTTACTAATCATTAACTTTTACGAGGTGTAACATCCTCCCCCCTTTAGGAACATTCATCCTCAAATGTCATTCTCAGGCTTAAAGGGGGTTAACTCTCTTACCCATGATTTAGAAAAATTTCGGCAAAGTCTCTTCTGTAATATGGACTATCCAAAAACATGAAACACCGAAAAGTCCAACATAGACGCCTCACAGGATGCTACAAAAACCATTACACAATAATAAAGAATAGCTAAGTTATAGTACTTATAGCATAAGCAGTAAAATAACAACTGAATGACAACCTCACCTTAACTGCATAATCTAGATCAATCCTGGAACAGGTGAGGATATTTAGATTTCATATCATCCTCAGCTTCCTAGGTCATCTGTTCTTTATTCCTATTCCTCCATAATACTTTAACAGAGGTGACATCTTTCGTTCTCAACCTACAAGCCTGCCGGTCTATTATGTCCACTGGAACCTCTTCATAGGCTAACTCCTCGGTAACCTGGACGTCCTCAATTGGCATGACTTGGGATGGATCCCCTATACACTTTCACAGCATTGACACATGAAAGATCGGGTGAATAGATTCTAACTCTAGGGGTAAGTCTAACTCATAAGCCACTTGGCCTATTCTCTGAAGGATCCGGTATGGCCCAATAAACCTAGGGCTAAGCTTTCCCTTTTTACCAAACCTCATTACGCCCTTCATTGGAGAAACTTCTAGAAATACGCAATCACCAACACTGAATTCCAGGGCTCTATGCCGCACATTATAGTAGGATTTCTAACGACTCTGAGCTGTTAGCAAGCGTTCTCTGATGAGTTTGATATTTTCTTCTGACTGGTGAATCATATCAGGTCCTACTAACTCTGACTCCCCTACTTTGAACCACCCAATAAAGGATCTGCATTTTCGTCCATATAAGGCTTCATAAGGTGCCATCTGGATCACCGAACGATAACTGTTATTGTAAACAAATTCAATAAGGGATAAATGTTCATCCCAACTATCTCCAAAATCTAACACACACACCCGCAACATATCCTTGAGCTTCTGAATTGTATGTTCTACCTGCCCATCGGTGGAATGTTGTACTTAAATTAACCTGGTCTCCCAAGCCCTTCTGAAACGACTGTCAGAATCTAGCTATGAATTGTGCCCCCTGTCAGAAATGATAGAAGTTGGGACACCATGTAATAGAACTATTTCTCTGATATACAATTCAGCATAGTCCTCGGCTGAGAAGGTAGTCCTGACTGGCAGAAAATGAGTTGATTTTGTTAATCTGTCAATAATCACCGAATCAAATTTATGCCTGGTAGGGTTAACCCTATCACAAAATCCATGTTGATTACTTCTCATTTCCACATAGGCACCGCTATCTCCTGTGTCAATCTGTCAAGTTTTTGATGTTCTGCTTTTACTTGCTGACAGTTAGGGCATTGTGCTACAAATTCTACTACACCCTTTTTCATTCCCGGCCACCAGTAAATCTCTTTTATGTCATGATACATCTTTGTTGAAACTAGGTGAAGAGAATAATGGAAATAATGTACCTCTGCCATGATCTACTGGCGAAGTCCTACCACATCTGGAACGCAGAGGCGACCTCTCAATCTTAAAACCCCTTCTTCAGTTACCTCAAAAGCTGATACTTCATGCTTCTGCTCTTTTACCTCTACAACTAGGGACGATATTGCGGTATTCTGAATCATTGCCCCACTATCTCCCGAGTCTACTATTCAAACAGCTAAACTGGCTAACTGGTGCAATTCTCGGGCCACCTCCCGCTATTCGGGCCTCAAATGCGCTAAACTCCCCATTTATCTACGACTAAGGGCATCTGCTATGATGTTAACCTTCCCTGGAAGATACAGAATGTTCACGTCGTAGTCCTTAAACAATTATAACTAGCGACACTGCCGTAAATTCAACTCTTTCTATGTAAAGATATACTGGAGGCTTTTATGATCAGTAAAAATATCCACGTGCACCCCATACAAGTAATGTCTCCAGATTTTTAAGGGGTAAACTATAGTTGCTAGCTCCAGGTCGTGAGTGGGATAGTTTTTTTCATGCTTCCTCAGCTGCCTAGAAGCATAAGCAATTACCTTACCATGTTGCATCAGAACACACCCTAACCCGACGCCTGAAGCATCACAGTATACTACATAACCCTCTGAACCTTCTGGCAAAGCTAGTACAGGTGTTGATGTCAATCTATTTTTCAACTCCTAAAAACTCTGTTCACAAGCTTCAGTCCAGTGAATTTAGCTGCTTTTTGAGTTAACTTGGTCAAAGGCGCTGATAGAGTGGAAAATCCCTCTACAAATCTCTTGTAATACCCAGCTAACCCTAGGAAACTGCATACCTTAGTTGGAGTTATAGGCCTAGTCCATGTCTTTACTGCCTCAATCTTCTGCGTATCTACCTAGATACCAGCATCCAACACAATATAACCTAAAAAGGCTACCGAATTCAGCTAGAACTCACATTTAGAAAACTTTTCATACAACTGGCAATCCCTGAGAATCTGGAGCACTGTTCGTAAATGATCTCGGTGTTCTGCTTCTAAGCGGGAATACACCAGAATGTCATCAATGAATACTATCACGAACAAATTCTGATATGGCTTGAAGTTGTTTTTCATTAGATCCATGAACACTGTAGGAGCATTCGTCAACCCAAAATACATGACTAGGAAATCAAAATGTCCATACCTAGTCCCGAAAGCCATTTTCGGGATATCTCTCTCCTGAACCTGCACCTGGTGATACCCAGACCTTAAGTCGATCTTAGAGAAATACTTCGCCCCTTGTAGCTGATCAAACAAGTTATCTATTCTAGGAAGTGGGAATTTATTCTTGATGGTGACTATATTTAGCTGTCGGTAATCTATACACATGCGGAGGGAGCCATCTTTCTTTCTTACAAACAAAACTGGCACACCCTACGGTGATGTACTCAGCCTGATGAAGCCCTTACCCAGCAGATCTTTCAGCTGTTCTTTCAACTCTCTAAGCTCAGCAGGATCCATTTGGTACGAAGGGATAGATATAGGCTAAGTACCTGGTAATAGATAAATAGAAAAATCGATTTCCTGTTCTAGGGGAATACCAGGAAGTTCATCTAGGAACACATATGGAAATTCATTGACTATTGGAATGGACTGAAGAGTCGGGGATTCTGCTTGGACATCCTGAACCCTGACAATATGATAGATGCAACCCTTTGCTATCAACTTTATCGCCCGAAGATAGGATACAAACCTACCTTTTGGCGTGGATTGCCTTTCACTCTCGTATTACCTCCCTTGGAAAGTGGAATCGAACAGTAGTGGTCCAACATTCTACATTGCCGTAATATGGTGCTAGCCAGTCCATACCTATAATTGCATCAAAATCAATCATTTCTAGTTCCACCAAATCTGTCGAAGTTTGGCAACCAACAACCTCTACTGTACAACCCCGGTAGATCCTTTTTGCTATAATAGAATCACTGATAGGTGTGGACACTGAAAAGGGTTGCTGAAGCAATTCTGGCGTTACACCGAACTTCCCAGCCACTAATGGTATAACATAAGATAAAGTGGAACCTAGGTCTATCAAAACATACACGGAATGATAACAAATGTCCAGCATACTTGTCACAACATCCAGCGATGACTCTGACTCTTGTCGCCCGGTAAAGCATAAGTGCTATCCGGACCAGTGCCTGAACTCAATGCACCTGACCTGCCTTGGCCTCTGCCGGCCAGGGCTGAGGGCCTATGCCCTATTGGAACTGCTGGGGCACATGACCCTACCGAAGATCTTTCTTATCGGTCTCGATCACTCTGACCCCTGGCTGGACAGTCCCTCATCATGTGACCCTCTTGTCCACAGGTGTAACACGCAGTAGAACTATACCAGTATGCCCCAAGATGACATCTACTGCAGATAGGAAAGGTGGTATAGTGAATCTACTCTTCTCTGACCCTATCTACTGCTGCAAACCCGATGGTCGTGAGCTCTCATCGGGTCCTGACTGCCCTCGACGGCCTGGTCTACCATACTGTTACTGCTATAGAGGTGGGGGTTTGGGTGGTCTGCCTAATAGTCGTGGCCTAGGTCCGCCCTAAAACTCTGCCTGAGTGTCACTAGGTCTAGCCCTGCGACGCTGCTCTTGATTTTCCCTCTCTATCTCCCGCTGCCACTGCCTGATCCCCTCAATACTCTGAGAAAATGCCTGAATACGAGCGATGTCCATGTCTCTCCCGCAGAGTAGCGATAACACAAGTCTCCACGTACTCTGGAAGCAGCCCAATAATGAATCGGTGCACCCTGGCTGGCATAATGTCTACGAAAGCTGGTGCATATCGAGCCATGGAGTCAAACCTCAAAGCATACTCCCGAACACTCATCGAACCCTGCTCCGGATGCAGAATCTGATCTACCCCGGCCTATCGAATTTCTCACAGCAAATAGTAGTCCAAGAAGGCCTTTGAAAAGCTGGACCAAGTCGGAGGGGGAACATCACTACCTCGGGACCTCTCCCAACTCTCGTACCATAACCGTTATGTCCCGCAACTGAAATACCGCTAACTCAACCGACTCCGCAGGCGTGGCATGCATTACCCTGAAGATCCGCTGCAACTGGTCCAAGAAGTCATGAAGGTCCTCATCTCGATCCATCCCTGTGAAATGTGGGGGACTCTGTGCGAGAAACTCTCGGACCCTCGAACTACCAGGTTCTCCCAAAGATTCAGCAGCCACGGGTGCCACTGGCTGACGCTGCGCAGCCATCATCTGAGCTAACATGAAGACAGCGCCCCTAACCTCCTAGTCTAATGGTGTCGGTATAGGAGCTGCTGGAGGTGGTGCCGACACATATGATACTCTGGATGGCTCCTGGCATGGCTAAAAGTGCTGGGGAGACCGAGATGAAGTTTCCTTGTCGCCCTCAGATCGAGATGGCTATAATGGGGCACCCTGCTAGTGCCATCTCCTGTTGTGACGTCCAGCCTCCTGCCACTCGTGGTCTATCGCGTGTCCGACATTTCTCCAGAGACAAACATAATATAGTAAGCTTAGGGACTCAAACCTGTATAGTACAACTCTATGGCATGATTGGAAGAGAAAGAAGAGTAACCACCCTAACATGCCTCGCAGCCTCCTGTCTATAGAATGTTGTGCACAACACATCCATAGAAAAGACTCTACTTGGCACAGCTTGCAGACTCCCTGGGATACGACCTTCTCCGATACCAAGTTTGTCAAGCCCCACCTTGGGAGGCATGACTGACACGTAGTGCCACACTGGAATCTGACTGACCTGGCTAGGCTTATGCACGTCTAGTGCATGCCTGCAACTCAATTTAAAAAAACAACGAGCTATACCTCAGCTATAAATACAGTCCCCGGCCAACAAGGCCATATAGCCACCTGTAAATGAAAACAACTAACCAACAACAAGCAATAAAAGGGAATCCTATGCAGGTTGACAAGATCACCATGCTATCTAGTTATAACTGAAATGAAAATCATGCAATTATAACTATACTATAGCCGATAAGGCCACTATCTCATAGCTAAACAAGGCCCCACACGGCCATCACCCGAAATAAGAAATATATAGGGCTCCACACGACCAACAATAAACTAACCACAGGGAATCTGTAAATCTGCAAGCCTCTAGGAGTGGAATAATGGTCGAGACAGGGCCCCGACCTACCCATATACTGTATAATCAAAAGAGCGAACCTTTTAACTAATCATCTCCGGAGGAGGGGAGCTAATGGTATTGCTGACTCTGGCTGAAAGCTAAGAAGATCCTGATCCGTGTCTATCCACACCTACAGGCAATTAATGCAACGCCTCAAGGATTGGCGTCAATACAATATGTACCAAATATGTAAGGCAGTAAGTAAAAATGGCTGAATAAAATTGAAATAAAACTGAATAGAGGGGGTAAAACTACCTAAATATCTTAACAACCTGCTGTCTAATCTAACAATAAATAGCGCAAACAAGAACCTTACCTGGCCGCCATAAGCAGAAAGTACAAACAGCACAGAATAACCTACTCGGGGCCCCGATAAGTCCTGGCGAGCACACTTCAATCTATATACCTCTAACAAGGTCAAATTGAGTCAACTAGTAACTATATCCAGCCTACCAGTCCCCTGGGTCTGCAATTGAGCCCACTCGGCCCCTGAACTGTAGTTGTGTATGAGTCTAGTGGACTCCTGATAACTGCACCCCAGGCACCAGACTCGACGGGGGTGTGGTGCCAATACGACATAGAACTGGTAGTCCTGCCATGGAATGGACTGTATAATTCCTTTGGGCCTCATCACCATCCCTTAGGACGACATATCACTCCTTGGAGCGACGTCATATAGCCCCTGGCGGGCAATCAAACAGCTAGTAACCCTGGGATTGGTCATGGAAGGCTATACAAGGCAAAGTCAATCCCAAACTAAACATAGAGTATTGGTCTCAGCTAACAACAATAGCTAATCACAATGCTATAGAACTGTACTACAATGCTATAGAAACTAACTTGCTGAAGTAATTCTCCTTAACATACCTCGATTGTCATTTTTCGAATAACCGACGAGTTTCAACTTGTATTCAACAGCTTATTCCAACTATAACCGTAATACTTGGAGAAAGAGACTAATTTCAATATCAAATTCGGCTTAAAATGATAACTTCTTATACTAATAACCATAATACTTCAATTTCGCAAAATACGGCCGAAAACCTATAATTTTCCGAGAGTTCAGAAGGGAGGAATTCTTATCTAAAGCCTGTGACTGTATAGGAATCAATTTGGAGCAATTCTGACAACTTTTGCTCGACAGGGTTCCGATTTTCCAGGCCATTTTTGAGAAAATAACTCCGTAGTAATGCTCCCTATAGGCTTAGAACTCGATATCTGAAGTTAATTTGAATTTGGACCACGTTTAGCAGCGTAATCGAATGAAAATCGGTCAAACTTTACATTTCTTTTAAGTTCTGGCCGAGGAAGACATTGAAAATGGTTTGAAATGAGAGGAGGGGTTTATATATAAGTGAGGTTGGTTGGTAGGGGGCGCCTCGCGCTGGCCATAGTGCTAGAGGACCCCCCCCCCTCATCGCACCTCCCCTTACGTCAGTGTGTTGGCGCGCCGCGCTGGCCGGTGCCCTATCGGCTGGCGTGTCGCACTGGCCCTTCGCGTTCCTAGCCTCACTCTATCCTTCTTCCGAGACTTTTATACATGTGTTGTACTCTCTTTATTCATCATGAATCTACACGTACGCTTACTAATCGTTAACTTTTATGAGGTGTAATAGAGAAGTCCCATAATTGTCTGTCCTGGTCCTCTTGGTCGCCCTCTGCCTCCGATACACCGCCTCCATCTACTGAGAGTGTAAGACTATGCGGGGAAAATCCATGTCCTGATGCAACATGGCCATCCTACAGTCCTTATCCAGGTAGTCCCCCACTCTATGTACAAATAGGCTCACCCGAGCTCTCCGATCTGCGACTAACTCTAATGCATACTTGGATAAGCGGGTGAACTCCAGAGCGTACTCCTGAATCAACATGTCCCCCTACTTCAGATTTATAAACTCGGCCGCCTTCAGTTCCCTCATCTCACGAGGGAAGAACCGATCTAAAAAGGCGCCATGAAACTCTTCGCAACTGATAAGGCCTGCTCCCACTTCCCTACTCTCTTTCCACTGTTTAAACCAAATATGCACAACTCCTTTCAGCTGATAAGAAGTCAAGTCAAGGCACTCCCCATTCGCCACCCCCATGACCTGGGTGATCTTCAGAATCTCATCGATGAATTCATGCAGGTCCTCATCTACTTTTGGCCCAAGGAACTCTGGTGGGTTCATTCTCAGAAAATCTCTAACCTGAGCTGCCGCTGCATTCCCATTTTGAGGGAGATGTGTCACCGCCTGTTGACTAACCTGAGCAGCCAAAGCCTTTGCTAGCATCTGTATGGAAGCCCTAAATTCAGCATGGGCAGCCGGCTCTGGTGCATGCTCCTCATGGGCTGGTGGGGCCTGATGGTGCTCCTCTTCGTTGTCGTTCTCATGTCCGTTTCAATTTCTCCTTCCATTTACTCGATGTGGAGGCATGATTCTGCAAACGTGTATATCACGAGTTAGAAGGATAGATAGGCATTTCATCGCACGACATGAGACCATGAAAGAAGGGAATATTTCCTAAACATCTTGTAGCCTCTTCGTCATAAGTGTGGCACACTTCATACCCATGAAAAAGACTCTACTTAATGTGGCTTTTGTACACCCTAGGATGCTTCAAAATCTATGGCTCTGATACCAAGTTTGTCACAACCCAAACATAGACTTAGATCACAACATGGGACAAGGAGCCCCGAGAGACTCTAAGTCGACCTATGGCATGATCATACATCTAACTCAATCAATAAAGAGTAATACTCAATGTAAGAACATAGAAAAAGCATAATCATGACATGACATAGAAAGAGGAGCATACTTCATGCATAACAGCTAAATTTTACACATAGTTTGAAAGCCTCTAACATATCAGATAGGTTGATAGGACAACACCCCCGACTAACCCGATAAGTCTAGAAAACTAAATGTGAAAAGATGACTGATATCGAACTGGTCCTCCGAGAATGAGGACTCACCAGAGAGCTGGATGCGAATCTCCGAGACATGCTAATAACGGTATTAGGTCTGAAGATTGGAACCTGTATCATGAAATGATACAGCATAGAGTATGCGGTCAGTATGTGGAATGTACCAAATATTCAAGGTAAGTAAAATGAACATTTAAAATACATAAAAAGTGCGTAAGAGTAGGAAAACATGCTCATAACATAAATATCATAGTGTAATATATGGCTCATGGTTTTCAACGCATTCGTAAATTAACCATATGCAAATCATAAGAGAAGGACTTTATTAAACATGACTTGAGCCAAAACCGTATGTACATAACCATGCATAAATCATGAGGAACAATAGTAGATACTTATAACTGACATACCCCATATGAGCACACATGGAGCCCGACTTGTAAATCCCTAGTCGGGAAGATGTTCGTACCTTTCCAAGGGTAAAAACATGAAGGGCGTGATATCACACATGAAAATCCCATTTAGGGCAAAAAAGGAATAGTCTCAAAGGAGGTAATATCATATCCTATGGTGGCACATAGTTCTGAGATCCGAGGCAAAACCTGAGTCTCGAACCTACTCGGTGTTAAATACTACTCCCAAAATATATATAGTGCTCATAGGATAATATACATGAGATTCATGGGCTAGTTAAATCATGATAGTCATAAGCATTCTTGTAAACACGTGAGCTAGCCATGAGGGTAAGGCCCATGAGTCGGCCAAAATCATATATCATAAATCATGAGGTTCATGCATACTTGTAAATTATATATATGCTTATTAAATCATAAATTTCATAATGGACATTTGAGTAAATTCATATCATAACTCATAAATCATGATGGGTAGAAGATCATCAAAATCAATATAAAATCATAACTCAATTTATCATGAAACAAGTATGATTAGACATAGTTTGATAGAGATTTGAGTAATAAATTTATAATTGAATTAGTTGATAAATTTGATCATGGTTCGTAAAATATGACGTAAAACATGAGAAGCAATAACCTATAGATAGATTATTAGAATTTCATAAGATTTAGGATAAAACCCCATAAGATTTTTAAATAAAACTTCACGAATTAGGAGAGATTAGGCATGGGTGTGAATGAAGACACCCACTCATAATCCTACATACCTGATTAAAGCTGACTCTTACACTTCCCTGATCGCCCAAGAAGAATTTGAGAAGAATTGGAAGGGCTAAGGGTTGATTTCCTCTCTAACTCTCTAACTTGCATGCATGGGTTTTGAATAGGTTAGAATGACTTAACCTATCTTAATACACTCTGAAAATAACTTAAAATGACGTAGTATAGGACCTTAGAACATAGAAATGATGAGAATACTCTTAACAATTTCGCAGGAAATAACTGCTCGCCAGTCCCCACGAGGGACCTAATGAGTCGTTGCCACCATCCATGAGTCATCACCTCAGTCGTTAGGTACACTGCCAAATTTCACCTGGAACTCATAATGTGCCATCCCACGAGTCGTTATCGGTGATCATGATTCATGGTCACCATTCATTACCTCTACTACCTCAACCCTAGGTCATTGTGTACCTGATAACCATAATCCACCCAACGAATCGTGGTGTTCGACCACGATTCGTGGGTCTGTCCATTAGGTGTACTGGTTCTGCTTTTCCCTCTTCTTAATTCTCTTGTCCATGGCTGACCTGACGAGTCGTGGGGCTTGACCACGACTCGTGGTCATACCCGTGATGCCCCCCTTCAATACTTCTTTTAACTCAACCCAGTACTTCACCATGAGTCACCTCACAACTCATGATCCACCCCCACGGGTCACAGAACGACTCATTCTGTGATCTGGTGTAAAATTTTCAGTTTCCTCCATTTCAAACTCCCCGGTTTGATATTCGGGCTTTCAAGGTATAACACTTAATTTTTCTTGTAGCCCAGAGTGTGTGGTATATCCAAGACTAGGGCTAGATCACGTTATTTTCTTAAAAAAATTTATCTATAAAATTGGTCAGGTCTGAAAACTGGTCTCTCTTTGTCTACGTCTTTATCTGAAAACAATTTGTGTTTTCAATCAAAAAGAGGCAAGCTGTAGACCCGTGATTTTCAACCCTCCCCGAATTTATACTATTTAGCGTGATGTACTTTTATTAATTTACTTTAATTTTTATTTTATTTGGTGATTTTTATTGGAGAAGAATTAAAACATTTAATATGATTTTTACCCCTTATCATTTTCATACGTTATTTATATACACACACTAATGTATTTTCAATAAAAGGTCGAAGAAAAAGAATTTTTGTTTAGGCTAATTATTCAGCACTTGATCTGCATTTTAAATAGCATAAATTACATATTAAGCAAATCTTATTACTTATTTACAATATATAACTACACTTTTAAATAATTATAAAAAATAGCAAAATAATTACACAAATAGTTTTTACCATGTGGTTACCATGTATCAACCTTTTTATCTTCTCTCTCAAATCCTAATACCCATATTTTGCTTCATTTAAAACACCGCTTCTCCATATTTAGAACTCTCCCAGTATTTCCTCCGATTTTCCCTCTCACGATTTTCATCCGTTTTTCTCTCTCAAGATCCTTCATTATTCCATGATTCTTGGGTAAGTTTTTACCCTTTTGTTCTGTATTTCACTTATCTTACTTCATATATATTTTCTAATATCTTAAAATTTTAGCGTTTTTATCAAGGTATAATCTTACTTCAAAATGGCGGATGAATCATCTTCTAGAAGACTAACCCAAGGGCAGAGTAGGGTTCTGGTGACAACGCTATAACGATAAAGATAAACCTAGGTATCCGGCGAAGGTCACCATGCCGAAGAAATCAAAGGAAAATTTTAAAATAGTTTCTTCTCCAATTTGACTTTTTGAGAAGATTAAAAACTCAAAAAAGACAAAACCGCTGAATTAAACCCTTGACCTTCTACTTTTCCTTCGATTTCACTGCACACTCTAAAAAAATTGCAAAAATTCTATAAAAAAAACAACTGAGAAATTAATGGGGGTTTTTCTTTCTGTTCTTAGAATCAATTTGTGAAAGAACAACAGAAGATAAACAATAGAGAAGAAAGAAAGAGTTTTTTTTTGCAAGAAGAAGGTTTTTGGATACATGTATCAGTATCAGATTTTTTCAATTTTTCAGTAAAACACATAACTTTTATTTAGCTAGTGAGTTTTTGATACATGTATCAGTATTAGATTTTTGATAATTTCATAATTGTAATGCACCAATGTATTGCTTGGTGGGTATCAATATATTTGTACCAATTATTATTAGTATGTATCAATATTTTTCAATGATACATAAATGTAAATTATCCATATTTGCTTTGTGTATCACTTTTGGGAATCTTTGCACGTTATTGCTTTATTGCCCATGTATAAGTATCTTGAATAAATTATAAATTGAGAAATTACAATCATGTTTATCAATGTATGACAACTCTTTCAATTTTTATAAGCATATAATGTTATAGAATTTTGCAGATTCTAGACTCTTCGATTGTGCATTTATTTTTAGTATGTATCAAATTTTTCAGTGAAATACATAACTTTCATTTGGATGGATAAGTTTTTGATACATGTATCAGTATAGATACATGTATCAATTTCTGAATGTAGGTATTTAAGTTTAGATATATGTATCAGTATCAGGATTTATCAACAAGTAATTCCCCATAAAATCTGTGATTTTTTGAAGTTTTTGAGGATATGAATTAATTGTTTTAACTTTTCTAAATATGGTAAAAAACAACCGAAATCAAAATGGAGAGAGATATTCTCCAATTAAATATGTAAGTTTAGTTAATTAGATATTAAATAAAGTCATTATAGGAGGAAAATGGTTTGAATTTAATGACAATGATTATGCATAGTTTATTTCGATGTAATAGATGACATACAATAAGAAGGATTTAAAGGGTTTGATACTCTGATGCAAGTCTAATCATTATAGACAACGGTATCAAAAAAATAATAAAAAAATTATTATTTTATATAACTTTAATAAATACCGCTATTTTATGTAATTAATTTCAGTGCTATTTATGAAAATTTTTCTTTTAAATAGTTCAAAAGTCACGTCAGACCCATTTTTTTCTAATCTAGATGGCCCATTTTTAGTCCCCAGCCCATTTCTTTTATTTCATTCATGACCTAGAACTTAATTTTATCTTTTCCTTTCACAGTAGCTGCACCTCTCCCCTTTTCCACTTTCATTCTTGTCGATCAAGCACTAGCCATGGTTGCTGGCGTTCTCTCTGCAATTTACACATCTTTCTTCGCGTTTCGCACGACTCCTCTCCTCCACCTCACTATTCATACGATTCCCCCTTATCGCCATTCGAAAACTACCCGATCTTATCCTTTTGGGTGATTTTGAGAGTGAATGGGAGCCGTGAGATTAAGTCTTGTGGCTTAATCTCCTCCTTCCATTCGTTCTAAGATCTTCTATTAAAGGAATAGAAGATCCTTAGGTCAGGGGTTGGACGGATTTAAGAATTTTTTCAACATTTTTTCTGGTTGGAATTTTCATTTCTGAGCAATTTTGGTTGGATGATTTTTGGAAATCTTTTTGGACATTTTCGTTGGACAGATTATTGAGAGCGATCTTGAGAGTTTTCGGATGCTCGAAATCTGATCGAGTTTTGGTTCGCGGTTCTGTTAACTTGCCACTCATCGGAAGTCCATTCATTTTGTTGGAATAATCCAGGTTCATATTCTTTTTACTTGCATATTCTTTATGTTTCTTAAAACAGTGGATGTTGGTTTCTTTAAATTCCTACATTTAGTTTTCTTTATCGAGTCCAGAAATTCCTATTGTGGTCTTAACGTGTTTAGTTATTATTATTATTTATTCTAAAGTGCTTTGTCATTGAGTTGAATGAGTTCAGTATGTTGTTTCTTTTTAATTATTTTCCTTATTTCATTTTTTTAATTATTTTCATTTCTCCAGGGTTGTGTTTGAGCCAGGAGTTAAATCATTTCGATTCAGTTAAACCGTGGTCGAACGTTAAATTGATTAAAAAAATCATAATAAAAGGACTCAAGAGGTTGCATTTGAGTATTTTTTTTGGGTTCTTAACGTTTTAACCCGTTTCGAATGGATAATCTGTATCTCTTTAAGTTTCTGCTTTAATTTTGCTATATATAAGTTGTTAACCATGTGATTTGAGTTGTATCTATTGAAGCTTAAGTTAACATTAAGATGGATGTTGCTGCAGATTTGAGTTCCTTTTCTTTAGAATTTTAGAGACGTTTTAGTAGGCTTATTCTCTTTCAGTTTGTGAGCTTGATACATGTTGGCTCATTTAATACCTCGAATCGACTAGTTCTATGAATCGCTGTGACCTTCAAGCTAGTGAACTGATTTTATTTTGATTCATATAATCTTGATGAGAGTCATAATCTCATAGTATCTCCATTAAACCAGTTCATACGGGATATGTGGTTCATGCCTTTAAGATGTTTGATATTCGAAACTTGGTTATTTGGTTGGGCACTTTCTGAATTTTTAGTTTTGTTCGCCACTATTGTAATCGTTGAACTATCTTTTTGGGGATATTTAACATGATGAACATAAATTATTTGGTCCACGCGGATCAAGCTCAAAATTTTTCATGATATTACGTAATTTTGCATAACAGGGACATTTTTGAGTCTAAATCTACATGAGTTTTATTATTGATTTTTTCTTTGTTTCTATTAGCTAATTTAATGTGCTTTAATGGTGAAAATTACAAATTAAAAGAAAGTGAAGCTACCCATTTTCTTGTTATTGTTTGGCGTGCATCAATGAGCTAAGGGACGTTTGTGGAGAGGGAGAGAAAGTTCTACTTCCAGAGAAGAAGCCTTTATTTATTTATTTAGTTATTCTTATGGAAATGAAATCTATTTAGCTGCTACTATTAAAAAAACAAAAAATGTTTTATCGAAGTTTAAATTTAACTTATTCCTTTTTTTTACGACGCATATATGATTTATTTAGTTGTTTTTCTTGGGGGTTGGTTTCTAAATATATATAATTTCTATATATATTGAGTTGGGTAAATGACGTTAAAATTGGTTCATATAAGGTGCGTTAAACATTATTCAAATGGTTGAATATAAATATGTGTTTGATTACGTTATAGTTTGAGTTAATACTTGAATACGTCGATTTATTTATTTATCTTAATATGAGGCTAAATTGAACTATTCTTCACTGTCATACGAGTTTTGGGCATGTTTGATAATGGCCTTATGGTTAGTGTATTCAATAAAGGAGAGGTTTCAACTGGTGCCATTTTCAGAAAATTTGGTTTGTGGTGTTTTTGGGTATGATGTTTTTGCTGATGATTATAAGTCAGCTACAATAGCTCAATGGTACCACCCTCACGATATACCTTAGTTTCTGAGACAATGGTTTATAGTTTGGAAATTGTGCAAGTGGGAAAAAATAAATGTGCCTAAGTTGAAAGCAAGAGTGTTGTCTCTATCTCCGTTTTGGGCTGAGCTAAAAATCCTCCAAATCACTAGTGACGCTCTCCTTCTCTGTCAATCCTATCTTATATCTCATTCTACAATCACCATACCCTTTACCATATATATATATATATATTTCTGTGGTTCGCATTCATGTAAATTCTGTTTTATCCAATTCTTCATCTTCATTTTCATTGTGGTCGGAAATTGCCGGTAGTGTTTGTTAAGTTAATCTTGGCTGATTCTTTACTAAGGAACCTTCAGCAAGTTTTAGCCGTTTGATTCTTATTGGTCTTAATCTTTGAAGTGAAGGGGTACAAATTTGTTTCAAATACGTTATGAGTATGATAGAATAGGTGACTTACAACACCAAAACTCAATTTCAATTGGTAACTCTAAATAAATAAAATTAATCCCTTCTTAATATGTTATTTCAATTGAAAAAATCCTTCAAATACTAATACCGGCTTCCGTCATCGGACAAGAGGTTCGCCAAAAAAGGGGTGTAACAATTGATAAAGTTTCATGTCTAACATTGTTGATTGATTAAGAGGAAGTGCCAAAATCAAGAGTGTGATTAGTTTGCACATTGAAGTTTTATCTTTTAAAAAATAGAATCTTAAAAATATATCAAAGTATCATCAATAGGATCAATGTACTCCAAGTTATAGCTAGGGGTGTTTATGGTTCGGTTTGGGTTAGTTTTTTGTTAAAATCAAAATAAAATTAATTTAATTGATTTTTAAATTTTTAAAATCAAATCAAATTAAATAAAATAAAAAACCATCGTTTGATTTGGTTTGATTTGAGTTTTTGATTTATAATTAACTAATAATAAATTAATAATTATAAAATAATTATTAACTACTTCAAAAATCAAATGAACATTAGAAACCCAAAAACCAGAGAATTCAAAGTACAAACAACTTTGTCCGATAAACAAAAAGAAATTACATATTAAACTTAACTAACTAGAGAATCTAAAATATATCACAAGTACTTCCACCATTTTCCTTAGCTTAAGCTCCAAACTAATCAATGCTTAAAGTAGTATTAGAATATTCTGAAAAAAAAATTATCATATTAGACACTAAATATCTACAATCATAAAAATATTTATATAGTTTACTAAACAAAATGAATCATGATTATTGACACCTTTTCAGTATATCACTTGGTTAGAGTATTAGGAATTTAGCTACTGACAATAAATATATGCTAGAAATATCTCAGAGGATCCAAGTCTTCAGACGAAAGTAGTCAAAGCAAAACATGGAGTTCAAAATCACCTGCGCACCAAACTCTCAAAAAATCCATAAGGAATTGATCTCTCAAAAAGTAAAAGCAAATAAAAGTCTTATATACATGTCAATTTGATCCTTTTGTTTGCTTTAGGATTTTAAGTGGAGAAGATGCAACTCACTTTATTCTCAGCTACCTATAGCATCCATATAAAAATGTAGACTTTGGTAAATATGAATATAAGAAGTGAATTGTTATATATTACTAGGGTGACATTTTTAGAGCACTTGCTTCGAAGTAGGCAAATTACAGCCTACACACACTAATCTTTACCACAATTGTAAAATACTTACTTCAAAGGTACACACCTATATACAATTTTCAGAACACTTGCTTCAAAGTAGGCAAGTTCAAATGAAATCATGGGTCTTGAAAGCAATCTGGTAAACAAAAGTTACCGATAAATATCACATGTTTCAGTTGGACAACGCTATAAACTTAGTTTAACCTAGAACAACCTTAACAAAAGCTACATACAATTTGTCAATAAATGTTATATATAAGTCACCAAATAGGGCATGTGTATGAAAGGCGTATCTTTCCTTTAAAGAATAAAAAGAAACTGACAGAAGGAAGGGTTGTAGTCGTACCTTTTTCAACTATTTCAAATTTTTGAATTTCCAAAAGATCTTCAAGCTTGCATTCTTTAGATGTTTACCGTAATCATTGTGACAAAAAATAAGAGCTTCAGCTGTGTTTGTTGATTATGAAGTTCAATGACAATCAAGAATCTGACCACCTGTGCTAAAAGCTGATTCTGAGGCAACAGTAAATGTAGGAGTAGCAAGCACATCTCTTGAAATTCTAGATACAATTGGATACCTTTCATATGAAGCTTTCCACCAAGTCAAGATATTGAAATCCTTAGTCTTCTCCAAGTCATCCATCAAATACTTTTCAAGATCAAACTTATTATCAACTTTATTTTCATCTTCAAGAAATTTCATCCATTGTGATTGCCATACATCAGAGTTATCCAGTACATCAATTTGACTTATCACACTGATTTTATCTCCAATATTTTCACTAGAAGTCTCAGAAAGAGAATTCTTATAATGATTATGTAAGAAAGTTAAAGTATCCGTTACTTTAGTAGACTTCTCATTTCCCTCCAAAGAACTATAAAAATTGTTAAAAAGGAAATTCACATACTCCATTTTGTAGCGAGGATCCAATACAACAACAACAAATTGTAACATATTCATATCCTCAACATCATCCCAATATTTATCAAACTTAATTTTCATGTTCTTAGCTATATCAGTCAAAATAGAATCACTACAATTCGAATACTGAATAATTATGCTCTAAAGATTAAAAAGCTCATGAAAGAAAGTATTTGAAGTAACATGTAAAGTACTTGAAAACTTCAAAGTGGTTTGATAGAAAATCTCAAGAAACTTGAGAAAGACTTTCACATTTTTCCAATCTTCCGAAGATGGATGGATGTCTTGTCGTTCCACTCGATTCAAGACAATAGTTAAAGTACTTATGATCATTCATCTAACATCAAATATGTAGACTTTCACTTTGTCTCAACATCCAAGCTCAAAAGACCATGAGTATTTAGATTGACCTTCTCAACATATGACTGAAAGGAAGCAGATCTTGCAGAAGAAGACTTGGCATATTTCACAGCAGACCTCACCGGGGAAATGGACTGATTTTGTTTACTCAATCCTTCCTTTACAATCAAATTAAGGATATGAGCATTATACCTAACATGTAAAATATTATTTTTCAAGATGGCACCTTTCCAATCAGTAATTTGTCTTTCAAGTGTTTAATTGCTGCGTCATTAGCTGATGCATTATCTAGTGTCACTGTAAATAGGTTCTCAATCCCCCAATCTGACAAACAAGCTTCAATTCCTTTTGCAATTGTCTCACCCTTGTGATCTGGAGTTTGAAAAAAATTGAGAATTTCTTTTTGCAAATTTCATTCATCATCAATCCAGTGACAGTAATGACCATATACGTCAAATTTTGAATTGACGTCTATGTGTTACTAGTAAGGCAAACACGCTGACCTTTAATAAATCTTTTAAGCTTCTGTTTTTCCTCTTGATAAATTTTTAAACATTTTCTAGCAACAGTAATGTGAGATGGTAACTCATAGTTAGGCAAAACAAGTGACATTAGTCTCTTAAAACCTTCACCCTCAGCAACTTTAAATGGCTGTTCATCAATTATAATAAACTCGCAAATGGCGCTCCTAACTTCGGCGACATTATAAACAGCCCTCTCTAAACCTACTTGTCTCTCTCCTTTAAGAGGTTTGAGTTTGAGTGTTTCTGCTTTCTATCAATGATTTTGAAAGGGTATTTCTCACATTTGTTAAGTAAATGTCCCCAAAAATTAGAAGTCCCATTTTTACTAGCGCAAGCTAATTCTCTAGGGGCAGTAATTATATTTTGCCCTTAATTCACCCAATTTATTAAAAAACTGTGAGAAATGATCCTAAACTTCAGATTTTTTTCTATCACTCCCTCCGGGTTAGGGTCTTGACTACAAGGAGTTATTCATTTATGCTTTTTAGGAGGATTGCACACAGGAATAGTATTTAGAAGATTACCGTATTCTTGAGCTTTGATGGGTGCTGGTGTAGTTGGAGTTCCTTCTATTGGAACCTCAAAATCTTCAACATGTGTCCTTTTCATCTGAAATTTAGACAAGAACAAAGAAAGATAAAAATTTGGCACCATAGAAATCAATCTAAAATCAAGTGGTAACAAACAAAAGAAAAAAAAAGAGCTTAACATATTACCTTCACAAGCTTTGATGGTCTTGTAGTCGAAGTTGATGAATGATGGGAGCTTCGAAGAGCAAAGTTTTTTATCTCACTGTGAATAAAGTTTGTTCTGAGATGTAAGATGAGAATCGGAAAATGTAAAATGGAAAATGAGAATTGAAGAATAAGCTGCCGCAAAGGTGAAAATAGAAATGCAAATGGAACATTCTGTTTCCTTGTTCCTAGGGTTACATACTTGGTAGTTAATACTTACTCACTTATTCTTGAAAATATTAGGGCTGGATATTTTTTTAAGATATGAGATTTAAACCTTTAATAATTATATTGAAGGTATAAAATATTTATAATAATTTGTGAAAACCAAATTTAGTATATATAAATAATTATAAATTTTATATATATATATATCGATTTGGTTTGATTATTTTGTCGATTTTTTTTAATAGATTCAAAATCAAATCAAATATTATCGATTTTTAAAATTTAAAACCAAATCAAATCAATCAAATATCAATCTTTTTAATTGATATAATTTGAATTGCGACTTGATTTGATTTGATTTTTCATCAAATAGTGAACACCCTAGTTATAGCATAGAAAGAAGAGATAGCTAAGCCTAGACAACTGGAGAATAAAAAATTTAAAGAAAGATATCTTTTAAGAGAGTATATACATTGCATTAAAAGTAATGTAAACTTCTTTTTCAACGTCACAATTTTGCCAAGAGTATTTGCTAATTTTTTTATTTTGAAATTTTTTATTAATTTGACATGTAAATAATTCAGAAGTCATGATTAAAAACAGAACGAACATTAAATTTAGGAATGTATCATACATATATATGTATGTATATATGTGTGTATATGTGTGCGCGCATATATATATATATATATATATATATATATATATATATATATACTGCAGATAATTATTGTAAGGTGGATTGAACTAAGGCCTTGTTATATTTTTTCATGATCTTGGCTTTTATGTCAGTCTAATTAATAAAAGTTGCACTCGATGGAAATGTGTACAGTTGTCACTTGTCGAGGCACAGAGAAAGCCTAACAAATTTGAGAATTAGTTCATGAATGAATTAGGTCTTAAAAACTTAACTATTAGGGGCCGTATTTTTATATTTTTTTTTATCAACGACACAAAAATAGCTCGTATTGGGCTCATAATAAACTATTCTATGTTTAAATTCAAATGATCCAAAAGAAAAGATTCAGTTGTGGGACTGGTTCATCCAATTAAAATAAAAATAACAGAAGTTAAAGAAATATTCATTCTACAAAATGATATATAAATCAAAAAGGAGAAACGAAGCAGGGCGAGACAGAAATTAGCGGGGCGGACAAAATAGGGTAGGGTAATTTTTCAAAAAAGTGCTAAACGAAAAAAGACGCGGCGAATTAAAATCCTAGAACGTCAAGACTTGTACCACCTTATCATGCCATAACCTGTGCTACTTACATCCTTGAAGATAGAATGAACTAAATGGGTGATCTATTTTTATTCTATTTTATCTTTAAGGGTGTGCTAGGTTCAGAGAAAAATATTTTTCTATTTTTTTATGTTCGTTTAGTTAAAAATTTTAAAAAATATTTTTTTCTAAAGAAAATTGACTTTCATAATATAAGTAGAGAAAACAAGTCACATTGTCTCCTCAACATCCTCACAACTATCCATCTCACTACCATGAACCACCCCACCCTACCCTGATCCACCCCCAACCCGACCCCGCCATCCTTAATCCCCTACCCCAACCCTTAACCTCCCACCCCATCACTAACCCACTCCGACCTTGACCCGCCTCACCCCAACCGCCCACCCCACCCCACTCACAATATTCATTCGCATCCTTATAATTTTATCTTAGATATATATAAATATTTTTAGAATAATATTTTTTTATTTACATATCAAACACAAGAAAATAAGTAAGAAACAAGTTATTTTCCTAAAAGATATATTTCATGGAAAATATTTTGGTTCGCACGGAGCACGCCCTAAGTCTCAAGTATCTTTTTCTTCGCATTTTACTTGGAGGAAGGGCAAGTTTAGCCCCACTTTGGTAGCGTAAGGGTAGATTTAACCCTGTTACTAGCCATTAGAGCAAATTCAAATCATTTCAGTATTTCACAATGTTCAAGAGCAAATTTTAATCTTTTTCCTTTAAAAAGTAAGTTACATTACAATGATCAAGACATAAGCAGTTGGACAGAGAATACAAAGAAATATAAAATTACTCCAACAGAATTAAGCACTCTTGATCTGACCAGTAAACTGGATACGTAAGTAACTTGTGCCCATATTTTACTTGGGTTATTGAGGATTTGGTAGATCATGTAACACGTCTACGGTCTATCGTAGCCACCATGAATCACGTTTATCCCTTGATGAGCTTAAATCATCGAACTTGAAAACCAAGACATGCTTTCCGAGTTCGGTCGCCAACGACTTCTTCAACGAACCCCGGCAGAGTGGACACGTTACGTGCCCAAATCCGACCCATCGGTCTAAGCAAACTTTATGAAAGATATGATGGCATGTTAATTCTTTTACCTCTAAACCTTCAACTTTACATAAACACACCGCACATTCTACCTCTTGGTTTCTAGCTTCTCCATTTGATTCACATCCCAATTTCTCAGAAGGGAAATTGGACAATTCAATCAAGAAGTTCCAACACCTTTTGAATTTTAGAGAAAATTGATCTGCAGATTCCATAATAGATTTTGGCAAGATTGACCACTTGGATGATTCTTGTAGGATGAGCTACCAAAAAAAATGTTTTCTAATTCTTTTTTGGCTTGTGCTAGTTATTAATGAGGAAAATGAAGAAGCATCATGAACTATATATAGAGACATATACAACTGTTGTTTAATTAATACACTCACTAGACTATCGTAATGAATGGGTAATTGAGGCAATCTTTTATGAACTTTTTTTTGGTTACAATTTGAAGGTTCTTGGTATTGTTTCTTTAGAAGAACCATATGTCTAGAATTAAAATATCTAGCAAGAAAAAGTGTGTATGATAAATTGGTATTCTTTTTTTAAAAGAACGATATATCTAGAATCAAAATATCTAGCAAGAAAAAGTGTATATGATAAATTTATAATCAAATTTTGATTTTTACTGGTACCCTTTGTTCTTAAAGAATATCTAGAATCACAAGAAGAAAGGTATATATATATATATATGAAGAATTTATAATCATATTTGATTGTTATTGATATTCTTTATTTAAAAGAATTGTATATCTAGTATCAAAATATCCAGCAAGAGGAAAGGTATATGGTGAATTTATGGTTATATTTGATTGTTATTGATATATATATATCGAAATAACTATATATTTAGTATCAAAATATCTAGCAGAAAGAAGGGTATATGATTAATTTATAATCATAATGGGTGAAAATTGTTTTCACCCCTCAATTGGTTTAAAAATCAAACTCTTCCCTCAACTTTGAACAATAGACATTCTCCCCCTTTATCCTAATTGACTTATTAAAATATCTATTTTACCCTTCATCCTCCGTGTATGTAATACTTTTTATATTACATATAATACTTATTTTTAACATAGATATTTGTAGTTTCTTATTTAAATTCACTAACATTGTAAGTAGAACAATACTTTTAAGTCACAAAATCTAATGTTATTTAGTATTTTTTATTATTGTTATTAAAATATTATATGCATTAAATGTGTATATATGTACGTGCATTCGTGTGTGTGTGTGTAAGTTTCCACTCTTTCTTATCCTCTATTGTCTATATAAATAAATAAAATTTGATTGTTATTAACAGAATATTTGGTAACATATAATTTTAAATTAATTTACATTATAAATAAATAATTTTTAAATTTGTTTTTATTTTATTAATCTTTTTGTATTTCATGTATTGAAATATATTTATGAAATTATTATTATTATCTTTTATTTTCACTTGTATAAATAAATATTAGAATTTTAATTATTATTAGTAAAAATATTTTTTTATTCTGCTAATCTATTTCATTATAGAACGTCATTAATTTATATACTCAGTTTGTATTTTTTTGTTTTATTTTTTTCAAAAGTTAACATTTATTAAAAAAAATTGTTACATAAATTAAAATATATATATTATGATTTTAAAGAAATGAAAAGAAGAAGACAAAGTTGATGATGTAAGGATAAAATAAACATCTTAAAAAGTCAATTAGGTTAAAGGGAGAGAATATCTATTGTCCAAAGTTGAGAAGCAAGTTTGATTTTTAAACAATTTTGAAGGTGAAAATAATTTTCGCCCAATCATATTTGATTGTTATTAGTTTCTTTCTTTAAAAAGATGATATATCTAGTATTAAAATATCTAACAAGAAAAAAGACATAGTAATAAATTTATAATCATATTTAATTGTTATTGTTATTCTTTCTTTAAATGAATCGTTTATCTAACATAAAATATCTAATAAGAAAGAAGGATATATGATGAATTTATAATTATTCATCCCGTAGAAGTTATACTTCATTAAATTTGTTTCTTTATCATGGCAAGATTTTAACTGTGCAAGAGATTTTGACAAATAAGTATTGTTTAGAGAAACTTACCAAAAAAAAGTGTTGTAAATCCAGCAAGGGAATAACAAATTAATTAATTCTCACTTTTCATATTTGATATATTTTATTTTTTTATGAGTTTTTTTCTTGATCGAATGCATGATTAAGGTCAGAAAAATAGGTAATATACTCAAATTATTTTATTGGATTAGTACTTGATATTTTAAAAATGGATTAAATAAAAATTAATTTATATTATCTACGTAAAATATATGAGCAATTTAATAGATAATAGGGATAAAATTTATAGGCTACACAACATATATTATTATCTGTAATGGATAAATAAACGAGCAATTTATTTCTTGAAAGCACTACTAAGTAACTCATGAAGCCAACATCAATCTTTGAAGCCTGGATAATCAATATTATCTGTCGGGTAACTCAATTTTTATCCGTATTAAATATGAGCGATTCGAATACTTATCCATTTTTATCTAGGGAAATTTACCTCCCACAACTGTTTAACACTTTAAATTACTAAAAATAACAATATTTTTTTTCGTATTTACAAAATATAAAAAATTTATTACAAAACATAACATATTTTTTAAAAGAGAATTATTTTCCTCCTCTTCCTCCTTCTTTTTCTTTATTTCTTTCTTTTCATTATTTCTTCTTTATTTCTCTAATTTATTAAATTTTTCTTTGTAGATTAAAATCTCGAATTCCACCATTAATGAATTTTTTTTTAAGGAAAAACTATTTTCCTTCTCTTCCTCCTCCTTCTCCTTTATTTCTTCCTTCTTCTTTATTTCTCCAATTTACCAATTTTTTTTTGTAAATTAAAATCTCTAATTCCACCATTGATGAATTTTTGAAACTTCAAAAAATTAAAATAATTTCGGATTGGGTGTGGTTTCAAAATTTTGAGAACATCTTAGGGAGTTTATATCTCAAATTTAGAATTATTTGGTGTTGATTTAAATGTGGTTTTGAATAAAATTTCAGATTCAATTTTGAATTCCACCATGAATGAAGTTTGAAGCTTTAAAGTTAAAATTTGAATTTGAAATATTTTCGAAATGGATGTGGTTTTAAAAATTAGAGAACACGTCGGGGAGCTTATATCTCATATTTAGGATGATTAAATGTAAATTTAATGTGGTATTGAATAAAATTATATTAAAGTTGTATGAATTTAGTTTATGTTGTTGTGGTCGTATTAAATTTGTATGAAAGTTGTATACAATATTGTTGTAGATGTATTAAATTTTTAAAAATGTAACATGAACTTTTATACAAATTTTATGTTATTAGATACACGTTTCATACCGAATTTGGGAGAATCTTTTTTAAGTCTTGAGTGAGATATACATATTTTATACCATTTTTATACACGAAATTTTGAGCGAAAATTTGAGTGGTTTTTTAATTTATTTAAAAAACTGATGGTATATTTTGTAAACTGAAAAATCTTGATATACTTTTTAATATTGAGCACTATTTATGTATATATATGAAATTTTCCCTTATATTCAACTCATTTTCAACCCGTCCATATTCAACTCGGCCTGCTCGTTTTCCACTTCTATGCATGACATTATCATTTATAGAGACGTAAAAATGAAACACTTCAGGCTATATTTGAAGTAATAATTTACCTATGTTGAGTGTCTATACTAAATCAATAAATACATGATATGTGTTTATATGTACATAAATATCACTTAATTATCATAATTAGTTAATATGTATTTTAACTGCATTATTCCACTTTAACCATAATAATTTGAATTGGCTTCCATACCAATTATACATGAATATAGCGTGACAAATATTTACACAATGATCATAGGGAAGAAATTGCATTGTTATGTGATAAATAATAATAAAGTGATATTGTTACGCAAATATTATCTACTTTGAAGTGCATTTTTATTTTTAAATAATTTTATTCTTGTAATACTACTGCATGTATTTCTATTTTATATATTTATTTCGTATAAACTAATACATAAATTTTTATATAACTTAAAACGGTATATTAGACCATCGACCAAACACTTATTATGTAGGTAGTGGGGCTAGTGAATTAAAGGTGACCAAAAAGTTTCAAAATTAAAAAAAAAGTGGCACAAGTTTTAGTTATTGAGTAAATGTGACAATTTTAAGATTAGTGTTAATGACATTAATTTTAAAAACCCTCAAATTTTATTATTTAAAACTCCTATTTCTCCCTACCTCTATTCACCCCCTCCCCGCTCATGCCACCCTACCCCCTCCCCTCCTCTCCCCTTCCCCACCTCATCCTCCGCTCCCCCCCACTCACCCCTTCCCCCCCGCCATCGTCACCTCTCTTTCCTCCACCACCACCACTTCCTCCGCCATTATCGCTACCCCTTCCTTCTCTATTTTCATCACCACCACCTCCATCGGCTCCTTCTCCACTTCATTTGCCATCGCCATCACCGTATATTTAGAATTTTGATTTTGCAACAACTGTTGCAACAGATTCAGTAACTGCTGAAAAAATATGTAGTAGGTGCTAAAATAGATGCAGCAACTGCTGAAACATATTCAGTTGCTGCATATTTTACATCAATTACTGCATATTTTTCAGCAGTTGTTGTATATTTTACAGCAATTGTTGTTTATTTTTCAGCTACTGCTGCATAATTTTCATCAGTTGCTGAAACAGCTGCAGCGGTTGCTATTTTCTGTAGAACTTTTTTAATGGCTTGAATAAATATATATTTTCAAGCTTACGACCTGAGCAAACAAAAAGCTCGTAGAAATAAGAAAAAAAAGAAGAGAATAAGAATAACACAATAAAAATGTCACAACCCGAACAAAGGCTCGGATCGCGACACGGGAAAAAGAACCCCCGAGATTCTCCAAGTCGACTCATGGCATGAACATGACATCTAAAGCACAACACAATAATGCGGAATTCTAACATATAAAATAGCAAAAGTCTAAAAATATGATAACATCGAATATCTGAATACATAACAACGATCTGAAACTGAAAACATACTTTGTCTGATAAGCCTCTACATATTGACGAGTTAATGGGACAAGACCTCAACTAACTCACTAAAGACTAAAATTGAAAATCTTGAATACAACTGATAAAAGGGTCCTCGAAGGATGAGGACTCACCAGCTCTGGCCAGAAGATGCTACTCTAAGGATCTGGCTAACGCGGGACTGAACCTGAATGACTGAGCCTGTATCATGAAATGATACAGCATAGAGTACGCGGTCAGTACGTGAAATGTAACGAGTATGCAAGGTAAGTAAAACCGATAAGTAAGTAAAAATAAAAAATCATGCATATCATAAAATGTTTCGTCATAAGATTCTGAGAGTAGGGCTTGCATGCTAGTATCTGAAAACATGATTTAAATATAACTGAATATCATAACTGAATAGAATAGCCCAAAGCTGAAAATGATTATTCATAAGTAAAACTAAACATTGGTCAAACCTGCTGAAAACATAATATCATGATTGATGAACATGCATAACTGAAATCATGAGGAACAATGGGATACTCATCATATAACCGACATTATCACGATAGAGCTTACGTGGTCCCGACTATTACACTCAAGTGGGCAGAGCCATCTAAAGCTTTGCTAGAGCTAAGGATGCTGCCATGATATCAATATAAGCTGAAGGCCCCTTTAGGAGCAGGGAAAGCTCACAAGGGAGGTCCCAAATAATCTAATCATACCTACGTTGGAACATAGTTCTGAGGCACAGGGTTGACTGACCCTTAGCCTACTCGGTGCTAAACACTACTCCCAAAAACATGCATATGCTCTCCATCATTTTTCAATGAAGCTGAACCATCATCTTGCAATGAAGCTGAATCATAATAATATATGTCTAATCTGAAAACATAACATGAGGAGCCTTGGTTCAAACCAGACCACAAGCTGAAAAGAGTGGGAGTCTATACTCCAAAATCCATGTGGTAAGCAAATAACATGAAATCATGGAACATACTTGATCATATGGGCTTGCCCAAACTTAAACATACTTGAAATAGACTTTGATAGTCAAAAACATGAATATAGACATGGATAATTCAAAATCATACTTTCATCATATACATCTCATCATGCTTGAAAACATATATCATAATCTTAACCTTTCATGAACTTTTATAATTGGGCATCATAATTGTAGGACTTTGAAAACATAAATTTGTAATTGAAAACATTATAAAACATGCCAATGAATCATAATTCAACATTAGAAACATGAATGGATCATACCCATGACAGATCCTTAGAGAATTCATAAGCTGGGTTAAAACCCCATAGATTCATCAAATTAGGATTTTCATGAATTTGAGAAGGGACTAGGCATGGGAGTGGATGGATACACCCATTCATAACCCTATATACCTGGGTACTTTTGATTTCTTAACCTTCTTGAATTCCAAAGAAATTGGAGAACACTTGATGAATTTCTGAGCTTGATCACCCTTGGAAACTTCTAGACTTGCATCCATGGAGGTTTAGACGAGCTAAACCTTCTTAAAACACACTTATCTGAGCTTAAAACAACGTAGTTTAGGTTTTAGAAACTTAGAAATTACGGAAAAACCCTTAATAAATTCGCAGGGAAAATCATACTGTCAGTTCCAACGAGGGATAGGACAACTCGTTGCCTGAGGAACGACTCGTGGTCTTCCCCCGTTGTCAACACTGGAAGCCTTCACTCTGTCGGCCACCACGAGGGACACCATGACTCATGGTGACTAGTCGTTGGGGACACTGCCAAACCTTTTAACATCCAAGTCAAATTCTTGACCACAACCAACCTAACGACTCATGGCCCTGACCACGAATCGTGGCTTCACCTGTAGTCAACCCACAGACCGAAAATCTAACCAAACTCTCCCTTGTCTCCACGAGTCACCTAACGACTCGTAGTGTACCTCATGGGTCACTGGACGACTAGTCCTGTGACCTGGTGTAGAAATTTCTATTTTCTTTGTTTCAAACCTCGGGTCTGATCTTAGGGCTTTCGGGGTATTACAATATCTCCCCCTTGGGAACATTCATCCTCGAATACGGATAAACATACTGAAAACCAGAGAAATGCAATTGCCATACCAAATACTGAACATTTAAAGCTGAAAACTGACGGAGTGACTAACTCTGAACTGAAATACATGACTGAACTGATTTCATGAATCACATATACATACATTGACATGAAAGAACCTGGAACACATGAACTGAACATGAAACTGAATAGAGTACTAGGGATGAAACTGATACCTCAAGCTGAAATTGAGTGGGGAGGGAATAGATGTGGGTATTTAGCCATCATATCTACTTCGGCTTCCCTTGTAGCTCCCTCAACATGTTGATTCCTCCACAAAACCTTTACTGAAGCTACTTCCTTGTGTCTTAGCTTCCGAACCTGACGATAAATTATTTCCACCGGAACCTCCTCATAGCTAAGTCTATCCTTTGCAACTATACTCTCCACTGGGACAACCAAAGCTGGATCACCCATACGCTTCTTCTAGAGCAATACATGGAAAACTGGATGTACTAAAGACAATTCTGAAGGCAACTATAACTCATAGGACACCTTGCCAACCCGTCTCACAATCCGGTATAGGCCAACATAACGGGGACTAAGTTTCCCTTTCTTCCCAAATTTCATCACTCCCTTCATAGGAGATACCTTCAGAAACACCCAATCATCAACTTCAAACTCAAGTTCTCTCTTGATCACATCCGCATAGGACTTTTTCCGACTCTGAGCTGTTTTCAACTTTTCTCTTATAAGATGAACCTTCTCCACAACCTCATGAACTGAATCTGGTCCCATCAATGTAGCTTTACCGACTTCAAACCAACCAATTAGTGATCTACATCTCTGCCCATAAAGAGTCTCAAACGAAGTGATCTGAATGTTGGAATAGTAATTATTGTTATATGAAAACTCAATGAGAGGCAAATGGCCATCCCAACTACCTTTGAAATCCATCACACACGCACTCAACATATCCTCAAGAGTCTGAATGGTCCGTTCAGCCTGACCATCTATTTGCGGGTGAAATGCTGTGTTAAGCTTGACATGAGTACCAGGTCCCTTCTAAAACGATCTCCAAAACTGGGAGGTAAACTGAGTACCTCTATCTGATATGGTGTACAAGGGCACTCCATGCAACCAAACTAACTCCCGAATGTACAACTTAGCATAATCCTCCACAGAATTGATAGTTTTGACTGGTAGGAAATGAGCTGCTTTAGTAAACCTATCTACAATCATCCAAATAGAGTCATACTGTCGACGAGTATGAGGCAACCCCATAATGAAGTCCATATTGATATCCTCCCACTTCCAAGTAGGAATAACAATGTCTTGAAGCACACCTCCAGGTCTTTGATGCTCAACCTTCACCTGTTGACAATTCAAACACTTAGTCACAAACTCTGCTATGTCCTTTCTCATACCATTCCACTAATAAACTTCTCATAGGTCACGGTACATCTTGGTGGCACTTAGATGTATAGAATATCTGGAACCATGAGCCTCATTCAACATCCGCTCCCTCAAATCATCAACACCCGATACACACAAATGACCCTGATATCGTAGTACACCATCTTCCCCTTGAGAGGAAAACCTCCACCTTCTGATTCTGGACGTCTTCCTTCAACTTTACTAAAATAGGATCCTCTTCTTGTCTGGCTTTGACCTCGGTCACCAAGGAAGATTCTGATCCATTCTGAACAATGATACCACCATTCGTCGAGTCAACAAGACGAACTCCTAGTCATGCAAGCCGATGCACATCCTTCACTAACTCTTTCCTCTCCTCACCTACGTGGATCACACTCTCCATAGAAAGCCTACTAAGAGAATCTGCCACCATATTAGCCTTCCCAGATGATAATGGACACTTATATCATAATCTTGAAGAAGCTCTAACCACCTTCTTTGATGTAGATTTAGATCCTTCTGGGTAAACACGTACTGTAGGCTTTTGTGGTCTTTAAACACATCTACATGGATCCCGTACAAATAGTGTTTCCAACTCTTTAAGAAAAATACTATCACTGCCAATTCGAGGTCGTGAGTCGGATAATTCTTCTCATGGACCTTCAGCTGCCTGGAAGCATAGGCTATAACCTTACCGTGTTGCATTAATACACAACCAAGGCCGATCCTTGAGGTGTCACAATATACCACAAACCCATCGGTACCCTCAAGTAGAGTCAACACTGGTGAGGTGAGTCAAGTCTTTAACTCTTGAAAGCTCTTCTCACAGGCCTATGACCATTGTAACTTCATTTTTTTATGGGTCAACTTAGTCAAAAGTGCTGCAATGGATGAAAATCCTTCCACAAACCTCCTGTTGTAACCAGCTAAGCGCAAGAAACTCCTGATATCTGAAGGACTAACTGATCTAGGCCAATTCTTCACAGCTTCTATCTTTTGAGAGTCCACCTATACACCCTCACTTGACACCACATGACCCAAAAATGCTACTGAGTCTATCCAAAACTCTCACTTGCTGAACTTAGCATATAATTGTGATCCTTCACAGTCTGTAGCACCACTCTAAAATGAGCGGCATGCTCCTCCTTGCTCCGAGAGTATATGAGAATGTCATCTATGAACACGATCATGAATATATCCAAATACGGCTTAAACACCCTGTTCATCAAATCCATAAAAGCTATAGGAGCATTCGTTAGTCCAAAATACATAACTACAAACTCATAATGACCATACTGAGTCCTGAAGGTGTAACACCCCAAAACTTTTCTAGACCAAACTCAGACATTTCATTAAAAACTAGGGGAAAATCAGAAAATTTTCTTAGAATGACCGAGATAACGATTCGTTGTTAGCAGTAATGACCCGTTGTCTGGGTCGTAGTTAGCCCTGTTAGATATTCTTTGGGAGCTAATAGGATCTAGAACGACCCGTTGTGAGAAGAAATGAGTCATCCTGTCATTTGTTGCATTCCCAAGTCAGAACCTACTTAATCCCTTTCCAGGAACCCACGAGTCAAATAACGAGTCGTCGCTTGATATAACAACTCGTGGTGTGACTCGTTAGTTGGGGCTCCCAAGTATTTTTTACCAACTCCTTCAGTGACAACAAGTGGCAACAATGACTTGTTGTATCACACGAAGAGTCGTTGTGTCCACCCATGGTATCAAGCCCCAAAACTCTTCAGGATTTCCAGTAGCCATAACGGGAGGTGACCACGACTCGTTGGTTGAAACGGGCCCCCCAATGTTTTATTCAAGACCCTGCCAATGGCCATGGGATGTACCAATGACTCGTTGGTTCTTTCAATGAGTCATGGTCCCCACTCGTTGTCAGTTCCAGTAAGACCTTGGTTAAAGTCCAGGACAAATGACTGGTCCCAACAAGTCGTGATATCAACCAAAGACTCCTTGAGTGACCCGTTGGTCCCCGTCGGGTAGTTTTTCAAATTTTATTTTAGGGTTATTTTAGTAACTTCTCACCCTTTTAATCACTAAACTACGTTGTTTTGGGTTATATTCAGGGGATTTAGAGGGTAATCGACGTTTATACTTTATTCCTCTCATTCCCTCAGAAGTCAGAAAATAGAATCTTAGTCAGGAAGCACAGAGGGCAAGGGTTTCAATTTCTTCTCCTCAAAATTTCTCAAGGATTTTCTCAGGAATCCTTCACCAGGTATATGGGAATTTAGTAAAGGAATTTTCCTTTCCTTGTGCCCCAAAATCCATCTAAATTTTCTTATTAGTTCTAAGCCTTGAATTTTCGAATATGAGTAAATTATCAGTCAGATTCCATCTATATCATGTGGAATATTGTTCATGTTAATTGTTGTTATATTACCACTATCTAGTGATCATGTTGATACTTGTTCCTATAAAGATGGTTTTAGCCCTAGTTCTTGAATACAGTAAATTAGAGTCTTGCATAATTGTCAGTTATTCATGTTGCTTGATTCTATCAGTGTTGGAATTTCCCATATTATTAATTTCAATTGAAATCTTAGACAATTGCATGCTAGTTCAGTTTTATTTAGAATATTAGCATTTTTCAATATTATCAAAAATGCCAGCTGATCAGTTTGACTACAGTCTTTTCTTGAGGTGTTAGAAATGCCTCCCAAATATCAGTTATCAGAATCAGTTATCAATTACCAGATATCAGTTTGCTCTTTTGACGGTTACGATGCTTCCAGATAAGCAGCTTTGGCTAGTCTTAGAACACCAGTTACAGAATCCGGTCTGATAAGACTCTCAGAGTACTTCCAGATAAGTATCCCTAATCTAGTCTTGGACCCCAATTTTGAGATATCAACATAGTAGTCAGATAAGGACCATCCAGTGGGAGTAGGACTTAGCACCGAGTAGACTGGGATTCCAGCACACTCAGGTTCCCAGAACTACGTTGCCACCGTAGGTTATTTTATTGGCCCTATAGCCCCAAATTTGTGATCACCCATTTCATGCCTTTATGCCCTGGAAAGGTATATTGTGTCTTATCAATGGGGCGTATACATCAAACTCCACGTTAAGCTCACGTGGTTATATGTCGGTTATAGACTCTCTCACTAGTCAGTACAGTTTTAGTTTAGCTCAGTTCAGTATCTTAGATCCTGGACATGTCTATGACCATTTAGCTTGGGTCATTATTGACCATATCAGGTATATTTTGGTTGTTAAGTTTTCAGTATTTCAGTTGGTCATTTCATGTCATCTCAGTTTAGTTACTTTCTCTTTCATGTTTATTATATCTCTCACTTACTCACTACGTTCCAAGTACTGAAACAACCTTCTATGATGTATCATATTATGATACAGGCACAAGTTCTCAGCCCCAACATCATCAGTAGGTTCCTTCAGACGATACCAGCAACAACTTTTGGTGAGTCCTCATCTTTTGAGGACGATAATTATTTTCAGTTAGACTTTAGAGTTAGCTAGCGGCTTGTCCCAACAACTCATCATTAGCAGATAACTTTCAGACATAAACTCAGATATTCAGTATTGTTTTTAAGATGTACGGATTTTTATCAAATCAGTTTTATTAAATGATTTTATTTAATTAAAGCTTCCACTTATGTTTACTCAGTTTACCAATGTTATGATAAACCATGGGTTGGCTTGAGGTTACTTGTACCTCCAAATACCGTGTCTCATCCAGGGTATATACTCGGGTTGTGATAAAAGGCTGTCGTCGAAGTGTGACTCTTCCAAATTCTGAGCTAATGATACCTGGATCTGAGGTCTATCTTTGAGAAATACTTGGCACCCTGAAGTTGGTCAAACAAGTCATCAATTTCGGGGAGAGGATACTTGTTCTTGACAGTGACCTTGTTCAACTGCCGCTACCAATACACATCCGAGGGGAACCATCCTTCTTCTGGACAAAGAGAACTGGTGCACCCCACGGGGATTTGCTAGGTTTGATGAAACCCTTGTCTAAGAGATCCTTCTACTACTCCTTCAACTCTTTTAGCTTAGCTGGTACCATTATATAAGGAGGAATAGATATAGGTTACGTATTGAGAAGAAGGTCAATACCAAAATCGATCTCCCCCTCAGGAGAAATTCTCGATAAATCATCTAGAAACACCTATGGATATTCGCACATTATAGGAATTGACTCAATAGTTGGGGTTTCAGATTTAGCATCTTTAACCCTAACTATATGGTACACGCAACCCTTAGAAATCATCTTTTTGGCCTTAAGGTAGGAAATGAAATGACCTACAGGCACAACTGAACTACCCTTCCACTCTAGGACTGGCTTACCCGAAAACTAAACTCTATCACACTGATTTTGCAATTTACTGAGGCATAACATGCATGTAACCAATCCATGCCAAAGATATAATCAAAATCTATCATGGCTAACTCTACTAAATCTGCTGAGGTGACTTTCTGAAGGACTATGACAGGGAAATTTCTGTATACCCATCGAGCTATAACTGAATCACCAACTAGAGTAGAGACTGAGAAGGGTTCTGATAGGATTTTGGGACTAACTCTGAAAATACTAGCAACATAGGGCATCACAAAAGACAAAGTAGCCCCTAGATCTAATAAAGCATACACATCAAGGTAGAATACTCATAACATACCAGTAACTACATCTGGAGAGGCCTCTTGCTCCTAATAAGATGCGAGTGCATAAAATCTGTTTTGACGCTGACCACCACTTGCACTAGTGGAGGCTCCCTGCTAAATTAAGCCTGCTGGTGAAGCTGTTGAACTACTGGTTGGGTCTCGGCCTCTACCATGACCCTGTCTAGTTGTTGGGCAATCTCTAAGCATATGTCTGGGCTTCCCACACCCAAAACAAGCACCTTTACCTGCTAAGCACTGTCCAGTGTGTCTCCCGCCATACCTATCACAAGTTGGAATACTGGGCTCCACAGATATGATCCCCTGACCTTGAGATCTTGATGCTCGTCTCCTCTGGTTGCGCGTAGATTTGGAGGGCACACTCGCTGCTGACGGTGCTGGGGCTGATGATCTCTGGTAGGACTGCTGACAGTGCCCACCACTAGGTCTCTGCTGGGAGAATCCAAAGCTATCAGTCCTGGCCCTCTTTGCCTCTCTCTTCCTCTCACTCACCTGTACTGCCTCTATTTGCTGGATGTACAGAATTATCTGTGAGATATCAATGCCCTAATAAAGCATCACGTTCTGACAATCTTTGACCATAGTCTGCTGTTCGATGCACGAACCGACTCACTCGAGCCCTCTGGTCTGCCACCATCTTAGGTGCATATTTAGATAGGTGGGTGAACTCTAGAGCATACTCCTGGACTGTCATGTTATTCTACCTCAAGTTCACAAATTTAGCTGCTTTGATCTCCCTCATCTTTTGGGGGAAGAACCGACCTAAAAATGTGGTATGGAACTCATCCCAACCAATAGGGAATGCTCCGACTCCCCTACCATCCTTTCACTGTCTGAACCAGATATGTGCAACCCTTTTCAATCGATAAGAGGCTAAGGGTTCATCCTAAGAAAGTCCCTGACTCTTGTCGCTACTGCATTCCCATTATGGGGAACATGTGCTATTGCCTGTTGGCTGACTTGGGCAGTCAAAGCCTAAACTAACATCTAATGACAGCCTCAACTCTGTATGGTCCACCTACTCAGGCTCATGATTCTCGCAGGCTGGTGGAGCCTACTAGTCCCCATCTCTGTTGCCATTCTCATGGCCATTTTCATTTATGTTTCTTCTTCCATTAACTCAGTGAGGAGGCATAATTTTGCAAACGCGTATGGAACGAGTTAGAAAGATAGAGTAACATTTCATCGCAAGACATAGATCATGAAAAAAGGTAATATTTCCTAAAAGGTTTCATATCCTCTTCGTCATTTTGTGTTTTTCTTATGTATTTTGCTTCAACATTATGCTCATGAAAATGATCTTGATATGGTGACTTTTGAAGCTATGTAGAATACCTATCATATCCCTAGGATATCCATACATATCATTAACTCTCCAAGGTATTCGGTCATATTGTTGATCCATCTCTCCTTATTGGGAGCACTTTTGTTGCACACTTGTATCACTAATCAAAGCAAATCAAGTGTGATAGAGTAGATCAAAGCATACAAAATAGTATATCTTTTAGATCAAAGCATACAAAATAGTATATCTTTCACTTAGTAGAACCAATTGCCTAAGTCCCCCACAACGACATCAAAATTCGTATCGACTAAATCCATATTTATTTAAGAGTGTGTATATGATCGATTGCAATATGATTTATCCAACAAAGAGTCAGGAGCATATTCACAAGGACTTAGTATTGGTGAATTCAACTAAGTGAGCAAATATATGATTGGGTGCTTTAAAAAGCTACTTAAGGTAGTTGAGGAGAGAGAATTAAATTAAGAATCTAGATCTAAATTCAAAATGGGATAAATCAATGAGAAGTAAACCTTAGATGTGTCCCCGCATAGGGTTGATCTCCAACTAGATCACCCAATTAGGTTAATAAACCGCATAGGGTTGATCCAACTAGATCACCCAATTAGGTTAATAAATAATGGATTCTTACAAATATTCAAATAATCACTAAGCAAACACTTTGTGCATTTCAACAACTAAGCAGTGTTTATCTCAACCAACTCTTTCAAATTGAGAAGAATTCAAAACAAACTGAATGTAAAATTGCCAATTAGATTTAATAAATTTCCAAGAGAATCTATTAAGTAAGGTTTATGCTTTGGGTTGTTGTTCATTAATGCTATCCAAATCCTAATTGGCTCTTTCAAGCGCAATTGGAGTAATTTAGAATGAATTTGGTGTTTACAATCATCAATTTCAACTTACAAATCAAAGATCAATTAAATATTTAAAATTCCGTAATTAATTTATCCTAATGGGATCAATAAGATTCAAAACCCCATTAGGTTCACAATCCTAGATGAAAATTTATATGTTTATGAGTAGAGAAGAAGAAGAAAGCATAGAATTAAACACGATCAACTTACAATCCAATTGAAGATAGAGAAATCCAAAATATGAAATTAGATCTCCAAAATAACTTCAAAATATAATGGGTGTTCTCTAGGTGCTCTATTCTCTACTGTAATGTTCAACCCCCCCCCCCCAAGAAAAAACACTAAAATGACAATTTGTACTAAGACCAAAATCCTAAGTCCAACTTTAACTCAGCAGGCCCAGTTCACAATTACAGATCGTATATTGAATTTACGATTTGTAATTTGCACTACAAGTTGCATCATCTCTTTGTTCTATCAACTGCCATGCTTCAATTAACATACCATACTTTGAATATGTGATCTGTATTTGTACCTCATGGATTGCATTTTTGGGTTTTCAATTCTCTGAATGTTGAAATATGACTTTATTTACAATCTGTATTTTGCATTTATGGACCGTATCTACTCCCGTACTTTGGAGGCCCAAGTTTCAAACAATCTGAATCTCGTTATGTGGTGCCATTTTGTGGTCCATGAATTGAATCTGCAGACCATGCGTGGGTTTGTACTTTGTGAATAGACATGCAACTCTCTTAAGTTGATCCACAATTGAATTCAAGAATCGTAATTTGAATATATGGCTCGTCTGTTCCCTCTTTTATAAGATTTCCTGGGAATGATGCCTCTTTGCTCATATTTATTGGGATTCTTAAAACTTAGCAAAATAAAATTAGTATTTACTTAAATTGGCACTTAAAGGTATGCAAAACTCTATGAAAAGAAGCACAAATATATAGTAGAACCCAACATATTAATCTTCACTCTTCAATCTCTAGTGACATCAAGGAATCACTGACAAGGTTCAAGACTTGAAATTTTGAGCAATTCTTCTTCCAACAAGGTAATTCTTCATCCTGGATCCTTGAATGCATATAATTTATTACTCCATAGTGTTGTTCTAAGGTTGGAACTCATTGGATGATGTTAGAAAGTCATGAGTCTTTTTGATAACCTAGGTTTGAAGGGTATGGGTTTGTTTTGGAGTGAAGGATGGATGTGGATGTTCTTTTTGTGTTGGTAATGGAAAATTCTATTGTTATTTGAGTTTTAGAAAGAGGTGGATAATAGAACACTCCACCCATAAAGGACTTGGATTGCCTATTCCCTCCAGGTGTTTGAAGAAATGCTTCTTTAAGCTAGAAATTGTGACGTTAATATAAATTGTGATAATTATCGTCATTATTCATATAGATAGACCTTGATAAGGATTATTGGTTAAGGTTAGCAATGAGGAGGCAGATCATAAATGTATGTAAGGATAAAACCTATCTTCCCTCATATATCATGACTCCCCAAAAATGTGAATTTTTCCGTGTGTGATATGTTGATCATTCTTGAGTCCATGAAAGGACCTTAACTCTCCAAATAAGTTGTTTATCTTGGTCATATATTTCCTTAAGTATTCCATCATCTCACAATGGTTATTTATTTATTTAAATGCTTAGCATATTCACGATCCAGTAGGAGTACTTTCCACTATTCATGAGATATGTAGTTACTACGTACTAATTTATTGAAGTTCATAATATCTCTTGATAGAGTATTGTGCTTCTCATGTGGTTATGTTTACTGTTCCATTGGAATCTCAAAAGACTAATGAATGTTTAGGTAAGGAATATAAGATACTCCAAAAAATGTTAGAATCGTTATGAATTACAAGAATGAATGATCTCTACTTGAATAATAGTAAGCTACTAATGATATTAACGTTCTAAGAATGTAGACCCCGACTGTGGTAGATGATGACTCACCTCATCAGTTTGACGTTATTACCGCATGAAGGCCCAATTGTGATAGATAACATTTCAAGATACATAAATGACCGTGCCTAGCATGACGGTCCGGGATAGGGTAAATACTATCCCCAATGATTTAATGAAAGATAAAAAGGATACTTTCTCAAAAAGAATTAAGAAAGGTATGTAACTCTCTAAGCTAAGTATAATGAACCCCTGTGGTACTTTCAAGTTTTGATGATATTGTATCTTGACTTATATATCTCCCTATTTCCATTGGTGCTACCTTATATCATTTTGTTGCCTTATCATACGAGTACTATTCAATATATACTCATGTCTCTTTTGTCTGGGGTATTGCACTCACAATGGAGGTATAGACGTATAGGTTGAAAAACATCCACACTAGGTTGTCCTCTCTAGTTTTATTACTTCTGATGAGCCCCTTTCCTATCGAGGCAATGTTTTGTATAGAGATCCTAGTATGTACATAATGTTTTGGGTATGTAGAGGTCCTATCCCAATGTTCCTATAGTTGATTGGATCCCTAGAGCCTTTATATACCTATGGACATGTTTATATTGTGTTATATATTTTCGATCAACCTTTAAATCTACATTATTAAACTCATGTTTGGGATCCATATCTCCTGTTGCGTATGAGAGAAAGGTTCTTTTAAAAATGTTGCATGGTTTTATCTATCTTCTCCTCCTATGATAGTAATATGATGTCTTATTCTCATAGAGATGGTCCACTCAGGCAAGCTAAGGCATAGGGTGCTGGTACTCTCCATAGTGGCTTGGGGAATGACAACAAATACCCAATCACCTCTTTGCCATAGTGACACCTGAGCTCGCCACCGCGAATGGTGATGACTAGTACTAGATATCAACAAAATGTCTTATTTATCACTATAACAACTCTCAAGGTCATTTTTTGATTTTTGCCTCTTTTTCCACATTTGACCCTCCCCATAGCTTTTGTTAGTAGTATATGACTTGTGAGATAGGAGTTATAATCCCTTAGGTGATTGGAGAGTTTCAAGGAAGTTTTTGAGTTTTAGGGGTTTGAAACTTAGAAAGTTTGAGGAAAGTCAATATTTTGAGTTAACGATGCGGACTCAAGTTTGGACGATTCCACTTGGTCTAGAGGATGAATCATGACTTGCTTGGATGGTTTAGTTGTGTTATGAACTTAGAAGACCTGAGAAAGGCATTGATGGTTAGTTGTTCACTTTTATATATAAAGACATTGTGAATTTGTTTTCCATCTAAACTCTTCATGCTCTTAATGTATCATAATTATCTTACTCTTGTCTTGCTATGGAATTAGAAAACTCTCTAACATTGAACTCTACATTGTTGGAATTTTATAGCTGGAATTAGAGTATATCGAGAAGGATGTTATTGTTGATGGATTGTACAAATTGAAGGATATGATGTTGTTAATGAATGCTAAGAAGACACTATGAAAATAGAATTGGTTATTAGTTGCTAGATGATTAAGTTAGATCAATATAGATGCAACAAATCTTAAGTCCAAAAAGAAATCCATATGATAACTTCCAATCGTTTATGTTTCAAGTTATCTATTCTAAAGTCTTGAGTCTACTGCCAAAGCTTCAAAGTTTCCTTCAAGCTTTCAAGTTAAAGTTACTACAAAGTTCTTAAGTGACATGTTCATGTTACTAAGTTTATATTAAGTCACAGTCATTTCATGAGTTTTTGAAATGTTATAAGTTTAGTGAGTCGTTAAGTCTTGATGCACTTTCATGACATATGCATTATTATACATACTATCCTGTCCAAGTATCCAGATATACTACCTAATCCAAGGATCGTAATATACTATCTCTTGTTCGAGTATCGGAAGGCCTACAGGTGACTATATACATCTATTATCCCCAGTTCAATTATTGGAAGTCCTCTATCCTATTGATTTGATTTCAGTATACTATTGCTATTGTCTTACAGTTATTATTTTTCACCCTTATATATCAGTACATATCATTCATATTGACGTCCTTTCACCTAAGGACCCCTGCTTTCGTGCTGCAGGTGCAAGTAGATGCTTCAATCATCCATTGCAATAGTAGCTTGATTTCTGCGATAGAGTTGCTATGCTCCTTTGTTTATGGCGCAGATTTTGATAGGTTGTCAGTTTTGCATGTATATGAGTTTTTGATACACAAAAAATGGGTAGGCAAGGCCCTTGTCCTGACCATCAGTTTAATACATTTACAGAGGATTTGTGGACCTGGTTTTAATTTGTATAGTATAGTTTATGGCCTTGCTGGCTTTGTGCTTTTGTATTCAGATGTATTGCAGCCTTGCCAGCTTTTCTTTTCTTTCTATTATTGAGTTGTTACCTTGTCGATTCAAAGGCCGATTTACCTTAGGTTGAGGGGTGTCATGTGATACTGTATCGTCAAAATTTTTAATTAAATATATGTACATAATTAAAAGACAAAATTAAAATAAAGAACTAATAAGATAAAGTGACACTACTTACACCAAAGAGCAGCACAACTCGTTTGTTTAGGTGCCTTAACTCTCACCTAGAGGTCATGAGTTCAAAACTCAACAATACCTTTCTTAATATATTTTTCTAAAGTAGTTGTGAGTTGTCCAGGTTCAAACACTAGATCTTTTAGAAGTTAACAAAATTGTAAGTCAATCAGTCCAAAGTACATATTATATAATTTGGGACAAGTTCATATTACACACTTAAGAAAGGATGTTGTTGCTTTTTTAGTTAATTTTATTTATTTATTTTTATTTTAAAATGTGACACCACTTGCGGAAAATTCTGTGTACGCCACTATGTCGGTCCATATGTTATGTTGTACAACAGGTTATAATAGTGGGTCTTCATGGGCTGAATATTAAAAATATAGCTGAGATATAGTCGTTTGCTTGGTTTGATAGGCACTCGGTTCCAGTAGCACCTCCCTAGGTTTGGGGCACGATAGTTAGAAAGAATCTCGAAGTACTCGCGAGTGATTTTGACCATGGATGGAAATTCTAGTTATCTTAACATTTCGAGTAGGCGATAGTTTTTATTTTATCAAGACGATATTGGATCGGTGATTTGATGATTCCAACAGGATCGAAATGTGCATAGTTCTTTTCGACAAACTTACCAGGTAGTCCACCAGGTCGTGATATTAATTTGGCATTTATCTAGATATGCACACTCATCCCATTTCTATTCCCCCACATAGGATGACACGAGTTGATTTGAAAGATTTGAAGTAGACATTGCAAGATATATTGAGCAAGGAATTCATTAGGCATAGTGTTTCTCCTTGAATTTTGAGACTCATTCTTTTTTACTTTATTTCTTCTGCAGTTATTTTCTTATTGTTAAAGTTTATAAGGATGTGGGTTTACCTATCGTTGGGACAGATAAGGTGACATCATGACCTTAGTTTTTTGGTCGTGACACTCTCATTATCTGTTTATGTTCTTGAAACTCACTCGAATTAATCGGGATGCAAATCAAATATAAAAATCACAACAAAAAACCCTACGAACTTGTGAATCGAATATATATGTGCTACTTGAATTTCAACTTAAAAGAACTTGATTAATAATAATATAAAAAAAAGATCAACAATCATTGTCTGTTGCATTTTGCACTTCTAATGTATGCATTCTTTTGTGATTTGCATATTGTCCAATTTATATTTATGATTCAAAAAATTTCGAGAGGCTCCAAGTCGACCCATGACATGAACATACATCTAACTCAATCATAAATAAGCAGAAGATCATCATAAATAGCATAGTGGAAGTCTAAACAAACATAACATCTGATTACATATACAAGTCTAAAGCCGAATACAACTATGACCGAAAAAGCCTCTAACATTGACTAGTTGATGCGACAAGACCCCAACTAACTCATTATAGTCTGAAAACTGAAAAGAAGAAATAGAACTGATAAGAAGGGCCCTCCCAAGATGAGGACTCACCAACTGAGGCTAATCAAAGCTAACTCCTCGAATTTGACTAGCAGTGGGACTGAGCCTGGATATCGGATCCTGTATCATGAAATGATACAACATAGGGTATTCGTTGAGTACACAGGATGTACCAAGTATACAAGGTGAGTAAAACCGCTAAGTAAAATCATAAATCATGCATATAATAAAACACAATCAAGATAAGATTCTGAGAATAGGGCTTGCATGTTATTTTCTGAAATCATGATCTGAACATAATTGAACATCATAACTGAATCGAATGACCCAAAGTTGAAAACTTATAATTATAAGTAAAAACTGAATATTGGGTCAAACCTGCTAAAAAATAATATCATGACTAATGTATATGCATAACAGAAATCATGAGGAATAATGGGAGACTTGTCATATACGTCGACATTACCACAATAGAGCTTACGTGGTCCCTACTATCACACTGAAGTGGGCAGAGCCGTCCAAAGTTTTTCCAGGGCTAATGATGCTACCATGATATCTATATCAAGCTCAAGTCCTATTGGGGGCAAGGGAAGCTCACAAGGGAGGTCCCAAAGTATATAAATAAACCTATGTTGGCGCATAGTTCTGAGGCGCAAGTTGACTGACCCTTAGCCTACTCGATGCTAGACACTACTCCCAAAAACATGCATATGCTCTCCATCATTTTCCAATGAAGCTGACCATCATCTAGTGATGAAGCTGGATAATAACATACATGCATAATCTGAAATCATAACATGAACAACCTTGGCTCAAACCATACCACAAGCTGAAAATAATGGGAGTCTTGACTTCAAAACCATGTGGTAAGCTAATTCATGAAATCATAAGACATACTTGATCATATGGGCTTGCCCAATACTTAAACATTTTTGAAATCAACTTGTTTCTCTTTGAAAACATGAACATACATGGGTATTTCAAAATCATACTTTCTTCATAAACATCTCATCATGCTTAAATACATATCTCATAGATCTCAACTTTCATGAGCATTCATGGATGAGAATCATAGTTTAGAAAACTTGAAAATATAATTTATAATTTAAAACATTGTAAAATCTACCAATTTATCATAATTCATCATCTAAAATGTGTTTACATTTAAAACATGCTTAAATCATATCGATGATTGAAACTTGGAAATTCATGCATTGGGTAAAGGCCCCATGAAATCATCAATTAGAACATCATGAATTGAGAGGGGCATGGGTGTGGACAATTGCACCCATTCATAGCGTTACATACTTGAAGGGATCTGATTTTCACACTTTCTTGATTACCTAAAGAGAATTGAGGAAGAACTTTGTAGAACTAAGCTTGATAACCTCTAAACTTCTAAACCTGCATGCATGAATTAGGATGGGCTTAGGATGACTTAAATATTCTTAAAAAACTCAATTCTGATCTTAAAATGACATAGTTTAGTCCTTAGAAATGTAGGAATCACGGAAAAAATAAATTGCCAGTCCCAATGAGGGACTGGATGAATCGTTATCCCTGGCCACGACTCGTGGTCTGCATTCATTACTTGCACTGCCAAAATTCTTCTGAGAGCCACCATGATTCGTGGTGTACCCAACGTGTCGTGGTGACTAATACTGTTACACCACGTAAAATGTTAGCAATTTATAGGCATACGCGTGGGTTGTGACGAGTAAAGAGAGCTTGACGCATGTGGAAAGAGCCTCGAAAGCATGATCGGGTGAGGCCGAGCCGTGAAGACCTAGCGCGATGCGTCAGCCTGTCTGTGCTCTAGGCAGCGTGCGGCGCCAGGCAGACTAACGCCCTGGTAGACGCGGCGCGTCACCCTCCCTAGTGCGTTGGCCGGTGCGAGGCGCCCATGTGCCACTGCCCATGTTTATATATAAGGCACCCTAGTTCAAGTCAAATCAGTTGTATAATATTCCCCTCGGCCAGAAATAAAAGAAGCAACATTCACTAAATTTTTATCAAATTACGCTACCAAATGCCATCTAAACGCAAATTAACTTTGGGTAACAAGTCCTAGGCCTATGGGAAGCATTTCTATGGAGTTATTTCTCAAAAATTCGCTCAATATACCAGAACCCTGCCGAGTAAAGGTTGTCAAAATTTCTCCAAATTGAATCCTAAACGGCCACGAGCATTAGGTATGCATTTCTCCCTTCTAAACTCTCGAGAAATTGTGGGTTTTCATTTGAGTTATACAAAGTTGAATTATAGTTAATATTATTATCAAAAGATAGCGTTATTTGTTGAATTTAGTATTGAAATTAGCCCTATTCTTTCAGCATAGGGGCTGCAGTTGAGTGGAACGGCTGATTATAGGTCGAAACCTACCGGTTAAATGAAATTCAGAATTCGAGGTATGTTAAGGCAAAATCCTTTGGCAAGTTATTCCTGTAGTATTGTAATACGACCAAAATCCTTGCAAGAAAGCTAGAAGCATGAATAGTGTGGTTAGCTGCTATATTAGTTGCGATTAGCATTTCCTGTTTAGATTGGGGCTGACCCTACCTTGTATAGCCTTCCGTTGTCTAGCCTCAAGGTTACTAGCTGTGTCATCGCCTACGGGGTTATATGGATCGCTCTAAGGAGCTATATGTTGTCCCAAGGGACTATACTCAGGCCCAAGAGCCATATTACAATCCATCCATAGATGGACTATTATTTTTATACCGTATTGGCATCAATGACCCTTGTCGAGCCTATGTGCCCAGGGTGCAGTTACTGGAGTTCACTGGACTCAAACACAACTACAGGAGCAGAGCGAGCTTAGTTGTAGACCCAGGGGACAGACAGGTTGGCTATACTTACCTGTTGACTTATTTTTACCTTGTTAGGGGTATATAGATTGAAGTGTGCTCGCCAGGGCTTATGGGAGCCCCAGGCAGGTTATTCTATGTTGGTTGTACCTTCCGGGATTATGGGGGCCAGCAGGTTGCAAGGCAATGCAAGTTTTATCTCTTATCCTTTCTATTGAATCGTTTCAGTTTTGTTATTAGTATTATTCAGTCATTTTACTGCATCATGTATTTGGTATATATTGTATTAATGCCCATCTTTGGGGCGCTGCATTACTTGCCTGCAGGTGTGAATAGACATAGTTCAGGACATCCCTAGTCATCAACCGAGTCTGCAGTCTAATTAACTCCTTTTCTCCAGGGTTGATAGTTAGAAGGTTTGTTTTTTAGTTGTACAGTTGATCAGTAGGTCGGGGCCCTGTCCCAATCATTATTCCACTCTTAGAGGCTTGCAAGCTATAAATTTTCAGTTGTTGGTTTTGGTTTTTGGCCATGTGGGGCCTATGTATATTTTTTTTGCGTGATGGCCGTGTGGGGCCTAGTTTAGCTTTTAGATAGCATCCTTGTCGTCCATAGCATAGTTATGACTACCTATTTTCGTTTAGCTATAACTAGACAACATGGTGGTCTCGTCGGCCCGCATAGGATCCCCTTATTGTGTGTTGTTGGTTAGTTATTTTCTTTTTACAGGTGTCTATGCGGCCTTGTCGGCCGGATGCTTTGTTTACAACTGAGATATAGCTCGTTGTTTTCTTGATTTGAAGAGAAGGTATGCACCAGAAGTGCATAAGCTCAGTTAGGTCAGTTCAGAGCCCAGTACGGCACCAGGTGGCAGTCATGCCTCCCAAGGTGGGGCATGATAAACTTGGTATTAGAGCAAGTTGTATCCTAGGAAGTCTGCAAGTCGTTTCTAGTAGAGTCTTGTCTATGGGTGTCTTGTGCACCACATTTCATAGGGAAGAGGCTACGGGGCATAATAGCGTGGTTACCTTTCCTTCTTTTTTAGTCGTACTGTAGAGCTATGTTGTATAGGTTTGAGTCCCTAAGCTTATATTATTCTGCTTATCTATAGAGAAATGTCAGACACACAACAGACTACGACCGATCGGAAGCTAGATGCTGCGGCAGGAGTGGGCACTAACAGGGTGCCCCAGTTTAGAACCAGCCAATCTGAGGGCAATAGGGATACTTCATCCCGGTCTCCCTAGTAGTCTTCGCCATGCCAGGAGTCCTCCAGGGAAGCAGACATGTCGGCACCACCTCCAGCAGTTCCTATACCTATACCATCCGATCAGGAGATTAGGAGCGCTGTCTATATGTTAGCTCAGATGATGGCCGCTCAGTGCCAGCCCATGGTACCAGTGGTTATTAAATCTTCGGGAGGACCTGGAAGTTTGAGGGTTCGAGAATTCCTAGCCCTGAGTCCCTCGCAGTTCACAGGGATGGATCAGGGAGAGGATCCTCAGGACTTTTTGGACCAGTTACAACGGATTTTCAAGGTGATGCATGCTATGCCCGCGGAGTCAGTTGAGTTAGTGGTATTTTGATTACGGGATATAGCAGTATTATGATACGAGAGCTGGGAGAGGTCTTGAGGCAGAGACGCTCTCCCTCCGACTTGGTCCAGCTTCTCAGAGGCCTTTCTGGATCACTACTTGCCGTGGGAAATTCGATAGGCTCGGGTGGACCAATTTCTGCACCTGGATCAAGACTCAATGAGTGTCCGGGAATATGCTATGAGATTTAATTCATTGGCCAGATATGCACCAGCTTTTGTAGATACCATGCCAGCTAGAGTACATCGATTTATTATGGGGCTGCTCCCAGAGTATGTGGAAACTTGTGTTTTAGCTGCTTTATGGGAGAACATGAACATCACCCGCATTCAGGCCTTCGCTCAAAATATTGAGGGGATCAGGAAGCGATAGCGGGAGGTAGAAAGAACAAATCAAGAGCAACGCTGAAGGGCTAGGCCCAGTGATACATAGGTAGAATTTCAGGGCGGACCCAAGCAATGAATATCAGGCAGGCCACCCAGATCTCCACCTCCACAATAGCAGGGTAGTAGACCGGATCGCCGGGGCAGTCAGGACACGACGAGAGTTCATGGGCATTAGGCTTTCAGCAATAGATAGGGTTAGATCAGAGCAGGTCCACGGTGCCACGTTGTGTTATTTGCAGTCGACGTCATTTTCGGGCATGTAGATATGGTTCTTCTGCTTGTTACACTTGTGGACAAAGGGTCATATGATGAGGGATTGTCCAGCTAGAGGTCAGGGTGATTGAGACTGACAGGACAAATCTTTAGTAGGGTCTCATGCCACAGCACCTTTAGTAGGGCGCATGCCCTCAGCTCCAGCGGACAGAGGCCAAGACAGGTTAGGGGCATCTAGTTCAGGCAGCGGTCTAAAATCGCACTTATGCTTTACCGGGGCGACAGGAGTCAGAGTCGTCGCCGGTTATTGTGACAGGTATGCTGGGCATTTTCTCTCACTCAGTTTATGTTTTTATAGACCCAGGTTCCACTTTGTCCTATGTTACTCCATTAGGGGCCCGAAAGTTTGATATAACGCCGAAATTTCTTTAGCAACCCTTTTCGATGTCTACACCTATCGGTGATTCTGTTATAGCTAAAAGGATTGGGGCTGCACAATAGAGGTTGTTAGTCTCCAGACTTTAGTGGATTTAGTGGAGCTGGAAATGATTGATTTTGATACAATTATGGGTATGGATTGGCTAGCACCATGTTATGCCAATGTAGAGTGTTGGACTAAGAATGACCGATTTCACTTTCCAAAGGAGGTAGTGCGAGAGTGGAAAAGCAGTGCAGCTACGCCAAAAGGTAGGTTCATATCCTATCTTCGGGTGAAAAAGTTGATAGTAAAGGCTGTATTTATCATATTTTCAGGGTACAGGATGTGCAAGAAGAATCCTGGACTCTTTAGTCCATTCCAGTGGTTAATGAGTTTCCATACGTATTTCAAGATGAACTTTCTGGTATTCCCCCAGAACGGGAAATCGATTTCTCTATCAACTTGCTACCAGGTACTCAACCTATATCAATCCCTCTGTACCAAATGGATCCTACTGAATTGAGAGAATTGAAGGAACATTTGAAAGACTTGTTAAATAAGAGCTTTATCAGGTCGAGTACGTCACCATGGGGTGTGCCAGTTTTGTTTGTGAGAAAGAAAGATGGCTCCCTCTGCGTGTGCATAGATTATCGACAGTTGAACAAGGTTACTATTAAAAATAAATACCCTCTTCCCAAGATAGACGATTTGTTTGACCAGCTGCAAGGGGCAAAGTATTTCTCCAAGATCGACTTGAGATTGAGATATCACCAGGTGTCCCGAAAACAGCTTTCAAGACCAGGTACGGTCATTTCGAATTTCTAGTTATGTCCTTTAGGTTGACAAATGCCCCAGCAGTGTTCATGGATCTGATGAACAACATCTTCTGGCCATATTTAGATCTATTTGTGATAGTATTCATCGATGACATCCTAGTGCATTCCCTTTCAGAAGTAGAACATAAAGATCATTTGTGGATAGTATCCAGATTCTCAGAGATCGCTAGTTATATGCAAAATTTTCTAAATGTGAGTTCTAGCTGAATTCCGTAGCTTTCTTAGGTAATATTATATTAGATGCTAGTATTTAGGTTGATTCACATTAAGGTAGTAAAGACATGGCCTAGACCTACAACTCCAACGAAAGTTCGCAGTTTCTTGGGATTAGCCAGGTATTACAGAAGGTTTATGGAAGGATTTTCTACCCTGTCAGCGCCTTTGACTAAATTGACAGAAAGCAGCTAAATTTCATTGGACCAAGGCCTGTGAGCAGAGTTTCCAGGAATTGAAAAAACAGATTTATATCAGCACCAGTGCTAGCCTTGCCGGAAGGTTCAGAGGGTTATGCCATATAGTGTGATGCTTTAGGCATTGGGCTAGGCTGTGTTTTGATGCAACACAGTGAGGTAATCTCTTATGCTTCAAGGCAGCTCAGGAAACACGAAAAGAATTATCCCACCCACGATCTGGAGTTAGTTTCAGTGATTCATGCCTTGAAAATATGGAGGTATTACTTGTATGCTGTGCATGTAGATATTTTCACTGATCACAAGAGTCTCTAGTATATCTTCATGCAAAAGAAGTTGAATTTGCAGCAGCGTCATTGGTTAGAATTGTCGAAGGACTACGATGTGAACAATTTGTATCATTCAGGGAAGGCTAATATTATAGCAGATGACCTTAGCTGTAGATCTATAGGAAGCCTTGCACATTTAAGGCCAGAACAACGGGAAATGGCTTGAGAACTACATCGGTTGGCCAGCTTAGCTGTCTGAATAGTAGACTCAGAGGATAACAGGGCTGTGATTCAGAATACCGCCGTATCATCCCTAGTTGTGGAAGTAAAAGAGCGACAATATGAGGATCCTAACCTAGTACATCTTAGAATTAAGGTCCAGAAAGGTGAATTAAGGGCCTTAGAATTGACAAAAGATGGGGCCTTGAGATTCAGAGGTGGCCTCTGCATTCTAGATGTTGCAGGGCTCTGCCAGTAGATCATGATATTATTCTCCTCACACTCTTCATCCAGGCTCAACGAAGATGTACCATTACATAAAGGAGATATACTGGTGGCCTGGAATGAAAAAAGGTGTAGCGGAATTTGTAGCACAGTGTCCTAACTGCCAGCAGGTAAAGGCCGAACATCAGAAACCCGACGGATTAATGCAGGAGATAGTGGTGCCTATGAGGAAATGGGAAGCAATCAATATGGACTTTATGACAGGATTACCCTGTACCAAGTGTAGATTTGATTCTATTTGGGTCATTTTTGATAGATTAATGAAGTCAGCTCATTTCTTTCCAGTTAGGACTACCTTCTCCGCCGAAGACTATGCGAAGTTGTATATTAAAGAGATAATACGACTATATGGTGTCACCGCATCTATTATTTCTGATAGAGGAGCACAATTCACATCTAGATTCTGGCAGTCATTTCAGAAGGGCTTGGGGACATAGGTTAATCTGAGTACAACATTCCATCCTAAGACGGACGGTCATGAAAAATGCACAATTTAGACGCTCGAGGATATGTTACGGACGTCTGTGCTAGACTTCGGAGGAAGTTGGGATGAGCATTTACGCCTTATCAAATTTGCATATGATATTAGACGCTCAAGGATATGTTACGGACGTGTGTGCTAGACTTCGGAGGAAGTTGGGATGAGCATTTATGCCTTATCAAATTTTCATATAATAACAGTTATCACTCTGCAGTTTAGATGGAGCCTTATGAGGTCTTTTATGGGCGGAAATGCAGGTCCCTATCGGATGGTTTGTAGTAGGGGAGTCAGGGTTAATTGGACCAGATATGATCCACCAATTAAAAGAGAAAGTAAAACTCATCAGAGAGCGCTTGCTAATGGTCCAGAGTCATTAAAAGTCCTATTCCGATGTGTAGCATAGAGACTTGGAATTTGAGGTTGATGATTGGGTATTCCTCAAAGTGTCACCAATGAAAGGTGTGATGAGGTTTTGTAAGAAGGGCAAGCTTAGCCCTAGGTTCATTGGTCTGTATCAGATCCTCCAGAGGATAGGTCGAGTGGCATATGAGCTAGAATTGCCTCTAGAGCTAGAATCTGTTCATCCAATCTTTCACGTGTCCATGTTGCAAAAGTACACAGGGGACCCGTCCCGGGTTTTTCCAATTGAAGACATTCAAATTACTGAGGAGTTAGCCTACAAAGAAGTTCCAGTTGCTATAATAGATCGGCAAGTTCGTAGGTTAAGGACTAAAGATGTGGCCTTTGTTAAAGTTCTGTGGAGGAACAGAAATCAAGAAGAGATGACTTAGGAAGCTGAGGACGACATGAGATCTAGGTATTCTCACTTATTCTAGGATTGACCCAGCATATTCAGTGAGTTGAGCTTGTTACTTAGTTGTTATTTATCTGCTTATATTATTAGCATTGTTTAGTTAGTTATCTCTATATGGTGGAATAGTTATGTATAGCATCTTGTGAGATGCCTATGTTGGACTTTTTTGTGTTTCAAGTCTATAATATAGAGGAGACTCTACCGAAATTTTTCTAAGTATTAGCCAAAAGAGTTAACTCCTTTAAGCCTGAAAATGACATTCGAGGATAAATGTTCCTAAGGGAGGGTCCGGCGAGGCCGGACTGCGAGGGGCCAGCGCGACGCACCAGCCTAATTGTGCTTTGGGCAGTGCGGTGCCCAAGTAGACCAACTCCCTGGGAGGCGCGACGGGCATCCACCCTTGCGCGTTGGCCGGCATCACGCGCCCTTTTGCAACCACCCATGTTTATATATAAGGCACCCTAGTTCAATTCAAATCACTTGTATAATATTCCCCTCGGCCAGAAATAAAAGAAGACACAACCTTCACTAAATTTTCTTCAAATGACGCTACCAAATGCCGTCTAAACGCAAATTAACTTGGGGTAACAAGTCCTAGGCCTACGAGAAGCATTTCTACGAAGTTATTTCTCAAAAATTCACTCGGTATACCGGAACCCCGGCGAGCAAAAGTTTTTAGAATTTCTCCAAATTGAATCCTAAATGGTCATGAGCATTAGGTAAGCATTTCTCCCTTCTGAACTCTCAAGAAATTGTGGGTTTTCGGCCGAGTTATTCAGAGTTGAATTATAGTTAATACTATGATCAAAAGATAGCGTTGTTTGCCAAATTTAGTATTAAAATTAGCCCTATTCTTTTAGAATAAGGGATGCAGTTGAGTGGAACCCCCGATTATAGGTTGAAACCTACTGGTTAAACGAAAGTCGGCATTCGAGATATGTTAAGGAAAACTCCTTCGACAAGTTATTCTTGTCGTATTGTAATATGACCTAAATCCTTATAAGAAAACTAGAAGCATGAATAGTATGGTTAGCTGCTACTATTAGTTAAGATTAGCATTTCTAGTTTAGATTGGGGCTGACCCTACCCCTTATAGACTTCCGTTGTCCAACCTCAGAATTACTAGTTGTATCATCACCTACAGGGCTATATGGATTACTCCAAGGAGCAATGTGTTGTCTCAAGGGACTATACTCAGGCCCAAGGGCCATATTACAGTCCATCCATGGCCGGACTATTATTTTTATTCCATATCAGCATCACTGACCCTCATCGAGCCTATGTGCCCAGGGTGCTGTTACAGGAGTCCACCGGTCATAGACATAGCTACAAGAGCCGAGCGGGCTCAGTTGTAGACCCAGGGGATCGGTGGGTTGGCTATAGTTACCTGTTGACTTATTTTGATCTTGTTAGGGGTATATAGATTGAAGTGTGCTTGCCAGGGCTTATGTGGGCCCCGGGCAGGTTATTCTATACTGGTTGTACCTTCCGGGCTTATGAGGGCCAGGTAAGGTTCTTATTTACATTATTTATTGTTAGTTATACAGCAGGTTGTAGGGAAATGTGGGTTGTATCTCTTATCCTTTCTATTGATTCTTTTTCAGTTTTATTATCAGTATTATTCAGTCATTTTCATTACTTCCTTATATATTCGGTACATATTGCACTGATGCCCATCTTTGGGACGTTGCATTACTTGCCTGCAGGTGCGGATAGACGTAGTTCAGGACCTTCCTAGTCATCAGCCAAGTCAACTGTCTAATCAACTCCTTTTCTTTAAGGTTGATAGTTAGAAGGTTTGTTCTTTGTTGTACAGTTGATGGGTAGGGCCCTGTACCGACCATTATTCCACTCTTAGAGGCTTGCAGGCTACAGATTCTTAGTTGTTGGTTTTGGTTGTTGGCTGTGTGGGGCCTATGTATGCTTATTTTGTGTGATGGCTGTGTAGGGCTTTGTTTAGCTTTTAGATAGCAGCCTTGTCTACCATAGCTTAGTTATGACTACCTGTTTTCATTTTTCTATAACTAGACAGCACAGTGGTTTTGTTGGCCCGCATAGGATCCCTTTATTGCGTGTGGTTGGTTAGCTATTTTCTTTTTATAGGTAGATATGCAACCTTGTCGACCAGAGGCTGTGTTTACAACCGAGATATAGCTCGTTGTTTTCTTGATTTGAAAAGCAGGTATGCACCAGAAGTGCATAGGCGCAGTCAGGTCAGTTCAGATCCCAGTATGGAACTAAGTGCCGGTCATGCCTCCCAAGGTGGGGCGTGACAAATCCGTTAGGTACACTGCCTAAATTTTCCAACTTTTGTCCAACTCTTGACCAGGGCTCACATGAAAACTCGTGGTGTTGACCACGACTCGTGGTAACACCCGTGGTCACCTTAACTCCTAAATTTTTAACCAATTCCCAGTCTCTCCCCACGAGTCACTCAACGACTCGTGGGATTCGTGACGGGTCACTGGATGACTCGCCCTATGACCTAGTGCAGAAATTTCTATTTTCTCTTTTTCAACTCCCGGGACTGATCGTGGGGCTTTTGGGGTATAACAATATCTCCTCCTTAGGAAAATTCATCCTTGAATGTTGAAAATCATATAGAAAAGTAGAGAAATGCAATCATCATACTCAAATATTGAATGTTCATGCTAAAAACTGATGGAGTAACTGACTTCGATTTGAACTACATGACTAAACTGAATTCCTGAATTAGACATACATCCATTTATATGAAAGAAATTGAGGTACATAAGCTGAACATGAAATTGAATAGAGTATTAAGGAGGAAACTGATTCCTCAAGCTGAAACTAAGCCGGAAGGGAATAAATGCGGGTATTTAGCCATCTATCTACTTCAACTTCCCACATAGCTTCCTCAACATGCTGATTCCTTCATAAAACTTTGACTAAAGCTACTTCTTTGTTTCTTAGCTTATGAACTTGACGATCCATTATCTTTACCGGAACCTCTTCATAACTAAGGCTGTCTTTCACACCCATACTGTCCACCGGAACAACTAGAGATGGATCACCCAAACACTTCTTTAAGAGCGATACATGGAAGACTGGATGAACTGAAGCTAATTTTGAGGGAAACTCCAACTAATATGCCACCTTGCCAACCCATTTCACAATTCAGTACAGGCCAACATAACAGGGACTGAGTTTTCCTTTCTTTCTGAACCTTATCACTTGCTTCACGGTAGACAACTTAGAAACACCCAATTGTTGACTTCAAACTTAAGTTCACTCCTTCTCACATCCGCAAAGGACTTTTGCTGACTCTGAGCTATTTTCAGCCTGTCCCTTATGAGCTGAACTTTCTCCATGGCTTCATAAACTGAATCTGTACCTTTATTGCAGCTTCACAAACTTCAAACCAACCAATAGGCGATCTATACTTCCCCAATAGAGAGCCTCAAATGGAGCCATCTAAATGTTGGAGTGGTAGCTGTTGTTATACGCAAACTCAATGAGAGGAAAATGGTCATCCCAACTACCCCTGAAGTCAATCACACATGCTCTCAACTTGTCCTCGAGAGTATGAATAGTCCACTCCGCCTGTCCATCGGTTTGCGGATGCAACGCGGTGCTAAGCTTGATCTGAGTACCAAGTCCCTTTTGGAACGATCTCCAAAACTGAGAGGTAAACTAAGTACCTCTATCTGATATGATGGGCAATGGCACTCCATGCAATTGAAATAACTCCCGAATGTATAATTTAACATAATCCTCCATTGAATCAGTAGTTTTGACCAGTAGGAAATAAGCTTCTTTGGTAAACCTGTCCATAACCACCCAAATGGAGTCATACTGTTGACGAGTGCGAGGCAACCCCGTGATGAAGTTCATATTAATATCTTCCCACTTCCAAGTAGGAATGATGATGTCCTTAAGTACACCTAATAGCCTCTGGTGCTCAACCTTCACTTGCTGAAAATTCGGACACTTTTAGCTGTAAATTCTGCAATGTCCTTCTTCATGCCATTCCACCAATAGACTTCCCCTAGGTCACGGTATATCTTGGTGGCACTTGGATGTATGGAGTATCTAGAACCATGAGCCTCGTGAAACATCTGATCTCTAAAATCATCAACATCCAGAACACATAAGCGACCCTGATATCGAAGCACACCATCTCCCCCTTTGGAAAATACCTCTACCTTATGATTATGAATGGATTCCTTCAACTTTACCAAAATAGGATTCCTGTCTTGTCTAGGTTTTACATCAGTCACCAAGGATGTTTCCAATCCGTTCTAAACAATAATACCACCATCGGTTGTGTCAATCCAATGAACTCCCAATCGTGCAAGCCGATGCATATCCTTCACCAGCTCCTTCATTTCCTCATCTACATGGGACACACTCTTCATAGAAAGCCTACTAAGAGCATCTGCTACCAACTATAGCCTTGCTAGGATGGTAAAGGACACTCATATCATAATCCATGAGTAGTTGTAACCACCTTCTTTGACGTAGAGTTAGATCCTTCTAGGTAAACACATATTGTAGGCTTTTGTGGTCCGTAAACACATCTACATGGACCTTGTACAAATAGTGTCTCCAAATTTTCAAGGCAAATACTACCAGCACCAATTTGAGATCATGAGTCAAGTAATTATTTTCATGAACCTTCAGCTACCTAGAAGAATATGCTATAACCTTACCATGCTGTATCAATACACAACCAAGGCCAATCCTCGAAGCATCACAATATACCACAAACCCATCGGTACCATCAAGTATGGTTAACACCGGTGCTAAGGTGAGTCGAGTTTTCAACACTTGGAAGCTCCTCTCACAAACCTCCGACCATTGGAACTTCACTTTCTTTTGGGTCAATTTGGTCAATGGCGCGACAAATGAAAACCTCTCAACAAATCTCTGATAATACCCAGATAAACCCAAGAAACTCCTGATATTCGAAAGATTCACTAGTCTAGGCCAAATCTTCACCGTTTCTATCTTTTGACAGTCCACCTGTATACCCTCACTCGACACCACATGACCCAAAAATGCCATTGAGTTCAACCAAAACTCGCATTTACTGAATTTAGCATATACTTGGCGATCCTTAAGAATTTGTAGCACCACCCTCAAATGTGCGACATGCTCCTCCTCACTCCGGGAGTATATGAGGATGTCATCTATGTACACAATCACGAACATATCCAAGTATGTCTTGAACACCTATTCATCAAATCCATAAAAGTAACAGGAGCATTCGTTAGTCCAAAATACATAACTACAAACTCATAATGACCATACCGGGTCCTGAAGGCTGTCTTCAAGATGTCTCTCCCGAACTGTGAGCTGATGGTATTCGGATCTGAGATCTATATTTGAAAAGCACTTAGGACCCTAAATCTGGTCAAACAAATCATCAATCCTAGGGAGGGGATACCTGTTCTTGATGGTGACCTTGTTTAATTGCCGATAATCAATGCACATACGAAGAGAACCATCTTTCTTGCGGACAAAGAGAACTGGTGCACCTCATGGGGATTTGCTAGGTTTGATAAAACCCTTTTCTAAAAGGTATTTCAACTGCTCCTTTAACTCGGCTGGGGCCATTCTGTAGGGAGGAATAGATATAGGCTGCATATTGGGAAGAAGGTCAATACCAAAAATCAATTTTCCGCTCGGGAGAAATTCCCGATAAATCACCTGGGAAGACTTCTAGATACTCGCATACTACTGGAACTGACTGGATAGTCAGGGTCTCGGACGTAGGATCCTTAACCCTAACTAGATGGTACACACAACCCTTAGAAATCTCTTTCTGTCCTTAAGGTAGGAAATGAAACGCCCTACAAGAACAAATGAACTACCTTTCCACTTTAAAACTGGCTCACCTGGAAATCTGAACTTTACTCCACGGGTTCTACAATTCACTATGGCATAACATGAAAATAGCCAATCCATGCCGAGGATAACATTAAAATCGATCATGACTAACTCTACTAAATCTGCTGAGGTGACTATCTGAAAGACTGTGACTACACCTTCTAGCTATAACTGAGTCACCAACTGGGGTAGAGACTCAGAAGGGTTCTAATAATATATCAGGACTGACTCCGAATCTACTAGCAACATAGGGCATCACAAAACACAAAGTATCCCCTGGATCTAACAATGCATATACATCAAGGTGGAATACTCGTAACATACAAGTGACTACATCTGGGGAGACCTCCTGCTCCTGGCGAGATGCTAGGGCATAGAATCTATTTAGGCGCTGTCTGTCACCTGTACTATAGATGCTCATTGGTGAACTGGGCATGCTGGGGGAGCTGCTGAATTGGAAGCTGGGCCTCAGCCCCTATCATGACCCTGTTTAGTTGCTGGACAATCTCTAAGCATGTGTATGGGCTTCCCGCACCCAAAGCAAGCACTTGTACCCACCAAACACTGACCTTTGTGTCTCTGGCCACATCCGCTACACTTTGGAGGGCTGATCTCTGCGGGTCTGCTGCTCTGACCTCTCGAGCCTGATGCTCGTCCCCTCTGATCGCGCCTGGACCTGGATGGCATACTCATAGACAAAGGCGCTAGGGCTGAAGATTTCTGGTGGGATTACTGACGGTGTTCACTAAGCCTCTGCTAGGAGAATACGATAATATTAGTCTTGGCCCTCTTGGCCTCGCACTCCCGCTCACTTATCTGTACCACCTCCATCTGCTGGGCATATAGGACTATTCGAGAAAAGTCAATATCCTGAAGAAACATCATGGTCTGACAATCCTTGAATAAGGAGTCAGCTATCCTGTGTACAAACCTGCTCATATGGGCCCTCTGATCCTCCACCATCTCAGGTGCATACTTGGACAGATGAGTGAACTTCAAGGAATACTCCTGAACAGTCATATTTCCTTGCTTTAGATCCACAAACCCAGCCTCTTTGATCTCCCTTATCTCTCGAGGGAAGATTCGATCTAGAAAAGAGGCATGAAACTCATCCCAACTGATAGGGCCTGCTCCGACTGCCCTACTATCCTCCATTATTTGAACCAAATGTGCGCGCCACCCTTCAACTGATACGATGCCAAATTGGCACACTCCTCCCCAATCACCCCCATAATCTGGGTGATCTTCAAAATATCCTCAATGAACTCATGTGGATCTTCGTCCACCTTTGATCTAAGGAACTCGGGAGGGTTCATCCTTAGAAAGTCTCTAACTCTTGCCGCCGCTGCATTCTCATTCTGAGGGACATGAGGTACCGCTTGTTGATTGACTTGGGTAGTCAAGGCCTAGGCTAACATCTGAATGGCCACCCTGAACTCTGCGTGGGCAATCGACTTGGGTACATGCTCCTCATGGTCTGGTGGGACCTGCTGATGCCCGTATACATTGCCATCCTTGTGGCCATTTCCATTTCCATGTCTCCTTCCATTAACTCTACAGGGAGGCATGATTCTAAAACGCGTATAACATATGTTAGAAGGATAGAGAGATATCTCACTACACGACATAGATCATGAAAGAAGGGTGGTCCCTTGGTCATAAGTGTGGCGCGCTTCACACCCATGAAAAAGACTATAGTTAATGTGGTTTTCGGTCACCTTAGGACACTTCAAAACCTAATTCTTTGATACCAAATTTGTCACGACTCGAACATAGGCCCGAATCTAGACAAGGGATAAGAAACCCCGAGATGCTTCAAGTCGACCCATGACATGAACATACATCTAACTCAATCATAGATAAGTGGAAGATCATTATAAATGGAATAGCAGAAGTTTAAAAAAACATAACATCTGATTACATGCACAAGTCTAAAGCCGAATACAACTATTTCCGAAAAAGCCTCTAACACTAACGAGTTGATGGAACAAGACCTCAACTAACTCACTATAGTCTGAAAACTAAAAGAAAGAAATACAACTGATATGAAGGGCTCTCGCAAGATAAGGACTCACTAACTGAGGCTGAGGAAAGCTAACTCCTGAAATTTGACTAGCAGCGGGACTGAGTCCGGATATCATATCCTGTATCATGAAACGATACGGCATAGAGTATATGGTCAGCATGTGGAATGTACCAAGTATACAAGGTGAGTAAAACAACTAAATAAGTAAAATCATAAATCATGCATATAATAAAACATAATCAATATAAGATTTTGAGAATAGGGCATGCATGCTATTTTCTGAAACCATGATCTGAACATAACTGAACATCATAACTGAATCGAATGATCAAAAGCTAAAAACTGATAATCATAAGTAAAAATCGAACATTGGATCAAGCCTGCTGAAAACATAATATCATGACTGATGTAAATGCATAACTGAAATCATGAGGAACAAGGGGAGACTCGTCATATAACTGATATTACCACGATAGAGCTTACGTGGTTTCGACTATCACACTCAAGTAGGCAGAGCCGTCCAAAGCTTTACAGGGCTAAGGACGCTACCATGATATCGATATCAAGCTCAAGGCTCCTTGGGGGCAGGGGAAGCTCACAAGGGAGGTCCCAAAGTATATAAGTAAACCTACATTGGCACGTAGTTTTGAGGCACAAGGTTTACTGACCCTTAGTCTACTCGGTGCTAGACACTACTCCCAAAAACATACATATGCACTCAATCATTTTTCAACAAAGCTGACTATTGTCTAGTGATGAAGCTGAATAATAACATACATGCATAATCTGAAATTATAACATGAAGAGCCTTGGCTCAAACCATACCACAAGCTTAAAATAATGGGAGTCTTGACTCCAAAATCATGTGGTAAGCTAATTCATGAAATCATAACACATGATCGTATGGGCTTTCCCAATACTTAAACATGTTTGAAATCAACTTGATTCTCTTTGAAAACATGAACATAAATATGGGTATTTTGAAATCATATTTTCTTCATAAATATCTAATCATGCTTAAACACATATCTCATTGATCTCAACTTTCATGAACATTCATGGATGGGCATCATAGTTTAAAAAACTTAAAAACATAATTTATATTTTAAAACATTATAAAATCATCTGCCCATTAATCATAATTCATCATTTAAAACATGCTTAGATCATACCCATAATTGAAACTTGGGAATTCATGCATTAGATAAAAATTTCATATAATCATCAATTAGAACAACATGAATTGAGAGGGAGTTAGGCATGGGTGTGGACAATTGCACCCATTCATAGCCTTACATACCTGAAAGGATCTAATTTTCACACTTCTTTGATTGCTCAAAGAGAATTGAGGAAGAACTTTGTAGAACTAGGCTTGATTAGCTCTCAACTTCTAAACTTGCATGCATGAATTAGGATGGGGTTAGAATGACTTAATCCTTATTAAAACACTCCATTCTGATCTTAAAGCAACGTAGTTAGGCCTTAGGAATGTAGGAATTATGGAAAAGCCCTTAATAAACTCGCAGAGAAAAATAAACTGCCAGTCCCAACGAGGGACTAGACGAGTCATTGTCCTTGGCCACAACTCATGGTCTGCATTCATTACTTGCACTGCCAAAATTCTTCTGAGATACACCACAACTCATGGTGTACCCAACGATTCGTGGTGACTAATCCGTTAGGTACACTTCCCAAATTTTCCAACTTTCATCCAACCCTTGACCACAGCTCACATGACGGCTCGTGGAGTTGACCACAACTCGTGGTCATACCCGTGGTCACCTCGAACTCCTAAATTTTCAACCAAGTCCCAGCCTCTCCCTATGATTCACTTAATGACTCGTGGGATTCCTGACGGGTCACTAGATGACTTGTCTTGTGACCTGGTGCAGAAATTTCTATTATCTCTATTTCAACTTCCGGGTCTGATCTTAGGGCTTTTGGGGTATAACAAGTATACAAGAAAAGAGGTAGAAAAGTTGCTTTCTGATGCACGGAATAACTTAATAAAGTTGTGCGAGAAAGCAGTTGGCCATTAGAATTTCACATAATGATGATCTCTATGCACACCCTTAACAAATGCATTCTACAAGTCAAATTTATTATTGTATTAGTTTCGGACACGTGCATTGCATGTGTATTCCGTGCAAAAGTGTTTGGTTTACTTAGATAGAAATGTAAACAATACATGTCATTTTTCTATCTTATAACCTATTACTTAAAAGTGAAAAAGTTTATCATGTATAAATAAAGAATAAGGTAATTCATAGACAGTGTGAAAATACTTACCAAATGTATATCTATCTTTATGTATCTAAATACATAAATATTTATTAAACATTTAAGTTTCATATATCAATTTTTTTTATTTTTGGTGTTACAGTCTTATTTTTAAGAAATTAAATAAAGTATAGTAAAAGATAAAGAATTTGCAGTAAGTGAAACTCTTATCTAATTAGCTGACTTTATACATACAATAAACTAAATAAATTATTTTTTCTTTTTAATTTGTTTTTCTTTATTTTTTCCCCTTACTCTACCATTATTCTCCACATTATGCTTATTTTGTATTTAATCTGCTCCTAAATTTAAAGCATTTCATGGGAAAAATGGAGAGAGCAATAAAGAAAACCGAAGTACCCAATCAACAAAATTACTTGTTATAAGATTCACATATACATGAAATCTTACATTTTATTGTCATTTTTTTCTTTTCTACCTTGATTATTTTCATTTCTTTTTTCCTGTTCCTTCATGTCACGACTCGAACAAAGGCCCGGATCGAGACACGAGACAACGAACCCTGAGAGACTCCAAGTCAACCGATGGAATGAACATACACCTAACTCAATTAATAAAGAGGAAGAATTAACATAGTAACCATGGCAGAAGTCTAAGCATACTATACAATCCGAAAATACAACACGAGTCTGAAGCTGAATACAATCTATTGTCTGAAAAGCCTCTAGGTTTGATGAGTTGATGGGACAAGACCCCAACTAACTCTCTAAGTATGAAATTGAAAATACGCAAGCATAACTGAATAAAAAGAGGGGCCCCCGACAGATGAGGACTCACCAACAGAGACTGATGCTAACTCCCAAAGATGGCTAGTGACGAGGATGAGTCTGAAGATCGGAGCCTGTATCATGAAATGATACAACATAGAGTATGCGGTTAGTACATGGAATGTACCGAGTATTCAATGCAAGTAAAACCATTTAAATAAGTAAAATCATTTAAAACATGCGTAATATAGAACATAACCAAGATGAGAATCTGAGAGTAGGGCTTACATGCTATTTTCTGAATTCATGATCTTAACATAACTGAACATCATAACTAAATCGTATGACCCAAAGCTGAAACTTGATAATTATAAGTAAAACTGAACATTGGATCAAACCTGTTTTAGAACATATATAGATATCATGAATGATAAACATGCATAATTGAAATCATGAGGAATAATAGGAGACTCGTTATATAATTGATATTACTATGATAGAGCTTATGTGGTCCCAACTATCACACTTAAGTGGGTAGAGCCGTCCAAAGACTTGCCAGGGCTAAGGACGATACCATGTTATCGATATCAAGCTCGAGGCCTATTCGGGGAAGGGGATAGCTCACAAGGGAGGTCGTAAAGTATATATGATATGTATAAACCTACGTTGGCGTGTAGTTCTGAGGCATAGGATCATCTGACCCTTAACCTACTTGGTGCTAGACACTACTCCCAAAAACATGCATATTCTCTCCATCCTTTATCAATGAAGCTTACCATAGTCTATTGAAGAAGCTTAATAATCAAATACATATCAAATATGAAATCATATATGAGGAGCTTTTGCTCAAACCATACCACAAGCTAAATATAAATGAGAGTCTTAACTCCAAAACCATGTGGTAAGTTTAATTCGGGAAATCATAAATCATACTTGAACATATGGGCATTGACCAATGCTTTAACATGCTTGAAGATACTTAATTCACTTGAAAACATGATTATAACCATGGATAACTTAAAAACATGCTTTTCATCAATAATATCTCATCATAAATCTCAACTTTCATGAACTTCTCATAATGGGCATTTTAGTTTATAAAGTTTGAAACATGATTATAATTTTAAAAAATGTAAAACTTTCCCATGAATCATAATTAAATAGTAGAAACATATTTAGATTATATCCATGAAGAAAATTAGAAATTTCATGCATTGGGTTAAAACCCCATAGGATCAACATATGAATTTTCATGATTTAGAGAGAGATTGGGCTTGGGTGTGAACGAATTCACCCATTCATAACCCTACATACCTGATAGGAACTGATTCTACCACTTTTCTGATTTTCCAATGAAGAATTGAAGAAAGCTAGAAGAAAACCTAAACTTGATCACCTTCGAAACCCCTTCAATTTGCATGCATGGATGTGAATGAGCATAGAATAGATTTACCCTTTATAAAACACTTCATTTCGAGCCTTAAACGACTTAGTTTAGGATCCTAGGGCTTAGAAAATATGAAATTACCCTTAATGATAAACCTGAAATTCTGCACTGCCAGTGACCACGACTGATTCCACGGGTCGTACCTTGATACCACGACTCGTGGTATCCGTCCGTTACATCCCCTATTACATCTTAACCTCTCAGATTCCAATACCACGACTTGACAGGATGGTTTGTTACATCAAACAATGATCCGTTGCACCCTTTCATTACTTTCCCTGATGACCTGCATTTAGACTTCCTACGAGTCACACCATGAATCGTGCCTACTTCCAACGAGTCGTGGGTTCCATCCGTCACCTCGACTGAAAATTTTCCTGCTCCTTCCTACGGGCACTTACCACGGCTCATTGTTACTCACAATGAGTCATTCTATGACTCGTACCTTTCATCCCCGGTACCCTGGTGACAACTAACGACCATGACCTATGAACCGTTGCATCTTCCTATGAGTCATACCATGGACCTGTTACCTCTGAGCCTATTTCTGCAAAACCTGACCACGAGTATCCCAATGGGTCGTTGGAACCTCCAACGAATCGTACCACAAGTCGTTTTGAGACACATTTTCCATCCTTCTGCCACTTTGCATTTTTAAATCCTAGGTCTAGTCTTGGGCACTTCCGGGGTATTACAATATCTCCCCCATGGGAAAATTCATCTTTGAATGTGGATAATCATACAGAAAATAGAGAGATTCAATCACCATACACAAATACTGATCATATAAGCTGAAAACTGATAGAATGACTAATTTCAAGTGAAATTACATGACTGAATTGAATTCATGAATCATACACAAATCCATTTACATGAAAAAAACTAGAGCACATGAACTGAACACGAAACTGAATAGAGTTTTTGAGAAAAAATTGATACCTCAAGCTGGAAATGAGCCGGTAGAGAATAAATATAGGTATCTAGCCATCATGTCTGCTTCAGCTTCCCACATAGCTCCCTTAACATGTTGATTACTCCATAAAACTTTAACTGAAGCTACTTCCTTGTTCCTTAGCCTCCAAACCTGAGGATCCAGTATTTCCACCAGAACCTTCTCATAACTAAGGTTGTCTTTCACACCGACATTGCCCACCAGTAAAACTAGAGCTAGATCACCCACACACTTCTTTAAGAGAGATACATGAAAAACAGGATGAACAGAAGCTAATTCTGAGGGCAACTCCAATTCATATGCAACCTTGCCCACCCGTCTCACAATCCGGTAGGGGCTAACATAACGAGGAATGAATTTTCTTTTCTTTCCAAACCTCAGCACTCCTTTCATGGGAGACACCTTCAGAGACACCCAATCATCCACTTCAAACTCTAGTTCTCTTCTTCTCATATCGGCATCGGACTTTTGGCGACTTTTAGTTGTTTTCAACCTGTCTTGTATGAGATGAACCTTATCCATGGCCTCATGGACTAAATCTGGTCCTATCATTGCAGTTTCATCGACTTCAAACCAACCAATAGATGATCTACATCTCTGCCCATAGAGAGCCTTAAACGGAGCCATCTGAATTCTAGAATGGTAGCTATTATTGTACACAAACTCAATAAAAGGAAAATGGTCGTCCCAACTACCCTTGAAGTCAATCACACATTCTATCAACATGTCCTCGAGAGTTTGAATTGCCCGCTCCACTTGACGATCCATCTGTGGATGAAATGTTGTACTGAGCTTATCATGAGTACCTAATCCTTTTTGAAATGACCTCCAAAACTAAGAGGTAAACTGGGTACCTCTGTCTGATATGATATATAAGGGCACTCCATGAAACTTAACTAGCTCTTGGATGTATAGTTTGGCATAATCCTCAGCTGAATTCGTGGTTTTGATCGGTAGGAAGTGAGCAGTTTTGGTCAACCTTTCCACAACCACCCAAATAGAGTCCTATTACCGACGAGTGCGAGGAAACTTTATAATGAAGTCCATGTTGATTTCTTCCCACTTCCAAGTTGGAATACTGATATCCTGAAGCACACCTCCCGATCTATGATGCTCAACCTTCACTTGCTGACAGTTTGGACACTTAGCTACAAATTCTGCAATGTCTTTCTTCATGCCATTCCACCAATAGAATTCCTGTAATTCATGGTACATCTTGGTGGCACCTAGATGGATTGAATACCTGGAACTGTGAACCTCATGCAACATCCGATTTATCAAATCATCATTGTCTGGAACATACAAGTGACCCTGATATCGAAGTACTCCATCTCCCCCTTTGGAGAAGACCTCCACCTTCTGATTCTGGACGGCTTCCTTTAACTTTACCAAAATAGGATTGATGTGCCGTTATTTTATGGTACTTTCGACACTTAAAACCAAGAAATTATGCACATTCTGGGTATGTTTATATAGGTATGATATGTTTTGTGTTTAATGTTGCAGGAAAATAGGTTCGAAAGTGAACTGGAAAAATTAATGCTTAAAATAACTGAACAGGTGACTGCCAGGCACTTCATGAGTCGTTGGCAATAAGCACGACTCTTTACTGAAGTCGTGGGAACCTATTAAGTTTTGAAGATGCAGAAATAGTGTACCTAACGGGTTGAGGGAATGACTTGTTACATCTGGTAACGAGTCGTGAAGTCATTCATGAAGATTGGGAGAGGAATTAGTGAAGAAGTAGCCAGTGAAGTTGATGGATGACATAAAGAGTCGTTAGTTGACTAAACGACTCGTTGGTAAGTTACTGATGTCTCCCAAATTGCACCTCGCAAATGAGATATAAAGCGGTCGATGTCAAAGATAGAACCCAACTAGAGGTTGAGGTCAATCCCATAGGGAATATGGAAAGAACTTAAGTTAATGCGAATAGCTGTTACTATCGAATTACTTATTTCCTAAGGGGGAAAGAAATAAAATAATAAACATAAGTAAAACTACTAAATGCTTAGATCAAATTCGGTTAGTATTCAATTAACAACTTGACTAGGATTGTGTTCCCCAAGACTTCATAACCGCAAGGCTTTTACACTAGTGATCTATTCCGGTGTTTAACATACAATATCAGTAAGTTATGTTAACCTAAATTGTTGGTCCCCTATCTAGATGATTATCACCACGTAACTTGGTCCGTATACGGGTGTACTTTTGATTGACCCTTACCCTTAATATTGGATTAGCTATCCTGGACAAGGTCAAGCTATTAGATGAGGGTTGATAGCCTCAAATCTCCGTTGTTAATCCCTTTTCCCATTCACTACCTCCTTGGTCTGGTAAGTAAGAATAAGTCAAGTCCTAACGTTTGCAACAGGCAAGAATCAATAAAAATGAAGGGAAAAACAATACATGCATTAAACCCCGATCAAGAATCACTTAGTGTTTAACCTATGCGTTTTAATTCATCTTAGTTCCCACAATCCTAGTTATGGGTTTAGCTATTCATGTTTGAATGATCACAATCACAGAATATTGAATAAATCATAATTGCAACTTATAAATTATCATAGAAGAAAACCAAGTAATTGAATAAAACTCCAAACTTGATGAATAAATTCCAATGTTGCTTTTGATCCTCAATTCAAGAACAAAATTGTAAAACTTGTTTCTTGACCCAAGAATAATCGTACAACACCAAAATCCTGCGTGAAAATAGTATAATAAACTTTCTGTCGAAAATAAACCTAAACATTGTATTTAGAGTTTCAAGAAAACCTTTTCCTAACTAAACTTGGAAACCAGGTCGTCAGTGATCACGGGTTTGGTAACGATTCAGTAGGACCTATTATGAGTTGTTCTTTGCCAAAATCATCCATCCGCAGCATCCAACCCAGTTATGGCAACGGTTCACCTAACGACTTGTTGTGCCTAGGCACGAATCATTAGGCCCCTCGTGGTCTAACTCCTTCAAATTTTCAGTGTATCTCACGATTGGTTCTAGTGACCTACCAACAAGTATTTAGTCAATTAACGACTCGTTGTGTCATCCTTCAACTTCACTGGCTACTTCTTCACTAATTCCTCTCCTAGTTGATCTCGGGCAAAATAGCATGCCCGAGTGATGCTTTATAACTTAGTTTTGTCTTGTTTATCGACTTAATTATATGCATTCTCATGTAAATTTATGTAAATGTGAATATATACACTAACCAACAAGATTAGTTCTTGTTTTTTGTAGGTTTAAAATGAATTTGAAGAACTAATCCATGAGTTGGTGAAGTGGAGGCATGGAATTGGAAGTACAACGCGAACGTCGGCAAGGAGGGTGCGCGAAATAGCCCACCTACGCGTTGGCAACGTGCCACGGCAGACAGGCTGCACGATCATGGTGTGCCACGGCCTCAAATACCCTACACAAGCAGCGTGACACGCTGCCAACGCGAACAACTTCATCTTGGCGACGGTTTTGGTTTCTAGAATGCCTACGCGATGCCTCCGTGTCACGAAGGCATATTGGCGTGATAACCTCCGTGACACGGAGCTATTCCATGCCGAGCATTATTTTATACATCTCTCATTTACTATAAATAGGTCCCTTAGCTCCTAAAAACAAGAAAGTCACGATTTATTTCTGAAAAACTGCCAAGGAGTGAGGGAAGTGGGAGAACTCACCTAGGGTTCATCAATTTCATCTTCTCTTCTACCAATTCTTGTAAGTATGTTACTTTAATTATGTTTTCTTGTAATTATACGAACATGAGTGGCTAGAACCCTTCCTCTAGGGTTGAAGCCACAAGATATGATTGTGATTTTGCGATTTTGTTTTGGTTTTAAGTTATTGATTGTTGTTTTGTCTTGCATTCTGAATTATGGTTGTTTTTATGACTGATCACCATGAAAACAAGTGGGTTAAGCTTAGGTACATGCTTGAGAAAGATAATCTAGGCAAGAACAAGAGAATGTAGGGAGCAAGATTGTATCTCACGATATGATTTGTGTTAGGATAGAAATATACCTAATACCTTGCTTGGTTGATAAAATGGGATGAGCTAGACACCAACTTAGAATTATCACATCACCACTCGAAGAAGTAGTTGTTAGGCTAAGTTGACTGAAATTATTGGAGGTATGAAAATCCCTAATCAAGAGCATAAACCCCATAAAACACATCCACGTAGTGAATTGCCCACGAACTAGAATGTCACATCTCCGCTCAACAATGTAGTTGTGAGTCTAGTTTATCGTGTTTAGAGGCCCGAAACACCATGAACATGCAAATTCTAATTATGAGAGATGACAATTGATAATTTCATACTTAACCATTGCAAATCGTAGTATCGCATGATTATCCGACTTTAACTCTAGTTTCTCCTTAAATTAATTCAGAGTATTTCGTTGACCACCCCTAGACTTAATTAAACTTTATCGAAAACTTCTACAATCAACACTTGAGGAATTTAATATCACAATTGAACTCAATAGTTAGCTGAATTGGTCCAGTCCCTGTGGGTTCGACATCCGGCTCTTAAAAAGGGCCACTATATTACTTGTAAGACCCGTACACTTGCTGGCATCACCAAGTTTTTGGCGCCATTGCCGGGGACTCAGCGAAGTTCAGTGAATTTGTCTGTTTTTGTTTGATTTTTAAATTTCCTTAAACGTTGAATTTTTTTTCTTTATTAGTTTTAGATTTATTTTAAATTTTATTTTTAATCTGATACCCTTCTTAACATGACATCATGGAATATAAATGGGTTAAATGGTGGATACACTTATTTTGGTGAATCTTGTCTGAATTGTGGAGGACCCCACTTATGGCAACACTATAATACTTGTAATATATGCGGTGGTCAAAATGGCCATTGGAATGGTTTCCCAAATGCATACACTTGTAATATATGTGGACGTCAAGATGGCCATTGGGATGGCTGTCCGAATGCATACTCCCCTCCCTCAAGCCCCTACTATGATCCTTCTGTTGTTTTTGTTGATTATAGGCATGATGAAAATGAGGACTTGGAATGCCAAGCTAGAATAGAAGACATGCTAAAACAGATCCTTGAACAAACAGAAGCAATGAAGGAGGAGAGGGAAGCATTGAGAATTCAACAAGAAGAAAATGGAGAGGCCCTAGAAATGATGAGCGTCAAAATCACGGAGATGATGACTGAGGCTGAAGCTTGTGGTAAATTGCAGGTAACGGTTTTAGGCGATACTCAAGAGGAACTACAAGAAGAAGACAAGGGTGAATTTTTGGAAGAAGCCCAACAATTAGAATCTCTTGAGAGTCCCCATAATAGTCTCACACATATAGCTAATCCATTTATGAAAGAAGAGATAGAGTACCTACCATTTGACATTCATGAGGAGTTAGATGTTAATGTGGAGAAGGTATATACAAGTAAGAAAGTCAAGCAAAATGCAGTTTTAGAGTTGAGGTGTATTGTACCTCACTCGAATTATTTTTTGACATTGAGTTTGGTTGACAACCTAGAACTAGAGTCTTCCAAGCTTGTGGAGAAATATATAGAGGGGGAACAAGCCCATATATTCTAAAATTTGCTGATTCTGAAAGGAAGAATGACTTCACTTACTTAAGGACCAATAAATGCCAAAGGCGACATCTACTGCTTGGTCCTTTCATTTTTTCACCACCACCCTGGGAGCATAAGAGAAAATTAGAGAAGAAATTAGGGGTGAGATTCATATCCTCAAGGTGGAGGAAAAAGTGGTGAAACTTGATACGTCGTGCCGCCACGTAAAATTAGGCACTGCTTGAGATGCAACCCAAGGGTACTATGGGTACCATTTTAATTTCTTGCATTTAAGTTGATTTTATTTATTTTTCATCCTGTGTTGTTTTGGTGGAAAGTTAAGCACAGATGGAGGGGAAGTCTGAGTACCCGTGGAGGAGGAAGCTAACAAGCATGGAAGAGAAAAAGTGTAGGGTCGAACACCCACTTGTGCAAAGTTGAAGAAAAGCATGCTATTAGCTAGGCCTAGAGGCCTCAGGGAGTATTTCTCAGACTCCTTAAATTTTAATTTGATGCTATGAGGACATAGAATGATTCAAGTGTGGGGTGAGGGAAATTTCAAAATTTTTGTGCTTAACAATTTTTGGTGAATGTAATGCTTGTGAGAAATATTTGAATTTTTTTTTGTGAGTCAAGCATGAATTCATCACCCGTTGATTTTTCTTTTCGGTTCTTTTCCGACGGGGGGTCTTTGAACCAAAGAATAAAATTTTTTTTCTTTGTCTGTATATAATGTTTTAGTCATAGATAGAGACTATTTCTGACGATGGATGGATGACGACTGTCTTGAGTCAATAGGTTTTTGTTTTTGAACCCGTAGCTAATTGATGGCTTGATGTTCTTGTTATGTGCTATACATGATTGTATGATGCAAGTGTGGTTAGTGTTGAAGCATGTAAGAAGTGTATAACTTTGTCTGAGACACTTAGGCTCTTGAATTTGACTCGATGTGATTGAAGCTTAATTCTGAATTCTTGTGATTAGCTGAGTAAGAGTCTGCTGAATGTGTCTTGGATTGAGCATGTGCTGAGAGTGTAAGTTTTTCAAATATTCCATGCTATTGTGGAATGTCTAGAACTTGCCCGGTGTGTATATAAAACGAAATGAAGGATGTGTACTATAGGAGATGATTTAGGCATTTCTTTGAATGAACCTAAATGTTATACCTCACTTTACCTACCTTAAATATTTAATCCTAGTGAACCCCACTGAGCCTTAAGCCTATTGTTTGATATCTACAACATAGGCTTAATCCGTTTTCTTTCATTAGCCTTGAATTTGATCCAGAACTCCTAAGCGCTTAAGTGAAAAATTCCAAAGAGTGAAGGAGTGAGAAGCGTGAAAAAGAAGGAAAAGTAGAAGTTGTGAAAGTTGAGAAAAGGACAAAGGTGCACTGGTGTGAAAATGGTTGATCATTAGTAGAGAGTAAGAAAATAAATGAATGAAAAAAAAATTGTCTTAAGTACTCTTTACTACTAAGCTGAGTGTGCTTAAAGAAATGGGAACAAGAAGAGAAAATTCCAGATTGAAAAGAATGAGGAGGAACGAAGAGATGTCCTTCATGAAGGTTGAAGTTATTTAAAGCGCTTGGGGAAGATAGCCTCTATTACTGGCCAGAATACTACCTACCCATCCCTTAGCTTACACTACAACCCATTAAGTCCTACTCGATCTTACGTTCATACATCCTTAAATTAGTGGAGTAAAACACTAAGGGAAAGCTTATGGGTCACTAGATGATGCATGTGAGTTCTTTGTGAGAGCGAGCGTAATCTTATTCATATACCCAGACATGTTGTGATTTGAAAATTTGTGAGTAAAAAAAGGGGGTAACTCTCTTGTAGTGAGGGCACATGTATAATGAAGGATATCATTCATGTTGGATTTTTTGATCAGTTGATTTGCATGAGTTGCTTAGATTGAGAGTCGATTCTTGAGGTTAGGAAGTCTTAACGGAGTTGTATATCATTTCATTGATTAAATCGTGCATGCTCTATTTTTAACTTGCTATCTTAAATAATCATTACTGCTGTAGCTTTAATTGTCTTGCTAAATTAGTTATGTGTGAGTATTCATTTACATGAGATGTAAAAGGGTTGTTCGAGCACGAACAAAGCTTTAAGTGTGGGGTAGGTGATCTCGGGCAAAATAGCATGCCCGAGTGATGCTTTATAACTTAGTTTTGTCTTGTTTATCGACTTAATTATATGCATTCTCACGTAATTTTATGAAAATATGAATATATACACTAACCAACATGATTAGTTCTTGTTTTTTGTAGGTTTAAAATGAATTTTAAGAACTAATCCATGAGTTGGTGAAGTGGAGGCATGGAATCGAAAGTACAACGCGAACGTCGGCAAGGAGGATGTGCAAAACAGCCCATCTGCCGTTGTCAATGTGCCACGGAAGGTAGGCTGCACGACCATGGCGTGCCACAACCTGAAACGCCCTGCACAAGCAGCGTGACACGCTGCCAACGCGGACAGCTTCTGCTTGGCGACTGTTTTGGTTTCTAGAATGCCTCCGCGATGCCTCCGTGTCACGAAGGCATATTGGCGTGATAACCTCCGTGACACGGAGCTATTCCATGCCGGGCATAATTTTATACATCTCTCATTTACTATCAATAGGTCCCTTAGCTCCTAAAAACAAGAAAGTCACGATTTATTTCTGAAAAACTGCCAAGGAGTGAGGGAGAAGTGGGAGAACTCACCTAGGGTTCATCAATTTCATCTTCTCTTCTACCAATTCTTGTAAGTATGTTACTTTAATTATGTTTTCTTGTAATTATACGAACATGAGTGGCTAGAATCCTTCCTCTAGGGTTGAAGCCACAAGATATGATTGTGATTTTGCGATTTTGTTTTGGTTTTAAGTTATTGATTGTTGTTTTGTCTTGCATTCTGAATTATGGTTGTTTTTATGACTGATCACCATGAAAACAAGTGGGGTAAGCTTAGGTACATGCTTGAGAAAGATAACCTAGGCAAGAACAAGAGAATGTAGGGAGCAAGATTGTATCCTACAAGATGATTTGTGTTAGGATAGAAATATACCTAATACCTTGCTTGGTTGATAAAATGGGATGAGCTAGACACCAACTTAGAATTATCACATCACCACTCGAAGAAGCAGTTGTTAGGCTAAGTTGAGTTAAATGATTAGAGGTATGAAAGTCCCTAATCAAGAGCATAAACCCCATAAACCACATCGATGTAGTGAATTGCCCACGAACTAGAATGTCACATCCCTGCTCAAAGATGTAGTTGTGAGTCTAGTTTGTCGTGTTTAGAGGCTTGAAACACCATGAACATGCAAATTCTAATTATGTGAGACGACAATTGATAATTTCATACTTAAACCATTGCAAATCGTAGTATCGCATGATTATCCGGCTTTAACTCTAGTTGCTACTTAAATTAATTTAGAGTATTTCGTTGACCGCCCCTAAACTTAATTAAACTTTATCAAAAACTTCTACAATCAACACTTGTTGTATTTAATATCACACTTGAACTCGATAGTTAGCTGAATTGGTCCAGTCTCTGTGGGTTCGACATCCGGCTCTTAAAAAGTGTTGCTATATTACTTGTACGACCCGTACACTTGCGGGCATCACCACCAGTCTTCACAAATGACTTCACGACTCGTTACCAGATGTAACGAGTCATTCCTTCAACCCGTCAGGTACACTGTTTCTTTATCTTCAAAACTCAATAGTTTCCCATGACTTCAACAATGAGTCGTGCTTATTGCCAACGACTCATGAAGTGTCTGGCAGTCACCTGTTCAGTTATTTTAAGCATTAATTTTCCCAGTTCACTTCCAAACCTGTTTTCCTGCAACATTAAACACAAAACACATCATACGTATATAAACATACTAGAATGTGCATAGTTTCTTGGTTAAGCATCGAAAGTGCCGTAAAATCACAACATATAAACTTAAGGAATTTTCCTGAGTTGAGGTTCACAGTGTCCAAGGAGGAACCAGGACCAAAACAGGTTCATTCTTAATAAAAGCATGAAGGTGATTTTGTGTAAATAAAAAGAAAGGTCAATTTAAGCTCAAACATTTGGATCAAGGTATTTTTATTCTCTTTTGGTAGGTCTTTTAAGGCTAAAGTAGGCTCATAAATCAAAAAGGCCTATGATCCTTTCCTAGTTTCCTATCCTCTATCTCGGTACGACTGACCGGGCAAGTTCTAGATTGATACACACAACCTAATTTAGCTATTAAATCTCACTCACACATAGCACAAGTGAAATCATCACTTTAACTAACTGCTAGTTCAGGTACAACCATACAATGGTAAACATGTTCACAATTTCAATACCATGCAAAGATTCACAAAGGTAATACTTGTCAGCTTTAACATACACATATAAAATTTTTGGAGGGGTATCAACTTATAAATCAACAAAAAGCAACAATTTAAGCTCTTGACTGCCTTCAGTTCACCTAACTTTCTTCCGACTGACACAAACAAACACAAAAAACATAAAAACCTAAACATGCTAGTTCTACTAGATAAGGAACACCCGAGGGAAAAGATATTCGGCAAGAAAAACCCTTGGGTTATGTTCAGCAAAAGACTGCATAGGACTCCCTCCCCACCCCCATCAAGAAAAGCATGCGTCGTCCTCGACGCGTATATGTATCAAATAAAACTAGGGAAATAGGGAGCATACCTGTGTGACCTAGGTGTCAGCTACCTGGTCGGTGGAGTGTGTAGATACTCCTCCAATGTTATCTCCAACATTACCGTCTTGACCCGGTGCATTTTTAGATCCAATAGAGCTCATCCCTTCTCCACGAGCTCTCGCTGGCTCAGTCTTGGGTCTCTGTCGAGCCTCCTCTCTCAATACATGCAGTGCTCTCTCCATCACACTCCGCTCTCATTTTTGCTGACGGAGCAGAGAAGCATCTTCTTCAAAGCTTTCCTTCTCATGGGCCTCGTTCCCTTATCATGTGCCACCGACTTCTCAGTAATAAAATCAAAAACTGGTGGTAGCTCTTCTTTAAATTCATGATCGATAACAGGAAGCACCGGTGGAGGTACTGAAGCTACCTGTCGTGCGGCCAAATCCCGCGCCTCGGCTCTGAGCGCTCATAACACTGCATACCATTTTACCATTTCAGGTGCCTGTAACTGTGTAAGGAGCTCATCAATTCTTCTCTCGAAAGCATACAACCGGCCATGCACAGAACTAGACAATGCCTCCAACTCTTTCGTCACCCAAGGTTTTACTTGCTCCATCAGAACTTTAACCTATAGAGCCGTGTGTTCTTGTTGCTTTTCAACCTTAGCTAGCCGCCTAGCCATATCTACCAAAAATTCCTGAGAAATTGTAACCAGGACTGTTGTAGTGGCTCGTGGAGGAGCAAATGGTGGTCTAGGTGCTGCTGCGGTGGATGATGACTCGGGAACATCAGTAGGTGTGGAGGTGTCCTCTACATCTGTAGGCTCAGGTTGGATACCTGTCTCTCTACCATCAATAGGCTCAGCCTCCAACTCAATGAACTGTACAGTATTAATCTGCATACCGTTGCCAAATGCCTCTGCTAATATGGTCGCTCCAGCAGATGCAACTGCTTGAATCGTTGCTCTTGATACTGGGTTTGTGTCATCTCGAATCAACCCGATATCTGTTATCTTCTGGACCATTATTCTCTGGTCAACTGATGGCAACTCTGGCACCTTTGACTCCTGAAAGAGTTTATCAATCAGACAGGGGAAGAGAATTGTAGTACCATCATTGGTTGCCCGCTCTATAATCTCCTTAGCAGTGTACCGCGGGAAATTGATGGCATATCCCTCCATAATTCTTGCTACCAATGTTGCTTTGTCAGGTGAGAGGATGTTATCATTGTTGGTAGTACCAACCTGTGCCGCACTAGTGACCACCTAAATTTAGCCTGAAAGTTGAGTGTGGCCTTCTTTATCTGAGACTTTGTGCCATGCAACCATTCAACCAATAGACCTATTATAGCAATGATCCGAGACATCCGAGTATATTGTCTGATGCGCTCCTGGCTATTCATATTTTTGGTCTTGACTTTCTTTAATTTGTATATCCTATGGTCGAACTCAACTGTGTTCATCGGAGCATGATAGTCTGGCCCATACAGCATCTTGGAGATTTTTCTCTCAGATATGTCTACGAGAGTCTCTTAAACTAACACCTGCATCAAGGCGAGCCTCTTTTTCCAATCTTGGCCCCCTAATGCCGAACGCTGTAGTGTGGCCACGTAGGCTGCATAGAATTCTCAGACTAAGCATGGATTGTAGCTTACTGATAGCTCGGTCAACCACCCGAACCTGTACTTGTCAAACACAGCTTGTAGCTTTGGAAGGTCATTCAGCCCCGTAGTGACTAGCCTTGACTCCTCGTATATGCTCCTCTTTGGATTACCTTTATCATTTGGAGAAATATCTCTGTTATATATGGCCATCATACCATGGACACACCATCTTCGCATATTCCTTGGTTGCTCGTTTGATGTGTTCGAGGTCTCAGTTAGTTCATTATTAGAGTTCCCTTGCTGAGCATGTGACTCGTCAGCTATCTCTGTGTTTTTCCCAGTTGTAGGGGCCTCAGGAGCAAGTATAGCTATAGCCCTAGCATTATCATCAGTGCGGATGGGCGGATTTCTCGCCAGTGGAGTAGGAGCATCGACCAGGGGTTGGATTTGAAGTTTTTTGAGCCCTAGCCCTAGTTGATCTCCTCACTAACTGCTCCTCTGATACGTCATATTCTTCCTCCGAGCTACTTGATTCTTCGGACGAGGATGGCTCATCATGAAGTCTACGGTATGAAGGTTGACTACTCTCAGGTGCTTGTTTCTTTGCCTAAACTTTCCTTGGTGTACCTCTCAGAGCCATTGTACTTGTGGAAACATTGTTAGTATATCAGATGACATGAAACAAAAATATTTTTAAATTGCTGCTCAGTGGACCTGACGAGTGACTAAACGAGTCATTGCCATTGGCAACGACTCGTGAGGTCCTTCATTGTCACAAACCATACTTTATTCGTGTTGGGCTAGTGTACTTGACGACTGGTCCCAACGAGTCATTACCAAAGGCAACGAGTCATTAGGTACACTGCCTTATTGATTTAATTTTCCACTTAGGACAAGCTACACAATGAGTCGTTTGGTGATCTAATGACACATGATGTAGCTCGTGCTCAAGAGTTTCAGTTTACCCAACTTCATTCATCTTCATCTACTAACTACAGTTTCAATTCCACAAACACAGAATCATTAAATTCTCAAACCAACCCATGTAAATTCAATCGCGATTCATTTGTTTAATCTTCCTAGGGTTTATTATCATGATGAGGCAAAGATTGAAACAAGTACAACATTACTTGAAATAAATTTGATTTCATTCAAAACACGGGTCAGCAAAATTCTTATTTAAATGCAAAGACATTCACAATTTAGTGGGAAAAATTACTCATAAGATGCTTTAGCAGAGATGGGAGTGCAATCGTGTGTGCGTGCGAATGTTTGGAGTGCAATGTCAAGGAATTTTCGATGGGTTTGAGAGAAGAAAAAGAGGAGGGAAGTTTGAAGTTGTTGGGGTGCTGGGTTAAAACTCAAGCATGAGTTTTAACGGTAAAGGAATCAGGTTTATATGATTCACATTAGATTTTCCCTAATTCCTGCCTGGGTCGGGTCAGACATGTTTATTAAAAACTTATAACGCCCAGTGTAACGATTCGTTAAGTGATTAAATAAATCGTTGTTCCCTTTCGTGTTGTGACTGGAGTTCAACAAACTTACCTAGGACCTAACGAGTCAAGCAATGACTCGTGGTGTCACCCAACGAGTCATGGTCTGAGTTGTGGTCCTTGGACTATTGTAGCTACATGACGGGTCACTTAACGAATCACTTGGTATCGTAACGATTTGTTGGGTGAGTCATTATCACCTTTCTCCATTTGATTCTGCCTTTTGTCCATTGTACATGACGGAGGACTTCACGATTCATTTCTTGAAGAGACGAATCATTGAGCCACCCATTGCTCCCCTATTTTTTGTGATTCTTTTAACGATTTGATTGAACGAGTCGTTAGGTCAAATGATGACTTGTTTTGTGACCTTTTGCACTAGAACTGAAGTTCCAAAATTTGGTTCCAACTTCAAATTTTCCATCTTAATCACCTGCACCCATCAACAAATGTAAACACTATATTTTTCTTACATTTATAACTTGGGTTGCCTCCCGAGAAGCGCTTGATTTAATGTCGCGGCACGACGTGGGTGTTTTGGCTACTCAGACTTCACCAAAACACCTCCATGGGTTGCCTCCCATGCAACTCCTGATTTAGTGTCGCAGCACAACGCAAGTCTCTTGACTACTCAGAATTTGTCAAGTAATTCGTCTCCGTCCTCTAGTGTTAAGACTATGCTAAATTCCCTTGGTTGTTTCATGGTCTGGCAAACGTTGAAGGTGACCTCTTCTTTGTTTAATCTAAATTTTAACTGGCCTGCCTCCATATCTACTAGGGCCCTACCAGTTGCAAGGAATGGTCGCCCCAAAATGATGGGGAGCTCAAAATCGACTTCGTAGTCCAGAATCACGAAGTCTGCTGGGAATATAAATTTGTCCACCTTGACAATCACATCAAATAGGATCCCCACAGGCTTTTTAACAGTTCTGTCGGACATCAGCAGCCGCATAGTGGTCCGTGTGGGGGCTCCCAAGCCCAATTTTTAAAATACTGCTAGCGACATCAAGTTTATGCTAGCTCCCAGGTCACAAAGAGCCCTTGCAAACTTAATATCCCCAATGGTGCAAGGTATAGTAAAAGTACCTGGGTCTTCCTTCTTTTGAGCTAGGACCCATGTTGTTATGCCACCATAGTGATGTAGATTATCAGCAGGTTTAAAACTTATAGTCCTTTTTATGGTGACGAGGTCCTTCATGAATTTGGAATATCCAGGCATCTGCTCAAGTACCTCAACTAATGGGATGTTCACCGACAACTGCTTAAGCATGGAGATAAATTTGTGATACTTCCCATCTTCAGCTTTCTTCTTCAAACACTATGTAAGTTTTTGTTGTGCCTCCTTCTCCTTCTCATGGGTAGCTACTTGTTCCTTTGCATTACTTGGAGCAGTTTTTACATATGAATCTCCAACCAAAGTTGGGTTTTCGAAATCTGCTACACTGTCATGATTCATCGAGACGGTCTTTTCTGACTCCTTAATTACAACCAGCCTCGGAGGATCAACCGTTGCCTTCCCGCTCCTAGTAGTGACCGCCAAGCAATGACTCTCATTTTTTGAATTTTGCACTGTGTTGCTAGGAAGTGTGCCTTTCTGCCTCTGATTCATTGCAACAAACATCTGACTCATTTGCTGCTAAATCTGCCTAATAGCCACAACATGTGACTCCACCTTTTGATTTAAACTAGAAATATTAGCGCGGAGCTCCTTAAAGTGGCCATCTGTTGTCTCCATCTTCTTGAGTATTTTGGACAGCATGTCTTCAACCCTTGAACCATTAGACTCTAGCTCACGATTTCTTGGAGGAACATACAGACCGCTTCTATCATTTTTGAACTCCTCGTGCATCTTCTAGTCTCCATTATCTCTGTATTGGCCTCGGTTGTAATTATTATCCTTGCAGAAGTTCTAACCTTGGTTCTCTTGACCTTGATGCCAAGAGTCTTGGTTATACCCTTTGGTGTTGGTCCGGAAACCCGCCCTTTGATCAGTTAAATAATTAGCTTCTTCCTCAGACTCAGATTCACATCCATCATTTCTCGGGGCCTTGCCTTGAGAACTCACAACATTTACTTTCTCCGCTCCAACTCCCATCAAGTGCTTGGCCAGCAACCCCATAGTGGTCTTTATTTCTGCAATATCTTGATCACGCTCCTCATCTTTTCTCCTCTGTTCTGCGGACATACCAACCACATAAGAACCAACCGGAATCGCTAACTCTCTAGTGTGCCAAGCTCGGTTGGTTTTGGTGATCCTGTCAAGTAGCTCAGCAACCTCTACATAAGTGTGTCTCATAAAGGTTTCGCCAGAGATGCTATTAGCCACCGCCTTGGTGTTAGCATTTAGAGACCTATAGAAGATCTCCAACAATGTATCATCTGGAATCCTATGATTTGGCACCCTTAGCTTCTTGTTGAAATGCAGCCAGGTCTCGTGAAGTGCCTCTGAATTCAATTGTTTGAAGTTATATATTTCATCTTTCAACTGCAACGCTTTGGACGGTGGGAAGAATCTTCCAAGAAAATCTCTCTTAAGTTCCCCCCAAGTAGTGATGGAATCATTCGGCAGCTCAGCCGACCACATAGTTTCCTCACTCCCTAGTGAGAAGGGAAATAACCTCAGTCTGATTGCATCCTGGCTTACTCCTGGTTGTTCGTATGCCTTACATATACCCATGAAATCCGTCAAGTGAGCATGGGCATTGATCTTGGGTAGAATTATATGCCCAAGTGATACTCAAATGCTTCATTTCGTCTTATTTATCCATTGATAGTTGTACATTCTCATGTGATTTGTAGTTAAAATGTGAATTTATACTAACCAACATGACTAGTGTTGTTTTGCTGGAAAAATATAATTTTAGGAAGCTAAGATGCATGTTGGGAGAAATCGGGAATGGACTCGGAAGCGAGCAGTGGAAAAGGCCAAGGTCATGCAACAAATTAAGGGGCTCCGCGATGGAGCCGTGTCACGCTGCCATCACGGATGCATGCTGCCCCGGATGATTATATAGGCCAAGTTCTAGTGAAGGTCCGCGTTGGGGCTGTGGCACGTTGGCCAAGCCCTGCATTGCACGCCATGGCACGTTGGGCATAATTATCTGGAGGACCGGATTCTTGTGAGGGTCCGCATTTGTGGTGTGTCACGGAGGCAGTGCTCCGCGATGCACTCCGTGACACGTTGCTTGTTATTCCGGAAAAAATCCCCACTAGTATAAATAGCACACTTAGGTTTATTTTTAATTATTCTGACTTGGTTGAGCAAGAACGTGGGTTACAGGCAGTTGATGGGACGAAATTCTTAGGGTTCTTCTCTATCTCTTTCTTCCTTATTTCAATTATTTGTATGATTTACACTCATTTAACGATGTTTAATCCACAAATGATTGGCTAAATTCACTTCTTGCTGAGGTTAAGAACATTTGTAATGGAATGTAATTATTGATCATTTTGGTTTTTATCTTTTCTTCTATGGTTGTTCTATTAATTCTTGTTCTTACTGCATTAATGTTTGGCCAATATTAATGTATATCTAAAAAATCCGGTTTGCGCTCGAAAGAGAAAGAAATTGGAAAGTTGTGAATTAATAGGATATGATCTCTTCAGAAATTGGAAAGTTGTGAATTAATAGGATATGATCTCTTCTTGGTTTGGGAAAATTGAGAATTGATTTACCTTCAGAATAGAAATATATCTGAAAGTCGCATTAGTCAATTAAGGAATCGGTTTCGTATGGCTAGAAAATGAATTTCTTCTTATCTCAGAAATGTAGGTGGAAGGTTCATGATTCTTAAGTTGGGTTAAATATGAGAGTTTTAATCCATAGACAATAATTCTTGACTAGCAACCAAAGGAAAGATTAACCAATTTGTATCAATAAATTGCTTCCCTGCATGTTCGTTTTAGCCTCAGCATGCTCATTACTATAGTTCAGACTCAATTTGTACATTTGTTTTAGATTAGTATAAATTAGGAAACAAACTCCCAAAAATCTTCTTGAAACTGTTGTCTGCATTATTAGAGTTAGAGTTTATTAACACTTGATTCGATTATTACCTTGGTCCAGTCTCTGTGGGATCGATACTTGGCTTACTTTAGCCATTTTACTACTTGTTCGACCACGAGGACCTTTCTGTAGGTATTCCAAACCACCGAATAGGCATCATCAGATGCATGACCCGCAAATATTCCCTTCATGTTGAGCAGTTGGATCATTGCACTGGTAGTATCAAACTTTTCCCAAGTAGGCAAAGGAGGAGGGACTATATCTCCAGTGGCACCGGCTTCGTCTATATCGGCATCATCCTCCTCATCAAAATACTAGTGTCTCTGGTGTTCCAGACCTCTGTGTCATCTAGCTCACTCTGCTTCTGCAGCTAGATGTTGCTCATCAAAAACTCTAGCTAACTCACGATCTCTAGATCGAGCTTGTTCCTTAGCCAACATTCTCTCTGTGGCTTGGTCTATGGTTTCCTGCTCTTGGATGTTGGCCATTCTTCTCAAGTTTCTTAACGTCTGCTCAAGTTCTTGATCAATTGGAACTAGGGGATTTCCTTGGCTCCTTGTATAGGGCATGCACAAATCTAAGACCTGTTAAGCAAACAAAACAAAAAAAGAAAAGTAAAAAAAAAAGAAATAAGAACAAATAGTAAAGCAAACACAATTAACAAAAGCCTTAGCCGTATTCCCCGGCAATGGCGCCAAAATTTGATGTCGCCCAAATTACACCTCGCAAATGAGATATAAAGCGGTCGATGTCAAATATAGAACCTTACTAGAGGTTGAGGTCGATCGCATAGGGAATATGAAAAGAACATAAGTTAAAGAAAATAGTTGTTACTATCGAATTACTTATTTCCTTAAGGGGAAAGAAATAAAATACTAAACAAAAGTAAAACTACTGAATGCTTAGATCAAATTCAGTTTGTATTCAATTAACGACTTGACTAGGATGTGTTCCCCAAGACTTTATAACCACAAGGCTTTTACATTAGTGATCTATTCCAGTGTTTAACATGCAATATCGGTAAGTTATGTTCACCTGAATGGTTAGTCCCCTATATAGATGATTATCACCACGCAACTTGGTTCGTATACGGGTGTACTTTTGATTGTCCCTTACCCTTAATATCGGATAAGCTATCCCTAGACAAGTTCAAGCTATTAGATGAGGGTTGATAGCCTCAAATCTCCGTTGTTAATCCCTTTTCCCATTCACTACCTCCTTGGTTCGGTAAGTAAGAATAAGGCAAGTCCTAATTAAACCCCGGTCAAGAATCACTAAGTGTTTAGCCTATGCGTATTAATTCATCCTAGTTCCCACAACCTTAGTTATGGGTTTAGCTACTCATGTTTGAATGATCACAATCACAAAATATTGAATAAATCATAATTGCAACTTACAAATTATCGTAGAAGAAAACCAAGTAATTGAATAAAACTCCAAACTTGATGAATAAATTTCAATGTTGCTTTCGATTCTCAAATTAAAGAACAAAATTGTATAACTTGTTTCTTGACCCAAGAATAATCGTACAACACCAAAATCCTACGTGAAAAATAGTAATAATAAACTGTCTGTTGAAAATAAACCTAAATAGTGTATTTGTAGTTCCAAGAAAACCTTTTCCTAACTAAACTTGGAAACCAGGTTGTCAGTGGTCACGGGGTTGGTAACGATTTGTTAGGACCTTTTATGAGTCGTGCGTTGCTAAAATCAGCCTTCCTCAAGATCCAACCCATTTATGGCAACGGGTCACCTAATGACTCATTATGCCTTGGCATGAATCGTTAGGCCCCTCGTGGTATAACTCCTTCAAATTTCTAGTATATCTCACGGTTGGTTCTAGTGAACTACCACCGAGTCGTTTAGTCAACTAACGAATCATTATGTCGTTTGCCAACTTCACTGGCTACTTCTTCACTAATTCCTCTCCCAGTCTTCACGACTCGTTACCAGATGTAACGAGTTGTTCCCTCAACCCGTCAGGTACACTATTTCTGCATCTTCAAAACTCAATAGTCGCCCACGACTTCAACAATGAGTCGTGCTTATTGCCATTGACTCCTGAAGTGCCTAGCAGTCACCTGTTCAGTTATTTTAAGCATTAATTTTCCCAGTTCACTTCCGAACCTATTTTCCTGCAACATTAAACGCAAATACATCATACTTATATAAACATACCCAGAATGTGCATAGTTTCTTGGTTTTAAGCGTAGAAGTGCCATAAAATCACGGTACATCAGGGATCCTCGTCTTGTCTAGATTCTACATTAGTCACCAAGGATGATTTTGGCCCGTTCTAAACTATAACACCGCCATCGATCGAGTCAACCAGAAGAACTCCCAACCTTGCAAGTTGATGCACATCCTTCACCAGCTCCTTTCTCCCTTCATCCACATGGGACACACTCTCCATAGAGAGTCTACTAACTATGTCTGCTACTACTTTGGTATATGGATCTGAGGTCTATCTTCCAAAAGAACTTGGCACCCTGAAGCTGGTCAAACAAATCATCAATCCTGAGTAGAGAGTACCTGTTCTTGATGGTGAACTTGTTCAATTACTGATAATAAATTCACATACGAAGAGAGTCATCTTTCTTTCGAACAAAGATAATTGGTGCACCCCACAAGGATTTGCTCGGTCTAATGAACCCCTTATCTAGAAGGTCTTTCAACTGCTCCTTCAACTCCTTTACTTGGCTGGGGACATTCTGTACGGAGGAATAGATATAGGCTGCGTATTGGGAAGAAGGTCAATACCAAAATCAATCTCCCGCTTGGGAGGGATTCCCCATAAATCATCTGGAAAGACTTCTGGATACTCGCATACTACTGGGACTGACTGGATAGTCGGGGTCTCGGACGTCACATTCTAAACCCTAACTAGATAGTATACACAACCTTTGGAAATCATCTTTCTAGCCTTAAGGTAGAAAATGAAACGACCTATATTCATAGTTGAACTATCCTTCCATATTGTGACTGGCTCACTTAGAAATCTGAACTCTAGTACCCGGGTTCTACAATTACCTGAGGCATAACATGCAAAGGGTAACTTCAAAATCAGTCATGGCTAACTCTACTAAATCTGCTGAGGTGACTTTATGAAGGACCGTGTCCGGGCAACTTCTATATACCCTTCTAGCGACAACTGAATCACCCAATAGAGTAGAGACTGAGAAGGGCTCTGACAAAATTTCGGTACTGACTCAGAAACTACTAGCCACGTAAGGTGTCACAAAAGACAAGGTATCCCCTGGATCTAACAAAGCATATACATCAAGATGGAAAACTTGCAATATACAAGTGACTACATCCAAGGAGACCTCTTTCTCCTGGTGAGATTCTAAGGCATAAAATCAGTTTTGGCGCTGACCGCCACCTGTGCTAGTAGATGCCCCTTGCTTGGCTGGGCGTGCGGGTGGAGCTGCTGAACTGGAAGCTGGGTGTAATATCCCAGAAGTGCCTAAGATTGGACCCGAGACTTGAAAATAGAAATTTGTAGAAAATTGGGAAATCTGGCACCAGACACAGAATGAATCATTGGGAGGCCCATCAGGACTACTCACGAGTCATTATGTGACTCGTGTGGAGGTTAGGTGTGAGGCTTGAGGTTTCAGGATAAAGTATCTTACGTTTAAGACCACAGTTTATGGTCAGCCACCACGAGTTGTGGGAAGGGTCGTTGTCAGGAAGAAGGAGAATATTGGGGAATTGAGGTAGTGTACTTCACCAATGGAGACCACGACTCGTGGCCACCCACAATGAGTCGTGAGGTCTCCCGTGACCAACCCCCAAGCGTTTAGTGAAGCAGTGTACTTAACGAGCATCACAATGAGTCGTCTTCTTCAACAACGAATCTTTTGGTCGTCCGTTAGGGCCACCTGACAGTTATTTTCTACGAATTAGTGAGGGCCTTTTTGTAATTTTTAAAGTTCCTAAAGCCTAAATTACGTCGTTTTAGCCTATGGAAGGTGGGTTTTTAGGGGAATAATTTATTCTAAATCTTCATTCATGCATGCAAGAGTATAGAGAGGTGATTAAAGTGTGATTTAAGATTTCCCTCTTCAAATTCTTCCAATTCCTTCTTGGGAATTCAAGGGAGATTAAGAATCAGTTGTTTCTAGGTATGTAAGGCTATTAATGGGTGCTTCCTTTCACACCCATGCCCATCCTCTACGATTTCGTGAAAATTCTATCAAAAGTTTATAGGGTTTTTAAGTAGAATTATATGAAAATCTAATGATTTGTTAATGGGCGTTGCGATTTTAGAATCTTTTCATATTTTATGGGTTTTTGATTCGCTTTTATGATTTAAATTATTTATAATGTTATCGATTTTGATTTTTATGGAACTAAGCCTAATTATGCATGACTCATGATGAATCGAATTATGATCTAATTTTTCATTAATGATATTTACAAGTCTAGCATGAATTATGATTTAAATTATGGATTTAATCAATTACCCATCATGATTTTATGAATTTCAAGCTATATGCATGATCTACAAGTATATATGAACTTAATGATTCATGAATTATGTTTTGGCCAACTCACGGGCCTTGTTTCATGGCTAGATCACGTATGTACAAGTATGCTTATGATTCTCATGATTTAACTAGCCTATGAATTCATGCATGTTATACTATGAGCACTATATATGTTTTGGGAGTAGTATCAAACACCGAGTAGGTTCGGGGCTCAGATTAAGTCCCAGATCTCATAAACTACATGCCACCGTAGGTATATTAGGAACTCCTTTGTGACTTTCCGCGACCCCATCGGTCCTTTTCATGGTGGTATCACTCCCTTTATGATTCAACCCTTGGCAAGGTATGAACGACCTCCCGACTAGGTTTATAGGTCGGACTTCATGTGTGCTCATATGGGGTATGTCGGTTAAGAGAATCTCCCACTGTTCCTCATGATTTATGCATGTTATGATTATGTATTTTGGCTCAAGTCATGTTAAGTAAAGTTTTTATCTTATGGATATGATAACGTTGTATTACGAATATTTTGAGAACCTTGAGCCTTATGTTATGTTACAATGTTTACGATATGAGCATGATGTCCTACTCTTATGATCATTATGAGTTTTTATATATTTTAAAATGTTCATTTTACTTACCTTGCATACTTGATACATTTCACGTACTGACCGCATACTTTCTATGATGTATCGTCTAATGATACAGGACCTGGTTCTCAGGCTCACCCTCCTTAGTAGTTCTTCAGGGATCGCTATCAACTTATTTGGTGAGTCCTCATGTTCTGAGGGCCATATGTTTAGACTCTATTGTTCTCTTTCAGTTTCAGTATCGTAGGATTAGTTGGGGAATTGTCCTATCAACCCCTCTTTCATGATTAGAGGCTTTTCAGACTATAAGTTGTATTCAGCCATCATGTATGGATCATGTATTGTCTTTCTCCGTTATTATGTCATGATTTCGTTTCCTTTTGTTAAGACTTCCGCTCATGTGAATGAGTCAGATGTATGCTCATGCCATGGGTTCACTTGGGGTATTTTAGGGCTCCTTTGTCCCGTGTTTATGATCCGGGTGTACATCCGAGTCATGAAAAACTTGGTATCAGAGGCATAGGTTTGAAGTGTCCTAGGATGTCTAAAGGCTACGTTGAGTAGAGTCTTTTTCATGGGTGTGAAGTGCGCCACACTTATGAAGAAGAGGCTACGAGACGTTTAGAAAATGTTCCCTTCTTTCATGATCTATGTCATGCGATGAAAGTCCTTTAACCTTCTAATTCATGCTATTCGCATTTGCAAAATCATGCCTCCACATCGAGTGAACTCCAGAAGAAATTGTAACGGAAATGATCACGAGGGTGCTAATTGTGACGAGCATCAGCCAGTCCCACCCAATCACGAGGAGCATGCACCAGAGCCGGCTGCCCACGCTGAGTTTAGGACAGCTATACAGATGTTGGCACAGGCCATGGCTACTCAGGTTCAAAACCAAACAGTGGTACATTACCCTCAGAATGGGAATGTGGCGGCAGCTAAGGTGAGGGATTTCTTGAGGATGAGCCCTCCTGAGTTCATGGGGTCGAGGGTGGACGAGGGTCCATACGATTTCATAGAGGAGATTCTGAAGATCACCCAGGTTATGGGAGTGAACAATGGAGAGTGTGTTGACTTGACCTCGTATTAGCTAAAGGGGGTGGCTCACATATGGTTTAAGTAGTGAAGAGATGCCAGGGCAGTGGGTGCAGGCCTGATAGGTCGGGAAGAGTTTCATATGACATTTTTGGATCGATTCTTCCCTCGAGAGATTAGGGAGTTTAAGGCGGCCGAGTTTGTTAATTTGAAACAGGGTAACATGTTCTTTCAGGAGTACACATTCGAGTTCACCCGATTATCCAAGTATTCTCCAGAGTTGGTGGCGAACTATAGGGCTCAAGTGAGTTGTTTTGTGCATGGGGTGGCAAATTATTTGGATAAGGATGGCAGGATTGCCATGCTACATTAGGATATCGACTTTCCCCATATTTTGTTGCATGCACAGAAAATGGAATTGGTCTACCTAAGGTAGAGGTAAGCCAAGAGGGCTAGGACCGATAGCTATGGGACTTCTCAAGTCAGGTCAGGGGGTGGAAAATGTTAGCAGTCCTAGCACCGATCTATCGCTCCAGCTCCATCGTCAGCTAGCACTCCATCTAGATTCAGAGGAGATCGGAGGAGCATAACTTTAAAGTCGAGAGGCCAGGGTATCATGCAGGTGGAGTGAACTTTACCAGTTTGTGCGGGGTGTGGCAAGAATCACCCCGGGAGGTGTTTAGTTGGCTTGGATGCTTGCTTCGGGTGTGGAAAACCCAGACACAGACTTAAGGATTGCTCCTCAGCCAGATCAGGGGTTGGTGGAGCCCGTGTGATAGCAGACAGTTCTGCCGCTCTAGCAACACGTCCCCCTCAGCAGGGTGCCTTTACTAGTTCAACAGGTGGTCAACGCCAAAACAAATTTTATGATTTAGTGCCCACCACAAGTAGGAGGCTTCACCAGATGTGGTCACTGGTATGTTGCAAGTATTCCATATTGATGCTTATGGCTTGTTAGATCTAGGAGATACTTTGTCTTTTGTGACCCCTTATATTGCTAGTAGTTTTGGAGTTACCGCTGAAATCCTGTCAGAACCATTCACAGTCTCTAATCCATTCGGTTATTCGGTTGTAGCTAGGCAGGTGTATAGAGGTTGCCCCATTACAGTATTGCATAAGGTCACCTCCACAAATTTAGTAGAGTTAGCTATGACTGACTTTGACATCATTTTGGACATGGATTGGTTGTTTTCATGTTATGTTTCAATAATTGTAGGACCCGTACGGTGGAATTCCGATTTCTGAGTGAGTCAGTCAGTTTTGGAGTGGAAGGGTAATTCAGCTGTACCAGTCGGTCGGTTTATTTCATATCTTAAGGCTAGGAAAATGATTTCTAAGGGCTGCATGTATCACCTAGTTAGGGTTAAGGATGTTTAGTCCAAGACCTCGACTATCCAGTCAGTTCCAGTGGTGTGTGAGTATTCAGAGGTCTTTCCCAACAATTTTCTAGGTGTTCCTCCTGAGAGGGAATTTGATTTTGGTATTGACCTCTTACCCGATACGCAGGCTATATCAATTCCTCCTTACAGAATGGCTCCTGTCAAGCTAAAAGAGTTAAAAGAGCAGTTGAAGGACTTGATAGATAAGGGTTTCATTATACTGAGCACAGGTCTCCATGGGGTGCACTAGTTTTATTTTTCCGCAAGAAGGATGGATCACTTCAGATATGCATTGAATATTGACAATTGAACAAGGTCACTGTCAAGAACAGGTACCCCCTACCCAAGATTGATGATTAGTTTGACCATCTCCAGGGTGCCAAATGTTTCTCGAAGATAGACCTCAAGTCCGGGTATCATCAGCTCAGGGTTCGAGAGTGTGATATCCCAAAGACATCCTTTAGAATACGGTATGGCCATTATGAGTTTGTAGTTTGGACTAATAAATGCTCCTGCAGCTTTTACGGACCTGATGAATAGGGTGTTCAAGCAATATCTAGACATGTTCGTGATCATGTTCATCGATAATATCCTTATATTGTCTCAGAGTGAGGAGGAGCATACCGCTTACTTGAGAGTAGTGTTGCAGACTCTCAAGGATCACCAATTGTATGCAAAGTTCAGCAAGTGTGAGTTTTGGTTGGACTCAGTTGTATTTCTGGGCCATGTGGTATTGAGTGAGGGCATAAAGATAGATTCTCAAAAAATTGAAGCGGTGAAGAATTGTCCTAGACCGGTGAATCCTTCAGAAATTCAGAGTTTTTTGGGCCTAGCAGGCTACTACCGGAGATTTGTTGAGGGCTTTCAATCAATTGCAACACCATTGACCAGGTTGACTCAGAAAAAGGTAAAGATCCAATGATCAAAGGCTTGTAATAAAAGCTTTCAAGAGTTGAACACTCGACTCACTTCAGCACCAATATTGAACCTACCCGAGGGTACGGATTGTTTTGTTGTGTATTGTGATGCTTCAAGAATCGGGCTCGGGTGTGTATTGATGCAGCGGGGAAAGGTAGTAGCATACGCCTCAAGACAACTAAAGGTCTATGAGAAGAATTACCCGACCCATGGTCTAGAATTGGCAATGGTGGTGTTCGCATTGAAGATATGGAGACATTACTTGTATGGGGTTCACGTGGATGTATTTACGGATCACAAGAGTCTACAATATGTGTTCACGTAGAAGGATCTTAATCTATGGCAAAGGCGGTGGTTAGAACTACTCAAAGACTATGATATGAGTGTTCTTTACCATTCGGGAAAGGCTAATGCGGTAGCAGACGCACTTAGTAGGCTCTCTACGGAGAGTGTGACCCACGTGGAGGAAGGAAAGAAAGAGCTAGCAAAGGATGTCCATCAACTTGCAAGGTTGGGAGTGAGGATGGTTGACTCAACCGATGGTGTTGTTGTTGTATAGAATGGATCAGAATCATCCTTGGTGGTTTATGTGAAATCTAGGCAAGATGAAGACACGAATTTGAGGAAATTGAAGGAAGTTGTGCGAAGTCAAAAGTTGGAGGATTTCTCCCAAGGGGGAGATGGTGTGCTTTGGTACCAGGGTCGTTTGTGTGTTCCAGACATTGATGATTTGAGGGGCCGGATATTGCATGAGGCACATGGTACCAGATATTCTATCCATCCGGGATCCACGAAGATGTATCATGATTTATGAGAAATATATTGGCGGGATAGAAAGAAGAAGAATATTGCAGAGTTCATAGCCATATGTCCAAATTGTCAACAAGTAAAGGTGGAACATCAAAGTCCGGGAGGAGTACTTTAAGATATTAGCATCCCTACTTGAAAGTGGGAAGAGATTAACATGTATTGTATAACAGGACTACCCGGAGCTCGCGAACAATATGATTCCATTTGGGTGGTGGTAGACAGGTTGACTGTGATACCCCGAAAAGGAATAAGAATAGACCCGGGAGTTAAATTTGAAAAGTGCAGAAAACTGGCAAAAACATCACAGGATGGATGACCCTACGACTCATTGTAGGGTACCACGAGTTGTAATAGGATTTCGTGGTTTGGGGAGTTCAGGGAAGCAGTGGAGACAACGGACGGTTTAACGACTTGTTGTCAGGAACAACGGGTCATTGTCACCGGTCATTGGAAGGACTGGATTAGGCTGAAGAAAAACCAACGGGCCATCCCACGATTCATGGTGAGTAGGCACGGCCCGTTGTTTCAAGTCGTCGTTCGTAGGTTGAAGGTTCCAATGTAGACGATGGATGGAAACCACGACTCCTTGGAAGTCACCATGAGTCGTGGTGAGGCTCATGGGAAGGAAAGCCAGATTTGGTCAAGGAGTTGACGACGGTCGATCCAACGACTCGTCCTTTGAAGTAACGACTTGTCTTGACGAGTCATAGTAAGGATCCAAGGAATGTGATAAAGTAGTGGACTCAACGACTCGATACCACGAGTCGTGGTATGGTGTCACGACCCGTTGGGTCGGTCGTTGGTCCGTCCGGGGTAGTTTTCAGGGATTTAATTTTAAGGGCAATTTCAACTTTTCTACGCTTTTAGACCCTAAACTACATCATTTTGGATATTTTCTGATTATGATAATATGAGTTATAATATGAGTTAAGTACTTTATGCATGCCCATTATTATGCAAGAATTTTAGAGAGATTTTTGGGATATTCAAGGTCTTCTTCCCCAAGTTTCCATCAATTTCTTTGTGGGTATTCAAGGAGTTTCGAATTAACCCATTTACAGGTATGTAGGGTTTTAAAATGGGTGAAATTCTTCCTCACCCATGCCCAAGTTCCAAGTTAATTCATGAATTCTCCTAATCAAATTCCATGGGGTTTTATCCAAAGCATGAAAATATGATTTCTCTTTACGAATATGATTTAATTGAGTTTTAATTATTGAATTATGCATGTTGGGCAGATTTTATGTTATTTTCTTCAAAATCATGTTTCAATCTTTTTAATTCTAAAATGCCTATTGATGGAAATTCATGAAAATTATGATTTATGATGAATATTCAATATTTTGAATTTATTGATGATGGAAAAGCATGAATTCAAGTTACCCATGCTTATGAGCATATGTTTGAAAGAATTGAGTATGATGATGTATTGGGAAATTCCCCCATGATGAAGAATGATTTACGATTTATGAAATGAATTTCATGATGTATCGATTTATGATATTGGCCGATGAAAAGGGCCTTTTATTCTTGGCTAAGCATGTTAAAAGGGGATCAATGATGATAAATGTTATTTTCTATCTAATGAATCGTAATGCATGATGTTAATGATTTATCTATGAGCCTATATGCATGTTTTTGGGAGCCGTGTCTAGCACCAAGCAGCCCGACATTCAAAGGACTACACCAGTGTCTCATAACCACGTGGCACCATGGGTTTCTAATCATGTATTGTATTGATGATGATCCCCTCAAATGTGATATTACGCCTTATGCACGACCCTCGCCTGGCAAGCCAGGGTCGGCTCTGCCCGCTTGAGTGAGACAGTGTGGCATCATGAAAGGCTCTACCATGATGGTGTCAGTTATGACGAGTCCTCCCATTGTTTCGCATGTTTTATGTATTATTATGTTTATGTTATTGGCTCAAGTTATATTTTGATAAAGTTTACTTACTCTTATGATAATGAATGATTTATGAATGACTTGAAAGTCTTGAGCCTTATGTTTCTTATGAAGTTTATGATATATGCATGATGTCCTTCTCTTAAGTCTATTTATAAGTTTTACTTTATTTTAAAATTTTTCATTTCACTTACCTTGCATACTCAGTACATTCCACGCACTGACCACATACTTTCTATGCTATATTGTTCATGATACAGGGTCTGGATCTCAGGCTCATTGTCATGCCCCGAGCCTACACCCTGGATGTAACACGGTACTTGAAGTCACAAGTGACCCTAAGTCAACCCTTGGTCTATCATACACTAGCATTCTGAGTAAACATGCACAGCGGAACTTTAGGGTAATAACATTAAGGCATTTTTATGAAAGTTTAAATAAAACTTAAAACATGGAAACTGAACATCTGTAAGTCTGAAAGCGTTCTAACTGATGAGTTACTGGGAAAAGCCCCGAGCTAACTCTAAGTCTAAAGTAAAATGCAACTGATTATAAGAGAAAGAAAATAAGGCCCTCGAATGATGAGGACACACTTCAACTACTGAGGTGGAATACCCTAAACGATGGCAACTATCTGTGCTGAACCTGAGAACTTGCAGTTGTATCATGAAACAATACAACATAAAAGTATGTGTTAGTACTTTGCATGTACTGAATATATGAGAGAAATATATTGATAGATGTAAATAAATTTACCGGAAAGACATTCAATGACCAACTAATTATCTGAACTGAAATAATATGAAGTATCTGAAATGGTCAAAAATGACCCTGTCTAGTGGTCAAGGACATGCCCTAAATCTGTAATACTGAATCTGAAATACTGCATTGAACTGAATTGAACTGAACTGATAAATCTGAAACTGGACTGGACTAACTAGTGGAAGAGTCTATAACTGACATTTAACCACGTGAGATAGATGTTGAGTCCGATATATACACCCCACCTATAGGACCCAATATACCTTGCCAGGGTATAAAGGCATGAACAGGGTGATCACAAAAGTCTTGGGCCAATCAGGCCAAGTAATATTGTAACCTACATTTGAAACGTAGTTCTAGGAACCTGGGTGCGCTGGAACCTCAGCTCGCTCGGTGATCAGTGCTACCCCCACTGGAAAACCTAAACTTAACTACTAGGCTGATAACTCAAAACTGGGGCCCAAGACTAGTCAGGGACATATAATTGAAAGTACCCTGAGAGTCTTATCGGACCAAATTTTGAAACTGGGTTCTAAATTGGTTAGAAATGCTTATCTGGAAGTGTCGTAACCGTCTAAGAACAAGCTATAACTGAGCTGGGGTCCTGGGGATGGTCAGAGCTATATACTAGAATGTCATGGCCACTTAGTGCACCAAATAACTATAAGCTGAGTCTGATTCTGATAACTGAGAGGCACCACTTACACCTCAGAATAAGATTGAAGTCAAACTGATCAGTTGACAATTTTTTGAATGATTCTAAAGAGATTCTACGTTCTAACTAGTCAGAATTACTAACAGCTAATAGAGAAGTCAACTTATCCCAACAACACGAGAATTTTCATTATATGGCAACAATTCAAGAATTAAAGAAATCTCCTCTAACAAAGCTAAATAATTGCTCAACAATTATATAGTAAGAATTTCTAGGAAGTTCAGCCCGAAACATTCTTCATTCACTAAATGAAATTTAATAAGCAAGAATCATTACTCGAAAGTTAGGGCTTAAATTCACTTTTGTACGAACATTGACAATTTAATTATGAACTAATAAAGATAATATGAACAACCCACATGGATACTTATTCCAGGAGAAATTAACGAAAAATAACTTAGAATTCATTCGTATTGGAAAGCTCAGGGCTAAAACTGATAAGGGAGTTATAGGAGGATTTTGAGGGACACAAGGGAAGAACAATTCCCTTGTTGAATTTCCACATACCTGATGAAGAAGCCTGGAGAAATTGCTGGAGAATTGAAGAAGAAGGATTTGCCCTAGTTTGAAGCTCTGAACTGCTCTAGGAGGAACTCTGCATTCTGCTTCTAGAGGGTTTGAGTGGGGAATGAGGAAAAGAACCCATTACCACCACTAAAACGTCTAAAACTGATGCTAAAACCACATAGTTTAAATCTTAGAAGGGTAGAAAATTACTAAATAGCCCTTAGAAATTCACTGGAAAAAACTGTTAGGTGTCCCTAACGGTTCGTGGTGACTGACCATGACTCGTGATCACTCCCGTCAGGTACACTGCCTGCAAACCTTAGTAGGTCACCAGTCGTGGACCACACTGGTTCACTGCTGAAGATTTAACCCTAGACTAGGTAACGAGTCACTTAATGAGTCATTTCCATAGGTTACGACTCGTTTCACCCACTCGTCAAGTACACTGGTCAACTAAAAATGGTCCCAACTCAGGCCTGTCCATGAATGACTTAACGGGTCATGGTCAGTGACAATGACTCTTGATGTCCCTTGTTAGGTACACGGCCTCTCTCCTCACATTATCCCTCCTTCTCCTCACGGCTCACCTAATGAGTCGTGAGGTTGCTTAACGAATCATCAGGTGGGCCGTCCTGCAATATTTCAGCAGTTTTTTAGATTTTCTTATTTAAGTCCCAAAATTAGATTTTGAGTTTCTAGGGCATTACATCATCCTCATCCTTAGTCCATCTCAGCTTTTGTTCTCAGCTTATTAGTGAGTCCTTCTATTTCGAGGGCTTTTTTGTATGCTTTTATGTGATCTTACATTTCAGTATTGTTCGGATTAGTTGGGTATGTTGTCCCATTAGCCCATCGTGTGTTGGAGTATTCGCTTGAGTTCACCCATCTATCAAAATATGCCCTAGAGTTGGTGATGGATCAGAGGGCACGGGTGAGCCGAATTGTTCATGGTGTGGCCGATTATTTAGACAAAGATTGCAGGACTTTCATGATTCACCAGGATAAGGAATTTCCCCGCATAGTGTTGTACGCCCAACAGATAGAGGCGGCTCATGCAAGGGAAAGGGAGGCAAAGAGGGCTCCGACAGATAATCATGGATTTTCACATTAGAGGTCCGACGGTGAGAGCCGCCCACAGTTTCAGCAGAGATCACTATCCCCAACACCATCATCAACTAGTGTTCCCTCCAGACATAGGGGTGATCTGAGGAGCAGGGCTTTAGGGTCCATGGATCAGAAGGGCACCCAGTTGGAGTATACCTCCCCAGCCTGCTGGAAGTGCGGCAAGAGTCATACCGGGGAGTGCCTGCTTGGTTCGAATGTCTGTTTTGGGTGTGGTAGATCTGGGCACATGCACCGAGCATGTCTATATGCCAGACAGGGTGATGATAGGGGTCGAGCATTGTCCACCAAGACAATAACAACTCCAGCCCATTCCGCTCCACAGGGAGCATCAACTAGCGGGGGTGGCGGATAACGCCAAAATCGATTTTATGCCCTTGCCTTGCGCCAGGATCAGGAGGCTTCGTTAGACGTGGTCACGAGTATGTTACATGTCTCTCATATTAATGTTTATACCTGGTTAGACTGGGGATCTACATTGTCTTTCGTGACTCCTTACATTTCTAGTAGCCTTGGAGTTAGTCCCGAGACCTTGTCCGAGCCATTTTCCATTTTGACCCCTATTGGAGATTCGATCGTAGCTAGACGAGTATATACAAGGTTCCCGATCACTGTGTTGCATAAGGTACCTCCGCAGACCTGGTAGAGTTATCCATGATTGACTTTGATATTATTCTTGGCATGGATTGGTTGTTTGCGTGTTATGCCGTTATTAATTGCAGGACCTTTACAGTGGAATTTCATTTTCTGGGTGAGTCAGTTTTGGAATGGAAGGGTAGTTTGGCGGTACCAACAGGTTGGTTTATTTCCTATCTTAAGGCTAGGAAGATGATCTCTAAGGGTTGCATGTACCACCTAGTTAGGGTTAAGGATGTGGAGTCTGAGACCCCGACTATCCAATCAGTTCCGGTGGTGTACACATCTGGAAGTGTTTCCCGAGGATTTTCCAGGTGTTCCTCCAGAAAGGGAAATCGATTTCGGTATTGATTTATTGCCAGATACGCAACCTATTTCTATCCCTCCTTACAGGATGGATTCAGCTGAGCCAAAGGAGTTAAAGGATCAGTTGAAGGACTTACTGGATAAGGGTTTCATTAGAACGAGCAAGTCTCCATGGGGTGCAACGATTCTCTTTGTTTGAAAGAAGGATGGATCCCTTCGGATGTGTATTGACTATCGGTAGCTTAATAAATTCACTGTCAAGAACCGAAACCCCTTGCCCAGGATTGATGATTTATTTGACTACCTCCAGGCTGCCAGGTGTTTCTCGAAGATAGATCTCAGATCTGGATATCACCAGCTCAGAGTTCGGGAGTGTGATATTCTAAAGACAGCCTTCATAACCCGGTATGGCCATTACGAGTTTGTAGTTATGTCTTTTTAGCTAACCAATGCTCCTGCAACTTTTATGGACCTAATGAAGAGGGTGTTCTAGAAATATTTGGATATGTTCGTGATCATCTTCATCGACAACATTCTTATATACTCCCGGAGCGAGGAGGAGCATGCCACTTATTTGAGAATAGTGCTGCAAACCCTCAAGGATCATCAGTTGTATGCAAAGTTTAGCAAGTGTGAATTCTAGCTAGACTCGTTGGCATTTCTAGGTCTTGTGGTGTCAAGCGAAGGCATACGGGTAGATTCCAAGAAAATTAAGGCGGTGAAGAATTGGCCCAGACCGGTGAATCCTTCAGAAATTCGGAGTTTCTTGGGCCTAGCAGGTTACTATCGAAGGTTTGTTGAGGGTTTCTCATCTATTGCGGCACCTTTTACTAAGTTGACTCAGAAAAAGATGAAGTTCCAATGGTCGGATGCTTGTGAGAAAAGTTTCCAACAGTTGAAGACTCGACTCACTTCAACACCAGTGTTGACCTTACCTGAGGGTACTGATGGCTTTGTAGTGTATTATGATGCTTCAAGAGTCGGATTGGGATGTGTGTTGATGCAGCATGGGAAGGTAATATCATATTCCTCGAGATAGTTGAAAGTTCATAAGAAGAATTATCCGACCCACGATCTTGAGTTGGCCGCGATGGTGTTTGCATTGAAGATATGGCGGCATTACTTGTATGCAGTCCATGTGGATGTATTCACAGATCATAAGAGTTTGCAATATGTGTTCACAAAGAAAGATCTAAATCTTCGGCAAATGAGGTGGTTGGAGTTACTAAAGGACTACTACATGAGTCTCCTCTACCACCCGGGCAAGGCAAATGTGGTTGCAGATGCACTTAGTAGGCTCTCAATAGAGAGTGTGTCCCTTGTGGATGAGGGGATGAAGGAGTTGGTGAAAGATGTCCACCAACTTGCAAGACTGGGAGTTAGATTAATCGACTCGACCGATGGCGGTGTTGTTGTACATAACGGGTCAGAATCGTCCTAAGTGGTTGATATTAAATCCAGGAAAGATGACGATCCCATTTTGAGGAAGCAAAAGGAGGCAGCGCGGAGTCAAAAGGGTGGAGGTTTTCTCCCAAGGGGGAGATGGTATGCTACGATACCAGGGTCGTCTATATGTCCCAGACGTAGATGATTTGAGAGTTCGGATATTACATGAGGCACATGGTACCAGATATTCTCTTCATCAAGGATCCACAAAAATGTATCGGGACTTGCAAGAAATCTGTTGGTGGGATGGTATGAATAAGGATATTGCGGAGTTAGTAGCAAAATGTACAAACTGCCAGCAAGTGAAGGCCGAGCATCAAAGGTCGGGAGGCGTACTTCAGGATATCAGCATCCCCACTTGGAAGTGGGAAGAAATTAATATGGATTTCGTTACAGGTTTACCTTGTACTCGCCGACACTATGACTCCATTTGGGTGGTGGTCGACAGGTTAACAAAGGCTTCACACTTCCTACCACTCAAGACCATGGATGCAGTGGATGATTATGCTAAGTTTTATATTCGGTAGTTGGTTCGGCTTCATGGAGTGCCCTTGTCTATTATCTCAGACAGAGGTACTCAGTTTACCTCTCAATTCTGGCGTTCTTTTCAAAAAGGACTTGGGATGCAAGTTAAGCTCAGTATAGCCTTCCATCCGCTAACAGACGGATAGACAGAACGAACGATCCAAACTCTTGAGGATATGTTGAGGGAATGTGTTATGGATTTTAAAGGTAGGTGGGATCATCATTTTCCCTTGATCGAGTTTGCCTATAATAACAGTTATCACTATAGTATCCAGATGGCACCGTTCGAGGCTCTTTACGGGCGAAGGTGTAGATCTCCCATCGGATGGTTTGAGGTTGGTGAGGCATCTATGGTGGGACCATATTCAGTTCACAAGACGATGGTAAAGGCTCATATGATAAGGGACCGATTGAAAACCGCTCAAAATCGATAGAAATCATATGTTGATGTGAGGAGAATGGATCTAGAGTTCGATGTGGATGACTGGGTATTTCTAAAGATATCTCCCATGAAGGGAGTCATGCGGTTCAGAAAGAAGGGTAAACTCAGTCCCCACTATGTTGGTCCCTATCGGGTTGTGAGGAGAGTTGGCAAGTGTTACACCCCGTAAATTCCCGGCATATAGATGGCCTAATCGCGTGTTGGTTAAGAGTATTTGAAAACCATACATGCTAGAAAAAGGCCCGGGGAAAGATCGGGCAAGCGCCAAGTCGGCGCGTCGCAAGGCAAAATGCGACTTATAAATCGCATTCCAGGAATGCGACTTATAAATCGCATTCTCTGAATGCAATTTACAGTGTCTATTATATAAGCCCCTCCACTTCGGTTTTAAAGTTGCAATTCTTATAATTTCCAGCTAAAACAGAGAGAAAATCAGAGAGGAAGAGGAACGAAGGTTTCTTGATAATTTCCTTCCGATTACGCCGTCAAACGCGGTCGAAACTCGAATTAACCTCAGGTACCGAGGTATTTAGCAGCAGGGAGCATTCCTACGGATTTTGTTTCGCGAAATACGGCCGACGAATCATCGAGCTACCGAGCTAAGGTAAGTAGAATTGCTCCAAACTAGTGTCTATGTGTTCCTAGCTGTGAAGTGAATATTTCTCCCTTCTGGACATCTGGAAAATAGCGAGTTTTTGACTGTCTTTCGATAAGCCTAAGTTTAGGCTATAATTATATCGAAAGTGACATTGTTCTTTAGAATAAAGCTGCATTTAGTATTAATTGACATATTTATGAATGCAGTTGGGAGAAATAGTTGAAGTATTGGCCGAGCCTCGTCCGACAGATGGATAGTTCGAGGATAAGGTATGTAAAGCTAGTTCCTTCGGCAAGTTAGTAGCTTTAGCCTTGTATAGTACAATAAACTCCGTAGTAGAATTCCCGGAAGTCAAATGTTAAGTATTGTGCAAGTTCAGTAAACCTAGTTTGCTTTGTGATATCATATTCAGTCTGAAAGTTAGAAAAGCATGGGCCCAAGGGCAAGTTAGTAGTTCAGATTCAGTACAGCCTATTATGTGGATAGCAAGCATGTTGTAGAATAAAAAGGAACAGATTTTCATAATAACAGTCAGTAAAGAAAGATCAGATAGACAGAAAGTTTTGGCTACAGATTAGCCATTCAAACAGATAGTATCTTGGCTACAGATTAGCCGTACAGTTAAACAGAGAGTATAGAATCAATATAGTCAGTAAAGAATCAGTTCGGTATAGAAACAGATCAGAATAAGAAGTTAGATTCCAGACAGTCTTTTCAGTTATACATGCTTGCTATTTCTATGTGCTATTTGTTTGTTGAGACTTGTTGTGGCATGTGGGCACCCTTTTAGCATCCCCACCGCCCCTGGGTTATAGTTGTGTCGATACCAGATTCAGATACCGCCACCAGCTGGGCGATGTCGTCCGCCTAGAGGACGATGAGGGCCGACCACCATGATAATACGGTCCAGACCACCCTACTTGCAGGGGTAGTTCAGTTTACTCTGTGCAGAGCCAGTCCACCCTGTTTACAGGGGCAGAACACTCTGTGTGCGCTTGTGGCCGGGGGCAGTTTCAGATACAGATTTTATAAAATTACCCTGTTGCGTGCTTGCACCCAGGGGGAGTTTTTATTACACACCCCGTGTACACTTGCGCCCAGAGGCAGGAGTCTTCGGACTCAGACACAGTTTATTGTCAGAGGCCAAGGCCTGAGCTACGTACCCAAGGGGACCGGTAGGAGGAGCTCACAGTTGTCAGATGAGTGGAGTGACTTATTTTTGGTTGGTTTAGACCCGGGTAGGGGTAAATAGATTGTGTGTTGGTTGGCACCTTCCGGCTTATGGGGGTTGGTCAGGTATTGTGTGTATTTATGTATATACCTGTATGTGCTATTAGATACTGCTAGACAGTGGGACGACACGGCATCAGGTACGCTCAGTTTAGTTATAGAATAAATAAACTCTCCCCAGTTATTCTCAGCTAGATAGACTCAGCTATTTTCTACTTATATGTCATGTTACTGTTGTTATTCTTTTCAGTTGTGTATTTCAGTTGCTTTACATGCTCAGTACCTGTGGTACTAACGCCCAGTGGGGCGCTGCATTACTTGCCTGCAAGTACTCATAGAAGAGGAGGCGATCCCTCGTGATTCCAATCAGCTATTGAGTATTCAGCTCCTGTCATCCGGAGTCTGAATTCCAGAGGTGTATTTTGTTTTCTTTTGTTGTACAGTACGGGTAGGTCGGGGCCATGTCCCGATCATTTCTATTGTTATTCCTAGAGGCTTGCAGTCTGTATATATTTCCCTGTGGTCAGTCGAGCCGGTCGTGTGAGGCCGTGCAACTTGTTATAGTTATTTGTTATTTCTGTTCCTGTTGGCCGTGTGTGGCCATAACCGGTCAGTAGTTGGTGACCTTGCCGGTCACGTAATTATTTAGCGTACCATTGTTAAGTTACATAGAACTAGACAGCATGGTGGCCTTTCCGGCCCACATAGGTTCCCTTGACAGTAGTATGTTTCTGGTTAGCTGTTTTTCAGGTACAGGTGGCTATAGGCCTGTTGGCCGGAGGCTGTGTTTACAGCTTTTATATAGCCCTTTGTTTCCAGAAATTTGAGTTAGAGCCAGCCAGACACCAGATGTGCTTTGGCTCACCAGATAGCAGTCTAGGTCCTACTAGGGCACCAAGTGCCAGTCATACCCCCCAGGGCGGGGCGTGACAAACTTGGTATCAGAGCAGGTCGTGTCCTAGGGAGTCTGCAAGCCGTGCTAAGTAGAGTCTTGTCTATGGATATGTTGTGCACCACATACTATAGGCAGGAGCCTGCGAGGCATAATAGGATGGTTACCATTCTTTCATACTCAGTCGTTCCATAGCACGGTACAGTATAGGGTTGGTTCTTTTAAAACTTACCGTATTCTTTGATTACAGATACAAAGGCAGATCAACATTACCCTATCACAAGCAGAAGATCATATATAGCAACAGAAGAGGGCATCAGCCAGTTACATGATAACTACAGTAGTAGGAGGAGGTACCAGAGACCTCCCAGCGTGATACCTTTATCGGTACTATTCCCAGTATACGTTGATAACGTTAGAATAGGAAGTCAGAAGTATAATGTACATACGAGCTGATTTATTTATTAGCTATTTAAGATCTGATTGGGATTACAGACAAGGTCAGACTATCAGATAAGTATGAGAAAGAGAAGGAAATGCAAGAATCCCAAATACATCTTTTCGGATATTGTACAGTTAAATGTTTTTATTTGTTGCAATAAGAAAAGGGTTATTCCTACCTCTTGATTTTGATGCCAGTATAGTAAAGGGGCATAAGACTTGAGGTGAGGTTGCCCAAAACGAGCAGTAAGTGAAGATAGATTGATTAATTCCAGTAAGTGTTAGTAAGCGTAAAGAGAAAGTAAGACTGTTAGCTTACCCGAAGCAGGGGTAAAAGACCCGTCAGTAATAAATGCCTAGTAATAGTCAAATTTGAGTCAGAAAAAGGCCAAGTCTGCCATATACGCTAATAGACAGTAAGATATACCCGCAAGATTATAGATATGATTCAGTTGTGATATCAAAAGGGGGAGAGGTCATGTGAATCAGATAGGTCTGACTGCAAGTCAGGGGAAGTATGAACCGATATTTGACCAGTAATCTTGTTAACAACGAAAGGCAGGTACCTTGAAGCCCAGGGCTCAGCTCAAGTGAGATGAGGGGAGAAGGCAGGAATACTAGATTTTGTGGGGAAAATAGAATCACCCCCAAACTGATAGAATATCATATTAAGGACTAATCCTCGGACTGACAATTAGAAGACATTAAGATTGTGGTCCAGAATGCTGTAGTATGTCCGCTTATGGAGAAGTTAAGAAATTATCGATACAGCAAATTTAATCTAGTGTGGCCTAGAGATAAGGCCCAGAAGACAGTCATGGGCTCTCAATATATGCCAAATAAGGCCACAAGATTCGAATGTCGACCCCACATCGCAAAAGTGGCGGAATTTCAAACAGCAGACAATAACTAAAGTGTTTATGTTTGTTACTTCCAGAATGGGGTGACAATACAATGAAATGTTAAGAGAAGGCAGGAGGTATTATTAGACCATGGGAGCAGTATATCATGTACAATATAAAATTTAGCAAAGTGTGTCAGAGATTACGTATTGCTACAGAATTTGGTATGTATTGTACGCAGTTATTAATATATATGTACAGATAATAGATATGCTGTGAGCAGCTGCTAACAGGGGTTACAATCACACAGATGCATATTAGTGCTAGGAAGTATATACAAATTGCATTGCAGGACCCCTTGCCAAAAATAAAAAGAGAAAAGAGAGAGAAGAAAAAGAGAAAAGCGAAAGGAAGGGGCAATTTAAGTGTGATTTACGTATGAATCCATAAAGACTGTCTCAGCTCTCAGTTATTAAGCTAACAAATTTATATATTGTTGCCAGATCTAGGTTTTAGAAGCTTAAAAAAGTTAGTAACCGGTATCAGGTAGTTAAATGATAAGGGCACAGTTAGACGGTCTACCGATCAGCTGGTGCCTGCATTAGCAGGGAAGCATCCCTGAAGATCGGTAACATTAGTGCATGTGCTAGAACCAGGATTAGAGACCGAATAGACAGATTTCAGAGATTAGCAATACCAGAATTGTTCTAGTATGTTAAGTGGTTGTATATCGTTTTTCCGGCCTTATAGGGGAGAGTCGGCCTTAGTCAACCTAGCAGTCATTATGTGGAACACCCCGCAAGTCAGTCGGCCATCCTAGTCAGAATACCCGTGGGTACCCCAAGAAAGGGGGTCTACATCAGTAGTTAGTGAATGACTAGTACTTCAACTAGTTCCTGTAAGATAATCAGAAACAGAGTTTTAGTAGAAGGCCAGTCTTTACAGAATAGCTCATAAGACCAAGAATTCCCCAGAATAGCAGTATAAATCCAAATGGATACACACAAGGCGTAAGAAATTGATAGTACCCTGCTAGCACAGTGTTTGTTAAGACCAGGAGATCAGTAGACTCCCCGTGAAGATCCAGAGATTGATCGCCTGGGAGTAAGTTTGATTAAGCCCAGCCTTACAATGGTTCAAGCAAAATAACAAAGCAATTAGATGCCCACAAGTCTGCAGTTATGCATGAACTATAAGTACTCAAGTAGAACAGTTAGAACATTGTTAGACTACTGCCACATTCGGGTCATTCAACCCGACTATTCAGTTATTTAAGGTTATGCAGCCAGATCATTAGAGGTCATGATCAATATCAGGATCCTCTGATCAGATAAAGGCACAAGGTACGCAGACGGTCGTTCAGGTTATCCCAGCAACAAGTAGCCTTAGCATGTGGCCGGAAGGCCAGATAAGCTCTAGCTACGCCTGTAAACTACCTGTCGATCTCTTCGGCAAGACAAGCCAGTATGACCGTCAATTATATGCCGAGCTCTCTAAGTATGAAAATGTTATATCAGTCAAGAAGAGGTAATGGAGCAGCAAACGCTCTTAGCTATAGATCTATTAGGAGTGTGGCGTATGTGCAACCCGAGCAACGGGAGTTGGTCAGGGAGATACATCAATTGGTCAATTTAACCGTTCGTGTGATAGAAATGAAGGACAACAGAGCGGTAATCCAGAACACCGCCGTGTCGTCCTTAGTTGTGGAGGTAAGAGAATGGCAATATGCAGATCCTGACCTGGTCTAGCTTAAGGAAAGAATCCTGCAAGGGAAGCGCCAGATTCACAAATAACAGAGGATGGAGTGCTGCGTTGTAAAGACCGTCTATGTGTTCTAGATGTTTCAGGCCTCCGCCATCAGATCATGAACGAGGTGCACAACGTCAGCAACTATTTTCTCCACCCTGGCGCGACAAAAAATGTACCATGATATCAAAGAAAACTATTGGTGGCTAGATAAAAAAAAAGGGGATAGCAGAATTTGTAGCCCAGTGTCCTAACTGCCAACAAGTAAAAGAGGAACACCAAAAACCGAGCGGATTGACTCAGGACATAGCTGTGCCTCTCTGGGAATGGGGAGAAATAAACATGGACTTTGTAGCAGGATTACCCCGTACCAGGCACAGACATGACTCTATATGGGTGATAGTTGACAGATTGACAAAATCAGCTCATTTCCTGCCAGTAAGAACTACTTTCTCGACCGAAGATTATGCGGAGTTGAATATCCGAGAAATAGTCAGGTTGTACGGAGTGCCAATATCCATTATTTTAGACAGAGGAGCACAATTTACAGCTAGATTTTGGCAGTCATTTCAGAAAGGTTTGGGAACGTAGATTAATTTAAGCACAACATTCCACCCTCAGACAGATGGACAGGCTGAGCGCACTATTCAGACGCTCGAGGACATGCTATGAGTGTGTGTGCTAGATTTTGGAGGTAGCTGGGATGAGCATTTGCCGTTGATTGAATTTGCTTATAATAATAGTTATCACTCAGCCATTCAGATGACGCCCTTTGAAGCATTGTATGGGCGAAAATGCAGATTGCCGGTTGGCTGGTTTGAAATAAGAGAATCAGCGCTGGTTGGGACAGACATTGTTCAGCAGTCGGAGGAAAAGGTAAAGCTTATCCGAGAACGCTTACTGACTGCACAGAGCCGCCAGAAATCATATGCAGACGTGCGGCGCAGAAACCTGGAATTCGATGTGAATGACTGGGTATTTTTGAAAGTATCCCCAATGAAAGGGGTGATGAGATTCGGCAAGAAAGGTAAGCTCAACCCAAGGTTTGTCGGGCCATATCAGATTCGTCGAAGAATAGGCCAAGTGGCGTATGAGTTGAACTTGCCTCCAGAATTAGAATCCGTTCATCCAGTCTTTCATGTATCCATGCTGAGGAAATGCATAGGAGACCCTTCCAGGGCAGTCCCAGTCCAGGATATCCAGGTTACAGAAGAGCTGGCCTATGAAGAGGTTCTAGCAGCTATCCTTGATTGACAGATTCACAAATTGAGAACTAAAGATATTGCGTCTGTCAAAGTATTGTGGCGTAATAGAAACCGAGAGGAGATGACGTGGGAGGCGGAGGAAGATATGAAAGCCAGATATCCTCACCTGTCCTAGGTCTACTCAAGCGATAGGTACGTCCGTATTATTACTTATGCAGTACCTTATGGTTGTATTTATATAAATGAGAAAGATTGATGTTTAGTTATCGAATGAATCTTATAGTATCGTGTGGAGTACCTGTATTGGACTTTTCTGTGTTTCAAGATTTTGGGATAGTCCAGATTACAGGGGAAACTCTGCCGAAATTTTCCTAAGAACAAGTTAAGCTAATTGAGTAGTCCTCTATATAGCAGTTTACATTCGAGGACGAATGTTCTTAAGGGGGGGAGAATGTTACACCCCGTAAATTCCCAGCATATAGATGGCCTAATCGCGTGTTGGTTAAGAGTATTTGAAAACCATACATGCTAGAAAAAGGCCTGGGGAAAGATCGGACAAGCGCCAAGTCGGCGCGTCGCAAGGCAAAATGTGACTTATAAATCGCATTCCAGGAATGCGACTTATAAATCGCATTCAGAGAATGCGATTTACAGTGTCTATTATATAAGCCCCTCCACTTCGTTTTTAAAGTTGCAATTCTTATAATTTCCAGCTAAAACAGAGAGAAAATCAGAGAGGAAGAGGAACGAAGGTTTCTTGATAATTTCCTTCCGATTACGCCGTCAAACGCGGTCCAAACTCGAATTAACCTCAGGTACCGAGGTATTTAGCAGCAGGGAGCATTCCTATGGATTTTGTTTCGCGAAATACGGCCGACGAATCGTCGAGCTACTGATCTAAGGTAAGTAGAATTGCTCCAAACTAGTGTCTATGTGTTCCTAGCTGTGAAGTGAATATTTCTCCCTTCTGGACTTCTGGAAAATAATGAGTTTTTGACTGTCTTTCGATAAGCCTAAGTTTAGGCTATAATTATATCGAAAGTGACGTTGTTCTTTAGAATAAAGCTACATTTAGTATTAATTGACATATTTATTAATGCAGTTGGGAGAAATAGTTGAAGTATTGGCCGAGCCTCGTCCGACAGACAAATAGTTCGAGGATAAGGTATGTAAAGCTAGTTCCTTCGGAAAGTTAGTAGCTTTAGCATTGTATAGTACAATAAACTTCGTAGTAGAATTCCCGGAAGTCGAATGTTAAGTATTGTGCAAGTTCAGTAAACCTAGTTTGCGTTGTGATATCATATTCAGTCTGAAAGTTAGAAAAGCATGGGCCCAAGGGCAAGTTAGTAGTTCAGATTCAGTACAGCCTATTATGTGGATATCAAGCATGTTGTAGAATAAAAAGGAACAGATTTTCATAATAACAGTCAATAAAGAAAGATCAGATAGACAGACAGTTTTGGCTACAGATTAGCCATTCAGACAGATAGTATCTTGGCTACAGATTAGCCGTACAGTTAAACAGAGAGTACAGAATCAGTATAGTCAGTAAAGAATCAGTTCAGTATAGAAACAGATCAGAATAAGAAGTTAGATTCCAGACAGTCTTTTCAGTTATACATGCTTGCTATTTCTATGTGCTATTTGTTTGTTGAGACTTGTTGTGGCATGTGGGCACCCTTTTAGCATCCCCACCGCCCTTGGGTTATAGCTGTGTCGATACTAGATTCAGATACCGCCACCAGCTGGGCGATGCCGTCCGCCTAAAGGACGATGATGGCCGACCACCATGATAATATGGTCCAGACCACCCTACTTGCAGGGGTAGTTCAGTTTACTCTGCGCAGAGCCAGTCCACCCTGTTTACAGGGGCAGAACACTCTGTGTGCGCTTGTGGCTGGGGGCAGTTTCAGATACAGATTTTATAAAATTACACTGTTGCGTGCTTGCACCCAGGGGGAGTTTTTATTACACACCCCGTGTACACTTGCGCCCGGAGGCAGGAGTCTTCGGACTCAGACACAGTTTATTGTCAGAGGCCAAGGCCTGAGCTACGTACCCAAGGGGACCGGTAGGAGGAGCTCACAGTTGTCAGATGAGTGGAGTGACAAATTTTTGGTTCGTTTAGACCCGGGTAGGGGTAAATAGATGGTGTGTTTGTTGGCACCTTCCGGCTTATGGGGGTCGGTTAGGTATTGTGTGTATTTATGTGTATACCTGTATGTGCTATTAGATACTGATAGACAGTGGGACGACACGGCATCAGGTACGCTCAGTTTAGTTATAGAATAAATAAACTCTCCCCAGTTATTCTCAGCTAGATAGACTCAGCTATTTTCTACTTATATGTCATGTTACTGTCGTTATTCTTTTCAGTTATGTATTTCAGTTGCTTTACATGCTCAGTACCTATGGTACTAACGCCCAGTGGGGCGCTGCGTTACTTGCCTGCAGGTACTCGTAGACGAGGAGGCGATCCCTCGTGATTCCGGTCAGCTATTGAGTATTCAGCTCCTGTCATCCGGAGTCTGAATTCCAGAGGTCTATTTTGTTTTCTTTTGTTGTACAGTACGGGTAGGTCGGGGCCCTGTCCTGATCATTTCTATTGTTATTCCTAGAGGCTTGCAGTCTGTATATGTTTTTTTCCTGTGGTCAGTCGAGCCGGTCGTGTGAGGCCGTGCAACTTGTTATAGTTATTTGTTATTTCTGTTCCTGTTGTCCGTGTGTGGCCATAATCGGTCAGTAGTGGTGACCTTGCCGGTCACGTAATTATTTAGCGTACCATTGTTAAGTTACAGAGAACTAGACAGCATGGTGGCCTTGCCGGCCCGCATAGGTTCCCTTGACAGTAGTATGTTTTTGGTTAGCTGTTTTTCAGGTACAAGTGGCTATAGGCCTGTTGGCCGGAGGCTGTGTTTACAGCCGTTATATAGCCCTTTGTTTCTAGGAATTTGAGTTAGAGCCAGCCAGGCACCATATGTGCTTTGGCTCACCAGATAGCAGTCTAGGTCCTACTAGGGCACCAGGTGCCAGTCATACCCCCCAGGGCGGGGCGTGACAGCAAGGTGGCGTATGAGTTGGACTTGCCATCAGAGTTATCTTCGGTTTATCCCGTCTTCCATGTGTCACTTTTGAAAAAGTATTTGGTTGATCCAGCCTTGATAGTTTCGGTAGATAGCATTAGGGTGAAAGACAACTTCAGTTATAAAGAAACTCCCATTGAAATATTGTATCGTCGGGTTCATAAGTTGAGAAACAAAGAAGTAGCTTTAGTTAAGGTTTTATGGAGAAATCAGCATGTGGAGGGAGCGAGGTGGGAGGCCGAAGCGGACATGATGGCTAGGTATCCACATTTGTTCTCTACCAGCTTGGTTTCGGCTTGAGGTATCAATTTTGCCGTATGAACGCATTTAGTTTTCATGTTCAGTTTATGTGTGCAAGTTTCTTTTATGTGTATGAATGCATATGTGAAGCATGAGATTAGTTCATCTATGTGGTTTGATTCGGAGGTAGTCATTCCATGATAATTTCGGTTAAAATGATCAATATATAGCTATGATAAATTGTATGATTCTGTTTGATGCTTGTTTCCTACATTTAAGAATGAATGTTTCCAAGGGGGGATATTGTAATACCCCAAAAATGCCTAAGAATAGACCCGGGAGTTAAATTTGCAAAGGGTAGAAAACTGGCAAAAACATCACAGGACGGACGACCCTACGACTCGTGGTAGGGTACCATGAGTTGTCATAGGCTATTGTGGTTTGGGGAGTTCAGGGGAGCAGTGGAGACAATGGACGGTGTAACAACTCATTTTCAGGAACAACAGATCGTTGTCATCGATCGTTGGAAGGACTGGATTAGGCTGAAGGAGAACCAACGAGCCATCCCATGATTCGTGGTGAGTAGGAACGACCCGTTGTTTCAAGTTGTCATTCGTAGGTTGAAGGTTCCAGTGTAGATGAAAGATGGAAACCACGACTCCTTGGAAGTCACCACGAGTCGTGGTGAGGCTTGTGGGAAGGAAAACCAGATTTGGTCAAGGAGTTGACGACGGTCGATCCGACGGCTCGTCCTTGAAGTAACTACTTGTCCTAAAAAGTCATGGGAAGGATCTGAGGCATGTGATGAAGTAGTGGACTCAATGAATCGATACCACGAGTCGTGGTATGGTATCACGACCCATTGGGTCGGTCATTTGTCCGTCCGGGGCAGTTTTCAGGAATTTAATTTTAAGGGCAATTTCAACTTTTCTATGGTTTTATACCCTGAACTACATCATTTTGGATATTTTCTGAGTATGATAATATGCGTTAAGTGCTTTATGCATGCCCATTCTCATGCAAGAATTTTAGAGAGATTTTTGGGAGATTCAAGGTCTTCTTCCCCAAGTTTCCATCAATTTCTTTGTGGATATTCAAGGAGTTTCGAATTAACCCATTTCCAGGTATGTAGGTTTTTAAAATGGATGAAACTCTTCCTCACCTATGCCCAAATTCCAAGTTAATTCATGAATTCTCCTAATCAAATTCCATGGGGTTTTACTCAAAGCATAAAAATATGATTTCTCTTTATGGATATGATTTAATTGAGTTTTTATTATTGAATTATGCATGTTAGGAAGATTTTATGTTATGTTCTTAAAAATCATGTTTCAATCTTTTTAAATCTAAAATGCCCATTGATGGAAATTCATGAAAATTATGATTTATGATGAATATTCAATATTTTGAGTTTATTGATGATGGAAAAGCATGAATTCAAGTTACCCATGTTTATGAGTATATTTTTTAAAGAATTGAGTATGATGAAGTATTGGGCAATGCCCCCATGATGAAGAATGATGTACGATTTAGGAAACAAATTTCATGATTTATCGATTTATGATGTTGGCCGATGAAAAGGGTCTTTGATTCTTGGCTAAGCATGTTAAATGGGGATCAATGATGATAAATGTTATTTTCTAGCTAATGAATCATAATACATGATATTAATGATTTATGTATGAGCCTATATGCATATTTTTGGGAGCCGTGTCTAGCACCGAGCAGCCTGGCGTTCAAAGGACTACACCGATGTCTCATAACCACATGCCACCGTGGGTTTCTAATGATGTATTGTATTGATGATGATCCCCTCAGATGTGATGTCACGCCTTATGCACGACCCTCGCCTTGCAAGCCAGGGTCGACTCTGCCCACTTGAGCGATACTGTGGGGCATCATGAAAGGCTCTACCATGATGGTGTCGGTTATGATGAGTCCTCCCATTGTTCCTCATGTTTTATGTATTATTATGTTTATGTTATTGTCTGAAGTTATGTTTTGATAAAGTTTACTTACGCTTATGATAATGAATGATTTATGAATGACTTGAAAGTCTTGAGCCTTATGTTTCTTATGAAGTTTATGATATATTCATGATGTCCTTATCTTAAGTCTATTTATGAGTTTTACTTTATTTTAAAAATTTCCGTTTTACTTACCATGCATACTCAGTACATTTCACGTACTGACCGCATACTTTCTATGTTGTATCATTTCATGATACAGGGTCCAGATCTCAGGCTCATCCTCATCCTTAGTCCATCTCAGCATATGTTCTCAGCTTATTGGTGAGTTCTCATGTTTCAAGGGCTATTTGGCAGGATTTTATGTTATCTTACGTTTTAGTATTGTTTGGGTTAGTTAGGGATATTGTCCCATCATCCCATCGTATGTTGTAGAGGCTTTCAGACCATGTGTAGTATTCAGCTTATGTGTACGTCCAATATTTTCTAATATTATTCTATGATTACGTTTCCACTATGTTTTTATGATTATCATTCCGCTTATTTGAATAAGATCGATTACATGCATGTGCCATGGATAGACTTGGGATCTCTCGGGGTCCCTTGTCCCATGTCTATGATCCGGGTGTACCTTCGAGTCGTGACATTGACCAATGTGGCACATTTCCTACCGGTGAAAACCATAGATTCAACGGATGATTATGCCAAATTTTATATTCGGGAGGTTGTTCGATTACATGGAGTGCCCTTTTCTATTATCTCAGAACGAGGTACTCAGTTTACCTTTCAGTTTTGGCGGTCTTTTGAAAAATGGCTCTGGACTCAGGTTAAACTCAATACAGCATTTCATCCGCAAACGGATGGTCAGGCGGAGCGAACAATCCTGACTCTTGAGGACATGTTGAGATCATGTGTGATAGACTCTAAAGGTATTGTGGATGATAACTTGCCCCTGATCGAGTTCGCTTACAATAACAGCTATCACTCCAGTATCCAAATGGCACCGTTTGAGGCCCTTTATAGGCGGATGTGTAGATCGCCCATCAGATTGTTTGAGGTTGGTGATGCAGTTATGATAGGGCCTGATTCAGTTCATAAGGCCATGGTAAAAGTTCAGTTGATAAGGGACAGGTTGAAAACCGCTTAGAGTCGTCAAAAGTCATATGCTGATGTGAGGAGAATTGATTTGGAGTTCGCAACAGATGATTACGTATTTCTAAAGGTATCTCCCATGAAGGGAGTCATGCGGTTTGGGAAGAGAGGAAAACTCAGTCCCCGTTATGTTGGTCCCTACCAGATTATGAAAAGAGTTGGTAAGGTAGTGTATGAGTTAGACTTTCCCTCAGAGTTAGCTTCCATACATCCAGTATTTCATGTATCGCTTTTGAAGAAATATTTGGGAGATCCAGCTCTAATACTCCCGGTGGACAGTTTCAGTGTAAAAGACAGCCTCGGCTATGAAGAAGTTCCTGTGGAAATATTGGACCATCAAATTTGGCGACTAAGGAACAAAGAAGTAGCTTCAGTTAAAGTCTTATGAAGAAATCAACATATTGAAGGAGCTACGTGGGAAGTCGAAGCGGATATGATGGCTAAATACCCACACTTATTCTCTACCAGCTCAGTTCCAACTTGAGGTATCAGTTATTCTCTATGACCCTATTTAGTTTTCATGTTAAGTTTGTGTGTTTAAGTTTCTTGTATGTGTAAGGATGAGTATGTGAAGCATGAGATCAGTTCAGCTATGTGATATGAATCGGAGGTAGTCATTCCGTTAGTTTCTGGTTTAAATGATCAGTATTTGAATGTGATAATTGCATGTTTATGTTTTCTGCTTGTTTCCTACATTCGAGGACGAATGTTCCCAAGGGGGAGATGTTGTAATACCTCGAAATTGCCTAATATTGGACCCAGGACTTGAAAATAGAAAATTGCAGAAAATTGAGAAATCTGACACCAGACACAAAATGAATCATTGGGAGGCCCATTAGGACTGCCCACGAGTCGTTATGTGACTTGTTGGGGAGGTCAGGTGTGAGGCTTGAGGTTTCAGGATAAAGTTTCTCATGGTTAAGACCACGATTCTTGGTCAGCCACCACGAGTCGCTGGAAGGGTCATTTCCAGGAAGAAGGAGAATATTAGGGAGTTGGGCAGTGTACTTCAGGAATGGAGACCACGACTCATGGCCACCCACAATGAGTCATGAGGTCTCCCGTGACCAGCCCCCCGGCGTTCAGTGAAGCAGTGTACTTGACGAGCAGCATGACGAGTCATCTTCTTCAGCGACGAATCGTTAGGTCATCCATTAGGACCACCTGACAGTTATTTTCTGCGAATTAATAAGGGCCTTTTCGTAATTTTTAAATGTCCTAAAGCCTAAATTACATCGTTTTAGCCTATGGAAGGTGGGTTTTTAGGGAAATAATTTATTCTAAGTCTCAATTCATGCATGCAAGAGTATAGAGAGGTGATCAAAGGGTGATTTAAGACTTCTCTCTTCAAATTCTTCCAATTCCTTCTTAGGCATTCAGGGAAGATTAAGAATCAGTTGTTTCCAGGTATGTAAGGCTATCAATGGGTGTTTCCTTTCACACCCATGCCCATCCTCTACGAATTCTATCAAAAGTTTATTGGGTTTTTAAGTAAAATTATATAAAAATCTAATTATTTGTTTATGGTCTTTGCGATTTTAGAATCTTATCATATTTTATAGGTTTTTGATCGACTTTTATGATTAAATTGTTTATAATGTCATCAATTTTGATTTCTATGGAATTAAGCCTAATTATGCATGACACATGATGAATCGAATTATGATCTACTTTTCCATTAATGATTTACAAACCTAGAATGAATTATGATTTAAATTATGGATTTAATCAATTACCTATCTTGATATTATGAATTTCAAGCTATATGCATGATCTACAAGTATATATGAACTTTATAATTCATGAATTATGTTTTAGTAGACTCACGGTCCTTGTTTCATGGCTAGATCACGTATGTACAAGTATGCTTATGATTATCATGATTTAACTAGCCCATGAATTCATGCATGTTATACTATGAGCACTATATATGTTTTTGGACTAGTATCGAACACCGAGTAGGTTTGGGGCTTAGGTTAAGCCTCGGATCTCATAAACTACGTGTCACCTTAGGTATGTTGGGACCTCCTTTGTGACTGTCCCCGACCGCATTGGTCCTTTTCATAGTGGTATCACTCCCTTTATGGTTCTACCCTTGGAAAGGTACGAACGACCTTTCGACTAGGTTTACAGGTCGGAATTCATGTGTGCTCATATGGGATATGTCAGTTAAGAGAATCTCCCACTGTTCCTCATGATTTATGCATGTTATGATTATTTATTTTGACTCAAGTCATGTTAAGTAAAGTTTTTCTCTTATGGATATGATTACGTTGTATTACGATTGTTTTGAGAACCTTGAGCCTTATGTTATGTTACAATGTTTATGATATGAGCATGATGTCCTACTCTTATGATATTATGAGTTTTTATATATTTAAAAATGTCCGTTTTACTAACCTTGCATACTCGGTACATTCCACGTACTGACCGCATACTTTCTATGCTGTATCGTCTCATGATACAGGACCCGACTCTCAGGCTCACCCTCATCAGTAGTTCTTCAAGGATTGCTATCAACTTATTTGGTGAGTCCTCATGTTCCGAGGGCCATATGTTCAGACTCTATTGTTCTCTTTCAGTTTCAGTATTGTACGGTTAGTTGAGGTATTGTCCCATCAACCCGTCTTTCATGATTAGAGGCTTTTCAGACTATAAGTTGTATTCAGCCATCATGTATGGATCATGTATTGTCTTTCTCCATTATTATGTCATGATTTCATTTCCTTATGTTAAGAATTCCGCTCATGTGAATGAATTAGATGTATCCTCATGCCATGGGTCGACTAGGGGTCTCTCAGGACTCCTTTTCCCGTATTTACAATCCGAATTGTGACATTGGGCCTCGACCCCTATCATGGCCCTATCTAGTTGCTGGGAAATCTCTGAGCATATATCCATGCTTCCCACGCCCAAAACAATCACCTGTATAGGCCAAGCACCGACCCGTGTGCCCCTGACCACACCTGCTGCAATCTGGGATACTATAGTCCCCGGGCCTACTGCTCTGACCCCTAGAGCCTGATGCTCGCCCTCTCTGGTCGTTCCTAGGTTTGGAAGGCGCAATTATCGCTGAAGATGCTGGGTCTGAAGATCTCTAGTGGGTCTGTTGTCGGTGCCTACCACTTGGCCTCGGTTGAGAGAATCTATAGCTGTCTGTCCTGGTCCTCTTGGCCTCTCTCTCCCTCGTGTGTGCTGCCTCCATCTGCTGGGCATATAAGACTATCCGAGGGAAATCATGCTGATGGAGAATAGCAGTCCTGCAATCCTTGTCTAGATAGTCCACCACCCCATGAACAAACGTGCTCACTCGCGCCCATTGATCAACCACTAACTCGGGGACATACTTTGACAAGCGAGTAAACTCTAGGGAATACTCCTGCACCGTCATCTTCCCCTACTTTAGGTTCACGAACTCGGCTACCTTCAACTCCCTCATCTCACGAGGGAAAAATCGATCTAGAAAGGCAACGTGAAACTTCTCCCAACTGATAGGGCCTGCACTGGCTGCCCTACTATCCTTCCACTGTCTAAACCAAATGTGTGCGACCCATTTAACTGATATGAGACCAAATCAGCACACTCTACTCCATTCACCTCCATGACCTGGGTGATGTCACAGTCTCATCGATAAACTAATGTGGATCCTCATCCACCTTTGGCCCAAGAAACTCTGGTGGGTTCATCCTTAAGAAATCTCTGACTCATGCTGCCGCAACATTCCCTTTCTGCGAAACATGCGCCACTACCTACTGGTTGACCTAGGTAGTCAAGGCTTGCACTAGCATCTGAATGGCTGCCCTAAATTCAGCAAGGGCAACCAGCTTTGGTGCATGGTGTTCATGGACTAGTGGGCTTTTTGGTGCCCTCCCCATTGCCATCCTAGTTTATATTTCCATTTCCATTCCTTCTGCCATTAACTCTTCGAGGAGGCATGATTCTACAATCGCGAATAACATGAGTTAGGAGGATAGAGAGACATTTCATCGCACGACATAGATCATGAAAGAAGGGAACATTTTCTAAACGCCTTGTAGCCTCTTCATTATAAGTGTGGCATGCTTCACACTCATGAAAAAGACTCTACTTAACGCGGCTTTCAGACATCCTAGGATACTTCAAAACCTATTGCTCTGATACCAAGTTTTTCACGACCCGAACATAGGTTCGGATTGAGATACAGGACAAGGAGCCCCGAGAGACTCCAAGTCGACCCATGGCATGAACATACACCTAAATCTATCAAATAAAGGAAAAGAATTAACATAATAAACATAGCAGAAGTCTAAGAATAATATACAATCCGAAAATACAGCACGAGTCCAAAGCTGAATACATCTACTATTTGAAAAGCCTCTAGGTCTGATGAGTTGATAGGACAAGACCCCAACTAACGTTCCAAGTCTGAAACTGAAAATACGCAAGCATAACTGAATAAAAAGAGGGGCCTTCGATAGATGAGGACTCACCAACAGAGACTGATGCTAACTCCGAAAGCTGGCTAGTGACGGGGCTGAGTCTGAAGATCGGAGCTTGTATCATAAAATGATACAGCATAGAGTATGCCGTCAGTACGTGGAATGTACCGAGTATGCAAGGTAAGTAAAACCGTTTAAATAAGTAAAATCATATAAAACATGCATAATATAAAACATAATCAAGATGAGAATCTAAGAGTAGGGCTTGCATGTTGTTTTCTGAAATCATGATATCAATATAACTGAACATCATAACTGAATCGAATGACCCAAAGCTAAAATTTGATAATCATAAGTAAAACTGAACATTGGGTCAAACCTGTTTTAGAACATATAAATATATCATGAATGATAAACATGCATAACTAAAATCATGAGGAACAATAGGATACTTGTCATATAACCGACATTACCACAATAGATCTTACGCGGTCCCAACTATCACACTCAGGTAGGTAGAACCATCCAAAGCCTTGCCAGGGCTAAGGACGAAATCATGATATCGATATCAAGCTCGAGGCCCATTCGGGGTAGGGGATAACTCACAAGGGAGGTCCCAAAGTGTATATGATATGTATAAACCTACGTTGGCGCATAGTTCTGAGGCATAGGGTCGTTCGACCCTTAATCTACTCGGTGTTAAACACTACTCCCAAAAACATATATATGCTCTAAATTGTTTTTCAATGAAGCTTACTATCGTCTATTGACGAAGCTTAATAATCAAATTCATATCAAATCTGAAATCATATATGAGGAGCTTTTGCTCAAACCATACCACAAGCTGAACATAAGTGGGAGTTTTAACCCCAAAATCATGTGGTAAGCTTAATTTGGGAAATCATAAATTATACTTGAACGTATGGGCATTGCCCAATACTTTAACATGCTTGAAAATACTTAATTCACTTGAAAACATGATTATAAACATGGGTAACTTAAAAACATATTTTTCATCAATAATATCTCATCATACTTGAACATTCATCATAAATCTCAACTTTCATGAACTTCTCATAAATGGGCATATTAGATTATAAATCTTGAAACATGATTATAATTGAAAACAATGTAAAATTTTCCCATGAATCATAATTCAATAGTAGAAACATATTTAGATCATACCCATGAAGAAAATTAAACATTTCATGCATTGGGTTAAAACCCTATAGGATCAACATATGAATTTTCATAATTTAGAGGGGGATTGGGCATGGGTGTGAACGAATTCACCTATTCTTAACCCTATATACCTGTAGGATTTGATTCTACCAGTTTTCTGATTGCCCAATGAAGAATTGAAGAAAGCTTGAAGAAAACCTACACTTGATGACCTTCTAAACCCCTTCAATTTGTATGCATGGATGTGAATGAGGCTAGAATAGATTTACCCTTCATAAAACACTTCATTTCAAGCCTTAAACGATGTAGTTTAGGACCCTCGGACTTAGGAATTATGAAATTACCCTTAATGAAAAACCTGAGAATTCTTCACTACCAGTGACCACAGCTAATCCCGTGGGTTGTATCTTGATACCACGACTAATGGTATCCGTCCGTTATATCCCCTATTAAATCTTAACCTATCAGATTCCAATACCATGACTTGATAGGATGGTTCATTACATCAAACAATGATCCGTTGCATCCTTCCATTACTTTCCCTGATGACTTGCATCTAGACTTCCCACGAGTCACACCATGAATCATGCCTACTTCCAACGAGCCGCGGGTTCCATCCATCACCTCGACTGGAAATTTTCCTGCTTCTTCCCACGGGCACTTACCACGACTCATTGTTACTCAAAATGAGTCATTCTATGACTTGTACCTTTCATCCTTGGTACCTTGGTGACAACCAACGACCACGAACTACAACCCCTTGCATCTTCCTATGGGTCGTACCAGGGACCCGTTACCTCTGAGCCTATTTCTATAGAACCTGACCACGAGCATCCCAACGGGTCGTTGGAACCTCCAACGACTCATACCACGAGTCGTTCTGAGACACATTTTCTATCCTTATACCACTTCTCATTTTTAAATTCCAGATGTAGTCTTGGGCACTTTCGGGGTATTACATTTCACATATCAGTTACTCTCCATTGCTTGCTCTGTTTTTTTTTTAAAGAAAAGCATTAATATACTTCTAATTTTATGCCAACTTCTAGTTAATCAATTCTCTGTCTTTTTTTTTAAAAAAAAAACTCTCATCAATTTTCTTTAATAAATTCAAAGTGGTTCAATAGAAAAAGTGAGAGAAGAAAATTAGTGTACAAGAGTTTATGTCATAAAGATATTCAAATTGGTTGCAGTGTCAGACCAATAATATTCACAAATTTTTTTATTGCAGCTTGCTTTCTTTTTCTTGATTCACTCCTTGATAAGAAATTTTAAACCCTTGTCTTTTATATGACTACTCCCCCAAGTCGTCCAGCAAATCTGGGAAAATATACACGAATTTAGTAATATGATTTCTAAAAAATCTCAAAATCATAAAACAATTATAATTTTCCAATATTGATTTTCTATAGAGAAAGCCTACTAACTACTTATGTATGCCAAGTGACCAATGTTTGATGATTGTAAGAGTAAGAAAAGAGTTACTAATATAATATGATTTGATGCAAACTAAATATTCATAAGACAGTAGGATCAATGATGTCTTTAAAATATAAAATAATGTTGAATTGCTAGTGTCTTGATTCCTTGATCTCATTCTTTTTTGCATCTAACTTGTTTCTATTCATTCATAGTACTACACAATGATCAAATTTGATCACAATGAAAACCAAGATTATGAATGCATATTTTGTCTGTTTATATAGTAATAGTGATATTCAAACTTTAATGATTAATAATTCTTTTAACTTCTTAATTAAGTAATGAATACGTAAACTTGTAACTGAAACTGAAGGAATAGGAAAAAAGTATAACTGGAATTTTATGTAATAAAGGAATTAAAGGAGGAGAAAAAAATTATTAGAAGAAGGTAAGAAGAGAAATACAATGTGAAATCAAGAACATAAAATTCTGGACTAATTTTTTCATTAATGTGTCAATCATTTCAAGGAATCTATATCTATATATATAATAAAAGAATGTTTTAAGCAAGTGATGTGACACCTCTCTTAGGCCATCATTAGTATTTATCTTTTTTGTCATTTTTTTGAATATATTTTCTTATAGTTTCTTATTTATCCTATTGTAAAATAAAAATCTCAATTATTATTATTATAAATACAACTTTTTATATTTCTTATCTTTAAATAATTAATATCCATCATTACTTAATTTTTTTAATGATATTTTATAATTCATATCATTTAAAATAAAAGTTAACATTTTTTTATCACAAAAAAATGACAGTTATTTATATATATTTAATTATCTTTAATTTCAGCTACTAAATATACATGTTAAAATATGTAAATTTATTAATAAATTAAAAGGTAAAGAAGATGAAGAGATTTTAGATGATGTTTAACTATTGCCTAATACTAGAAGAAATTTTTATTATTCGGATGTTGTAAGTGTTAGCAAAGGCAGAGGAGAAATTTTGGTATGTTTCACTATTGTTCGTGAACTTTTCTTAACAATATTTTCACAATAAGTGTTGCATTGTGATACCATATAAAATAGAATATAGATTATTACTTATTATCATTGTTTCTTACCATTCTTTTTTTTTAAAAGAAATTCTTGATTAATAATTCTTTGTAATTTCTTAATATGTTTCCTCAAAATATATCTTATGTGCAATTTATAACTCTTTGTATCGATGATCGATAAGAGTTGTGGTGGGATAGATAAAATCCTTCTATCTTTAATCAGAGATCTCGAGTTCGACCCTTATATGTGAAAAAATTATATTAGAAACGCTTTCCCGTTAAATGAACCTTATATGGAGCGAATTAGGGCCCCAATATGTATATCAAATGCCTAATAGAAAAAAAACTCTTTTATCGAAGAATTTCATAGTAATTTTGTACTGAATTTCATTGTGTTGACTCTTTAAATTTATAAGAAATGATGGAGAATTTTTGGGATGGCAGAAGGATCAAATGATGTGATGAAAATATTATTTGAAATTTTGAAAAAAAATTAAACAAAAGAGGTAAATTGAATTGGATATTGAAAAGGAAGAGAAACTTTTGTATCTTTAAATTTTAGATATTAAGTAGAGAGGGAAGAAATTAAGAAAAGAATTGAAGAAAGAATAAAAGAAGAAACAAAAGAAAATAAGGAAAAAATAGTAAAAAAAATGACGTCACACATTACTCTCTACATATTACACACACACACACACACACACACACACACACACACACACACACACATATAGAGAGAGAGTTTTTGAAGATCATAAATAATTATGCCTTTTGAAATAAATTATCATTTATCAAATATAGACTCAGTATAAAGTCGCTCGATTAATATAAATTATAATAAAAATTTTTAAGGAATTATAGGATCTCTTAAGATAATTAAAAACAAGGAAATCCAATACTTATATCAATTATATAAATTTATTATAATTAAGTTATAGATGAAGTGTAAAAATATACAATTAAGTAACTATGTGTAATACCCCGAAAGTGCATAAGATTAGACTCAGGAATTTAAAATGAGAACAGCAGAAAAATCTGAGATTTTGACTCAGAACGACTCATGGTACGAGTCGTGGAAAGGAGTAACGAATCGTAAGTAAGAGTCATGGTAGTGTTATACCCCAGAAACCCAAGGATTAGACCCGGAAGTGAAAACAGAGAAAAACTGAAAATTCGCACTAGGTCACAGAACGACTCGTGAGGTGAGTCGTGAGGAGTGACCACGAGTCGTGACGTGACTCGTGGTCAGCTTGGTTTGGCAAAATTTGAGTGAGGAGGCCACGAGCCTAACCACAAGTTGTGGTCAGACCTCACTGTCGCGCCCCATTTTCCTTGCAGAAAGCTGGATTCAACATGTGACAACTCTTTTAGGATTTAAAAGAGTGAAGAGTCGCCACCTAACGATTTGAGGTGTGTTAGGGCGCCGTACTAACCTAAGGGTCTGTTTTACTAGTCTAGGTCACCAGAATCGGGTAAGGGTTCAAATTACCTCGAAAGGAAGGTGTTAGGCACCTTTCGAGGTCCACAACTGTGGGTCCCTTCTGGATTCATTATTATGTGGGGGTATTTACTAAGCGATCAAATAAGATTGATTTTAATCTTAATTTGTTTAAACTAAATTGATAAATACAAGAATAAATATAAAAATCACCAGATAGACGAAAAGAAAGAAGTTAAGACGAAATATATTTAAGGAGTTATTTCTATTCCAAAAATTAATACCACATACAAATGATTGTTAATAACAAAGAATGATATTAATTTTAATTGATAAAAAAGAGAATGCTGCAAATTTACTAATTCATGCAATAAGATATGTTTATAAATAAATACAAAAGCTTAACAAACAAAATAAATAAATTTCAAACTATGGGGCCCAACCTCAACGAGGCACCTACGTATCCTTAAAGGGAATCAGGCCAGACGTAGTTCTGCACAAAATGAGGGGAGGGTGGTTTTAACATAACGGGATCACCCCGTGTAACTAAAATAATATTTCGCAACTTGTTTAGGTTGCTCATATTATTCAGCGGGCACAAACTATCATTTCCCACTACCCACCTAATTAATTTAATTATTGTTAAACTTAAGTGTTCTAAATGGAGAAGACTAACACCCTAACAAGTGCCTACCCGTCCCAATCCTAATGTCCAAGAGGCGATGGACTACTAAATTCGGATTTTTGGGTCTAGAGCATACTTAGGCTTTTAAAAGGTGATTAACGCAAGAAAGAAAGTAACAAAAAAGTTAGCATAAAAGGTCTCACATGGCCTCTATATTAAATAATATCCAAACAAATTCAAATAGATTGCAAATCCTATGGACATGATTTCTAAAAGGGCGTGAGCAGATTAATTTATGACAAATAAGTAAGTCTTCTAATATCAAGTAATTTATTGTAAGGTTTATTGATATGGACAACTTGTGACCTATAAACATAATAATTAATTAATAATCACCAAGTTTGATTCAAACAAGTTGTTACTGATTAGAGTATTGGATATAAAACAACTTTATTAAACATGCTAGTGTCATTAAGAACAAACAAATTAAGAATTCAAAATGCGGACCGAAAGTAATTCCTATACGTAAACTTACTAAAACTTAAACACAAGACAAACTTCAGATCAAATTGTTTTAGTTCCTATAGACATGATTTCTAGCAGAAATAATTAAACTTTTTAATCCTATAAGCATGGTTTCTAAAGAAACAATTAAGGCGATAAAGACATACATACCCCCGCCCCCGTGACCCTTTCCCACTATCATGAGCGTTTATTACAATTATTACAACTAAAGTGAAATAAAATAAAATAAAATAAATACAACACAAAATAAAACAAATAATGTTAGACTAATTCCATAGTCCCCTCTCGCCATGGAGACTCTCTGAAGGATCCGAAATAGAATGATACCTGCTTAAAAATTAGTACAATAATGAATATGAAACAATAATCTCATAGTCTTAACCACGAATTTGGCTAAACTAGTAGAATCATGTTAAACCATATTAAATATATAAGCATGATAATAGAAAGAGCAATCAAAGAGAATAAACGACAATGTAAATTTCACATTATAAAGATAAACAAACTAACCAGCAAATTATAAAATCGAACAAAAATTAACGGATTAATGATGTAACAAATTGCCTTTACTGATATTCGGTCCTCAACAAATCAAGATCACAAGAATCTTAAAGATTTCGAGCAGTGCTTGTGTTGAGTAGGGATAAAGGAGTTGTAGGGAATGAGGGCAAAGTTTTTTATAAGAATAGATGATTTTTAAATAAAGGTAGAGTTAAAGCTGGATTCTCAAAACCAGTGAAGGCCCTAGTCTGTCTTTAAGATAAAAGAAGACATACTTATATACTAAAGGGATATATCAGTTAGAATGAGAAGAGAAGAAAAATATTCATCATCATCAAATTAAGGAGAAACTTTCCTTAATAAACCATTTAAAAAAATCTAATTCCATAAAGCAAGCTACGACATTCCTTAAAATAATCAAATATTATAAGTTATTCATATAATCCTATATGACACAAAAGATGTCAAGACTTAACTCAAGGAGGAAGATATTTTTTGACCATAAATAGCATACAAACCTACTAAGCGTAGCCAATTTATCAATTAAGAGCATAAATTTATGAAGATTTTCATTAGATACAAAATCCATTTAGTATAAATCAATTATGGTTTACCAAATATATTTGATATCGTATTCATTATGAAATACAAAAAATGTCCATATTACAAATCAAATTTGAATATAGAAAGAAAATCAAACTATGCCATATGCATCGTACAAAGTTTTCACAAAGAGTCTTGAATTAAGATACACAGAATAATTAAGAATAGAGGATACCTACTCGAGTAAGCCAAGATTTTAAAAGGAACTTTCGGACAGACAAAAACAAAACCACAAAGTCTAGAACCAAGTATTTATGATTTCCAAACTTAAATTAACACACGTAAAATAAAAATATAGCATCACCTAGAAACGTAGCAGAATGATAAGATCAAATCAAAGTTCCCGCAACACTTTGCTCAAAACTTGAAATAACTAGAAATCTGAAATTGTTGAACATGAATTAATATCTCATTTTGCATGAATTTTAAAACTAAAATGTGATAATGATAATAACAACAACAACAACAACAACAACAATAATAATAATAATAATAATAATAATAATAATAATAATAATAAGTAATAAACGGGTGTGTAAGAGACCAGATCAATGAAAATGTTTCTGGTCGTCGGACCATGGTGGTCGACGGTGGCCTCTGATGTGGGGGTACTAGTGAGAGTGCGGTGTTTGGTCGGAGATGGCTGAAAATGGTGGGGTTCAGTGGTAGTAGCTGTTCGCTGGAGATGGGGGTTACAGAGGAGGGTGCTGCTAGTGTTGATGTGGTCGTCGCGGCAGTGAGGGGAGAAACGGAGGGAGGTGGCGGTTGTTTTGAGGGAAGAAAATAGAGAGAAAGGGCGAAAAGGGTGTGTGCAGGTGGAAGAGCGGCGGTAGGGTGATGTTCATGGTGGTGACCACTATCCGGCGGGAGAGTTTAGGGGTGAGGGTGGCTGGTTTTACCAGCGTTAAAGTCTGCCCGGAGGTGGAGACCGACGAAAAGGGAAAAAACGGGAAAGGGAGAAAGCTGACTTGCACATTAATGGAGGTCTTGCTGGAGGAGGAGATGGAAGAGAAAGTGGTGGCTGGAGAAAAGGGAGAAGAGGAAAGGGGCCGGCGACTGGGAGAGAGGGAAATAGGAAAATAGGTTTTGGGTTTTGGGGTAAAGGGATATTAAAGGAAATAAAGGTAGGGTTTAATGTTATCCCTTGGATTAAATATGATAAACGACTGGGATTTAACCAGTGTATTGGGTCGGGTTAGGGTAAAAGATGGGTTGACCAGATTTTGTAGTGGGTAAGGAATAAATTGAAATTGAATTGAAATTTAAAAAATGGCCAAATTTTGATAATAATGGCTAGAATTGTCATGATTTAGGTAGAAATGGCTAGATTTTAAATGAATTAGCTAAAATTAAAATTAGCTGCTATTAAATTAATAAAAACACTACAATTACAAATAATTTAATAAATAACATAATAATTTAATTTACGATAAAATAATATAAATTATAATGAAGTTACATGTATAATTTATAAAGCTAAGTAAATTATATTTTGTAAATAAACCTTGTTTAGTTAAAAATATGTATGTATGAATATTATTAATATATTATATATATGACATAATTATATATAATATTTTAAATTAATGTAAGTAAAATATTTTAGAAATATAATTTAAAATAATTATGCAAAAAATTCAAATATATATGTTAATTAATGCTAGAATATTACAAATGCAAATTAAATAATTTCGTTTAAAAGGCAATTTTAAAATACACATATATATTGATACGCAACTTAGATAGGCTATAGGGAGGTCAAAATTGAGTGTCAACACTCACGACTCGTGAGGTCACCAGTGGCCAACCCTGGAGGATTGACAAAAATGGGATAGGCAGTGTAGGCCACGGAAGGTGACCACGAGTCGTGGTTTGACCTCACGACTCGTGAAGTCTCCCGTGGGGTTCTCTTGGAGGTTTGGGTAGTGGACTCAACGGATTAAGGCAATGAGTCATGCCCTGTGGCAACGACCTATTAGGTCCCTCGGGAGGACTGGTGACCAGAAATTTCTGCGTTTTAATAAGGGTGTTCTCGTAACTTCCTAAGTCCCTAAGTCCTAAACTACATCATTTTGGATATTTTCTTAGTGTGATAAGTGGAGTTAAGTCCCTATTGTATGCCCATTTTCATGCAAGGATTTTAGAGAGGTTTTTGGGAGATTCAAGACCTTCTTCCCCAAAATTTTTATCAAATTCTTTGTGGGTGTTCAAGAAACTTTAAGTCCATCTATCCCAGGTATGTAGTCTTTTAAAATGGGTGAAATTCTTCCTCACCCATGCCCAATTTCAAGTAAATTCATGAATTCTCCTACTCAAATTCCATGGGATTTTACCCAAAGCATGACAATGTGATCTCTCTTTATGGGTATGATTTAATTGAGTTTTAATTATTAAAATTATGAATGCTAGGCAGGTTTTATTATTATCTTCTTTAAATCATGTTTCAAGCTTTTGAATCCAAAATGCCCATCTATGGAAGTTCATGTAAATTATGATTTATGATGAATATTCATTATTTTTAAGTTTATGCATGAATTCAAGTTACCCATGTTTATGAACATATTTTGAAAAAATTGAATATGATGAAGTATTGGGCAATGCCCATGCCCACATGTTAAAGGATGATTTATGATTTACGAAGTGAATTACATGATTTATGGATTTATGATGTTGACCGATGAAAAGGGCCTTGATTCTTGGCTAAGCATGTTTTAAAGGGCATCAATAATGATAATGTTATATCTTAGCCAATGAATTTTTTTATGCATGATGTTAATGATTTATGTATAAGCCTACATGCATATTTTTGGAAGTTTTGTCTAGCACCGAGCAGCCCGGCTTTCAGAGGACTACATCGGTGTCTCATAACCACATGCCACTGTGGGTTGTAAATATTATGATGTATTAATAATGATCCCCTCAAATGTGATATCACGCCTTATGCACGACCCTCGCCTGGGAAGCCAAGGTCGGCTCTGCCCAATTGAGCGAGATAGTGGGGCATCATGAAAGGCTCTACCATGATGGTGTCTGTTATGACGAGTCCTCCCATTGTTCCGCATGTTTTATGCATTGTTATGTTTATGCTATTAGCTCAAGTTATATTATGATAAAGTTATTTACGATTATGATAATGAATGATAATGAATGATTTGAAAGTCTTGAGCCTTATGTTTTATTACGAAGATTTTGATGCAAGCATGATGTCCTTCTCCTATGTCTATTTATGATTTTTACTTTACTTTTAAAATGTCCATTTTACTTACCTTGCATACTCAGTACATTCCACGTTTTGATCATATACTTTCTATCCTGTATCATTTCATGATATAGGATCCGAATCTCAGGCTCATCCTCATTCTTAGTCCATCCCAGCCTATGATATCAGCTTGTTGGTGAGTCCTCAAGTTCCAAGGGATGTTTGATGAACTTTCCTGTTGATTATGTTTTTGTATTGCTCATATTAGTTGGGGATATTGTCCCATCAACCCATCTTATGTATTAGAGGCTTTCGGACAAATGCGTAGTACTTAACTTATGTAAATGTTTCTACTTCTTGATGCTATTTCATGGTTACGTTTTCGCGATATTTTATGATTAATATTCCATTTATTTAAAAGAGATTAGTTAAATGCATGAGCCATGGGTTGTCTTGGTGTCTCTCGGGGTCCCTTGTCCCGTGTCTATGATGCGAGTGTATGTTCGGGTCATGACAAACTGGTATCAGAGCAATAGGTTTGAAGTGTCCTAGGGTGTCCGAAATCCGCGTTAGGTAGAGTCACTTATATGGGTGTGAAGCGCACCACACCTATGACGAAGAGGCTACTAAATGTTTAGGAAATGTTCCCTTTATTCATGTTCTATGTCATGCGATGAAAAGCCTTTCCATCCTTCTAATTCATGCGATTCGCGATTGCAGAATTATGGCTCCTAGGAGAATGAATGGAAGGAGGAATGGAAATGATGAAGGCAACGGAGATGGTAATGACCATGGGCATCAGCAAGCCCCACCTATTCTGGAACCCCAGGCACCAGAGCTAGCTGTCCACGCTGAGTTTTGGACGATGATTCAGATGTTGGCGCAGGCCTTGACCGCTCAGGTCAATTAGCAAGCTGTTGCACAGGTTCCATAGAATGGCAATGCAGTGGCGGCTCGGATTAGAGACTTCTTGAGGATGAACTCGGGGTCAAAGGTGGATGAGGATCCACACGAGTTCATTGAAGGGATCTTGAAGTTCACTCAGGTTATGGGGGTGAAAAATGGGGAATATATTAACTTGGCCTCTTACCAGCTAAAAGAGGTCACTCATATTTGGTACAAGCAATGGAAGGACAGCAGGACAGTGGGAGCGGGCCCTATCAGCTAGGATGAGTTCCACATGGCCTTTCTTAACAGGTTCTTCCCTCGGTAGATGAGGGAATTGAAAGAAGCTGAGTTTGTTTACCTCAAGCAAGGAAAGATGACAGTGCTGGAGTATTCGCTTGAGTTCACCCGATTGTCAAAATACGCCCCAGAGTTGGTGATGGATCAGAGGGCGCGGGTGAGCCGATTTGTTCATGGCATGGCCAGTTATTTAGACAAGGATTGCAGGACTGCCATGCTTCATCAGGATATGGACTTTCCTCACATAGTGTTGTACGCCCATTAGATGGAGGCGGCTCATATGAGGGAGAGGGAGGAAAAGAGAGCTCGGACAGATAGTCATGGGTTTTCACATCAGAGGTCTGGCGGTGGCTATCGTCCACAGTTTCAGCAGAGGTCACTAGCCCCAGCGCCATCATCACCTAGTGTTCCATTCAGACCCAGGGGCGATCAGAGGAGGAGGGCTTCAGGGTTGAAGGATCAGAGGGGCACTCAGTTAGAGTATACCTCTCCAGCCTATGGGAAGTGTGGAAAGAGTCATATAGGGAGTGCCTGCTCGATTTCCATGTCTGCTTTGGGTGTGGTAAATCTGGGCACATGCACCGAACATGTCCATATGCTAGACAGGGTGATGATAGGGGTCGAGCACAGACCACCAGGACAGCAGCAGCTCCAACCTATTTAGATCCACAGGGAGCAATGACTAGTGGGGATGGCGGTCAGCACCAAATCTGATTCTATGCCCTTGCCTCGCGCCAGAAGAAGGAGAATTCACCAGACGTGGTCACTTGTATGTTGTGTGTCTTTCATATTGATGTTTATTCCTTGTTAGAATAAGGAGCCACATCGTCTTTCGTGACTCCTTATATTGCTAGTAGTTTTGGAGTTAGTCCCGAGATCTTGTCAGAATCGTTTTCAGTTTCTACCCCAGTTGGTGAGTCAGTTGGAGCTAGGAAGGTATATACAGGTTGCCCCATTACAGTGTTGCATAAGGTTACCTTTGCAGATTTGGTAGTGTTAGCCATGACTTGAATTTGATGTTATTCTTTGTATGGATTGGTTGTTTGCATGTTACGCTTCGATTAATTGTAGGACCCCTATCGTGGAGTTTCATTTTTTGGGTGAGTCAATTTTGGAGTGGAAGGGTAGTTCGGCGGTGCCGGTAGGTCAGTTTATTTCCTATCTTAACGCTAGGAAGATGATCTCTAAGGGGTGTATGTACCACCTAGTTAGGGTGAAGGATGTGGAGTTTGAGACCCTGACTATCTAGTTAGTTCCGGTGGTGTGCGAATATCTAGAGGTGTTTCCCGAGAATTTGCCAGGTGTTCCTCCGGAAAGGAAAATTGATTTTGGTATTGATCTATTGCCAGATACGTAGCCTATTTCTATTCCTCCTTACAGGATGGCTCCAGCTGAGCTAAAGGAATTGAAGGACCATTTAAAGGATTTATTGGATAAGGGCTTCATTAGACCGAGGCAGTCTCTATGGGGTGCACCAGTTTTGTTTGTTCGAAAGAAGGACGATTCCCTTCGCATGTGTATTGATTATCGGCAGTTGAACAAGTCACTGTCAAGAACAGGTACCCTTACCTAGGATCGATGATTTGTTTGACCAACTTCAGGGTGCCAAGTGCTTCTCCAAGATTGATCTCAGGTCTGGGTATCACCAGCTCAGCGTGTGGGAGAGTGACATCCTAAAAACCACTTTCAGGACTCGGTATGGTCAATACGAATTTGTTGTTATGTCCTTTGGGCTAACCAATGCTCCTGCAGCTTTTATGGACCTGATGAACAGGGTGTTCAAGCAATATTTGGATATGTTTGTGATCGTGTTCATCGATGTCATTCTTATATACTCCGGGAGCGAGAAGGAGCATGCCACTCATTTGAGGATAGTGCTGCAAACCCTCAAGGATCGCCAACTGTATGAAAAGTTTAGTAAGTGTGAATTTTGGCTAAACTCAGTAGCATTTCTGGGATATGTAGTATCAAGCGAAGGCATAAGGGTAGATTCCCAAAAGATAGAGGTAGTGAAGAATTTGCCTAGATCAGTGAACCCTTCAAAAATTCAGAGTTTCTTGGGCCTAGCAGGTTATTACCGAAGGTTCGTGGAGGGTTTCTTATCTACTGCGACACCTTTAACTATGTTGACTCAGAAAAAGGTGAAATTCCAATGGTCGGATGCTTGTGAGAAAAGCTTCCAAGAGTTGAAGACCCGACTCACTTCAGCACTAGTGTTGACCTTACCTGAGGGTAACGATGGCTTCGTCGTCTATTGTGATGCTTCGAGAGTTGGGCTGGGATGTGTGTCGATGCAGCGTGGGAAGATAATATCATATGCCTCGAGATAGCTAAAAGTTCATGAAAAGAATTACCCGACCCATGATCTCGAGTTGGCCACGGTGGTGTTTGCATTGAAGATATGGCGGCATTATTTGCATAGGGTCCACGTGGATGTATTTACGAATCACAAGAGTTTGCAATATGTGTTCACACAGAAAGATCTAAATCTTAGGCAAGGGAGGTGGTTGGAATTACTTAAGGACTATGACATGAGTGTCCTTTACCACCGGGGTAAGGCTAATGCGGTTGCGGATGCACTTAGTAGACTCTCCATGGAAAGTGTGTCCCACGTGGATGAGGGAAAGAAGGAGTTGGTGAAGGATGTCCACCGACTCGCAAGGTTGGGAGTTAGATTGATCGATTCGATCGATGGCGGTGTTGTTGTATATAAAGGGTCAGAATCATCATTGGTGGTTGATGTTAAAACCAGGAAAGATGAGGATCCAATATTGAGGAAGCTGAAGGAGGCACTGCAGATTCATAAGGTGGAGGTTTTCTCCCAAGGGGGAGATGTTGTGCTGCGATACCAGGGTCGACTATGTGTTCCGAACGTCGATAATTTGAGAGTTCAAATATTACATGAGGCACACGATACCAGATATTCTATTCATCTAGGATCCATGAAAATTTATCAGGATTTGCGAGAAATCTATTGGTGGGATGGTATGAAGAAAGACATTGCAGAGTTCGTAGCAAAATGTCCAAACTGCCAGCAAGTGAAAGTCGAACATCAAAGGCCGGGAGGCGTACTTCAGGATATTAGCATCTCCACTTGGAAGTGGGAAGAGATTAATAAGGATTTTGTTACAGGCCTACCTCATACTCACCGCCAATACGACTCCATTAGGGTGGTGGTTAATAGGTTAACTAAGGCTGCACATTTCTTACCGGTAAAGACCATAGATTCAGCGGATGATTATGCTAAGTTGTATATTCGGGAGTTGGTTCGACTTCATGGAGTTCCCTTGTCTATTATCTCAGACCGAGGCACTCAGTTTACCTCTCAATTCTGGCGTTCTTTTCAAAAAGGACTTGGGACGCAGGTTAAGCTCGTACAGCCTTCCATCCGCAAATAAATGGTCAGGCAGAACGAACCATTCAAACCTTGAGGATATGTTTAGGGCATGTGTTATGGATTTTAAAGATAGTTGGGTTGATCATTTTCCCTTGATTGAGTTTGCTTATAATAACAGTTACTACTCCAGTATCTAGATGGCACCGTTCGAGGCTCTTTACAGGCGGAGGTGTAGATCTCCCATTGGATGGTTCGAGGTTGGTGTGGCAGCTATGATAGGACCAAATTTAGTTCATGAGGCGATGGTGAAGGTTCAGTTGATAAGGGACCTATTGAAAACTGCTTAGAATCGTCAGAAATTGTATGCTGATGTGAGGAGAAGAGATTTGGAGTTTGATGTGGACGACTGGGTATTTCTAAAAGTATCTCCCATGAAGGGAGTCATGTGGTTCAGAAAGAAAGGTAAACTCGATCCCCGTTATGTTGGCCCCTACCGGGTTGTGTGAAGAGTTGGTAAGGTGGCGTATGAGTTGGACTTGCCCTCGGAGCTATCTTCGGTTCATCCCATCTTTCATGTGTCACTTTTGAAGAAGTGCTTGGGTGATCCATCCTTGGTAGTTCCAGTAGACAGCATTGGAGTGAAGGACAGCCTCAGTTATGAAGAAATTCCTGCTGAAATCTTGGATCGTCAGATTCAGAGGCTGAGTAACAAATAAGTAGCTTCAGTTAAAGTATTATGGAGAAATCAGCATGTTGAGGGAGCTACATGGGAAGCCGAAGCAAATATGATAGCTAATAACCCTCATTTGTTCCCTACAGTCTCAGTTTCAGTTTGAGGTACCAGTTTTTCCCTAAACCTTTAATCAGCTTTTTCCCATTTGGTTCATGTGTGCAAGTTTGTTTTATGATATGGTAAATATATCTGATGTCTGAATTCGATTTAGCTATGTAGTTCCTTTCAGAGGTAGTCATTCCGCCAATTTTCGACTTAAATGATTGGTAATCGTGTATGGTGATAGCTCTGAGTTTTCTGTATGTTTCTAACATTCGAGGAAAAATGTTCCCAAGGGAGAGATATTGTTATACCCCAGAAACCCAAGGATCAGACCCGGAAGTGAAAACAGAGAAAAACTGAAAATTTGCACCAGGTCACAGAACGACCCATGAGGTGAGTCGTGTGGAGTGATCACGAGTCATGAGTGACTCTTGGTCAGCTTGGTTTGGCAAAGTCTGAGTGAGGAGGCCACGGTCCTGACCACAAGTCGTGGTCAGACCTCATGACTCGTAAGGCCACCAGTGGTCAACCTTGGAGGATTGGAAAAAATGGGATGGGTAGTGTAGTCCACGGAAGGTGACCACGAGTTTTGCTCTAACCTCACGACTTGTGAAGTCTCCCATGGGGGTTCCCTTGGAGGTTTAGGCAGTGGACTCAACGGATCAAAGCAACAAGTCATGCCTTGTGGTAACGACCCGCTAGGTCCCTCGTGAGGATCGGCAACCAGAAATTCCTACATTTTCATAAGAGTGTTTTCGTAACTTCTTAAGTCCCTAAGGCCTAAACTACGTCGTTTTGGATATTTTATGAGTGTGATAAGAGGAGTTAAGTCCCTATTGCATGCCCATTCTCATGCAAGAATTTTAGAGAGGTTTTTGGAAGATTCAAGACCTTCTTCCTCAAAAGTTTCATCAAATTCTTTGTGGGTGTTCAAGGAATTTTAAGTCCATCTATTCTCAGGTATGTAGGGTTTTAAACTGGGTGAAATTTTTCCTCACCCATGCCTAATTTCAAATAAATTCATGAATTCTCCTACTCAAATTCTATTTTACCCAAAGCATGACAATGTGATCTCTCTTTATGGGTATGATTTAATTGAGTTTTAATTATTAACATTATGAATGATGGGAAAGTTTTATTATTATTTTCTTTAATTCATGTTTCAAGCTTTTGAATCCAAAATGCCCGTCTATGGAAGTTCATGAAAATTATGGTTTATGATGAATATTCATTATTTTAAGTTTATTGACTATGGAAATGCATGAATTCAAGTTACCTATGTTTATGATAATCTTTTGAAAGAATTGAATATGATGAAGCATTGGGCAATGCCCACATGTTAAAGGATGATGATTTACGAAGTGAATTACATGATTTATCGATTTATGATGTTGGCCGATGAAAAGAGCCTTGATTCTTGGCTAAGAATGTTTTAAAGGGGATCAATGATGATAATGTTATATCTTAGCCAATGAATTTTTTTATGCATGATGTTAATGATTTATGTATGAGTCTATATGCATGTTTTTGGGAGCTGTGTCTAGTACCGAGTAGCCCGGTGTTCAAAGGACTACGCCGGTGTCTCAAAACCACGTACCATGTGGGTTGTAAATGTTATGATGTATTGATAATGATCCCCTAAAATATGATATCACGCCTTATGCACGATCCTCTCCTGGCAAGCCAGGGTCAAATCTGCCCACCTGAGCGAGACAGTGGGGCATCATGAAAGGCTCTACCATGATGGTGTCAGTTATGAAGAGTCCTTGCATTGTTCCGCATGTTTTATGCATTGTTATGTTTATGTTATTGGCTCAAGGTACATTATGTTTAGGTTATTTACGATTATGAAAATGAATGATTATGAATGATTTGAAAGTCTTGAGCCTTATGTTTTATTACGAAGATTTTGATGCAAGCATGATGTCCTTCTCCTATGTTTATTTATGAGTTTTACTTTAATTTTAAAATGTCCGTTTTACTTACCTTGAATACTCAGTACATTCTATGTACTGACCATATACTTTCTATGTTGTATCGTTTCATGATACAAGGTCCTAATCTCAGGCTCATCCTCATCCTTAGTCTATCCCAGCCTACGATATCAGCTTGTTGGTGAGTCCTCAAGTTCCGAGGGCCGTTTGATGAACTTTCCTGTTGATTATGTTTCTGTATTGCTCGGGTTAGTTGGGAATGTTGTCCCATCAACCCATCTTACGTATTATAGGCTTTTGGAAAAATACGTAGTACTCAGCTTAGGTAATTGTTGGTACTTCTTGATGCTATGTTATGGTTACGTTTCCTCGATGTTTTATGATTAATATTCCATTTATTTAAATGAGATTATTAAATTCATGAGTCATGGGTTGACTTGGGGTCTCTCGGGGTCCCTTGTCCTGTGTCTACGATCCGGGTGTACGTTTAGGTCGTGACAAAAGGTCTGGACTAACGGGCCATGGTAAGACTCGTTGGTTGATGTGACGACTTGGCGTCACGAATCGTGGTTAGTTGCTGAAGAAGTAGGTGTTTGGAGTAACATGTCAAGGTACGACCCATAGGATGATGTAACGGGTCGTAGGTTGGAGTCGTTGTTTGTCATTGAGGTACCAGGGTAGGATGGTACGAGTCGTAGTACGACTCGTTATAAGAAACAATGAGTTGTGTTAAGTTCCATAGGAAGGAGCAGGAAATTCTCTCAGTCATAGTAATGGATGGAACCCACGACTTGTTGGATGAAGGTACGAATCGTGGTGTGACTCATGGAAAAGTCCAAAATGGAGGTTTCATCATAGGCAGTAATGAATGGTAACCACAAGTCATGGTAAGGAGGTACGACTCGTGGTATGAGTAGTGGTCACTGGCAGTGTTAAATTTCTAGATTTTTCATTAAGAATATTTTGGTAATTTCTAAACTCCTAAGTCCTAAACTACGTTGTTTAAGCTCAGTTAGAAGGGTTTTAATGGTGATTAACCTATCATAAGCCTTATCTATCCATGCATGCAAGTTTAGAGTTTTTCCTTAGAGATCAAGCTTGAGAAATTCCCCAATTCCTTTGGGCTTTCAAAGAAGAGTGAAATCAGATTTACCTAGGTAAGTAGGGTTATGAATGAGAGTATTCCTTCACTCCCATACCCAAATCCTCTTCTAATTCATGGAATTCTAAGTTGATGAATCTATGGAGTTCTAACCCAATTTGTGAAATTCTCTAGGAATCTATTATTGGTAAATTCTATTCATGTTTTTAGTATTATTTTAAGATTCATGGGCATGTTTTAAAATATTTTGAATTACATATTTATGATTTCAATGTCTTATAATTATGATGCCCAGTTATGAAAGTTCATGAAAAGTTGAGATTATGATCTATATTTTCATGTATGACAAAATGTTTATAATGAAAGTATGATTTTGAATTATCCATCTTTATATTAATGAATTTGACTATCGAATCTATTTCAAAGCATGTCTACGCTTTGCATAAGCCCATATGATTAAGTATGATTCATAATTTACTTCAATTTCAAGTTGTAGCTTACCACATGGTTTTGGAGTCTAGACTACCACTTTTCAGCTTGTGGTATGGTTGAGTCGAGGCTCCTCATGATATATTTTTAGATTATGCATGTATTATTATGACTCAGCTTCATTGCAAGACGATAGTTCAACTTCGTTGAAAAATAATGAACAGCATATGCATATTTTTGGGAGTAGTGTCTTGCACTGAGTAGGATAGGGTTCAGTCAACCATGTGCCTCAAAACTGTGTGCCAACGTAGGTATGTTTAGATTATTTGGGACCTCTCTTGTGAGCTTTTCCCGCGCTGAGGAGCCTTCTACTTGATATCGATATCAAGGTAGTGCCCTTAGCCATGGAAACTCTTTGGACGACTCTGCCTACTTGAGTGTAATAGTCGGGACCATGTAAGCTCTATCGTGGTAATGTCGGTTATATGACGAGTCTCCCATTGTTCCTCATGATTTTTAGTTATGCATGATCATCAGTTATGATATAATTTTTTCAGCAAGTTTGACCAAATGTTCAGTTTTACTTATGATTATCAGTTTCAGCTTTGGGTCATTCGAATTAGTTATGATACTCAGTCCTGTTTAAATCATGTTTTTAGATAATAACATGCAAGCCATACTCTCAGGATCTTATTTTGGTTATGTTTTATGACATGCATGATTTCAATTTTTACTTACTTGCGTTTTTACTTACCTTGCATACTCAGTACATTTCAAGTACCGACCGCATACTTATGCTGTATCTTTTCATGATACAGGCTCGGACGTTTAGGTTCAGTCCCGTCGCTAGCTAGATTCTCAAAGTTAGCATTTCTCATCCTGTTGGTGAGTCCTCATCTTTCTAGGACCTTCTTATCAGCTTGTTATCAGTACTTTTAGTTTTATCTTATTAATGAACTAATTGGGGTCTTGTCCCATCAACTCGCCAGGTTATAGAGGCTTATCAGACATAGCAAGTATTCAGCTTTATATCAGTATTATGTTTTCCATTGTTCAGATGTTATTGGATTTTTAGACTTCCACTTAAGAACGTTTTATTATTTTAGTTTCTTCTTGTCGAATGATCTTAGTTGCTATGTTCATTCCATGGATCGATTTGGAGCCTCTCAGGGTTCCTTGTCCCGTGTCTCTATTCGAGACTATGTTTGGATTGCGACACTATGATTTGTTGATAGGGATATATATGAAAATATATATTGCATATTCATTTTTGTACAAAAATATGTTTGCATGACAATTCTTTTAGATTAAGAAAGCCTTCTATTTATTTTTATTTTTTATATTTTTTTAGGGAGAGGGAGGTCATTTTGTATCCTAACTTTTTGTTTGTTTTATTATAAATGACTTAGAATTATTTAATTATATTACTTAATTAATACTATGAGGTGTAGAAATACATGCAAAAAATACGTACTAAAATATTATAAATATATAATAAAACTAAAAGTTTCGTTAATGACTTTTATATATAAATCTTTAGGAGATTATAGAAAAATAAATATTTTTATATGAAAATCTCTTTTTTTTTTGTGATGATTATTTCTTAAAAAGATTATTTAAATAATTTTTTAATATTATTTATAATTGCGCGAAGCACGAAAATGTTCATTAGTTATTATAAGTAAAGGGTAAAACTAAACGACACATAATGTTTGAGTAATTAATTTGAAGATGTTTTGCTGGAAATGAATGTGGACCAGTGAAATTCATGTAATTTAAACTATTTAATTAGATATTTAATTATATTTTAATTAATTATTTTATTATATTTTTATGTAATGAAGCGGCAAATTGGTTTACTAGTTTTTAACTTTATTTAGTGGAGGGGTAAGTTGGTCTTTCAACTTTTAACTTTTGGGCTTCCTACTTTTAGTATTATATGATTTTATTAATTTTTATTTATAATTGTTAGAACATCAATAGTTTTTTCTTTTCTAAGTGCGATTTTAGATTTTATATATTGCACAATTGAGCAGCTTCATCCTGTTATAGAAGATGAGTGTAGTGCATGCAACTCTATTCACGTCTATGTAATCTAAAATTCATACCTTTGTTCTAAAAAATATCAATTTTTCTTTCCATTTAAAGTCATGTAAATCTTGATCTTTGAATACCAAAGGACATTAATCTTTTTCTGATAACTGAAGGACAAAAATTTTCTTTTAATATAATCATATAGATGTTATGTTGTCGCAATGTTGCAAAACAATTCCTCTATAGATACCAAAAATACAAGTTGTAGGCTATAATAAAATTATCATGCAGAAATATAAACATAGGCGAACCATGTACATGGTTATCAAACCTCTTTCATTGGTGCATTGGGTCTTTCTATGATTAATGTAATATGGTCACTTTCTCTTATTACGAAAATCGACAACTTATACTCTATAGCTAAGCTTTAGTGAGTTTCTATTAAGATTAGGCTAAATCGTCACACTCAACAAAGATCTCCTAATCTTATTAATGTTAGAATGTTACAACACTTCAAAAATTCTTAGTCAAGTTTTTGTACTTGTTATACCCCGTAAGATTTCTAACACCTAGATGGCCTATTCGCATGTTGATTAAGCATATTTGAAAGCCATACGTGCTAGAGAAAGGCCCGGGAAAGTATCGAACAGGTAACCTGTTGAACCATCGGGGAAGGAGCCGAGGTAGAGCCCCTCCGCGATGGCAACGTGTCATGGAGGGGGAGCCTCCGCGTTGGCTCCGTGACACGTTGGCCCTGTCCAGGCCCAACTATATAAGCCCTCCACTTCGGTTTATGATGTTATATCCTCCATTTAACTTCCAGAAAAACGTAGAAACAGAGAGAGACGAAGAGGGGTAATCTATAATCGTTCGATTACGCTGCCAAACGTTGTCCAAACTTAAATTAACTCTAGATACCGAAGTATTTAGCAGCAGGGAGCATTCCTACGAATTTAGTTTCGCGAAATACGGCCGAAAAATCGTCGAGCTACCGGACTAAGGTAAGTGGAATTGCTCCAAACTAGTGTCTATGTGTTCCTAGTTGTGAAGTGAATACTTCTCCCTTCTGGACTTCTGAAAAATAGCAAGTTTTCGACTGTCTTTCGATAAGCCTAAGTTTAGGCTATAATTATATCGAAAGTGACGCCGTCCTTCAGAATAGTGTTGTATTTAGTACTAATTGACGTGTTTATGAATGCAGTTGGGGAGATTTAGCTGGAATACTGACCGAGCCTCATCCGACAGTTGGATAACTCAAGGTTAAGGTATGTGAAGTTGTTCTTCGGCAAGTTAGTAAGTCTTAGCTTTGTAAATCATAGTAAACTCCATATTTGAAACTCTTGGAGTTGAATGTTGAGAATTGAATAAGTTTAGTAAATTCTGGCTTGCGTTGCCGTATCGTATTTTAGTTCGAAAGATAGAAAAGCATGCGCCAAATGGCGAGTTAGCGTTCCAGATTCAGTATAGCTTATTGTATGATTAGCAAGCATGTCATGGAATAAAAGGAAACAGATTTTCAGGATATAACCTAGTAAAGTAAAATCAGATAGACAGGCAGTTTCAGGGCTACAGATTAGCCATTCAAATAGACGAGATATTGGCTACAGATTAGCCATTCAGATAGATAGTACCCTGGCTACAGATTAGCCAACAGTTAAAGAAAGATCTCAGAATCTGTATAATCAGTAAAGAATCAGTTTAGTACAGAAACAGATCAGAATAAGAAATCGGATTACAGATAGTCTTTTTCAGTGATACATGCTTGCTATTTATATGTGCTATTTGTTTGTTGAGACTTGATGTGGCGTGAGGGCACCCTATTGAGCGTCCTCGCCGCCCCTGGGTTGGTAATCATGTCACCCACTGAGCGGGTGGATTTTACGTCACTCCAAGGAGTGGCATGCCGTCCCCATCTTGGACGAAGGTGGGATGCAGCTTTCCCCACAGCAGTCTCATCAGCATTACAGGTGCAGCTCCGGTTTCAGATAGCCCTATTGAGTTTTGTGTCCAGGGAACCAGACCCTATCTGTTACTGTCTGTACATTCAGTTATTATAGGTGTAGCTCCGGTTTCAGGTTGCCTCGTTGAGTTGTGTCCGGGGATCCAGACCCTATCTGTTACTGTCTACACAGGAGTCCTCCGGACCCAGACACGGTTTCTTATATCGGAGGCTATGGCCCGAGCCGGAGACCCAGGGGGCCGGTAGAGGAGCTCCGAAGTGAGCAGATGAGTGGAGTGACTTATTTTTGGCTAGTTTTAACCCGAGTAGGGGTATATAGATTGTTTGCTTGCTTGGCGCCATCCGGCTTATGGGGGTTGGTATTGGCTCTTGCTTGCTACTTGTATATCTATTTATGTGCTATATACTAGTTACTAGAAAGCAGGACGTCTCGTTTACAGGTACGCCTCCGCCTTATCAGTACAGGAAGCATGATTCAGTTCTTATCAGTTTCTTCAGATACAACTATCTCCTGCTGCTTGGCTGGTTTGGTTGGGGTTAAAAACCGACACGCAAGTGCACGTGGTCGAACATGTAGTAAGTGGCTTAAGTAAGCCAAGTATCGATCCAAGGAGACTCTGGATAAGTAAAAATTGCTTCAGTATACTATATTCTATCTCACCTCTAAATATGCTGACAACAACGTAACCAACAATTGAAAAGTTTGTTTTATAATTTCTATACTAAAACTACTAACAATTATCTACTTTGAATTTAAACTATGGATATGACCATGCCAAGGTTAAGAACATGTAATGAACATGATTATAATCATACATTGGTTTATCTTCTCTGCTAGTTGCTAGCCAAGAACATTAGCCTAGAGATTAAAACTCTCGTATTTAATCTCACTTAAGAATCATAAACCATCCGTCTACATTTCTGTGATCAAATGCAATTCATGACCTAGCAATACAATTCCGGTTCCTAAATTGACTAATACGGCTTTCAAGTATATTTCTATCAGGAAAGCACATCAAAACTCAATTTTCCCAAATCAAGTTAAGAACAATACCCTATTAATTCACAACTTTCTAATTTCGTGCTCTCTCGAGTGAAATCAGACTTTTTAGATGTACATTAATGTCGGCCACACACCAATGCAGTAGAAACAAGAATTAATAGAACAACATGGAAGAAGAAGATGAAAAACCATATAATTTAATAATCAAAATTCATCACAAATGTTCATAACCTCAGCAAGGAAGGGAATTAGCCACTCATTTGTGGATTAATCATCCTAAAAAAAGTGTTAATCATACAAACAATTGAGTGAAAGAAGAAAGAAGGAGAGAAAAACCCTGAGCTTTTTCGTCCCTCAACTGCCTGTAACCCACGTCCTTGCTCCACCAAGTCTGAATTATGAAAAATAAGCCTAAGTGTTCTATTTATACTAATGGGAATTTTTCCTGGAATAACAAGCAACATGTCACGGAGTGCATCGCGGAGCACTGCCTCCATGACACGGCGTGGACGCGGACCCTCACTGGAAATTTGGGGTCCGGGAAGAAAGCTTCAACGTGGCACGGCATGCAACGCGGAGGCTTTCCATCGTGCCACGGAGCTGTCGCGAGGCTCCACTTGAATTTGACTAATTATTCACCCTCCAGGCAGAATGCCTCCGCGATGGTAGCGTGACACGGCTCCATCGCGGAGCCCCTTTAATTGGTGCAGTCCAATGCCTTTTTCGTGCTCGAATCCAAGTCGAACTCCGATATAATTCCAACATGCATTTTAGCTCCTCAAAATCACATTTTACCTACAAAACAATGCTAATCATGTTGGTTAGTATAAATTCACATTTTATTACCAATTGCATAAAAATGTATACATATTGCTAGATAAACAAGGCGAAAATGATACGTTTGAGTATCACTTGGGCATGTAAATCTGCCCAAGATCACTTACCCCACACTTAAATCCTTGTTCGTCCTCGAACAACAAACACATAATTCATGCAAATTACATCCCAACCTTCGCCACTATTGTGCGACAATTTGAGCTACGGTCATACCGATCATTCAATATTGCAAATCATCAAGAAAACATGCATGGTCTTAACAATGCAATGACCTTTAATACATTAAAACTTCCTACACTTTAAGAATTGACTCTCGACATCGGCAAACTCATGCAAATCAACTAATCAAGATATCCGACACCAAAATCAATATTTCATCAAGCATGTACCCTCACAACTCAAGAGAATCTTCCCCTTTTTGCTCATGTGACACACAAACATTCAAGTAGGGGCATGTAGAAATTAATTTCACTCTCTCTCCCAAAAGAATTCACATGCATCATGTCATGACCCATAGGCTTGCCCTTAGTGTATTACTCCACTAATATAAAGAAATGCAATGTAAGATCACGTAGGACTTTAATGGGTTGTAATGGAAGCTACGGAACTAGTACATATTGGATTAGCCAATAATAGCCACTAGCATCCTTAAGTGCCTTTTCAACACATTCCCATCAACTCATGGACATTGTTTCTCTCTTTTCTTTTTTTTTTCATCATCCCATTCATGATGGTTTACTTTCGTATGGCCCATTTCATCAAGCACACTTGACATGAAGACAAAGGTTTTTCATGCAACTTCATTATCATTTAGTTATAACAAGTGCACCTTCGACCTTTCCTTTTCTTGGCTCACTCTGCTTTTTTTTTGTTTTCACCATTCTCACTCTTTGACACTTTGGGAATTTTTTTTTTGTTCTTCTTAAGCGCTTAAGAGCTTTGTATAGACTTTACGGCTAATGAAAAGAAAGAATTACGCTAAGTTTATAAATTTTTGGACAAAAGAAAGAAATAATAGGTTAAAGGCTCAACGGGCTGACTAGAGTATACAATCACATCAAAAGGGGAGTATGACAAGAAAAAAAATAGAAACTCTCGGTTAAAACAAAGAAATGCCTACATCCTTTCCAACACTACACATCCTTCATTTCGTTTTGTACACACACCAGGCAAGTTCTAGACACTTCACAATAGCATGGAATAACAATACCTCACTTCACACTTTATGCACATGCTCGACTCAAGATGCATTCACAGACTCTTTAATTAGCTAATTACATGAATTCAAAAATTAAGCCTCAATCACACAAAATCGAACTCTACAGCCTAGGTATCTCAACATATTTACAAAACTGCATGCTTTCATACGAATCACTTTTACATTTTGAATATCAGGTATAACACGCAACCAACATTTCACAACCATATAGTAACTACAGGTTCCGTGATGCAATCCACCAAAGAAAAAAATGAAAATAAATTAAAATCACTACTCCTACCGACTACATTTCCCTTAAGACGGTCGTCATCCATCCATCATAGGGAACGGTCACTAACTATGACATTGGTTCAATGGGACTATTCTCGGTAAAAGAACCGAAAACAAACTCCGAGAAACCCAAAAATAAAAATTAAAAATTTTTGCAAAACATCGATCATTTCGATGGAAAAATATTTACAAAATATTTTAATATGTACAAAATATTTTTGCAAAATTTTAAAAATATCGATCATTTCAATAGAAAAAATAAGAAAATATTTACAAAATTTTTTTACTGACTTAGCTGACAACAACAACATTCCACAACACACATCAATACCACAAATATGTACAGATACAAAACAGTTTGCAATTCACAAACACAGGGAAACATACATATAAAACAGAGGAAAGCATACAAGCAAACCAGCCCAGCCCCAACACCTAACTACTCCCCACCCCACACTTAAATCGAACACTGTCCCCAGTGTTCACAAAAATTAAAAATCACACATTTTGGGTGGTGGAACTCCCTGATCAGTCAAAGTATTCAACTTCTTCATCAGGTGTTGCTGCCTCATCGCCCATGTCCGAATCACCTCCATCGTCGTCATCGGACTCCACATCGGAGTCCTCCCGGCGTGTCTCCTCGTCCGTGGAGACGTCATCGTCTGTCGGCTCTACAAAGGCTAGCCCCACTCGGCATAGAGCACTGGCGTTTTCGCCAAACGGGTAATCCAGCTCGAGCTGCCATAGCTCCTCCTCCGTGGCTGGTCTCCCACCGATCCTGAGCTGGAGCATTTGCATTCCAAACATCTGTGCCATGTACTGGTCGTCACGAGCATGTCGCTCGCCAAGCGTCAGCACTGGCCCGTGTGTGGTGTCAGGGGCCTTAGTTTTGGTCACGTCAAGGGCCCTCCGCTCCAACTGCGGGATGTATTCCAAAGCCTCTTCCTCAACGTCGATACCCCGGAGAAAAGTGGTGAGTAGTCCACCGAAACCATACCTGTGGCCCTGGTGTAGTCGGGCTCTCTTCATGGTGGATATGGTGACCGCCCCAACATTAATCTCCAGCCCTTTCATCAAGGCGTACACCAGGCAAACACGGTCCTGGGTCACATCAGTCATGTGCACCCCGGGATTAGGCACGAACAGACTATCTTCAACCATATTCTGGCCTCTCTGTTCATTTGAGAATACGGCAGAGTCTGGTGGTAACCCCTTTCCTTATGTCTGCTCCATCTGGCTGTGGATCGAGCCCCACACAGTGTGCGTCTGATATCGGCATATGGTGGGGTGATGTTCAGCTGGCGGAGAACGTGGGCGTCTGTGTCCCGCGCTCCGATGATGGCATTTAATTGTTGGGGTTCCAGAGTGACTATCTGCCCTCTCATCTTGATTGTGTGGCTTCTGATTGCCGGGTTCCAATTAGCATAGAACTCCCGGACTAGATGTAGGTTGCACTCCTTGGGCTCCTGAAATATGAAGCTGAGCCCAGCTGCCTCGATCCTTTGCACTATTCGAGGGAACTCCTGTGCTAATGGTTCCCGTGCAATATGCTCCTCGGGGAAGTATTTATTCTCCTTGTGTTTGGCGTACCACTTCTTCCTCTCATCAGTTACCCACCTCATTCCGTATTGGCGGCGCTGGCCGCGTGGAACTGCTGGTGCAGCTGGGACTGCTGTGCCCAGTCTAAGTCTTTTTCTCCCGGTGCCTGAAGTTGATGCACCTTTACCCTTATCCTGCCTACTTGCCATTTTACCTGTCAACACAAATAAACAAGCGCAATGTCAAGCTAAATGAATATTAACTTCGGCTAAGGTCGGGCTACGCTAAGTTAACCCCACACTTAATCCTTAGCTACGGTTACGATACTACGGCAAGAATCACTTCATTTACACCAAAAACAAACAACTATACAATTCACGCTTAGTGCGTTCGCAAAGAAAAATTCGACGGTATAACTTTAGCGTACTACTCAGACTTCATACAGCTAATCCCAATCACTACCATCTTTAGCCATTCAACCATCGCACTTAGCAACTAAAAACAATGAAACAAAAACAACAACAAAAATTTTATATACATGAACCTATACAACCAACCCAATTTGAACAATTTTCAACATTTTCCCAAAAACCCAAGAATTCGTCGTCTATTACATTCAAACAATATTCTACAATGACTTATCTCATTCAATACATACAACCCGGCATATAATTCACAAATTTACCAAGTTACCGATTTCGATTCCAACAACCAAGCCCTAGAATTGAATTTCGCAATCAAATTCGAATCATTCACCCAATCGACAAGTTCAAACGCTCATTACAACATTTCGAACATTTATCAATCACTAAATAACTCAAATTCATGCTAAATTTCAACTTGGGGTGATTTAGTTCACCTCCCATGCTTAAATTCGAATAATAGTCGACAAAAACTTGAGAGATAATCGGAAAACATACCTATTAGTTGAAGAACCGAAGAAAACTTGATAATTCTTTGCTTTATATCGTGGCACGTTGATGGGGAAGGGAATTTTGGGTGTTTGGTCGCGGAGAAGTGTAAAAATGAGGGAAAAAGGGGAGAAATCGGGGGTTTAAAATGAAGAAAACACGCGGGTCACCCGGCAACCCGATGTGACCCATCACAATTTATATGGCAACGTGTCACGGAGTGCATCGCGGTGCACTGCCTCCGTGACAGGGAGCCATCGCGATAGCTTACTGGAATTTTTTTTAAAAATTCCAGATTACACCTCAACGTGTTACGGAGGGTAACACGGAGGTCCTCCTCCGTGACACGGAGCTATCGCCCCAGTTCACTGTCTCTGCATTTTATTAATTTTTCATACCTCGCCTTTTCCTTCATGATTCCGTGCACATTTTTCTCCGTTTAACCTGAAAATCATCTCACTAAACAAAATTGGTTAGATTAATAGGTTTCACCTAACTAAAATAAAAAATACTAACTAAAATGCAAAAATTTTGTACTAAATCAAGAAAAAGAAAAATAAAATCTATATACACTTTACAAAATGAAAGAAAGAAAAATTTCACTAGTTGCCTCCCGTGCAACGCCTGGTTTACCGTCGCGGCTCGACGTCCTTTATGCTCAATTGTCCGCTAGGGTGATGGACGATTTCTCACGATCATTGTCCTCCCCCCAGTAGTGCTCACACCTATCCGGTGGTCTTCCCATCAACTCTCGGGAATCATTCATTTGTTTAGCATTACCATGATCAATTACATTGATCACCGAGAGTTCTTCATTCACCATCGGGAGCTTGGGTGCTTTGTACACATCGAACACCTCTACCTTGTCATGTGCTCGCATTGTAAGTTGACCCGCAGCTACGTCGATTAATGCTTTCCCAGTTGCCAAGAAAGATCGTCCCAAAATAAATGGGACTTCCGCGTCTGGTTCAAAATCTAGAACAATAAAATCTACCGGGAAAATTAGGGAGCCCACTTGCACTAGAACATCCTCAACATTGCCATCCGGCCTAGCTAAGGATCGGTCTGCCAACTGCAAGATTACTGTTGTAGGTCTAGGACTCCCTAGACCCAACTTTCTGAATACCGAAGATGGCATCAGATTTATGCTCGCTCCCAAGTCACACAATCCACGATCTCGGATACTCTGCCCAATCGTAAGCTGGATGGTAAAACTTCCAGGGTCTTTTAGCTTCGTGGGCAGTCTATTTTGGATCCGGGAAGTGCACTCCTCCGTCAAAGCTACCGTGGAATACTCAGCAAATGACTTTTGTTGGCCACGATGTCTTTAATGTATTTGGCATATTTAGGCACTCCCTGCAAGACATCAACAAGAGGTAAGTTAAGATGTACCTGTTTAAGCACCTCCATGAATTTCTTGAAACACGCCTCCTCTTTGTGTTTCTTTAGTCGTTGAGGGAACGAGGGTGGAGGTCTTTCTGGTTCAGCTTCTTTGGTCTTCCCCCTATCCGAACTTTGTTCTCCCTCAACATCTCCTGCTCCCGAGTTTTGGGGTGGTCTTTTTGGTTCCACCTCCTTCAGCTGCAAACCACTCCTTGTGGTCACTGCATTTACCTGCTTCGGATTCGGATCCGTGTCGCTAGGCAGTCCTCCTCTGGGCCTTGTGTTTTGGGCACTAGCAAATTGCCCAAATTGATACTCAAGAGCCTTGGTTGCTAACTGATTATTTTTCACTTCGGCTGCCAATTTAACATAGTCAGCCTGCAATTGTGCCTGATTAGCGATCATGGTCTTGAACATCTCCTCAATGCTAGGTGATGGTGGTGGAGGAGGGGCATTATGATTTATGAATTGAGATTGGTAGTTCTGTTGCCCTCCTTGATTCCTTTGCATACCCTGACCCGAACTTTGGCCTTGTTGGTTGTTGCTACCCTATGAAAAATTTGGATGGTTCCTCCAATTTGAGTTGTAGCCGCTACCATACTGCTGCTGATTTCTTTGTGCATTGCCCACAAAGTTAACAGAATCTGGGTTTACTCCATAACACTCAGCTGAGTGCTCACTGCTTCCACACACTTCACACCACATTTGCTGGACCGCATTCATTGAAGCTGAAGGCTGGTTCAAATTCATGTTGCTGAAGTGGTTATTCAATTGATTCTGCAAGGCAGCTATCTGTGCAGCGATAGCTGTAAATCCATCCACCTCAAGCACTCCTGCTGCTTTCCTTGCTCCACCTCGTGATGAATCAGCATTCCATTCTGGATTGCCCTGTGAAATCTAGTTTAGCAAAGTGTACAGCTCCTCATAAGTCTTTTCCAGCGCTTGCCCTCCAGCTGCTGAGTCTAGCAAAATTTTAGTATGGGGTTCCAAACCCTCAATAAATGTGTGCACCAACACCTCATTGGACTGATGATGATGAGGACAGTCCCGCAACATGGATTTAAATCTTTCCTAGGCTTGATACAAATTTTCTCCCTCCCTCTGTTTGAAACTTAGAATTTGACTTCTAAGTCTGGCTGTTTTACCAGAGGGAAAAAATCTTATTAAGAACTTTCGTGCAAGATCATCCCACGTTGAAATAGAATTCTGTGGCTCAGCTTTTAACCACCTCTTGGCTTCACCAAGTAATGAGAATGGAAATAATGTGAGTCGAACATAATCAGGTGACACTCCAGCGGGTATATAAGTGTCACTTATCTCCAAAAAGTTTTGGAGATGTTGTTGTGGGTCTTCATGAGGGAGACCGGTAAATTGCCAGCTTGTGTGCAACAGTTGCACCATGTTTTGCTTGAGTTCAAATCTCCCTCCAGGCTCTGGTTTGCAGATACTGGATGTTACATTGTTGGCATGTGGGATTGCCACCTCACGAACCGGCCTTGCTGCTGCTTCTTCGGGCACTAACACTGCCCTCACAACAGGTGGATTTTGTTGCTCCATAATAGTCTGTCTGAGCAACTGCAGCTTCTTTTGTAGAGCTTCTCTGCGTTTACTATGAAATATACATTCAGGCTCTATATAAGATTCCACCAGCTCTTTGTCTCTTGCCAGTGTTCACAGAAATCAAGTCTGCAAAATACAGGCTAAGACCAAGTTGTCAACACTTAAGGAAATAAAATAAAAATACAGTAAATTTACACTTAATACAATTTCACCAATTGCCTAGTCTCCCCGGCAACGACGCCAAAAACTTGCTCGGCTGGTTTGGTTGGGGTTAAAAACCGACACGCAAGTGCACGTGGTCGAATAAGTAGTAAGTGGCTTAAGTAAGCCAAGTATCGATCCAAGGAGACTCTGGATAAGAAAAAATTGCTTAAGTATACTATATTCTATCTCACCTCTAAATATGCTGACAACAACGTAACCAACAATTGAAAAGTTTGTTTTATAATTTCTATACTAAAACTACTAACAATTATCTACTTTGAATTTAAACTATGGATATGAGCATGCCAAGGTTAAGAACATGTAATGAACATGATTATAATCATACATTGGTTAATCTTCTCTTCCAATTGCTAGCCAAGAACATTAGCCTAGAGATTAAAACTCTCGTATTTAATCTCACTTAAGAATCATAAACCATCCGTCTACATTTCTGTGATCAAATGCAATTCATGACCTAGCAATACAATTCCGGTTCCTAAATTGACCAATACGGCTTTCAAGTATATTTCTATCAGGAAAGCACATCAAAACTTAATTTTCCAAAATCAAGTTAAGAACAATACCCTATTAATTCACAACTTTCCAATTTCGTGCTCTCTCGAGTGAAATCGGACTTTTTAGATGTACATTAATGTCGGCCACACACCAATGCAGTAGATACAAGAATTAGTAGAACAACATGGAAGAAGAAGATGAAAAACCATATAATTTAATAATCAAAATTCATCACAAATGTTCATAACCTCAGCAAGGAAGGGAATTAGCCACTCATTTGTGGATTAATCATCCTAAAACAAGTGTTAATCATACAAACAATTGAGTGAAAGAAGAAAGACGGAGAGAAAAACCCTGAGCTTTTTCGTCCCTCAATTGCCTGTAACCCACGTCCTTGCTCCACCAAGTCTGAATTATGAAAAATAAGCCTAAGTGTTCTATTTATACTAATGGAAATTTTTCCCGGAATAAGAAGCAAAGTGTCACGGAGTGCATCGTGGAGCACTGCCTCCGTGACACGGCGTGGACGCGGACCCTCACTGGAAATTTGGGGTTCAGGAATAAAGTTTCAACGTGGCACGACATGAAACGCGGAGGCTTGCCACCATGCCACGGAGCTGTCGCGAGGCTCCACTGGAATTTGACTAATTATTCACCCTCCAGGAAGAATGCCTCCGCGATGGTAGCGTGACACGGCTCCATCGCGGAGCCCCTTTAATTGGTGCAGTCCAATGCCTTTTTCGTGCTCGAATCCAAGTCCAACTCCGATATTGTTCCAACATGCATTTTAGCTCCTCAAAATCACATTTTACCTACAAAACAATGCTAATCATGTTGGTTAGTATAAATTCACATTTTATTACCAATTGCATGAAAATATATACATATTGCTAGATAAACAAGGCAAAAATGATACGTTTGAGTATCACTTGGGCATATAAATCTGCCCAAGATCACCTGCCATACAGTTTTGTTAGATATGCTATCTATATTGAGTTGTTTCAGTTATATTGTTTCAGTTGCTTTGCATACTCAGTACCAGTAGTACTGACGCCCAGTGGGGCGCTGCATTACTTGCCTGCAGGTACTCTTAGACGAGGAGGCGATCCCTCGTGATCCTAGCCAGAGCAGAGTCACCAGCTCCTGTCATCCGGAGCTTGATATTTCAGAGGTTTATATCATTTCCTCTTTGTTGTACAGGACGGGTAGGCTAGGGCCCTGTCCCGACCATCTTATCAGTATTCCTAGAGGCTTGCAGTCAGTATATATTTCCCTGTTGGTCAGTTGAGTCGGTTGTGTGTGGCCGTGCAGTTTGTTTAGCTATTTAGTATTTCAGTTTATGTTGGCCGTGTGTGGCCATAATCAGTCAGTAGTGGTGACCTTGCCGGTCATGTAGTTGTTTAGTATGCTACTGTTGAGTTACAGATAAATAGTCAGCATAGTGGCCTTGTCGGCCCACATAGGCTCCCTTATATTGAGATGTTTCTGATTAGCTGTTGTTACAGGCAGGTGGCTATAGGCCTAGTTGGCCAGAGGCTGTGTTTACAGCCGTTATATAGCCCTTTGTTTCCAGAAATCTGAGTTAGAGCTAGCCAGGCACCAGATGTGCTCAGGCTCAGTAGTCTAGCAATTCAGGTCCTAGTAGGGGACCAGGTACCAGTCATACCCCCCAAGACGGGGCGTGACAAACTTTATATCAGAGCAGGTCGTGTCCCAGGGAGTTTGCAAGCCGTGCTAAGTAGAGTCTTGTCTATGGATGTGTTATGCACCACATACTATAGGCAGGAGGCTGCGAGGCATGAGAGGATGGTTACTCTTCTTTCATACTCAATCATGCCATAGCACAATACAGTATAGGGTCGAGCCCCTAAAACTTATCGTATTCTTTGTCTACAAGTAAGAATGGCAGATCATCGACACCCCGCCACAGGCAGGAGACTAGACACTGCAGCAGGAGAAGGCACCAGCAGGATGCCTCAGCTTCAGTTAGAGTTAGCCCGATCTGAGGGCGACATAGAGGCTTCATCACAGCCCTCTCAGCAGTCCCCCTCACATCAGGAGCCGTTGGGCACTACACCGCCCCCGATAGCTCCCGTGCCTTTGCTATCAGATCAGGAGGTTCGAAGCGCTGTAGTGATGTTGGCACAGATGATGGCCACACAACGCCAGTCAGTGCCACCTATGGCAGCAGAGCCTTCAGGTGGGTTAGGTAGTTCCAAGGTCAGAGAGTTTTTGGCATTGGGTCCCCCACAATTCACAGGGTCAGATCAGGCAGAGGACCCCCAGGACTTTCTAGATCATATGGAGAGGATATTACGAGTTATACATGTGACCCCTTCAGAGTCTGTTGAGCTGGCAGTGTTCTGGTTTCGGGATATAGCTATATTGTGGTACGAGAGTTGGGAAAGGTCCCGAGGGAAAGATGTTGCCCCTCCGACCTAGACCAGCTTCTCAGAGGCCTTCCTGGACCGTTACTTGCCACGAGAGATCTGACAGGCTCGGATGGATCAGTTTCTGTATCTAGAGCAGGGGGCGAGGAGTGTGCGCGAGTATGCTCTACAGTTTGACTCCTTAGCCCGTTATGCTCCAGCATTTGTTGATACCATGCCAGCAAGAGTTCACAGATTTATCATGGGTCTGAATCCGGAGTATACTGAGGCATGTATGACGGTGACATTGCAAGAGGATATGGACATTGCCCGAGTACAGGCTTTTGCTCAGACCATAGAGGGTCTTAGACAGCGGCAACAGAATAGTAGACAGACCAGTCAGGAACAGCGCCGTAGAGACAGATCCGACGAGATGCAAAGGAAAGTTCAGAGAGGACCCAGGCCACGACTATCAGGGAGGCTCCCTAGACCCCCACCTCCACCACAGCAGCAGCAGCGAGGTAGATCTGCTCGTCGAGGGCAGGTAGAGCCCAGTGGCATTTCCAGTACAGTAGAGTCCCTGCAGCAGAGAAGGGGAGAGCAGAGCAGATTTGCACCCTCATCCTGCCCTAATTGCGGCCGACCTCACGCCGGAGCTTGTAGATATGGCTCCACTGGGTGTTATATTTGCGGACAAGAGGGGCATCAGATGAGAGATTATCCGACCAGAGGTCAGGGGAATAGAGGTAGTCAGGACAGGGGATCCGCAGGGCTACGAGCTCCATCACTCTCAGCGGGGCGTGGGCCTTCAGGTTCAATAGGCAGAGGCCGAGGTAGATCAGTAGCTTCCAGTTCCGGTACGGGCTCAAGCCGTACTTATGCATTACCAGGGAGACATGATTCAGAGGCGTCTCCAGATGTAGTGATAGGTATGATGACTATTTGTTCATGCCCTGCTTATGTACTGATTGATCCAGGATCCACTCTGTCATATATTACTCCATTTGTGGCACGAAAGTTCAATATTGCACCAGAATTATTGCAGCAGCCCTTTTCAGTATCCACGCCTGTCGGTGAATCTATTATAGCTAGCAGAATTTACCGAGGGTGTACAGTGGAGGTTGCTGACCGCCAGACTACAGTAGATCTGGTCGAGTTAGAAATTATAGACTTTGATTCCATAATGGGTATGGATTGGCTAGTGCCGTGTTACGCTAATGTTGAATGTTGGACCAAGATGGTCCGATTCCACTTTCCAGGAGAAGCAGTGCGGGAGTGGAAAGGCAGCACAGCTACGCCAAAAGGTAGGTTTATTTCCTACATTCAGGCGAGGAAATTGATATCTAAGGGATGTATTTACCATCTGGTCAGGGTTCAGGATGTCCGAGCAGAATCTCCGACACTCCAGTCTGTTCCGGTGGTGAACGAGTTCCCTGATGTGTTTCCGGATGAGTTACCTGGTCTTCCCCCAGAAAGGGAAATATATTTTGCCATTGATCTATTGCCAGGCACTCAGCCTATATCAATTCCCCCTTATCATATGGCTCCTGCAGAACTCAGAGAGTTGAAGGAGCAATTGAAAGTTTTGCTAGATAAGGGTTTCATCAGGCCGAGTACTTCACATGGGGTGCGCCAGTTCTATTTGTGAGGAAGAAAGATGGCTTACTCTGTATGTGCATAGATTATCGGCAGTTGAACAAAGTTACAGTAAAGAACAAGTACCCGCTCCCCAGAATTGATGATTTGTTTGATCAACTACAAGAGGCCAAATACTTTTCCAAGATTGACTTGCGGTTCGGATATCACCAGGTTCGAGTTCGTGAAAGAGATATTCCCAAAACAGCGTTCAGGACCCGATATGGACACTTTGAATTCCTAGTGATGTCCTTCGGATTGACGAATGCTCCAGCAGTATTCATGGACCTGATGAATAGTATTTTCAAACCATACCTGGACTTGTTCGTAATAGTATTTATTGATGACATTCAGGTGTATTCTCGCTTTGAGCAGATCACCAGACTCATTTGCGGACACTGCTCTAGATTCTCAGGGACCGCCAGTTATATGCCAAGTTCTCCAAGTGCGAATTCTGGCTTAACTCAGTAGCCTTCCTAGGGCATATTGTGTCGAATGCTGGTATACAGGTTGATAAGCAGAAAATAGAAGCAGTCAAATCATGGCCTAGGCCTACCACTCCGACTGAAGTCCGTAGCTTTATGGGATTAGCAGGATATTATAGGAGGTTTGTCGAGGGATTATCTACTATAGCGGCACCTCTGACTAAACTGACACAGAAGGCAGCGAAGTTTCAGTGGACAGAGGCATGCGAGCAGAGCTTCCAGGAACTAAAAGACAGATTAACCTCCGCCCCGGTGTTAGCATTGCTGGAAGGTACAGAGGGTTATTTAGTGTATTGCGACGCATCAGGCGTTGGGTTGGGTTGTGTGTTGATGCAGCATGGTAAAGTGATTGCATATGCTTCCAGACAGCTGAGGAAACACGAAAAGAATTACCCTACCCACGACCTGGAGTTAGCCGCAGTGATCTACGCCTTGAAAAATTGGAGACATTACCTGTATGGCGTCTATGTTGATATTTTCACAGATCACAAGAGCCTACAGTATATCTTCACTCAGAGGAAGTTGAATTTGTGTCAACGTCGCTGGTTGGAGCTGTTAAAGGATTATGATGTGAATATTCTGTACCACTCGGGAAAAGCCAATGTTGTAGCAGATGCTCTCAGTCGTGAGTCCATGGGGAGTTTGGCGTATTTGCAGCCCGAGCAGCGGGAATTGGTTAGGGAGATACATCAGTTAGCTAGCCTAGCCGTTCGTGTAGCAGAAGTAGAGGATGGTAGAGCGGTAATTCAGAACACTGCCGTGTCATCATTAGTTGCGGAGGTGAAAGAACGGCAATACGAGGATCCTGACCTAATCCAGCTTAAAGATTATATTCCGCTAGGGAAGGCACCAGAATTTCGGTAACAGAGGATAGAGTGTTGCGTTGTAAAGACCGTTTATGTGTTCCCAATGTTTCAGGCCTCCGCCGGCAGATCATGAATGAGGTACATTGCTCCCGCTATTCTCTCCACCCTAGCGCGACAAAAATGTACCATGATATCAAATAAAACTACTTGTGGCCAGTTATGAAAAGAGAAATTGCCAAATTTGTAGCCCAGTGTCCTAACTGCCAATAGGTGAAAGCAGAACATCAGAAACCAGGCGGCTTGACTCAGGACATAGTTGTGACTCTCTGGAAATAGGAAGCCGTGAATATGGATTTTGTAACAGGATTACCCCGTACTAGACACAGACATGACTCTATATGGGTGATAGTTGACAGATTGACAAAATCAGCTCATTTCCTGCTAGTGAGAACTACCTTCTCGGCCAAAGATTATGCGGAGTTGTATATCCGAGAAATTGTCAGGTTGCATGGAGTACCAGTATCCATTATTTCAGACACAGGAGCACAGTTTACAGCTAGATTTTAGCAGTCGTTTCATAGAGGTCTGGGAACGCAGATTAATTTGAGCACAGCATTCCACCCTCAGACAGATGGACAAGCTGAACGCACAATTCAGATGCTCGAAGATATGTTGCGAGCGTGTGTGCTAGATTTCGGTGGTAGCTGGGATGAGCATTTGCCGTTAATTGAATTTGCTTACAATAACAGCTATCACTCAGCCATCCAGATGGCGCCTTTTGAGGCTTTATACGAGCGAAAATGCAGATCGCCAGTTGGCTAGTTTGAACTAGGAGAATCAGCGTTGGTTGGGCCAGACATTGTTCAGCAGTCAGAGGAAAAGGTAAAGCTTATCCGAGAACGTTTACTGACTGCACAGAGCCGCCAGAAATCATATGCAGATGTGCGGCGCAGAGACTTGGAGTTTGATGTGAATGACTGGGTATTTTTGAAAGTATCTCCGATGAAAGGGGTGATGAGATTCGGCAAGAAAGGTAAGCTCAACCTGAGGTTTGTTGGGCCTTATCAGATTCGTCGAAGGATAGGCCGAGTAGCATATGAGTTGAACTTGCCTCCAGAATTAGAATCCGTTCATCTAGTCTTTCATGTGTCTATGCTGAGGAAATGCATAGGAGACCCATCCAGAGCAGTCCCAGTCCAGGATATCCAGGTTACGGAAGAGCTGGCCTATGAAGAGGTTCCAGTAGCCATCCTAGACAGACAGATTCGTAGATTGAGAACTAAAGATATTGCGTCTGTCAATGTATTGTGGCGTAACAGGAACCAAGAGGAGATGACGTGGGAGGATGAGGAAGATATGAAAGCTAGATATCCTCACTTATTCCAAGCCTAGTCAGGCAACAGGTATGTCCGTGTTATTGTTTATGCAGTACTTTATAATTGTGAATGTATAAATGAGAAGGATTGATGTTTAGATGTAAAGTGAATCCTAAAGTATTGTGTGCGGTACCTATATTGACTTTTTTGCGTTTCAGGTTTTTGGTATAGTCCATATTACAGGGGAGGCTCTGCCGAAATTTTCTTAGAAACAAGTTAAGTGAGTTGAGAAGTCCTCTATATAGAAGTTTACTTTCGAGGACAAATGTTCTTAAGGGGGGGAGAATGTTATACCCCGTAAGATTTCCGACACCTAGATGGCCTATTCGCACGTTGATTAAGCATATTTAAAAGCTATATGTGCTAGAGAAAGGACCGGGAAAGGATCGGATGGGTAACCTGTCAAACCATAGCGGAAGGAGTCGAGGCAGAGCCCCTTCGTGATGGCAACGTGTCACGGAGGGGGAGCCTCCGCGTTGGCTCCGTGACACGTTAGCCCTGTCCAGGCCCAACTATATAAGCCCTCCACTTCGGTTTATGATGTTATATCCTCCATTTAACTTCCAGAAAAATGTAGAAACAGAGAGAGATGAAGAGGGGTAACCTATAATCGTTCAATTACGCTGCCAAACATTGTCCAAACTTAAATTAACTCCAGATACCAAAGTATTTAGCAGCAGGGAGCATTCCTACGGATTTAATTTCGCGAAATACGGCCAACAAATCATTGAGCTACCAGAAGGTAAGTGGAATTGCTCCAAACTAGTGTCTATGTGTTCCTAGCTGTGAAGTGAATACTTCTCCCTTCTGGACTTCTGAAAAATAGCAAGTTTTCGACTGTCTTTCGATAAGCCTAAGTTTAGGCTATAATTATATCGAAAGTGATGTCGTCCTTCAGAATAGTGTTGTATTTAGTACTAATTGACGTGTTTATGCAATTTGGGAGATTTAGCTGGAATATGACCGAGCCTCGTCCGACAGTCGGATAACTCGAGGTTAAGGTATGTGAAGTTGTTCTTCAGCAAGTTAGTAAGTATTAGCTTTGTAAATCATAGTAAACTCCGTATTTGAAACTCTCGGAGTTGAATGTTGAGAATTGAATAAGTTTAGTAAATTCTGGCTTGCGTTGGTATCGTATTTTAGTCAGAAAGATAGAAAAGCATGCGCCAAAGGGCGAGTTAGCGTTCCAAATTTAGTATAGCTTATTGTATGATTAGCAAGCATGTTATAGAATAAAAGGAAACAGATTTTCAGGATATAACCTAGTAAAGTAAAATCAGATAGACAGGCAGTTTCAGGGCTATAGATTAACCATTCAAAAAGACGAGATATTGGCACAGATTAGCCATTCAGACAGATAGTACCCTGGCTACAGATTAGCCAACAGTTAAAGAAAGATCTCAGAATCAGTATAATCAGTAAAGAATCAGTTTAGTACAGAAACAGATCAGAATAAGAAATCAGATTACAGATAGTCTTTTTCAGTGATACATGCTTGCTATTTATATATGCTATTTGTTTGTTGAGACTTGATGTGGCGTGAGGGCACCCTATTGAGCGTCCTCCCCGCCCCTGGGTTGGTAATCGTGTCCCCCACTGAGTGGGTGGGTTTTACGTCACTCCAAGGAGTGCCATGCCGTCCCCAGCTTGGACAAAGGTGGGATGCAGCTTTCCCCACAACAGTCTGATCAGCATTACAAGTGCAGCTCCGGTTTCAGATAGCCCTGTTGAGTTTTGTGTCTAGGGAACCAGACCCTATCTGTTACTGTCTGTACATTCAGTTATTATAGGTGTAGCTCCGGTTTCAGGTTGCCTCGTTGAGTTGTGTCCGGGGATCCAGACCCTATCTGTTACTGTCTACACAGGAGTCCTCCGGACCCAGACACGGTTTCTTATATCGAAGGCTATGGCCCGAGCCGGAGACCCAGGGGGCCGGTAGAGGAGCTCTGAAGTGAGCAGATGAGTGGAGTGACTTATTTTTGGCTAGTTTTAACCCGAGTAGGGGTATATAGATTGTTTGCTTGCTTGGCGCCATCCGGCTTATGGGGGTTGGTATTGGCTCTTGCTTGCTACTTGTATATCTATTTATGTGTTATATACTAGTTACTAGATAGCAGGCCGTCACGTTTACAGGTACGCCTCCGCCTTATCAGTACGGAAGCATGATTCAGTTCTTATCAGTTTCTTCAGATACAATTGTCTCCTGCCATACAGTTTTGTTAGATATGCTATCTATATTCGGTTATTTCAGTTATATTGTTTCAGTTACTTTGCATACTCAGTACCAGTGGTACTGATGCCCAATGGCATTGCATTACTTTCCTGCAGGTACTTTTAGAAGAGGAGGCGATCCCTCGTGATCCTAGCTAGCGCAGAGTCATCAGCTCCTATCATTCGGAGCTTGATATTTCAGAGGTTTATATCATTTCCTCTTTGTTGTACAGTATGCGTAGGCCGGGGTCCTGTCCCGACCATCTTATCAGTATTCCTAGAGGCTTGCAGTCTATATATATTTCCCTGTGGTCAGTTGAGCCGGTCGTGTGTGGCCGTGCAGTTTGTTTAGCTATTTAGTATTTCAGTTTATGTTGGCCGTGTGTGGCCATAATCAGTCAGTAGTGGTGACCTTGCTGGTCACGTAGTTATTTAGTGTGCTACTATTGAGTTACAGATAAATAGTCAGCATGGTGGCCTTGTCGGCCCACATAAGCTCCCTTATATTGAGATGTTTGTGGTTAGCTATTGTTACAGGCAGGTGGCTATAGGCCTAGTTGGCCAGAGGCTGTGTTTACAGCCGTTATATATCCCTTTGTTTCCAGAAATCTGAGTTAGAGCCAGCCAGGCACCAGATGTGCTCAGGCTCAGTAGTCTAGCAGTTCAGGTCCTAGTAGGGCACCAGGTACCAGTCATATTCCCCAAGGCGGGGCGTGATAGTACTATCCTTATTATCACTTATTTCATACCGAAACATCTATTGACACTTGTTAATTCTTATTAATTATCTCTAATACAACTCTCTATGGTAGTGCTATTTCACCTGAACTCTCGTAGGTTTGAGAAATAGTTATAAGAATTTAATAATGTGTCATAATGTGTTAAGGAAGTATGTAGTTGACTAGAGATCAAAAAGATTGGGTTTGAAAGGGTTATGCCTTGTGTTGTGTGAGATGCAGTCATAGGTTTCACTTATGGGCATCGTACCTTGAGCCATGGATGTCTATGTAATAGAGGATATACAGTTAAAAAAAAGTAAGAAGCCATGTACAAACCATATATGAAATGTACAGGACGTATCTTAAACGATCATATATCCCAATCTATAAATATTTTTGGGGTGTTCTACCTATAAAACAAAATTCCTATAATTCTAGTTTCCAACACATCTAAATATTCATATATCCGAGTTCGAAGAAAAAATTTATCACCATTTTAGTAAAAGGTCAGAGAGCATTCTACTGGGCAGAAATATGGTCCGAAATTTCAACTGAAAATTGGCCAAAATTTACCAAAATTCTATTTTGAGTGTGTTGTATATACGACCACATATCCCAATATGCGCCCGGAAGATTTCTTTGCAGATAGGCTTAACCAGATGTGTTAAAACTCTATTATCACTTAATTGTTATTCATTTTTAGATATCCCAAACCTAATTTTCTCTCTCCTCGTAAGTTCCAAGTCCTACAATATCAAGGGTACTTATCCATGGAGTCTTATTTATTTATTCATCAAATACATGATTATAACATTATCACACTTCAATCTCTAGTGACATCAATGAATCACTCCCAAGGTGCAAGACTTGGATCTTTTAGCAATTCTTCTTCCAACAAGACAATCCTTCTTCCTAGACCCTTGCATTGGTATTATTTCTTACTCCATAGGGGTGTTCTATGGCTGATACTTATGGGATGGTGATAGAAAGCCATGAGTGCATATGATAACCTAGAGTTAAAGGGTGTGGGGCTGTTTTGGAGTGAAAGATGGATGTGGACATTCTTGTTAGGCTGGTAATGGAAAATTGTGTTGTTATTGAGATGTAGAAAGTGGTGAGTGATAGGCCACTCCACCCATAGGATCACCTATTCCCTCCGGGTGTTTGAAGAAATGCTTCTTTAAAATAGAAATTGTGGCATTATAAATTGTGATATGTATTGTCATTAATCATATAGATTGACCTAGACAAGGATTATTGCTTTATGGAAGAATTGATGAGGAATATCATAAAGGTATGTAAGGATAAATCCTGTCTTCCCTTGTGTAGCATGATTCCCCAAAAATGTGAATTTTTTCTGCTTGGTGATATGTTGATTATTCTTGAGTCCATGAAAGGATCCAAACTCTCCAAATAAGTTATTTATCTTGGTCAGATATTTCCTTGAGTATTACATCATCTCATAATGATTATTGATATAATATAAATGCTTAGCATATTCACGATCCCGTAGGAGTACGTTCCACCATTCATGAGATATGTAGTTACTACGTACTACTGTATAGAAGTTCTTAATATCTCTTGATAGAGTCTTGTGCCTATCATGTGATAATATTTATTCCATTGGCACTTCAAAATACTAATGAATGTATAGCTAAGGAATGTGTGATACTCCCAAAAATATTAGAATGATTATGAATCACAAGAATGAATTATCGCTACTTGATTAATAGCAAGCTACTAATGACATTAACGTTCTAAGAACATGATCCTGAGTGTGGTAGATAACGACTCACTTCGTCATATTTACATTATTACCGTGTGAAGACACGAATATGGTAGATACATCCCAAGATACAAAAATGATTGTACCTAAAACGACAACGAGATAGGGGAGATACTATGCCCAATGATTTAATGAAAGATAAAAAAAGATGTCTTTCCGTAAAGAATTAAGAAAGGTATGTTACTCTCTAATGTAAGCATAATGAACCAATATGGTACCTTCGAGTTTTGATGATATTGTACCTTGTCTTGTATATATCGCTCTTTCCATGAGTACTAACTTATATCATTTTGTTTGCCTTATCATATGAATACTATTTAATATGTACTCACGTTCCTTTTTCTTGGGGATCGTGATACATCCAAATGCACGTGCAAGTCCACGCGGTCATTAAGTAATAAAGAATGGTGAAGTCCAGATATCATACCCACAGAGACTTGTTAGATTATTTTTCAATTTAAACTCTTATCCAAACTATTCGAAAATAAGGAAATAAATCTTGGCGAGTTCTTTGTACTACTAACTGGCAATTTATAAAATCAGTTGAAGTGTCAAATTGCTATATTTATTTACTTTATTGAGTTACTAATTGTGGGTTGACATTACTTAATTGAGCATATTTTTGATAACTCTAAGACTACTTGACTACCCCTGATGCCTATATTTCTATGATCGTCAGATATTAGTAAAGTGTGTGTAAGATTTCGTCTATTTCAACTTAGCAAGGGTAATGGGTATATTTCTATCCACATTAACGAATTTGTTTCCTATTCCTATAATATACACAAACAATTCTTATACCTTCTTGTTTCCCTCGTAATTTCCTTTTTCAACTTCAATTAACAAGTTGTATATAATGCTTAATTATTTCATCAAATAATCAAATAATCAAATAATTCAACCAAAAAAATAAATAAATAACTCAATAGTTGAAAGCTTAATAAATATAAATAACGATCAACATTAAACCTTCATGTTATGACAAAACCCCATAATAATAATCTTTAGTTACTCTTAATCGTCAAAAGATGAAGAGAATTCATGAATTTACAAGAAAGAATTGACAAACAATTAGGAAAAGATGTAACCCAAGAAAGAAACTCATCGTGCCTTTTCTTTGAGATATAATTTCGTCCAACCCCCAAATAATTTGGTTATAAGGTGTGTTTATAGAGCCTAGTAAGCCTTGGGCTTTTAAAATTGAAATCCAAAATAAATCAGGAAACTGAGGGCTCGCGCCACCCTTGCATCGCAAAGGGTGGTGCAACAAGACAAAATAACTTTTTTCAGGATGATTCTTTGGTCCATCCTTGTGCCACTCCTTTGGTAGAAACTTCTGGTATCTTTCTCCACCTTTTTCAATACAAGGGGTGGTGCTAAAGGCTCATCCGTTTCATCAATTTCTACTTCTTTTTCAACATTTTGCAACGTCTCTTCTTCCTTGATCATCTTTGATTATTTTTTGCTCCTTTTTCATTTGTTTATCATTCAAATCTCTATAAATACACCTACACAATCAAAACATAGTAATATAAGTAGAATCCATAGAATTATACTCAAAGAGATAATAAAAGTACTAAAATGTGAGGAAAATAGTGGATGAAAGTATGTACTTTTGGCCTCTCATAAACACTTCACACTTAGACCTTTACTTGTCCGCGAGCAAGCAACTTAATATCTATACCATATTTCTAGCTCGACTATACCAATTGAACAAGTCCGCTATAGCTAAACAACTATGACCATATCAAAATTGTAAGATTTTATCACAACATGCCTCAACTTCAAAACAAACTTAGGAACAACCTTTTAAGATGATCTAACCTCAAGACCTGAGTCAATATTTGTGAATATTGTCTAAAATATATATGCCAGCTAATCAAGAGATCAAACATTTCATCTATCATTTTTCAACCACGTGCCTTCACAAATCAAGAGAGTCACCCACATTTTTCTAACAAGAATACGAAGAATAATATTTATGGGCGAATTAAATAAAGAAATTCACACTCGCTCTAACAAAGAATTTCTTATGCATCATATGATGAACTATAGGCTTGAGCTTAGTATAAATATTATATTAATATAAGAACGTCAAATTTAGAATAAAGTAGGACTTAAATATTTGTAATGTAGGCTAAGGGATGGACATGAATTATTTGGCAAGAATAATGATTAACCTCCCTAAGCACTTTAATACTTCACAACTTTTCTCAACTTTATTAAGCAATCTTCAACTTGCTAACTTTTTCTTTCTACTATTCTCACCCTCTGTTATTCCTTATTCTCCATTCATTAAAAAATATGATCATGCGCAACTACTAAGGAGCGATCAGTCTTTAGTACTTTCTTTTTCTTCTTTTTTCGTTCCCTACTAATAGGACATATTTTGTTTCACTTCTTTCACCCTTAATCTTTTCTTTAGTCTTACACCCTTCAACTTTTCCATTTTCTCCCTTTTTTCTCCCTTCAAATGCTAATTTTTTCAATAAAAGTGTCGTAGGAGTTATTTGGATCAAATTAAAGTTCAATTAGAACAAAGAGATTTTGCTTTAATCATGGTTACCAAAAGAATAAGCTAAAGACTCAATATAGCTAACTAAGGAAATCACATATGGGTAGGTAATAGTAGGACAAAAGTAGGCTAATCAAACAAATTCCTATATCATCTCCTATATCCACACTCTTCATTTCATTTGGCATATACACACCGGACAAGTTCTAGACATCAATATGATAGCATGGAAACTATTCTAAATTTCTCACACACACATTTGCACAAGTTCAACTCAAAATAGATTCGTGTAAACCCTCAATTAGGAAACAATAGAAAGAATTCTACATCGAACCAGTCAAATCACACAAGAGACGAGAAAATGAGACTAGGTACTCAAAAGAGGTCATTTCATTTTTTTACACAATATATTTTCAACTTTAAAACCAATACTTGCACCATTCGGTCAAATCAGCACACAACCCAAGCACCTATCATTCAAATAGCTCTATTGATTAAGTTCCCTATGTAGTTCCCAATGACTAACTTCCTTCAAGACAATCTTCAACAATCTATCATCAAGAAAAGCCCTTTCTTCTCTAAGAAAAATTTAAAACTACTCATAAAAATAAAAAATTTACTTGGTTCAAAAGTCCCCTCTTGATAAAAATCAAGGTCATAAGAAAAATCAAAGGGTAGATGAGACATGTCATTTTTGAAAATTTTCAAACAAAAATTTAGGGAATACTTACCCTTAATGTCAAACTATGTAATGCCCTAGAAACCCTAAGACCAGACCCGGGAGTTGAAATAGAGAAAATAGAATTTTCTGCATCTGGTCATAGAACAAGTCGTCCTCTGACCTGCAAGGTAGGCCATGAGTCGCAGAGTGACTCATGGGGAAGGGTTCGGGCTTGGTTGAAAATTTAGGGATTTGTGTGACAACGGGTGTGACCACGAGTCATGGTCAACACCACGAGTCGTCATGTGAGCCGTGTTCAAGAGTTGGATGAAAATTGGAAAATAGGGCAGTGTTCCTAACTGATTGGTCACCACGACTATTGGGTACACCACGAGTCGTGGTGTCCCCATGGTGATGACCCATGAGGAGAAATCTTAGTTCAATGGAAACAGAAGATGTCATGAGTCATCAGGTCTCCTGACGACCCATGAAGTTAGTTGTTGGCAGTCTGTTGTAATTTGAGGAAAATTTCCAGCACACTTCACGGCTGAGCACCACGAGTTGTCCCTGACCTCATGACTCGTGGAATGCCTCGTGAGGACTGACAGGTTCCTTTTTCCTGCAGAATTCCTAGCGTATTTTTTGTAATTTTTAAGCTCCTAGACTCTATACTACGTTATTTGAAGCATTTTTGATGAATTTAGAGGGGTTGAATGGTTTTCATCCCTCATTCATCACTTAGACTCTCAGAAGAACGTTCGTAGAACTCAGGCCATTCCTCTCAAGCAAAAACTAGGGCAGTCAACATTTCCTCAGATTCTGAAGGGATTTTCTTCGGATCTCTTCATCAGGTATGTGGGAATTCAACAAAGGAATAGTTCTTCCCTTGTGTCTCCAAAAACCTTTTCAGCCCTGCAGATTTGAAATGTAGAAAAATTGTCAGATTAATTTCATTAAGATTTCAAGTGGAATATTTCTCATGATTTTAACTTCTTGTAATTCCCTATTTCTAGACATTTATGAGAATTGTATCTTATGGAATAATTTAGCCCTAATTCCCAGTTCAGTAAAATTTAGGATCTTACGTGTTGGACTAGTTTCCCTGTAGCTTGATTCAAACAGATTCGAAATCTCCATATTATTAGTTTATGTGAAAATTTTAGTCAAATATTTACATTTTCATTCTCAGTTAGATTATTAGACTCAGTGTTGTCCAGAAATGTCAGCTGATTAGTTTGATTACAGTTAACTCTTGAGGTGTTAGTGGTGCCTCCCAGTTATCAGTATTAGACTCAATATCATATTTTAGTGGTTCTTTAGGCGTCATGACACTTCAAGATAAGAAGCTCTGACTGGCCTTAGGACCCCAGTAGTTTGTTCATTAGACGGTTACGATGCTTCCATACAAGCAGCTTTGACTAGTCTTAGAACACTAGTTATAGAATTCGTTCCAATAAGACTCTTAGGGTACTTCCAGATAGGTATTCCTGACTTAGTCTTGGACCCCATTTTTGAGCTATCAACTTTGTAGTCAGTCTAGGACTATCCAGTGGGAGTAGGACTTAGTACCGAGCAGACCGAGGTTCCAGCGCACCCAAATTCCCAGAACTAGGTTGCCGCCGTAGGTTATATTTTATTGGCATCATGGCCCTAGGCATGTGATCACCCAGTTCATGGCTTTATACCCTGGAAAGGTATATTGGGTCATACCAATGGGGTATATACATCAGACTCTGTGTCTAGCTCATGTGGTTATATGTTGGTTATAGACTCTCCCACTAGTCAGTTCAGTTCAGTCCTGGATTAGCTCAGTTCAGATTAGTCCAGTACAATATTCCAGATTAGTATCTCAGACTTAGGACATGTCTTTGACTATCAGATAGGGCCATCTTGACCATCTCAGTCTAGTTCAGTTTATTCAGTTTCAATATTTTAGTTGGTCATTGCATGTCTTTATAGTTCAGTTATTTTATTCTTCGTGTTATGGTTTCTCCTACTTACTCAGTACATTCAAAGTACTGATGCATACCTTTTATGTTGTAACGTTTTATGATACAGCTACAGGTTCTCAGTCTCAGCACTGTTAGCCGATCTCACCAGAAGTTTTTAGCTACATCAATGGTGAGTCCTCACCTTTCGAGGACGATGATTATTACTTTTTAGTTATATTTCAGTTAGACTTAGAGTTAATTGGGAGCTTAGTCCAATAGCTCATCAGATAAATGGCTTTCAGACACAAACAAAGATTCGGATTTTCAATTTTTTTCAATTGTATAAAAGTTTATGATTTAGTTCTACTTCATAAATGTTTTATTTTCTTATTTTAAAGATTTAGCTATCTTTTTACGCAGAATGCCAGTGTTAGGATAAACCACGGGTTGACTTGGGATTACTTGTGACTCAAAGTACCGTGTCTCATCTAGGGTATAGACTCAGGGTGTGATAAACTTGGTATCAGAGCACTAGGCTTAGAGTATCCTAGGATGTTTGAAAGAGCGTCGAGTATAGTCCTTTTAATGGGTGTGAAGCGCGCCACACTTATGACGGTAAGGCTACGAGACGTTATTAGGAAAACTCTATTTTGTTCATACTCTTTATCATGCATTGAAATTCAATTCCAGAAACATTCTCCTAACTCGTGCTCTATTCCAGTTCAGTGAAATCATGCCTCCACGATGTGGTAACAGAAGTAGAGTTTGCAATGCTTACCGATCTGCCCCAGCAGCTCCAACAGCACCTCAAGATGACCCAGTGTCCTCCGCAAAGTTTAGAGTGGCTATTCAGCTGCTTGCACAGATAGTCACTAATTAGGTGAACCAACAGGTGGTTCTGGTCAATAATAATGGGTCCACAGTAGCTGCCCGAGTTCGGGACTTCACCCGGATGAACCCTCCAAGATTCCATGGATCTAAGGTGGGAGAGGACCCACAAGAGTTCGTGGATGAGATCAAGAAGATCACTCGAATTATGGGTGTTAGCACCTCAAAAAGTCCCGACCTGGCTACCTACCAGCTGAAAGTGGTAGCTCAGATTTGGTACGACCAGTGGAAGGAGGGGAGACCAGCAGGAGTAGAACTAGTGGAATGGGAGGAGTTTACTACAGCCCTCCTAGACAAATTCTTCCCCCAGGAGCTTAGGGAGGCTAAGGTGGCTGAATTCATGAACTGAAATAGGGAAATTGGATGGTGGAAGAGTATGGACTGGAGTTTACAAGACTGTCTAAATACGCACCAGAGATGGTAGCTGAGCCCAGGGCTCGCATGTTGAAATTCGTTAACAAAGTATTGAACCTGGTCCTCAAGGAGTGCAGGACTACAATGCTTATTAATGATATCGATCTCTCCAGTCTCATAGTTCATTCCTAGCAAATTGAGGCAGAAAAATTAAAAGACTTGGAGTGGGAGAACAAACGGGCAAGAACTGTCCAGTCAGATTATGGCCATCAGAGATCTGGTGGTAGTAGCTACCGGTAGCAGTAGAAGCAGCAACAACAGAAGGCTCCAACACCCACTTCAGCCGGTGCCCCTACTTTTTTGTCCTGCAAGGATCAGAGGGGTGAAGCATCCAACTCACAGTCCTAGAGTCACAGCGCTAGCAACCGCTACAGCTACCTTGCTTTCCCTAAGTATGGCAAGAACCATCCAGGAGAATGCCTTTAGGGATTAGAGGGTAGTTTTGGGTGTGTACATCTTGGTCATCGGCTCAAAGAATGCCCGTCAACAGGATGGGGAAGATTATAATCTACCGCTTTAGCAGGCCGACCAGCTCAGCAGGACAATACTTCAGGTACGGATGGTGGCCAACGCCAAAACCATTTTTATGCTTTGTCCTCTCGTCAGGATCAGGAGAGCTCACCTGACGTGGTCACGGGTATGTTATGCCTTTTTCATCTAGATGTGTATGCTCTACTAGATCTAGGAGCAACCCTATCCTTCGTGACTCCTTATGTAGTTTTCCAGTTTGATATCAGTCCAGAATTTCTCAGAACCATTCTCATCTCTACCCCAGTTGGCAAGTTAGTTAGAGTCAGTTGGGTGTATAGAAACTACCCAGTCTCAATCTTGAATAAGGTCATTCCAGCTGATCTTGTAGAGTTAGACATGGTTGACTTCGACCTTATTCTTGGCATGGATTGGTTAACTCCGGTTATGACTCAATTGACTGCAACACTAGGGTTGTCATATTTTAGTTCCCTAATGAGCCAGCTTTACAGTGGACGGGTAGTAGTTTAGCGTCTAAAGGTCGGTTTATTTCCTACCTTAAGGACAGAAAGCTTATTTCCAAAGGGTTTATTTATCATCTAGTTTGATTCTTCCAGCTCTAAAACCGCAACTATCCAGTCATTTCCAGTTGTCAGTGAGTTTCCTGATGTGTTTCCCGAAGATATTCCTGAAGTCCCTCCTAAGCGGGAAATAGACTTCGGCATAGACCTTCTTCCAGAAACTCAACCCATCTCCATCCCTCTTTACAGAGTGGCTCCAATTGAGCTTAAGGAGTTGAAGGAGAAACTAAAGGACCTTCTTGATAAAGGTTTTACTAGACCCAGCATCTCTCCCTAGGGTACTCCAGTACTATTCGTGCGAAAGATGGATGGTACCCTCAGAATGTGTATTGACTATCATTAGTTGAATAAGGTCATAGTAAAGAACAAGTATCCCCTACCCAGGATTGATGACTTATTCGATCAGCTTTAGGGAGCCAGTTGTTTCTCCAAGATAGATCTCAAGTCGGGGTATCATCAGCTAAGAGTTAGAGAATGTGACATACTGAAAATAGTTTTCAGAACCTGGTATGGTCACTATGAATTCGTGGTTATGTCCTTTAGGCTCACTAATGCCCCTGCAACTTTCATGGACATGATGAATAGAGTCTTCAAGCAGTATCTAGACATGTTCGGCATTGCGTTCATCGATGACATTCTGGTATACTCCAAAAATGAGGAAGAACATGCTAATTACCTAAGGATAGTGCTTCAGACACTCAGAGACAGCCAGTTGTTTGAAAAATTTAGCGAATGTGAATTCTAGTTGAAGTTTATGATTTTTCTTGGTCACGTGATCTCGGGTGAGGGTATTCAAGTAGATCCTCAAAATATAGTAGTGGTGAAAGACTAGCCAAGACCTACTTCCCCAACCGAAATCAGAAATTTCTTGGGTCTAGGAGGTTATTACCGACGTTTTATGGAATGTTTTTCCTCTATTGCATCTCCTCCGACTAAGTTGACTCAGAAAAGGGTGAAATTTCAGTGGTCAGATGCGTGTGAGAAGAGTTTCTAAGAGTTGAAGACTCGGCTCACTACCGCTCCAGTTTTGGCCTTACCAGAAGGAACAGATGGGTTCATGGTGTATTGTGACGCTTCTAGAGTTGGACTTGGTTGCGTTCTGATGCAATGGGGTAAGGTGATAGCTTGCTCCTCCAGATAGCTCAAGGTTCATGTGAAAAACTATCCGACTCATGACCTGGAGTTGGTAGCGGTTGTGTTTGCATTGAAAATATGGAGGCACTACCTATATGAGGTTCACGTGGATGTTTTCACCGATCACAAGAGCCTTCAGTATGTGTTTAGTCAGAACGATCTAAATCTTCGCTAGAGAAGATAGTTGGAGCTACTGAAGGACTATGACATAAGTGTGCTGTATCACCCAGGCAAAGCCAATGTGGTGGCTTATTCCCTAAGAAGAGTTTCTATGGGGAGTGTGGCTCATGTTGAAGAAGGAAAAAAGGAACTAGCAGATGATATCCACAGGTTAGCTCGGTTGGGAGTACAGTTGGTTGATACAACTGAGGGCAGAGTAGTGGTGCAAAGAGGATTGGATTCCTCGATGGTAGTTGAAGTTAAGCCAAGGCAGGATGAGGATCCCATATTGCTTAAGTTGAAGGAGGCAGTTCTCATGAAAGAAGTGGAGGTTTTCTCTCAAGGGAGAGATAGTATACTCCGTTATCAGGGTAGACTTTGTGTGCCAGATGTGGGTAATTTGAGACAGCAGATACTAGTTGAAGCCCACAGTTCGAGATATTCTATCCACCCTGGAGCTACTAAGATGTACCATGACCTACGGGATATTTACTAGTGGAACGGCATGAAGAGAGACATCACATAATTTGTAGCTAAGTGCCCGAACTACCAGCAAGTCAAGGTAGAGCACCAGAGATCGGGAGGTATAACTCAGGATATCAGCATACCCACATGGAAGTGGGAAGAAGTAAATATGTACTTTTTATAAGTCTACCTCGGACTCGTCGGCAGCATGACTCAATCTTGATGATAGTAGACCGGGTGACTAAGTCAACACACTTCCTCCAAGTTAAATCTATAGACTCAGCTGAGGATTATGCAGGTTTTATATCTGGAGTTGGTCAGACTTTTTGGGGTGCCCTTGTCGATTATTTTAGATAGAGGTTCCCAGTTCACCAAGTTTTTTCAAAAGGGATTCGGTACCCAGGTCAAGCTCAGCACAACTTTTCACCCGCAGACAGATGGACAGGCTGAATGAACTATACAGGCTTTAGAAGATATGCAGAGAGCTTGTGTTATCGATTTCAAGGGCAGTTGGGATGATCACCTACCTCTCATCGAGTTTGCGTACAACAACAACTACCACTCTAGTATCCTGATGGCCCCGTTCGAGGCATTGTATGGTAGGAGGTGTAGATCTTCTATCGGGTGGTTTGAAGTTGGTGAAGCTATTCTGATCGGGCCAGACTCAGTTTATGAGGCTATGCAGAAGGTACAAATAATCAGAGAGAGGTTGAAAATAGTGTAAAGCCATAAGAAATCTTATGCTGATGTGAGGAGAAGAGAATTAGAGTTTGTAGTAGATGATTGGGTTTATCTGAAAATTTCACCCCTGAAAGGGGTGAAGAGATTTGGAAAGAAAGGAAAACTAGTCTAAGATATGTGGGACTTACAGAATTCTGAGGCGAATTGGCAATGTAGCCTATGAGCTGGAATTACCTTCGGAGTTATCATCTGTGCACCCAGTGTTCCATGTATCACTATTAAAGAAGTGCATCGGTGATCCAACTTCAGTGGTGCAACTAGATAGTGTGGGAGTGAAAGATTGAAAGATAGCCTCTCTTATGAAGAGGTCCCAGTACAGATCCTTGACCGTCAGGTTTGTAAGCTGAGAAACAAAGAAGTAGCTTTAGTCAAGGTTTTGTGGAGGAATTAGCATGTTGAGGGAGCTACGTAGGAAGCCAAAGCAGATATAATTGCTGGATACCCACATTTATTCCCTCTGGGCTCCGTTTTAGTTTAAGGTATCAATTTTCTCTTGAAAACTCTATTAAAACAGTTCATGTGCCCCAGCTTGTTTCATGTCAATGTAAGTAAGTGTGACTCATAAATTCAGTTCAGTCATTTAGTTCAGTTCGGAGGTAGTCATTCCGTTAGTTTTCAGCTTATATGTTGAGTATTTAAATACGGTGATTGCATTTCTCTGCGTTTCTATGTGTTTTCCAATATTCGAGGATGAATGTTACTAAGGGGGAGATATTGTAATTCCATAGAAACCCTAAGACCATACCCGAGAGTTGAAATGGAAAAAATAAGATTTTCTGCACCAGGTCACAGAACGAGTCGTCCTGTGACCCATAGGGTAAGCGACGAGTCGTGGAGTGACTCATGAAGAAGGATTCGGGCTTGGTTGAAAATTTGGGGATTTGAGAGACCACGGGTTTGACCACGAGTCGTGGTCGACAATACGACTCGTCGTGTGATCCATGGTCAAGAGTTGGATGAAAATCAGAAAATATAGCAGTGTACCTAACAGATTGGTCACCACGACTCGTTTGGTACACCACGAGTCGTGGTGTCCCCCGTGGTGACCCATGAGGAGAAATCTTAGTTCAATGGCAACGGAAGACGTCACGAATCATTAGGTCTCCTGACGACCCGTGAAGTTAGTCGTTGGCAGGCTGTTGTACTTGGAGGAAAATTTCCAATACACTTCACGACTGGGCACCACGAGTCGTCCTTGACCTCATGACGCGTGGAGTGCCTCGTGAGAACTAGCAGGGTCCTTTTTCTTGTGGAATTCCTAGGGTGTTTTCTATAATTTCCTAAACTCCTAAACTCTATGCTAAGTTGTTTTAAGCATAATTTTGATGAATTTAGAGGGGTTGAACAGTTTTCATCCCTCATTCATCACTTAGACTCTCAGAAGAACGTTCGTAGAACTCAGGTCATTCCTCTCAAGAAAAAACTAGGGAATTCAACTTCTCCTCAAATTATTAAGGGATTTTCTTCAGATTTCTTCATCATGTATGTGTGGATTTCAACAAGGGAATAGTTCTTCCCTTGTGTCCTCAAAAACCTTTTCTAATTTTCTCGATCAGTTTAACCCTGTGGATTTGAAATGTAGAAATATTGTCAGATTAATTTCATTAAGATTTCAAGTGGTATATTTCTCAAGATATTAACTACTTATTATTCCCTATTTCTAGACATTTACAAGAATTGTATCTTGTGGAATAATTTAGCCTAATTCCCAGTTCAGTAGAATTTAGGATCTTTCTTGTTGGACTTGTTTCCCTATAGCTTGATTCTAACAAATTTGAAATCCCCATATTATTAGTGTATGTTGAAATTTTAGGCAGATATTTACATGTCCAATCTTAGTCAGATTATTATACTCAGTCTTGTCCAGAAATGTCAGCTGATCAGTTTGACTACAGTTAATTCTTGAGGTGTCAGTGGTGCCTCCTAGTTATCAGATTTTAGTGGTTCTTTATGTTCATGACACTTCCAGATAAGTATATCTTACTAGCCTTAGGACCCCAATTTAAGATTATAGTTTTTTTTTTTGACGGTTACAACGCATCCAGACAAGCAGCTCTGACCAGTCTTAGAACACTAGTTACAGAATTCAGTCCAATAAGACTCTCAGGGAACTTCTAGATAGGTATTCTGACTTAGTATTGGCCCCCAATTTCGAACTATCAGCGTAGTAGTTAGTCTAGGACTATCCAATGGGAGTAGGACTTAGCACCGAGCGGACTGGGGTTCCAGCACACCCAGTTTCCCAGAACTACGTTGCCACCGTAGTTTATATTTTATTGGACTCATGGCCCCATACTTGTGATCACCCAGTTTATGCCTTTATACCCTGGCAAAGGTATATTGGATCCTATCGATGGGGTGTACACATCAGACTCCACGTCTAGCTCACGTGGTTATATGTCGGTTATAGACTCTTCCACTAGTTAGTTTAGTTCAGTCCAAATTAGCTTAGTTAAGATCAGTCCAACACAGTATTTCAGATTACTATCTCAGACTTAGGGCATGACTTTGACCATAAGATAGGGTCATCTTGACCATCTCAGTGTAGTTTAGTTTATTCAATTTCAGCATTTCAGTTGGTCACTACATGTCTTTACAGTTCAGTTATTTTATTCTTCGTGTTATGGTTTCTCCTACTTACTCAGTACATTCAAAGTACTGACGCATACCTTTTATGTTGTATTGTTTTACGATAGAACTGTAGGTTTTCAGTCTCAGCACTTATAGCAGATCTCGCCGAGTAGTTTTTAGCTGTATCATTGGTGAGTCCTCACCTTTCGAGAATGATGATTATTTCTTTTTAGTTATATTTATTTTAGTTATAATTAGAGTTAGCTGGGGTCTTGTCCCAGTAACTTATCAAATAGATGGCTTTCAGACACAGACAGAGATTCAAATTTTTTCAGTCCATTTTTAGTTGTATAAAACTTTATGATTTAGTTCTTCTTCGTAAATATTTTATTTTATTATTTCAAAGCTTCCGCTCTGATTTTACTCAGAATGCCAGTGTTATGATAGACCATGGATTGACTTGGGATTACTTTTGGCTCCAAGTACCGTGTCTCGTACAGGGTATAAACCGGGGCATGACAAACTATCAGGAGATATAACCACACCACACTTAAATCCATGCTCTGTCCTAAGAGCATCCATAAAATTAAATTAGATATGAATGAGAAATACTCTCAGAAGCCCTCTGCGACATAGCCAACAATATGTTTCTTTGATTCACAGGTCGTACAAGCCCACACTTAAGTTTAAAGCTTGCTCCTAAGCTTAAAATTTGGGTACTCAGACTTTCCCTTTTCTGCGCACATAAAAAACAAAAATTATGTTATATAAAATAACATATCCTATTACAAATTTGGTTTCCTCCCAACAAGCGCCTGATTTAACCTCGTGACACGACACAACTCTTAGCTCAATATACCCTCTTGCATTTCCTCCTTCTTTTCGAAGGTTTATCAAATTCATACCTTCTTTGCTTTTTCTCCATCTCATCACCATTCGACTCATGCTCATAGCACTTATCGAATGTAAGAAACTTGATCTTTCTATCTTCTATCACCTCAACATTGGCTTTCTTAACTTTCTCTTTCTCCATCCCACATTTGTCATGGACCGCCTCTATGATCATGCATAAATATTTGTAATGCGACAGTGTGGAGATGACTTTGTACACATTAAAAGTGTCCTCCACGTCATGAGCTTTCATCTTGAGCTTTCCTACTATCACATTAATGATAGCCCCTCCAGTGGCTAAGAATGGGCGCCCAATATGATTTACACCTTTTTATTTGCTTCAAACTCAAGAATTATGAAATCAACAAGAATTACAAACTTACCAACTCGGATAAGCATATCCTCAATGATTCAATCTGGAGTGATATAAGATCTGTCATCTAGCTCCAAAATGATTGTGGTGGGATTCGGTTCTCCTAAATCGAGTGTCTTAGACATTGATAGGGGAAGAAAATTGATACTTGCTCCCAAATCGCAAAGAGCTCACCCTACTTCACTTTCACCAATTTGTATAAGGAGGGTGAAATTCCCTGGGTCTTTATGCTTCTGGGAAATCTTACTCAGCACCCTTGAATTGCACTCTTTAGTAAGTGCAATTGTCACGAACTCTGTCAATATCTGCTTCCAAGAAACTACATCCTTGAGATACTTTACATATTTAGGAATCTACCTTAGAACATCAACTAGATGACTGCTTATGTGTATCTCCTTGAAAATATCAAAGAACTTCTTGAATCCATCCTCATCCATGTTTTTTTTTGCAATCTTTGCAAAAATTTTGGTACATGTCTCTCAACTACATTTTTAGGCTGCTCAACAACCTTTTCCTCAACTCTTCCTTTATGTGTAGACTTTGTTGTAGGCTCTAGAGTGAGCGTCTATGGGAATGGTGGTGAAAGCTTACTTACCTTCCACATAATTTTCCTTCTGCATTGTAGATCCGCTTCTGGAAACTCTGTGCCTTCTACCTACACTTCCTGTGGTAGTAGAGTTGCACCTAACTTCTTTCCACCTCTTAAAGAGATGTCCATTACCTACTTCAGATTAGGCACTATATCGCTAGGTAAGTAACCTGCAGGTCTAACATGCTGCAAATAAGCCATCTGTCCCATTTGCCTTTCCATCTTGTGTATAGATTTCTATATCTCATTTATAACAGCCTGCTACTAAGTTGCAACTGGTTTCTGCTGAGCCACAACTTGTTACTGCTGCACCATCATCTGCTTCATCTTCAGCATCTCCTCTAGAAAACTGCTCGCTTGCGGAGGTGGAAGATGTTGAAAGTTTGTCTGAGGTCTGTAACCATTTTGATTTCTACCCCACTCTTGGCTCTTCGCATTTTGATTGAAATTTTTGCCAAACTGGTTTCCCTGATTACCATAACCTCTGTTCTATTGCCCCATATAGCAAATAGACTTTGGATTTAATGAGAAACTCATGTATGCAAAAACCATCCATAGATTTCACAAGCTCTTTGAACTTGCTTAACTTGTTGAACCTATGGTGCACCTATCAACTTGTTTATAGCGTTCACAAGCTGGACAATGTCTTAACATATGGTTGTGACACCATAAACCTCTAACATACCTGGTCCCTTCTAAGTGGTGAATGCTCAGCTCAGCTCCTAATAGTCTTGACTACTTGTAGACATCAAATTTAACAAAGCCTTAGTTTTTCATAACTATTGGACAAACTTTTCCCTTGAACTGTAGCATCTAGCAATATCTTGGACTTATGTATTACTCCTTTGAGAAAATTAAGGCCAATAATTTTCTTAGGTTGAATATGATGTGGACAATCTCTCAAATAGCCTTTATATCGCTCCCTAGCTTGAACTAATGACTCTCCACTTTTTTTGAATAAGTACCTGATATCTTCCCTCTCAACTCTTTTGTTCTTCTTGAAGAGAAAAATCTGTTGAGGAATTTATTTGACTAAATCTGGCAAAAGGTGATAGATCCTGCAAGCTCACACTGTAACCATGATCTTGCTTCACCAATCAATGAGAAGGGAAAGAGTGTTAGCTGCACATACTCGTCTGAGACATTCTGATAGTAAAAATTCTCGCTCATCTCAACGAATGTGACCAAGTGCTTATGTGGTTCTTTATGTGATTTACATTGAGACTAGCACATAATCTGCAACAACCACACTATACCTTCTTTCAACTCAAAAGTTTCTAATGATATCAGGCTTCACATAGCTTTTGTTGCATTTTTGAGGCTAGGCTTGGCAAATTTAGCACATGAATCCTTTCTTGTACTACTTCACAAGACAATCTTGCTTTTCTATTCTCAATAGGGTTAGGATCATGGATTTCATCTGCCATTTGTCTCCGTTCTTGAGTGTTCTTTCAATTTCAGGATCAAATGAAACCAAGGGATAGCCTTGACTCTATGTATCTAGCATACACTAACTTGTGACCTAAGGTACACCAAAAAACAGAAAACAAATAAAAACTGAATAGCCTTATAAAAATTCAAAGTAGAAAACAATCTTTGCCAAGTCCCCAACAATGAGGCTAAAAACTTGATGCATCCAAATGCACACGCAAGTATACGTGGTCGTCAAGTAATAAAGGATGATGAAGTCCAGATATCTTACCCACAAAGACTTGTTAGATTGTTGTACAATTTAAACTCCTATTCAAATTATTTGAAAATAAGTAAATAAATCTTGGAGTGTTTTTTATACTAATAACTAAACAAATTAAAGACTTAAGAAAGCACTTAAATGGTTGGTTCTGTTTCAGATGATATAAAAGATCTAGGGTTTTGGCAATTTCTACAACCCAGTTAAAGTATCAAATCGTTGTATTTATTTACTTTATTGAGTTACTAGTTTTAGGTTGATATTACTTAATTAATTATCTTTTCTATAACTCTAAGACTAGTTGACTATCTCTAACAACTATATTTCTATGGTCGTTAGGTAGTACTAAAGTGCATGTAAGATTTTGTATATTTCAACTAAGCAAGGTAAATGGGTATATTTCTATCCACATTAATAAATTGTTCCTCTTTTCCTATAAGGTTCACAAACAAGCCCTATTCCTTTTTATTTCCCTCACAATTCCCTTTTTCATGTTCCATTAACGAGTCATATATAATGCTTAACTATTTGACATCACCCAGTAGAATTTGATTTTATATATATTAAGCATATTTGAAGGCCATACGTGCTAGAGAAAGGCCCGGGAAAAGATCGGACGAGAAACTTGTCGAACCATCGCGGAAGGAGCCGAGGCAGAACCCCTCCGCGATGGCAGCGTGTCACGGAGGTGAAGCCTCCGCGTTGGCTCCGTGACACATTGGCCTTGTCCAGGCCCAAGTATATAAAGCCCCACTTCGGTTTTAAATTATTTATACACTTATATTTCCAGTAAAACAGAGAGTAATCAGTAGAGAGAAGATAAGAACGAAGGAGGTATTATAATTTTCGTCCGATTACGCTGCTAAACGTTGTCCAAACTCAAATTAACTCCAGATACTGAGGTATTTAGCAGCAGAGAGCATTCCTACGGATTTAGTTTCGTGAAATACGGCCGACGAATCGTTGAGCCACTGAGCTAAGGTAAGTGGAATTGCTCTAAACTAGTGTCTATGTCTTCCTAGCTGTGAAGTGAATATTTCTCCCTTCTGGACCTCTGAAAAATAGCGAGTTTTCGGCCGTCTTTCGATAAGCCTAAGTTTAGGCTATAAACTATATCGAAAGTGACGTTGCCTTTTAAAATAAAGCTGTATTTAGTATTAATTGACATATTTATGAATGCAGTTGGGAGAAGATAGCTGAAGTACCGGCCGAGCCTCGTCCGACAGACGAATAGTTCAAGGATAAGGTATGTAAAGCTAGTTTCCTCGGCAAGTTAAGTAATATCGGTACAGTACAGTAATTTAAAGGCCAGTAGAATGTTCAGAAGTCATGTGTTACGCATATTACGAATGTTGGTACGATATTAGGAGCATCGAGTTATAACTTGCGTGAAACTTACTAGTACGACATAGATTTTAATACAAGTGTTAGAAACTGCACAGCATGCTCAGTATGTGATGTAATACGAAATATCAGGATATTATTGTATTCAGTTAAAACCCTGCAAAGCGATGCAATATCTGTAAGACATCTCAGAAATAGAATGATAAGTTAAAATGAAGTTAGAAAGCATGTTAGGAATAGTAACTCATGTTACTATAGACACTCAGTATACAACATAGTCTCAGCAGAAAGACTATATCTTGTTCAGCGTTAGCCCCAGTACAGTCTGGCAGAAGACTATATTTATACATATATACTATTACCAGCTTCAGCATGTATCAAGTACGTACATATTACTATCACTAGTTCAGCATATAGTATATATACATACTTTACCACTATTAGCCTCAGTATGTGAGACACGCAGATAGTATTTCTAGTTGTTGTATTGTATGGGGTTGGACTACCTAGCATCCATGACCGCCCCAGGTTTGCTAGCTGTATCGACTCATCCGCCAGAGGACGAGGATACGTCGCTCTATGGAGTGGCATGCCGTCCCACAGGGGACGAAGATGGGATGCCAGTTTTCGCCATATTGTGCCTTGGTCGGCCCTTACACACCCCTGTCGAGCGGATACGCCCGGGTGTTGATTCAGGAGTCCTCCGGACTCAGATGCAGTTATAGTCAGGGGCTCAGCGAGCCCAAGTGCATACCCAGGGGACCGACAGGATGCTTACTGGGTTTATAGGAGATGGGATGACCGGGGTAGGGGTATAGATTCTGTGCTGGTTGTACCTCCCGGCTTATGGGGGCCGGGTAAGGTTTGTGTGTGCTAGGTTATGTTATGTTATGTTATGCCATGTTAGGTTAGATACGAGTAGATCAGTAGTAGAACGATACGTCTCCAGGTATGACTCCTACTCCTCCCAGTATAATTGAGAGAAGGTATGACTTACATTATCAGACAGTTAATCTATTTCTTTCTACTTCAGTTTCATCAGTTATATTATTATTTTCAGATATTTCTTTCAGTTATTGCTTTACGTACTCAGTACCAGCGGTACTGACGCCCGGTGGGGCGCTGCATTACTTGCCTGCAGGTACTCATAGACGAGCAGGCGATACCACGTGATTTCAGTCAGCGATCGAGTATTCAGCTCCTGTAATCCGGAGACTGAATTCCAGAGGTGTATTTCATTTTCTTTTGTTGCATAGTACGGGTAGGTCGGGGCCCTGTCCCGATCATTTCTATTGTTATTCTTAGAGGCTTGCAGTATATATATATTTCCCTGTGGTCAGATGAGCCGGCCGTGTGAGGCCGTGCAGTGTATAGCTGTTAGAACTTGTGTTTCCATTATGTTGGCCGTGTGGGGCCATAGTTCGATAGTAGTGGTGACCTTGCCGGTCACGTAGCTATCCAGTACTTCATGATTAAGTTATAGATAAATAGACAGCATGGTGGCCTTGTCGGCCCGCATAGGTTTCCCCTTTATTGAGATGTTTCTGGTCAGCTGTCAGTACAGGTACAGGAGGCTATAGGCCAGTGGGCCGGGGGCTGTGTTTACAACCGTTATATAGCCCTTTGTTTCCAGAAATATGAGTTAGAGCCAGCCAGGCACCAGATGTGCCCAGGCTCATCAGTCCAGCAGTTCAGGTCCTAGTAGGGCACCAGGTGCCAGTCATACCTGTTACACCTTGTAGAATTCCCGGCACATAGGTGACTTATTCCCACGTTGGTTAAGCATATTTGAAGGCCATACGTGTTGGAGAAAGGCCCGAGAAAAGATCGGATGAGAAACCCGTCGAACCATCGCGGGAGGAGCCGAGGAAGAGCCCCTCCGCGATGGCAGCGTGTCACGGAGGTGAGGCCTCCGCGATGGCTCCGTGACACGTTGCCCAAGTTCAGGCCCAAGTATATAAAGCCCCCACTTCGGTTTAAACTCATTCCACACTTAAAAACTTTCCAGAAAACAGAGGCAAACGCTGAGAAAAGAAAGAGGAATGAAGGAATTAAATAATTTTCGTCCGATTACACTGCCTAACGCTGCCTAAACTCAAATTAATCCCAGATACCCGAGTATTTAGCAGCAGAGAGCATTTCTACGGAATTAGTTTCGTGAAATACGGCCAACGAATCGGCGAGCCACCGAACTAAAGTAAGTAGAATTGCTCTAAATTAATGTCTATGTGTTCCTAGCTGAGAAGTGAATACTTCTCCCTTCTGGGCCGCTGAAAAATAGCGAGTTTTTGACCGTCTTTCAATAAGCCTAAGTTTAGGCTATAAACTATATCGAAAGTAACGTTGTTCTTTACAATACAGCTGTATTTAGTATTAATTGACGTATTTATGAATGCAGTTGGGAGAAAATAGTTGAAGTACCGGCCGAGCCTCGTCCAACGGACGAATAATTCAAAGAGAAGGTATGTAAAGTTAGTTTCCTTCGGCAAGTTAAGTAATATCAGTATAGTGTAATAAATTATGGACCAGTAGAATGTTTAGAAGTCGAGTATTGCGTTATTATGAATATTGGTACGATGTGAGAAACATTGGGTTGTAATGTATATGAAACCTATCAGTATGATACAAATTCTAACGCAAGTGTTAGAGATTGCCCAGTATACTCAGTATGTAATGTGATATGCCATGTTGAGATATGGTTGTATTCAGTTGAAGCCCCATATAGAAATGCAATACCCGTAAAGCACTTCAGAAATAGAATAGCAGACTAAAATGAAGTTCAGAAAGCATGTCAGGATTAGTAAATCATGTTACTATAGAAAGTCAGTATACAACGTAGTTCAGCAGAAAGATTATATTCGTACATACATATATAGTACTTCCAGCTTCAGCATGTATTAAGTATGTACTTATTTCTATCACTAGTCCAACATATAGTGTATACAGAAACCTAGTAAGAGCAGAGTTTTCAGTAGAAACGAAACATTATCTTATATAGCATTTGCCCAGTACAGCCCGGCAGGAGACTATATTCATATTTATATATCTTTACCTACCTCAGCACGTATTAAATACGTACAGATTACTATCATTAGCCCAGCATATAATATATATGATACTTTACCCCTATTAGCCCCAGCATGTGAGATACACAGACAGTATTACCAGTTGAGACCGTTGTATTGTTTGGGGTTGGATTACCTAGCATCCATGACCGCCCAGGGTTAATAGCTGTATCGACTCGTCCACCAGAGGACGAGGATACGTCACTCTACGGAGTGGCATGCCGTCCCGCCAGGGGACGAAGATGGGATGCCAGTTTTTCCCCATATTTGTGCCTTGATCAGCCCTTACACACCCCAGTCGAGCGGATACGCCCGGGTGCAGATTCAGGAGTCCTCCGGACTCAGATGCAGTTATAGTCAGGGGCTCAGCGAGCCCAAGTGCATACCCTGGGACCGGCAGGATGCTTACAGCCACTATAGGAGATGGGATGACCGGGGTAGGGGTATAGATTCTGTGCTGGTTGTACCTCCCGGCTTATGGAGGCCGGGTAAGGTTTGTGTGTGCTATGTTATGTTATTTCATGTTATGTCATGTTATGTTAGCTACAAGTAGATCAGCAGTAGCACGATACGTTCCAGGTATGACTCTTATCCCTTCCAGTAAAGATTGAGAGAAGGTAAGGTTTACATTATCAGATAGTTAAGTGATTCCTTCTACTTCAGCTTCATCAGTCATATTATTGCTTTCAGATGTTGTTTTCAGTTATGTTATTTCAGTTTCTTTACATACTCAGTACCAGCGGTACTGACGCCCAGTGGGGCGCTGCTTAACTTGCCTGCAGGTACCCATACACGAGCAGGCGATACCACGTGATCCCCATCAGCGGTTGAGTATTCAGCTCCTGTCATCCGGAGACTGAAATTCTAGAGGTGTAGTGCAGTTCTTTTTGTTGTACTGTACGGGTAGGTCGGGGCCCTGTCCCGGTCATTTCTATTATCCTTCCTAGAGGATTGCAGTCTGTTTATATTCCCTGTGGTCAGATGAGCCGGTCGTGAGAGGCCGTGCTGTTGTATAGTTGTTAGCATTCCTTCTTTCTATTGTGATGGTCGTGTGGGGCCATAGCTATCAGTAGTGGTGACCTTGCCGGTCACGTAGCTTTTTAATACGTTACGATTGAATTACAGATAACTAGACAGCATGGTGGTCTTGTCGGCCCGCATAGGTTTCCCTGATTTAATATGTTTCTGGTCAGCTGCTAGTACAGGTACAGAAGGCTATAGGCCGATGGGACGGGGGCTGTAATTACACCCGTTATATAGCCCTTTGTTTCTAGAAATGTGAGTCAGAGCCAGCCAGGCACCAGATGTGCCCAGGCTTAACAGTCCAGCAGGTTAGGTCCTAGTAGGGCACCAGGTGCCAGTCATACCCCCCAAGGCGGGGTGTGACAAACTTGGTATCAGAGCAGGTCGTATGCCAAGGAGTCTGCAAGCCGTGCTAAGCAGAGTCTTGTCCATGGATGTGTTGTGCACCACATACTATGGATAGGAGGCTGCAAGGCATGATAGGATGGTTGTCTTTTATTCTTATTCAGTCGTGTTGTAGAGTGGTATAGTTTAGGGTTGAGTCCCTAAAAATCTTACCATATTCTTTGGTTATAGATAATGTCAGACCAGCGCCACCCTATCACAGGTCGGAACTTAGACATTGCAGCAGGAGAAGGCACCAGTAGGATGCCTCCCCCTCATTTAGAGACAGCCCGATCAGAGGGCACTACAGAGGTATCGTCCCAGCCCCCTCAGCAGTCTCCACCACGTCAGGAGCCACCTGGGGCGACACTACCTTCAGCAGCCCCTATATTGACTCCTTCTGACCAGGAGGTTAGGAGTGCTGTAGTTATGTTAGCACAGATGATGGCTGCTCAGCGTCAGCCAATGCCATCTACAGTTGCAGAATCATCAGGAGGGCCCGGTAGTTCGAGGGTCCGAGAGTTCTTAGCTTTGAATCCCCCAGAATTTACAGGTACGGATCGGACAGAGGACCCTCAGGATTTTCTGGACCAAATGCAGAGGATCTTCAGGGTTATGCATGCCACGTCTACCGAGTTAGTTGAGTTGGCAGCATTCCGGTTACGGGATATTGCGGTGTTATGGTATGAAAGCTGGGAGAGGTCCCGAGGGAGAGATGTTTCCCCTCCCACCTGGTCCAGCTTTTCAGGAGCCTTTCTGGATCATTATTTGCCGCGGGAGATTCGACAGGCCCGGGTAGACCAGTTCCTACATCTAGAACAGGGGGCCATGAGTGTTCGGGAATATTCTTTGCAGTTTGATTCCTTAGCCCGATATGCACCGGCCTTCGTTGATACCATGGCATCCAGGGTGCATCGTTTTATTACGGGATTGAATCCAGAATATGTTGAGATTTGTACTACAGCCACACTGCGAGAGGACATGGATATTGCTCGCATTCAGGCCTTTGCCCAGAACATTGAGGGCATCAGACAGCGACAGCGAGAGGTCAGAAGGGTTAATCAGGAACAGCGTCGCCGGGACAGGCCAGTTGAGTTACAGAGAGAGGCCCGGGGAGGACCCAGGCCCCGATTGTCAGACAGGCCGCCCAGGCCCCCGCCTCCGCCACAGTCACAGGGGGGTAGATTCAGCCGCAGGGGGCAGTCAGGGACTGGTAGAGGCTCACAGATGGCAGATTCACCATCACAGAGGAGGGCAGAGCAGAGCAGGTATACCCTACCACTTTGCCCTATATGCAGTCGACGCCATCTTGGAGCATGCAGATATGGCTCCACCGCATGTTATAATTGTGTCCAAAAAGGCCATTTGATGAAAGATTGCCCAGCCAGAGGTCGAGAGGACCGGGATAGACAGGATAGGGCATCAATAGGATCACGAGCTACAGCATCTTCGACTAGGCGCAGGCCCTCAGTTTCAGCAGGCAGGGGTCGGGGCAGATCAGGGGCCTCCAGTACAGGTACGGGCCCAAGCCGCACATATGCCTTACCAGGAAGGCAATATTCAGAAGCGTCGCCTGATGTTGTGACAGGTATGCTAACTATCTGCTCACACCCTGCTTATGTGTTAATTGATCCAGGGTCTACTTTGTCCTATATTACACCATTTGTGGCACGGAAGTTTAGTATCGTACCAGAATCACTACAGCAGCCCTTCCTAGTATCTACGCCCGTCGGTGACTCTATCACAGCTAGCCGAATCTACCGCGGGTGTACAGTAGAGATTGTTGACCGTTAGACTACAGTAGATCTGGTCGAGTTAGAAATGATAGACTTCGATGCCATAATGGGTATGGACTGGTTGGTACCATGCTTTGCCAATGTTGAATGTTGGACCAAGACGGTCCGACTCCACTTCCCAGGGGAAGCAGTACGGGAGTGGAAGGGCAGCACCGCTATGCCAAAAGGTAGGTTTATTTCCTACCTTCAAGCGAGAAAGTTGATATCTAAGGGGTGTATTTACCATCTTGTCAGAGTTCAGGATGTCCAAGCAGAATCTTCGACACTCCAGTCTGTCCCAGTGGTAAATGAATTCCCAGATGTATTTCCTGATGAGTTACCTGGTATTCCCCCAGAAAGGGAAATTGACTTTGCCATCGACTTGCTACCAGGCACTCAGCCAATATCAATACCTCCTTATCGTATGGCTCCTGCAGAACTCAGAGAATTAAAGGAGCAGTTGAAAGACTTGTTAGACAAAGGTTTTATCAGGCCGAGTACTTCACCGTGGGGTGCGCCAGTTTTATTCGTGAGAAAGAAAGATGGCTCGCTCCGAATGTGCAGAGATTATCGGCAGCTAAACAAAGTTACAGTAAAGAACAAGTATCCGCTTCCCAGAATTGATGACTTATTTGATCAGCTACAGGGAGCCAGATACTTTTCTAAGATTGACTTGCGGTCCAGATATCACCAGGTCCGAGTACGTGAGAGGGATATTCCTAAGACAGCATTCAGGACCCGATATGGGCATTTTGAATTTCTGGTTATGTCCTTCGGACTAACGAATGCCCCAGCAGTCTTTATGGACCTGATGAACAGTATTTTCAGACCTTTCCTGGACTTGTTCGTGATAGTATTTATTGATGATATCCTGGTGTATTCTCGCTTCGAAGCAGATCACCGGACTCATTTGCGGACAGTGCTCCAGATTCTCAGGGACCGCAAGTTGTACGCTAAATTTTCGAAGTGTGAATTTTGGCTTAACTCAGTGGCCTTTTTAGGGCATATTGTCTCAGACGCTGGTATACAGGTAGACAAGCAGAAGATAGAAGCAGTTAAGTCATGGCCTAGGCCTACCACCCCGACTGAAGTTCGTAGCTTCCTGGGGTTGGCAGGATATTATCGAAGGTTCGTTGAGGGATTCTCAATCATTGCAGCACCTTTAACTAAATTGACCCAGAAAGCAGCAAAGTTTCAGTGGACGGAGGCATGCGAGCAGAGTTTCTAGGAACTGAAAGACAGATTAACCTCCGCCCCAGTATTAGCATTGCTGGAAGGCACAGAGGGTTATTCAGTCTATTGCAACGCGTCAGGTGTCAGATTGGGTTGTGTGTTAATGCAGCATGGTAGAGTGATTGCATATGCTTCCAGACAGCTGAGGAAATACGAAAAGAATTATCCTACCCATGACCTGGAATTGGCCGCAGTAATTCATGCCTTAAAAATATGGAGGCATTACCTGTACGACGTCCATGTTGATATTTACACAGATCATAAGAGCCTGCAGTACATTTTCACCCAGAGGGAGTTGAATTTACGGCAACGCCGCTGGTTAGAGCTGTTAAAAGACTATGATGTGAATATTCTATACCACCCCGGAAAAGCTAATGTTGTAGCAGATGCCCTGAGCCGTAAGTCAATGGGGAGTTTGGCGTATTTGCGACCTGAGAAACATAAATTAGCTAAAGAAATTCATCAGTTAGCTGGCCTAGCCGTTCGAGTAATAAAAACAGAAAATAATGGAGCAGTAATTCAGAATTCTGCAGTGTCATCGTTAGTTACAGAGGTAAAAGAACGGCAGTATGAGGATCCCGATTTAGTCCAGCTCAGAGATAGAGTTCAGAAAGGTAAGGAGCCAGATTTTCAGATAACCGAGGATGGTGTGCTACATTGAAAGGGCCGCCTTTGTGTCCCGAATGTCGCAGGACTTCATGGGAAGATCATGCACGAGGTACACTACGCTCGCTATTCCCTTCACCCAGGGGCGACAAAAATGTACCACGACATCAGAGACATCTACTGGTGGCCAGGTATGAAAACTGAGATAGCTGAATTTGTATCTAGATGTGCTAATTGTCAGCAGGTGAAAGTAGAGCACCAGAAACCGGGTGGTTTGAATCAAGAGATAATGATACCTATGTGGAAATGGGAAGTGATAAACACGGATTTTGTAACAGGGTTACCCCGTACTAAACGCAGATATGATTCCATTTGGGTAATAGTTGATAGGCTGACAAAATCAGCTCATTTCCTACCAGTAAGGGCTACCTTCTCAGTTGAGGATTATGCCGAATTATATATCAGAGAAATAGTTAGATTGCATGGGGTACCGGTATCTATTATTTCAGATAGGGGAGCACAGTTCACAGCTAGATTCTGGAAGTCGTTTCAGAAAGGTCTGGGGACGCAGATTAATTTGAGCACAGCATTCCATCCTCAGACAGACGGGCAGGCTGAACGTACAATTCAGACGCTCGAAGATATGCTACGAGCGTGTGTGTTAGATTTTGGGGGTAGCTGGGATGAACATCTTTCATTAATTGAATTTGCTTATAATAACAGCTACCATTCAGCTATTTAGATGGCGCCTTTCGAGACATTGTATGGGCGAAAATGTAGATCGCCGGTGGTCTGGTTTGAGATAGGAGAATCAGCATTAGTTGGCCCAGACATTGTTCGGCAGTCCGAGGAAAAGATAAAGCTTATCCGAGAACGTTTACTGACCGCTCAGAGCCGCCAGAAGTCATATGCAGATAGGCGGCGCAGAAATCTAGAATTTTCGGTAAATGATTGGGTATATCTGAAAGTGTCCCCGATGAAAGGGGTAATGAGGTTTGGCAAGAAAGGCAAGCTTAGCCCAAGATTCATTGGGCCGTATCAGGTTCGGCGAAGAATAGGCCGCGTGGCATACGAGTTGAACTTGCCTCCAGAGTTAGCGTCGGTTCACCTAGTATTCCATGTTTCTATGTTAAGGATGTTCGTAGGGGACCCTTCTACAGTAGTTCCAGTTCAGGATGTCCAGGTCACAGAAGAGTTAGCATATGAAGAGGTTCCCGTAGCTATCTTAGACAGACAGATTCGCAGACTGAGAACTAAAGATGTTGCATCTGTCAAGGTATTGTGGCGTAACATAAATCGGGAGGAAATGACGTGGGAGGCTGAAGAAGATATAAAAATTAGATACCCTCACTTATTTCAGGCCTAGTCAGACGACAGGTATGTCCGTATCATTATTTATACAGCACTTTATGGTTGTATGTTGTAAATGACAAAGAAATAAGTGATATTTAGTTGTCCAGTGGATTTTAGAATAGTGTGTCCAGTGCCTGTGTTGGACTTTTTTGCGTTTCAGGTTTTTGCGATAGTCCATATTACAGGGGAAACTCTACCAAAATTTTTTTCAGAAAGGTAAAGTAAGTAGTCCTCTAGATAACAGTGTACATTCGAGGACGAATGTTCTTAAAGGGGGGAGAATGTTACACCCCGTAGAATTCCCAACACGTAGGTGACCTATTCCCACGTTGGTTAAGCATATTTGAAGGCCATACGTATTGGAGAAAGGCCCGGGAAAAGATCGGACGAGAAACCCGTTGAACCATCACGGGAGGAGCTGAGGCAGAGCCCCTCCGCGATGGCAGCGTGTCACGGAGGTGAGGCCTCCGCGATGGCTCCGTGACACGTTGCCCAAGTTCAGGCCCAAGTATATAAAGCCCCCACTTCGGTTTAAACTCATTCCACACTTAAAAACTTTCCAGAAAACAGAGGCAAACGCTGAGAAAAGAAAGAGGAACGAAGGAATTAAATAATTTTCGTCCGATTACGCTGCCAAACACTGCCCAAACTCAAATTAATCCCAGATACCCGAGTATTTAGCAGCAGAGAGCATTTCTACGGAATTAGTTTCGTGAAATACGGCCGACGAATCGGCGAGCCACCGAACTAAAGTAAGTATAATTGCTCTAAATTAATGTCTATGTGTTCCTAGCTGAGAAGTGAATACTTCTCCCTTCTGTGCCGCTGAAAAATAGCGAGTTTTTGACCGTCTTTCAATAAGCCTAAGTTTAGGCTATAAACTATATCGAAAGTAACGTTGTTCTTTACAATACAACTGTATTTAGTATTAATTGACGTATTTATGAATGCAGTTGGGAGAAAATAGTTGAAGTACCGACCGAGCCTCGTCCAATGGACGAATAATTCAAAGAGAAGGTATGTAAAGTTAGTTTCCTTCGGCAAGTTAAGTAATATCAGTATAGTGTAATAAATTACGGACCAGTAGAATGTTTAGAAGTCGAGTATTGCGTTATTATGAATATTGGTACGATGTGAGAAACATTGGGTTGTAATGTATATGAAACCTATCAGTATGATACAGATTCTAACGCAAGTGTTAGAGATTGCCCAGTATACTCAGTATGTAATGTGATATGCCATGTTGAGATATGGTTGTATTCAGTTGAAGCCCCGTATAGTAATGCAATACCCGTAAAGAACCTCAGAAATAGAATAGCAGACTAAAATGAAGTTCAGAAAGCATGTCAGGATTAGTAAATCATGTTACTATAGAAAGTCAGTATACAGCGTAGTTCAGCAGAAAGATTATATTCGTACATACATATATAGTACTTCCAGCTTCAGCATGTATTAAGTATGTACTTATTTCTATCACTAGTCCATCATATAGTGTATACAAAAACCTAGTAACAGTAGAGTTTTCAGTAGAAACGAAACATTATCTTATATAGCATTTGCCCAGTACAGCCCTGCAGGAGACTATATTAATATTTATATATCTTTACCTACCTCAGCACGTATTAAATACGTACAGATTACTATCATTAGCCCAGCATGTAATATATATGATACTTTACCCCTATTAGCCCCAGCATGTGAGATACACAGACAGTATTACCAGTTGAGACCGTTGTATTGTTTGGGGTTGGATTACCTAGCATCTATGACCGCCCAGGGTTAATAGCTGTATCGACTCGTCCACCAGAGGACGAGGATACGTCACTCTACGGAGTGGCATGCCGTCCCGCCAGGGGACGAAGATGGGATGCCAGTTTTTCCCCATATTTGTGCCTTGATCGGCCCTTACACACCCCAGTCGAGCGGATACGCCCGGGTGCAGATTCAGGAGTCCTCCGGACTCAGATGCAGTTATAGTCAGGGGCTCAGCGAGCCCAAGTGCATACCCTGGGACCGGCAGGATGCTTACAGCCACTATAGGAGATGGGATGACCGGGGTAGGGGTATAGATTCTGTGCTGGTTGTACCTCCCAGCTTATGGGGGCCGGGTAAGGTTTGTGTGTGCTATGTTATGTTATTTCATGTTATGTTAGCTACAAGTAGATCAGCAGTAGCACGATACGTTCTAGGTATAACTCTTATCCCTTCCAATAAAGATTGAGAGAAGGTAAGGTTTACATTATCAGATAGTTAAGTGATTCCTTCTACTTCAGCTTCATCAGTCATATTATTGCTTTCAGATGTTGTTTTCAGTTATGTTATTTCAGTTGCTTTACATATTCAGTACCAGCAGTACTGACGCCCAGTGGGGCGCTGCGTTACTTGCCTGCAGGTACCCATAGACGAGCAGGCGATACCACGTGATCCCCATCAGCGGTTGAGTATTCAGCTCCTGTCATCCGGAGACTGAAATTCTAGAGGTGTAGTCCAGTTCTTTTTGTTGTATAGTACGGGTAGGTCGGGGCCCTGTCCAGATCATTTCTATTATCCTTCCTAGAAGCTTGCAGTCTGTTTATATTCCCTGTGGTCAGATGAGCCGGTCGTGAGAGGCCGTGCAGTTTTATAGTTGTTAGCATTCCTTCTTTCTATTGTGATGGTCGTGTGGGGCCATAGCTATCAGTAGTGGTGACCTTGCCGGTCACGTAGCTTTTAATACGTTACGATTGAATTGCAGATAACTAGACAGCATGGTGGCCTTGTCGGCCCGCATAGGTTTCCCTGAATTAATATGTTTCTGGTCAGCTGCTAGTACAGGTACAGAAGGCTATAGGCCGATGGGCCGGGGGCTGTAATTACAGTTGTTATATAGCCCTTTGTTTCCAGAAATGTGAGTTAGAGCCAGCCAGGCACCAGATTTACCCAGGCTTAACAGTCCAGCAGGTTAGGTCCTAGTAGCGCACCAGGTGCCAGTCATACCCCCCAAGGCGGGGTGTGACAATACCCCCCAAGGCGGGGTGTGACAAACTTGGTATCAGAGCAGGTCGTATCCCAGGGAGTCTGCAAACCGTGCTAAGTAGAGTCCTGTCCATGGGTGTGTTGTGCACCACATACTATGGGTAGGAGGCTGCAAGGCATTATAGGATGGTTGTCTTTTATTCTTATTCAGTCGTGCTGTAGAGCGGTACAATATAGTGTTGAGTCCCTAAAAGCTTACTATATTCTTTGGTTACAGATAATGTCAGACCAACGACATCCTATCACAGGCCGGAGCTTGGATATTGCAGCAGGGGAAGGCACCAGCAGGATGCCTCACCCTCGTTTAGAAACAACCCGATCAGAGGGCACTGCAGAGGCATCGTCCCAGCCTTGTCAGCAGTCTCCACCACGTCAGGAGCCTCTTGGGGCGACACTACTTTCAGCAGTCCCTATACCGAAACCTTCCGACCAGGAGGTTAGGAGTGCTGTAGTTATGTTAGCACAGATGATGGGTGCTCAGCATCAGCCAATGCCATCTACAGTTGCGGAGTCATCAGGAGGGCCCGGTAGTTCGAGGGTCTGAGAGTTCTTAACTCTGAATCCCCCGCAGTTTATAGGTTCAGACCGGACAGAGGACCCTAAGGATTTTCTGGATCAAATGCAGAGAATCTTTAGGGTTATGCATGCCACGCCTACCGAATCAGTTGAGTTGGCAGCATTTCGATTACGGGACATCGCCGTGTTATGGTATGAGAGCTGCGAAAGGTCCCGAGGGAGTGATGTGTCCCCTCCCACCTGGTCCAGCTTTTCAGGAGCTTTTCTGGATCATTATCTGCCGCGGGAGATTCGACAGGCCCGGGTAGACCAGTTCCTACATTTGGAGCAGGGGGCCATGAGTGTTCGGGAATATTCCTTGCGGTTTGATTCTTTGGCCCGGTATGCACCGGCCTTTGTTGATACCATGGCATCCAGGGTACACCACTTCATCATGGGGTTGAATCCAGAATATGTTGAGACTTGCATTATGGCCACACTGCGAGAGGACATGGATATTGCTCGAGTTCAGGCCTTTGCCCAGAATATTGAGGGCATCAGACAGCGACAACGGGAGATCAGAAGAGTTAATCAGGAACAGCGTCACCGGGACAGGCCAGTTGAGTTATAGAGGAGGCCCGGGGAGGACCCATGCCACGATTGTCAGACAGGCCGCCCAGGCCCCCGCCTCCGCCACAGTCGCAGGGGGTAGATTCAGCCGCAGGGGGCAGTCGGAGACTGGTAGAGGCTCGCAGATGACAAATTCACCATTACAGAGGAGGGCGGAGCAGAGTAGGTATACCCTACCTCTTTGCCCTATATGCAGTCGACGCCATCCTAGAACATGCAGATATGGCTCCACCGCATGTTATAATTGTGGCCAAGAAGGCCATTTGATGAAAGATTGCCCAGCTAGAGGTCGAGAGGACCGAGATAGACAGGATAGGGCATCTGCAGGGTCACGAGCCACAGCATCCTTGACTGGGTGCAGGCCCTCAGTTTCAGCAGGCAGGGGTCGGGGAAGATCAGAGGCCTCCAGTACAGGTGCGGGTCCAAGCCGCACATATGCCTTACCAGGGAGGCAAGATTCAGAAGCATCACCTGATGTTGTGACAGGTATGCTAACTATCTGCTCATACCCTACTTATGTGTTGATTGATCCAGGGTCTACTTTGTCCTACATTACTCCATTTGTGGCACGAAAGTTTAGTATTGCACCAGAATTATTGCAGCAGCCCTTTTTAGTATCCACGCCCGTCGGTGACTCTATCACAGCTAGCCGAATCTACCGCGAGTGTACAGTAGAGGTTGTTGACCGTCAGACCACAGCAGATCTGGTCGAGCTAGAAATGATAGACTTCGATGCCATAATGGGTATGGATTGGTTAGTACTGTGTTTTGCCAACGTTGAATGTTGGACCAAGACGGTCCGATTCCACTTCCCAGGAGAAGCAGTGCGGGAATGGAAGGGCAGCACCGCTACACCAAAAGGTAGGTTTATTTCCTATCTTCTGGCGAGGAAATTGATATCTAAAGGATGTATTTACCATCTGGTCAGAATTCAGGATGTCCAAGCAGAATCTCCGACACTCCAGTCTGTTCCAGTGGTGAACGAATTCCCTGATGTGTTCCCAGATGAGTTACCCGGTATTCCCCCAGAAAGGGAAATAGACTTTGCTATTGTCTTGTTACCAGGCACTCAGCCGATATCGATTCCTCCTTACCGTATGGCTCCTGCAAAACTCAGAGAATTAAAGGAGCAGTTGAAAGATTTATTGGATAAAGGTTTCATCAAGCCGAGTACTTCACCGTGGGGTGCGCCAGTTTTATTGGTAAGGAAGAAAGATGGCTCGCTCTGAATGTGTATAGATTATCGGCAGTTAAATAAAGTTACAGTAAAGAACAAGTACCCGCTTCCCAGAATTGATGACTTATTTGATCAGTTGCAAGGAGCCAGATACTTTTCTAAGATTGATTTACGGTCCGGATATCACCAGGTCCGTGTACGTGAGAGAGATATTCCTAAGACAGCGTTCAGGACCCGATATGGACATTTTGAATTTCTAGTCATGTCCTTCGGGTTAACGAATGCCCCAGCAGTCTTTATGGACCTGATGAACAGTATTTTCTGACCTTTCCTGGACTTGTTCGTGATAGTATTCATTGATGACATTCTGGTGTATTCTCGCTCTGAAGCAGATCACCGGACTCATTTGCGGACAGTGCTCCAAATCCTCAGGGACCGCCAGTTGTATGCTAAATTTTCTAAGTGTGAATTCTGGCTTAGTTCAGTGGCCTTTTTAGGGCATATCGTGTCGGATGCTGGTATACAGGTAGACAAGCAGAAAATAGAAGCAGTTAAGTCATGGCCTAGGCCTACCACTCCGACTGAAGTTCGTAGCTTTCTGGGGTTGGCAGGATATTACAGGAGGTTCGTTGAAGGGTTCTCGACCATTGCAGCACCTCTAACCAAATTGACACAGAAAGCAGCAAAGTTTCAGTGGACAGAGGCATGCGAGCAGAGCTTCCAGGAACTGAAAGACAGATTAACCTCCGCCCCAGTATTAGCATTGCCGGAAGGCGCAGAAGGTTATTCAGTCTATTGCGACGCGTCAGGTGTCGGGTTAGGTTGTGTGTTGATGCAGCATGGTAGAGTAATTGCATATGCTTCCAGACAGCTGAGGAAACACGAAAAGAATTACCCTACCCACGACCTGGAATTGGCCGCAGTAATCCATGCCTTAAAGATGTGGAGGCATTACCTGTACGGCGTCCATGTTGATATTTACACAGATCATAAGAGCATACAGTACATCTTCACTCAGAGGGAGTTGAATCTGCGGCAGCGTCGTTGGTTAGAATTGTTGAAAGATTATGATGTTAATATTCTATACCACCCCGAAAAAGCTAATGTTGTAGCAGACGCCCTGAGCCATAAGTCAATGGGGAGTTTGGCGTATTTGCAACCTGAGAAATGGAAGTTAGCCAAAGAAATTCATCAGTTAGCTGGTTTAGCCGTTCGAGTAATGGAAACAGAAAATAATAGAGCAGTAATTCAAAATTCTGCTATGTCATCATTAGTTACAGAGGTAAAAGAACGACAGTACGAGGACTCTGATTTAGTCCAGCTCAGAGATAGAATTCAGAAAGGTAAGGAGTTAGATTTCCAAATGACGGTGGATAATGTGCTACACTGCAAGGGCCGCCTCTGTGTCCCGAATGTTTCAGGGCTTTGTGGGCGGATCATGCATGCGGTACATTACGCTCGCTATTCCCTCCATCCAGGAGCGACGAACATGTACCACGACATCAGAGACATTTACTGGTGGCCAGGTATGAAAGCTGAGGTAGCTGAATTTGTATCTAGATGTTCTAACTGTCAGCAGGTGAAAGCGGAGCACCAGAAACCGAGCGGTTTGACGCAGGATATAACGGTGCCTATGTGGAAATGGGAAGCGATAAACATGGATTTTGTAACAGGGTTAGCCCATACCAGATGCAGAAATGATTCCATTTGGGTAATAATTGACAGGCTGATGAAATCAGCTCATTTCCTGCCAGTGAAGGCTACCTTCTCGGCTGAGGATTATGCCGAATTATATATCAGAGAAATAGTTAGATTACATAGAGTGCCGGTATCCATCATTTCAGATAGGGGAGCACATTTTACAGCTAGATTCTGGCAGTCGTTCCAGAAGGGTTTGGGAACGCAGATAAATTTGAGCACAGCATTCCACCCTCAGAAAGATGGGCAGGCTGAACGGACTATCCAAACGCTCGAAGATATGCTGCGGGCGTGTGTGCTAGATTTTGGGGGTAGTTGGGATGAGCATCTTTCATTGATTGAATTTGCTTATAATAACAGTTACCATTCAACTATTCAGATGGTGCCCTTTGAAGCATTATATGGGTGGAAATGTAGATCGTCAGTGGGCCGGTTTGAAGTGGGGGAATCAACATGGGTTGGCCTAGACATTGTTCGGCAGTCAGAGGAAAAGATAAAGCTTATCCGAGAACGATTACTGACTGCTCAGAGCCGCCAGAAGTCTTATGCAGATACATGGCGTAGAAATCTAGAATTTGCGGTAAATGACTGGGTATATCTGAAGGTGTCTCCAATGAAAGGGGTGATGAGATTTGGCAAGAAAGGCAAGCTTAGCCTGAGATTCATTGGGCCATATCAGATTCGGCGAAGAATAGGCCAAGTTGCATACGAATTGAACTTGCCTTCGGAGTTAGCATCTGTTCACCCAGTATTCCTTGTCTCTATGTTGAGGAAGTTCATAGGAGACCCTTCTACAGTAGTTCCAGTTCAGGATGTCCAGGTCACAGAAGAGTTAGCATATGAAGAAGTTCCCGTAGCTATCTTAGACAGACAGATTCGCAGATTGAGGACTAAAGATGTTGCGTCTGTCAAAGTACTGTGGCGTAACAGGAACCGTGAGGAAATGACGTGGGAAGCTGAAAAAGATATGAAAGCCAGATACCCTCACCTATTTCAGGCCTAGCCAGGCGACAGATATGTCCGTATTATTTTATGTCGTACCTTATAGTTGTATGTGTGTGAATGAGAAAGATTGATACTTAGTTATCCAGTGCATCTTAAAATATTGCGTGCAGTACCTGTGTTGGACTTTTCTGCATTTCAGGTTTTTGCTATAGTCCATATTACAGGGGAAACTCTGCCGAAATTTTTCTAGAAAGTAAGTTAGGTAGTCCTCTAGATAACAGTGTACATTCGAGGACGAATGTTCTTAAGGGGGGGAGAATGTTATACCCCGTAGAATTCCTGGCACCTAAATGACCTATTCGCACGTTGGTTAAGCATATTTGAAGGCCATACGTGCTAGAGAAAGGCCCGGGAAAAGATCGAACGAGAAACCTGTCGAACCATCGCGGAAGGAGCCGAGGCAGAACCCCTCTGCGATGGCAGCGTGTCACGAAGGTGAAGCCTCCGCATTGGCTCCGTGACACGTTGGCCTTGTCCAGGCCCAAGTATATAAATCCCCACTTCGGTTTTAAATCATTTATACACTTATATTTCCAGTAAAACAGAGAGTAATCAGTAGAGAGAAGATAAGAACGAAGGAGGTATTATAATTTTCGTCCGATTACGCTTCTAAACGTTGTCCAAACTCAAATTAACTCCAGGTACTGAGGTATTTAGCAGCAGAGAGCATTCCTACGGATTTAGTTTTGTGAAATACGGCCGACAAATCGTCGAGCCACCGAGCTAAGGTAAGTGGAATTGCTCTAAACTAGTGTCTATGTCTTCCTAGCTGTGAAGTGAATATTTCTCCCTTCTGGACCTCTGAAAAATAGCGAGTTTTCGGCCGTCTTTCGATAAGCCTAAGTTTAGGCTATAAACTATATCGAAAGTGACGTTGCCTTTTAAAATAAAGCTGTATTTAGTATTAATTGACATATTTATGAATGCAGTTGGGAGAAGATAGCTGAAGTACCGGCCGAGCCTCGTCCGACAGACGAATAGTTCAAGGATAAGGTATGTAAAGCTAGTTTCCTCGGCAAGTTAAGTAATATCGGTACAGTACAGTAATTTAAAGGCCAATAGAATGTTCAAAAGTCATGTGTTACGCGTATTACGAATGTTGGTACGATATTAGGAGCATCGAGTTATAACTTGTGTGAAACTTACTAGTACGACATAGATTTTAATATAAGTATTAGAAACTGCACAGCATGCTCAGTATGTGATGTAATACGAAATGTCAGGATATTATTGTATTCAGTTAAAACACCGCAAAGCGATGCAATATCTGTAAGACATCTCAGAAATAGAATGATAAGTTAAAATGAAGTTAGAAAGCATGTTAGGAATAGTAACTCATGTTACTATAGACACTCAGTATACAACATAGTCTCAGTAGAAAGACTATATCTTGTTCAGCGTTAGCCCCAGTACAGTCTGGCAGAAGACTATATTTATACATATATACTATTACCAGCTTCAGCATGTATCAAGTACGTACATATTACTATCACTAGTTCAGCATATAGTATATATACATACTTTACCACTATTAGCCTCAGTATGTGAGACACGCAGGTAGTATTTCTAGTTGAGACTGTTGTACTGTATGGGGTTGGACTACCTAGCATCCATGACCGCCCCAGGGTTGATAGCTGTATCGACTCCTCCACCAGAGGACGAGGATACGTCGCTCTACGGAGTGGCATGCCGTCCCACAGGGGACGAAGATGGGATGCCAGTTTTCCCCATATTGTGCCTTGGTCGGCCCTTACACACCCCTGTCGAGCGGATACGCCCGGGTGTTGATTCAGGAGTCCTCCAGACTCAGATGCAGTTATAGTCAGGGGCTCAGCGAGCCTAAGTGCATACCCAGGGGACCGGCAGGATGCTTACAGGGTTTATAGGAGATGGGATGACCGGGGTAGGGGTATAGATTCTGTGCTGGTTGTACCTCCCGGCTTATGGGGGCCGGGTAAGGTTTGTGTGTGCTAGGTTATGTTATGTTATGTTATGTCATATAATGTTAGATACGAGTAGATCAGTAGTAGAATGATACGTCTCCAGGTATGACTCCTATTCCTCCCAGTATAATTGAGAGAAGGTATGACTTACATTATCAGACAGTTAATCTATTTCTTTATACTTCAGTTTCATCAGTTATATTATTGTTTTAAGATATTTCTTTCAGTTATATCTTTACATACTCAGTACCAGCGGTACTGACGCCCGGTGGGGCGCTGCATTACTTGCCTGCAAGTACTCATAGACGAGCAGCCGATACCACGTGATTTCTGTCGGCGATCGAGTATTCAGCTCCTGTAATCCGGAGATTGAATTCCAGAGGTGTATTTCATTTTCTTTTGTTGTATAGTACGGGTAGGTCGGGGCCCTGTCCCGATCATTTCTATTGTTATTCTTAGAGGCTTGCAGTATATATATATTTCCCTGTGGTCAGATGAGCCGGTCGTGTGAGGCCGTGCAGTTGTATAGCTGTTAGAACTTGTGTTTCCTTTATGTTGGCCGTGTGGGGCCATAGTTCGATAGTAGTGGTGACCTTGCCGGTCACGTAGCTATCCAGTACTTCATGATTAAGTTATAGATAACTAGATAGCATGGTGGCCTTGTCGGCCCGCATAGGTTTCCCCTTTATTGAGATGTTTCTGGTCAGCTGTTAGTACAGGTACAGGAGGCTATAGGCCAGTGGGCCGGGGGCTGTGTTTACAGCCGTTATATAGCCCTTTGTTTCCAGAAATGTGAGTTAGAGCCAGCCAGGCACCAGATGTGCCCAGGCTTAGCAGTCCAGTAGTTCAGGTCCTAGTAGGGCACCAGGTGCCAGTCATACCCCCCAAGGCGGGGTGTGACAATATATATAAAATCATTAAGTTTATATGGGCATACGTTTCAATAATCAAGTATAAACTGAAAGTAAGTCATAACCTACCTGGGCCCTAAACTGCTGTCAAGAGTCGATAGAGTTTTGTTTCTTGGCCTCAATCCAAAGTTCTTGATGGAGCGTCAGTGAGAAAGATGGGGAAGGCTTATTCCTTGAGAGATACACCCCTTAATTCTTCGGTACGATGTCTAAATTTTTTCCTCGGGCATTTTTAAGGGAGAATCCTTTTCAAAATAGGAGTTGGGCCTTAAAAATAAAATGAAAGAATGAAATTCTTGTACACATCTTCCGCTACAGCAGTCCCATCTTGTAATACTCCAAAATCCCTAAGACCAGACCCGAGGGTTGAAATGGAGAAAATAAGATTTTCTGCATTAGGTCACAGGACGAGTCGTCCAGTGACCCGTGAGGTGCACCACGAGTCGTTAGGTGACTCATGGAGTGGAGGGTGGACTTGGTTGGATTCTTGGGTTGGGGGCTAACCACGGGTGAAGCCACGAGTCATGGTCAGTACCACAATTCATTATGTTAGTCATGATAAGAAGTTGGATATAAAGGTTGAAGGTTTTGGCAGTGCTACTAACGGTTACTCACCATGAGTCATCGGGTACACCACGAGTCGTGGTGTCCCTCGTGGTGACCAGTCATGATAAGTTTCCAGTGCTAACAATGGAAGGTAGACCACGAGTCGTCCAGTCCCTCATTGGGACTAGCAGTGTGTATTTTCATGCCAATTTATTAATGGCTTTTCCGTAATTCCTAAGTTTCTAAGATCTAAACTACATCATTTTAAGCTCATATAGGTATTTTTAAGAGGGGTTAACTCATTCTAAGCCTATTCCTCTCCTTGCATGCAGGCCTAGTTGTTTCTAAGGGTGATCGAGCTTAGGATTCATCATGTTCTTCCCCAAATTCCTTTAGGCATTCAAGAGGGTTGTGTAATTAGAATTTTCCAGGTATATAGGGCTATGAATGGGTGTATCCATCAACTCCCATGCCCAATCCCTCTTCAATTTCATGTGATTTCTAAGTTGATTAATCTATGGAGTTTTAACCCAACTTGTTAATTCTCTAAGTATTTATCATGGGTATTCTCTATGCATGTTTTTAATGTTGAATTATGATTTATGGGCATGTTTTATAATGTTTTCAATTACGAATTATGATTTCAAAGTTTTACAAATAAGATGCCCATCTGGAAGTTTATGAGAAGATGAGATTGTGATATATGCTTCTAGTTATGATGAGATATTCATGATGAGAGTATGATTTCGAATTACCCATGTCTATGTTCATGTTTTGAGTAATAAAAATCTATTTCAATCATTTTTAAGTATTGGGCAAGCCCATATGATCAAGTATGTTTCAGGATTTATCTAAATTTCATGTTATTAGCTTACCACATGGTTTCGGAGTCTAGACTCCCACTCTTGTTCAACTTGTTGTATGGTTTGAGCCAAGACTCTTCATGTTATTATTTTTATACTATGTATGTCATGTCATGATTCAATTTTGTCACTAGACGATGGTCAGCTTCATTGAAAAACGATGCAGAGCATGTACATGTTTTTGGGAGTAGTGTCTAGCACTGAGTAGGCTAAGGGTTAGTCAACCCTATGCATCAGAATTACGTGCCAACGTAGGTATTTTCAGATTATTTGGGACCTCTCTTTTGGGCTCCCCTACCCCTAAGGGGCCTTCAGCTTGATATCGATATCATGGTAGCGTGGTTGCCCCGATAAGGCATTGGAGGTCTCTTCCCACTTAAGTGTAATAGTCGGGACCACGTAAGTTTTATCGTGGTAATGTCGGTTATACGATGAGTCTCCCATTGTTCCTCATGATTTTAGTTATGCATGTCCATCAGTTAAGATATTATATTTTTAGCAGTTTTGATCCAAAGTTTAGTTTCACTTGTGATTTTCAGCTTTTAGCTTTGGGTCATTCGATTCAATTATGATACTCAGTATGTTTAAATAACGTTTTCAGATAATAGCATGCAAGCCCTATTCTCAGACTCTTATGATGATATGTTTTATGACATGCATGATCTCTTATATTACTTACTTAGCGGTTACTTACCTTGCATACTCGGTACATTTCACATACTGACCACATACTTTATGCTGTATCATTTCATGATACAGGCTCTGACATTTAGGCTCAGTCCTGCCGCTAGCTAGATCTTCAGTGTTTGCATCTCCTAGTTAGAGTTGGTGAGTCCTCATCTTTTGAGTACTCTTCTTATCTGTTATATTCAATATTTTTCAATTTTAGACTTTAGTGAGTTAGTTGGGGTCTTGTCCCATCACCTCGTCAGTAGTAGAGGCTTATCATACATAGTATGTATTCAGCTTCGGACTTGTGTTATGTATTCGGTTATTTAATGTTATCAGATTATCATGCTTATTCTATGTTATATGTTAGATTTCAGCATTTAAAATATTGATCTTAGATATTATGTTCATGCTATGTGTCGACATAGAGCCTCTCAGGTTTCCTTATCCCGTGTCTCGATTTGAGCCTATGTTTGGGTCATGACAAACTTGGTACCAAAGCATTAGATTTTGAAGTATCCTAGGGTGTCTGAAAGCCGCGTTAAGTAGAATCTTTTTCATGGGTGTGATGTGTGCACACTTATGATGAAAAGGCTATGAAACGTTTTAGGAAATGTTCCCTTCTTTCACGATCTGTTTCGTGCGATGAACTATCTCTCTATCCTTCTAACTCATGGTATACACATTTGCAGAATCATGCCTGCACATTGAGTTAACGGAAGAAGAAACGGAAATGGAAATGGCCACGAGAATGGCAATGGGGATGGGCACTAGTAGGCCCCACCAGCCCCTGAGGAGCATGTACCCGAGCAGGTTTCCCATGCAGAGTTCAGGGCAGCCATACAGATGATAGATCAGGCTTTGACTTCCCAAGTTAACCAAAATGCGGTAGCGCATGTCCATCAGAATGGAATACGGCAGCGGCGAGAGTCAGATATTTTCTATGGATGAACCCTCTAGAGTTCCTTGGATCAAAGGTGGATGAGGATCCATAGGAGTTTGTTGATGAAGTTCTGAAGATCATCCAGATCATGGGGTTGACCGGGGAGGAGTGCACAGTTTAGCCTCTATCAATTGAAAGGGGTTGTGCCCATATAGTTTAGGCAATCGAAGGATAGCAGGATAGTTGGAGCAGGACCCATCGGTTGGGATGAGATTGATACTGCATTTTTGGATCGGTTCTTCCCTCGTGAGATGAGGGAGATTAAAGAAGGTGAGTTTCTAAACTTAAGGTAAGGTAACATGAAGTTTTAGGAGTGTACTTTGGAGTTCACTCGCTTGTCTAAGTATGCACCTGAGATGGTGACACATTAGAGAGCCCGAGTGAGTCGGTTCGTACATGGGATAGTAGACTATCTGGTCAAAGATTGTCAGACCCCAATGCTTCATTAGGACATTAACTTCCCCCGGATAGTTCTATACGCCTAGCAGATAGAGGCAGTATAGGTAAGTGATCGGGAGAGGAGAGGCCAAGAGGGGTAGGATCGATAGCCTTGAATTCTCCCAGTAGAGACATAGTGGTGGGCACCGTCAGCATTCCTACCAAAGATCATCAGCCCCAGCGTCGTCAGCTATGAGTGTGCCATCCAAATCTAGGTGCGACCATAGTAGACGAGCATCAGGCTCTCGAGATTAGGGGAACAAATCTGTGGAGCCTAGTATTCCAACTTGTAATAGGTGTGGCTGGAGGAACATGGGTCAGTACTTAGCAGGTTCAGGTGCTTGTTTCAAGTGTGGAAAGCCTGGACATATACCCAAAGATTGTCCAGTAGCCAGACAGGGCCATGATAGGGGACGATGCCCAACAACTAGGTCAGCAGCCCCTCCAACACACTCAACTAAGCAGGGTGCATCCACTAGTGCTGGTGGTGGTCAGCGCCAGAACATGTTCTATGCCCTAACATATCGTCAGGAGTAGGAGGTCTCCGTAGATGTAGTCACTGGTATGTTATGAGTGTTCCACTTGATGTATATGCATTGTTAGGTCCAGGGGATACCTTTTTCATTTGTGACACCCTATGTTGCAATTAGTGTTAGAGTCAATCCCGAAATCCTATCAGAACCCTTCTCAGCCTCTACTCCAGTTAGTGATTCAGTTATAGCTCAATGGGTATATAAAAATTACCTTTTCATAGTTCTTCAAAAAGTCACCTTAACAATTTGGCAGAGCTAGCCATGACAGGTTTTGATGTTATCTTTGGCATGGATTGGTTGCATGCATGTTATGCCTCAGTAAATTATAGAACCCGTGCGGTAGTTTCTAGATTTCTAGGTGAGCCAGTCCTAGAGTGGAAAGGTAGTTCAACTATGCATATAGGTCACTTTATTTCCTACCTTAAGTCCAGAAAGATGATTTCTAAGGGTTGTGTGTACCATCTAGTTAGGGTTAAGGATGCTACATTTGAAACCATGACTATCCAGTCAGTTCCTGTAGTTTGCGAATATGCAAAAGTGTTTTAAGATAATTTACCGGGAATTCCTCCCAAGCGGGAGATTGTCTTTGGTGTTGACCTTCTTTCCGATGCGTAGCCTATATCTGTTCCTCCTTAAAGAATCGCTCCAGCTGAGCTAAAAGAGTTGAAGAAGCAGTTGAAGGATCTCTTAGACAAGGGTTTCATCAGACAAAGCAAATCCCCATGGGGTGTACCAGTCCTCTCTTTCCGAAAGAAGGATGTTTCCTTCGGATGTGCATTGACTATCGGCAATTGAATAAAGTCACCATCAAGAATAGGTATCCTCTCCCTAGAATTTATGATTTGTTTTACCAACTTCAAGGTGCTAAGTGTTTCTCAAATATAGACCTCAGATCTGGATACCATCAACTCAAGGTTCGGGAGAGTGACATTCCGAAGATAGCCTTCAAGACTTGGTATGGTCACCGTGAGTTTGTAGTGTCTTTTAGACTAACCAAAGCTCCTAAAGCTTTTATGGATTTGATGAACAGGGTGTTCAAGACATATTTGGATATGTTCATGATCGTGTTCATACATGACATTCTCATATACTCTCGGAGCGAGGAGAAGCATGCCGCTCATTTGAGCGTGGTGCTACAGACTCTTAAGCATCACATGTACACTATTTCAGCAAGTGAAAATTTTGGCTAGACTCAGTAGCATTTTTGGGGCATGTGGTGTCAACCGAGGGTGTACAGGTGGACTCTCAGAAGATAGAAGTGGTGAAGAATTGGCCTAGTCCAGTTAGTCCTTTGGATATCAGGAGTTTCTTGGGCTTAGTTGGTTACAATAGGACGTTTTTGGAAGGATTTTCATCCACTACAACACTATTGACTAGGCTGACCTAGAAGAAGGTGAAGTTTCAATGGTCAGAGGGTTTTGAGAAAAGCTTCCAAGAGTTGAAGACTCGACTCACCTTAGCACTGGAGTTGACCCTACATGAGGGTACCAATGGGTTTGTGGTATATTGTGACGCCTCAAGGATAGGCCTTGGTTTAATGCAACAAGGTAAGGTTATAACCTATGCTTCCAGGCAGCTGAAAATCCATGAAAAGAACTATTTGACTCACAACCTTGAGCTGGAGGTAGTAGTATTTGCCTTGAAGATTTGGAGGAACTATCTATACGGGATCCATGTAGATGTGTTTACTAATCAAAAAAGCCTACAATGCATGTTTACCCAAAAGGATCTGAATCTACGTCAGAGGGGGTGGTTGGATCTTTTGAAATATTATGATATAAGCATCTTTTATCATTCGGGCAAGGGTAATGTGGTGGTAGACACTCTTAGCAGGCTTTCTATAGAGAGTGTGACCCATGTAGATGAGGAGAGGAAAGACTTTGTGAAGGATGTGCATCGGCTTGCATGACTACGAGTTCGTTTTGTTGACTCGACGGATGGTGGTATCATTGTTCAAAATGGGTCAGAATCTTCGTTGGTGACCAAGGTAAAAGCTAGACAAGACGAGGATTCTATTTTAGTAAAGTGAAGGAAACCGTTCGGAATCAAAAGGTGGAGGTCTTCTGCCAAGAGGGAGATAGTGTGCTACAATATCAGGGTCATTTGTGTGTTTTATGTGTTGATGATTTGAGAGATCGTATGTTGCACGAGGCTCATGGTTCTAGATATTCTATACATCCAAGTTCCACCAAGATGTGCCGTGACCTACGGGAAGTTTATTGGTGGAATGGCATGAAGAAGGACATAGCAAAGTTTGTTGCTAAGCGTTCAAATTGTCCACAGGTGAAGGTTGAGCATCAAAGACCTGGGGGTGTGCTTCAAGATATTAGCATCCCTACTTGGAAGTGGAAAGAGATTAATATGGACTTCATTATAGGGTCTCCTCATACTCATCGACACTATGACTTTATTTCGATTTTTGTAGACAAGTTGACTAAAGCAGCTTATTTTCTACTGGTCAAAACTACCGACTCAGCGGAGGATTATGCTAAGTTATACATTCAAGAGTTGGTTCGGTTGCATGGAGAGCCCTTGTCCATTATATTAGATAGAGGTACTCATTTTACCTCCTAGTTTTGGAGATTGTTTCAGAAGGGACTTGGTACTTAGGTCAAGCTTAGCATAACATTTCACTCGCAAACAGATGGCAAAGCTGAACGGACCATTCAGACTCTTGAGGATATGTTGAGAGCGTGTGTGGTTGATTTCAAAAGTAGTTGGGGTGATCATTTACTTCTCATTGAGTTTGCATATAATAAAATTTATCATTCTAGCATTCAAATGGCTCAGTTTGAGGCTTTTTATGGGCAGATATATAGATCACCTACTGGTTGGTTCAAAGTTGGTGAAGCTGTAATGATAGGTACAAATTCATTCCATGAGGCTGTGGAGAAATTTCAGCTTATAAGGGATAGTTGAAAATAGCTCTGAGTAGCCAAAAGTACGATGCGAATGTGACGCAGAGAGAACTTGAGTTTGAAGTTGGTGATTTGGTGTTTCTAAAGGTGTCTCCCATGAAGGGAGTGATGAGGTTCATAAAGAAAGGGAAACTCAGTCCCCATTATGTTGGCCCGTACCGTATTATGAGAGGGTTGGCAAGGTAGCATATGAGTTGGAGTTGCCCTCAGAATTAGCTTCAGTTCATCCAGTTTTCCATGTATCGCTCTTAAAAAAGTGTTTGGGGGATCCAGCTCAGGTTGTTCCGGTGGAAAGCATAGGTTTGAGGATAGTCTTAGATATGAGGAGGTTTCAGTGAAAATACTTGATCGTCAGGTTCGAAAGTTAAGAAATAAAGAAGTGGCCTTAGTTAAGGTTTTGTGGAGGAATCAACATATTGAGGGAGCTACGTAGGAAGCCGAAGAGATATGATGGCTAAATACCCGCATCTATTCCCTTCCGGCTCAGTTTTAGCTTGAGGTATCAGTTTTCTCCCTAGTACTCTATTCAATTCATGTGCTCCAGTTTCTTTCATGTCAATGTATGCATGTGTGATTCCTGAATTCAGTTAAGTTATGTAATTCAGTCAAGAGTCAGTCACTCCGTCAGTTTTCGGCTTTAAATGTTTAGTAACTGGTATGATGGTTGCATTTCTCAGTTTTCCTGTAAGTTTACCCATATTAAAGGATGAATGTTCCCAAGGGGTAAATATTGTAATACCTCGAAAGCCCTAAAACCAGACTTGAGGGTTGAAACAGAGAAAATAGAATTTTCTACACCAGGTCACAGAACGAGTCGTCCAGTGACCCGTGAGGTGCACCACGAGTCATTAGGTGACTCGTGGAGTGGAGGGTGGACTTGGTTGGTTTTTGGGTTGGGGGCTGGCCAAAGGTGAAGCCACGAGTCGTGGTCAGTACCACGAGTCATTATGTTATCCGTGGTCAGAAGTTGGATTTGAAGGTTGAAGGTTTTGGATGTGCTCCTTATGGTTAGTTACCACGAGTCGTCGGGTACACCACGAGCCATGGTGTCCCTTATGGTGGCTAGTGATGATAAGTTTCCAGTGCTAACGATGGAAGGTATACCATTAGTAGTGGTCCTTGACGACAAGTCATCTAGTCCCTCATTGGGACTGGCAGTGTGTATTTTCCTGTGAATTTATTAAGGGCTTTTCCATAATTTCTAAGTTCCTAAGATATAAACTACGTCGTTTTAAGCTGAGATAGGTGTGATTTAATAGGGGTTAACTCATTCTAAGCCTATTCCTCTCCATGCATGAAAGCCTAGTAGTTTCTAAGGGTGATCAAGCTTAGGATTCATCAAGTTCTTCCCCAAATTCCTTTAGGCATTCAAGAGGGTTTTCTAATTAGAATTTTCTAGGTATGTAGAGTTATGAATGGGTGTATCCATCCACTCCCACGCCCAATCCCTCTTCAATTTCATGTGATTTCTAAGTTGATGAATCTATGGGGTTTTAACCCAACTTGTGAATTCTCTAAGTATCTATCATGGGTATTCTATATGCATGTTTCTAATGTTGAATTATATTTATGATAATTTTTTATAATATTTGAAGTTACAAATTATGATTTCAAAGTTTTACAAATAAGATGCTCATCTATGAAAGTTTATGAGAAGATGAGATTATGATCTATGCTTCTAGTTATGATGAGATGTTCATGATGAAAGTATGATTTCAAATTACCCATGTATATGTTCATGTTTTGAGTAATCAAAGTCTATTTCAAGCATGTTTAAGTATTGGGCAAGCCCATATGATCAAGTATGTTTCAAGATTTATCTAAATTTCATATTATTAGCTTACCACATGATTTTTGAGTCTAGACTCCCACTCTTGTTTAGCTTGTAGAATGGTTTGATCCAAGGCTCTTCATGTTATTTTTTCAGACTATGTAAGTCATGTCATGATTCAATTTCATCACTAGATGATGGTCAGCTTCGTTAAAAAATGATGTAGAGCATGTGCATGTTTTTGGGAGTAGTGTCTAGCACCGAGTAGGCTAAGGGTTAGTCAACCCTATACCTCAGTACTACGTGCCAACATAGGTATGTCCAGATTACTTGGGACCTCCCTTCTGAGCTTCCCCTGCTGCCAAGAGACCTTTATCTTGATATCGATATCATGGTAGCGTCCTTAGCCTTGTCAAGGCTTTGGACGGCTCTTCCCACTAGAGTGTAATAGTCAGAACTATGTAAGCTCTATCGTGGTAATGTCGGTTATATGACAAGTCTCTCATTGTTCCTCATGATTTTAGTTATACATGTTCATCAGTTAAGATATTATGTTTTCACCATGTTTGATCCAATGTTCAGTTTTACTTCTTATTATCTATTTTCAACTTTGGGTCATTCGATTCAGTTATGATATTTAGTTACGTTTAAGTCAAGTTTTCAGATTATAGCATGCAAGCCCTACTCTCAAACTCTTATGATGAAATATATTATGATATGCATGATCTTTGATTTTACTTACTTAGTGGTTTTACTTACCTTGCATACTCGGTACATTCCACGTATTGACTGCATACTCTATGTTGTATTGTTTCATGATACAGGCTCAGATATTCAAGCTCAGTCCCGCCGCTAGCCAGATCTTCAGTGTTAGCATCTCCTAGTCATAGTTGGTGACTCCTTATTTTTTGAGGACCCTTCTTATCAGTTATATTCAGTATTTTAAGTTTCAGACTTTAGTGAGTTAGTTGGGGTCTTTTCCCATCAACTCATTTGTAGTAGAGGCTTATGAGACATAATATGTATTCAGCTTTAGATTTGTGTTATGTATTCGGTTATTCGATGTTATCAGACTATCATACTTCTATGTTATATGTTAGATTTCTGCATTTAAAATGTTGACCTTAGATATTATGTTCATGCCATGTGTTGACTTTGAGCCTCTCGGGGTTCCTTGTCCCGTGTCTCGATTATAGCCTATGTCTGGGTTGTAACACCTCTTTGGTGCAGCGGTCTCGCTATAGCAAGGAACTGCTCACAATAGAGATTTTGCCTTCTTGGACCCACTTTAGTTTAACTAGTCTTACTCAATGTTTACTTGGCTCTTAATTGTTATCCCAAAAATTTAATCCATACCAATAAAAAAATTACTTCATACTCCCGTATTTCCCTGATTACATAGCGATCAAATAGGTCATTAAATTAGATAGCAATTAAATAAGTGTTTAACCCTAAATAACCCAGGGTGACGTAGTAGTAGAGGTCATTGTAGGGTCGAGATCTAAAATTAAATGAAGTTATACCTATGGTTACTTTTATACTATAATTTTACCCTACTCACATGTTAACGTTTTTGGCTTAAACGGTCTTCTATCCCGAACTTTCTATTAAGGTCCTAGGAATGCCAAGGTACGGTATTCAAGTATTACCACAAATTCAAGTTATTCCCTTTCATAGAGTCCCAATTTTATGGAGGATTTTCGTTTCACACAGATTTAATGTTATACACCGAGAATTGAAGAATCGAACTCGAAAGTGAATCGTAGAAAAACTAAAAAAATGTTGCAGTAGTGCAGGACGATTCGTTGGATGACTCATCAGGGGACCTCATGAGTTGTCAAGTGAGTCGTGGGAAGGCCTGGAAGGATGAGGAATTCGTGGTCCCCACGAGTGATGTAACGACTCGTGTTCAGCCACCACGAGTCTTCATGTCAGTCGTGGGGTGGTTCTAGAGGAAGATTGGAAAATTGATCCAGTACACTTGACGGGAGGTGGAAACAAGTCATGGCTGCTGGGGATGAGTCGTCATGTAACTCATTAGGAGCCTTGGCAGACCAGTTATCCAGAACTTGACAAGCGAACCAACGGATCGTGAGCCCTGGTGACGAGTTGACGGGTCTTCCGTTAGGACCCCTGACAGTTATTTTCAACGATTTCAGTAAGGGCTTTTTCATAATTCCTAAGTTCTAAGGGCCTATACTACGTCATTTTAAACTCGTATTATAGCGTTTTCAGTAGAGAAAAACCTATCTTAGGCCATTACTTTCATGCATGCTAGGTTGGGGGTTTGAGGAGAAGAATCAAGGTGAATTCTCAAGGTTTTCAAAGGGGAATCTCAGCTGGCCGATTAGGAAGATTTTGAATTCTTCAATCCCAGGTATGAAAGGCTATGAGTGGGTGCTCCTTCCACACCCATTCCCATTTCCTATCAATTTGTGATTGGTTTGTAATGATCAAGTATGGGGTTTCATTCAATTGCATGATTCTTACATCTCTATTCATGGGTATGATTAGATTGAGTTGATATTGATGATTTACCAGGCTTGAGTGGATTCTAACTTAATTTCTTTTACAAAATTGTTTTTCTAAAAATTGAATCTAAAATGCCCATGTGTGGATAGTTCATAATAGAAGTGATTGTGGAAGAATGTGATGATGATGGAATAGATGATGAAAGTCACGTTTCCAACCTTACCCATTATTTTGATGATGTTTACAAAGAAGATTAAATAGACCTAAGTATGTAGAGCTTTGGGTGATGCCCATATGATGTTTTCAAATTGTGATTTTTCTTGACATGAGCTTACCACATGGTTGAGATGAAATTTTCCTTTAACCCTTATTATGAATTCTAGCTTGTGGTATGTTCCAATGTAAAGCCTTCTCTATGCTTAAATCCTTAATTGATATGCATATTATTGTCGAGCTTTGTCAAGGTGAATGTTAAGCTTCATTTCACATGATGTTGAATCTAAGTATGATTTCATTTTAAGCTTTGTCGAAATAACATTGTCGAAATAACATCTAGTGTGTGCATGATTTTAAAATGAACTTTGTCAATAGACAATGTTGAACTTCGTTTCATACGATGTTGAGTTTATGCATGATTTCATGTTGAGCTTCGTCACTAGACAATATTGAGCTTCGTATTCATACGATGTAGAGCATTGCATATATTATTGGTCAATAACTCTACGCCCTAGAACTTCGCGCCAATGTAGGTTTATTCTATTATATTATTGGTACCTCCCTTGTGAGCTATCCCCGACCGGATTGGCCCTCAGCTTGATATCGATATCGTGGTAGCGTCCTTAGCCCTGGCAAGGTTTTAGACGGCTCTACCCACTTGAGTGTAATAGTCGGGACCACGTAAGCTCTATCGTGGTATATCGGTTAAGTGACGAGTCTCCCACTTTCTATATCATTTGAATTTGCATATCCATTACTCATTATAATTACCTTATGTATGCATGTTAAAAAGCAAGGTTTGACTCATTGTTCAACTTTTGATATAAATGTTATGTTTTATCTTTGAGTCATTCAGGTCAGTTATGAGGTTCTAAAGCCATGCATGAACACGTAATGATAAAAGTATGATTTTAGAATGAATGCATGTAGTCTTATATTTACTTTAGAAGCTTATTACATGTGTGAATGGTTTAACATGATTTATGTTATCAAAGCGGTTTTACTTACCTTGTATGCTCGGTATATTCCACGTACTGACCGTATAACTTCTATGCTGCATCGTTTCATGATGCTGGATCCGTATCACAGGTTTAGCCCCGTTCATAGTCTCTTAGCATAGTTAGCACCTGCTAGATTGGTGAGTCGTCATCTTTCTAGGACTAGACTTTCAATTACCTCGGATGTATTTTCAGTTTCAATATTTCAAAGATAGTTGGGGGTGTTGTCCCATTAGCTCGTCTAGATTAGAGGCTTATTAGACTTAGATATGTATTCAGGTTTAGACGTTCATTTTGTTGTTATGTTAAGTTAGACTTCCGCTCGGTTATGATTATGTTTCTTTATGTTTATTGATTGAGTTAGTTAAATGCTTATGCCATGGGTTGACTTCGAGTCTATCATGGTCCCTTGCCCCGTGTCTACAATCCTGGTCTCATCTCGGGTCATGACATACTTGGTATCAGAGACATAGGTTTGAAGTGTCCTAGGGAGTCTGAAAGCCGCGTTAATTAGAGTCTTTTTTCATGGGTGTGGAGCGAGCCACACTTATGACGAAGAGGCTACGAAATGTTTTAGGAAATGTTTCCATCTTTCATGATCCATGTCGTGTGATGAAAAGTCTTTCTATCCCTCTAATTTGTGTTATTCGCAATTGCATAATCATGGCTCCTCGAAGGATGAATGGGAGGAGGAATGGAGACAGCGAAGGCCACAAGGATGGCATGGGTCCTGGGCAATAGCAGGTCCCGCCAATTCTGGAGCCTCAGGCACCGGAGCTAGCTGCTTATGCTGAGTTTCGAGTTTCCATCCAGATGTTGGCGTAGGCCTTGACTGCCCAAGTCAATCAGCAGGCTGTTGCGCATGTTCCCCAGAACAGCAATGCGGCGGCAGCCAAAGTCTAGGACTTTTTGAGAATGAACCAGCCGTAGTGCTTGGGGCCCAAGGTAGATGAGGACCCATATGATTTCATTGATGAGATCGTCAAGATCACCCAGGTTATGGGGATGAGCAGTGTAGAGTACGTAGAGTTGGCCCTCTACGAGTTGAAGGGAGTTGCACATATTTGGTTTCGCCAGTGGAAAGACAACAGGGTGCTGGAGTAAGTCCGGTCACTTGGAAAAAGTTATGTTGCATTTCTGGATCGGTTCTTCCCTCGAGAGATGAGGGAGCTAACGGTACCTAAGTTTTTAAATTTGAAGCAAGGGAGGATGACAGTACTAGAGTATTCCCTTGAGTTCACCCGCCTATTGAAGTATGCTCCTGAGTTAGTGGCTGACCAGAGGGCGCGAGTGAGCAGGTTTGTGCATGGGATGGCAGGTTACTTGGATAAGGAATGCAGGATTGTTATGCTCCATCAGGATATGGACATTCCTCGGATGGTGTTGTATGCCAAGCAGATTGAGGCGACACATTTGAGAAAGAGAGAGGACAAGAGGGCCACGACTGAGGACCGCAGATTCTCCTAGCAGAGGTCCGGCAGCGAGCATCGACAACAGACCCATCAGAGATCATCAACCCCTACATCATCAGCCTTGAGTGTGCCATCTGGACCTCGACGTGATCAAAGGGGGCGAGCGTCTGGCTCGAAGAATCATAGCAGCATAACCTTAGATTCTGGCATTCCGGCTTGCCGCAGGTGTGGCCGAACGCACACAAGCCAGTGCTTAGCAGGATCAGGAGCTTGATTTGGGTGCAGGAAACCTGAACATATGCTTAGAGATTGTCCAACGGCGAGGCAGGACCATATTGGGGCACGAGGCCCATCTTCTAGTTTAGCCGCCCCTCCCCCACGCACAACACATCAGGAGGCATCTACTAGCACCGTTGGCGGGCAGTGCCAGAACAGGTTCTATGCCTTAGCTACTAGCCAGGAGCAGGAGGCCTCGCCAGATGTCGTTACTAGTATGATACGGGTCCTCCATGTTGATGTTTATGCTTATTAGATCTAGGGGCCACTTTGTCCTTTGTGACACCTTATGTAGCCAGCATCTTTGGAGTCAGTCCCTATGTCTTATCAGAATCCTTCTTACTTTCCACTCCTGTAGGTGACTCAGTTACAACTAGACAGGTGTATAGAGATTACCTAGTCTTGGTCCTCATAAGGTCACCTCAGCAGATCTAATAGATTTATCCATGACCGATTTTGATGTTATTCTCGGCATGGATTGGTTGTATGCTTGTTATGCTTCCATTAATTGCTGGACCCGGTCAGTAGAGTTCAGATTGCTGGGTGAGCCAGGCTTAGAATGGAAGGGTAGTTCATCTATGCCTGTAAGTCGCTTCGTCTCCTACCTCAAGGCCAGGAAGATGATTTCCAAGGGTTGAATGTATCATTTGGTTAGGGTCAAGGACATTGAGTTTGAGACCCCGACTATCCAGTCAGTCCCAGTAGTATGTGAGTATCCAGAGGTCTTTCCTGATGATTTGCTAGGTATTCCTCCCTACCAGGAGATTGACTTCGGTATTGACCTCCTTCCCGATACGCAGCCTATATCTATTCCTCCTTACAGGATGGCTCCAACTAAGCTAAAAGAATTGGAGGATCAGTTAAAAGATTTACTAAATAAGGGCTTCATTAGACTGAGCCAGTATCCATGGGGCGCACTAGTATTATTTATTTAGAAGAAAGATGGTTCCCTTTGTATGTGCATTGATTATCGATAGTTGAATAAAGTCACCATCAAGAACACGTATTCCTTACCCAGGATTGATGATTTGTTCGATCAACTTCAGGGTGCAAAGTGTTTCTCGAAGATAGATCTCAGATATAGGTATCTTCAGCTCAGTGTCTGGGAGAGTGATATCCCGAAGATGACATTCAGAACACGGTATGGTCATTACGAGTTTGTAGTTATGTCTTTTAGACTAACGAATGCCCCTACAGCTTTCACGGAGCTGAAGAACAAGGTGTTCAAGCCATATTTGGACATGTTCATAATCGTGTTCATTGATGACATCTTGATATACTCTTGGAACGAGGAGGAGCATGACGCTCACTTGAGAGTAGTGCTCTAGACCCTCAAGGACTGCTAATTGTATGGAAAGTTTAGCAAGTGTGAGTTTTGGTTGGAATCCGTGGAATTCTTAGGCCATGTGGTGTCTGAAGAAGGCATAAAAGTAGACTCGCAGAAAATTGAGGCGTTGAAGAATTGGCCCAGACTGGTGAATCCTTCGAATATTCAGAGTTTCTTGGGCTTATCTAGCTACTATTGGAGGTTTTGTTGAGGGTTTCTCATCCATTGCATCTCCTTTGACTAAGTTGACTCAGAAGAAAGTGAAGTTTCAGTGGTCGAAGGCTTGTGAGAAAAGCTTCCAAGAGTTGAAGGCTCGGCTTACTTGGCACCAGTGTTGACCCTACCCGGGGGTAACGATGGTTTATTGATGTATTGTGATGCTTCCAGAGTTGGACTTGGGTGTGTGTTGATCATCGTGGTAGGGTGATAGCTTATGCCTCTCGACAGTTGAAGGTGCATGAGAAGAATTACCCGACCCATGATCTGTAATTGGCTGCGGTGGTGTTCTCATTGATGATATGGCGACATTACTTGTATGGGGTCCATGTGGATGTATTTACGGATCACAAGAGCTTTCAATATGTTTCACACAAAAGGATCTAATTCTTCGGCAAAGGAGGTGGTTGGAGTTACTTAAGGATTATGACATGAGTGTCCTTTAGCACTCGGGCAAGGCTAATGTGGTTGCGGGATGCACTCATTAGGCTGTCAATGGAGAGTGTGTCCCATGTGGATGAGGGAAAGAAGGAATTGGTGAAAGACATTCACCGGCTTGCAAGGCTGGCAGTTAGATTGATCGATTCGACCGATTGCGGTGTTGTTATGCATAACGGGTCAGAATCATCCTTGGTAGTTGATGTTAAATTCAGGAAAGATGAGGATCCAATATTGAGGAAGTTGAAGGAGGCAGTGCAGAGTCATAAAGTGGAGGTTTTTTCCCAAGGGGAGATGGTGTGCTATGATACCAGGGTCAACTATGTGTTCTGGACGTTGATAATTTGAGAGTTCGGATATTGCATGAGGCACATGGTACCAGATATTCTATTCATCCAGGATCCACGAAAATGTATTGGGATTCGCGAGAAATCTATTGGTAGGATAGTATGAACAAGGATATTGCAGAGTTCGTAGAAAAATGTCTAAACTGTCAGCATGTGAAAGTCGAGCATCAAAGACCTAGAGGTGTACTTCAGGATATTACCATTCCCACTTGGAAGTGGGAAGAAATCAATATGGACTTCATTACAGGACTACCTCGTACTCTCCGATAATATGACTCCATTTGGGTAGTGGTGGAAAGGTTGACCAAGGCTGCACACTTCCTACTGGTCAAAACCACAAATTTAGTAGGTGATTATGCTAAGATGTAAATTCGGGAGTTGGTTTGGCTTTATGGAGTTCCCTTGTCTATTATCTCAGACAGAGGTACTCAGTTTACCTCTCAATTCTGGCGTTCTTTTTAAAAAGGACTTGGGATGCAGGTTAAGTTCAGTACAACCTTCCATCCGCAAATAGACAACCAGGTAGAACGAACCATTCAGACCCATGAGGATATGTTGAGGGCATGCGTTATGGATTTTAAAGGTAGTTGGATGATCATTTTCCCTTGATCGAGTTTGCTTATAATAACAGTTACCACTCCACTATTCGGATGGCATTGTTCAAGGCTCTTTATGGGCGGAGGTGTAGATCTCCCATCGGATGGTTCAAGGTTGGTGAGGCAGCAATGATAGGACCAGATTTAGTTCACGAGGCGATGATGAAGGTTTAGTTGATAAGGAACCGGTTGAAAATCCCTCAGAGTCATCAGAAATCGTATGTTGATGTGAGGAAAAGAGATTTGGAGTTTGACGTGGACGACTGGGTATTTCTAAAGGTGTCTCCCATGAAGGGAGTCATGCAGTTCCGGAAGAAAGGTAAACTCAGTCCCCGCTATGTTGGCCCCTATGGGGTCGTGAGAAGAGTTGGTAAGGTGGCGTATGAGTTGGACTTTCCCTCGAAACTATCTTCTGTTCATCCCATCTTTCATGTGTCACTTTTGAAGAAGTGCTTGGGTGATCCAGCCTTGGTAGTTCCGATGGACAGCAGTGGAGTGAAGGACAGCCTCAGTTATGAAGAAATTCCCGTTGAAATCTTGGATCGGCAGGTTCGGAGGCTGATAAACAAAGAAGTAGCTTCAGTAAAGGTGTTATGGAGAAATAACATATTGAGGGAGCTACGAGGGAAGCTAAAGAAGATATGAAAGCTAAATACCTTCATTTGTTCCCTATTGTCTCAGTTTCAGTTTGAGGTACCAGTTTTACCATAAACCTTTAATCAGATTTTCCCATTCAGTTCATGTGTACAAGTTTTTTTTATGATATGGTAAATGTATGTGATGTCTGAATTTAGTTTAGCTATGTAGTTCCTTTCGGAGTAGTCATTTCATCAGTTTTTGACTTAAATGACTGGTTATTGTATATGGTGATAGCTTGTTTCTGAGTTTTCTGCATGTTTCTAACATTTGAGGACAAATGTTCCCAAGGAGGAGATATTGTTATACCTTGAGAATTCAAGAATCGGTCCCGGAAGTGAATCAGAGATAAATCGAAAAAATGTTGTAGTAGTGCAGGAGGAGTCATTAGACGACTTGTCAGGGGACCCCACGAGTCATCAAGTGAGTTGTGGGAAGGCCTAGAAGGATGAGGGACTCGAGGTCCCCACAGGCGATGTAACGACTAGTGGTCAGCCACCACGAGTCGTCATGTCAGTCGTGCGGTGGTTCTAGAGGAAGATTGTAAAATTGATCCAGTGCACTTGACAGGAGATTGCAACTAGTCGTGGCTGCTGGGGACGAGTCGTCGTGTCACTCCTTAGCAGCCCCGACAGACCAGTTATCCAGTGAACTTGACGAGCGAACAAACGGATCATGAGCCCTAGTGACGAGTCGTCGGGTCGTCCGTTAGGACCCCCTGATAGTTATTTTCAGCGATATCAGTAAGGGCTTTTCCATAATTTTTAAGTTCTAAGAGCCTATACTACATTATTTTAATCTCGTATTAGAGGGTTTTCAACAGAGAAAAACCTATCTTAGGCCATTACTTTCATGCATGCAAGGTTGGGGTATGAGGAGAAGAATCAAGGTGAATTCTCAAGGTTTTCGAAGGGGAATCTTGGCCAGGCAATTAGGAAGAGTTAGAATTCTTCAATCCCAGGTATGTAAGGCTATGAGTGGGCGCTTCCTTCTACACCCATGCCCATTCCCTATCAAATTGTGATTGGTTTGTAATGATCAAGTATGGGGTTTCGTTCAATTGCATGATTCTTACATCTCTATTCATGGGTATGATTAAATTGAGTTGCTATTGATGATTTACCAAGCTTGGACGGATTCTAACTTAATTTTTTTTACAAAATTGTTTTTCTAAAAATTGAATCTAAAACGCTCGTGTGTGGATAGTTCATAATAGAAGTGATTGCGGAAGAATGTGATGATGATGGAATAGATGATGAAAGGCATGTTTCCAACCTTACCCATGATTTTGATGATATTTTCAAAGAAGATTAAATAGACCCAAGTATGGTAGAGCTTTGGGTGATGCCAATATGATGTTTTCAAATTGTGATTTCCCCGACATGAGCTTACCTCATGGTTGATATGAAATTTTCCTTTAACCCTTATTATGAATTCTAGCTTGTGGTATGTTTCAAAGTAAAGCCTTCTCTATGCTTAAATCCTTAATTGGTATTCATATTATTGTCGAGCTTTGTCAAGGTGAATGTTAAGCTTCATTTCACATGATGTTGAGTCTAAGTATGATTTCATTTTAAGCTTTGTCGAAATAACATTGTTGAGCTTCATATTTATATGATGTCTAGTGTGTGCATGATTTCATAATGAACTATGTCAATAGACTATGTTGAGCTTCGTTTCATACGAAGTTGAGTTTATGCATGATTTCATGTTGAGCTTCGTCAGTAGACGATGTTGAGCTTCATATTTATATGATGTAGAGCATTGCATGGTTTTGGGAGAAGAGTCTAGCACCAAGCGGGCTAAGGGTCAATAACCCTACTCCCCAGAACTACATGCCAACTTAGGTTGATTCTATTATATAATTGGGACCTCCCTTGTGAGCTATCCCCAGCCCGATTGGCCCTTCAGCTTGATATCGATATCATCATAGCGTCCTTAGCCATGGCAAGGTTTTGGATGGCTCTTCCCATTTGAGTGTAATAGTTGGGACCACGTAAGCTTTATCGTGGTTTGTCAATTAAGTGACGAGTCTCCCACTATCTATATCATACGAATTTGCATATCCATTACTAATGATAATTACCTTATGTATGCATGTTCAAAAAGCAATATTTGACTCATTGTTCAGCTTTTGATATAAATATATACTTTAGCTTTGAGTCATTCGGGTCAGTTATGAGGTTCTAAAGCCATACATGAACACATTATGATAAAAGTACGACTTCAGAATGAATGCATGCAGTCTTCTATTTACTCTTTAAAGATTATTACATGTGTGAATGGTTTTACATGATTTATGTTATCAAAGCATTTTAACTTACCTTGCATACTCGGTACATTCCACATACTGACCGCATAACTTCTATGCGGCATCGTTTCATGATGTAAGATCCGTATCACAGGTTCAACCCTGTTCGTAGTTGCTTATCATAGTTAGCACCGGCTAGATTGGTGAGTCCTCATCTTTCGAGGACTAGACTTTCAGTTACCTTGGGTGTATTTTCTGTTTCAGTATTTTTGAGCTAGTTGGGGATGTTGTCCCATCAGCTCATCCAGATTAGAGGCTTATCAGACTTAGATATGTATTCAACTACATACGTTCATTCCGTTGTTATGTTAGGTTAGATTTCCGCTGAGTTATGATTATGTTTCTTCATGTTTATTGACTAAGTTAGTTAAATGCTTATGTCGTGGGTTGACTTGGGGTCTCTCGGGGTCCCTTGTCCCGTGTCTATGATCCGGGTCTCCTCTCTCGGGTCATTACATTTTATATCTATATCGAAGATTTCTTATTAGACTTATAGAAGGGATTTGGCTTAATTAGTTTGGACCCTTTGTATGGTCCGTTCGCATGCGCGCACCTAATGGCTCTTTATGTTTATTCTACTACTTATAAGGCCGTCCTTGTCTGGGACTCATAATGACTTACTACCCTCGTAGGAATAGGATTAAAGATTGGAGCATATGGATTTAACTGATAATGCTGCATATAAGATTGACTGCTACAGTGATGGATGCTTGGTGTAATACCCCGAAATCCCCTAAGATCACGCTTGAGGGTTCATATGAAGAAAAATAGGAAATTCTGCACCAGGTCACAGGACGAGTCATCCAGTGAACTGTGAGGAGACTTCACAAGTTGTGAAGTGACTCGTAAAGATAAGGGGGAGTTGGCAACTATTAGTTTTCTAGGGGTGACCATGAATGGAGTAACGAGTCGTGGTATAGCCAATGACTCATTACATTAGTCATGGCCAAGAGGGTTAATGATTCAAGGGGTGAGTTCCGGAGATGGCACAAAAGGAATCCATGAGTCATGAAGTGACTCCACGACTCATAGAGTTGGTCATGGTCAGGAGTAGGTTGGATGTTTAATTTTGGGCAGTGTTCATCAGGTGTGTGTCACCATGAGTCGTGGTGTCCCTCGTGGTGCTTGGCAGTGAATGATTTTTCTGCATTTTAGTAAGGATGTTTTCGTAATTCCTAAGCCCCTAGGTCCAAAACTACGTCATTTTAAACTCAGTTAAAAGGGTATTAAGGGTTCTTAACCTATTATAAACCTTTCCATTCCATGCGTGCAAGATTTAGAAGTTCATTAGAGATCAAGCTAGAGGATTCCTTAGACTCTTCCTCAATTCACTTGGGTTTTCAAGGGAGATTGTGAAATGAACGTACTCAGGTATGTAGGGTTATGAAGGGGAGTATTCCTTCATTTCCATGCCCAAATCCTCTTCTAAATTCATGAAATTCATGGTTGATGAATCGAAGGGGTTTAACCCAATTGCTGAAATTCTCTAAATATCTATCATGGGTAAATTTTGTTCATGTTTCTAATGTTGTTTTAAGATTCATGGGCATTTTTTTATAATGATTTCAATAAAAAATTATGATTTCAAAGTTTTACAAATATGATGCCCAAACATAAAAGTTCATGAAGAGTTGAGATTATGATCTACGTTTTCAAGTATGAGGAGATGTCTATGTTGAAAGTATGATTTTGAATTACCCATGTCTGTATCCATGTTTTTGGCTATCATGTTTATTTCAAAGCATTTTTAGGTTTGGGCAAGACCATATGGTCAATTATGTTTCATGATTTACTTCAATTTCATGATATTAGATTACCCATGGTTTTTGAGTCTAGACTACCACTTTTCAACTTGTCGTATGGTTTGAGTTAAGGCTTCTCATGTTTGAGTTTTCAAATTATGTATGTAATATGATGATCAGCTTTGTTGAAAGACGATGGTTCAGCTTTGTTAAAAAATAATGGAGAGCATATGCATGTTTTTGGGAGTAATGTCTAGCACCGAGTAGGTTAAAGGTTCAGATAACCCTGCGCCTCAGAACTACGTGCTAACGTAGGTATGTTCATATTCTTGGGACCTCCCTTGTGAGCATCCCATGCCGCCAAGGGGTCTTCAGCTTGATATTGATATCATGGTAGCGCCCTTAACCATGGCAAGGCTTTGGACGACTCTGCCCATTTGAGTGTAATAGTTGGGAACCACGTAAGCTCTATTGTGGTAATGTCAGTTATATGATGAATCTATCATTGTTCCTCATGATTTAAGTGATGCATGTTCATCAGTCATAATATTATGTTTTTAGCAGGTTTGACCTACTGTTCAGTCGTACTTATGATTATCAATTTCAACTTTGGGTCATTCAATTCAGTTATGAAATTTCATTTTGTTTAAATTATGCTTTCAGATAATAGTATGCAAGCCTTACTCTCATAATCTTATGATAAAATTTTTTATAATATGCATAATTTCTGATTTTACTTATTTAGCAGTTTTACTTACCTTGGATACTAGGTATATTCCAAGTACTGACTGCATACTCTATTTTGTATCATTTCATGATACAGGCTCGTACGTTCAGGTTCAGTCTCGCTGTTAGCCAGATCCTCAGAGTTAGCATTTCTCAGCTTGTTGGTGAGTCCTTATCCTTCGAGAACCTTCTCATCAGTTTATTATCAGTATTCTTAGTTTCAGTTTATTAGTGAGTTAGTTGGAGTCTTATCCCATCAACTCATTAGATTGTAGAGGCTTATCATACATAGTATATATTCAACTTTAGATCAGTGTTATGTATTCCGTTGTTCATACATTATAGATATTCAGACATCCATTATTTCAAATGTTAGATTTCCGCATTTATTATGTTGAGCATTAGTTGTCATGTTCATGCAATGGGTTGACTTGGAGCCATTTATGTTTCTATGTTCCGTGTCTAGATCTGGGTCTATGTTCGGGTCGTGACAAACTTGGTATCAGAGCATTAGGTTTGAAGTGTCCTAGGGTGTCTTAATGCTGCGTTAAGTAAAGTCCTTTTCATGGGTGTGAAGCACGCCACACTTATGATGAGGAGGCTATGAAGCATTTTAGGAAATTTTCCTTCTTTCATGATCTATGTCGTGTGATGAAATGTCTCTCTATACTTGTAACTCATGCTATACACGTTTATAGAATCATGCCTCCACTGTATTTTTTGATTGGTTCTTTCCCCGAGAGATGGGGAAAATTAAGGCAGGTGAGTTTGTGAACCAGAGGCAAAACAATATGATGGTTCAGGAGTATGCTTTAGAGTTCACCCACTTGTCCAAATATGCACCTGAGATGGTGGCGAATCAAAGGGCTTGAGTGAGCCAATTCATGTATGGGATAGTAGACTATTTAGTCAAAGATTGTCGGACCACTATACTTCATTAGGATATTGATTTCTCACGTTTGGTTATGTATGCCCAGCACATAGAGGCCCAACAGATAGAGGCAGTACAGGTGAGTGAGGGGGAGAGAGAGGGAAAGAGGGCCAGGACCAACAGTTTTGGGTTCCCTCAACAGAGGCCTGGTGGTGGGAATTGTCAGCAGTCCTACAAGAGATCATCAGCCCCAGCGCCATCATTAGCGAGTGTGCCATCCAGATCACGGCGTGAGTAGAGGGGGCGCGGGTCAGGCTCTCGAGGTTAGGGGAGCAGACCTATAGAGCCTACCATTCCAAGTTTTGACAGGTGTGGTAGGAGGCACACTAGTCAGTTCTTAGCAGGTACATGTGCTTGTTTCGGGTGTGGGAAGCCCGGAAATATGCTCAAAGACTATCCATCAGCTAGAGGGAGAAAGGGTATAGGCCGAGACTAGCCACTAGTTCAGCAGCCCCACCAACATGCTCAACTCAGCAAGGTGCCGCCACTAGTGTAGAAGGTAGTCAGCGTCGGAACAGGTTCTATGCCCTCACATCTTGTTAGGAGCAGGAGGTTTCTCCAGATGTAGTCACTGGTATGTTATGAATATTTCACCTTGATGTTAATGCATTCTTAGATCCAGGGGCTACCTTATCTTTTCTGATAACCTATGTTGCTAGTAGTTTCGGAGTCGATCCTGAAATCCTATCAAATCCCGATTCAGTTAAAGCATGACGAGTGTACATAAATTGCCCTCCCACAGTCCTTCAGAAAGCCACTTCAGCAGATTTAGTAGAGCTATCCATGATGAATTTTGATGTTATCTTTGGTATGGATTGGCTAGATGCATGTTATGCCTTAGTAAAGTGTAAAACCCGTGTGGTAGAGTTTCGATTTTCGGGTAAGCCAGTCCTAGAGTGGAAGTGTAGGTCAGCTGTGCCTGTAGGTCGTTTCATTTCCTACCTTAAGGCCAAAAAAATGATCTCTAAGTGTTGCGTGTACCGTCTTGTTTAGTTTAAGGATGTTATATCCATAACTCTTACTATACAGTCAGTTCCTATAGTGCGTGAATATCAAGAAATATTTTTGAATGATCTACCGGGGATCCCTCCAGTGCGGGAGATTGACTTTGGCATCAACCCTCTTCCTGATACACAACCTATATTTATTATTCCTTACATAATGGTTTCAGCTGAGCTAAAGGTGTTGAACGAGCAGTTGAAGGACCTCTTAGACAAGGGTTTCATCAGACCTAGCAAATCCATGTGGGGTGCACCGTTCTCTCTGTCTGGAAGAAGGATGGTTCCCTTCGAATGTGCATAGTTTATCGGTAATTGAATAATATCACAATCAAAAATAGGTATCCCCTCCCCAGAATTGATGACTTGTTTGACCAGCTTCAGGGTGCCAAGTGTTTTCCAAGATAGACGTCAGATTTGGATATCATCAACTTCGAGTTAGAGAGAGTAACATTTCAAAGACAACCTTCAGGACTCGGTATGGTCACTATTAGTTTGTATTTATGTCTTTTGGACTAACGAATGCTCCTGCAGCTTTGATTGATCTGATGAATAGGGTGTTCAAGCCATACTTGGATATGTTCGTGATCGTGTTCATAGATGACATTTTTATACTCTCAGAGCGAGGAGGAGCATGTCGCTCATTTGAGGGTGGTACTACAAACTCTTAAGGATCGCCAGCTGTATGCTAAATTCAACAAGTATGAGTTTTGGCAGAACTCAGTAGCATTTGAGTCATGTGTCAAGTGAAGGTATACATGTGGTCTCTCAAAAGATAGAAGGGTGAATAATTGGCCCAAATCAATTAGCCCTTCAAATATCAGGAGTTTCTTGGATTTAGCTGGTTACTACCGGAGGTTTGTTGAAGGGTTTTCATCCATTGTGGCACCATTGACTAAGTTGACCCAGAAGAAAGTGAAGTTTCAACAGTCGAAGGCATGTGAGAATATCTTCCAGGAGTGGAAGACTCGACTCACCTCAGCATCAGTGTTGACTCTACCTGAGGGTATCGATGGATTTGTGGTATACTGTGACGCCTCGAGGATTGACCTTGGTAGTGTATTAATGTGGCATGGTAAGGTTATAACCTATGCTTCCAGGAAGCTTAAGGTCCATGAAAAAAGTGATCCAACTCAGAACTTCAAGTTCGCAGCGGTAGTATTCACCTTGAAAATTGGAGACACTATCTGGACAGGGTCCATGTGGATGTGTTTACGGACTACAAAAGCCTACAGTATGTGTTTACCTAAAAGGATCTAAATCTACATCAAAGAAGGTGGTTGGAGCATCTTAAAGATTATGATATGAGTGTACTTTATCGTTCGAGCAAGGATAATATGGTGGAGGACGCTTATAGCAGACTATCTATGGAGAGTGCGTCTCATGTAGATGAGGGGAGGACAGAGTTGGCGAAGGATGTGTACCGGCTCACACGACTAGGAGTTCGTCTTGTTGATTCAACAAATGGTGGTGTCATTGTTCAGAACGGATCATAATCTTCTTTGGTGACTGAAATCAACGATTGGCAAGACGAGGATCCTATTTTGGTAAAGTTGAAGGAAGCTGCTCAGAATCAGAAGGTGGAGGTCTTCTCTTAAGGGGGAGATGATGTACTTCAAAATCATGGTCGTTTGTGTGTCCAGGTGTTGGTTATTTGAGAGATTAGATGTTGCATGAGGCTCATAGTTCCAGATGTTCTATACATCCAGGTACCACCAAAATGTACCGTGACTTACGGGAAGTCTATTGGTGGACTGGAAAAAAGAAGTACATAGCAGAGTTCGTGGCTAAGAGTCCGAATTGTCAAAAGGTGAAAGTTGAGCATCAACGACCTGGAGGACTGCTTCAAGACATTTGTATCCCTACTTGGAAATGGGAGGAAACTACCATGGACTTTATTACAGTGTTTCCTTGTACCCATTGACAGTACAACTCTATTTAGGTGGATGTAGATAGGTTGACTCAGGAAACTCATTTTCTACTGGCCAAAACTACCAATTCAGCGGAGGATTATGCAATATTGTATATTCCAGAGTTAGTTCGGTTGCATGGAGTACCGTTGTCTATCATATCAGATAGAGGTGCTCAGTTTACCTCCCAATTTTGGAGATCGTTTTAGAAAGGACTCGGTACTCAGGTCAAGCTTAGTATAACTTTTCACCTGTAGATAGATGGTCAGGCCGAGGGAACCATTCAGACTCTTGAGGACATGTTGAAAGCATGTGTGATTGATTTTAAAGGTAGTCGGGATGATCATTTACCTCTCATTGAGTTTGCATATAACAACAACTGTCGTTCCAGCATTCAGATGGCTCCATTTGAGTCTCTTTATGGGCGGAGGTGTAGATTACCTATTGGTTGGTTCGAAGTCGGTGAAGCTATGTTGATAGGACCAGATTCAGTTCACGAGGCTATGGATAAAGTCCATATTATAAGGGAAAGGTCGAAAACAGCTCACAGTCGTCAAAAGTCCTATGCTTATTTGAGGAGAAGAGAACTTGAGTTTGAAGTTGATGATTGGGTATTTCTGAAGGTATCTCCCATGAAGGGAATGATGAGATTCGGAAAGAAGGGGAAACTTAGTCCCCGCTATGTTGGCCCGTACAGGATTGTGAGACGTGTTGAAAATATGGCTTATTGGAGTTGTCCTCAGAATTGGCTTCAGTACATCAAGTTTTCCATGTATCGATTTTAACGAAGTGCATAGGTGATTCAACTTTGGTTTTTCCGGTGGAGTGGTGTGAAGGATTTCTTTAGCTATGAAGAGGTTCTAGTTGAAATACTTGATCTTCAGGTTCAAATGTTAAGAAACAAAGAAGTAGCTTCAGCGAAGGTTTTGTGGAGAAATTATCATGTTGAGGGAGCTACATGGGAATCCGGAGCAGATATGATGGCTAAATACCCACATCTCTTCCCTTCCGTTTTAGTTCCAGCTTGAGGTATTAGTTTCCTCCTTAGTACTCTACTTAGTTTCATGTTCAGTTCATGTGTTCCAGTTTCTTTCATGTCAGTTCATGCATGTATGATTCATGAATTCAGTTTAGTCAAGTATTTCAGTTCGGAGTCAGTCACTCCGTCAATTTTCAGCTTTAGATGTTTACTATTTGGGATGACAGTTCTATTCCCCAACTTATTAGTATGTTCATTCACATTTGAGGATGAATGTTCCTAAGGTGGAGATATTGTAATACAGCAAAAGCCCATAAGATCAAACCCAAGGATTCAAATAGAGAAAACTAGGAAATTCTGCACCAGGTCACAAGAGGAGACTTCACAAGTCGTGAAGTGACTCATGAAGTGAAGGGGGAGTTGGAAACGATTAGTGATTTGGGGGTGACCACAAAGGAAGTAACGAGTCATGGTATAGCCAATGACTCATTACGTTAGCCGTGGCCAAGAGGGTCAATGATTCAATGGTTGAGTTCCGGAGATGGCACGAAAGGAAGCCATGAGTCATGGAGTGACTCTATGACTCATAGAGTTGGTCGTGGTTAGGAGTAGGTTGGATGTTTAATTGGGTAGTGTTCATGGTGTGGGTCACCACATTCGTTAGGTACACCACGAGTAGTGGTGTCCCTCGTGGTGACTAGCAGTGAGTAATTTTCCTGCATTTTAGTAAGTGTGTTTTTGTAATTCCTAAGCCCCTAGGTCCTAAACTACATCATTTTAAGCTCATTTAGGAGAGTTTTAAGGGTGCTTAACCTATTCTAAGCCTTCCCATTCCATGCATGTAAGATTTTGAAGTTCATTGGAGATCAAGCTAGAGGATTCCTTAGACTCTTCCGCAATTCACTTGGGTTTCGAAGGGAGATTGTGAAATCAAAATACCCAGGTATGTTGGGTTATGAATGGGAGTATCCTTCACTTCCATGCACAAATCCTCTTCCATATTCACGAAATTCAAGGTTTAGAATCTAATGTTTTTAACCGAATTGGTGAAATTCTGCAAGTATCTATCATTAGGTAAATTCTATTCATGTTTTTTATTTAATGTTTTTTTAAGATTCATGGGTATGTTTTATAATGATTTCAATTACAAATTATGATTTCCAAATTTTACAAATATGATGTCCAAACATGAAAATTTATGAAAAGTTGAAATTATGATCTATGGTTTCAACTATGATGAGATGTCTATGATGAAAGTATGATTTTGAATTACCCATGTCTATATCCATGTTTTTGACTATTAGGTCTATTTCAAAGCATGTTTAAATCTTGGCAAGCGCATATGATCAAGTATGTTTCATGATTTACTTCTATTTCATGTTATTAGCTTACCACATGATTTTGGAGTATAGACTCCCACTTTTAAGCTTGTGGTATGGTTTGAGTCAAGACTCCTCATGTTTGAGTTTTCAAATTATGTATGTAATATGATTATCAGCTTCGTCGAGAGATGATAGTTCAACTTCGTTGAAAAATGATAGAGAACATATGCATGTTGTTTGGAGTAGTATCTAGCACCGAATAGGCTAAGGGTTCAGATAACCCCGTGCCTCAGAACTACATGCAAATGTAGGTATGTTCAGATTCTTGGTTCCTCCCTTGTGAGCTTGCCATGCCCCCAAGGGGCCTTCATCTTGATATTGATATCATGGTAGTGCCTTTAGCCTTGGTAAGGATTTGGACGGCTCTGCCCACTTGAGTGTAATAGTCAGTAACCACGTAAGCTCTATCATGGTAATGTCGGTTATATAACGAGTCTCCCATTGTTCCTCATGATTCAGTAATGCATGTTCATCAGTCATGATATTATATTTTCAATAGGTTTGACCCAATGTTCAGTCTTACTTATGATCAATTTCATCTTAGGGTCATTCGATTAAGTTTTGATATTTCGTTATGTTTAAATCATGTTTTCAGATAATAGTATGCAAGACTTACTCTCAGAATCTTATGATAAAATATTTTATAATATGCATGATTTCTGATTTTGCTTATTTAGTGATTTTACTATTACACCGCGTAAATTCTTGACAAGATGGCCTATTCGCATGTTGGTTAAGAGTTTTATAATTCCATAAATGCTAGAAAAAGGCCCGGGGGAAGACCGGACGAGCGCCACATCGAACCATCGCAAGAGGAGGCTGGGCAGACCCCCTCCGCGATGGCCAACGTGTCACGAAGGGCTCACCTCCGTGATGGCCAACGTGCCATGGAAGTGAAGTTGAGCCTCAACTATATAAAGCCTCCACTTCGGTTTTTTAAAGACAATTATCATAATTTCAGAAAACAAACCAGAAAACAAAGGGTACGAAGAGTTCCTTCAAAATTCCTTCCATTTACGCTATTAAACGCGGTCCAAACTCGAATTAATATTGGGTAGTGAAGTATTAAGCTGCAGCGAGCATTCCTGCGGGGTTAGTTTCGTGAAATTCGGCCGGCGAACCGTTGTCCTACCGAGCTAAGGTAAGTGGAATTTCTCCAAATTAGTGTCAATATACTCCTAGCCCTAAATTGAGTATTTCTCCCTTATGGACTTACGAGAAATTGAGAGTTTTTAGTTGTTTTTTGATAAGTCAAAGTTTGGGCTATATATATATATTCAAAGTAGTGTTTTCTTTCGGAATATTGGTGAATTTACTTCTAAATGCTATATATATGAATACAGTTGGAAGAAATAGCTGGATATTGACCGAGTTACGTCAGTTAGTCCAGAAGTCAAAAACTGCGGTATGTAAAGCCAGTTTTTTCGGCAAGTTAGTAATTCTAGTATAGTAAAATAGAATAAGTTCCAGAAGCCGAGTATTAAGTATTTTTGTGTTATTATGTCATTTTCAGAATAAAAGTCAGTAAATCAGTATTAAACACCGAGATATTATTTTAGACCCAGTACCATATTCAGTCTAATTCAGCCAGAGATTCAGAATAGAATATTAGAACATGAACAGTATTATCAGATTTATTGTACATGTTATATGTGATTATTGTTGTTTGTTGAGACCTGATTGTGTTATGTGGGCACCCTTAGAGTTTCCTTGCCGCCCCAGGGTTAATAGTTGTGTCAACTCGCCCGCCAGAGGGTGAGGATACGTCACTCCAAGGAGTGGCATGCTTTCTGCAGTAGGACGAAGATGGGATGCAGCATTCCCCATAGCAGGCTGATCAGCATTATAGCATACCCTGTCGAGCGCTTGCGCCCAGGGCACAGATTACAGATTGCAGATACAGATCTAAGATTACAGATACAAATCTCAGATCACAGTTACAGGAGTCCTCCGGACTCAGATACAGTTATAGTCAGGGGCCCAGAGAGCCCAAGCTGCATACCCAGGGGGGCTGGCGGGGTGCTCATAGTTATTAGGTGAGTGGAGTGAATTTATTTTTAGATGGTTTGACTCGGGTAGGGGTATATAGATTGCGTTTTGATTGGAACCTTCCGGCTTATGGGGGCTAGTATAGGTTCTTGTATGCTATATATAGATATGTTACTTATTATATATATATATGTATATATGTCACTTATTAAATTGATAGATAGCAGGGCGCCGCATCCACAGGTACGATTCTTATCTTCTTTCCAGTACAGTTAAGCTCAGTACAGATTCTGCTATTCTAGACAGTTTTAGCTATCCTCTGTCATTTTAGTAACTATCATTATTACTGCTTATCTTCAGATATGTTTGGTTTGCTTTGCATACTCGGTACCAATGGTACTGACGCCCGTTTGGGGGCGCTGCATTACTTGCCTACAGGTACTCATAGACGAGGAGCCGATCCCTCATAATTCCAGCCAGCACATTGAGTCATCAGCTCCAGTCATCCGGAGCTAGACAGCTAGAGGTTTATTCCTTTTCTTTTATTGTACAATATGGGTAGGCCGGGGCCCTGTCCCGACCATCTTATCAGTATTCTTAGAGGCTTGCAGATTGTATATTCCCTATGGTTAGTTGTACCAGTCATGTGAGGCCGTGTGTATGTTTTAGTTTGTCTACGATGGTGGGGTGAGGCCTTATTCAGTTGGTAGTGGTGATCTTGTTGGTCACATATTAGTTTAGCACTTGTTTTCTTGATTCAGAAATAACTAGACAGCATGGTGGCCTTGTTGGCCCGCATAGGTTCCCTATTGATTCAGTTGTTCTGGGTAGCTGTTGTTTTCTTACAGGTGGCTATAGGCCTAGTCGGCCGGAGGATATATTTACAACCGTTATATAGCCCGTTGTTTTCTTGAATCAAGAGTTAGAGCCAGCCTGGCATCAGAAGTGCTTAGGCTCAGCTAGTCCAGCAGTCCAGGTCCTAGTAGGGCACCAGGTGCCAGTATTGCCTCCCAAGGCGGGGCGTGACAAACTTGGCATTAGAGCCAGGTCGTGTCCCAGGGAGTCTGCAAGCCGTGCTATGTAGAGCTTGTCTATGGATGTGTTGTGCACCACATACCATAGGCAGGAGGCTGCAAGGCATAATAGGATGGTTACTCTTTCGTCATACTCAGTCATGCTATAGAGCAGTACAGTATAGGGTCGAGTCCCTAAAACTTATCATACTCTTTATTTACAGATAAAATAGCAGACCAGCGACACCCTGCCACAGGTAGAAGACTGGATACCGTAGCAGGAGAAGGCACCAGCAGGATGCCTCAGCCTCACTTAGAATCAGCCCGATCTATGGGCAATACAGAGGCATCATCACGACCTTCTTAGCAGTCCCCACCTCACCAGGAGCTACTCGGAACGATACCGCCTCTGACAGTTCCTGTACCTACACCATCCGACCAGGAAATTCGAAGTGCAGTAGTTATGTTGGCACAAATGATGGCTACTCAGCGCCAGTCAGTGCCACCCATAATGGCAAAGTCATTAGGTGGGCCTGGCAGTTCGAGGGTCCGAGAATTCTTGGCACTAGGTCCCCCACAGTTCACAAGGTTGGATCAGGCAGAGGACCCCCCGAACTTCCTGGATCAGATGCAGAAAATCTTTCGGGTTATGCATGTGACATCTACAGAATCAGTTGAGTTAGCGGTATTCCGACTGCGGGATATTGTTGTGTTATGGTACGAGAGTTGGGAAAGGTCCCAAGGGAGAGATGTTGCCCCTCTGACCTGGTCTAGCTTTTTAGAGGCCTTCCTGGACCGTTATCTACCACAAGAAATCCAACAGGCCTGGATGGACCATTTTTTACATTTGGAACAGGGGGCGAGGAGTGTACGGGAATACACTCTACTGTTCGATTCCTTAGCCTGCTATGCTCCAGCCTTTGTGGACACCATGCCATCTAGAGTACACCAGTTTATTATGGGTCTGAACCCAGAATATATTGAGGCATGCATGACAGCTACGCTGCGGGGGGATATGGATATTGCTCGAGTGCATGCCTTTGCCCAAACTATTGAGGGCCTTAGACAACGACAACAGGATAGCAGATGAATAAATTAGGAACATCACCGCAGGGATAGATCAGATGAAATACAGAGGGAGATTCAGAGATGACCTAGGCCACGACTGTCAGATTTGCCACCTAGACCCCCACGTCCGTCACAGCAGCAGAGAGGTAGATTCAGTCGCAGAGGACAGTCAGAGTCTGGCGGCAGTTCTCGAATGGTAGATTCACCTGAGCAGAGGAGGGCAGAGCAGAGAAGGTTTACACCCCCACCTTGCCCTATTTGCAGCCGACCTCATATTGGAGCTTGCAGATATAGCTCCACAGGGTGTTATATATGCAGGCAGGAGGGTCATGTGATGAGAGACTATCCAGCCAGGGGTCAGGGTAGCCAAGATAGATAGGACAGGGCGTCAGCAGGGCTGCGAACTCCAGCAGCCTCGACAGCGCGTAGGCCCTCAGTCTCAGCAGGTAGAGGCCGAGGCAGATCAGGGGACTCTAGTTCAGGTACGGGCCCAAACCATACCTATGCATTACCACGGAGGCAGAACTCAGAGGCATCACCAGATGTGGTGACAGGTATGATGACTATTTGCTCACACCCTGCTTATGTATTAATTGATCCAGGATCTACTTTGTCCTACGTTACCCCATTTGTGGCTCGACAATTCAGTATTATACCAGAGTTGCTTCAACAACCCTTTTCAGTATCTACACCCGTCGGTGACTCCATCATATCCAGAAGGGTGTATCGAGGGTGTACAATAGAGGTTGCTGATCGTCAGACTACATTAGATCTGGTAGAATTGGAGATGATTGATTTTGATGCCATTATGGGTATGGATTGGTTAGTGTCATGCTATGCCTATGTAGAATGCTGGACCAAGATGTTCCGATTCCACTTTCTAGGGGAGGCAGTATGAGATTGGAAGGGAAGTAAAGCTATGCCAAAAGGTAGGTTTATTTCCTACCTTCAGGCGAGGAAGTTGATAGCTAAGGGATGCATTTACCACATAGCCAGAATCCAGGATGTTCGGGCAGAGCCTCCGACTCTCCAGTCTGTTCTAGCGCTTAATGAATTCCCTGACGTATTCCTAGACGAGCTACTTGGTATTCCCCCAAAGAGAAATAGATTTTGCAATTGATTTGCTACCAGGCACTCAGCCCATATCAATTCCTCCGTATGTGTATAAACTACCGGTAGTTGAATAAGGTTACAGTCAAGAATAAGTATCCTCTTCCCAGAATAGATGATTTGTTTGATCAGTTACAGGGGGCCAGATATTTCTCCAAGATTGGCTTACGGTCTGGATACCATCAGGTTCGAGTTCGTGAAAGGGACACTCCAAAGACTGCCTTCAGGACCAGATACGACCATTTTGAATTCTTAGTCATATCCTTTGGGCTGACGAATGCCCTAGCAATATTTATGGACCTGATGAATAGATTCTTCACCATATCTGGACCTATTCGTGATAGTGTTTATTGACGATATTCTTGTGTATTCTCGCTTAGAGGCAGACCACCAGGATCATTTGCGGACAGTGATCCAAATTCTTAGGGACCATCAGCTGTATGCCAACTTCTATAAATGTGAATTTTGGTTGAACTCAGTAGCCTTCTTGGGGCACATCGTCTCAGACGCAGGTATACAAGTAGACACACAGAAAATAGAAGTAGTAAAAACGTGGCCCAGACCTACCACTCCGATCGAAGTACGCAGCTTTCTGGGATTAGAAGGGTACTACAGAAGATTTGTTGAGGGATTCTCCACCATAGATGCACCTCTGACTAAGCTGACGCAAAAAGCAGTAAAGTTTCAGTGGGTGGAGGCATTGATCTCGGGCAAAATTGCATGCCCGAGTGATGCTTGAGAACTTAATTTAGTCTTGTTTAGCTAAGTAATTGTATACATTTTCATGTGATTTTATATAAATGTGAATATATGTGCTAACCAACATGATTAGTCCTTGTTTTGTAGGTTTCAATGATTTTGAGGAACTAATTTATAAGTTGGTGAAGTAGCGGAATGGAGTCGGGAGCAAATGCGGCAAGAAGGCAGCACCTGCGCGCTAGCAACGTGCCACGCCGTGCCAGCTGTACGACAGGGGAGTGCCAACGCGCTTCCCAAGCAGCGTGACACACTGCCAACGCGGTGACACTCGGCAGTTTCGGCTTCCGGAGGCAATTTCCAGAGAGCTTTCGTGTTACCTCTGTGTCACGGAGGCAGTGCTCCGCGATACACTCCGTGACACGGAGCCGTTCAATGACAGGATAAATTATGCACGTTTTCCATTTACTATAAATAGGTCCCTTAGCTCCTAAAATCACTTTGTCACGATTTTATTCTAGAAAACTACCTAGGAGTGAAGGGAGAAGTGGGAGAACTCATCTAGGGTTTGGCGAATTCTGTTCTCATCTACCAAATTCATGTAAGTATGTTAATTTAGTATTAGTTAGATGTAGTTTTACAAACATGAATGGCAAGAACCCTTCCTCTAGGGTTGAAGCCGTGAATTATGATTGTGATTTTATGAAATTGTTTTTGGAATTAAGTTATTGATTGTTGTTTTCGTCTTGCATTCTGGATTGTTGGTTGTTTTTATGATTGATCACCATGAAAACATATACGTTAGCTTGGGCAATTGCTTGAGAAAGAATTACCTAGGTCAGGACATGAGAATGTAAGGAGCATGTTTGTATCTCACGATATAATTTTGTATTAGGATAGAAATATATCTAACACCTTGCTTTGTTGATAAACGAGGGTTATTAAAGACCAACTTAGGATTATCACATCACCACTCGAAGAAGTAGTTGTGAGGTTAAGTTGAGTTAAATGGTTAGACGCATGAAAGTCCCTAATCGTTTCCCTGTAAACCACAACATAATTAATTGCTCGTGAACTAGAAATTAGCATCCTCGCTCACAATGATGCAGTGAGGCTAGTTTGTTGTGTTTAGAGGCTCGAAAGACCATGAACATGCAATTCAAATTATGTGAAAGAACAATCGATAGTTTCATGCTTAACCCATTGCAAATCGTAGTATCACATGATTATCTGGTTTTAACTCTATGTTGCTCCTAGAGTAAATTCAGGATATTTCGTTGACCAAAACTAGACTTAATTAAATCTCCTTCGAAAACTTCTATAACCAACACTTGCGAAAGTTAAGATCACACTTGAAATGGATAGTTAGAGGAATGGGTCCAGTCCCTGTGGGTTCGACATTCCGGTTCTTAAAAAGAGCCACTATATTACTTGCACGACCCGTACACTTTCAGACACGCGAATTGGGCACGTCAATTTTTTGGCGCCGTTGCCGGGGACTCAGCGAAGTTTTGATAATTTATCTGTTTTTGTGTGATTTTTGAAATTTCCTTAAGTGTTGAGAAACTTGGTCTTAGTCTGTTTATTTGTAGGTGACAGGTTGTCCTGCCGAGCTGGCTAGAAATAGAGAGCTTGTGGAACCGTTGCTAGAACCTGAACGTCAAATCCATTTGCAAAGGAGAGTAGCTCTAGAGCAAAAGCTGAAGAGACTTCAAGAAAAGGTACAACAACAACCACCCGCGGGACAAGCACAATTGTCATTAGAAGCAATGGCAGCAAGACCAGTTCGCGAAGTGGCAATCCCACTAGAGACGAATGTGACCTCTAGCATCCGTAAACCGGAGCCTAGAGGGCACTTTGAGCTTAAACAGAACATGGTGCAGCTGTTACATTCTAGTGGTCAATTCACTGGGATGGAACATGAGGACCCGCAGCAGCACCTATAGAGCTTTTTAGAGATTAGTGACACGTTTGTCCCCACCGGCGTGTCCACAAATTATGTTCGACTGACCCTCTTCCCATTTTCACTGTTGGAAGAGGTGAAAAAGTGGCTAAAGGCTGAGCCACCGAACTCCATAACTTCATGGAATGACTTGGCTAAGAAGTTCCTTATCAGATTCTTCCCTTCAGGCAAAACTGCAAAGTTGAGAAGTGAAATACTCAGTTTCAAGCAGAGGCCTGATGATAACTTATATATGGCTTGGGAAAGATTCAAGTCATTGTTCAGAGACTGCCCCCATCACCAGCAATCAAATGAAGTACTGGCTCATACCTTTGTAGAAAGTCTAGACCCACACACAAAAATATTACTAGACTCTGCATCGGGTGGGCAAGCCATGGAGAAGATGTATGATGAGTTGTACACTTTGTTGAACAGAATTGCTCAAGGAAATCCAGAGTGGCACAGTGAGTCATCGAGGGGGGCAGGAAAGAGACCAGGGTTGATAGAAGTAGATGGTTTGAATTCCTTAGCAGCATAGTTAGCTTCGTTCCAACATCAAATGATGACTCAGTTCAATAAACTGAGTATGAACCAACACCAGGGCTAGGTTAATGCAGTTCAACAAGCTCCGAGTTGGTGCGAAATTTGTGGTAATAATGGGCACAATGCAAAATCTTGTGGAGCCAATCCAGAATCAGTCAATTTTTTTGGTAATGTGCATAGGAATCAGAATTTTGGGAACAACTCCAACAGAAATTGGCAGGGCCACCCGAATTTTTTTGGGGGTGGAAACCAAAAGTAGAATTATATGCAACCTCAACAACAGCAGTATCAACAGGATAGGCATAATTATGGGAAATTGAGTAGAAGCATTGAGGAAACACTGCAGAAAATTATGGAGACCCAGAATCAGTTAGCGGAAAATCAGGCGAGGATAGCAACAGACTTAATGAATTAGCAAGTAGCCACCCGCAATCTTGAAAAACAAGTGGGTCAGATAGCAGCTGCACAGAACATGAGGTCGCAGGGGGGATTTCCAAGCGATGCAGATCCTAACCCCCGACAAATCAATGCCATCAGTCTTAGAAGCGGAAAGCAATTAGCTGATGCAGTGCCTAAAGAGTTGAGAAAGGAGGTGTAGCCGGAGTTGGTTAGACCAGGACCATCCATCAACATGGGAGATAATTAGAGTGTTGGGCAACAAAATGCGCAACTTTCATTGCAGCTAGCACAAAGACCACCACCACCATTCCCTCATAAATTCAGAAAGAGCAAGGAGGAGGAATGCTTCAAAAAGTTCTTTGAGAGCTTCAAAGAACTTCACATAAATTTGCCTCTTATTGATGTCTTGCAGGGAATGCCCAAGTATGCTAAATACTTTAAGGACGTGATCTCAAACAAAGTTAGATTGGTGGACGTCCAGACTGTAGCACTGACTGAGGAGTGCAGTCACAGGGTATTGAGCAAAATGCCAAAGAAGCTCAAAGACCCAGGGAGTTTTACCCTCCCCATTCAAATTGGTAAAGCTGAGGTGCTACGAGCTTTGTGTGACTTAGGGGCAGCAGTTAATCTAATGCCCCTATCCTTATTCAACACCCTGGTGTTGGGAAAACCGAGGCCGACAAGGGTGATGCTGCAGCTGGCTGACAAGTCGCGAGTGACACCTAATGGAATAATAGAGGACCTTCTCATCAAAGTAGGTAAGTTTATTATACCTGCTGATTTTATTATTTTAGATTTTTAGGTTGATGACCAGGTACCCCTGATCTTGGGACGGCCATTCTTGGCCACTGGAGAAGTGGTGATTGACTTGAAAGCAGGGACCCTGAAAATGAGGGTTGAGGATGAAGAAGAAATCTTCCGCGTTTACCAAGAAATGAACCCATCTGCACACTACAGAAACCTTTGTCAAGTTAGTGTGTTGGCAGAGGATGAGTGTGCGGTGGAGGATTCCATAGGTGCAGGTCCAAAGGCAATGACAAGTGTTCAGCCCAAGTCTGATAGAGGGCTTCAAATTGAGAAGAAGTTGGAGAAAGAGAGGAATAGAGTGGAGGCTGTTTCCTCTAAACAACAAAAGAAAAGGAGATAGTTCTCAAAAGAGAACCCAGGTATGACGATGTCCTGAAAAGGACAGTCCACGTCGTGCCGCGACGTAAAATTAGGCGCTGCTTGGGAGGCAACCCAAGGGTACCTCAAGTACAATTTGTAATTTTGATTTTGTGTTGATTTTTTTGTTTTCATTTAGTTTGTGTTTTTGGTGGAAAGTTAAGACAGATGGAGGGAAGTCTGAGTACCGAGAAGGTGGAAGCTAAAGAGCGTGTAATTGAAGAAGTGTGGGGTCAAACACCCACCTCTGAAAACTTGAAAGGACAGCATGCTTATAGCTTGGCATAGAGGCTCAGGGAGTATTTCTCATCCTTTAAATGTTAATTTAATGCTATGAGGACATAGAATGATTTAAGTGGGCGGTGAGAAAAATTTCAAAATTTTTGTGCTTAACAAGTTTTTGGTGAATGTGATGCTTGTGTGAAATTTGGGAGAAATTTGAAAATTTTTGGGAGTCAAGCATGAATTCATCACCCGTTGGTTTTTCTTTTCAGTTCTTTTTCGACGGGGGGTCTTTGAACTGAAGAATAAAAATTTTCTTTTTCTTTTTTTTGTCTGTATATAGTGTTTTTAGTCATAGTTAGGGACTGTTTCCAATGATGGAAGGATGACGACCGTCTTGAGGAAATATTAGTCAATAGGTTTTGGTTTTTGAAACCATAACTAATTGATGCTTGATGTTCTTGTTAGGTGTTGTACATGATTTTAAGATGCAAGTATGTTCAGTGTGAAGCATACAAGTGTATAACTTTGTTTGACACACGTAGGCTCTTGAATTTGACTCAATATGATGGAAGCTTAATTTGAATTCTTGTGATTAGCTGAGTTAAGGGTCTGCTGAATGTGTCTTGATTTGAGCATGTGCCATGAGTGTAAGGTTTTTGAGTATTCTGTGCTATTGTGGATTGTCTAGAACTTGCCTGGTGTTTATAAAACGAAATGAAGGATGTGAATTGTAGGAGATGATTTAGGCATTTCTTTGAATGAAGCAAATTGTTATCCCTCATTTTACCTACCTTGAAAAATTAATCCTAGTTAGCCCCATTGAGCCTGGAGCCTATTCTTTGATAGCTGCAACACAAGCTGAATCCTTTTTCTTTCATTAGCCTTGTGTTTGATCCAAAACTCCTAAGAGCTTGAGTGAAAAAATCCGAAGGAGTAAAGGAGTGAGAAGAATGAAAAGAAAGGAAAAGTAGCAAGTTGTAGAAGTGAGAAAAGGACAAAGGTGCACTTGTGTGAAAATGGTTGATTATTAGCAAGGAGCAAGAAAACAAATTAATGAAAAATTATTTATAGAACTCCTTACTAATAAGCTAAAAGTGCCTAAAGAAAGGGGGAGCATAAGAGGAAAAAGAAAGATGAAAGGAGAAAAAGGTGAAGTAAGGGAAGGAAAGTTCGAAATGAGGGCGTAATGTATTAAAAGCGCTTGGGAAAGATAGTCACTATTATTGGCCAGAATAGTACCTACCCGTCCCTTAGCTTATATTACAACCCATTAAGTCCTACTTGATCTTACATTCACACATCCTTAAATTAGTGGAATAAAACACTAAGGGCAAGCTTATGGGTCATTACATGATGCATGTGAATTCTTTGTGAGAGTGAGCGTAATTCTATTCATCTACCCACACATGTTGTGATTTAAAAATTGTTTTTGCGTGTGAAATTGGGTAACTCTCTTCTATGAGGGCACATATTGAATGAAGGATATAATTCATGTGGGATTTCTTAATCAGTTGATTTGCATGAGTTTGCTAAGATTGAGAGTCGATTCTTGAGGTTAAGAAGTCTTAACATAGTTGTACTTCATTTGGATGATCAAATCATGCATGCTCTATTTTTAGCTTGTTATCATACGTAATCATTATAGCCGTAGCTTGAATAATCCTGCTAAATGAGTTATGGGTGAGTCTCCATATACATGAGATGTAAAAGGTTGTTCGAGGACGAACAAGACTTTAAGTGTGGGGTTGTGATCTCGGGCAAAATAGCATGCCTGAGTGACGCTTGAGAACTTAATTTAGTCTTGTTTAGCTAAGTAATTGTATACATTTTCATGTGATTTTATATAAATGTGAATATATGTGCTAACCAACATGATTAGTTCTTGTTTTGTAGGTTTCAATGATTTTGAGGAACTAATTTATAAGTTGGTGAAGCAGCGGAATGGAGTCGGGAGCAGATGCGGCAGGCAGCAAGCACCAGCGCGCCAGCAATGTGCCACGTCGTGCTAGCTGCGCGACAGGGGAGTGCCAATGCGCTGCCCTAGCAGCGTGACACGCTGCCAACGCGGTGACACTCGGCAGTTTCTGCTTCCGGAGGCAATTTCCAGAGAGCTTTCGCGTTCCACGATAGGCTAGATTATGCACGTTTTCCATTTACTATAAATAGGTCCATTAGCTCCTAAAATCACTTTTTCATGATTTTATTCTGGAAAACTACCTAGGAGTGAAGGGAGAAGTTGGAGAACTCATCTAGGGTTTGGCAAATTCCCTTCTCATCTACCAAATTTCATGTAAGTATGTTAGTTTAGTAGTAGTTAGTTGTAGTTTTATGAACATGAATGGCAAGAACCCTTCCTCTAGGGTTGAAGCCGTGAATTATGATTGTGATTTTATGAAATTGTTTTGGAATTAAATTATTGATGGTTGTTTTCGTCTTACATTCTGGATTGTTGGTTGTTTTTATGATTGATCACCATGAAACATATATGTTAGCTTGGGAAATTTCTTGAGAAAGAATTACCTAGGTTAGGACATGAGAATGTAAGGAGCATGTTTGTATCTCACGATATAATTTCGTGTTAGGATAGAAATATACCTAACACCTTGCTTGATTGATAAACGGGGGTTATTAAAGACCAACTTAGGATTATCACATCACCACTCGAAGAAGTAGTTGTGAGGCTAAGTTGAGTTAAATGGTTAGACGCTTAAACGTCCCTAATCGTTTCCCTGTAAACCACAACATAATTAATTGCCCGCGAACTAGAAATTAGCATCCTCGCTCACAATGATGCAGTGAGGCTAGTTTGCCGTGTTTAGAGGCTCGAAAGACCATGAACATGCAATTCAAATTATGTGAAAGAACAATCGATAGTTTCATGCTTAACCCATTGCAAATCGTAGTATCGCATGATTATCTGGTTTTAACTCTATGTTGCTCCTAGAGTAAATTCAGGATATTTCGTTGATCGAAACTAGACTTAATTAAATCTCCCTCGAAAACTTCTATAACCAACACTTGCGAAAGTTAAGATCACACTTGAAATGGATAGTTAGAGAAATGGGTCCAGTCCCTGTGGGTTCGACATTTCGGTTCTTAAAAAGAGCCACTATATTACTTGCACGACCCGTACACTTGCGGACGCGCAAATCGGGCATGTCAAGCATGTGAGAAGAGTTTCCAGGAATTGAAATACAGGTTGACCTCCGCCTAGTATTAGCATTGCTAGAAGGTACAGAGGGTTATGCAGTTTATTATGACGCTTCGAGTATTGGGTTAGGATGTGTGTTGATGCAGTATGGTAAAGTAATTGCTTATGCTTCCGGACAACTGAGGAAACACGAAAAGAATTATACTACCCACGACCTGGAACTAGCCGCAGTGATCTACGCTCTAAAGATATGGAGACATTACTTGTATGGAGTCCATGTGGATATTTTCACTGATCATAAGAGCCTACAATATATCTTCACTCTGAGAGAGTTGAATTTGCGGCAGCGCCGCTGGTTGGAATTGCTGAAATTTTATGATGTAAATATTCTATACCACCCAGGAAGAGACAACGTGGTAGCAGATGCCCTTAGTTGCAAATCTATGGGGAGTTTGGCATACGTGCAACCTGAGCAGTGGGAGTTGGCCATAGAAATACACCAGTTAGCCAGTTTAGCCGTTCGTGTAGCAGAAACAGAGGACAACAGAGTGGTAATTCAGAATACCGCAGTGTCGTCGTTAGTGGTGGAAGTAAAGGAACGACAGTATGAAGATTTTGACCTAGTTCGGCTTAAAGACAGAGTGCAGAAAGGAAAAGCACAGGATTTTTAGGTAACTGATGATGAAGTGTTGCGATGTAAAGGCCGCCTTTGTGTTCCAGATATTTCAGGACATCGCCAGCAGATTATGAGCGAGGTACATTACGCCGGCTATTCTCTCCACCCAGGCGCAATGAAGATGTACCAAGATATTAAAGAAATTTACTGGTGGCCAGGTATGAAGAGTGAAATAGCAGAATTCATAGCCCAGTGTCCTAACTGCCAGCAAGTAAAAGCGGAACACCAAAAACTAGGCGGATTGACTCAAGACATAGTTGTGCCTCCTTGGAAGTGGAAAGCAGTAAATATGGATTTTGTAGTAGGATTACCCCATACCAGACATAGAAATGACTCAATTTGGGTAATTGTTGACAGACTGACAAAATCAGCCCATTTTCTGCCAGTAAGGGCTACTTTCTCCGCGGAAGATTATGTTGAGTTGTACATCAGAGAAATAGTCAGACTGCACGGTGTTCCTGTGTCCATTATCTCTGACAGAGGGGTGCAATTTACAGCTAAATTTTGGCAATCATTTTAGAGGGACCTGGGAACACAAATTAACCTGAGCACAACTTTCCATCCTCAAATAGATGGACAGACAGAACGCACTATTCAGACGCTCGAGGATATGTTATGAGCGTGTGTATTGGACTTTGGAGGTAGCTGGGATGAGCATGTACCACTTGTTGAGTTTGCTTATAACAATAGTTATCACTCAGCTATCCAGATAGCGGCCTATGAGGCTTTGTATGGGCGAAAATGCAGATCGCCAGTTGGCTGGTTTGAAATAGGAGAGTCAGCGCTGATTGAGCCGGATATTATTCATCAGTCAGAAGAAAAGGTAAAGCTTATCAGAGAACGCTTACTGTGCTCAGAGCCACCAGAAATCGTATGTTGATGTGCGGGGCATAAACCTAGAATTTAATGTAAATGACTAGGTGTTTTTGAAAGCTTCTCCTATGAAAAGGGTGATGAGATTCGGCAAGAAAGGTAATCTCAGCCTGAGATTTGTTGGGCCTTATCAGATTCGTCGAAGAATAGGCCAAGTGGCATACGAGTTGAACTTGCCTCCGGAATTAGAGTCTGTCCATCCGGTTTTCCACGTGTCCATGCTGAGGAAGTATATGGGATACCCCTCTATAGTTGTCCCAGATAAAGATGTCTAGGTTACGGAAGAGCTAGCTTATGAAGAGGTTCTTGTAGCCATACTAGACAGGCAGATTCACAGGTTGAGAACTAAAGATATTGCTTCCATCAAAGTATTATGGTGTAAGAGGAACCGAGAGGAGATGACTTGGGAAGCAGAGGAAGATATGAAAGTCAAATATCCTCAACTGTTCTAGACTTAATCGGCCAGAGGTACGTTAGTATTGTTGTTTTATGAATTGCCTTATATTATGTGAATAAATGAAATAGTTGGCTTTTGTGATTAATACTAGTGTTGTGTGGAGTACCTGTATTGGACTTTTCTGCGTTTCAAGATTTTTGAGATAGTCCATATTATAGGGGAAACTCTGCTGAAATTTTTCTAGAATAAGTCATGTAAGTTGAAATTCTTGCAAGTAGAAGTTTACATTCGAGGACGAATGTTCTTAAGGGGGGGGAGGATGTTACACCCCATAAATTCTTGACATTTAGATGGCCTATTCACATGTTGGTTAAGAGTTTTAGAATGTTATACATGCTAGAAAAAGGCCCGGGGGAAGACCGGACAAGCGCCACGTCGAACCATCGCAAGAGGAGGTTGGGCAGACCCCCTCCGTCACGGAGGGCTCACCTCCGTGATGGCCAATGTGCCACAGAGGAGAGGTTCAGCCTCAACTATATAAAGCCTCCACTTTGGTTTTTTTAAGATAATAATCATAATTTCCAGAAAACAAACCAGAAAAAAGAGGGTACGAAGAGTTCCTTCAAAATTCCTTCCATTTACGCTATTAAACGCGGTCCAAACTTGAATTAATCTTGGGTAGTGAAGTATTAAGCTGCACGGAGCATTCCTGCGGAGTTAGTTTCGTGAAATTCGGTCGGCGAAACGTCGTCCTACCGAGCTAAGGTAAGTGGAATTGCTCTAAATTAGTGTCAATATACTCCTAGCCCTAAAGTGAGTATTTCTCCCTTCTGGACTTTCGAGAAATAGAGAGTTTTCGGCTGTTTTTTGATAAGTCAAAGTTTGGGCTATATATATATATATATATATATATTCAAAGTAGTGTTTTCTTCCCGAATATTGGTGAATTTACTTCTAATTGTTGTATATATGAATGAAGTTGGAAGAAATAGATGGATATTGGCCGAGTTACGTCAGTTAGTCCAGAAGTCAGAAACTGCGGTATGTAAAGCCAGTTTCTTCGGCAAGTTAGTAATTATAGTACAGTAAAATAGAATAAGTTCCAGAAGGAAGTTTCAGAAGCCGAGTATTAAGTATGTTTGCATTATTATTTCATATTCAGAATAAACGCCAGTAAATCAGTATTAAACAGCGAGATATTATTTCAGACCCATTACCAGATTCAGTCTAATTCAGCCAGAGATTCAGAATAGAATATCAGAACATGAACAGTATTGTCATATTAATTGTACATGTTATATTTGATTATTGTTGTTTGTCGAGACCTGATTGTTTTATGTGGGCACCCTTCGAGTTTCCTTGCCACCCCAGGGTTAATAGCTGTGTCGACTCGCCCGCCAGAAGGTGAGGATATGTCAATCCAAGGAGTGGCATGCCATCCACAGTAGGACGAAGATGGGATGCAGCATTCCCAATAGCAAGCTGATCAACATTATAGCATACCCTGTTGAGCGCTTGTGCCTAGGGCACAGATTACAGATTATAGTTATAGGAGTCCTATGAACTCAAATACAATTATAGTCAGGGGCCTAGAGAGCCCAAGCTGCATACCCAGTGGGCCGGCGGGGTGCTCATAGTTATCAGGTGAGTGGAGTGAATTTATTTTTGGATGGTTTGACCTGGGTAGGGGTATATAGATTGCATGTTGATTGGCACCTTCCGGCTTATGGGGGTTGGTATAGTTCTTGTATGCTATATATACATATGTTACTTATTATATATATATATATATGTCACTTATTAAATTGATAGATAGCAGGGCGCCGCATCCACAGGTACGATTCTTATCTTCTTTCCAGTACAGTTAAGCTTAGTACAAATTCTTCTGTTTCAGATAGTTTTAGCTATCCTCTGTCATTTCAGTAACTATCACTATTACTGCTTATCTTCAGATATGTTTGGTTTGCTTTACATACTCAGTACCAGTGGTACTGACGCACGTTTGGGGGCACTGCATTACTTGCCTGCAGGTACTCATAGACGAGGAGTCGATCCCTCGTGATTCCAGCTAGCACATAGAGTCATCAGCTCCAGTCATCCGGAGCTAGACAGCTAGAGGTTTATTCCTTTTCTTTTATTGTACAGTATGGGTAGGCGGGGCCCTGTCTCGACCATCTTATCGGTATTCTTAGAGGCTTGCAGATTGTATATTCCTTGTGGTTAGCTGTACTAGTCGTGTGAGGTTGTGTGTATGTTTTAGTTTGTCTATGATGGCCGTGTGGGGCCTTATTCAGTTGGTAGTGGTGATCTTGTAGGTCATGTAGCAGTTTAGCAGTTGTTTTCTTGATTCAGAAATAACTAGACAGCATGGAGGCCTTGTCGGCCCGCATAGGTTCCCTATTGATTCAGTTGTTCTGGGTAGCTGTTGTTTTCTTACAGGTGCCTATAGGCCTAGTCGACCGAAGGATGTATTTATAGCTCTTGTATAGCCCGTTGTTTTCTTGAATCAAGAGTTAGAGCCAGCCTGGCATTAGAAATGCTTAGGCTTAGCTAGTCCAGCATTCCAGGTCCTTGTAGGGCACCAGGTTCCAGTCATGCCTCCCAAGGCGGGGCGTGACATTTACTTACCTTACATACTCGGTACATTCCAAGTACTGACTGCATACTTTATGTTGCATCGTTTCATGATACAGGCTTGGACGATTAGCTTCAGTCCCATCATTAGCTAGATCCTCAAAGTTAGAATTTCTCAATTTGTTGGTGTGTCCCCATCCATCAAGGACATTCTCATCAGTTTATTATCAGTATTTTCAGTTTCAGTTTATTAGTGAGTTAGTTAGGGTCTTGTCCCATCAACTTGTCAGATTGTAGAGTCTTATTAGACATAGTATGTATTTAGCTTCAGATCAGTGTTATATGTTCCATTGTACAAAAATTATAGTTATTCAGACTTTTTCTATTTCAAATGTTAGATTTCCGCATTTATTATGTTATACTTTAGTTTTCATGTTAATGTCATGGGTCAACCTAGAGCCATTTACAATTCTAGGTTTCATGTCTAGATCTAGGCCTATGTTCGGGTCGTGACACTCCGCTGGAGCGGTCTTGTTTCAGTAAAGTGAAAACTAGTGCAACGAGAGCCATCTGACAGTACTAAATAGAAGGAAGGGAGGTTTCTTTTCATTTTCCATCAATAAACTTCTTGACACTTGAAATTCTCTCTACAACTTCCCCTCTTTCACTCGATTTCTTAGGTAATCTTGATTCCTTGCAACTCTATTACATTGTTTAGAATCTTTTGGTTGTATTATTCCTACTTATTGTGCTTAAATTGATTGGAAATGAGGGTGGTGAGGGTAAGTTTGTTCTTACACTTGTAGGGTAGATTTCAAAGCATGCTTGTTCTATTTAGGTTTCTAAGTTCTTTATGCTACGTTCTGTATAGGACACACTAGTTTCATGGGGGCTTAGGCTCAAATTTGTGTGTGCATGGGGGTGGGGGTGGTTTGTGGTGTTTTTGGAGTAATTTTAGCCCTTAGGGCTGATTTTGGGTGTTAAGCTGTTGAATAGGTTATTGATGTCATGTATGTTATCTTTTTGCCCAATCTATGCAAAAATTGGTTGAAAATGCGGTTGGAATGTAAGGTGCCATTGTTTGAGGTCAGGGTTTTATTGATATTGTAATTTACTAACTTATTAAGCTCTTAAGCATGAACTTTAGTCTAGTTTTCAAGTCTTTTAGATGGATTTTATGCATTTTTTGTCTTTTTGTGTACAAATGTTAGATTTGGAGAAAAGAGCAAGAAAGGGAGCAAAAAGAAGGAATTTAGGTGAAAACCGGTGCTTCACCGGAGAAGACCGACCAAATGATGACCAAACGCCGGCTAAGAGCTGATGAACACTACCTCTGGGAATGATATCAATCGGCGAATGCATACTTCAATCGGCGACATGCCAGTCCTTTCACCGAATGACACTTGAAAATTCTGGATTGAAGAGATAAGAATCAGCGGCACGCGGGTGGAGACTGGCGAAACACCAAAGGAATCGCCTAAGGCTATTGCAACTCACTGGATACTAGATTAAGTAGAGTCGGTGATTCTCGGAATGTAACCTGTGGTCCTCCCGCAAGTGCCAGAACACTGTTCAGGAGTAAAAATGCATAGCACGGAAAAAGAGATAAGTGGATACCCTACATTTAGATATATTCTAGAGAGAAGTACTCTATACCCAAGAAATCTTAACTTTTATCTTTTAGAACATTCTCTTGGTAGAGAAGAAACTAAGAATTTGATTGGTGGAAATTAAAAAGAATTGTTTACTTTTTCTTCTTCTTCTTCTTCCTCCTTAGCAAGGTACTACCACTGTTGAAGATTTTTTGTTGAATTTGATTTTGTTACTCCTATTATTGAATTCAATGAGTTTATTGTTAAATGTTCTTTTGAATTTCTTAACTATGAGTAGCTAAATCATTAACTAGAGGTGTGTGGTGATGAATGCTTAATTAGAGTATGTATTGCTAGATTCATCTCAATATTGTTTAATTAGTGTAAATCTGTCAAATTTTCTCCAATCTATAATTGAAGATCCATTGTTGTTGATGTGGGTCTAATTGTTCTTAGTTGATTTTTGTTTGCACAAGAATTGAGTATTGTGAGAGAATTTAATAGTGGACATGGACAAGAGATTGTGAAATTGGACTGAAAATAGCCAAAATTACATTCTTACTCTTAATTAATAGCTAATAACTAGAAATTAGAGCAACTATTAATCCAAATATGATTGGGTTGATTTAATGGTGACTAGAGGTTTGAAAGAACCCTAGAAAGAGGTATTTATGAGGTTGAAAAGCATCAAATTCCCACTTTCCTGATATTATTTACACATATTAAACTTATGAGATGGCCTAGCATGCCTTGTTTAGTTAGCATATCATCTACACCACACCTCTAGTCTTTCACATTCTTCTCAACAACCTTGGTAATTTTGCTTCATAGTTAGCCAAGTTAGAGTTATATTACATTTTAAAACTCAATCTTCCCCAAAATATTTATTTCATGTTATTTTCAAGTGGTGAAAGCTAAATTCTATTTATCAAAAGACACTCATGAGTATCATTCACTAGTCCCTGTGGGATTCGACCCTGACATACGTTGGGATATTTGTTTTGATGCAATGACCGTTTATACTCTTTGTACGAAGAGTATATTTTTGACGTTATCAAAAATGGAACCGTTGCCGGGGACTAGCGCTTGATACTCTTCTGTTGATTGTTAATTTGAACTAGTCTTGCATCATAGGTGTTGACATAAAGTTTGTTGTTGTTTTTAGGATAAATTCATATGAATCATCATTCACAAGCAGGAGATAGCTTGGTGGAGGGGAATATTTGAGCATGAGGAAGATAACCTGGTGATGCCCGAAGTGGCAGGATCCATTCACCTACCACCTACGGTAGGGAATGTCGTGTTCCACGTCTCAAGTACAATGCTGCATTTGTTGAAAATGAAAGGACTATTTGGGGGAAAACCATGTGAGGACGCAAATCATCAGTTGAGAAATTTCTTGGAGATATGCCAGCCTTTGAACATCACAAACATAAGTCAAGAGTCTAACAGGTTAAGGCTCTTCCCATTTTCCTTAACGGGAGAGGCAATGATGTGGTTGGAGGATCTGCCTCCTGGTTGTCTTACATCTTTTTAAAAATTAACCGAAGCCTTTTAGGATCATTTCTTATCTCCGTCGAAAATGTTGTAGCTGAGGGATGACATCATAAACTTTAGGCAAGAGTCAGGAGAGCCATTGCATGAAGCATGGCATCGGTTCAAAAAGAAGGTTTCGCTTTGTCCCAACCATGGCCTCCCTGATGGAGTGCTTCTCCAAAGCTTTTACCGAGCTCTAGACTCCATCAACAAATCTATTGCCAATAATTTAGCCACAAGGTCTATTATGGATCAAACACATGGGTTGTCTAAGGCCCTTTTGGATAGAATGACAAAAACAAATAGGGCCTGGCATATGAGAGAGACAAATGTATCTACATATGACATTAGCTCTAGTATATTGGTGGCTGAGTAGCGAAAAAGATATGAAGAGCAAGATGAAACTATTGCTAAAATGATGACACAAATGGAATTAATGACCAAACATGTGATGGGGGCAGGGCTCAAGGTGGTGAATGTTGTAGGTATTCAAGGTCCATTGCAATTCGAAGGAGAATCGATGCCACTGAGGTACGATGAGGAATGCCAATACATGGGAAATCAGATGGGGGGAAGGGTCCTCGACTTGGGTTTTAAGGGACTAATAAAGGTCGTTGGCACCCAAGAGAAGAGAACCAAGGTTGGAGAAACCATGATACACGGGGATGGTCCGAAAGAAATGAAAGATGGGGCAATAGAGAGCAAAATAGAGAGGGAGACCGTTATTACCGAAGTTCAAACCCATATGTTCCCCCTAAAAAAGATGAAAACGCCCAATGTCAGCTAGGTGTGAGCAATGCAAGTAGCTCAAAAATTAAAGAGATGTTAGCAAGAGTCCTCAAGAAAGTGGAATCAACCAATAGCGGGGTCAAGGAATTGAAAGGGGAGTTGTCTAACCTTTCCCAGATGGTGAGCTCTCATTCACCCTCCATTAAGCATTTGGAAGCTCAAATGAACCACTTGTCCGCTCAAATGAATCCCAAAATGAAGAGAACGCTCCCAAGTGATATAATACCAAACCTGAAGAAAGATAGTCAATGCATGGTTATTGTTACTAGGAGTGGTAAATTGGTTGGAGATGCGAGAATGAAGCCCAGGGAGGTTATTTCTCCCAAATAAAATGAGGAAAATGAAGTTGACAAGGTGCCAAAAATACCAAGGAGTGGTGAAAAGAGTTAAGATGAAAGTGAAGGGAAGGATGATGAAGTTCCCTCACACGTTGATGAAGATAAGCTGGGCATGAAGGCCTCAAATGATGAAAAAGTTAGAAAAGGAGATACACCCCCTTATCCGCAATGGTTGTCTAAGTAAAAGAAGGACACTTAATTCAGCAAATTCATTGACATATTCAACAAATTGTCTATTAATATACCATTGGTGGATGCCCTTCTTCAAATTCCCAAATATGCCAAATTCATAAAGGAGTTGCTAAAAAAAAGGTGGTTGATGTAGGTAGCGGGGAGACGACGCACCATTATAGTGCGATGATGATGAGAAATCTTTCCCTCAAGCGGGAAGACCCAGGAGCTTTCACAATCCCTTATACAATTGGGATATGTATGTTTAAGAAGGATCTATGCGATCTCGGTGCAAACATAAATCTAATGCCCCTCATCATTTTCAAGAAGTTAGGACTTGGAAGTACCAAACCCACATTAATGAGGCTGCTAATGGAGGATCATTCCATAAAGAAGCATGTGGGAGTATTATAAGATGTATTGGTTAGGGTGGATAAATTTATTTTACCAGCTGATTTCGTAGTACTTGATGTGAAATGGATGTTGAACTGCCAATCATTTAGGGAGACCACTGCTCGCCACGGGTAGAGCTTTGGTTGATGTGGAGCTAGGAGAGCTCAAGTTCGGAGTCAGAAGTGAAGAAGTCACTTCAAGGTGTGTCCATCAGGGGAAACTCCTGATGAATGCAAGGTGATCGGAGTGTTGCATGTAGGGCATAAGGAGAGCGGAGTTGAGATGGAGAAGTCTGAGTTGAAGGATGATCCTTCGAATAAAGATTGTTAAATGAGTGATACGTCATGCCACGACATTAACTAAGGCGCTTCTTAGGATGCAACCCAAGTGTTTTATTTAATTTATTTTATGTCATTGTTGTTTTTGATTCTATAGGACCAATGAAGTGAGAAACAAGGAAGGAAAGCACAAAAAACAAGGCAGGTAATGCATTGGATCGGCTAATCACAGGTCCAAATTTGCAAACCGCCGCACTCTGATACACTAAAGAAGAATGCTAAGAACATAAGTGTTCGACCGACGGTTGAACTGGTGGATTACCAATTGAGAATTGTGTACCACCGATAAACCATCAGTCCCACAGATTACTTGAGCATTGAGTACCCAAGCAGCGATCCATCGGCAGAAAGCCGGCCCCACTCGAGAATCTCCAATCTGTTGTCGGCTGACAAACAGTGAACTGGGAATGAATTCAAGCACAAAAAAGTAAGGCGGCTAAGAGGCTCATATCATCGATGGCTAGTGTAATGCCGCTCGAGGCACAGTTTGGTTTTCAGAATCTAAATTAAAGATAAACCCACCTAACCCCAAATACCTGCTTGAGTCGCCTTAATCTATATAATATTCCCTTAGGTTCCCCTTTTACCACTTTCTGATAACCCTTTTTGTCTTCCCAATACCCCACCTTTCCACTTTCCCACATTCCCCTTTTTCCCACCTTTCCACTTCCCATAAACACATTAATTCACCATTACAATCCCACCTTCTCTTCAACTACCCACACTCTCACCTGCTCACCTATAAAACCCCTCACTCTCTGCACAAATTCTCACTATAATCACATCCTCCCTCTCCACTACAGAAGTCTCAAGAGTGCCATTGTTGAGCTTTATCAAGATACCACAAGTTCGTCTCTGCAAAACTCTCTCCTAAGTGTGGTAATGTATCTCAAATTCTCTGTATGTTTTCATCAATGGAACCTTAATTGCACTCTCGATGCTATGATGACTACTCCTTTCACTGTTTAAGGCCGAATTGATGATTTGTTTGATGGCTTGGGGGACAACACTGAGGATCTGGGGAGGCTGGTTTTATTGGTGCCACAGGAGCGGGGGAAGTTGCGGATGATGAGGATGAGGAGTAACCTTCTCAGGGAGTCTCTTACCCCTTTATTTTACATGCATACATTAGGGACAATGTATTCTATTAATTGGGGAGTGTCTGTTAGGGGTCTCACTAATGTTTTATTTTAAAGATGAGTTGAAGTAGCCCTTATCGGGTTTTTGTGTTTTTTTATTATCTGTGATGAATTGTGAGCCTTTGTCGGGCTCAAGTTTTAATCTTGTTGATGATTGCCCTTGCTGGGCCTATGTTGTTGAATGATTTGGTTGAAATATTTTATGAACGTTAGTGGCTAATAATGAGAATGGGGTCCTTGCCTTGAATTGTTTACTCCTTTAGGACCCAAGTCCTTTGTTCATTTGCTGTGTAAATAATAGAATAGTAATCAAACTCTAAGGATTTTCTTCATACCATGATTCTTTCTCGAGGAGCATTTTTAGGCTTTTTCTTTCCTTTTTGTTGTCGAACCAGGTTATCACTTCCCGATGATAGATTGAGTGGTGTCCTTTTACGGAAAAATGTCATGTTGTTTTTGAGTCTTTTATGGAACTATTTTGAGAAGCACCACAATTTTTTTTTAAAATGAAATTTTAAAATGGGGCATGGAAATGAGAAATAATGAGCAGATGTTTGAATCGAGAACATTACACTCTTTGTCATACTTTTTAGATTCCTCGCTTTACTTATGAATTTGCATGTTCTGATGTCTTAACTCAAGATTCTATCTGGATAATGACTTTTGTGGACTCTTTAGGTGTGATGCCTTGTGTGGTAAGGACTTTTGTGAATCTCATGCACAATTTCTTATCTAGAACTTGCCCCAAGTGTGACTCAAGGAAAAATCCTAGAGGTAGTTGCACTTAGAACATGATCTTAAGCCTTGTTTTGTTAAGTCACTTCACCCAAAATGTCCTTCTTGAACATTAATCTTTGATAGGCTACATTTGAGCCTCGGACCCTTTCTTTGAAAACACACTACAAGCCTAATACCATTTTTAATCCTTCTCTTTGGCACCCATCCTCCCTAGTTGCTAGCGATGAAAGAATGAATATAATAGGGGCTTTAAGCCCATGAAATGGGGAGCAATAAGGAAATGAATGTGAGATGACGAAAAAGCCTATGTTTTGGTATTTGCAAGAGAAGGGGGAAACTGAGAGCTTTAATGTGATATATCACAAGAATTATGATGAAATGAATGAATCAATGGGTTAAAAGACCTTAAATCATCAACAGAAGAAGAATAGTAGAAAGGTGCTATCTCTTCTTGCATATATAAGGTCAAACGTGAAATTCATAGGTGTTATAAGGGTGGCTTGTGTTACACAAATGATGAAGATAACGAACAAAGAGAAATAAGGTGGAGTAATCTCAATAATATAATGGGATGTTCAAGTGTTTATAAAGGCATTAGGGAGGCATTAGTCACTAAAGCTAATAATTTATCCTATCCTTAGCCCTACCCTACATTATGACCCACAAGTCTTAAGTGATTTTAAGTGCAGTTGCTCTATATTAGTGGCGAATTACATGAAGGGCAAGCCTATGGGTCGAGTTGGGTGCATGCAGATTTCTTTTGGGAGAGTGAGTGCAATCTTCTCGTTGTGCAATCCCTTGTGTGAATGCATTGATTTCATGATAAAAATAGGAATTTTCTCTTCGGTGAGTGGCATCATCCCTTTTGAGGACATCATTGCATTAAAGGTAAATTTGTGCATAGGGCATGAGAAATGCAAGCTCTAAAGTAAGCTTTGAACAAGCAATGATCGTGAATTGGGATGCTGTGTGTACTTCATGGATGAGTTGTGCCGTCGTTTTGCAAAAGGAAAGCTCTTGCGAATCATGCTTTTAAATGGTGGTGGCCTCCTGAAATGTTTCCATCTTTCTTGTTTTCGGGAAATTTGATTCTCTTTTTCAGTGGGCCGATGAGCACTTTTTGGGTTATCTGAGGTCAAGTGGTCATTAATGCATACATTTGTGTGAAGTGGCATGTTGTTTACCTGATAATAACTGTATTCCTTGAGGATAAGCAATGGTTCAAGTTTAAGGGTTTGATGAGTTGGTAAATTACCAACTCATTAGGCTCTTAAGCATGAACTTTAGTCTTGTTTTCAAGTCTTTAAGATGGTTATTATGCCCTTTTTTCCTTTTTGTGTACAGATGTCTGATTTGGAGAAAAGAGCATGAAAGGGAGCAAAAAGAAGGGATTCAGGTGAAAACTGGCGCTTCACTGGAGAAGACCAGCCAAACACCAGCAAAGAGATGATGAACACTTCCTCTGGGAATGATATCAATCGGCGAATGCAGACTTCAACTGGCGACTCGCCGGTCCTTTCGCCGAATAACACCTGAAAATTATGGATCAAAGAGAAAAGAATCAGCGACACACAGGTGGAGACCGACGAAATACCGAAGGAATCTCCTAAGGCTACTAGAACTCACTAGATGCGAGATTAATTAGAGTCAACGGTTCACAGAATGTAACCGGCGAACTATCGGTACTCCCGCAAGTGCCAGAATGCTGATCAGGGGTGAAAATGTCCAATACGAAAAAAGAGATAGGTGGATACCCTACTTTTGGATATATTCTAGAGAGAAGTACTCTGTACCCAAGAGATCTTAACTTTTAGCTTATAGAACATTCTCTTGGTAGAGAAGAAAGTAAGAATTTGATTGGTGGAAATTGAAAACAATTATTTACTTTTTCTTCTTCTTCTTCCTCCATAGCAAGGTACTACCATTGTTGAAGACTTTTTGTTGAATTTGATTTTTCTACTTCTATTATTGAATTCAATGAGTTTATTGTTAAATGTTCTTTTATCAATTTCTTAACTATGAGTAACTAATCATTAATTATAGGTGTGTGGTGATGAATGCTTAATTAGAGTGGGTATTGCTAGAGTCATCTCAATATTATTTAATTAGTGTAAATCTATCAAATTCTCTCCAATCTATAATTGAAGATCCATTGTTGTTGATGTGGGTCTAATTGTTCTTAATTAATTTTTGCTTGCAAGAGAAGAATTGAGTATTGGGACAGAATTTAATAATGGACATGGATGAGAGATTGTAAAATTGGGCTGGAAATAGCCACAATTACATTCTCACTCCTAATTAATAGCTAATAGCTAGAAATTAGTGCATCTATTAATCTAAATCTGATCGGATTGATCTAATGGTGTCTAGGGGTTTGAAAGAACTATAGCAAGAGGTATTTTATGAGATTGAAATGCATCAAATGCCCACTTTCTCGAGATTATTTACCCAAATTAAACTTATGAGATGACCTAGCATGACCTTATTTAGTTAGCATATTATCTACACCACATCTCTAGTCTTTCACATTCATGTCAACAACCATGGTAATTTTGCTACCGTAGTTAGCCAAATTAGAGTTATATTCTATTGTAAATATCAATCACCCCCAAAATGTTTATTTTCATGTTGTTTTCAAGTGGTACAATCTATATTCAATTTCTCAAACAAAACTTGTGCGGATCATTCACTAGTCCCTGTGGGATTCGACCCCGACATCGGTCGGAATATTTGTTTTGATACAATGATCGTTTATACTCCTTGTACGAAGAGTATATATTGGATGTTATCAGGTTTCTCTATGAAAGATGACTTCCACTGAAGTGAAGCTTCTCTCATTACAACGGGCTCGTCATAGTGAACCCTGTTCGTTTTGGCGGCCTCATTGCAGCGGACATCCATCTGCCGCAATGAAGGTCCGTATGTAGAATACTGCACTTGGTTCCTATGCTTTAGGCTTAGTCTCTTGTATCCCACCTTTGAATATGCCATTTAACAAGGCTTATTTTATAGGACTTAATGATACTATGGCTTGAAGTGGTAGTCCTCCGGACTATATTCGGTTCATTAATGACCATACTGCCAATGGAGGTACATGGAGTAGGAGATTAAGAGCTTCGTTCATGAGTAGGGATTCGTCATGAATGATGTGGAGGAAAAGGCTCCAATCTATGCCCGTCTGCAGGAGATGGGGTAGGGCCATGCCCGTCCCGGCCTATACATCTATGTCCGGGATGTGACTTTCAACATCAGTGCTTTCACCATAAATAAAGTGATGAGGTCGCTCAATCCCCCAAAGTTCAAGCTGAAGGACAGTGACCTAGACAATTATGGGCAATGGCTTGTTAACACACTTGTGAAGGACGAAAAGAGGGGACAAATCACTTGGGCCATTAGCCAAATAGGGATCAAGAGTACTCATTTTACTATGGAGGCTCGAAGGTGGCTAAACATGGTGTCCAGGAGCATCTGCCTATCCAGTAATGTGAGTGATATGACCTTCCACTGGACATTGATGGTGGCTCGTATATTGGGTGCCAGTTAATATGGGTCACAAATCGTGGAGTGGAGATATTTTACGGCCAAGAGTGGATCGAGCCTTTCATTCCCCTCTCTCAATTATATGCATGGGCAAGAGTGTCTAAGGAGAAGGGTGATGAGATGATTACATGTGATGTGCCTTTTGATCCTTTGAGGGTGTAGGGTGCATTGGGGCGGGGCAGGAAGAAAAGGAAGGTTGATTCAGAGGAGGAGGACATTGGGGATTAGGGTTGTAATGGGGCTGCAGTTGGACCTTCCTAACATTCAGGGCCCTTTGAGCGTATTGAGAAGGAGATGTCCGCCATGAAGGAGATGTTGAGGGGCTTGCCCAAGCATTCCCCAGATGCCGCATCGTTGAGTGTTGTTGCAGGTGGCACTGAGTCATTACAGGATGCCTTTGGTTCCTACGTCTAGGCCCACGTAGAGCTCCGGGATGACTAAGAGGTAGAGAAGAAGAAGAGAAGGTCGTGGGACAAGCTGCTTGTGAAAATGTGAAAGGAAATGAAGAAGCTCCTGACATCTCTCACTCCCCGCTTAAAGCTTTCCAAGGTGTCCAAGAAAAATGCCCAGCAGTTCTCTTTCCTTAGTGAGTTCGACCACGAGGAGTCCAGTGGGTTTGGTACCGATAGTGATGATGCAACTAGCTAGGAGTGGCCATGGTGTATGTACCTTCCACTGTCCTCAACTTAGATTATTTTCCTTACCCTTGTTGGGTTGTTTGTTGAACAAATTTGGTTTCTTGTATGTTCTATATACTTCGTTTTTGATTTAGTAATTTGTTTTCTGTATTTTGATATATGTTTGCCCCTTGGTGGAATTTGAAGGACCACGACCCTTGTTTGGCCTATTTTATTTATGTCAATTTTCTTTTCCTACAATTTACGGCCTTTATAGCTTTTGGATGAATTTTTGAATTTTTTTTTCTCAAAATAGGGGATGGATTCTGTTTTAGTGTTTGGTTGCTATAGAGGACACCTTTCCGATACAGTGGATATACTATAGGGACCACCACATCACTATGGAAAACCCTTTGCAGTAAAAACCTCCTCACTGTAGCGAGGCTCTTTAGGTAGAATGGTATACATAGAGGTTGTTCTCTTTATTAACAACTCTATTCCTCGTTCATTAATATTTCACCCACACAATTTCATTCAACAATTTAACATGATTTATGTTTTCAAATACTAATTGGAGTCTTCTAGATACCAATTGAACTCAACTCAGGAGAACAACAAATTTGTCCATCACGATAAGGAAGAATAAAAGAGAAAACTTCTTAGATGTCTCTAGACCACCAAGGATTTAATGTGGACATCTACACATTAATCCATAGGACTCTACTTGACATTACTCTTGTACTTGTAAGATTGGTAACCTAGGCTTTGATACTAACTTGACACAACCTATTAGAATTTTGGTCATGTATATATCTGTCATGTTTATATACATATACGTTTAACTAATCAAAGTCTGAACTCAAAGTAAGTCATAACCTACCTCGGTACCAAGTTGCTGTCATGTAGTTGATGGAGTTTCATTTCTTTCTCTCAATCCAGAGTTCTTGATGGAATATCATTGGGAAAGATGGGGGAGTCTTGTTCCTTTAGAGCTACACCCCTTAATTCTTTGGTAGTATGTCTAAAATTTTACCCTAGGCATTTTTATCGGGGAATTCTTTTTAGAATAGGAGAGCTGGGCCTTAAAAATGAACTGAAATATAGAATTCTAGTCCATGTCTTCCTCTACAACAGTCCCTTATTACCGCAGTGCTCTCGCTATAGCAAGGAACTGCCAACTATAGCAATTTCTCCTGTCTGGGCCCATTTTACTTTGACTCAGTCTTAATAGATATTTACTTGGCTCATACTTGTTATCCAAAAAATTAAATCCATACCAATAAGAAAAATTTTAATTCATACTCCCGTTTTGTCAAGATTCTATAACAATCGAATGGGTCGTCACACTATTTTGTCAATATTCAAACAATTCAATCCAAGAAGAAATAAATAACCCAATAGCGAAAAGCTTAATAAATATAAACAATAATCAATATTCAACTTTCATGTTTATTCCAATTATAAACCTATAATGTCTAGATACTCATAATCCTCAAAAGATGAAGAAAATTCATGAGTTTACAAGAAAGAATCAATAGAAAAATAGGAAAAGAAATAACCAAAGAGAGAGAAACTCATCGTGTACTTTTTTTGAGATATAATTTTGTCGAACCCCCAAAATATATGGGTAAAGGGTGTACTTATAGAGTCTATGAAGCTTTGGGCTTTTAAAATGCGAATCCAAAACAGATCAAGAAACCCGAAGGCTCGCGCCACCCTTGCATCACAAGGGGTTGGCGCAACAAGTTAAAAAAAGTTCTACCAAGATGATTCTTTGTACCATCCTTGAGCCACATCCTTGATAGTAACTTATGGTGGATTGTGCCACACTTTTCTATGCAAGGGGTGGCGCAAAAAGCCCATTTGTTTCATCAATTTCTTCTTCTATTTTGACATTTTGCAATGTCTCTTCTTCCTTGATTATCTTTGGTTGCTTCTTACTTCTTTTTGATTTGTTTATGATCCTAATCTCTACAAACATACCTACACAATCGGTATGATGGATTGAGGAAATGAGTCGTTATGTCCTTAACGACCCATTAAGACACCCGTGGGGTGAGAAATAATAGTGGGAAGATTCTAGTGGTGGAAACGAGTCCAAACCAAGGGTCATCAAGTGACCCAACGACTCGTCAGGTCACTCGTGGTGACTGGCAGTGTCCAATTTCTTGTCGAATCTGTAAGGGTGTTTTCATAATTCCTAAGCTTTAACCCCCTAATGACCATATTTTAAGCCCTATAAGGAGTTTTTTAAAAGGTTTTACCCTATTCTAAGCCATTAGGCTCCCATGCATGCAAGTTATTGAGAACCCTCGTCAAGATCAAGCTAGAACTCTCTCAAATTTTCCCCAATTCTCTTGGGATTTCAAGGATAGTTTGAGGATCAGTTTACCTAGGTATGTAGGGCTATGAATGAGGGCTTCCTTCCACCCTCATGCCCAAATTTCTCCTCAAGTTCATGAATTCAAGTTTTAATCCAAGTGTATAGATTTATAGGGTTTAAACCAATTTTATGAAATTCTCTATGAAATATTTATGGGTCTAATCCTTTCATGTTCTAAAGTATATTTTTAGTCTAATTGGAAGATTCTATACGTAATTTGATTATAAATTCATGATTTTAAATTATTAGAAATTATGCCCTATTATGCAAGTTTTATGAAAAGTCAAACTTATGATTCATGATTTCAAGTATGATGAGGTATCTAGCGTGAATGAATGTTTGTAAATGTCCCATGTATGAATCCATGATTTTGACTTATGAAGGCTATTTCAAGTATGCATGATTTTATGATTTGGGCAAGCCCACATAAGTTAAGTGTGTTTTATGATTTAGCCAAGGCTAATAAAATCAGCTTATCATATGTTTTGGAGTCAAGACTCCTATTGCATCTTATGATATGTTTGGAGTCAAGACACCCAATATCCAGATTTTAGTCTATGTACATATTATGATGTATAAGCACTATATATGTTTTTTGGGAGTAGTGTCTAGCACCGAGTACGCTTGGGGTTCCAAGGCTTCCCGGACTCAAAACTATGCGCCAACATAGGTATATTTATATTTGGGACCTCTCAAGAGAGTTTTTTCCCTGCCTCAGGAGGGCCTCAGCTTGATATCGATATCATGGTATTGTCCTTAGCCTTGACAAGTCTTTGTACGACTCTTCCCACTTGAGTGTGATAGTTGGGGCATCAGGTAAGCTCTATCGTGATTGTGTCATTTATGATGAGTCTTTCATTATTCCTCATGATTTCAGTTACTCATATTCATGACTAATGATATTATATTTTTACAGCAGATTCGACCCAATGATCAGCTTATGAGCTTTTACTTACGATTTCAGCTATGACAAGTCATATGATTCCTATTTCTAATCTTGGGTCACTATGATAAGTTATGATAATCAGCTTAAGACTATGTATATCTCAGATACAGTTTTTAGCATGCAGTCCCTACTCTCATGATCTAATAATTTATATTATATGCATGAGTTTCGTTAATATTTACTAAGCATGTTTTTATTTACCTTGAATACTTAGTACATTCATGGTACCGACTACATACTCTACGTTATATTATTTCATGAAATAGGTTCAAGTGATCCATCTTAGTCCCACTCATAGCTCGCTTCCCCTATCAGCTCAGTTCATCCCTGTTCTAACACCTCTGTAACACCCCAAAGATTTCCTAGAAAAAACTCAAACTTTTTATGAAAAACCATAATGAACCAAAAAATTTTGTCTCAGATTGATAGAGACAATGAGTCATTATCAGCAGTAACAACCCATTGTCTGGGTCGTGATCAGCCCTACTAGTGGTCCTTCGAGAATCAACGAGACATGAAATGACCCGTTTTGAGGAGTAACGAGTCATCCTATCACTCGTTGCATTCCCAACTCAGAAATCAATTAAACCCTTCCAGGAACCCATGAGTCAGACGACGAGTCGTTGTCTGATGTAACGACTCATGGGGTTTCCATCCGTGACAATAATCCTAGAAATCCCTCAGTTTTCCAGTGGAGACGACGAGCAGATACAATGACCCGTTGGCCCATCCAACAAGTCGTGGTTCCCTTCTGCGGTCCATTTCTAGTGAGCCCTGATTCCAGGACCAGGACTAATGATTGGTCCCAATGAGTAGTGGTATTAACTAACAACTCTTTGTGTGACCCGTTGGTCCCTGTCAGGAAGTTTTTTAGATTTTCTTTCAGGGGAATTTTGTAACTTCCCACATTTTTAATCCCTAAACTATGTCATTTTTGGGTTATATTCGGGGGATTTAGGGAAGTAATAGACGTTCCCTCTTCATTACTCTCATTCCCTCAAAGAGACAACTTAGAAAACTCAATCAGGAAGCACAGAGCAGGATCAAGGGTTTTAGTTCTTCTTCTTAGATTTATCAAGGGTTTTCTCAGGGATATCTACACAAGATATGTGGGAATTTAACAGGGGAATTGTTCTTTTCTTGTGCCTTAAAAGCATTCTGTAATTTCTTATCACTTCTAGCCCTAAAGATTTAAGTTAGGGTAAATTCGTAGCCAGATCCTAATTAATTCTTGTAAATTGGAATCCTTGTGAACTTTTGCTATGTTTTCATCATTTCTCAAGTATGTTATTATTCTCTTTGTCAAATATTCATTAGCTCTAGCTCTGCAAATACAGAAAACCAGGTCTTGCATAATTTTCTAGATACAAATAATGCCTTACTTTTATTAGATCTTGAATTTTCATAATTATTACCATTTTTTGGATTTGAAGTCAGTTTTAATTCTATTTCAATCTCAGTTAGCAATTAGACTCTCTTAGTATCTTTCATTATGTCAGCTAATCAGTTTGACGATAGTTAGTTCCTTGAGGATTTCAGTTCTATAATACTCCATAGTTCTGTTATTAGTTAGTTCTCGAGATGGTTATGACGCTTCGAGATAAGCAACTCTGACCAGTCTTACAAATAGCAGTATTAGTTATCAATTAGTTCTTTAGACTGTTACAATGCTTCTAGATAAGCAGCTCTGACCAGTCTTATAACACTGGTTATCAGTTATCCGGTCCTATAGACTCTTAGGTTACTTACATATAAGTATTCCTGACTTACTCCAGGACCCCATCTTCGAGCTATCAGCTTAGTGTTAAGTTAGGGCTATCCAGTGGGAGCAGTACTTAGCACCGAGTGGCACGAGGTTCCAGCACTCCCAAGTTACCAGAACTATATCGCCACCATAGGTTATTGGCCTAATAGCCCAAGACTTGTTGTCACCAAGCTCAACCACTATACCCTCTCAAGGTATAGTGGACTTTCTCTAATAGGGTGTATACATCAAACTTCATGTCTTGCTCACGTGGTTATATCTCGCTTATAGAATCTCCCACTTTTCAGTTTAGTTTAGCTCAGTTCAGTCACTTAGTTATAGGACATGTTTATAACCTTCAGTCAGGGTCATTTTTTAACCAAACCAAATATAGCTCAGTCTTTATCAGTATTCAGTATTAGTTGGTCATTTCATATTATTTCAGTTCAGTTGTTTATTTTCCATGCTTATTATATATCCCACTTACTCAGCTCATTCAAAGTACTAACGCATACTTTCTATGGTGTATAGTATTATGATACAGGTCCAGGTTCCCAATCTCAGCATCATCAGTAGTTCCTTCAAGAATTTCAGTAGGAACAATCCGTTTAGTGAGTCCTCATCTTCCAAGGACGATATTTTCTTTTCAATTAGTTTCTTTTCAGTCAGATTTTAGAGTTAGCTGGGGGCTTTTTCCAGCAACTCGTCAGATAGTAGTTTGCTTTCAGACTCAGATATTTAGTATTCCTTACAGTTATGTTAAACTTTCAGTAGTATTGATTACATAATTATTTTTATACCGCTTCTGCATATGTTTACTCAGTTTACTAATGTAATGATAGACCATCGGTTAGCATGGGTCACTTATGGCACCAAGTACTGTGTCTCGCCCAGGGTGTAGACTCGGGTCATGACAAACTTGGTATCAGAGCACTAGGTTTAGAGTATTCTAGGATGTCTGAAAGCCGCGTCAAGTAGAGTCCTTTTCATACGTGTGAAGCATGTCACAATTATTAAGGGGAGGATACAAGACGTTATTAGGAAAACTCCCTTTTTTTCATACTCCTTATCGTGTGTTGAAATTGAATCCCAAAATGTCCTCCTAACTTGTGCTTTATCCGTTTCAGTGAAAAATGTGCCTCAAGATGAGGAAATGGAAGGAGGGCTGGCAATGCCAACTGAGCTGCCCCACCAGCTCCACCAGCCCCTCAAGATGATCAAGTGTCCACAACAGAACTCTGAGCGGCAATCCAGTTGTTGGCTCAGATGGTGACCAACCAAGTGAACCGAAAAGTGGTTCCAGTGAACGTAAATGGGTTGGCAGCAGCTTCTAGGATTCAGGACTTCACCCGAATGAACCCTGGTGGGAGAGGACCCGCAAGAGTTTGTGGATGATGTGCGGAAGATCATCCGAATTATGGGTGTTGATCTAGCTTCCTACCAGTTGAAATGGGTGGCTTAGATTTTGTACATCCAATAGAAGGAAGTGAGGCCAGCAGAAGCAAGGCCAGTAGAGTTGGATGAGTTCACGACTGCATTTCTAGACAAATTCTTTTCTCGAGAATTGAGGGAGGTCAAGGTCATTGAATTCATGAACTTAAAGCAGGGTAACATGACAGTGGAGGAGTATGTGTTGGAGTTCACTCGTTGTCGAGGTATGCTCCAGAGATGGTAGCTGAGCCAAGGGCTCGCATGCTCAAATTTGTCAATGGAGTGTCAGATTTAGTACTTAAGGAGTGCAGAGTTGTGATGCTCATCAAGGACATTGATCTCTCCAGCATCATCATTCATGCCCAATAGATTGAGGCAGAAAAGTTAAAGGATATGGAGCAGGCGAATAATCATGCTAGAATATGTTAGTCGGATTATAGCCACTAGAGGTCTAGCGGCAGTAGTCGCCCACAATAACAGCAACAGAGGACCTCAGCACCCACATCAACCATCGCCTCTTCTTTCTGATCCCACAAGGATCAGAAGGGTGGAGCATCTGGCTCTCAATTCCAGAGTTATAGTACTAGCAACCATTACCCAACTTGTCCTAAGTGGGGCAAGAACCATCCGGGTGAATGCTGCATGGGTAAAGAGGACTGCTTTGGAAGTGGGGAGTTGGGCCACAAGTTAAAGGAGTGTTCGTCATGGGGACAGGGGAGAATTTAATCTACCTCTTCAACAGCCCTAGCAAGCTGTCCAGCTCAAAAGGGTAACACTTCAGGTACAGATGGCAGCCAATGTCAAACCGCTTTTATGCTTTATCCTCTCATCAGGATTAGGAGAGCTCACCTAACGTGGTCACGGGTATGTTACGTCTTTTCCACCTAGATGTATATGCTCTACAATATCTAGGAGCCACACTATCATTCATGACTCCTTATGTAGATGTTTAGTTTGTAATCAGTCCAAAAGTCCTCTCAAAACTGTTCTCAGTCTCTACCCCAGTTGGTGAGTCAGTTAGAGCCAGTTCGGTATATAGAAACTGCCTAGTCTCAGTGTTGAGTAAAGTAATTCCAGTTGATCTAGTAGAGCTACAAACGGTTGATTTAAACCTCATTCTTGGTATGGATGGGTTACATTCTGATTATGCCTCAGTCGGCTGCAGAATTAGAGTCGTCAAGTTTTAGTTTCCTAATGATCCATTTCTTAGAATAGATGGGCAGTGTTTCACTGCCTAAGGGTGGATTTATTTCCTACCTTAAGGTAAGAAATCTCATTTTGAAAGGATGCATCTATCACCTAGTTTAGGTCAAAGATTCTAGCCCCGAGACCCTAACTATTTAGTCAGCTCCAGTTGTCAGCGGGTTCCCTGACGTGTTTCCCGGAGTCCCTCCCGAGAGGGAAATAGACTTCGGCATAGACCTTCTTCCATACACTCAGCCCATCTCTATTCTCCCTTATAGAATGGCTCTTGCTGAGTTTAAGGAGTTGAAGGAACAACTAAAAAACTTTCTAGATAAGGGTTTTATAAGGCCTAGCATCTCTCTATGGGGAGCTCTAGTGTTGTTCATACGAAAGAAAGATGGTACCCTCAGAATGTGTATCGACTACCGTCAATTGAAAAAAGTTATAGTTAAGAACAGGTATCCCCTACCCAAGATTGATGACTTGTTCGATCAGCTTCAGGGAGCCAGTTGTTTTTCCAAGGTAGATCTCAAGTCGGGGTATCATCAACTTAGGGTCAAGGAATGTGACATACCAAAAACAACCTTCAGAACTCGATGTCACGCCCCATAACTGGGGGGAGGGCGTGACTGGCTCCCCATACTAGACTAACGGGGAAGCCCGCTATATGACATCTGTAACTGTAATACTTAGGCCGTCCAGGCCACCTGTCACAATCAACTGGAGCACAAACTAGACCCATAATGTCTCAACAATACAAGGTAAACAACTGAAATGCAAACAAGGCTATGACTATACCAAACTAAACAACAAAAAGCCGACAAAGCCACAAACTAAATACCATTGTACACACTAAGTCCACAAAGCCTCTAGAGAGTAAACTGACTGATGGTCAAGACAGGGCTTTGACCTACCCATAACTACATCTCAAAACTCTAACTAAAACAAAACCATTCTTAGTTCCAGAAAGAAAGGAGCATACCAACACATCCGCTAATCTCATGAACTACTACTGCAACTGGTAATCCCGACCTCTACCTGCACCTGCAGCACGAACGCAGGTCCCCAGGTGAAGGGACATCAGTACGAATGAAATGTATTGGTATGTAAGGCAGAAAACTATAAACATGTAAGATAGCAATGATAGTTAAGCCAGAAATAAGGAATAACAACAACCTGGAATCCTGGAAACTGAAACCTGGTAATTAGTCAATACTAAAGTGCAAATGCAATAAAGTAATGTACAAGAAAAACTATAACTGTAATGCCAACAACCAACCAACCGTAAATCCATATATAAAATTCGACAAGCATGTGTACCATACCAAGGAAAAATAAAAGTATCTTCAGCTGATGTATCACACCGGGGTAAAATAAAAATATCTCCAGCCGATGTACCACACCGGGGTAAAATAAAAATATCTCCAGTCGATGTACCACATCGGGGTAAAATAAACATATCTCCAGCCGATGTACCACACCGGGGTAAAATAAAAATATCTTCAGCCGATGTACCACATCGGGGTAACATAAAAATATCTCTAGCCAATGTACCACATCGAGGTAAAATAAAAAATATCTCTAGTCGATGTACCACACCAGGGTAAAATATAAATATCTCCAGCTGATGTACCACACCAGGGTAAAATACAAATAATTCTCAATCATAATCATAAATAGGGTCGATATGGCTTATATTGAGTCAATTCAACACGTATGGCATATAAATGACAAATGTTGAATTTGTAGCCAAAATATGCCTCTTTCGTAACCCATAAATGCAAGTGAGCACCCATATCATGTAAAGCTAGAAAATATGTATATATATCACGTAAAGTTGTCAAATTATACATGAACATGTCGACTCAGTTACTTGAAGGACCTTCAAGAGGTTTAGACAATATAAGAACTTTTGTAGGCTTACAAATAATGTCCTACAAATAATCCTACCAATTGAACATATTACTTGGATAGAAACACATAGAGCTCATTTCTACACAATTCTTTAACATTTGGGAACTACAAATATATACTTCCTACCATGTGGTTCCTTTACCTGTATCGACAACTATATATTGGAATTTCATTGTCAAATTTATCATATAGATAAGCACATATAGTTCTTAATTCATTTGACTTATTTGCAGGAAAATATGGAAATTATAACTAGGAACTTGGAGTTATTTGTCATATACAAAGAGCTAAGAACTGAACTACAAGCATACAACGTATGAGACTTCTATATAATGTATAACTCGTATTTAGTTAACTAGGTGACCTCCAGAAGACTTCCTGGTATTCAAAGTTCTGAGCTTAACTGATCATTATCATAGCCTGCACTTATACTTACTTAGACATTATGAACATTGGTACATGGGAGAATCTCTCCTCTGAATTTAGGAAATTTAACTGATAACTCAGCAAGAGCTAAACACAAAAATGCATGACTTGAAAATAACTGAAAGAATTCAATTGTATGTTATAACATGAAAATCATATACATTTAGACTTTCTACTGGAAAGACATATAAAGACTTGATTTTTAGACTCGTATATAACATCAGATACTTGACCGAGACATTAGCATAATTCTCGAAATATGATCTCTCAAAAACTTCTTAGATCAGGTAGCACATTTCAACATAAATTAGGGACGTAAAGACTTAACTTAAGGATCTGAGACTTGGAGCTCTATAACTTAGTAATTCATGAGTAACTCTCTAAGTGATTCCTTATAGTCAAATAAAGATATATAGTCGTAAATTCAGGTGATGCTGGATTGACTTACATAACTTTGCAATTATCTGCGGAGCCTAAGAAAGATAGCATAATCATAAATGACTTAGAAGATCCTAGGATTACCCTTTTCGGACATGGTAGAAAATTTCAACACTTAGAATAGATAACTTAACATAATCCTTTAGGGGTATAGCAGAGAGCTTCTCAACTTAAGTTACTATTTTACAGATGTTCAACTCTAATTATTTCGTAGAAGGTTAACTCTTTAGTGGTTATTCATCAACGTAATACATATTGAACATAAACAACTTAATTTATAACCCTTTTGCTAAACATCTTTAGAACAAGGTTAATCTTCCTAGCTGTTACCTACCTCATTCACCATCGTAACCCATGTCTTCTAATTTAACAATATTTAGCTCTACTTTCCTTATTCATCTTAACTACTTTGCCAAAAATTATTCACTCTACACTCAAGATTTTACCCTCGTGTTCACTACTCCATCAATTCTTATACGCACTTACTTCTTTTCGTAATTGACAACATAGCCACGCTTTCCCCGTTAACATGTATGGATTTAGCTTATTCGCTACGTGCCGCTTGCTTAGCTTTAAAGAGGAAAAATATAAAATCTACTTTTTACCTTAAGAACTTTAAAAAATAAAAATATAGGAGGGATTAACAATATTCTTAAAATGTCATTTCAATAAGCTCGTTTACCCTCAATCGGCTTAGCGTCATCTTCTTAGCTTAAGTTCAATTACATGTCATCGTCTTAACATTTCGTACCAATTTCACTAAGTGACCAGATCTTAACATATATTCAACATCACATATATAGTATACTAAAAAGGACCAGCTCACGGTGCCCACGTTAAGGGGACTTCAGACTCGGTTTAGAACTAAGGAAACAATCGTATAAAAATTACGCCTTTCGCTTCACGTTTGTTCGATTCAACCATTCTTAACGATTCAAGCTGTATGCCAAGTAGTTCCAACCCTTTGGAAAGGATCATACACGCCTCAATATGATTTTAAAAACATAGGAATATTGATCCTTTCAATAACTTAGTTTCATGCTTGAAAAACAAGGAAAGGGACGCCTTTACATACCTCACTTCATCGCGTCTTTTTAGCCAATTTCTTCCACTTGCTAGAAACTTCGACACCTTCAACTTCCTTAATTACACTACATGGAATGAGTACTGTTTATGCCAAGTTCCCGGTCACAATTCATGTCCCAAAACGTACAACCAAACAGCCACATCATAATATAATTTTCATCAATCCTACATACCTTAGGCGTCTTAAACTTGAGGCAATTCAATAGAGTTTCTCTTACGTGATTTTGGTGTTTAACCTCCCCAAAGGTGTGGTGTATTCCTTCCATCTTTTGGATAAATTCCAGCATCTATACAACTGTAACAACCTCCGAAAACCGGGAAGAAACCTCAGTCAAATATCACATAAAACACATATTGACTTTATGTCGTTTCCTTATTTTAGCTTGCGAATTTGAGCGGATAAACCAAGTAGGAACACATACCTTTCACTTGTGTATAACCCCTGCCCATATGGGGTTCCTCTTCAGCTAAATTCCGTTCCAAAAATGTAGCAACCATGCTGTGAAACCGCCGCAACAACACACACCCAAGCAACACATAAGTTCAAACTTCACTTCAAACATAACTTATTAATTCATGATAATTTAAAGAGTAAAAACACCATCTCCTTTTGTACTCAACTCTCACCAATATGGAGGTAGAAATTCACCTACCTACTGCCCAAAAATGCAGCATCATGGCAGCCAAACACGCAGCAACTCGACGATTAGAATCTCACGACATAAGAAACCCTTTTCGAGCTTGGAATATAAGGAAATTTGACCTATCCATAAAATTTATTACCTGGAATTTGTTTTCACCATTGGATAGAGCTCTTAATTATGCGGATTTTCAAAACAAATGAGGTGAAACAGAGTAGAAATGAGCTTTTTAGCTAAAAATTACTTCTTATAGGCAAGCTGGGCGGTGCCCGTGTGTGGCGCCCGTGAGACGTGCCCTCACGCGTGCGCGTGCCTGCTACCTGCCTGTCTCGGCGCCCGCGAGTATGTACGCTTTTCCAGCCGACAGTGCTATCTTCAAACGAGTATAACCTTTTACTCCGAACTCCGATTAACGAGCGGTTTTTTTCACTGAAACTAGACTCAAATGTATTTCATTTGATAGGCTATAAGATCTTAAAATCATTATATATTTGGAGATATGTCTAGTTAAAGTTGACCCGTATTTACAAACTTCACATACTCTTCTCTTTTCCCCTTGCACATGTTTCCTTCCTCACCTACGGGTAACATACGACCTATAATTCCCTTAGTATGACATATAACCATCAAATAATATTCAAAAAAAATTTGGGGTGTAACACTCTGTATGGCCACTATGAATTTGTGGTTATGTCTTTCAGACTAACTAATGCCCCGACAACTTTTATGGATCTGATGAATAGGTTATTCAAACACTATCTAGGAATGTTCGTCATTGTATTCATATATGACATTCTGGTATACTCCATAAATAAGGAGGAGAATGCCAACTATCTGAGGATAATTTTGCAAACTCTTAGAAACCGCCAACTGTTCACTAAATTCAGCATATGCGAATTCTAGCTAAAGTCTATGGCTTTCCTTGGTCATGTGGTCTCAACGAAGGGTATTAGGTGGATCCTCAAAAGATAGAGGTGGTGAAGGACTGGCCAAGACCTACTTCTCCAACAGATATCAGACATTTCCTAGGTCTAGCCAATTACTACCGATGGTTTGTAGAGGGATTCTCTTTTATTGCGTCTCCTCTGACTAAGCTAACTCAAAAAAAAAAGTGAAGTTTCAGTGGTCAGATGCATGTGACAAGAGTTTCCAAGAGCTGAAGATTCCACTCACTATAGCTCCGATTTTTACCTTACTAGAAGGAATAGATGGATTCGTGGTATATTGTGATGCTTCCATAGTTGGACTTCGTTATGTTCTGATGCAGCAGAGTAAGGTGATATCTTATGCCTCCAGATAGCTCAAGGTTCAAAAGTGAATTATCCGACTCATGATTTGGCACTACCAGTGACTTCATCACCCGTTGGTTTTTCTTTTCGGTTCTTTTCCGACGGGGGGTCTTTGAACCGAAGAATAAAAAAAAAATTTCTTTGTCTGTATATAGTGTTTTTAGTCATAGTTAGGGACTGTTTCCGACGATGGATGGATGACGACCGTCTTGAGGAAAATTAGTCGATCGGGTTTGGGTTTTTGAAACCATAACTAATTGGGGCTTGATGTTCTTTTTATGTGCTATACATGGTTGTAAGATGCAAGTATGTTCAGCATGAAGCATGCAAGTGTATAACTTTGTTTGAGACACTTAGGCTCTTGAATTTGACTCAATATGTTTGAAGCTTAATTCCGAATTCTTGTGATTAGCTGAGTAAGAGTCTACTGATTGTGTCTTGATTTGAGCATGTGCCATGAGTGTAAGGTTTTTGAGTATTCTATGCTATTGTGGAATGTCTAGAACTTGCCTGGTGTGTTTATAAAACGAAATGAAGGATGTGAATTGGAGGAAATGATATAGGCATTTCTTTGAATGAACCAACTTTTTATCCCTCATTATACCTACCTTGAAAAATTAATCCTAGTTAACCCCATTGAGCCTTGAGCCTATTCTTTGACAGCTGCAACATAAGCTTAATCCTTTTTCTTTCATTTGCCTTGAAATTGAACCAAAACTCCGAAGCACTTAAAGGAAAAATCCAAAAGGGTAAAGGAGTGAGAAGAATGAAAAAGAAGGGAAAGTAGCAATTGTAATAGTTGAGAAAAGGAAAAAAGTGCATTTGTGTGAAAATGGTTGGTTATTAGTAGGGAGTAAGAAAAGGAATGAATGAAACATATTGCTTAAGTACTCCTTACTAATAAGCTAAAAGTGTCGAAAGAAATGGGGGAACAAAAGAGGAAAAAGAAAACTAAAAGGAGAAAAAAGGTGAAGTGAGGGAAGGGAAGTTTGTAATGAAGGCGTGATGTATTAAAAGCGCTTAGGAAAGATAGTCACTATTACTGATCATAATAGTACCTACCCGCACCTGAGTTACATTACAACCTAAAAATTCCTACTTGATCTTACATTCATACATCCTTATATTAGTGGAATAAAACACTAAGGGCAAGCTTATGGGTCATTACATAATGCATGTGAATTCTTTGTGAGAGTGAGCGTAATTCTATTCATGTACCCACACATGTTGTGATATAAAAAAATTGTTTTTGCGTGTGAAATTGGGTAACTCTCTTTCCGTGAGGGGCACATGTTGAATGAAGGATATAATTCATGTGGGATTTCTTGATCAGTTGATTTGCATGAGTTTGCTAAAAAATTGAGAGTCGATTCTTGAGGTTAAGAAGTCTTAACATGGTTGTATTTCATTTCAATGATCGAATAAGGCATGCTCTATTTTTAGCTTGTATCTTATGTAATCATTGTAGCCGTAACTTGAATTATCTTGCTAAATTAGTTATGTAGCAGTCTCCATTTGCATGATATGTAAAAGGTTGTTCGAGGACGAACAAGGCTTTAAGTGTGGGGTTGAGATCACGGGCAAAAATATATGCCCGAGATACTCTTTATTACTTCAATTAGTCTTGTTTATCTAAGTTATCGTATACATTTTCATGTAATTTTACATAATGTGGAGATATGTGCTAACCAACATGATTAGCCTTTGTTTTGTAGGTTTTGATGATGTTTGAGTAACTAATCCATGAAGTTGGTGAAGTAGAAGCTTAGAGACGGAATTAACACGCAAACGTCGTCAAGGAAGAGGCACAAAACAGCCCACCTGCGCGTTGGCAACGTGCCACGGCAGGTGGGCTCCGCGACCATGGGCCTACAACGCGCTGCCCAGGCAGCGTGACACGTTGCCAACGCGGCAAGGTGCTGCCTGGGCCGATCTCGGGTGATTTTCCAGAAAGCCTCCGCGTCCGTAGCGTGTCACGGAGGCCGTGCTCCGCGTTGGCCTCCGTGACACGTTGCTTGTTAATCCGGGACAGATTTCTACTAATATAAATAGCACACTTAGGTTTATTTCATAATTCAGACTGGGTAGAGCAAGGAACGTGGGTGAGGATCAGTTAAGGGACGAAAAAGCTAAGAGTTTTCTTCTCTTTCCTTCTTCTTTCCTTCAATTGTATGCATGATTTCCACTCATTTGAGGATGATTAATCCAAGAATGAGTGGCTAATTCTCTTCCTTGCTAAGGTTTTGAACATGTGTAGTGAATTTTGATTGTTAATTATATGGTTTTCCATCTTCTTCTTTCATGTTGTTCTATTAATTCTTGTTCTTACTGCATTAGTGTGTGGCCAACATTAATGTACATCTAAAAAGTCCAATTTCACTCGAGAGAGCAAGAAATTGGAAAGTTGTGAATTAATAGGGTATTGTTCTTAACTTGATTTGGGAAAATTGGGTTTTGATGTGCTTTCCTGATAGAAATATACTTGAAAGCCGTATTAGTCAATTTAGGAATCGGAATTGTATTGCTAGGTCATAAATTGCATTTGATCACAGAAATGTAGACGAATGGTTTATGATTCTAAAGTGAGATTAAATACGAGAGTTTTAATCTCTAGGATAATGTTCTTGGCTAGCAACATTAAGAGAAGAATAACCGAATTATGATTACTATCGAATTCATTACTTGTTCTTAACCTTGGCATGCACTTATCCATAGTTTCAATTCAACGTAAATAATTGTTAATAGTTTTAGTATATAGTTGATAAATAAAATTATTTAACTTTTGGTTACGTGGTTGTCAGCATAATTAGAAGTAAACTAGAATATAGTATACTTAAGCAATTTTACTTATCCAGAGTCTCCTTGGATCGATACTTGGCTTACTTAGCCACTTTATTACTTGTTTGACCACGTGCACTTGCGTGTCGGTTTTTAACCCCTACCGAACCAGCCGAACAAGTTTCGGTAGGGGTTAAAAACCGACACGCAAGTGCACGTGGTCAAACAAGTAATAAAGTGGCTAAGTAACCCAAGTATCGATCCAAGGAGACTCTGGATAAGTAAAATTGCTTAAGTATACTATATTCTAGTTTACTTCTAATTATGCTGACAACCACGTAACCAAAAGTTAAATAATTTTGTTTATCAACTATATACTAAAACTATTAACAATTATTTACGTTGAATTGAAACTATGGATAAGTGCATGCCAAGGTTAAGAACAAGTAATGAATTCGATAGTAATCATAATTCGGTTATTCTTCTCTTAATGTTGCTAGCCAAGAACATTATCCTAGAGATTAAAACTCTCGTATTTAATCTCACTTTAGAATCATAAACCATTCGTCTACATTTCTGTGATCAAATGCAATTTATGACCTAGCAATACAATTCCGGTTCCTAAATTGACTAATACGGCTTTCAAGTATATTTCTATCAGGAAAGCACATCAAAACCCAATTTTCCCAAATCAAGTTAAGAACAATACCCTATTAATTCACAACTTTCCAATTTCTTGCTCTCTCGAGTGAAATTGGACTTTTTAGATGTACATTAATGTTGGCCACACACTAATGCAGTAAGAACAAGAATTAATAGAACAACATGAAAGAAGAAGATGGAAAACCATATAATTAACAATCAAAATTCACTACACATGTTCAAAACCTTAGCAAGGAAGAGAATTAGCCACTCATTCTTGGATTAATCATCCTCAAATAAGTGGAAATCATGCATACAATTGAAGGAAAGAAGAAGGAAAGAGAAGAAAACTCTTAGCTTTTTCGTCCCTTAACTGCTCCTCACCCACGTTCCTTGCTCTACCCAGTCTGAATTATGAAAAATAAACCTAAGTGTGCTATTTATATTAGTAGAAATCTGTCCCGGATTAACAAGCAACGTGTCACGGAGGCCAACGCGGAGCACGGCCTCCGTGACACGTTACGGACGCGGAGGCTTTCTGGAAAATCACCCGAGATCGGCCCAGGCAGCACCTTGCCGCGTTGGCAACGTGTCACGCTGCCTGGGCAGCGCGTTGTAGGCCCATGGTCGCGGAGCCCACCTGCCGTGGCACGTTGCCAATGCGCAGGTGGGCTGTTTTGTGCCTCTTCCTTGACGACGTTTGCGTGTTAATTCCGTCTCTAATCTTCTACTTCACCAACTTCATGGATTAGTTACTCAAACATCATCAAAACCTACAAAACAAAGGCTAATCATGTTGGTTAGCACATATCTCCACATTATGTAAAATTACATGAAAATGTATACGATTACTTAGATAAACAAGACTAATTGAAGTAATAAAGAGTATCTCGGGCATATATTTTTGCCCGTGATCAACCAGCAGTAGTATTTGCTTTGAAAATATGGAGGAATTATCTTTATGGGGTTCACATAGATAGTTTAACCAATCATAAGAGCCTTCAATACATGTTCAGTCAGGAAGATTTGAACCTTTGTCAGAGAAGGTGGTTGGAGTTATTGAAGGATTATGACATGAGTGTGTTGTACCACCAGGGCAAGGCAAATATGGTGGTGGATGCCTTGAGTAGAATGTCCATGGGGAGCATTGCTCATGTTGAAGAGGGCAGAAAAGAGCTGGCAAAAGATATTCATAGGTTAGCTCAGTTGGGAGTGCAGTTGGTGGATTTAGCTGAGGGCGAAATAGTACTATAGAGTGGGTCAGAATCCTCGTTACTTGTCGAGGTTAAGTCAAAGCAGGATGAAGATCCCATACTGCTTAAGCTGAAAGAAGCAGCTTAAGAAAAAAAGTGGAGGCTTTCTCCAAAGGGGGAGATGGTGTACTTCAATACCAGGGAAGACTATGTGTTTTGGACGTTGATGACTTGAGACATCGAATACTGGCAGAAGCACACAACTCTAGATATTCTATCCATCTAAGTGCCACTAAAATGTTCCATGACCTATGGGAAATCTACTCATGGAACAACATAAAGAGAGATATTGCAGAACTTGTGGATAAGTGACTGAACTGCCAGTAGGTTAAAATTAAACATCTGAGACCTGGGGATATGACTTAGGATATCAGCATACCCACATGGAAGTGGGATGAAGTGAATATGGACTCCATTATAGGTCTATCTCATACTCGTCGGCAGCATGATTCAATTTGGGTAATAGTAGATCGGATGACCAAGTCAGCACATTTCCTCCCAATTAAAACTACAGACTCAACTGAGGATTATGCTAAACTGTATATCCCAGCATTGGTCAGACTTCATGGAGTTTCCTTATCCATTATCTCAGATAGAGGTACCCAATTCACCACGCACTTCTGGAAGTCATTTTAGAAAGGACTTGGTACTCAGGTCAAGCTCAGCATAGCTTTCCACCCTAAGACAGATGGACAAGCTGAGTGGACTATTTAGACCTTAGAAGATATGCTGAAAGATTGTGTTATCAACTTCAAAGGCAATTGGGATGATCACCAACCTCTCATTGAGTTTGCATACAATAACAGCTACCACTCCAAATTTCAGATGGCCCCGTTTGAGGCCTTATATGGTATAAGGTATAGGTCTCGTATAGGGTGGTTTGGAGTTGGCGAAGCTACCTTGATAGGACCAGACTCAGTTCATGAAGCTATGCAGAAAGTGCAACTTATAAGAGAAAGGTTGAACACATCTTAGAGCCGACAGAAATCATATGCTGATGTGAGGAGGAGAGAGTTAGAATTTGCTGTAGATGATTGGGTTTATTTGAAAAATTCACCCATGAAAGAGTCAATGAGGTTTGGAAATAAAGGGAAATTCAGTCCGAGGTATGTAGGACCCTATAAGATTCTAAGGCAAAATGGCGATGTAGCCTACGAGTTAGAATTACCTTCGGAATTAGCACTGTGCACCCAGTCTTCTATGTGCCACTATTGATGAAGTTCATCGGTGATCCAACCTTAGTTGTGCCACTAGACAGTGTGGGAGTGAAGGATAGTCTCTCTAACGAAGAAGTCCTTGTTCAGATCCTAGACCGTTAGGTTCGTAAGTTGAGAAACAAGGAGGTTGCTTTAGTAAAAATCTTATGAAGTAACTAGTTAGTTAAGGGGGCCACATGGGAAGCAGAAGTAGGCATGATGGTCAAATATCCCCATTTATTCCCCTCCAGTTCATTTTCAGCATCAGGTATTAAATTACTCCTCAGTACTCTATTCAGTTCCTCACTCATCATCTCTATTCAGATTTTCAATATGCACTCTAGTTGTGTTAACTCAGTTAGCATGATTAAATCAGTCTGAAGTCAGTCATCCTTTTAGAAATCAGTTTATAGTTTCAATCTGAAAGTTACAACTCTTTTCCTAGTGTTCCAGTAGCTTTAGCCTTCATTCGATGATGAATGATCCCAAGGGGGAGATATTGTAACACCCCAAAGCTTTCCTAGATCAAACTCAGACTTAAAAAAACTGAATGAACCATAAAATTTTGTCTCAAAACGATCGAGACAATGAGTTGTATTCAGCAGTAACGACCCGTTGTCTAGGTCGTGGTCAGCCCTACCAGTTCTCCTTCAGGAATCAACAAGACATGGAACGACCTGTTGTGAGGAGTAACGAGTTGTCCTATTACTCATTGCATTCCCAACTCAGAAATCAGTTAAACCCTTTCTAGGAACCCACGAGTTAGATGAGGAGTCGTCTTCCGATGTAACGACTCATAAGATGACTCGTTAGTTGGAGCCTATGTGTCCTTGAAAATCTTTTTCCAGTATCAATTAGAAGCAACAATGACCCATTGTATCATACAATGAGTCATTGTTTCTATCCATGAAAATAAGTTTAGAAACCCCTCAATTTTTCCAATGGAGACAATGAGTAGATACAATGACCCATTGGTTCTACCAACGAGTCTTTGTGTCGTTCATTAGCAGAGGGACCAAGTTTTCCTATCAGTGACCACAAGAGGATCCAAAAACCCATTGGTCAATCCAATGAGTCATGGTTACCTTCCGTGGTCCATTTCCAGTGAGCCCTGATTCCAGGCCCAGGACCAACGACTAGTCCCAACGAGTCATGGTATCAACCAACAACTCATTGTGTGACCCATTGGTCCCTGTCGGGCAGTTTTCCAGATTTTCTTTCGGCGAATTTTTGTAACTTCCCACCATTTTAATCCCTAAACTATGTCATTTTTGGGTTATATTCAGGTGATTTAGGGAGGTAATCAACATTCCCTCTAAGATTTATCAAGGGTTTTCTCAGGGATTTCTACACCGGGTATGTGGGAATTCAACAAGGGAATTGCTCTTCCCTTGTGCCCCAAAACCCTTCTGTAATTTCTTATCAGTTCTAGCCCTAAAGTTTTGAGTTAGGGTAAATTTGTAGCCAGATCCTAATTAATTCTCGTGAATTGGAGTCCTTGTGAACTTTTGCAATGTTTTCATCATTTCTCAAGTATGTTGTTATTCTCTTCATGAAATATTGAATAGCCCTAGCTCTGCAAATACAGAAAACTAGGTCTTGCATAATTTTCTAGATATAAATACTACTTGACTCTATTTCATAATTATTACCATTTTGTGGATTTACAGTCAGTTTAAATTCTAGTTCTGTCTCAGTTAGCAATTAGCCTGTCTCAGTATCTTACAGTAAGTCAGTTAATCAGTTTGATGATAGTTGGTTCCTTGAGGAGTTCAGTTCAGTAACACACCATACTTCAGTTATCACTTAGTTCTCGAGAAGGTTACGATGCCTCTAGATAAGAAGCTCTAGCCAGTGTTAGAACCAGCAGTATCAGTTATCAGTTAGTTCTTTAGATAGTTATGACACTTCTAGATAACTAGCTCTGACCAGTCTTAGAACACCAGTTATCAGTTATCCGGTCCTATATTCAGGTTACTTCCAAATAAGTATTCTTGACTAAGACAGGACCCTAGCTTCGAGCTATCAGCTTAGTAGTCAAGTTAGAACAATCCAGTGGGAGTAGTACATTGTACCAACCAGACTGAGGTTTTAGTGCAACTAGGCTCGCAGAACTACGTTGCCACCGTAGGTTATTGGCCTAATGGGCCCAGACTTTTAATCACCCAGCTCAGCCACTATACCCTAGAAAGTTACAATGGGCTTTCTCCGATGGGGTGTATACATCGGACTCCACGTCTAGCTCACATAGTTATATGTCAGTTATAGACTCTCCCATTTGTTAGTACAGATTTAGTTCAGTTCAGTTTAGCTCGGTTTAGTCACTCAGTTCCAGCACATGTTTATGACTATCAGTCAGGGTCACTTTTGACCATACGAGTTATAGCTCAATTTTTATTAGTATTTAGAATCAATTGATCATTTCATGTTATTTCAGTTCATTTGTTTATTTTTCATGCTTATTGTATATTCCACTTACTCAATATATTCAACGTACTGACGCATACTTTCTATGCTGTATCATATTATGATACAGGCGCAGGTTCCTAGTCTCAACATCGTCAGTAGTTCCTTCAACGATTTCAGCAGCAGCAGTCCGTTTGGTGAGTCCTCATCTTCCGAGGACGATATTTGCTTTTTAGTTAGTTTCTTTTTAGTCAGATTTTAGAGTTAGCTGGGGGCTTGTCCCAGCAACTCGTCAAATAGTAGTTGGCTTTTAGAATCAGATATTTAGTATTCCTTATAGTTATGTTACACTCTCAACAGTGTTGATTACATAATTATTTTTATACAGCTTCCGCGTATGTTTACTCAATTTACCAGTGTAATGATAGACCATGGGTTAGCTTGGGTAACTTGTGGTACCAAGTACCATGTCTCATCCAGGGTGTAGACTCGGGTTGTGACAACCTCAGACCCCGTAGTGAAATTTTACAGAAAAAGAATGACAACCTGGTGCCGGAGTGACAGGGGAAGTGACAGCCCGTCACACCTGTGACGGTAGATCTGACGGCCGTCAACCAGACGACAGACCGTCAAATGAGTGACGGCCCATAACCCTGACCATCACTTAGGAAACCATTTTGGGGCAATTATATTTAAGCCCGATGGTGGATATGATAGACCGTCAAGCTCGCGACGGTCTGTCATTTGTCTTGTTAGATACGTCGCGACCCAGGAATATCAAATTTTAGAAATTTTATCAAGGGGTATTCTCATATTTTCCCACTCTTTAGGTCCCTAAATTAAGTTTTTTTGGTTATATATTTCATGAATTTAGACGGATATACGACATTCCTCTCTCATTCTTACCTCTCACTCTTAGAATTCCTTTGTGAAAACTCAACAAAAAGCACAAGGCAAGAACAAGGGATTCAATTTCCTCTCTAATTCTCAAGGATTTTCTTACGGGAATCTTCTTCAAGTATGTGAGACTTCAACAAAGGTTTTCTCTCACCTTTGTGTCCAAAAATTCTTCAGTAACCCTAGCCTAAAATTCTAGAAATCATGACCTAGGGTTTCCCTTTAGTTGTTGAAATTCCTTATCTCCCTAATGTTTTTAGTTTCTCTTTAGTTGTTGAAATCCCTTATCTGCCCAATGTTTTTAGTTTACATGTATAATATCATGTTATAACTAAAATGTTATTTTCGACTTGTAAATACCTCCCAAGATATCAATTTTAATATTATTGTTGGGTTGAATTCTTGTGTGATTTAATATCTACTCTGAAATGCTATATTTTTCATGAAATACTATTTGATCAAAATTCCTTAGCATGTATGTTTCAGTGTAAAGTTACTATTTCCACATTGTTGAATGCACATAGTATTTCCCTAGATGGTTAGCTGATCAGTTTGACTTTTACCAGTCTTTTGAGAAACTCAATAAACTCAGCCATTTCAGTTTATCAGCTTAATAGTCATTCTTTAGATAGTTGCGATGCTTTCAGATAAGCAGCTCTGAAAAGTCTTAGAACATAGTTACTTTCAGGTCCTTAGACGCTCAGGACACTCCCAGGTAAGTAGTTCTGACATAGTCTTAGGACACCAGTTTCGAACTGTCAGCACAGTTAGACTCATATAGGATTTCTAGTTGGGAGTAGTACTTAGCACCAAGCGGGTCAGGGTTTAGTGCACCCAGAATCCCAAAACTATGTTGCCATCGTAGGTTATTAGCCCAAATGGGCCCCAGACAATGATCACTCAGTTCAGCTACTATACCCTGGCAAGGTATAGTGGGCCTTCTCTGATTGGGGGGGGGGGTATACATAAAACTCCACATTTAGCTCACCTAGTTACATGTCGGTTATAGTCTCTCCCACAGTGCAACTCAGACCAGTACAATCATAGTCAATAGTTCAGACTAGTCTTCCATATTTCAAAATATACTTATGACCTTCAGACAGTTATTAGTAATTACAGTATTATCAGACTTTCAGATTCTTTCAATACTTACGATTCCACATATGGTCATTGCATCTCTTGTTAATAAAGTTTTCAGCATATTCAGTATTCTTATGTTTAACTTATATCTCCTATTGTATATCGTTTTATGATATAGGTTTAGGTTCTTAGGCCCAGCAGCATGGTTACTTCTCCTTCCGATTCAGCACAGCAGTACTCTTTGGTGAGTCCTTATCTCCAGAGAACCGTAGCTTTCATCTTCAGTACTAGTCATTTCAGTATCAATCACAGACATTCGAGTTAGCTGGGGGTTTGTCCCAGCAACTCATCTTTAGTAGAGGCTTTCAGACAATATTATGTTATTTTATTTTTGACAATTAGTGACAGTTTAAAATATTTATATTTCTTAGAATGAATGATTCTTGTGCTTCCGCTCAATTTCATTCCATTCAAATTTCATTATGTTAATTATATGTTATGCCATGGGTTCTCTTGGGGTCATTCATGACTCTAAGTATCGTGTCACGTTCCGGATGTAGACTCGGGTCGTGAAACCTCCTTTGGGTAAGTCCTCATCATACGAGGTGATCTTGGGAAGAATTATATGCCCAAGCGATACTCAAATGCTTCATTTCGTCTTGTTTATCCATTGATAGTTGTACATTCTCATGTGATTTGTAGTTAAAGTGTGAATTTATACTAACTAACATGATTAGTGTTGTTTTGCAGGAAAAATGTAATTTTAGGAAGCTAAGATGCATGTTGGGAGAAATCGGGAATAGACTCGGAAGCGAGCAGTGGAAAAGGCCAAGGTTATGTAGCAAATTAAGGGGCTCCGCGATGGAGCCGTGTCACGCTGTCATCGCGGATGCATTCTGCCCCGGATGATAAAAATAGGCCAAGTTCAAGTGAAGGTCCGCGTTGGGGCCATGGCACGTTGGCCAAGCCCCGCGTTGCACGCCGTGGCACGTTGGGCATAATTACCTGGAGGACCGGATTCCAGTGAGGGTCCCCTTTTGTGGCGTGTCACGGAGGCAGTGCTCCGCGATGCACTCCGTGACACGTTGCTTGTTATTCCGGGAAAAATTCCCACTAGTATAAATAGCACACTTAGGTTTATTTTTAATTATTCTGACTTGGTTGAGGAAGAACGTGGGTTACAAGCAGTTGAGGGGACGAAATTCTCAGGGTTCTTCTCTATCTCTTTCTTTTTTATTTCAATTGTTTGTATGATTTACACTCATTTAACGATGTTTAATCCACAAATGAGTGGCTAAATTCACTTCTTGCTGAGGTTAAGAACATTTGTAGTAGAATGTAATTGTTGATCATCTTGGTTTTTCATCTTTTCTTCCATGGTTGTTCTATTAATTCTTGTTCTTACTGCATTAATGTGTGGCCAATATTAATGTATATCTAAAAAATCCGGTTTGCGCTCGAAAGAGAAAGAAATTGGAAAGTTTTGAATTAATAGGATATGATCTCTTCTTGGTTTGGGAAAATTGAGAATTGATTTACCTTCAAAATAGAAATATATCTGAAAGTCGTATTAGTCAATTAAGGAATCGGTTTCGTATGGCTAGAACATGAATTTCTTCTTATCACAGAAATGTAGGTGGAAGGTTCATGATTCTTAAGTTGGGTTAAATACGAGAGTCTTAATCCATAGGCAATAATTCTTGACTAGCAACCAAAGGAAAGATTAACCAATTTGTATCAATAAATTGCTTCCCTGCATGTTTGTTTTAGCCTCAGCATGCTCATTACTATAGTTCAGACTCAAATTGTTCATTTTTTTTAGATTAGTATAAATTAGGAAACAAACTCCCAAAATCTTCTTGAAACTGTTGTCTGCATTATTAGAGTTAGAGTTTATTAACATTTAATTAGATTATTACCGTGGTCCAGTCCCTGTGGGATCGATACTTGGCTACTCTAGCCATTTTACTACTTGTTCGACCACGTGCACTTGTGTGTAGGTATTCCAAACCATCGAACAAGTTTTTGGCGCCGTTGCCGAGGACTGGCAATTGGTAAAATTGTTGTCTTAAGTGTTAGTTTTCGATTTCTTATTAGTGTTGACAACTTGGTCTTAGCTTGTTTTTTGTAGATATTCAATTCGGTTGAACACTGGCAAGGGACAAGGAGCTGGTGGATTCACATTCAAAGCCGGAAAGACAATTCCATCGTCAAAGGAGAGAAGCTCTAGAGAGATAGCTGCAGTTGCTCAGTCAGACAATCCTGGAACAACAGAATCCACCCATTGTAAGGACAGTGTTAGTGCCCAAAGATATGGCAGCTAGGCCGATTCGCGAAGTGGCAATCCCACATGCTAACAACGTTACATCTAGCATTCACTAACCTGATCCAGGAGGGAGGTTCGAGCTTAAACAGAATATGGTGCAATTGTTGCATACCAGCGGGCAATTCACATGTCTCCCTCAAGAGGATCCACAAAAACATCTCCAAAACTTTTTGGAGATAAGTGACACTTACATCCCCGCTGGAGTGTCACCCGATTATGTCAGGCTTACATTGTTCCCATTTTCACTTTTGGGAGAAGCAAAGAGATGGCTGAAAGCTGAGCCACCTAATTCCATCACTTCTTGGGATGATCTTGCAAAGAAATTCTTGATACGGTTCTTTCCATCCGGCAAAACAACAAGACTTAGAAGTCAAATTCCAATTTTTAAACAAAGAGAGGGGGAGAATCTGTATCAAGCTTGGGAACGATTCAAATCTATGTTGAGGGATTATCCTTATCATCACCAATCCAATGATGTGCTGGTGCATACATTCATAGAGGGTTTGGAAGCCCACACAAAAATCTTGCTAGACTCAGCAGCTGGAAGACAAGCATTAGAAAAAACTTATGAGGAGCTGTATAATTTGTTGAACCATATTTCGCAAGGAAATCCAGAATGGAATGCAGACTCTTCTAGAGGAGGAACAAGGAAAGCAGTAGGAGTCTTGGAAGTGGATGGTTTTACAGCTATCGCTGCACAGATAGCTGCATTACAGAATCAACACAATACCCACTTCAGCAATATGAGCATGAATCATTCTCAAGCCCCAGTGAATGTAGTGCAACAGATTTGGTGTGAAGTGTGCGGTAGTAATGAACACTCAGCTGAATGTTGTGGTGCGAATCCTGATTCAGTAAACTTTGTTGGTAATGTACAGAGAAATAATCACCAACAGTATGGCAATAACTACAACTCTAATTGGAGGAGTCACCCCAATTTCTCTTGGGGTAGTAACAGCCATCAAGGGCAGAGTTTGAGTCAGGGAGAACAGAGAAATCAAGGAGGGCAGCAGCACTATCAGTCGCAATACAGAAGCAACAATGCACCTCCTCCACCACCATCACCCAGTATCGAGGAAATGTTCAAAATGATGATAGCTAACCAAGCTCAATTGCAGGCTGACTATGTGAATTGGCAGTCGATGTAAAGAACAATCAGTTAGCTACAAAGGCATTGGAGTACCAGTTTGGGCAACTAGCTGGAGCTCAGAACACCAGGCCGAGAGGAGGACTCCCGAGTGACACTAACCCCAACCCCAAACAAGTGAATGCAGTGACCACAAGGAGTGGTTTACAACTCAAGGAGGTGGAACCAGAAACACCACCACAATAGTCAGGAGCAGTGGAGAATGAGAGGGAACACAATAATGATAGGGGGAAGGAGAAGGAAGCTGAACCAGAAAGACCACCACCCCTGTTCCCTCAAAGATTAAAGAAACACAAGGAGGAAGCGTGTTTCAAAAGTTCATGGAGGTTCTTAAACAGGTACACATTAATTTACCTCTTGTTGATGTTTTTCAGGGAGTGCCAAAGTACGCAAAATATATCAAGGACATCGCGGCGAACAAAAGTAGGTTGACAGAGTACGCTATGTTGGCGCTTACGAAGGAGCACTCCTTCCGGATACAAAATGGGTTGCCCACAAAGCTCAAAGACCCTGGGAGCTTTACAATTCAACTTATAATCGGGCAGAGTATCCAAGCTCGTGGATTATGTGATTTGGCGGCGAGCATTAACTTGATGCCGACATCGGTATTCAAGAAATTGGGGCTAGGCAGTCCTAGACGGACAACAGTGATCTTGCAACTAGCGGATCATTCTTTGGTGGGACCAGATGGCATTGTGGAGGACGTGCTGGTGCAGGTGGGATCCCTTATCTTCCCGATTGACTTCATTGTGCTGGATTTTGAGCCGGATGTCGAAGTCTCATTTATTTTGGGACTTTCTTTCTTGGAGACTGGGAAAGCAGTGATCGATGTAGCTGCAGGGCAGCTAACCATGCGTCCACACGACAAGGTGGAGGTATTTGATGTATTTAAGGCCATGAAGCTGCCGTCCATACATTTGGAGCTTTCAGCAATCAGTGTGCTTAATCAAGTAGAAATTCATCAAATTGTTGAATCTGAAGACCCATTGGAAAGAGTGTTGATGAACTCCGATCATTTTGGAGATAGAGATGCTTATGAGGTGGTGCAAATGTTGAATGAGCCACAAAGGCATCCCAGGAAGTTGGAATTTCAGTCTCTAATGAGGTCTCTAGAACCATTGCCGAAACCATCTATTGAGGAAGCACCAAAGCTGGAATTGAAAGAATTGCCTCCCCATTTAAAATATGTCTTTTTGGGGAAGATGATACTTTGCCATTCATCATCTTTGCAGAATTGATGGAGGCACGGGAGAAGGAAGCATTGGGTGTCCTCAGAAAAAGGAAGAAAGCAATGGGCTGGCAAATGTCAGATATTCAGGGTATCAATCCAGCTTTTTGCACACACAAAATTTTTATGGAGACAAGAGCAAAGCCAACTGTTCAACCTCAGTGAAGGCTAAATCTAGCAATGAAGGATGTGGTTAGGAAAGAAATAATTAAGTGGCTTGATGCAGGTGTGGTCTATCCTATCTCGGACAGCGAATGGGTCAGCCCCGTTCAGTGTGTTCCAAAGAAAGGAGGGATGACTGTGGTCACCAATGAAAAAAATGAGCTGATCCCTACATGAACCATCACAGGCTGGTGGATTTGCATGGACTATAAAAGCTTAATGAAGCCACAAGGTAAGATCACTATCCTATCCCGTTCATTGATCAAATATTGGACAGGTTGGCTGGAAAAGAATATTATTGTTTCCTTGATGGGTACTCTGGATATAACCAAATGTCATAGCACCGGAGGATCAGGAGAAGACTACTTTCACTTGTCCTTATGGGACATATGCTTTTAGGCGGATGCCATTTGGGTTATGCAATGCACCCGCCACATTCCAGAGTTGCATGACAGCTATCTTCCACGATATGGTGGAGGATTTTGTTGAGGTATTTATGGATGACTTTTCTGTTTTTGGTAATTCTTTTGCTACTTGTTTGCAGAATCTTGATAGGGTGCTAGCTCGCTGCGAAGAATCCAACCTTGTACTCAACTGGGAGAAATGCCATTTCTTAGTTAAGGAAGGTATCGTCCTTGGCCATAAAGTGTCTTGCAAGGGGTTGGAGGTTGATCGTGCTAAGATCGAAGTTATTGAGAAGCTAACACCACCTGTGTCGGTGAAGGGTGTGCGCAGTTTTCTCGGGCATGCAGGGTTCTACAGACGGTTCATCAAAAACTTCTCCAAAATTTCTAGACGATTATGCAGATTGCTAGAAAAAGAGGTGAAATTCAAGTTGGATGATAAGTGTGTCAAAGCATTCAAGGAGTTGAAGCAGAAATTGATAGAAGCACCTATCCTTATTTCTCCGTATTGGGAACAACCATTTGAACTGATGTGTGATGCAAGCGATGTGGCTGTGGGAGCTATATTGGGGCAGCGGAGAAATAGAATCTTTCATTCTATTCATTATGCAAGCAAAACACTGAACACTGCCCAAAGTAATTATACAGTCACAGAGAAGGAGATGCTAGCATTGGTGTTTGCTTTTGATAAATTCAGGTCCTATTTGGTGGGTTCGAGAGTAGTGATGTATACCGATCATGCAGCGATTCGGTATCTGTTTAAGAAGAAGGATGCAAAGCCCAGGCTGATCAGATGGATTCTGTTGTTACAAAAGTTCGATCTAGAAATTAAGGATAGAAAAGGGAGTGAAAATCAGGTGGCAGATCACCTATCGCGATTGGAAAGTCGGTCGCATGTGAAGGAGGGTGATAACATCAAAGAGGAGTTCCCGGATGAGCAGCTCTTGGCAATAGGGGAAGCTGAGGTTCCATGGTATGCAAACATAGTGAATTTGCTTGTGAGTGGAGTCTATTCACCGGAGGCTACGACTCAGCAGAGAAAAAAATTGAGACATGATTGTAGGTATTTTATTTGGGATGAACCATACTTGTTTAAACAGGGACCGGATCAGGTGATGAGAAGATGCATCTCGGAGAGCCAGATTGCAGAGGTTTTGAGGAGTTGTCACTCTTCATTGTATGGAGGGCACCATGGAGGCGAGCGGACAGCGCACAAGGTCCTACAGTTAGGTTTCTTTTAGCCTACACTGTTCAGAGACTCTATGGCATACGTCAAAATGTGCGATAGATGTCAGCAGACAGGCACAATTGGTAGGAGGCAAGAGATGCCGCTACAGAATGTATTGGAAATGGAGACCTTTGATGTAGGGGGCATAGATTTCATGGGCCCGTTCCCACCGTCTTTTGGTAATCGTTACATGTTGGTGGCCGTTGATTATGTATCAAAGTGGATTGACGCAATAGCTTGCCCAAGGAATGACAACAACGTGGTAACAAAATTTGTGAAAAAACACATTCTCACTAGGTTCGTGACACCCCGAGCCATTGTTAGTGATGGAGGGGCTCATTTTGTAAATTCAAGTTTCAAGAAGCTACTAGCTAAGTATGGGGTACGCCACAAGGTGTCAACAACATATCATCCCCAAACTAGTGGGCAAGTGGAGGTGTCGAATAGAGAGGTGAAGCAGATTCTCCAGAAAACAGTGAATGCACAACGTAGTGAATGGTCAAGCAAACTCGATGATGCATTGTGGGCTTATAGAACTGCTTTCAAGACACCGATTGGAACTTCTCCATACCGATTGGTCTATGGTAAAGCGTGTCATCTGCCAGTGGAGCTAGAGCACCAAGCTTTCTAGGCCGTGAGGAAACTGAATATGGACTTAGAGCTAGCAGGCAAGAAGAGGCTGATGCAACTCAGCGAACTTGAAGAGTTCTGTTGGCATGCTTATGAGACTGCCAAGTACTACAAAGAAAAAACAAAGAGGTAGCATGACAAGCATGTGGTGCATCATATTTTTGAGTCGGGGTAGAAAGTGTTGCTCTTCAATTCAAGATTGAAGTTGTTTCTAGGGAAGCTGCGGTCCAAATGGTCAGCGCCATTTGAGGTAGTAAGATGACCCCTCACGGGGCAGTAGAGTTCTGGCAAGAAGATCGAAGTGCCACGTTCTTAGTCAATGGATAGCGATGTAAGCATTACTGGGGTAAGGACGGTAGTCGAGAGAAGACATCCATCACCCTAGAGGATGACTAAGCTTCAATGACGTCGAGCCACGATGGTAAACCAGGCGCTGCACGTGAGGCAACCCGTGAAATTGTTGTAATACTTGAGTGGACTTAGTAGAAGAGGAAAAAAGAAAAAAAAATTTAGAAAAATAAAAAAAAACAAAAATTGTATTTTACGTGAAACCTATGAATTCTAACCAATTTCTTGTTGTGAGATGAATTTCAGGTTAAACGGAGGGCAAAAATGCAAAGGATCGCAAAGGAAAAATCGAGGTGAGAAAAATAATAAAAAGTGGCAAAACAGTGAGCCTGCGCGATGGCTCCGTGTCACGGAGGAGGGCCTCCGTGTTACCCTTCGTGACACGTTGAGGTTTAATTCTTGAATTTTTAAAATTCCAGAATACCTCCGCGTTGGCTCCGTGTCCCGGAGCGGGTGCTCCGTGTTACCCTCCGTGACACGTTGAGGCTTTAAATCGCTACGGGTCACACCGGGTTGCCAGGTGACCCGCACGAAAATACCCCTTTTTAACCCCGAATTCCCTCAATTTTCCCTCATTTCCCACCCCCTCCGCGACAAACACCCAAAAACTCCCCCTTCCCAAACTTGACATGAACCTAGGCACAAGTTTTCTTCGACTTTTCTTCGATTTCATCGAATTAAAGGTATGTTCTCTACTTTCATCTCAATTCTTGTCAAATTTTTCGATTTTGAGCATGTAAAGTGAGTAAAACTTGCCTAATAATAAATTGAGCGTGAATTTATTTAAGTTATTGTTGATTGAGGTTCGTAGTATTATTTTGATTTTATGAACTCGATAAATACATGCTTGATCGAATTTTGGTGAAATATGTAGCTAGGTTTAGAATTTGATTGCGAAGAAACTAAATGTGATTGAAAATGTGGAAATTATGGGTTGGGCATGTTGGATAAGGTGAATTTTGTTGTGCTTGTTGTGAATATGCTAAATAAACTATGGATTTTGGGGAGAATGAAATTGTTGAATTGCATAGAACTTGGTGAATTGCATAGGTTGTGTTAAGAGAAGTTTTTTTGTTAAGTGCTATGTGATGAAATGGTATCGATGGTGATATTTGGATTAGTTGTACGAAGTCTGAGTAGTACGTAGAATTTATTCCATCAAATTCTCTGAATGCACGAGGCATGTTGTTGTTTTTTTAAATTGGAAAGTGAGAAATGTCTTGCCGTAATGTCGTGATTGTGGCTAAAGACTAAGTGTGGGGTGGACTAGCTTAACCCAACCTTAGTCGAAGGTAATTATAATTTGAATGACATTGGGACTGTCTGTTTGATTTGACAGGAACAATGACAAGCAGGCAAGACAAAGGAAAGGGCGCATCTACATCGGGCGCCGGAAGGAAAAGAATTAGACTAGGAACAGCAGTCCCAGTAGCACCAACGATTCCGCGCGGCCAACGCCGTCAATACGGAACCCGATGGGTGACAGAGGAAGGGAAGAAATGGGACACAAAGCATAAGGAGAGCAAATACTTCCCCGAGGAGCATATTGCAAGGGGGTCGTTGGCATAGGAGTTCCCCAGAATTGTACACCGGATTGACGCTGCCGGGCTTAACTTCATTTTTGAAGAGCCCAAGGAGTGCAATCTGCACCTGATTCGGGAGTTCTACGCCAACTGGAACCCGACACTCCGAAGCCACACAGTCAAAATAAGGGGGCAGGTAGTCACTTTTGAGCCCCATCACCTTAATGCCATTTTGGAGGCGCGGGACACAGACGCCCATGTACTCCGGCAGCTAAACATCACGCCACCATATGCGGATATCAGACGCACTCTATGTGGAGCCCGTTCTACAGCACGGTGGAGTAGGCATAAGGAGAGGGGCTACCATCAGACGCTGCCCTACTCTCAAATGAACAGGAAAGCTAGAATTTGGCTTAACATCGTGTGTTCCTACCTGATCCCGGGGGTGCACATGACAGATGTCACCCGGGATCATGTGTGCTTGGTATACGGCCTGATGAAGGGGCTGGAGATTAATGTAGGGGCGGTGATCATCTCCGCCATGAAGTGAGCCCGTTTGCATCAAGGTCACAGGTACAGGTTTGGTGGCTTGCTGACCACTTTCCTAAGGGGCCTAGATGTTGAGGAAGAGGCCCTAGACTACATCCCGTAGATGGAGAGGCATGCCTTGGACGTCACCAAACTAAGGCACCCGACACCATTCATGGGCCAGTTCTCACATTAGCCGAGCGAGATGCTCGGGATGATTAGTATATGGCCCGCATGTTCGGGATGCAGATGCTACAGTTGCGCATAGGCAGGAGGCCAGCAACAGAAGATGAGTTGTGGCAGCTAGAGTTGGACTACCCCTTCGACGAAAATGCCAGGGCTCTATGCCGAGTGGGGCCAGCTTTTGTGGAGCCCGTAGATGATGATGTCCCCATAGACGAGGAGACACGCCGTGATGACTCAGATGTTCAGTCAAATGAGGATAGCGGGGGTGATTCGGATATGGGGGATGAGGCAACTGCACCTGACGAAGAAGTGGAATACTTCGATTGATCAAGGAGTTTCACCACCTACTCTTGTGCTATGCTGAATTTTGTGAAAACTGGGGACAGTGTTCGATTTAAGTGTGGGGTGGGAGTAGTTAGGTGCTGGTTGTTTTGTTGATGTTTATGTTTATGTTTTGTTGTTGTGCCTGTGAAAAATTGTGACCTTGTGATTTTGATGTTTATGTTTTGTATTGTAATTTGGTATTGTAATTAATTTGAAGTTGTTGTGTGCTGTATGGAGTTGTTGTTAGCTGTTTGGGTAAATATTTTTATTTTATCGAAATTATCGAAATTTTTTTTAAAATTTTTTGTGAAATCTTTTTTTTTAGGATTGGGTTTCTCGACATTTGTTTTTGGTGCTTTTACCGAGAATAGTCCCATTGAACCAAAGTCATAAATAATGACCGTTCCCTATGATTGATGGATGACGACCATCTTAAGGGAAATGTAGTCGATAGGAGTAGATTTCTTTTGTTCTTATTAAATTTTTTTCTTTTGTTTGTTTGTATCCCAAACGTGTCGCTACTTTATGGTTCGGAATTCTTGTTGCTTGTTGTACATGATATTTAGAATGCAAAGGTGATTTGTACGAAAGCATGCAACTTTGTAAACATGTTGAGATACCTAGACCGTAGAGTTCGATTCGGTGTGATTGAGGCTTAATGTTTGAATTCTTGTAATTAGCTGATTGGAGAGTCTGTGAATATGTCTTGAGTTGAGCATGTGCAATGAGAGTGTGGTGAGGTTTCGATTCTTCCATGCTATTGTGAAGTGTCTAGAACTTGCCTGGCGTGTGTACGAAACGAAATGAAGGATGTGTATGGTAGGAAAGGATGTAGGCATTTCTTTGATTTAACCAAAAGTTGTTTTTCATTATCGTACCTACCTTGAATATACATCCTAGTTATCCCATTGAGCCTTTAGCCTATTTTTTTTTCTTTTGTCAAAAAGGTACAAACCGAGCTTAACCCCTTCTTTTCATTATCCGTGAATTTGATCCAAAACTCTTAAGCGCTCAAGAAAAGAAATTTTCCCACAGTGTCAAGGAGTGGTAATTGTGAAAAGAAAGGAAAAGCGGAAGTAGTGAAAGTAAAGAAAAGGTCAAAGGTGCACTTGCCAAATCTAATAAAATGAAGATGTATAACTAATCTTTGTTGTTAAGTCGAGTGTGCTTAAAGATATGGGAACAAAAAGAAAGAAAGGCTTCAAGAAAGGGGAGGTTGAAAGAAGAAACAATGCCCATAATGTGGTGGGATGTATGGAAAAGCGCTTAAGGGTGCTAGTTGCTAGTATTGGTTAGTCAAGTATGTACTAGTTCCTTAGCTTATATTACAACCCGTTAAGTCCTACGTGATCTTACATCACTCGTCCTTATATTAGTGGAGTAATACACTAGAGGCAAGCTTATGGGTCATGACATGATGCATGTGAATTCTTTGGGAGAGAGAGCGAAACTGTGTTCATATGCCCCTGCATATAATGTTTTTGAGATCATATGATTGTAAAGGGGGAAATTCTCTTGTCTTGTGAGGGCACATGCTTGACGAGAGATTTAATTTTGTGTCGGATGTCTTGATCAGCTGATTTGCATAAGTTTGCCGAGATCGAGAGTCGACTCTTGAGTCTAGGAGGTCTTAATGTGTTGAATGTCATTGTATTGATGAGACTATGCATGTTTTCTTGATGATTTTCTATGTAAATAATCGGTATAACCGTAGCTTGAATTGTCGAGCCAAAGTAGCTATGATTGGGTGTCAATTGCATAAGATGTGAGATTATTGTTCGAGGACGAACAAAGTTTTAAGTGTGGGGTAAGTGATCTTGGGAAGAATTATATGCCCAAGTGATACTCAAATGCTTTATTTCGTCTTGTTTATCCATTGATAGTTGTACATTCTCATGTGATTTGTAGTTAAAATGTGAATTTATACTAACCAACATAATTAGTGTTGTTTTGTAGGAAAAATGTAATTTTAGGAAGCTAAGATGCATGTTGGGAGAAATTGGGAATAGACTCGGAAGCGAGCAGTGGAAAAGGCCAAGGTTATGCAGCAAATTAAGGGGCTCCGGGATGGAGCCGTGTCACGCTGCCATCGCGGATGCATTTTGCCTTGGATGATAAAAATAGGCCAAGTTCCAGTGAAGGTACGCGTTGGGGCCGTGGAACGTTGGCCAAGCCCCGGGTTGCACGCCGTGGTACGTTGGGCATAATTACCTAGAGGACCGGATTCAAGTAAGGGTCCGCTTTTGTGGCATGTCACGGAGGCAGTGCTCCGCGATGCACTCCGTGACACATTGCTTGTTATTTCGGGAAAAATTCCCACTAGTATAAATAGCACACTTAGGTTTATTTTTAATTATTCTGACTTGGTTGAGCAAGAACGTGGGTTACAGGCGGTTGAGGGGACGAAATTCTCAGGGTTCTTCTCTATCTCTTTCTTCTTTATTTCAATTGTTTGTTTGATTTACATTCATTTAACGATGTTGAATCCAAAAATGAGTGGCTAAATTATAGAAACAATTGAAATAAAGAAGAAAGAGATAGCGAAGAACCCTGAGAATTTTGTCCCTAAACTGCCTGTAACCCATGTTCTTGCTCAACCAAATCAGAATAATTAAAAATAAACCTAAGTGTGCTATTTATACTAGTGGGAATTTTTCCCGGAATAACAAGCAACGTGTCATGGAGTGCATCGCGGAGCACTACCTTGGTGACACGCCACAAAAGTGGACCCTCACTGGAATCCGGTCCTCCAGGTAATTATGCCCAACGTGCCATGGTGTGCGACGCGAGGCTTGGCCGACGTGCCACGGCCCCAACGCGGACCTTCACTAGAACTTGTCCTATTTTTATCATCCGGGGAAGAATACATCCGCTATGGCAGCGTGACACGACTCCATCGCGGAGCCCCTTAATTTGCTGCATAACCTTGGCCTTTCCCACTGCTCGCTTCCGAGTCTATTCCCGATTTCTCCCAACATGCATCTTAGCTTCCTAAAACAACACTAATCATGTTGGTTGGTATAAATTCATATTTTAACTACAAATCACATGAGAATGTACAACTATCAATGGATAAACAAGACGAAATGAAGCATTTGAGTATCACTTGGGCATATAATTCTGCCCAAGATCACTTACCCCACACTTAAAACTTTGTTCGTCCTCGAACAATAATCTCACATCTCATGCAATTGACATCCAATCATAACTACTTTGGCTCGACAATTCAATCTACGGTTATACCAATTATTTACATAGCAAATCATCAACAAAACATGCATAGTCTCATCAATACAATGACATTCAACACATTAAGACCTCCTAGACTCAAGAGTCAACTCTCGATCTTGGAAAACTCATGCAAATCAACTGATCAAGACATCCAACACGTAATTAAATCTCTCGTCAAGCATGTGCCCTCACAACACAAGAGAATTTCCCGCTTTACAATCATATGATCTCAAAAACATTATATGCATGGGCATATGAACACAATTTCGCTCTCTCCCAAAGAATTTACATGCATCATGTCATGACCCATAAGCTTGCCTCTAGTGTATTACTCCACTAATATAAGGATGAGTGATGTAAGATCACGTAGGACTTAACGGGTTGTAATGTAAGCTAAGGAACTAGTACATACTGGGCTAACCAATACTAGCAACAAGCACCACTAAGCGCTTTTCCATACATCCCACCACATTATGGGCATTGTTTCTTCTTTCATCCTCCCCTTTCTTGAAGCCTTTCTTTCTTTTTGTTCCCATATCTTTATGCACACTCGACTTAATAACAAAGATTAGTTATACATCTTCATTTTATTAGATTCGGCAAGTGCACCTTTGACCTTTTCTTTACTTTCACTACTTCCGCCTTTCCTTTCATTTCACAATTACCACTCCTTGACACTGTGGGAAAATTTCTTTTCTTGAGCGCTTAAGAATTTTGGATCAAATTCACTGATAATGAAAAAAAGGGGTTAAGCTTGGTTTGTACCTTTTTGACAAAAGAAAAAAAAATAGGCTAAAGGATCAATGGGCTAACTAGGATGTACATTCAAGGTAGGTACGATAAGGAAAAAAAACTTTCGGTTAAATCAAAGAAATGCCTACATCCTTTCCTACCATACACATCCTTCATTTCGTTTCGTACACACGCCAGGCAAGTTCTAGACACTTCACAATAGCATGGAAGAATCAAAACCACACCACACTCTCATTGCACATGCTCAACTCAAGACATATTCACAAACTCTCCAATCAGCTAATTACAAGAATTCAAACATTAAGCCTCAATCACACCGAATCGAACTCTACGGTCTAGGTATCTCAACATGTTTAAAAAGTTGTATGCTTTCATACGAATCACCTTTTCATTCTAAATATCATGTACAACACGCAACAAGAATTCCGAACCATAAAGTAACGACAAGTTTGGGATACAAACAAACAAAACAAAAAAAATTTAAAAAGAACAAAAGAAATCTACTCCTATCGACTACATTTCCCTTAAGACGGTCGTCATCCATCCATCATAGGGAACGGTCACTATTTAGAATTCGGTTCAATGGGACTATTCTCGGTAAAATCACCGAAAACAAATGCCGAGAAACCCAATCCTTAAAAACAAATTCACGAAAAATTTTAAAAAAATATCGATAATTTTGATAAAAAAATTATTTACACAACCAGCTAACAACAAGTCCATACAGCACACAACAGCTTCACATTAATTACAATACCAAATTACAATACAAAACATAAATATCAAAATCACAGGGTCACAATTTTTTATAGGCACAACAACAAAACATAAACATAAACATCAACAAAACTACCAGCACCTAACTACTCCCATCCCATATTTAAATCGAACACTGTCCCCAGTGTTCACAAAATTTAGCATAGTACAAGAGTAGGTTGTGAAACTCCCTGATCAATCGAAGTATTCCACTTCTTCATCAGGTGCGGTTGCGTCGTCCCCCATATCCGAATCACCCCCGCTATCCTCATCTGACTCAACATCTGAGTCATCGCGGCATGTCTCCTCGTCTGTGGGGACATCATCATCTATGGGCTCCACAAAAGCTGGCCCCACTCGGCATTGAGCCCTAGCATTTTCACCGAAGGGGTAGTCCAACTCTAGCTGCCACATCTCATCTTCTGCTGCTGGCCTCCCGCCTATGCGCAACTGTAGAATCTGCATCCCGAACATGCGGGCCATATATTGATCATCCCGAGCAAGTCGTCGACTAATGTAAGAACTGGCCTGTGAGTGGTGTCGGGTGCCTTAGTTTTGGTGACGTCCAAGGCACGCCTCTCCATCTGCGGGATGTAGTCCAGGGCCTCTTCCTCAACATCTAGGACCCTCAGGAAAGTGGTCAGCAAGCCACCAAACCTGTACCTGTGCCCTTGATGAAAACGGGCTCTCTTCATGGCGGAGATGATCACCACCCCAATATTAATCTCCAGCCCTTTCATCGGGGCGTATACCAAGCACACACTATCCCGGGTGACATCTTTCGTGTGCATCCCCGGGATCAGGCAGGAACACACGATCTTAAGCCAAATTCTGGCTTCCCTGTTCATTTGAGAGTAGGGCAGCGTCTGATGGTAGCCCCTCTCCTTATGTCTGCTCCACCGTGCTGTAAAACGGGCTCCACATAGTGTGCGTCTGATATCCACATATGGTGGAGTGATGTTCAGCTGCTGGAGTACATGGGCGTCTGTGTCCCGCGCCCCCAAAATGGCATTATGATGATGGGGCTCAAAAGTGACTACCTGCCCCCTTTAATTCGATGAATTGAAGAAAAGTCGAAGAAAACTTGTGCCTAGGTCCGTGTCACGTTGGGGAAGGGGGAGTTTTTGGGTGTTTGTCACGGAGGGGGTGGGAAATGAGGGAAAATTGAGGGAATTCAGGGTTAAAAAGGGGTATTTTCGCACGGGTCACCCGGCGACCCAGTGTGACCCGTCGCAATTTAAAGCTTCAACGTGTCACGAAGGGTAACACGGAGCACCCGCTCCATGACACGGAGCCAACGCGGAGGTATTCTGGAATTTAAAAAATTCCAGAATTAAACCTCAACGTGTCACGGAGGGCAACGCGGAGGCCCTCCTTCGTGACACAGAGCCATCGCCCAGGCTCACTGTTTTGCCACTTTTTATTATTTTTCTCACCTCGATTTTTCCTTTGCGATCCTTTGCATTTTTGCCCTCCGTTTAACCTGAAATTCTTCTCACAACAAGAAATTGGTTAGAATTCATAAGTTTCACATAAAATACAATTTTTGTTTTATTTTTATTTTTCTAAATTTTTTTCTTTCTTTTTTTCTCTTCTACTAAATCTACTCAAGTATTACAACAATTCCACGGGTTGCCTCCCGTGCAGCGCCTGGTTTACCGTTGGGGCTCGACGTCTTTGAAGCTTAATCATCCTCTAGGGTGACAGATGTCTTCTCTCGACTACCATCCTCACCCCAGTAATGCTTACATCGCTGCCCATTGACTAAGAACGTGGCACTTCGATCTTTTTGCCATGATTTCAATTTTAGGGGGTCCTTCACCGGTGGTTTTCCCGCTGGCTCTCGCGAATCAACACCCTGAGCAATATTCGCTCGATCAAGCATGTTGATCACTGAGAGTTCCTCATACACGGCCGGAAGCTTCGTGGCCTTGTACACATCAAATACCTCCACCTTGTCGTGTGCCCGCATGGATAGATGCCCTATAGCTACATCGATCAGTGCTTTCCCGGTCGCCAAGAAAGGACGTCCCAAAATAAATGGGACTTTCGCATCCGGCTCAATATCCAGCACAATGAAGTCAACCAGGAAGATAAGGGAGCCCATTTGCACCAGCACGTCCTCCACAATGCCATCTGGTCTGGCCAAAGAATGATCCGCTAGTTGCAAGATCACTATTGTCGGTCTAGGACTGCCTAGCCCCAATTTCTTGAATACCGATGTCGGCATCAAGTTAATGCTCGCTCCAAAATCACATAATCCATGAGCTCGGATACTCTGCCCGATTGTAAGTTGAATTGTAAAGATCCAAGGGTCTTTGAGCTTTGTGGGCAACCTATTTTGTATCCGGGAAGTGCACTCCTCCGTAAGCGCCACCGTAGCGTACTCTGTCAACCTGATTTTGTTCGCCACGATGTCCTTGATATATTTTGCGTACTTCATCACTCCCTGCAAAACATCAACAAGAGGTAAATTAATGTGTACCTGTTTAAGCACCTCCATGAACTTTTTGAAACACGCTTCCTCCTTGTGTTTCTTTAATCTTTGAGGGAACGGGGTGGTGGTCTTTCTGGTTCAGCTTCCTTCTCCTTCCCCCTCTCATCATTGTGTTCCCTCTCATTCTCCACTGCTCCTAACTGCTGTGGTGGTCTTTTTGGTTCCACCTCCTTGAGTTGTAAACCACTCATTGTGGTCACTGCATTCACTTGCTTTGGGTTGGGGTCAGTGTCACTCGGGAGTCCTCCTCTCGGCCTGGTGTTCTGAGCTCCAGCTATTGCCCAAACTGGTACTCTAATGCCTTTGTAGCTAACTGATTGTTCTTTACATCGGCTGCCAATTTCACATAGTCAGCCTGCAATTGAGCTTGGTTGGTTATCATTGTTTTGAACATTTCCTCGATACTGGGTGATGGTGGTGGAGGAGGTGCATTATTGCTTCTGTATTGCGACTGATAGTGATGCTGCCCTCCTTGATTTCTCTGTACTCCCTGACTCGAACTCTGCTCTTGATGGCTGTTACTACCCCAAGAGAAATTCAGGTGACTCCTCCAATTAGAGTTGTAGTTGTTTCCATATTGTTGGTGATTATTTCTCTGTACATTACCAAAAAAGTTTACTAAATCAGGATTCGCGCCACAACACTCAGCTGAGTGTTCATTACTGCCGCACACTTCACACCAAATCTGCTGCACTACATTCACTGGGGCTTGAGAATGATTCATGCTCATTTTGCTGAAGTGGGTATTGAGTTGATTCTGTAATGCAACTATCTGTGCAGCGATAGCTGTAAAACCATCCACTTCCAAGACTCCTGTCGTTTTCCTTGTTCCTCCTTTAGAAGAGTCCGCATTCCATTTTGGATTTCCCTGTGAAATACAGTTCAACAAAGTATACAGCTCCTCATAATTTTTTTCTAATGCTTGTCCCCCAGCTGCTGAGACTAGCAAGATTTTTTTGTGGGGTTCCAAACCCTCTATGAAAGTATGCACCAACACATCATTGGATTGGTGATGATGAGGACAATCCCGCAACATAGATTTGAATCGTTCCTAAGCTTGATACAGATTCTCCCTCTCTCTTTGTTTAAAACTTAGAATTTGACTTCTATATCTTGTTGTTTTGCTGGATGGAAAGAACCGTATCAAGAATTTCTTTGCAAGATCATCCCAAGTAGTGATGGAATTAGGTGGCTCAGCTTTCATCCATCTCTTTGCTTCTCCCAAAAGTGAAAATGGGAACAATGTAAGCTTGACATAATCGGGTGACACTCCAACGGGGATGTAAGTATCACTTATCTCCAAAAAGTTTTGGAGATGTTGTTGTGGATCCTCGTGAGGAAGACCTGTGAATTGCCCGCTGGTATGCAACAATTGCACCATATTCTGTTTAAGCTCGAACCTCCCTCCTGGCTCAAGTTTGCGAATGCTAGATGTAACGTTATTAGCATGTGGGATTGCCACTTCGCGAACCAGCCTAGCTGCCATTTCTTCGGGCACTAACATTGCCCTTACAATAGGTGGATTCTGTTGTTGCTCCAGGATTGTCTGTCTGAGCAACTGCAGCTTTCTATCTAGAGCTTCTCTCCTTTGACGATGGAATTGTCTTTTCGGCTCTGAATGTGAATCCACCAGCTCCTTGTCCCTTGCCAGTGTTCAACCGAATTCAATATCTGCAAAAGAAAAGCTAAGACCAAGTTGCCAACACTAATAAGAAATCGTAAATTAACACTTATGACAACCATTTTACCAATTGCCAGTCCCCGACAATGGCGCCAAAAACTTGTTCGGTGGTTTGGAATACCTACACGCAAGTGCACGTGGTCGAACAAGTAGTAAAATGGCTAGAGTAGCCAAGTATCGATCCCACAGGGACTGGACCACGGTAATAATCTAATTAAGTGTTAATAAACTCTAACTCTAATAATGCAGACAACAGTTTCAAGAAGATTTTGGGAGTTTGTTTCCTAATTTATACTAATCTAAAACAAATGTACAATTTGAGTCTGAACTATAGTAATGAGCATGCTGAGGCTAAAACAAACATGCAGGGAAGCAATTTATTGATACAAATTGGTTAATCTTTCCTTCGGTTGCTAGTCAAGAATTATTGCCTATGGATTAAAACTGTTGTATTTTACCCAACTTAAGAATCATGAACCTTCCACCTACATTTCTGTGATAAGAAGAAATTCATGTTCTAGCCATACGAAACCGATTCCTTAATTGACTAATATGACTTTCAGATATATTTCTATTCTGAAGGTAAATCAATTCTCAATTTTCCCAAACCAAGAAGAGGTCATATCCTATTAATTCACAACTTTCCAAATCAATTCTCAATTTTCCCAAACCAAGAAGAGATCATATCCTATTAATTCACAACTTTCCAATTTCTTTCTCTTTCAAGCGCAAACCGGATTTTTTAGATATACATTAATATTGGCCACACATTAATGCTGTAAGAAAAAGAATTAATAGCACAACCATGGAAGAAAAGATGAACAAAAGATGAAAAACCAAGATGATCAATAATTACATTCCACTATAAATGTTCTTAACCTCAGCAAGAAGTGAATTTAGCCACTCATTTATGGATTAAACATCGTTAAATGAGTGTAAATCATACAAACAATTGAAATAAAGAAGAAAGAGATAGAGAAGAACCCTGAGAATTTCGTCCCCTCAACTGCCTGTAACCCACGTTCTTGCTCAACCAAGTCAGAAATTAAAAATAAACCTAAGTGTGCTATTTATACTAGTGGAAATTTTTCCCGGAATAACAAGCAACGTGTCACAGAGTGCATCGCGGAGCACTTCCTCCGTGACACGCCACAAAAGCGGACCCTCACTGGAATCAGGTCCTCCAGGTAATTATGCCCAACGTGCCACGGCGTGCAACGCGGGGCTTGGCCAACATGCCATGGCCCCAACGCGTACCTTCCCTAGAACTTGGCCTATTTTTATCATCCGGGGCAGAAAGCATCCGCGATGGCAGCATGACACGACTCCATCGTGGAGCCCCTTAATTTGCTGCATAACCTTGGCCTTTTCCACTGCTCGCTTCCGAGTCTATTCCTGATTTCTCCCAACATGCATCTTAGCTTCCTAAAATTACATTTTTCCTGCAAAACAACACTAATCATGTTGGTTAGTATAAATTTACATTTTAACTACAAATCACATGAGAATGTACAACTATCAATGGATAAACAAGACGAAATGAAGCATTTGAGTATCACTTGGGCATATAATTCTGCCCAAGATCACGAGGGTGTCTATCATTTCAATTTTGTGTTGTCAGTTCGTTTCAATCTTAGATATAGCTGGGGCCTTGTTCCAGCATCTCATCAGATAATAGAGGCTTATCATATATAGACTAGTATGTTCAGCTTTGGGACTTAGTATTGCGATGTGATCATTTGATGTACATTTATGTTATTCAAATTTTCGCTTACTCATATTTAGATTATTAGTTTCCACTTCATTATATGATCTTGAGTTGCTATGCACATGCCTGGGTCGACTTGTAGCCATCCATGGTTCTAGATTTCGTGTCTCGATTCGGGGTCCAAGCTCAGGTCGTGACAAATGTATAGGTTAAGAAACATCAACACTAGGCTATAGTCTCCAGTTTTATTGCTTTTGGTGAGCCCCTTTCCCATCGTGGTAAGGTTTTATATAGAGATCCTAGTATGTACATAATGTTTTGGGTGTGTTAAGGCCCTATCCTTACACTGGTATAATTGATGGGATCCCTAGAGCTTTCGTAGACCTGTGGATAAGTTTCATGTTTTGTTGTACATTTTAGATCATCCCTTAAAGTTAATTTATTAAACTCATATTTGGGATTCATATCTCCGTTGTGTATGCGAGAAAGGTTGTTTTCATAATGTTGCATGGTTTCATACATCTTCTCCTGTTATGATGGTAGTACGATGTCTTATTATCATAGAGCTAGTCCGCTCAGGCAAGTGAAGGCATCAGGTGCTGGTCCGCCCCATCGTGGCTTGGGGCGTGACAACAGACACGTAATTACCACTTCACCATAGCGACAATTGATCTTACAACCATGAGTGGTAATGATTTGAACTAGAAATTAAAACAAATTTTGAATTCTCCCTATTGGTTCTGCTAGTAGTATAGGACTTGTATGGATGGAAAGTATGATCCTTGAGATGATTAGAGAGTTTCAGGGAAATTTTTATGTTTTAGGGGTTTGAAACTTAGAAAGTTTGAATAAAATCAATATTTTGACCCATGGATGGAAATCTAGTGTTTTTAACATTTCGATTTGATCACGGTTATCATTTGGTCAAGGGGGCATTGGATCAGTCATTTGATGATTTGAACAGGACCAGAGTATGCATAGTTCTTTCCGACAGACTTAATGGGATTCCACCAAATCGTGATATTGATTTTCTCATATATCTAGATTTGTGCATTCATCTCATTTTTGTTCCTCCATATAGGTGTCATAAGTTGAATTGAAAGATTTGAAGGAACCATTGCATGATATGTTGAGTAAGGGATTCACTAGGCCCAATCTTTCTCCTTGGATTTTGAGACTCATTTTTTTTCACTTTACTTCTTCCGCAATTATTTTCCTGTTGTTAAGGTTTATAAGGATGTGGTCTTACCTATCGGTGGGATAGAGAAGGCGCCATCATGACCTTAGTTTTTTGGTCGTGACCCTCTTATTATTTGTTTATGTTCTCGAGCTCACCCAAATCCATAGGAATGCAAATTAAATATGAAAATCAAAACAAAAATCCTATGAACCTGTTAGGACACTCAAAATAACACCTACAAACTTGTGAATCAAATACATATATGCTACTTGAATTTTAACTTAAAAGAACTTGATTAGTAATACTATAAAAAAAGGTCAACAATCATGGTCTGTTTGCACCTCTAATGTATGTCTTCTTTTGTGATTTGCACCTTGTCCAATTTATTTTTATGATTGACACCCTACCTTCTTTTGGATGATTGTTCAGAGGGTTATAAAAGATTATAATGCTTTTATTTTCTGTGTTTCAACATTGTCCTCGTAATTTTTTCATAGAAGAATAGTTTCATTATTTTTCTTGAACATAAAGATTTAGAGCGTGAATCATAAAGATAAATAGGACAAGTTGCAATCACAAAAGAATATACAAGTTAGGATGCAAATCACAAAATAATACACACGTTAGGGTGCAAAACGCAAAGAACCCTCATGATAGCTTGACCAATTAAATGTGTTAATACAAAGAATTATGACAATCTAATATACTAGCTACAGTCGACAAATAATGAATAAATATTGACCAAATATCAAATATGACCAATGATATTATTTTTCTTCTAAAAGAGCTAAAGCTACATATCTAATCCTATTAATTGCATCCTTATCCATGTTAAATACTTTTTGTCTTCTCAATTTAATTATCTATATACTCTTTGATATTTCATCCCACAAACCATATTTCTTCTCAATTATGACTCTAGAGTTTTTAATTTGAGAAATTAGTTTCTTTTGTATTTTTCTTATAAAGATTGTCTAATCTCCATCTTCACATACACATGGATTTATCATATGAAATCAACACTTGTTGAGACCTAGTTCCCTATATGCCGCAGATGCCAACAATTAATAGTGTTCATATAGTGTTATGTTGCCTTCTAACTGAGATTACTCTATAAGTGTTTTATTTTACTTACGATGTTTAGATCATTTGAGAAACTTCTTGAAAAATGTTTTTGTGATTATTTCAATTTGAAAACTAGAGAAGCTTGTTAAACAAAATATAGCGGTTATCTTAATTATTTTTTTCTAAAGAAAAGAATATTACCTAATTTGTTCTTAGTTGATTGATCTTGAGCATATTTATACATCAAAGTATTATTTTATTCTCACATTCTAGCTTACATTATGAATCAATTCGATTATAATCTCATGTATTTTGATTGAAATGGTGTTCATGAACTAACTTATGTGATTAGCCTTTGTTGTAGGTTGGAATGCAAGCTAAAAGTGGCATTTGGATTCATCATCATGCCACAGAGATGAAATGAGGCGTTCAGAGCCATGTCACGAAGCAAGGAAGAAAGTGGGGATGTTAAGGGACTACAAAACAATGAGCATCCATATTGGTAGCATGTCACGAGGCACTTTGGCGCACTGGCCAGCGTGCCACGCCAAGGAAAACATCACTTGCTCGAAGCAGTGCAACAGCATGTTAGCAATGTGCCACGAAGGCAAATCACCGCATTCACAAATGTGACACGGAGGCAATATGGTACGTTCACCAACATGACATGGAGGAAGTTCACCATGGGAAAAATTTGCAATATTATAATTTAAACACTTGGTCATTTTTATTAGGGGCACGAAATATTTTGAAAAAACATGGAGAGGAGCGAAGGAGAACGAAGAAGACTCTACCTAGGGTTATCTTTTCTTATTTTTTACACTCTTGTTTCTACATTGATTGTAAGTATATTATGATTTCATGTAATGCTATGAGTGGCTAAGACCCTTCTTCTAAGGTTAAGGCCACATGACATGAACGTGTTAGCTTAATTATTGCTTGGTTCAAGTTTCTTTGTTGTGGTTTATTCTTGCATTCTTATATCTATCATTTTAATACTTGATCACCATTAAATGCATTTGTTAATATTAGGAAAATTTGAAAGAGCAAACCCTATGATAGAATGAAAAATACAAAAAGTGAGTTCAAATCTTCAAGACTTGATTCGCGGTTAGGATTAAAATATATCTAATTCTCCCTTCTTAGTTATTAAACGGGAAGATAGCTAGACACTTGGAATTGAATTATCACATCACCACTCATAGATGAATTTGTGAGGTAAATTCTAGGTTAACTGGTTAGAGGTTTGAAAGTACATAACCAAGGGAATTAACCCTGTAAACCACTCCATTCGATGAATGTATATGAACTAGGTTGTAACATCCCCACTAAATGGTGTAGTTGTGAGGTTGATTCATCTAGGTGTTTAGAGGCTCGAAAGACCATAAACATTGAATAAATCTTGTGAGACAACTATGAAGATAATGACTTGAACCAATGAGAATGTGAGTTATGAGTGATTGTTGGCCTTAACCTTCGATTCCTTTTTGATATTGTTTTCAACTTAAATTGTGATAGCTCTTAGATTTTAGTAACAAACAAACTACAAAATCTTGGCTACTTGAACTTGTGAAAAATTGTGATTAATACTTAAATTGGACTATTCATTGATAGTTTCAGTCCCTGTGGGTTCGACATCCGGCTCTCAAGAGCGACTGTATTACTTGTACGACCATATGTGCTAGCGCGTGCTGCGGAGGCGTAGCATTGATGTAGGATAAACTATCATTACTAAAAACTCTAAAGCTTTTTATACAAATATTTTTTGAGAAGATTACCTAAGGAACAAAATTTTTTGTTTAGTTTTCTTCAAACCCCCATTCTGGTAAACTTCAGATCTAGTTGCAAACAATAAGGGAAGTTTTTATATCCTCCAAATTTTATCAAATTTTCTCGAAGGGACTCATTAGGGATACTTTTCTTCGTGTAGCTTCTCGAAATGGTGGTCATAATAATTTATTTAATTTTCTAGATGAGTTCCATAGAATCAATTTCAATACAAACACAAAATTTCAAAAATATAACTCATAGATAATTTAATAAATTACTATGTAGAGTTTATGTTTAAAATCTATTTTTCTTTCTAAAAGTGATTGTCATGGTGAAGGAGATATTAATGATGTATTTTATTATATATGAATAAAAATAAAAGAAATTTTAAGGTTCTTATAAAGAAAAGGCAACAATTTAGTTTAGCCTGTTCATTTAATTAATTGTAGGTTAGTAAAAGGAACTAAATATTTACATACTTGAACTGTATAATAATTCTTCCACAAACTTATCATTCAATTCTTTTAGTTTGTCTTTAAAGAAAATTAAACTTCATTTGATGTGACACTGTGTTTTTACTAGCTAGCTCTTTTGAAGGAAGATACATTTCTATATCTAAAAATAATTTTTACCATAGAATTTTTTTAATAGCAACGAAACTTTAACAATTTTTTTGAAATGCCGAATAATATTGTGAAAGAGGTGGTAGGTCATATGATGCCACTAGGTTTGATCTCTTAAATATTGACATCTCTTAAATTAGATCTATGCTGAAAGAGGTGGTAGATCATATGATGGCACTAGGTTCTCAGAATGGCGCTCTTACAATGGCAACACCTCGACCACGTCAAACTGTTGAAGTTTGTGGAGGTCAGGCACCAACAATTCCTACTTCACACCAAAAATCTCCCCCAATTGAATTAGGATGATTCCGTAGAGTAAATCCTAAAGCCTGGATTTTCCAAGTAGAGCATTACTTTGAATCTTATGGAATCACAGAGGATCATAAGTGAACGCTGGCTTTATTTTACTTGGATGGTGACATGTCACGACTCGAGTGTGTACCCTAAAAGTGACACAGTACTTAGAACCACAAGTACTCCCAAGTTAACCAATGGTACTAGAATGACACTATCATAGACAGAATTATACTGAGTGAAAGCTAAACTGATAATTAATCAAGTGATAGAATAAGCCTGGATTCAAAAGTAAATATTTTAATTTGAAAATAACATAAGACTAATCAAGTTGAAATATCTATCTATGTCTGAAAAGCCTCTAAGACTAATGAGTTAAAGGGACAGGTTCCCAAATAGCTCTAAGTACAGAAACAAAAATAATAAAAGAAAATAACTGAACTCTTATCCTTGGATGATGATGACTCACCAATGGTAAAGTTGGATTGGCACTGAAATAGCTCTAACTGCGGGGCCGAATCTGAGTACGTGAACTTATATCATGAGATGATATAGCGCAAAAATATGCAATCAGTACTTTGAATATACTAAATATGTAAGATAAGTAAAATATGGTGAGTGAGCCTGAACTGATGTACAATGACTCAAAAGTAAAACATACATATAACGTAAAACACGTTTGTAAGTCATAAACTAAGTTCACTTAGTGAAACTAAGGGTCATCTAAAAATACTGTAAAAAGATATATCTGTGGTATTCGTATGAGAATCATGAGGGAAAACATAATATAAAAAAATTATAGTTTTTTCATAAAAGAGGTATTCAACCCTAAAATCATGAATTCAGATGATCATACTGGAAATATAGTTTAAAGATTGAGGTTTGAGAAGGGTGAAAGGAAACCCTCACTAATGATCCCACATACCTCGACTAAAGAATTTCTACCTATTGCTTGAGAACCTGAGAGTTTGGAGAAGAGGAACCCTAGTTTTCTAGAGAACCTGAGAGCTTACTGTTCTCTGAAGTTCTTTGATGTTAGGAAATGATTAAGGGGTTAGTCGACTAAGTATCCCTTTAATTTACCTATAACAGACCCAAAAATACATGGTGTGGGAGTTAAAATCATGGGATGTTAGGAAAATACCAAAGCATGGGAAGTTAGGAAAATACTCGTAGAAACCCGTTCTAAAAATCTATAATTTTGTTCCCACGAGTCATACCATGGACAGTGCTTTGGATTGTCGAAACCTTGGAGGTAAAATGTTAAGCTTTGATGGCTAGGTTGACGGCTCGTCCTTCATACAATGGACCATCACTGGTGCGTCCTTTTCTAGAGAAGTGAACTGATGACTTTCAACGACCAGGTCAATAGGCCATCCTTCAGGATGATAGATCCTAGACTCATCCATTTTTTTCCTTAAATCCTACCAACTCTCTGGAATCATGTTATCCATGGATGTAAGGAACGTAAAGTAGGACGACGGTCCTTGAACTCAATCATGCAACATTAACAGTGAAGTGGCATCTCTTTGCAAACTTCCACAGTTCACAGGACGGACCATCTTTTGGACCATTGTCCATCAATTGACCCGTGGATACCCAAAATAGGTCTGAATGTTATTTAAAGACGGTCAATTAGACCTTTCCATATCCAAGATATTACAATATTATCCCTTGGGATCGTTCATCCTTGAATGAAGATTGAACTGAACTGATAGGAAAAAATCTACTACTCCCAACACTGATTTCTGAGATCTAAATTACCAATATAATAGATTATTTAATCTGAGATTAAAACTCAATATAATTCATGGGATATACATTCATACTAAGAGTTTTAAGGATAGTTGATGGGATATGAAACTGATAAGTATACTATAAAAGGAAACTTATACCTCAAGATGGTTCTAAACTAGGAGAGAATAAATGAGGGTACTTGGCCATCATATCTGCTTCAGCTTCCCAAGTAGCTCCCTCAACTAACTGATTCCTCCATAAAACATTCACGGAAGCAACTTTCTTGTTTCTCCACTTACGAACTTAACAGTCAAGAGCTGGAACCTCTTCCTATGAGAGATTATCTTTCGCACCAACACTTTCTAAAGGTACAACTAAATTCGGATCGCCAATGCACTTCTTCAATAAGGACACATGAAAGACCAAATTCACCAATGCAAACTCTACATGCAATTCCAGCTCATAGGCCATATTGCCAATGCACCTCAGAATCTTGTAAGGACCAATATATCGAGGACTAAGTTTCACCTTCTTACTAAATCTCATCACCCCTTTTATGGGTGAAACCTCTAGAAACACCCAATCATCAACTACAAACTCAAGCTCCCTCCTAAATGAGCAAGTTTGTGAACATCTCTAACCAACTCCTTCTTTCCCTCTTCAACATGACCCATACTACCCATGGATAGCCTACTAAGGGCATCAGATACAATATTTGCTTACATGGATGATAAATAACACTCGTGTTGTAATCCTTGAGAAGCTCAAGTCATCTCCTCTATCAAAGATTCAAGTATTTTTGACTAACCACACACTGAAGGCTTTTATGGTCAGTGAACACATTAACATGGACGCCATACAAATAATGTGTTGAAATCTTTAAGGCCAAAACTACCGCTGTTAACTCAAGTTCATGAGTCGGGAAATTATTTTCATGAAATTTTAAGCTGTCTAGAAGCATAAACAAAGACCTTACAGTGCTACATCAACACCTATCTAAGGCCAACTCTAGAGGCATCACAATAGACTACAAAACCATCCGTACCCTCCGGTGGTGTCAAAACTAGAGCAGAAATGAGTCGAATCTTTAACTCCTGAAAGCTCTTCTCACAAGTGTCGAACTACTAAAACTTGACCTTTTTTTGAGTCAATCTGGTCAAAGGAGGCATTAGATGAAAACCCTTCTACAAACCTTCTGTAATAACCAGCTAAACCCAACAAGCTTCTAATATCGGATGGAGTAATGGGTCTAGGTCAGTTCTTCGCTACCTCTATGTTTTGAGATTCTACTTGAACACCCTCATTAGAAATCACATGTGCAAGAAATGCAACTAACTTCAGCCAAAACTCACACTTGCTAGATTTTATGAATAGCTGACGATCCTTGATAGTTTGCAATACAAATTCTCAAATTACTAGCATGCTCCTCCTCACTCCGAGAGTAAATTAGGAATGTTATCTATGAAGACAATGATAAACATATCCAAGTATCATTTGAGTATCCTATTCATCAAATTCATAAAAGCAGTAATAGCATTTGTTAGTCCAAAACAGATAACTATAAATTCGTAGTGACCATATCAAGTTCTAAAGGTTGTCTTTGGAATGTCACACTCTCTGACTCTGAGCTAATGGTAGCTAGATCTGAGGTCTATTTTAGAGAAGAAACTAGCGCCCTGAAGCTGATTGAACAAGTCATGAATCCTAGAAATGGGATACTTGTTCTTGATTGTGGCCTTATTAAACTAACAGTAATCGATGCATATTATGAGAGAACTGTCTTTCTTTCACACAAAAAGTACTAGAGCAACCCATGGGGAAATACTATGACTAATAAAACCCTTATCAAGAAGGTCTATTAACTATTCATTCAACTCCTTATGCTCAGCTGGAGCCATTTTATGAGGAATGAATATCAACTGTGTATCTGGAAGGAAATCTATCCCAATGTCGATCTCCCGCTCGGGAGGGACTTTAGGTAGATCCTCTAAGAATACTTCTGGAAATTCACAAACGACTAGGACTAATTAAAGATTTGGGGTTTTGGAATTAGATTCCCTCACCCGAACTAAATGGTACATGTAACTCTTAAAAATTATCTTTCTAGCCTTAAGGTAAGAGACAAAACAACCTATAGGAATTGTCCTTCCATACTAAGAAAGGTTCACCTGGGAACCAAATTTCCACTACTATGGTTCTACAATCAACCAATGCATAACAGGAATTCAACTAATCCGTGTCAAGGATGATATCAAAATCGGTCATATCTAACTCTACTAACTATGCTATGGTGATTTTCTAGAAAACTAAAATAAGGCAATTTTTATATAACCTCCTTGCTATGACTGACTCATTGATAAGAGTAGAGATTGAGAAGGGTTCTGAGAGGCATTCGCGATTAACACCAAAATTTACAGCAATATATGGGGTTGTGAAGGATAATGTATCCCCTGGATATAGAAATACGTAAAAATCAATATGAAAAACTCATAACATACTCAAAACTATATTTGGAGAGTTCTCCCGATATCGGTGAGAAGAAAGTGCATAGAAGCGTCTCTGACACTTACCGTCACCTACATTAGAGAAGGCACCATACTAAGATGGATGAACTGGTGGAGCTACTTGGATACTACCATTAACATCATCCTTCTTGGGTACGACCACTGACATCACCTTGCCTGGATGATGGACAGTCTAGGAGCCTATGACCGGGCTTGCCACACCCGAAGAAACCATCCTTGCCTATCAAACACTCTTCGGGGTGGTTCCTTCCATACTTCTAGAAAGCTGGGAAGGTACGACCTGTAGTAATGTTCCCTTGGGATCTAAAGCCTGGTGCTCTACTCTTTTGATCCCCTCTAGATCTAAGAGATGGAACACTGGTTGATAAAGGTGCTGGAGCAGATGATCTCTGATGGAATTGTAAGCGATTCCCACCACTTGACTTTTGCTGAGAAAACTCAAAGTTGCTAGTTCTAGCTCTCTTATTCTCCCTTTCTCTTTCCTTCAATTTCTCTTCCTCAATTTGTTGAGCATACATCATATGTCGGGAGATATCCATATCCCCGATGAGCATAGCGGTCTTGCACTTCTTGACCACCAAATCTGAGACACCTAAGCTAAACTTACTCATTCAAACTCTCAACTCAGCAACTATCTCTGGAGCATACCTAGACATCTGAGTAAACATATGTTAAGAGTGTACTCCTTTTTATTGATAACAAATTCGGCTTCAGGTTGATGAACTCCTCAACCTTTGCCTCCCTCAACCCATAAGGAAATAACATGTACAGAAAAGCTATCAAAAACTCATTCCAGCCAATTGGAGTTGTGTCTTGACAACGATTTTCCTTTCACTACTAAACCACAGATGTGCTACACCCTTTCACTAATAAAATGCCAAGTTTTCACTTTCAGTCCCAATGATACCCATAATATGTGTGATCTTCTAAACTGCACCTATGAAATCTTATTGATCCTCGTCCACCTTTGAACCATGGAACTCAGGTGGGTTCATTCTAGTAAAGTCTCGAACCCTTATAGATGATGCATTCTGTTAAGATTGATAGGTGTGATCGCCTGCTAGTTGACCTGAGCGGTCATGGCCTGCGCCAACATCTGAAAAGTAACCCTGAATTCTGCATTTGATGTCTGATAATGCACAACCTTTGTGGCTGCTGGTGGTGTTGGTTGGTTTTTGTTTCTTCGTCCATTAGCTCTTCTAGGAGGCATTTTCTATAAACACATATGGCACGATTTAGAATGGTAATTAAAGTTGGACTCTATCACACAATACTGAATATGAAAGAAAGGAAGTTTTCCTAATAATGTTTCGTAGCCTCTTCCTCATAAGCGAGGTATGCTTCATACCCATAAAAAAGACTCTACTTAAGAGTCTTTTAAACACCCTAGGACACCTTAAACCATATGCTCTAATACCAAGTTTTTCACGACCAGAGTCAGTACGCTAGAAGCAACACGGTACTTAGAACCATAAGTGGCCCCAAGCTAACCCATGTACTAGCATGACACTATCACAAACTAAATTATATTTAGTGGAATCAAAACTGATAATCAATCACATGATGGAATAAGCCTGGATTCAAAAGTAAATATTTTAATTTGAAAACAACATAAGATTGATCAAGCAGAAATATTTATCCATGTCTAAAAAGCCTCTAAGACTGATGAGTTGAAGGGACATGTTTCCAACTAGCTCTAAGAAATGAAATTGAAATAATAAAAGAAAATAACTGAACTCTCATCCTTGCATGGTGAGGACTCACCAATGGTAAAGCTTGACGGGCACTGAAAAATGGATCTAACTACGGGGCTGAACCTGAGTGTCTGAAACTACATCATGAGGTGATATAGCACAAAAATATATGATCACTACATTGAATGTACTAAGTATGTAATGTAAGTAAAACATCGAGAGTGAGCCTGAACTGAAGTATAATGACCCAAAAGTAAAACATACATATAACGTTGAACTTGTTTGCAAGTCATAAAGTAAGGTCATATACTGAAACTAAGGGCTATTTACAAATATCGTAAAAAGATACTTCTATGGTATTCATATGAGAATCATGAGGGAAAACATGATATTCCAAAGTTATAGTTTTTTCTTTAAATTGGTATTAATCCCTAAAATGATGAATTTAGATAATCATACTGGAAACATAGTTTAAAGCTTGAGTTTTGGGCATAAGGGTGAAAGGAAACCCTTATTGATGATCCCACATACTTGGACAGAAGCATTTCTACCTATTGCTTGAGAACCCAAGAGTTTGGAGAAGAGGAATCCTAGTTCTATGGAGAGCCTAAGAGCATATTGTTCTCTGAAGTTCTTCAATATTAGGAGAGGACTGAGGGGCTAGCTGAGTAAGTATCCGTTTCGTTTCCCTCTAAGAGACCCAAAACGAAGTGGTGTAGGAGTTAAAAGCATGGAAATTTACGACAACACCCTTGGAAATCCATTTTGAAATTCTAGAATTTTTTTCCCATGAGTCATACCCCCGACGATCCTTCAAATGACGGGTCGTGCTTTGGATCATCAAAAGCTTGGAGAATAAATTATTAAGCATTGATGGCCAGGTTGATGGCTTGTCCTTTAGATGATGGACCCTCAACTTTTTTGTCCATTTTTTGGGGTGGAGAACTAGACTTTCGACGGCCAGGTTGACAAGCCATCCTCGGAATGACAGACCGTCGACTTGTAACACCCAAAAATTTCCTAATGTCAGATCCTAGACATAAAGCAGTGAACCAGTAAAGATTGGCACCAGGTGATAGAATTACCCAAGGGATGGGTCTTATATGGTCCAATGGGTCGTTGGTTGACCCGTCCTTTGGAAGTCCTATATTTGCTGAAAATGTTCCCCAAAAATGAATGAGTTGTAGGACGACTCATTGTATCCTATGATTGGTCGTGGTATGGAATCATGGTATCTGATTTCAAGAACTGTTCAAAATAGTTTTTTGTGACCACTAAGCAATGTACGGGTCGTTGCAAGGACCCACAGACTATTCGTTGGGTCATGGTCACTATCGGGTAGATTTTTAATGCGGGTTCCTAAGGGCATTATCATAACTTCCCATGCTTTAACTCCTTAATTAAGTCATTTTTTGGTTCCTAAAGGGTGTATTAGAGGGTTTTACTTAGCCTTAACCCTCATTCTATTTCAAACACCTAAAATTGAAGATCAAATCTTCTCAAGTAATTTGGGTTATTCCTCATCTAAACTCTCTTGGATCTCAAGTCTAAGAAAGGATTCATCAAATCCCGGATATGTGAGATCATGAATGGGGGATTTCTTCCACCCTCATGTCCAATCCCAAGCTCAATTACATAATTTCAATTCCTTCAAGTTTCTAACTGTGATTTTCATGAATTTCTAAGGTTATACCCTTTTTGAAAATAAAAATCCATGATCTCTTATAAAATTGATTCTCTCATGATTTGATTTATGTTTTATGATTATAATTACATGATTCCAATAGAAAAACTCTCATGAATCTCTATTTTCACGTTATGATGATTTAGAGGGTGTTTGGTTTAGCTTAAAAGTTGGTTAAATCAACTTTTAAGCACTTTTAACTTTTTGTAGTATTTGGTTTTATCAAAAAGTGCTTTAAAAAGGCCAAAAGTCAAAAGTTGGTTCTTACCAACTTTTTATTTTTTTGGCTTCTAAGCCATTTATGTTTGACCAATGTATTTATCCTTTAATCCCCATAATATTTTCTAATTTCAATAACACCCTCAAGCAAATAAAATCGTAAACCTCTTTCTCTTCTTATCATTTTTCCCTCCTGCTGCATTTCTTTATTGTTCCTCTTGTTTATCTTTTTTCATAATCCTTTTTTGCTTTTTGCTTAGAAAATTTATGATATTTTCGATCTTGCAATAAGTCCATCATTAAAATTATATCTTATATATATTTTCATCTTTAATTTCATCTTTTCTAGAAAAATAATTATTGGACTTGAATATGTAATAAGTGACACTGAACTGATTTAGTCCCAGCATCAGAAAGTTCACCTTTGTCGGTCGTAACCGTTTTATTATTGAAGGTAGGAAGGGGTTGGGATTTGATTTAATATTGTCTTGAGACAGTATTCATGTTCTTGGAACTTATAATGAAAATCTTTAGTACAAGTTGAACTAGGAATATATCTGATAGCATTCACTATCCAAATAGGGCAAGGTAACTTAAAGATTTCAACTTTTGCAATTAGTTGGAGTTTGTATTCATTAGGTAATTTTTTAACCTACTGAAAATAAAAAAAATCGATGTAGTACTAATTTATTTAAATTATTATATTTAATTTTATAAATAATATATAGAACTATACTCCTAATAAAAAGTAAAAGGGAGATTTTTCCAATTTTATTCAAATTATATATTATAAAAATTAAAAATAACAAAAATAATTAGATTATAAATAAAAAATATAAATTAATTTAAATTAATTATTTTAGAAATAAAAAATCATAGTAATTTGTTTTTTATAGTGTTAACAGTTTTAAGGGAATTTCAGTCATTTGACCAAAAGTAAGTGTTGTTACCAAACACATCAATAACTTTTTTTAGCTTCAGCACTTTTATCCAGACACATACTTGTTTATTTATAAAATGAGTTCCAGCACTTTAAAAAGTTCTTTAAGCACTTTTGTTTAAAAGCCACTTTATTTCAGCTAAACTAAACGGGCACTTACTCAATTATACATGAATCTCATGAATATCAAACTTATCTATCATGATTGTATTTTTAGCATTGTTTTCATGGCTAGTTCACATATATTAAGCAATTTATGAATTTCATGATTTTTAACTAGCCAATGCAAAATCAAATATATTTCATGATGATAATTATGAGCACTATGCATGTTTCGGAAGTAGTATTTAGCACTGAGTAGGCCGGGGTCCAGTGCACCAAGGCCTCAGAACTACATTTCACCATAGGTGTGGTAGGGGTCCTCGCTAGAGAGTGTTTCCCCTAACTGAATGGGCTTATGAGTGATATCACTCCTTTATCATTCTTTGCCCTAGAAAGGCCTTGAACAGCTCTACCAACTTGAGTAAGATGGTTGGGAATCCTGTGCTCATTCATGATGGTGTTGGTTATGAGAATCTCACATTGTTCCTCAAGTTTTATTTTATTCATGGTCATATTTCATAATATCATGTTTTATAGTATCTTTGACCCATTGATCAGTTTATGAGATTTTACTTATTATTTCAAACATGTTAAAGCTTTATGATTTTACTTTCAAAACTTTGGGTCATTGTGCTTCAGTTTATGATAAACAACTCATATTTTATGACTATCTCATGGTCATGATTTTAGCATGTTGTACTTTCTCTCACGATTTATTTATCCACATACTCAATTCATTCAAAGTATTAATCGTAAGTTTTTGTTCTTTACTGTCTCATGATATAGATTTGGGTGTTCAGTCTTGGTCCCACTGTTAAATTCATTCCTGTTCTACATCAGTCTCAGTTTTGGTGAGTCCTTATAGTTTGAGGATGACATTTAGTTCATGTTTATGTTCAGTCATTAAAATTTCAAACATAGTAGTGCTACTTAGGGCTTTTGTCCCTTTAGTTCATCTTATGGATAGAGGCTTTCAAATATGATGTATAGATATTCAGCTATTTGAATTGACATCTCTGTTTTGACATTTTATGCTATTTTAGACATCTTCTTATGATATGTTTCATGATTTACTTCTTCTTAGTTATATGTTTATGATTATGTTATTCATGTGACATGAGTTATCTTTGAGCCATTTATGGTCCTAAGTCTCGTATTAAGTTCGGGGTCCCTGCCTAGGTCATGACAAACTTGGTATTAGAGCATCAGGTTTAGGTGTGTCCTAGCGTGTCTGAAAGCTGCATTAAGTAGAGTCATTTTCATGAATGTGAAGCGCAACTCATTTATGAGAAAGAGGCTATGACACATTTTATGAAACTTCCCTTCTTTCATGTTCTACGTGCTACAATAAAGTCCAGCTCTCTCTGTTCTTCTAACTAGTGCTATATGTGTCTACAGAAAATGCCTTCTCGAAGAGCCAATGGAAGGAGAAATGACAATGGAAATGGGCATCACCCAGCCCATAGAAGCTCCAGTAGATCCTGTGAATTAGCAGGTGCTCGTGTTGAGTTTAGGGATGCTTTTCAAATATGAGTACATGCTATGCTAGCCCAGGTTAACCTGCAGACAGTTGCACCTGTGAACATCAACAGGAGTGCCGCAACAACTAGAGTGCAAGACTTCACCTGGATGAACTAATCGTAGTTTCATTTTTCTAAGGTGGATGAGGATCAACAGGAGTTCATTGATGACATCAAGAAGATTACATAGATTATGGGGGTTTTAGGAAAGGAGAGTGCAGGTTTGGACTCCTATCAGCTAAAGGGGGTTGCTCACATATGGTTCCTGCAGTGGAAGGAGGGCCGAAGGGCAGGAGCAATTCATGCGGACTGGAATGAGTTCGTGATAGCTTTCTTTGATAGGTTCTTTCCCCATGAGTTTAGAGAAGCAAAGGCAGCAGAGTTCATCAATCAGAAGCAGAACAATATGATGGTTCAGGAGTATTCCTTGAGATTCACTCAGTTATCCAACTATGCTCTAGAGATGGTTGCCTAGCCGAGGGCTTGCATGAGCAAGTTTGTGTCAGGGGTTTTAGATCACTAGTCAAAGAGTGCAGGACTGTTATGCTTATCAGTGATATGGAGATATCTCAATTTATGATCTATGCCCAGTATATTGAGGAGGAAAAGTTGAAATAAAAAGAGAGGGAGACCAAGAGGCTAGGATAGGGAACTTTGAGTATTCTCAGTAGAGGTCAGGTGGTGGACATCGCTCATAGTCCTATCAGACGTCATCACCCCATTGTCAGCTAGTGTTCCATCCAGGAACAGAGGTGATCAGAAAGGTAGAGCATCAGGCTCTAAGACTCAGGGGATCATGTTAGCTGGACACACATTCCCAACTTGTAAGAGGTGTGGAAGGAACCAACCTGGAGAGTGCTTAGTTGGTTCAGATGCTTGCTACGGGTCTGTAAAGCCCGAACAAAAACTCAGGGATTGTCCTTTAGATAGACATGATGACGGTAGAGGTCGTTCCCCAGTTACCTCTTCAGCATCTCCAACAACTCACCCATCCCAGCAGGGCACGTCATCTAGTGTAGTATAATACCCCAAAAACCCTAAGATTAGATTGGGGAGTTGAAACTAAGAAAATAGGATTTTCTACACCAGGTCACAGGATGAGTCATCCAGCGACCCGTTGGGTGTGCCACGAGTTGTTAAGTGCCTCGTGGTGTGGAGGAGAAGTTGGCTACGGATGGTGGTTTGGGGGTTCACCACGGGAGGATGTACGATTTGTGGTTAGGACCACGAGTTGTTTGGATGGTCATGGTCAGGAGTTGAAGTGAATGTTGAGATGATTGGCAGTGTTCCCCACGCTAGTCACCATGAGTCATTTGGTACACTACGAGTGATGGTATCCCTTGTGGTGATTAGCAGGGCTAAACTTCTAGTGTTGGTAATGGGTGCAGGCCACGAGTCGTTAGGTACAACCAGGAGTTGTGATGTCCCCCGTGGAAACCCTCAAGAGGCAGAGTCCAGTGCAGGTAACAAAAGGTGACCACGAGTCATCCAGTCCCTCGTGGGGACTGGCAGTATGTTTTTCCTGCGAAATTATTAAGGGCTTTTTTGTAATTTCTAAGTTGCTAAAGCCTAAACTACATCGTTTTAAGCTCAGAATAGTGTGTTTTAAGAAGAGTTAAGTCATTCTAAGACTATTCAAATTCATGCATGCAAGCTTAGAGATTTAATGAGTGATCAAGCCTAGTCTCTTAAAGGGTCTTCCCCAAATTTCCATTGGGCAATCAAGGAAGTTCTGAAATTAGATCTCTTCAGGTATGTAAGGCTATGAATGGGCACAATAGTCCACACCCATGCCCAATTCTCTCTCAATTCATGAAAATTCTAATTGATGAATCTATGGGATTTTTACCCAATATGTGAATTCCCTATGTTTCAATGACGGATATGATCTACACATGTTTCTAATGTTGAATTATGATTGATGGACATATTTTATAATGTTTTCAATTATCAATTATGATTTCAAGTTTTATAAATTATGGTGCACATCCATGAGAGTTCATGAAAGTTGAGATCTATGAAATATATATTCAAGCATGATGAAATATTTATGAAGAAAGTATGATTTCTAATTACCCATGCATATATATTCATATTTTCAAATGATCAAGTCTATGTCGAGCATGTTTAAGTATTGGGCAAGACCATATGATCATGTATGTTTTCATGAATTTATCTAAACTTTATGTATTACCTTACCACATGGATTTTGGGGTCTAGACTTCCACTATTTTTAGTTTATGGTATGGTTTGAGCCAAGGCTCCTCATGTTATTATTTCAGATTTATGTATGTGTGTCATGAGTCAGCTTCGTCATTAGACGATGGTTCAGCTTCCTTGAAAAATGATGTAGAGCATACACATTGGGAGTAGTGTATAGCACCGAGTAGGCGAAGGGTCAGTCAACCCTATGCCTAAGAACTATGCGCCAACGTAGTTTACATATATACTGTGGGACCTCCCTTGGAGCTTCCCCTGCCTCCAAGGGGCCTTGAGCTTGATATCGATATCATGGTAGCATCCTTAGCCCTAGCAAAGCTTTGGACGGCTATACCCACTTGAGTGTGATAGTCGGGACCACGTAAGCTCTATCGTGGTAGTGTCAGTTATATGACGAGTCTCCCATTGTTCCTCATATTTTTAGTTATGCATGTTCATCAATCATGATATTATGTTTTTAGAAGGTTTGACCTAATGTTCAGTTTTACTTATGATTATCATTTTTCAGTTTTGGGTCATTTGATTCAGTTATGTTCATATCATGATTTCAAAAAATAGCATGTAGGCCCTACTCTTAGAATCTTATCTTGATTATGTTTTATGATATGCATGATTTATGATTTTACTTACTTAGCGGTTTTACTTACCTTGCATACTCAATATATTTCACATACTGCCCGCATACTTTATGCCATATCATTTCATGATATAGGCCCTGATATCTCGACTCAGTCCCACCACTAGCCAGATTTCCAACAGTAGTACTTCCCGATCAGAGTTGGTGACTCCTCATCTTTCGTGGGCCTTTCTTATCAATCATGTTCCGTACTTAAAGTTTAAAACTATAGTGAGTTAGCTGGGGTCCTGTCCCATCAACTCGTCAATATTAGAGGCTTTTCAGACATAGTATGTATTTAGCATCAGACTTATATATATATTTGGATGTTATATTATGTTTAGACTTCTGCTACGTTAATTATGTTGATCTTCCGTTTATTTGATTAAGTTAGATGATATGTTCCTGCCATGGGTTGCCTTGGAGCCTCTCAAGATTCTTTGTTCTGTGTGTTGATCTAGGCCTATGTTAGTGATAATGGTCAAACCATACTTCTAACTGAAGTATGAAGAGGACGTTGTTAATAAATAACCCAAGTTAGAGGTCAGGGTCAATCCCATAGGGAATATGGAAGATCTAGAATATTGCGGATAAGTGAACTTGTATGGTAGTTACTTCACAATTGGGGGGATTCTAATAATAATCAATAGTAAAAACTGAAGCAGTTGTCAAGCTTATAGGTGTGAATCAATAATTAAAGGATAACTAGGGTTTGTGTTCCCCATGGATTCATAACAGCTTTAGGTATACACTCGTCATCTTTACCAATACTTACTTACAGAATTGATAACTTAGGTTCATTCAAATGATCGATCAATCCCTATTGAATGACTAAACTCAATTACTTGACCAAGTCTCATGAGCATTTCCAAACTAACCGTTATCACAAAGATTCAGATATAACTATCCTGCGGCCACAACTCAAGTTAATACAATGATCATCAAGATCAAGGCTCCATTGTAATTCTCTTTTCTTAATATTATACACCGGTAAGAATCATTAAATCATGAAAAGAATACAATATAAGTAATTAGTATTGGTTTTAGACTCACTTTGTGCAACCCTAGCTTGTTATTCCACCATGGTTCCCACAATCCTAGCTATGGAGGTTTCAACCTCTCATAGTTGCAAGGTTGTGAAGTGTGTTCATGATTAAAGACATAAAAACAATACTTACAAATATGATTGAGAAAACCGCTTCCTTTATTAATCCGTAAAATCTTGAAGAACAAGTAGCAAGAATAATATGAATTCAAGAAAAGATTGATCACAATGTTGAACCAACTAAATGCTTTCTTTCAAAGATGTAAAATTTTCTACTACAATATTTTCCAACTAAAACTAATTCTTCTTAATGTCACTTATAAAAAATAAAACATAAAACGTATTTATATAGATATAAGAATCCTTTTCCTAGGATAACAGGGTGATTTTCCATATCTGGTACAGACCTCGTCACGGATCATCCTACGACTCGTAGGAGCAGCCTACAGTCCACGGCAGCATCTCATGGTTTGGATTGTTGGCTGATTTTTGGCTAAGTGTCGAGCCAAGGTATGATTCGTACCTCCTTCCTATGACTTGTACCAGGCTCCCGTGGCTTGATTCTGAATCTTTGCAATTTGTTTAAAGTTCACCACAACCAGTATGGTATGACTCATACCAGGCTCTCACGTATCGTGGTATCCTCTCGTACTGAGAATCAGCCTCTTCTGCAATTCTTCTGGAGTTCATCACGACTGCCTTACCACGACTTGTACAAGCTTGGTATGATCCGTGGCAAGACTTGTAGGTTTAGCCTTCTGCTTCTTATCACAACCATCAGTACGACTCATAGGTCCATCCTACGGATCATAGTGTGGACTGCATTTTTGCCCTTTTTTAGCACACTTTTAGTTTTCTTTTGCAAATTTACGCTCTAACACCCATTTATCCTTAAATCAAAGGAAAAGTGCCTCATATCCACATAAATACACCTAAGTCCATGCTATTTTCTTAGTTTTGAGCGTCAATAATATTGTAAATCCACAGCACATCAACACCCTAAACTTAAGACTTTTGCATGTCCTCAGGCAAAGAAAAAAAATTAAAAATGACGTTCAACTAGAAAATACACTTAAGATACTACAGCCAATACTCAAACAAATTTTTGCACTCTCTATATACACTCTATTGACTCTTCCTCATAGAACATCATCAGCTAATGCATTACAAGAAACATCATAACATCATATACAAGGATCAAGACATGTTATCTAACTATCAACAGGCAATCAAGTTATCACCAATATTTTTCACACAGACCAATGGTAAAAGCAAACATAACCCATGTACCCTCACAGAAATGAAGTCCCACTCGGATATGAAATATTAAACACAACATGGGACTAGGAAAGTGAAGCACTCACTCTTACTAGGAAGTTTGCAAGTATTATGCATCAGATACCATAGCCTTGCCCTTATTTTCTCTGCTTTGGTTTGTCAGATGGTCAAGTTAGGATCATTATAGGACTTGATATGGCTTGTAATGTAGGCTTAGGGCTGGACATGATAAATATGATAGATTTTATGAGTGACTATCCCTTCCTTGGCACTACATACATTGGCTACACTATTTACCTATTTCACCCTTCACTCTTTCATTTTCCTTTCTTCCCTTTTTACCCCATTTTAAGAATATTTGCATGGGTGAGGTATTTTTGACATTTTTCAAACAACTTCAAGCTCTTTTGAATTTTTCTTTTTCAAGATTCTCAAGATTTTCAGCTCTTTTAGTTTTTCACCCGATCACACTTCATTTTTCACCATATTTTCTCTTTTCTCTTCTTTTCTTTTCTTTTCCTTTCTCCTTCTCCCACCATTTATGCACCCCTACTCTAGCCACCCTCAACTTAAGAATTTTGGTTATGTTGAGGTTCACAATATCCAAAGAAGGATCAGGACCAAAATAGGTTCATTATAAACAAATGGGTATGGTTAACAGGTGAATCAAAGAAATATGGTCTATTAAGGCTCAAACTTGGGATCAAGGGATTCATGAAACTTTGTAGGGAAATATAGGCTAAAAGTGAGCTAAAACCAAAATGGCCTATGATCATATCCTAACCAACCGTCCTTAACCTATGCAAAGACCAACCAAGAAAGTTCTAGATCCTCAACAACATACTACAATGAATACTAAAACCTCACTCCCACATGGTACATGAACTATTTTTACTTCATTTGTCTGATTCATACATGGATTAACAAGAATAACTACTATTAATAACGAAATTACATAAAAAGATCTACAGAAATCATGCATGTTGTCACAAATACATAGCAAAAATTTTTAACAGGGTCAATTTTTAAAAAAAAACAAAACTAGTGCATTTCTATTGGCTGAGTATTCCTAATTCACTTTCTAATCAAACAAAAATCACAACTAAAAAAACACATGCCAGTTCTACTAGATAGCATGCCTGAGGGAAAAGAGCACTGCAAGAAAAACCCTCAAACAACCAAAATTCCCAAAAGAACAAGTACACCCCCTCCCCCTTTTAAAAAATGAGCTTCGTCCCCGAAGCATAAACTATAAGCATGTAGGGAAGAGAACATACTTGTGGCTACTTATACTTCGCCTTCCATGGGTTGCCTCCCATGCAGTGCCTGATTTATCGTCGTGGCACAACGTAAGTCTCTTGACTACTTAGAATTCGTCAAGTGACTCATACTCATCCTCTAGTGCTGAGATCACACTAAATTCCTTCGGTTGCTTCATGCTCTGGCAGATGTTGAAAGTGAACTCTTCTTTGTTTAGCTTGAACTTCAGCAAACCCGCTTCCACATCTATTAGATCTCTCCCAGTGACAAGGAATGGTCACCCCAAAATGATGTGGACCTCATAATCGACCTCGCAATCCAAAATCATGAAGTCTACTGGGAATATGAACTTGACAACCTTGATGAGTGCATCAGCTAAGATGCTCACTGGTTCCTTAACTGTTTTGTTGGTCATCAGTAGTCGCATTTTAGTCGGTGTGGGGGCTCCCAATCCTAGCTTATTGAAGACCGCCAAGGGAATTAAAAAAATGCTAGCTTCCAGATCACAAAGTGCCCTTGCGAACTTGACATTACCAATGGCGCAAGGTATTGTGAAGGCCTCTGCGTCTTCCTTTTTCTGAGCTAAGACCCTCGTTGCTATGGCACTACAGTGATGGACATTGTCAAACGGCTCATAGCTTACAGATCTCTTCTTTGTTACTAGATCCTTCATGAATTTTGCATACCCTAATGTATGCTCTAGTTCTTCGACCAACGATATGTTCACAGATGGTTGTTTAAGCATTGAAAGGAATTTTTAGAACTTACCATTGTTTGCCTTTTTCTTCATCCTCTGATAGAATGGTCGCGGTGGTCGTGGAATAGCCTTATGCACTTGGGTTTCCCCCTGATCAATGTTACATTCCTCCTTATCACCTTTAGAGGCCTCTTGCAACTCACCATTTTGTGTCTCAGCACCCATCTCTTCTTCCTCAATCATGCTCTCTTTAATCCTATCAACTTCATCTGGAAACGGGGGGTCAACTGTGGTCTTCCCACTCCTAGTCATCACTGCCATGCTATGAGCATCGTTATTTGGCTTCTAGACAATGTTGCTAGGAAGTTTACCCTTTTTCCTAGGGTTCATTGATGCTGACAGTTGCCTAAGTTGGTGTTCTATCTGCTTGATGGCGATGGCGTGAGATTCCACTTTCTGACCCATGCTCGATAAGTCACTTTGAATTTCTTTTAATTGATCATCAGTTGACCTCACCTCTTTCAGCATCTCATTCATCATGCTCTCCAAATTTGACTATCTGGCCTCCCCTTCTCGTGCGTTGGGAGGCACATAGACTCTATCCCAGTCATTATGGTATCCATCATTCCTTCTCCATTCTCCTTCATGCTCACGACCACAGCTCCTATCTCTGTACCTATTCCTGTTGTAGTTTTCTGTATATTGGTTTTGACCTTGATTTCCAGAACCTTGACGCCAATTGACTTATCCAGACACTTGGGCATTGGCTCGGAAACCCGCCACTTAGCCATCTAGGAAGATTTCCTCCTCCTCAGAATCTGAGTGATCAGATCCTTGCTCCCTTCCTTGAGTTCCCACTATATTTACCTTTTTGGCTCCGGTTCCCATGATATGCTTTGTCAGCAACTCCAACGATGTGTGCATGTGAGCCAACTACTAATCGTGGAAATTATAGATCTTATGTTTTAGCTGTAACATCCTTGATGGGGGAAATAATCTCTCCAAAAAGGCTTGTTTAAGCTCCCTCCAGTTGGTTATGGAGTCATTGGGCAACTCTGATAACCACAAAGTAGCTTTCCCTGATAGAGAAAAAGGGAAGAGTCAGAGCCGTATGGCATCCTGGCTTACTCCGGGAAACCTGTGTGCCTTGCATTCCTATGAAGTTCATTAATTGCAGGTTGGCGTCATCCACTGTGTGGCCACTGAACACCCCCTTCATGTTTAACAATTGAATCACGGTGCTCGTAATATCAAATTTGGCCCCATCGGGCAGTGGTGGTGGCATAATTGCTCCAATTGAACCAACCTCATCAATATCTAGGTCTTCATCATTGAAGAATTGAGGGGAAAATCTCTGAGCTCAGTTGCCCCTCACATGTCGACTAGCGTTTACCACCTCATCTCTATCATCATCAGCTTGCTAAAGTGGAGCTAACCGAGCTAGCTTGGCTTGCCTAGCTTCTTCATCTAAGCGAGCTTCTCTTTGCTCAGGGTTTTCCATTCTATGCAGTCGTCGCTCGATTTTGGGATTTAGTGGAACAAGGGGGTCTCCTCTACTTCGACTGGTTGGCATTCACTGGAGGACGTCCTATGGGTATCAAAAACACAAAAATAAATGTCATTAAGGAAATAACTGCCAAAATGTAAAATACAAGCATATAACCTAGTCTTAGCCGTATTCCCCGAGAATTGGCGCCACTATTTGATAACGCTCAAACCACACATCTAACTGAAGTATGAAGTGATATTGTCAATAAAGAACCCAACTTAGAGGTTGGGGTCAATCCCATAGGGAATATAGAAGATCTAGATTACAGTCGATAAGTGAACTTGTATGGTAGTTACTTCACAATTGGGGGGATTCTAATAATAATCAATTGTAAAAACAAAGCAGTTGTCAAGCTTATGGTTGTGAATTAATAATTAATGGATAACTAGGGTATGTGTTCCCCATAGATTCATAACAACTTTAGGTATACACTCGTGATTTTCACAAATACTTACTTACAAAACTGATAACTTAGGTTCATTCAAACTATTGACTAATCCCTATTGAATGACTATACTCAATTACTCGACCAAGTCTCATGAGCGTTTCCATACTAACCGTTATCACGAAGTTCCAGATATAACTATCCTGCAACCACAACACAATTTAATAAAATGATCATCAAGATCAAGGCTCCGTTGTAATTCTATATTCCTAATCTCTACCTCTTCAACCAAAGCAATTAAAGAATTTGAGCACTTCCTAACGTTGTACACCGCTAAGAATCATTAAATCATGAAGATTATACAAGTAATTAGTATTGGTTTTAGACTCACTTTGTACAACCATAGCTTGTTAATCTATCATGGTTCCCACAAGCCTAGCTATGGAGGTTTTAGCCTCTCATAGTTGCAAGGTTGTGAAGTGTGTTCATGATTAAAGACATAAAAACAATACTTACAAATATGATTGAGAAAAATGCTTCCTTTAATTTATCCGCAAAATCTTGAAGAACAAGTAGCAAGAACAATATGAATTCAAGAAAAGGTTAATCACAAGGTTGAACCAACTCAATTCTTTCTTTTAAAGATGTAAAATTGTCTACTACAATGTTTTCCAACTAAAACTAATTCTTATTAATGTCACTTATGAAAAATAAAACATAAAACGCATTTATATAGACATAAGAATCCTTTTCCTAGGCTAACAGGGTGATTTTCCATATCTGGTGCCGACCTTGTCAAAGATCATATTACGAGTCATAGGAGCAGCCTACGATCCGTGGCAGCATCTTGTGGTTTGGATTGTAGATTGATTTTTGGCTAAGTGTCTAGCCAAGGTACAATTCGTACCTCCTTCCTATGACTCGTACCAGGCTCCCGTGGCTTGATTCTGAATCTTTGTAATTTTTCTGAAGTTCACCACGACCGATATGGTACGACTCTACCAAGCTTTCACGGGTCGTGGTATCCTCTTATACTGAGAATTAGCCTCTTGTGAAATTCTTCTGTATTTCATCACAACTGCCTTACCACGACTCGTACAAGCTTGGTACGATCTATGGCAAGACTCATAGGTTCATTCTTCCAGCTTCAGCCTTCTGCTTCTTATCACACCCATTAGTACGACTCGTAGGTCTCTCCTACAGATCGTACTGTAGATTGCATTTTTGCCCATTTTTTGCACACTTTTAGCTTCCTCTTTCAAATTTACGCTCCAATACCAATTTATCTTGAAATCAAAGGAAAAGTGCCTCAGTCCATGTTATTTTCTTAGTTTTGAGCGTCAATAATGTTGTAAATCCACAACACATTAGTTTGGATCATAACATACAGGTGGTAGACAGCGCCAGAACTGTTTCTATGCCCTTTTATCATGCCAGGAGAAGGAGAGCTAACCAAATATGGTCACGAGTTTTCCATCTTGATGTTTATGCCTTGCTGGATCTGGGAGCCAAATTATCCTTTGTGACTCCCTATGTTGCAATCAATTTTGGTGTCAGCCCCAAAATCCTCTCAGAACCTTTCTTAATTTCTACTTCTATCAGTGAGTCAGTCTTAGCATGGAGAGTATATAGAAGTTGCATGGTTACAGTCCTCTAGAGAGTCACCTCAGCCGACCTAGTAGAGTTAGAAATGACCAATTTTGATGTGAACTAGTCAATTGTAGAATCGTAATAGTAGAGTTCTGATTTTTGAGTAAACCAGTCCTAGAGTGGAAAGGTAGTTCAACAGTCCCTATAGGTCACTTTGTCTCTTAACTTAAATCCAGGAAGATGATCTCGAAAGGGTTATATGTATCATCTAGTTCAGGTTAAGGATTCTAAGTCCAAAACCTCAACTCTCCAGTCAGCTCCAGTTATGTATGAGTATCTAGAGGTGTTCCTTAATGACCTACCAGGAGTCCCTCCCAAGCGGCAAATTGACTTTGGGATAGAACTCCTTCCTAATACGCAGCCCATATCAATTCCTTCTAACAAAAGGTCTCCTGTCGAGCTTAATGATTTGAAAGAACAGTTGAAGGATCTCTTAGATAAGGGTTTCATCTGGCCTAGTAAGTTCCTATGGGTGCGCTAGTCCTTTTCGTGTGAAAGGATGTTTCTCTTAGGATGTGTATAAACTACCGCCAATTGAGCAATGTCACAATCAAGAATAAGTATCCCCTTCCTGGGATTGATGACTTATTCGACCAGCTTCAGGGTGCTAGTTTCTTTACAAAGATAGACCTCAAATTCGGCTATCATCAACTGAGTGTTAGAGAGTGTGACATTCTGAAGACAGCCTTTAGGACTTGGTTTGGTCACTATGAATTTGTGGTTACGTCTTTTGATTAATGAATGCTCCTGCAGCTCTAATGGATTTGATGAACATGGTGTTGAAACAGTATTTGAATATGTTCTTCATTGTCTTCATAGATGATATCCTCATATACTCTTAGGGTGAGGACGAGCTTGCATCTCATTTACGATTGTGTTGCAGACTCTTAAGGATTATTAGTTGTTTGATAAATTCAGCAAGTGTAAGTTTTTCTTGAAATTAGTTGCATTTCTTGGTCATGTGGTGTCTAGTGAGGGTGTGCAGGTAGACTCTTAGAAGATAGAAGCGGTGAAGAACTGACCTAGAACTATCACTCCCACTGACATTAGAAGCTTTTTGAGTTTAGCTGGCTACCATAGGAGGTTCGTAGAGGGATTTCATCCATTGCCTAACATTTGACTAAGTTGACTTAGAAGAAGGTCTAGTTCAGTTGTTCGATGCTTGGGAGAAGAGCTTTCAGAAGTTAAAGACTCGACTCACTTCCGCTCCAGTTTTGACCCTATCAGAGGGCACATATAACTTTGTAGTGTATTATGATGCCTCAAGAATTTATCCTCGAATATGTGTTAATGCAGCATGGTAAGGTGATAGCCTATTCTTCTAGATATCTTGAGGCTCATGAGATGAATTACCCGATACATGACCTTGAGTTAGTAGTGGTGGTGTTTCCCTTGAAGATTTAGAGGCTCTATTTGTTTAGTGTGAATGTTGGTGTGTTCCTGGACTATAAGAGCTTTCAGTACTTGTTTAGTTAGAAAGATCTGAATTTGCAGCGAAACAGAAGGCTTGAGCTTCTCAAGGACTATGAAATGACTGTTCTTTATCATCTAGGAAAGGCCAATATAGTGGCTGATGCTCTTAGTAGGTTATCTATGGAGAGTGTGACTCATATGGAAGATGGAAAGGAGTTGGATAAAGTTGTCCATAGGCTTTCTCACTTGGGGGTTCGCCTTACAGATTCGGCAGATGGGATGGTGTACTCTGATATTAGGGCCAATTTTGTGTTTCGTATGTGGATGACTTGTGAGAGCAAAAGTAGGGAGAGGCTCACAACTCTAGGTATTTCATCAATCCAGGTGCCACTAAGATGTACCATGACCTACTGGAAGTCTACTGGTGGAATGGAATGAAGAAGAATATTGCAAAATTTGTGGCTAAGTGTCCGAATTGCCAATAGATTAAAGTTGAGTATCAGACACCTAGAGGTATGACTCAGGATATCAGCATTCCTACTTGGAAGTGGGAAGAAATAAATATGGAGTTCATTGTAGGATTGCCTCATACATGCCGATGACATGATTTTATATTGGTGATTGTAGATCAGATGACTAAGTCCGGATATTTCTTGCTAGTTAAGACTACAGATTCAGTCGAGGACTATGCTAGACTTCACATTTGGAAGTTAGTCAAGTTTCATGAAGTCCCTGTATTCATCATTTTTGATAGGGCTACTCAGTTCACCTTGCAGTTTTGGAGATCATTTCAGAAAGATTTTGGTACTCAAGTTAAGCTTAGCACAACTTTTCACCTACAGACAGATAGTCAAGCTGAGCAGACCATTCAGGTTAAGCTTGGATCCATCCATGGTTATAGGTCCTATGTCATGTTCGAGGTCCAAGCTTGGGTCGTGACACGATTGGACTGTCCCTTTTTCGTTAAATCCTACCAACTCTCTGGAATCATGTATGGATGGATGGACGAACCATCAACTAGGACGATGGTCCGTGGATTCGAACGTGCAACCTTACCAGTGAAGTGACCATCCCTCTACAAACTTTCCATGATTTACAGAAAGGACCGTCCCTTGGACCACGTCTTTCAACTAACTCGTGGATACCTAAAATAAGTCTAAATCTTATTTAAACACTTTTAATTAGCCCTCTCTAAATTCGAGGTGTTACACAACTCCTTTTAATGGTACAAATGGCTTTTTTTTAATAAACACTACATTAACTAGGAGCATTTTGCAGAGAAACTATTGGTCCAATTTTGGAAATGAGATCTTGAGGTTCTAGAGAGTCGACTTATAAAAACTTCGACACACCATTATAATGACTGACCACCAAACTCATTTTAAAGAAGTGTCTAATGAAATGATGCATTTTTCGGATAAGGTATTATCCAATTATTTCACTTCTAGACAGAAAATAGTTATTTTAATTTGTGAGCTAACAAAATTAAGTGAAACCATATGTTTAGCCCATTTATACAAGCAAAAGATCCAACTTGAGTGAGTGTCCTTTAAACTTGCTTTTCAGTAAAACTCTACCACTTCTGTTGACTCCCGCTCATCCATATGCAGTCTCAAAGCCCTCAACTTCAAAACCAAATAGCTCCAGTGGCCCAAAACACATCAAATCGTCCCCTCATGAAATTCCTTACCCCTTCAGAGTTACAAAGTCATCGCGAATGGGCCTTTATTATTCTTGTGATGAAAAATACTCCCCAAGGTCACAAGTGTAAGTTGCTTCCTCAACTTCTATTGTTATTTGACAAATCAGAGGCTGAAGTGATTTTACTAGATCAATTTCTATTGGATGATGTCTGAGAGAAGGAACTACAATGCTTAGAGGTTCAAGAACACTCAGCCATTTCATATCATGCCCTATCTGGAGGAAATTCTACCAATGCTCCTTGATTTGGTAGTAATGTTAATGGACCACCAATACAAGTGCTCATGGATAACGCTAGTACACATAGTTTTATGCAGGAGAGAATGACTACTTTCTTTAGTTGGTAACTGAACGACCACCAATATTTTTAGTAGTGGTAGGAAGTGGACAATCAGTACTATGTGAGGGCATATCTAGAAAAATTCCAATAACTATACAAGGCAGCAATATAGTGGAAGATCTGTATATTTTATCCCTTCATGGTGTTGATATAGTACTTGGGGTTTCTTAGCTCGTAATTTTTGGACCTTTCCTCACTAACTATGCAAAAATAATATTTGAATTCACTCTGAATAGTGCCAGGGTGTCGTGGAAAGGGGTTCCACCTACTGATGTGCAATCAGTGCAATTGCATAGACTGAGAAGGGTGGTTGCTACTGATGTAATTTTCTTTTATTTTTATCTAGAATTAATATCTTGTTTGGAAACTTCATGTACTACTCTCTCTAAGTTAGTAGTGGTGCTCAAAACATATGAACATGTATTTTAGAAACCTCTGGGTTTGCATCCTTCATGAAATCAGTACCATGCAATCCATCTAGTTCCAGGGGCAGGACCAATATATGTGAAACCGTATCGATACCCTTATTTTCAAAAGCATGTCACAGAGAAATTAGTTGTTAAATGCTCAAAGAAAGGGTAATTTGAGCTAGTAACAGTCTATTTTCCTCACTGATATATTGTTGATTCAAAAAAGATGGGTTGTGGTTCTGTGTCGACTATCATGCATCAAATTCATTTAAAATTCATGAATAGTTTCTAATTCCTACCATTGACGAGATTTTTGATAAATTGATTGGTGCCCGCTATTTCTCCTAGTTGGACTTTTTATCAGGTTATCATCAAATTAGGGTCTATCTGGGGGATGTCCCCAAGACGACATTCACACTCATGATGGACATTTATGAATTTGTCGTTATACCATTTGGCCTTACCAGCGCTCCATCTACATTTCAAGCCACTATGAACGAGATATTCAGATCTTAGTTGCATCGTTGTGTCCTAGTTTTCTTTGATGACATTTTGATATATAGCCCTACCTATACTGATCCTTTGGAACATTTAGTCTCGTTCATCAATTATTACATCAACATCGGTCGGTGCAAAGCAGTTCAAATGCTTATTTAGACAGGAATCAATAGACTACCTAGGACATATTATCTCATCCCAAGGTCTATTTTCCTACCCAGCAAAAGGTGAATCCATCCAACAATGTGTTCCACCTCGTATAGTGAAGGAAGTACAGAGTTTTCTCATCCTTGTAGGCTACTACCGATGGTTTATCCACCATTATGCTTCCATAGCAAGTTCTCTCACTGATTTGCTAAAGAAGGATGTTTTTCAATGGACACCAGAAGATTAAATAACCTTTGAAACTTTGAAGGATAAGTTGGGTTCCACCCTTGTATTGGCCTTGCCAGATTTCAATTAGGAATTTCAAGTAGAGAGTGATGCTTCTGGAAAAGGAATTGGTGCCATTATATCTCAAAAAGGCCACCCCATCTCTTATTTTAGCTTTAAGGAGAGTACAAGGATACAACAGGCTTCAACATATCATCATGAGATGTTTATGAGTAAATGGAGGCAATATATAATATCCTGAAAGTCCCTAAGATCAGACCCGAGGGTTAAGTAAAGAAAATAGGAAAATGTTGCCTCAGGTCACAGGACAACTCATCCAGTGACCCATGAAGTTCCTCCATGAGTCGTGGAGTGACTCATGAAGTGGAGGTAGGCTGATTAAGAGCCATGGTTAAGGGGTGACCACGGGTGGATGCCACGAGTTATGGTGTCACTTCACGATCCGTGAAGTGAGTCATGGTCAAGAGGTCTGAATTGAAGGTGGAATTCTAGTACACTCCACGAGTGGACACCGCGAGTTGTCCCTTACCTCACGACTCGTGAAGTCCCTCGTGAGGACTGGCAGAGTCTATTTTCCAGTGATTTGAGTAAGGGTGTTTTTAGAATTTCTAAGCTCCTAAGCACTAAAATACGTCATTTTAAGCTCTGTTGGGAGGGTCTTAATCAGGTTTAAACTATTCTAAGTCATTCTCTCCCATACATGCAAGACTAGAGAGTCCCATTGAAGATCAAGCCTATAAACTATCCATGTTTTTCCCCAAATCTCTTAGGCTTTTAAGGAAGGGTGTAGAATCGGATTACCTAGGTATGTAGGTTCATAAATGAGATTTTCCCTTCACTCTCATGCCCAAATCACATCTCAAGTTCATGAACTCAAGTGTATGATTCTATGGGGTCTTAATCCCATTTATGAAATTATGTATGTTTACTTCATGGGTCAATCACCTTCATGTTTCAAATGATGTTTTAAGATTAAGGAGTAATTTTTATGCTTTTAAGATTCATGAGTAATTTTTATGTTAAAGTTGATTACAAATTCATGATTTCAAGTTTTAGAAGAACTTTGCCAATTATGCAAGTTTCATGAAAAGTCAAGTTTATGATCTATGTTTCTCAAGTATGATGAGATATCTAGGATAAAAGAATATTCATGATTTACCCATGTATGAATCCATGATTTTGATGACCAAATCTATCTCAAGTAAGTTAAAGTTTTGGGCAAGCCCACATGAATTAAGTATGTTTTCATAATTCTGTCCAGTTTTGTAATATTAGCTTACCATAAGGTTTTGGAGTCGATACTCCCATTTTTAGCTTGTGTTATGTTTTGAGCCAAGGCTCCCCATATTCAGATTTCAGAATATACATAATATTATCTTATCAGCTTCATTGAAAAATGATGGATTCAACTTTGTTGAAAAATGATGGAGAGCAATTGCATATTTTTGGGAGCAGTGTCTAGCATCGAGTAGGCTAGGGGTTCAGAAAAACCTCGAGTCTCAGAACTACATGCCAACATAGGGTTATTCAGCTAATTTAGGACCTCTATTGTGATCTTCCCCTACCCTTAACGGGCCTTCAACTTGATTTCAATATCTTGGTAGCGTCCTTAGCCCTGGAAAGGCTTTGGACGGCTCTAACCACTAGAGTGTAATAGTTGGAATCATGTAATCTCTATCATGATACTATTGGTTATATGGGGAGTCTTCCATTGTTCCTCATGATTTCAGTTATGCATGTTCATCAATTATGATAATAGGTTTTCAGCAGGTTTGACCTAATGTCGAGTTTATCAATTTTACTTGTGAATACTAGCTTCATCTTTGAGTCATTTGGTTCAGGTATGAGGTTTAACTTATGTCTATTCATGTTTCCAGATTTCAGCATGCAGTCCTTCTCTCAAAATCTCATAATGATATGATTTATGTTATGCATATTTTTAGTTTATACTTAGCCTATTTTACTTACTTTGCATACTCAGTACATTCCAAGTGCTGACCGCATATTCTATGCTGTATCGTTTCATGATACAGGCTAAGACATTCAAATTCATTGTTACCGCTAGCCAGTTACTAGAGTTCAGCCCAGACATCTTTTTGGTGAGTCCTTATCCTTCGAGTACCTTTAGTTGGTTGAGTTTTGTCATTTTAGTTTCATACTTCTAGTGAGCTAGTAGGGGGTGTTGTCCCATCAGTTTGTCAGCATGTTTGAGGCTTTTCAAACATAATTTGTATATTTATCTTTGGATTCAGTGCTTGAGATTTTCATTGGTTAAATTCTTTATTATTCAGACTTCTGCTATTTTAGAATTTAGTCTTCCGCTTTATTTATGTTGAGCTTTAGTTTTTATGTTCATTCCATGGGTCGAATTAGAGCCATTCATAGTTCTATGTTCCATATCTAGATTCAACTCTATTGTTCTGGTCGTGATAAACTTGGTATCAGAGCAAAGGCTAAGTGTATCCTATGGTTTATGAAAGATGCATTAAGTGGCGTCTTCTTCATGGGTGTGAAGCGGGCCACACTTATGATGAAGAGGCTAGGAAATGTTTTGGGAAATTTCCCTTCTTTCATGATTTATGTCATGCGATGAAGTATCTCTCTATCCTTATAACTCGTGCTATATGCATTTGCAGAATATGCCTCCCCTATGAGTTAATGAAAGAAGGAAAGGCAACGAAAATGGAAATGGCCACGAGGATGGCAATGGAGATGGGCACCATCAAGCCCCACCAGCCCCAGTAGATCATGTGCCCGAGTAGGTTACCGATGCTGAGTTTAGGGCAGCTATCCAGATGTTGGCACATGCGTTGACCACTATGGTCAATCAGTGGCTCGTGTTCCCCAGAATGGAAACGCAGCGCCGACTAGGGTCAGGGATTTCCTCAGGATAAATCCCCCTAAGTTTCTTGAGTCGAGATTGGATGAGGACCCACATGAGTTTATTAAGGAGATCTGGAAAATCACCTAGATATGGGGGTGACGGGAAAGGAGTGTGGAGACTTAGCCTCTTATAAATTAAAAGGGGCCACTCATATTTGGTACAAGGAATGAAAGGATAGACAGGGAGTTGAAGGGGGCCCTGTTGGTTGGGATGAGTTGCTCGTCGTATTCCTAGAACGATTCTCTCTACAAAATATAAGGGAAATCAAGGCAGCTGAGTTTGTGAATTTGAGACAAAACAATATGACCATCCAGGAGTATGCTCTAGAGTTCACCCGGTTGTCCAAGTATGTGCTAGAGATGGTGGTCGATCGGAGGGTTCGGGTGAGTAGATTTCTGAATGGGGTAGCGGATTACATGGTCAAGGTTTGCAGGACTGCTATGCTACATCAAGACATTGACTTCTCCCGATTGGTCTTGTATGTCCAACAGATAGAGGCGGTGCAGATAAGGGAGAGGGAGAGAGAGGCCAAGAGGGCCAAGACAGACAGTTTTGGGTTCTCCCAACACAGGTCTGGTGGTGGACATCACCAGAAGTCCTACCAGAGGACATCAACCCCAACATCATCATTGGCCAGCGTGCCATACAGGTCTAGGCATGATCAGAGAGGATGGGCATCACAGCTCTTGAGGTCAGGGGAGCCAGTCGGTGGAGCCCAACATTCCAGTTTATGGAAGGTGTGGTAGGAGGCACACCGGTTAGTGCTTAGCAAGTTCAAGGGCATTATTTGGGTGCAAGAATCCCAGTCACATGCTCAGAGACTGCCCTTCAGCTAAACAAGGCCATGGTAGACGTCAAGACCCAGCCACTAGTTCAGTAGCTCCACCATCACGCTCAGCTCAGTAGGGTGCAACCACTAGTGTAGGTGGTGGTCAGTGTCAGAACAAGTTTTATACCCTCTCGTCTTGTCAGGAGTAGGAGGTCTCTCCAGATGTGGTTACTGGTATGTGATGACTATTTCATCTTGACGTTTATGTATTTTTAGATCCAGGGCCTACCTTATCTTTTGTGACGCCCTATATTGCTAATAGTTTCGGAGTCAGTCCCAAAATCCTATCATAACCCTTCTCAGTCTCTACTCTAGTCGATCACTTAGTTATAGCTCGACGAGTATACAAAAATTTCCCTGTCACTGTTCTTCAAAAAGTCACCTCAGTAGATTTAGTAGAGTTATACATGACAGATTTTGATGTTATCTTTGGCATGGATTGACTACATGTATGTTATTCCTCAGTAAATTGTAGAACCCGTGCAGTAGAGTTCTGGTTTTCGATTGAGCTAGTCCTAGAATGGAAGGGTAGTTAAGTTATGCATGTAGGTCGCTTTATTTCCTTTCTTAAGGCCAGAAAGATGATTTCTAAGGATTGTGTTTACTATCTAGTTCGGGTTAAGGATGCTACATCCGAAACCCTGACTCTCCAGTCAGTTTTTATAGTGTATGAGTATCCAGAGGTGTTCCCAGATGAATTACCCAGAGTCCCTCCTGAGCGAGAGATCGACTTTGGTATTGACCTTCTTCCCAATATGCAACTTATATCTTCCTCCTTACAGAATGGCTCCAGCTGAGCTAAAAGAGTCGAAAGAACAGTGGAAGGATCTCCTAGACAGGAGTTTCATCAGACCTAGTAAATCCCTGTGGGGTGCACCAGTTCTCTTTGTTCGGAAGAAGGATGGTTCTATCTGCATTGACTACCAGCAGTTGAACAAGGTCACAATCAAGAACAAGTATCCTCTTCCCAAGATGGATGATTTGTTTGACCAACTTAATGGTGCTAAGTGCTTCTCAAAGATAGAACTCAGGCTTGGTTATCACCAGCTTAGAGTTTGGGAAAGTGACATCTCGAAGACAGCCTTCAGGACTCAATATAGTCACTTTGAGTTTGTAGTTATATTGTTTGGACTAACAAATGCTCCTAGATCTTTTAAGTATTTGATGAACAGGGTGTTCATGCCATATTTGGACATGTTCATGGTTATGTTCATAGGAGACATTCTCATATATTCTCAGAGCGAGGAGAAGCATGCCGCTCATTTGAGGATTGTACTACAAACTCTTAAGAATTGTCAGTTGTATGCTAAATTCAGCAAGTGTGAGTTTTGGCTAATCTCAGTAGAATTTTTGGGCCATGTGGTATCAAGTGAGTGTGTACAAGGAGAATCGTAAAGAATAGAAGCTATAAAAATTGGCCTAGACCAGTTAGCCCTCCAGATATCAGCAGTTTCTTGGGTTTAGTTGGCTACTACAGAAGGTTCGTTAAGGGAACTCCGGGGAGATCCTCGGGAAACAAGTCTGGGAACTCACTGACCACTGGGACTGACTGGATGGTTGTGGTCTCAAAGTTGGAATCCTTGACCCCAACCAGATGATATATACATCCTTTTGAGATGAGTTTCTAGGCCTTAAGATAGGAAATAAACCTACCCTTAGGTGCTGAACTACTGCCCGTTCATTCTAACACTGGCTCGTTGGAAAATTGAAACTTAACAACTCTAGTTCTGCAGTTGACTGAGGCATAGTAGGAGTGTAACTAATCCATGTCGAGAATAATGTCGAACTCGACCATTTCTATCTCTACGAGATCAGTTGGAATAACTTTAATCAGGAATGAGACTGGGCAGTTTCTATACACCCGGCTAGCTCTAATTGACTCACCAACTGGGGTGGAGACTGAGAACGGTTCTGATAGGACCTCTGGACTGATGTTGAACTGACTGCTATATATGGAGTTACGAATGAAAGAGTAGCTCCTAGATCTAGGAGGGAACACACCTATAGATAGAAGAGACGTAACATACCAGTAACTACGTCAGGTGAGCTTTCTTGATCCTGACGATAAGATAGAGCATAGAAACAATTTTGGCGCTGACTGCCATTTGTACCAGATGTGTTGTCCTGTTGAGCTGGTTGGCTTGCTGGAGCTGATGAGGTGGTAGATTGTTATCTCCCTTACCCTACTGATGGGCACTCCCTGAGCTTGTGTCCAAGCTGTCCATACCCTAAACAGCCCTCTCGTCCCTGTAGGCATTCTCCTGGGTGATTCCTACCACACTTGGGGAAAGCTGGATACCTATTCCTGCTACTATGAGCCTGAGACTGAGTGCCAGATGACCCGCCCCTCTAATCTTGGAGGGACCGAAAGGTTGCGGCACTGGCTGAACAGGTGTTGGGGCTCTCTATTGCTGTTGTTGCTATGGCCGGCTACTACCGCTAGACCTCTGATGGCCAAAATTTAACTGTCCAGTCCTTGCTCGTTTGTTCTTACTCTCCATGTCTTTTAGCTTTTCGGTCTCAATCTGTTGGGCATACACAATTAAGCTAGAGAGGTCCATATTCTTTATTAGCATCACCGTCTTGCATTCCTTGAGGACCAGGTTCGACACTACATTAACAAACTTCAGCATGCGAGCCCTTGGCTCGACTACCATCTCTGGAGCATACTTAGACAGCCTAGTAAACTCCAGAGCATACTCCTCCACAGTTCTGTTACCTTGTCGAAGGTTCATAAACTCTGCCATCTTAGCCTCCCTCATCTCCTGAGGAAAAAATCTATCCAAGAAAGTTGTGGAACTCCTCCCACTCCACCGGTCCTGCTCCCGCTCGCCTCCCCTTCTTCCACTGCTCATACCATACCTAGGCTACCCCTTTCAGGTGGTAGACAACCATCTCAGCACTCTCAAAGGGACTGACACCCATAATTCAGGTGATCTTTCTAGTCTCATCTACCAACCCTTGTGGGTCTTCTCCCACCTTTGTTCCATGAAAGTCTAGAGGGTTCATCCAGGTAAAATCCCGCATCCAAGCAGCTGCTGCGGACCCATTTATAGCTATTGGAACCACTTGCTTATTCACTTGATTGGTGACTGTCTGAGCGAGCAGCTGGATAGCCACTCTGAACTCTGCAGTGGACACTGTGTCGTCCTGGGGGGGTGCTTTAAATTTCTGTTGTGCTAGTTATCTGACATTTTGGAGAACGTGGGAAACAACAGTGTAGATGAAGAAAATTCTAGGGTTCTTTCTCTTATCTTTACTTCTAAATTTCAATTGTTTGTATGATTAAAACTTGTTTGAAGATGTTTAATCAACAAATGAGTGGCTAAATTACCTCATTCTGAGGTTGAGGCTAATTGCAGGATTGTGTAATTTCATATTAGTTTCAGCTGAATTTTCTTCTCTTATGAACGGTTGTTCTTCTATTCTTGATTTTCATTGTTTTAATGTTTGGCCAGCATTAAGGTAAAATTAGAATCCTAATTTGACTCTGAAAGGAAAATTATTAGGGTAGACTTGGATAGGGGAATATGTTCTTATCTTTGCTATAAATTAGAGGTAAGATTCACGTGCAGGATAGAAATATACCCGCAACGTCATATTCGGTTATCAAGGGGAACTATTTTGACTAGCCCTCGGATAAGTTATTGCATCATAGAAATGTGTAGTTGCAGGGTTCATAACAGGGTAATTGGCTAGAGGTTCGAGAGACCAGAGCCATATTCTAATCTTTTCCGACCATCAACCTAATAGAGAGGGTAGCTGAAGAATAATATAAATTATACATGCTTGCATGTCATGCCTTAACCTTAGACTGTTCTTGCTATTGTTTAAATCACATTTTTTTTATTCACTTAGTGTTACTTTATATATTACTCTTTGGCAACTTTTAATTCATTGTGTTATTTACATACTTGCATAAAGAAATTGTGAATACTAAAGTAGAAATATCACTGAGCTATAGTCCTTGTGGGTTCGATACCTGGCTTGAAAGAGCCACTACATTACTTGTACGACCATGTGCACTTGCGTGCGTTGGGGCATGAACAAGTTTTTGGCACCGTTGTCGGGGACTGATGAAATTGGTGAAATTTTTTGAGTGTTAGTTTTTGCAAGTTTTGTGCAAGTGTTGACAACTTGATCTTAGTTGTTACTCTTGCAGGTACTAAGTAGTTTCTGAATGCTGGCAAGAAATAAGGAATTGGTGGACCCATTTTTGGAGCCGGAAAGACAGTTTCATTTACAAAGGAGGGAAGCTCTAGAAAGGACGTTGCAATTGTTACAGAGGGAAATTCTGGAAAAACAACAGCATCCACCAGTTGGATAGGCAGAGTTAGTGCCTGAAGTGATGGTAGCAAGACCAGTAAGCGAGGTGGCAATCCCAAACGCAAATAATGTGACCTCTAGCATCCGCAGGCCGGAGCCAGGAGGTAGATTTGAGCTGAAACAGAACATGGTGCAGTTACTGCATACCAGCAGACAATTCATAGGTCTCCCTCATGAAGACCCACAACAGCATCTACAAAATTTTCTGGAGATCAGTGACACGTACATACCCACGGGGTTATCATCAGATTATGTGAGGCTTATATTGTTCCCATTTTCATTGTTGGGGGAAGAGAAGAGGTGGTTAAAGGCTGAACCACCTAATTCTATTACCACATGGGATGATCTGGCAAAGAAATTCTTAATTAGGTTCTTTCCTTTGGGGAAGATAACAAGGCTTAGAAGTCAGATTCTAAGTTTTAAGCAGAGAGATTGTGAGAACCTGGACCAAGCCTAGGAGAGGTTTAAGTCAATGTTGAGAGATTGTCCTCACCATCATCAGTCAAATGACGTGTTGGTGCATACTTTTATAGAAGGCTTGGAACCTCATACCAAAATCCTATTGATTTTGCACCTGGGGGGCAAGCTTTGGAAAAGACATATGAGGAGCTGTATACAGTATTGAACCGTATTTCACAAGGTAATCCTGAATGGAATGCTGACACAACCCGAGATGTGGTGAAGAAAGTGGAAGGGGTCTTGGAGGTAGATGGACTCACAGCTATTGCTGCACAGATAGTTCTATTACAGAATCAGATCAACACTCATTTTAGTAGCATGAGCTTGGGGCAGTCACAAACTCCAGTCAATGCAGTCCAGCAAGTATGGTGTGAAGTTTGTGGTAGCAGTGAGCACTCAGCTGATGCATGTGGTGCTAATCCAGACTAAGTTTATTTTGTTGGGAATGAGCAAAGAGGCAACAATTACAACCCCAATTGGAGGAACCATCCGAATTTTTCCTGGGGTAGTAATAGTCACCAAGGGAAAAGTTCAAATCAGGGTCTGCATAGGAACCAAGGGGCTCATCAGAATTTCTAGCCTCAATTCAGAGAGAATAATGCACCTACTCAGTCCATCAACATTGAGGACATGTTGAGACCATTATAGCTAACCAAGCTTCGATGCAGGCTGACCTCGTAAAATTGACAGTTGACATGAAAAACCAACAGTTGGCCACAAAGGCTTTGGAGATTCAGCTGGGACAGTTAGTTGGAGCACAGAATACCAAACCGCAGGGCGGGTTGCCAAGTGATACAGACACCAATCCCAAGCAGGTGAATGTTGTCACCATTAGAAGTGGAAAACAACTGAAGGAGTTGGGACCCGAAAATCAACCACATCAAGAAAAAACAACAGAGAAGGCTGAAGAGAATGATAACGATCTGGGGAGTGGAAAGGCGGCAGATAATGAAAAGCCACCACCACTACCCCCATTCCCGCAGAGATTGAAGAAGCATAAGGAAGAAACATGCTTCAAGAAATTTATGGAAGTATTGAAGTAGGTACACATTAATATTCCTTTGGTAGATTTTTTGCAAGAAATTCCTAAGTATGCTAAGTACATAAAGGATATCATGGAAAACAAGAGCAGACTGACGGAATATGCCACAGTTGCACTTAATGAGGAATGCACCTCCCGAATACAGAATAGACTTCCTACAAAGCTCAAAGATCTGGGAAGTTTTACTATCCAGATCACTATTGGGAAATCCATTAGAGCTAGTGGTTTATGTGATATGGGAGCGAGCATTAACTTGATGCCTACATCTATGTTTAAGAAATTAGGGTTGGGTAGTCCCAGACCCACTACAATAATTTTGCAGCTAGCTGATCGTTCATTGGAAAGGACAGATGGAATTGTGGAGGATGTGCTAGTGCAAGTGGGCTCCCTTATTTTTCCAGTAGATTTCATAATTCTTGATTTTGAGCCAGATTCGGAAGTCCCATTTATTTTGGGATGTCCCTTTTTGGCAACTGGGCAAGCTCTAATCGATGTAGCTGCTAGGCAACTAACCAGGAGAGCCCATGATAAGGTGGAAGTATTTGATGTTTACAAAGCCATGAAGCTACCGGCTATTTATGAAGAGCTGTCAACCATCACTATTGTGGACCAAGAGTCCGCACTTCAGCTTATTCGCCCAAATGATTCCTTGGAAAGAGCATTGGTGGGACATGATCACTTAGGGGATGGTGCAACGTATGAAATGGTGCAAGCTCGGAATGAGGCTAAAATGTTCTTTCAAAAGTAGGAGTTCGAGCTCTTCCAGCTGTCCTTAGAGCCATCAGCAATGCCATCAATAGAGGAGGCACCTAAATTAGAGCTAAAAATGTTGCCTCCACACCTTCAGTGTGTAATTTTAGGAGAAGCTAACATAGTGCCAGTCATTATTTCAGCAAAACTAACAGACTCACAGGTTCAAGAAGCATTAGTGGTTCTGAAAAGGCGAAAGAGAGCCATACGATGGCAGATGTCAGACATTCGTGGAATTAGTCCAGCTTTCTGCATGCACAAGATATTGATGGAGGAAGGATCTAAGCTAATTGTCTAACATCAAAGGAGGCTGAACCCGGTGATGAAAGATGTAGTTAGGAAGGAGGTGAATAAGTGGCTAGATGCAGGAGTGGTATATCCAACCTCTGATAGTGAGTGGGTCAGCCCGATTCAATGTGTCCCAAAGAAAGGGGGCATGACAGTTTTCACTAATCAGAAGAATGAGTTGATTCCCACTCGCACAATCACAGGTTGGAGGATTTGTATGGATTATAGGAAACTAAATGAGGCCACTAGTAAGGATCACTATCCTATACCATTTATCGACCAAATGTTGGACAAACTTGCAGGGCAGGAGTATTATTGCTTTCTAGACGGCTATTCTGGCTATAATAAAATAGTTATAGCCCCAGAAGATTAGGAGAAGACCACATTTACCTGTCCCTATGGGACATACGCCTTCAAGTGTATGTCCTTTGGGTTATGCAATGCATCAACCACTTTCCAGTGATGCATGATGGCGATATTTCATGTTATGGTGGAAGACTATGTTGAGGTATTTATGGATGATTTCTCTTTTTGTTAACTCGTTTGTTGTATGTTTGCAGAATTTGGACAGGGTCTTGACGAGGTGTGAAGACTCAAACCTAGTGCTCAATTGGGAGAAGTTTCACTTTTTAGTCAAGGAAGGCATTGTTCTTGGCCACAAAGTGTCTCACAGAGGTTTGGAGGTTGATCGCGCAAAGGTTGAGGTGATTGAAAAGCTGCCACCACCAGTATTCATTAAGGGTGTTCGCAGTTTCTTGGGACATGTTGGGTTTTATAGACAATTCATTTAGGATTTCTCAAAGATCTCTAGACCAATGTGCCGACTATTAGAAAAATATGTGAAGTTTGAGTTTGGCGCAGAATGTGTTAAAGCATTTGAGGAGCTGAAGAAGAAGCTGGTAGAAGCTCTCATTCTCATTGCTCCTGACTGGAAACACCCATTTGAGCTGATGTGAGATGCAAGTGATGTGGATGTGGGTGCAGTATTGGGGTAGAGGAGGGAAAAGATTTTTCACTCCATATACTATGAAAGTAAAACGCTAGATGTTGCTCAGGCGAACTATACAGTCACAGAGAAGGAGATGCTGGCACTTGTTTACGCATTTGACAAGTTCAGGTCCTATTTGTTTGGGACGAAGGTGGTGGTACACACAGATCATGCTGCAATCCAGTACTTATTCAGAAAAAAAGATGCAAAGCCCAGGTTAATTAGGTGGATATTATTGTTGCAAGAGTTTGACTTGGAAATCCGAGACAAGAAGGGCAAAGAAAATCAGGTAGCAAATCACCTGTCACGACTAGAGGACAGGTCACATGTGAATGAGGTTAGGCGCATCCGAGAAGAGTTCCCTGATGAACAACTCTCAGCACTGAGTGAGGTGAAACTTCCTTGGTATGCAGATATAGTAAACCTGATAGTAAGTGGATGTACCCACCAGAGGCAACCACTCAACAAGAAAAGAAGCTGAAGCATGAGTCCCGGTACTATATGTGGGATGAGCCGTATTTATTCAAGAAAGGACCAGATCAAGTGATGAGATGATGCATTCCAGAGAGTCAGATAGTTGAAGTGTTGAGAAACTGTCATTCATTGCCATATGTCGGTCATCATGGAGGAGAGCGCACCGCCCAAAAAGTGCTCCAGTCCAATTTCTTTTGTCCAACGTTATTCAAGGATGCAGCAGCACATGCCAAGTCTTGTGATCAATTCTAGAGAATGGGGACAATCAGCAGGAAACATGAGATGCCATTGCATAACATCTTGGAAGTTGAGGTATTCGACGTGTGGGGGATAGATTTAATGGGGCCCTTTGCGCCATCGTTTGGTAATCAATATATTCTAGTAGCAGTAGATTACGTGTCCAAATGGGTTGAGGCGGCAAGCTTTTACCACCAATGATACCAAGGTAGTGGCCAAGTTTGTGAAGAAGCATATTTTTACCAAATTTGGAATCCCACGAGCAATTATTAGCGATGGAGGTTCACACTTTGTTAATGCCTGGTTCCTGAATTTGTTGGCTAAATATGGAGTTCGGCATAAAGTGGCTACATCATATCACCCCCAAACTAGTGGGCAGGTACAAGTGTCAAACAGGGAAGTCAAGCAGATTCTGCAGAAAACTATGAATTCTCAATGAAAGGATTGGGCAAGAAAATTAGATGATGCTTTGTAGGCATATAGAACTGCTTATAAGAGGCCAATTGGGACTTCACCTTATCGGTTAGTTTATGGGAAGGCATGTAATTTACCTGTGGAGCTTGCACATCAGGCATACTGGGCTGTGCAGAAGCTGAACATGGATCCCGAGTTAGCTGGAAAAAGCGGTTGTTGCAATTGTGTGAGTTGGATGAGCTTTGTTGGCATGCATATGAGAGTGCTAAGTTGTACAAAGAAAAAACGAAGAGGTGGCATGACAAGCATATAGTGCATTGAATATTTGAGCTTGGACAAATAGTGTTGCTATTCAACTCCAGGTTGAAGTTATTCCAAGGAAAGCTGAGATCTAAGTGGTCTGGACCATTTGAGGTAGCGAGGATAACCCTGTACGGGACAGTTGAATTGTGGCAGGAAGATAAAAGTGCCACATTCTTAGTAAATGGTCAGAGGTGCAAGCACTATTGGGGTGAGGGTGTAAATCGAGAGAAGACGTCTATCACCTTAGCTGATGAATGAATGTGAGATGCGTCGTGCCGCAATGGTAAACTAGGCACTGCACGGGAGGCAACCCGTGAATGTAATGTAATAGTTAGGAATTACTGTTGAAAAAAAAACACAAAAGTCATGCCATGACTAAAACTACGGCGCTGGGTGGGAGGAAACCCACTATTTTCTAATTCATTGGTGTTTTTGGATGATTTTCAGGATGTATAGAGCCCAAACAAAATTTAAAGAAGTGTGTGTCAAGGTAAGTGTTAGGAAAAATAAGGACCAAGAAACAGAGGGCCTGCGCGACAGCTCCGTGTCTCGGAGTTGGAGCTCCGCGTTAGCCTTCGTGCCACCTTGCTGGGATAGGCAGATATGCCCTATTTCTAGTGAGGGTGCGCGATGGCTCTGTGGCACGGAACTGATGCTCCGCGTTAGCCTCCGTGCCACGTTGAGGTGTATTTGGCGACGGGTTTACTTAAAGAGCCAGGTCGACTGGGCCAAAACCCCTCCCTTTTAACCCTAAAATCAGCATGCCAGTCCCATTCTCTCTCATTTGCTCCACGACATAACCCCCATTCCCTCTCCCCTTTTGAGTGTGCCATGCCTGGTCAGTAAAGATTCATCCCATCTTCTTCACAACTAAGATTAACAAGTATGTTTTAGTGTTTTTCTTTCTTTCTTATGCGAATTTCTTAGCATGAACACATAGTTGAGCCAAAGTCAACCCTAAGTCATGGGAACTTGATTGAATCACGTTTTTGTTAGTTAATCATGAAGTTAGCTGATGGTAATTGTTCTATGCACTCAATAATGACATGACTTATTGCATTTTGTATATTACCTACATGTTGGGGATGCTTGATGGGTTGAAGGAAGAAGAAAAAGAGGGAAAAATAGAAATTGGGTAATTCATGCTTGTGTTCTTAGAATGGGCAATAGAACCTAAGTATGGAGTGCTTGAAAGGTTGGGATGATGATGACCAAGGGAAAGTGAAAAACAAACAAGAGAGGGAATTCATGCCTAAATTCTGCAGTTAATGTGCACATTGCTACACATTCCCATTTTGCATAATCTCTATTGTGGAAAATGATATTCTCTGTAAATGTGGGCATGTTAAATCAAAAGGGCAAGTGTTCCTAAGTGCAAGTTTCCAACTGATTGAAGTCTAAGTAAAGCAGTATTAACTTCATGAAATTGATAGAGTCATGAACATGAGTAATTTGATTGTACGAAGTCTGATTAGTACAAGATAGTTGCCCCATCTAATGTTTCAAATGCAATGCGCCTTTGGGGAAAGTGCTATATAATGTTGTGTTTGCTTTATCTTGTCAAAGTGGTGATTCGGATTAATTTTGGGAGTAACTAGTCATTGAAGTGTAAAGAATGGGAAGTATAAGTACCCGAATGACTATGACTAGTGAAACCACGCTAGCAATAAAGTGTGGGGTGACCAACTGAAGCCCTTCCGTAGTATTGGCTAGCCGTGTTTGTTACTGATGAATTTAGTGTATGCTTTTGGTTGAACAGGAACAATGTCGGCTCGACAGGATACGGGAAAAGGTGTCTCAACCTCCGGCACAGGAAGAAAAAGGCACTGAATGGGCTCAGCTGTGCCAGCAGCCCCACCAGTTCCCAGGGGCCAGAAAAGGCGGTTCGGTACTAGATGGGTGGTGGAGGAAGGTAAAAAGTGGTATGGAAAGCATAAGGAGTCAAAATACTTCCCTGAGGAGCAAATTGAGCAGGATAATTTGGCACAAGAGTTCCCCCGGATACTGCACAAGATACACTCCTTAGGCATGGACTTCATCTTTAATGCGCCCAGGGAGTGTAATTTACACATGGTACGGGAATTCTACGCGAATTAGGACCCCACTCGCAGCCACACAATCAAGATCTAGGGGCAGGTGGTTCCCTTGGAGGCACATCACTTAAATGCTATCTTGGGGCCACCTGACACAGACCCACATCCGCTCCGCCAGCTAAACATCACCCCACCATATGCTGATATCCGACACACATTATGCGGCCAAAAATCAATAGCCAGGTGGAGGCGCCACAAAGAGAAAGGGTACAACAAAACATTGCCCTATTCACAGCTGAACAAAGAGGCCAGAGTGTGGTTGAAGATTTTTTGCACTTGCCTCATTCCCGGGGTGCATATGACTGATGTCACCCGAGATAGAGTCTGCCTGGTATACGCCTTGATGAAAGACGTGGAAATTAATATCGAGGCGGTGATCATATCAGCCATGAAAAAGGCAAGGATGCATCAGGGGCACAGATATGGGTTTGGGGGTCTACTCACCACCTATCTTAGAAGCCATGACATTGAATAAGAGGCTCTAGACTACATACCAAGGGTAGAACGGCGCGCTTTGGACGTGACCAAGACTAAGGCGCCAGACACCACATATGGGCCAGTGCTCATGTTAGCGGAGCGACACGCTCGAGATGATTGTTATGCAACTGAGATGTTTGGACTACAAATGCTACAGTTGCGTATAGGTGGACGGCTCGCAATAGAGGATGAATTGTGGAAGGTGGACATGGACTACCCGATGAACGAGCATGCTAGAGCCATGTGCAGGATTGGCCCAGCATTTGTAGAGCCGGTGGACGATGATGTACCCACCGATGAGGAGAGGCGCTGGGAGGACTCAGACATTGATTCAGATGAAGATGAGGGAGATGACTCAGACCTCGGTGACGAGGCTTGTGCACCGGATAAAGAAATTGAACCAATCAATTTATTAGGGAGTCTTTACCCCCCCTAACTCTATTCTTACATAGATTTGTTGCAAGCACTGAGGACAGTGCTCACTTTAAGTGTGGGGTGGAGGTTATCTTATGTTTGTTTATTTGTGTGGTCCTATGATTGTGGCATGTATAAACTAGTTTATAATAGCTAGTAAGCTCTGTTCCTAGGGTTCTTTGTTGCTTTTGACTATTTTTCATGCTTTGGGATTCTCGGCTTTTGTTTTTGGTGCTTTTCCCAAAGATAGTCCCTTTGAACCGAAGTCATAGGTACAGACTGTTCTCTATGAACTTGTTCAGACCAAACTACATGCAAGTGTACGTGGTCGTACAAGTAGTAAAGTGGATTTATTTCAAGCCAAGTATCGATCCCATAGGGACTGAACTATGGTAGTAATTAACCTAATTGTTAGTGAACAATATCATTATGAATATAGACAACCAAACAAATAATGTTTTATGAGTCAATATTAATAGTTAATAAGAACCTAAGTAAAGATTGTAATTTAAAGTATGAACAATAGAAATGAACAAGCTGAGGTTAAGGCAAGCATGCAGGGATGTAATTTCTTAATTCAAATCGGCCAATCTTCTTTTCGGTTGTCAGTCAGGAATTAATCGCCTATGGATTGGATCTTTCGACTCCTATACAATTAAAGAATCATGAGAGCTTTATTCTACATTTCTATGATGTAAGAACCCCATGCGCTAGCCATACATAACAAATTCCATAATGACTAATACGACTTTCAGATATATTTCTATTCTGAACATAAATCTTTTCTCAATTTTCTCAACTAAGAAAAGATCATATCCTACCAATTCACATCTGTCCAATTAATTTCCTTTTCAGCATCAAAATTGGTTCTAAGATATACATTAACATTAGCCAAACATTAATATAGTAAAAATAAGAATTGATAGAACAACCATAATAGAAAAGATGAAAACAGAAATTATTAATAATTACATTCCTCTACAATTATCCTTAACCTCAGCAAGAGGTGAATTAGCCACTCATTTGTGGATTAAACATCCTCAAACAAGTAGAATTCATACAAGCAATTGAAATTAAAGAGAAAAAGGAAGAGAATTAACCCTAGAATTTTGTCCTCTCAACTGCCTGCTAACCACGCTCTTGCTCCAAAATGTCAGAATGTTTAAAATAAAACCTAAGTGTGCTATTTATACTAGTGGGAATTTTTTCCGGAATAACAAGCAACGTGACACGGAGTGTATCGCGGAGCACTGCTTCCGTGCCACGGTGCTATCGCAGACCCCCACAAGAACATGAGGTTCCAAATAATCACACTCAACGTGACACGGAGTGCATCGCGGAGCACTGCCTCCGTGCCACGGTGGTAACGCGCACCTCCACTAGAATTTGACACAATTTATTCCTCCCAGGAAGAATGCCTCCACGATGGTAGCGTGACATGGAGCCATCACGGAGCCCCTATTTTTGGCAACTTCCCTTGTCAACTTCCACTTCTTTCTTCCGAGTCCATTGATCTTGGGCAAATTTATATGCCCAAGTGATACTCAATTGTGTCATTTTTGCCTTGTTTATCTATCGATGTTTATACATTCTCATGTGATTTGTAATAAAATGTGAATTTATACTAACGAACATGATTAGCGTTGTTTTGCAGGTGAAATATAATTTTGGGAAGCTAAAATGCATGTTGGGAGAGATCGGGGTTGGACTCGGACGCGAGCAAGGGAAAAAGCACTTTAAGGCACAAATTAAAGGGGCTCCGCGATGGAGCCGTGTCATGCTGCCATCGCGGATGCATTCTGCCTGGATGGTGAAATTATGCCTATTTCCAGTGGAGGTGCGCGTTGGGGCCGTGGCATATTGGCTTAGCCCCGCGTTATACGTCGTGCCACGTTGGGCCTAAGAACCTGGATGACTAAATTCTAGTAAGGGTCCACATCGGCGGCGTGTCACGGAGGCAGTGCTCTGCGATGCACTCCATGACACGTTGCTTGTTATTCTGGGAAAAATTCCCACAAGTATAAATAGAATACTTAGGTTCATTTTTAATAATTCTGACTTGGTGGAGCAAGAATGTAGGTTAAAGGCAGTTGAGGGGACAAAAATCTTAGGATTTTTCTCTATCTCCTTCTTCTTTAATTCAATTACTTGTATGATTAACACTCATTTAACGATGTTTAATCCACAAATAAGTGGCTAAATCCTCTTCTTGCTGAGGTTAAGAACAATTGTATTGAAATGTAGTTATTGATCAATTGGTTTTTCATCTTTTCTTCCATGGTTGTTCTATTGATTCTTGTTCTTACTGCATTAATGTGTGGCCAATGTTAATGTATATCTAAAAAGTCCGGTTTCACTCGAGAGAGCAAGAAATTGGAAAGTTGTGAATTGATAGGATATGATCTTTTCTTAGTTTGGGAAAATTGAGAATTGATTTACCTTCAAGATAGAAATATACCTGAAAGTCGTATTAGTCAATTAAGGAATCCGTTTTGTAAGGCTAGAACTCACAGAAATGTAGGTAGACGGTTCATAATTCTTAAGTTGGGTTAAATATGAGAATTTTAATCCATTGGCAATAATTCTTGACTAGAAACCGGCGGGAAGATTAACCAAAGTGTATCGATAATTTGTTTCTTTACATGTTCATTTAACCTCCGCATGCTCATATTCATAGTTCAGACTCAAATTGTATATTCGTTTTATAATTAGCATAAAATTAGAAACCAAAATACCAAACTCTTCTTCGCACTGTTGTCTGCATTTTTAGAGTTAAAGTATAGTGACACTTGAGTAGATTGTTACCCTAGCCCAGTCCCTGTGGAATCGATACTTGGCTTACTTAAGCCACTTTACTACTTGTTCGACCATGTGCACTTGCATGTAGCTATATACCCACAAGAACCCGAACAAGTTTTTGGCGTCGTTGCCGGGGACTGGCAATTGGTAAATTTTTCTTAAGTGTTGGTTTACTATTTCTTCGTAGTCTTGACAACTTGGTCTTAGCCTGTATTTTGCAGATACTAATCTCTGTTGAACACTGGCAAGAGACAAGGAGCTGGTGGACTCATATTTAGAGCCTGAAAGACAATTTCATCGTCAAAGGAGAGAAGCTTTGGAGAAAAAGCTGCAGTTGCTCAGACGAACAATCATGGAGCAACAACAGAATCCACCAGTTGTAAGGGCAATGTTAGTGCCCGAGGAAATGGCAGCTAGGCCGGTTCGCGAGGTGGCAATCCCACATGCTAACTGTCACGCCCCGTCTTGGGGGGTATGACTGGCACTTGGTGCCCTAGTAGGATCTAGACTACTAACTAGTTAGCCTAGGCACATCTGGTGCCTGGCTAGCTCTAATTCAGACTATTGGAAACAACGGGCTATATAACGGCTGTAAACACAGCCTCCGGCCAACTGGGCCTATAGCCACCTGTATAAACTTCAGCTAACCAGAAACATACTTACAAGGGGGAAACCTATACGGGCCGACAAGGCCACCATGCTGTCTAGTTATCTGTAACCCAACTATAAAATGTTGAATAACTACGTGACTGGCAAGGTCACCACTATTGTCAAACTAAGGCCTCACACGGCCAACATAAACTGAAATGCTAAACAGCCATAACAAACTGCACGGCCTCACACGATCGGCTCAACTGACCACGGGGAAATATATACAGACTGCAAGCCTCTAGGAATACTGATAAGATGGTCGGGACAGGGCCCCGACCTACTAGTACTGTACAACAAAAGAGAAATGATATAAACCTATGAAATATCAAGCTCCGGATGACAGGAGCTGATGACTCTGCGCTGGCTAGGATCACGAGGGATCGCCTCTTCATCTATGAGTACCTGCAGGCAAGTAATGCAGCGCCCCACTGGGCATCAGTACCACTGGTACCGAGTATGCAAAGCAACTGAAATAATACAACTGAATACAGATAACATAACTAACAAGTCTGTGAGCAGAAGATAACTGAATCTGAAGAGCTGATAGGAACTAGATCAAACCTTTCTGCACTGATAGGCAGGAGCGTGTCTGTAGTCGCGGCGGCCTGCTGTCTATTAACTAATATATATAAAGCACATAAATACATATACATTTAGCAAGCAAGAGCCAATACCAACCCCCATAAGCCGGATGGCGCCAAGGAAGCAAACAATCTATATACCCCTACCCGGGTCAAAACCAACCAAAAATAAGTCACTCCACTCATCTGCTCACTAGGAGCTCCTCTACCGGCCCCCTGGGTCTCCGACTTGGGCCTTGGCCTCCGATATAAGTAACTGTGTCTGAGTCCGGGGGACTCCTGTACTGCATCTGTAACAGATAGGGTCTGTTTCCCTGGACACAACTCAACAGGGCTATCTGAAACAGGAACTGTATCTATTCCCTGGACACAACTCAATAGGGAATATCTGTACTAGAAAGTACCCTAGACACTGCTCAACAGGGTTGTCTGTACTGTAGTGCTGATCAGACTGATATGGGGAAAGCTTCATCCCATCTTCATCCAAACTGGGGACGGCATGCCACTCCTTGGAGTGACGTAAACCCACCCGCTCAGTGGGCGACACGATTACCAACCCAGGGGCGGCGAGGATGCTCAAGAAGGTGCCCTCACACCACATCAAGTCTTGATAAACAAATAGCACATACAAATAGTAAGCATGTATAACTGAAAAAGACTATCTGAAAGTCTGATTTCATATTCTGATCTCTTTTTGTATTATACTGATTCTTTACTAATTATACTGATTCTGAAATCTTTATTTAACTGTTTGGCTAATCTGTAGCCGGGATACTATGTGTCTGAATGGCTAATCTGTAGCCATAAAACTGTCTGTCTATCTGATTTTACTTTATTAGCCTTTATTCTAAAAATCTGTATCTTTTTAATCTACAACATGCTTGCTAATCATACAATAAGCTATACTAAATCTGGAATGCTAACTCACCCTTTGGCGCATTCTTTACTAACTTCCGAACTGAATACGATACGGCAACACAACTCAGAATCTATTGGACTCACTTAATTCTCAATATTCAACTCCGAGAGTTTCAAATACGGAGTTTACATGACTTACCAAGCTAAGGCTCACTAACTTGCCAAAGAACAACTTCACATACCTTAACCTCAAGTTATCCGACTGTCGGACGAGGCTCGGTCAGTAGTCCAGCTATTTCTCCCAACTGCATTCATATATACGTCAATCAGTACTAAATACAACACTATTCTGAAAGAAAACATCACTTTCGATATAATTATAGCCTAAACTTAGGCTTATCGAAAGACGGTCTAAAACTTGCTATTTTTCAAAAGTCGAGAAGGGAGAAGTATTCACTTTACGGCTAGGAGCACATAGACACTAGTTTGGAGCAATTCCACTTAACTTAGCCCGGTAGCACGACGATTCGTCGGCCGTATTTCGCGAAACAAAATCCGTAGGAATGCTCTCTGCTGCTAAATACCTCGGTATCTGGAGTTAATTTAAGTTTGGACTACGTTTGGCAGCGTAATCAGATGATAATATATTAACCCTCTTCGCCTCTCTCTGTTTGCTGCGTTTTCTCTGGAAATTATAAGGGATGAACTGATTTAAAACCGAAGTGGGGATTTATATACTTGGGCCTGGACAGGCCCAACGTGTCACGGAGCCAACGCGGAGGCTCCACCTCCGTGACACGTTGCCATCGCGGAAGGGTTCTGCCCCAGCTCCTTCCGTGATTGTTCGACAGGTTTCTTGTCCGGTCTTTTCTTGGGCCTTTCTCTATCATGTATGGCTTTCAAATATGCTTAACCAATGCGCAAATAGGTCATCTAGGTGTCGGGAATCTTACGAGGTATAACACTAACAATGTCACATCTAGCATCCGCAAACCTGAGCCAAGAGGGAGGTTCGAGCTCAAACAAAACATGGTGCCATTGTTGCACACCAGCGGGCAGTTCACAAGTCTCCCTCATGAGGATCCACAGCAACATCTCCAAAATTTTTTGGAGATAAGTGACACTTACATCCCCGCTGGAGTGTCATTAGATTATGTCAGGCTTACATTGTTCCCATTTTCACTTTTGGGAGAAGCCAAGAGGTGGTTAAAAGCTGAGCCACCTAATTCTATTACTACGTGGGATGATCTTGCAAGGAAATTCTTGATACAATTTTTTCCATCTGGTAAAATAGCAAGACTTAGAAGTCAAATTCTAAGTTTTAAACAGAGAGAGGGAGAGAATCTGTATCAGGCTTGGGAGAGATTCAAGTCTATGTTGCGGGATTGTCCTCATCATCACCAATCTAATTATGTGCTGGTGCACACTTTTATAGAGGGTTTGGAACCCCACACAAAGATCTTGCTAGACTCAGCAGCTGGGGGACAAGCATTGGAGAAAACTTATGAGGAGCTGTATACCTTGTTAAATCGTATTTCGCAGGGAAATCTGGAGTGGAATGTTGATTCGTCAAGAGTAGGAACAAGGAAAGCAGCAGGAGTCCTAGAAGTGGATGGTTTTACAGCTATTGCTGCACAGATAGCTGCTTTATAGAATCAACTCAACACCCACTTCAGTAACATGACAATGAACCAGACTCAAGCCCCAGTGAATGTAGTGCAGCAGATTTGGTGTGAAGTGTGCGGGAGTAGTGAGCACTCAGCTGAGTGTTGTGGAGCAAATCCTGATTCGGTGAACTTTGTGGGAAATGTACAGAGGAACAACCACCTACAGTATGGCAACAGCTACAATTCCAACTGGAGGAATCACCCGAATTTCTCTTGGGGTAGCAACAACCATCAAGGGCAGAGTTCAAGTCAGGGGGCGCAGAGGAATCAAGGAGGGCAGCAGAACTATCAGGCACAATATAGAAACAACAATGCACCTCCTCCACCACCATCACCCAGCATTGAGGAGATATTCAAGACAATTATAGCTAACCAAGCTCAATTGCAGGCTGACTATGTGAAATTGGCAGCCGAGGTAAAGAACAACCAGTTAGCTACTAAGGCACTGGAGTATCAATTTGGGCAATTTGCTGGAGCCCAAAACACCAAGCCTAGAGGAGGACTCCCAAGCGACATGGATCCCAACCCCAAGCAAGTGAATGCGGTGACCACAAGGAGTGGTTTGCAGCTTAAAGAGGTGGAACCAGAAAGACCACCTCAACAATCGGGAGCATCAGAAGTTGAGAGGGAGCAAAGTGATGAGAGGGGGAAGAAAAAGGAGGCTAAAGCAGAAAGACCACCACCCCCGTTCCCTCAAAGATTAAAGAAACACAAGGAGGAGGCGTGTTTCAAGAAATTCATGGAGGTGCTGAAATAGGTACATATTAACTTACCTCTTGTTGATGTTTTGCAGGGAGTGCCGAAGTACGCAAAGTATATTAAGGACATCGTGGCGAACAAAAATCGGTTGACTGAGTATGCTACGGTGGCTCTCACAGAGGAGTGCACTTCCCAGATACAAAATCGGTTGCCCACAAAGCTCAAAGACCCTGGGAGCTTTACTATACAAATTACAATTGGGCAAAGTATCCGAGCTCGTGGATTATGTGATTTGGGAGCGAGCATTAATTTGATGCCGTCATCGGTATTCAAGAAGTTGGGTCTAGGAAGTCCTAGACCAACAACAGTGATCTTGCAACTAGCGGATCGGTCCTTAGACAGACCTGATGGCATTGTGGAGGACGTGCTGGTGCAAGTGGGCTCCCTTATCTTCCTGGTAGATTTCATCGTGCTGGATTTTGAGCCAGACGCGGAAGTCCCATTTATTTTGGGACGTCCTTTCTTGGCGACCGGGAAAGCGCTGATTGATGTAGCTGCAGGGCAGCTAACCATGCGAGCACACGACAAGGTGGAATTTTTTGATTTATACAAGGCCACCAAGCTCCCGACTGTGTATGAGGAACTCTCGGTGGTCAACGTGATTGATCGAGCTAATGATGCACAGATAGTTGAGTCACGAGAGTTATTAGGAAAACCACCGGAGCGATGTAAGCATTACTGGGGTAAGGACGGTGGTAGAGAGAAAACGTTCGTCACCCTAGAAGATGATTGAGCGTAAGGACGTTGAGCCACGACGATAAACTAGGCGCTGCACGGGAGGCAACCCGTGAAATTTTCTTTGTAAAATGTGAATAGATTTCGTAGAAAAAGAAAAATGAAAAAAAAAGAAAAAAAAAGAGGAAAAAATAATCAAAAACAAAATTTTTATATTTGTTAAATTGTTTTTTTAGTGAAACCTAAATTCTAACAAATTTCTTGTTGTGAGATGCATTTCAGGTTGAACGGAGGATAAATATGCAAAAAAATCGCAAAGAAAAAATTGAGGTATGAAAAATAATCAAAAGTGGCAAAACAGTGAGCCCACGCGATGGCTCCGTGTCACGGAGGAGGGCCTCCGTGTTACCCTCCGTGACACGTTGAAGGTATTCTAGAATTTTTACAAATTCCAGAACACCTGCGCGATGGCTCCGTGTCATGGAGGGCATGCTCCGCGTTACCCTCCGTGACACGTTGAGGTGTATATCGCGACGGGTCACACCGGGTCGCCGGGTGACCCGCGTGAAAAACCCCTCATTTAACCCCGATTTTCCCTCATTTTTTCCCATTCCCCACTTCCTCCACGACAAACAATCCGAAATTCCCCCCTTCCCCAACGTGACACGGCCTAGGAGTTCAATCTTATCAACTTTTCTTCGATATCATCGAATTTAAGGTATGTTTGTTAACTCCATCTCATTTCTTACCTTATTTTTTCGATTTTTAGCATAGGGAGTGAAGAAAACTTGCCCTAAGTAGAAATTAAGCTTAAATTCAATTGAGTTATTGTTGTTTGACGTTTATAGAATCATCGTGATTGCATGAACTCGAAAATTACATAGCTTGATAGGATTTTTAATAAAAGCATAGCTAGGGCTTGAATTTGAATGTGAAACGGAAAAATTGAGTTGAACTTTGGAATTCTAGCTGGGATGTTTAGGTTGGGTGGGATGAGTCGGGTGTGCAAACTGTAATATGCTAAAAGACCGACGGATTTCCGGGTTAAGGAAATTGTGGAAATTGCAAGAAATGGATGAATTATATGGATTCATGTAGATAAATTCTTTTCTTGTTTCTTTGTTCTCCTTGCTAAGTGCTATGTGATGGAATGTTATCAATGGTTATTATTGTGATTAGCTGTACGAAGTATGAGTAGTACATAGAATGTATACCGTTGAATTCTCTGATTGCACTAAGCATATTTGTTATGTTTGTTGTTTGTTTGTGAAAATAAGTACGATCTTGCCGTAATGTTATGATTTTGGCTAAAGACTAAGTGTGGGGTAGCCTAGCTTAACCCAACCTTAGTCGAAGCTAATTTTAATTAGCTTAACATTGAACTTGTCTGTTTGGGTTGACAAGAACAATGGCAAGCAAGCAAGATAAGGGAAAAGGCGCATCAACATCAGGCGCCGGAAGAAAAAGAATTAGGCTGGGAACTGCAGTCCCAGCAGCACCAGCGGTTCCACGCGGCCAACGCCATCGATACGGAACCAGATGGGTGACAGAGGAGGGGAAGAAATGGTATGCGAAGCACAAGGAAAGAAAATACTTCCCCGAAGAACACATTGACAAGGAACCGTTGGCGCAGGATTTCCCCAGGATTGTCCACAGGATCGAGGCAGCTGGGCTGAATTTCATCTTTGAAGAGCCCAAGGAATGCAACTTGCACTTGATTCGAAAATTCTATGCCAATTGGAACCCGACTCTTAGAAGTCACACCATCAAGATAAGGGGGCAAATAGTCACTTTTGAGCCCCACCACCTTAATGCTATCTTAGGGGCGCGAGACACAGACGCCCATGTGCTTCGACAACTGAATATCACTCCACCATATGCGGACATTAGACGCACTTTGTGTGGAACCAGGTCGACAGCTCGGTGGAGCAGGCATAAGGAGAGGGGCTACCATCAGACCTTGCCCTACTCACAGATGAACAGGGAAGCCATGATATGGCTGAAGATTGTTTGTTCCTGCCTAATCCCGGGGGTGCATATGACAGATGTTACCTAGGATTATGTATGCTTGGTATACGCCCTGATGAAAGGGCTGGGATCAACGTGGGGGCGGTGATTATCTCCGCCATGAAGAGAGCTTGTTTGCATCAAGGGCACAGGTACGGGTTTGGTGGATTACTCACCATGTTCCTGAGGGGCCTGGATATTGAGGAGGAGGCCCTTGACTACATCCCGCAGATGGAGCGGCGGGCCTTAGATGTCACCAAAACTAAGGCACCCGACACCACTCACGGGCCAGTTCTTACACTAGCCAAGCGACACGCTCGGGATGATCAGTACATGGCTCGCATGTACGAGATGCAGATGCTCCAGCTGCGAATAGGCGGGAGGCCGGCAACAGAAGAGGAGCTGTGGCAGCTCGAGCTAGACTACCTTTTTGGCGAAAATGCCAGGGCTCTATATCGAGTGGGGCCAGCTTTTGTGGAGCCCACAGATGATGATGTCCCCACAAATGAGGATACACGTTGTGACGACTCCGATATGGAGTCAGATGATGACGATGGGGGCGATTCAGACATGGGAGACGAGGCAGCAGCACCTGATGAAGAAGTGGAATACTTTGATTGATCAGGGAGTTTCACCACCCACTCTTGTGCTATGCTAATTTTTGTGAACACTGGGGACAGTATTCGATTTAAGTGTGGGTTGGGAGTAGTTAGGTGTTGGTTGTTGTTGATTTTAATGTATGTTTCTATTCTGTTGTTGTGCATGTGATAAAATTGTGACTCTGTGATTGCGATGGGTATGTTTTGTATTGTAATTAATGTGAAGCTGTTGGTTGCTGTTGAATGTTGTTAGCTGGCTGTGTACATATTTTTGTTTTATCGAAATGATCGATATTTTTAAATTTTTTTATTTTTTTCATTAATTTTTAAATTTTTGGGTTTCTCGGCGTTTGTTTTTGGTTTTTTTACCGAGAATAGTCCCATTGAACCGAAGTCTTAAGTTAGTGACCATTCCTTATGATGGATGGACGACGACCGTCTTAAGGGAAATTTAGTCGTTAGGAGTAGATTTTTTTCATTTATTTTTCAGTTTTTTTCTTTTGTGGGTTGCATCTCAAAACCTGTAGTTACTTTTTAGTTGCGGAATTCTGGTTGCGTGTTGTACATGATATTTGAAATGCAAAGGTGATTCGTATGAAAGCATGCAACTATGTAAATATGTTGAGATACCTAGGCCATAGAGTCGATTTAGTGTGATTGAGGCTTAATGTTTGAATTCTTGTAATTAGTTGGTTGAAGAATCTGTGAATAGGTCTTGAATTAAGCATGTGCACTAAGTGTATGGTGAGGTTTTGTTTATTCCATGCTATTGTGAAATGTCTAGAACTTTCCTGGTGTGTGTACGAAACGAAATGAAGGATGTGTATTATAGGAAAGGATGTAGGCATTTTTTTGTTTTAACCGAAAGTTTCTCTTTTTCATTATCGTACCCCCCTTGAATGTACACCCTAGTTAGACCATTGAGCCATTAGCCTATTATTTTTCTTTAGTCAAAAAGGTGTAAATCGAGCTTAACCCCTTCTTTTCATTATCCGTGAATTTGATCCAAAACTCTTAAGCGCTTAAGAAAAGAAAATAATTTTCCCAAAGTGTCAAAGAGTGAGAATGGTAAAAAGAAAAGAAAAGCAGAGTGATGAAAGGAAAGAAAAGGTTGAAGGTGCTCTCGTTATGAATTAAATATAATGAAGATGTATGAATAATCTTTGTTATTGAGTCAAGTGTGCTCAAAGATATGGGTCAAAATAAAGACAGACTTCAAAAATGGGAGGATGAAGGAAGAAACAATGCCCGTGAGGTTGATGGGATGTTTTGGAAAAGCGCTTAAGGATGCTAGTGGCTATTATTGGTTAGCCCAATATTTACTAGTTCCGTAGCTTACCTTACAACCCGTTAAGTCCTACGTTATCCTACATCACATTTCCTTATATTAGTGGAGTAATACACTAAAGGCAAGCCTATGGTTCATGACATGATGCATGTGAATTCCTTTAGGAGAGAGAGCGAAATTGTGTTTATATGCCCCTGCATGTAATCTTTTGAGTTCATGTGATTAGAAAGGGGAAAATTCTCTTATGTTGTGAGGGCACATGCTTGATAAGAGATTAAATTTCATGTCGGATATCTTGATCAGCTAATTTGCATGAGTTTGCCAATATTGAGATTTGATTCTTGAGTCTAGGAGGTCTTAATGTGTTGAAGGTCATTGTATTGATAAGACCATACATGTTTTCTTGATGATTTGCTGTATTAAATAATCGGTATAACTGTAGCTTGAATTGCGGAATCAAAGTAGCCAGGATGGGGTGTCAATTGCAAGAGGTGTAAGATTGTTGTTCGGGGACGAACAAGGATTTAAGTGTGGGGTAAGTGATCTTGGGCAAATTTATATGCCGAAGTGATACTCAATTGTGTCATTTTTGCCTTGTTTATCTATCGATGTTTATACATTCTCATGTGATTTGTAATAAAATGTGAATTTATACTAACCAACATGATCAGCGTTGTTTTGCGGGTGAAATATAATTTTGGGAAGCTAAAATTCATGTTGGGAGAGATCGGGGTTGGACTCGGACGCGAGCAAGGGAAAAAGCACTTTGAGGCACAAATTAAAGGGGCTCCGCGATGGAGCCATGTCACGCTGCCATCGTGGATGCATTCTTCCTAGATGGTGAAATTATGCCTATTTCCAGTGGAGGTGCGCGTTGGGGCTGTGGCACGTTGGCCTAGCCCCGCGTTGCACGCCGTGCCATGTTGGGCCTAAGTACCTGGACGACTAAATTCCAGTAAGGGTCCGCGTCGGTGGCGTGTCACGAAGGCAGCGCTCCGCGATGCACTCCGTGACACGTTGCTTGTTATTCCGGGAAAAATTCCCACAAGTATAAATAGAAAACTTAGGTTCATTTTTAATAATTCTGACTTGGTGGAGCAAGAACGTGGGTTACAGGCAGTTGAGGGGACGAAAATCTCAGGGTTTTTCTCTATCTCCTTCTTCTTTAATTCAATTACTTGTATGATTAACACTCATTTAACGATTTTAATCCACAAATGAGTAGCTAAATCCTATTCTTGCTGAGGTTAAGAACAATTGTATTGAAATGTAGTTATTGATCAATTGGTTTTTCATCTTTTCTTCCATGGTTGTTCTATTGATTCTTGTTCTTACTGCATTAATGTGTGGCCAATGTTAATGTATATCTAAAAAGTCCGGTTTCACTCGAGAGAGCAAGAAATTGGAAAGTTGTGAATTGATAGGATATGATCTTTTCTTAGTTTGGGAAAATTGAGAATTGATTTACCTTCAGGATAGAAATATACCTGAAAGTTGTATTAGTCAATTAAGGAATCGGTTTTGTAAGGCTAGAACATGAATTTCGTTTTATCACAGAAATGTAGGTAGACGGTTCATGATTCTTAAGTTGGGTTAAATACGAGAGTTTTAATCCATTGGCAATAATTCTTGACTAGCTACCGGCAGAAAGATTAACCAAACTGTATCGATAATTTGTTTCTTTACATGTTCATTTAACCTCAGCATGCTCATATTCATAGCTCAGACTCAAATTGTATATTCGTTTTATAATTAGCATAAAATTAGAAACCAAAATACCAAACTCTTATTCGCACTGTTGTCTGCATTTTTAGAGTTAAAGTATAGTGACACTTGAGTAGATTGCTACCCTAACCCAGTCCCTGTGGGATCGATACTTGGCTTATTTAAGCCACTTTACTACTTGTTCGACCACGTGCACTTGTGTGTAGCTATATACCCACAAGAACCCGAACATCCATTCCCGCACTTCACCAACTTGTTGATTAGCTTCCAAAAATTCCTTCTAACTGCAAAACAACACTAATCATGTTAGTTAGTATAAATTCACATTTACCTAAGAATCACATGAGAATGTACACATAACAATAGATAAACAAGTAGAAATGAAGTATTTGAGTATCACTTGGGCATGAAATTCTTCCCAAGATCATTTACTCCTCACTTAAAACCTTGTTCGTCCTCGAACAATACTCTCACATCTCATGCAATTGAAACCCACGCATAGCTAATTTGGCTCGACCATTCAAGCTATGGCTATACGGATTATTTAAGATAGCAAATCATCAAGACCATGGTTTCATCAATAAAATGAAGTACACCACATTAAGACCTCCTAACCTCAAAAATCAATTCTCGATCTTGGCAAACTCATGCAACTCAACTGATCAAGACATCTGACACGAAAATTTTTCTCTCGTCAAGCATGTGCCCTCGCAACACAAGAGAATTACCCCATTTGCACTCATAAGATTTCCAAAGCACTACATGTAGGGGTATATGAATATGATTTCACTCGCTCCCCCAAAGAATTCACATGCATCATGTCGCGAACCATAAGCTTGCCTCTAGTGTTTTACTCCACTAATAAAAGGATGCTTGATGTAAGATCACGTAGGACTTAATGGGTTGTAATGTAAGCTAAGGAACTAGTAACTACTGGGCTAATCAATAATAGCAATTAGCTTCCCTAAGCGCTTTTCAATACATCCCACCTTCATTACGGACATTGCTTCTTCCTCCATGCTCTCTTTCTTGAATTTTCTTCTTTGTTTTTGTTCCCATTTCTTTAAGCACACTCGACTTACTCGCAAAGAGCATTTATGCATCTTTATTTTTTTTCTCATTCATTGATTTTCTTACTCTCTACTATTAATTACTCAATTTCAACAAGTGCATCTTTGACCTTTTCTTTAGCTTTCACAACTTCCGCTTTCCTTCCATTTCACACTTCTCACTCCTTTACACTTGTGGAAAATTGTTTTTCTTAAGTGCTTAAGAGTTTTTGATCAAATTCACGGCTAATGAGAAAAAGGATTAAGCTCGGTTTGTATCTCTCAAAGTATAGACTAAAGGATCAATGGGGCTAACTAGGATGTAACATTCAAGGTAGGTATGAGAAGGGAGAAACTTTCGGTTCATTCAAAGAAATGCCTACATCCTTTCCTACAATGCACATCCTTCATTTCATTTAGTATACACACCAGGAAAGTTCTAGACACTTCACAATACATGGAATAGTCGAAACCTCACCTCACACTCACTGCACATGCTCAACTTAAGACATATTCACAGACTCTTCAATCAGTTAATTACAAAAATTCACTATTAAGCCTCGATCACACCGAATCGAATTCTATGGCCTAGGTATCTCAACATGTTTAACACATTTGCATGCTTTCATACGGATCACACTTGCATCTTATAATCATGTGTAACACATAACAAGAATTTCGAACCATTAATTAGCGACATAATTGGAAACAAACAAAAGAAAGAAGAAAAGAAAGAAAAAATCCACTCCTATCGACTACATTTCCCTTAAGACAATCGTCATCTATCCATCATAGGGAAAAGTCGCTATCTACGACGTCGGTTCATGGGACTATTTTCGGGAAAAGCACCGAAAACAAAAATCGAGAAACCCAACATAAAAAATTTCAACAAAAAAATTCGATAGAAAAAGATAAAAATATAATTGAAATATATTTACACATCACACACAACAGCAACTAAAGATTCATTACAACACCAACATTAGTAACAGAACACGAAACATAGAGTCACAGGGTCACAATTAGCACAATCATAACAAACATAAACAAAACAGCTAGCACCCAACTACTCCCACCCCACACTTAATCGGAACACTGTCCCCAGTGTTCACATAATTGCAATTTAACAACAAAGTTTGGGTGGTGAAAATCCCTGATCAATCAAAATATTCAATTTCCTCATCAAGTGCCAGCGCTTCATCTCCAAGATCAGAATCGCCCCTGCCGTCCTTTTCCAACTCAACATCTGAGTCCTCCCGGCGTGTCTCCTCGTTAGTAGAGACGTCATCATCCACGGGCTCCACAAATGCGGACCCCACTCGGCATAGAGCTCGGGCATTCTCGTTGAATGGATAATCCAACTCGAGCTACCACAACTCATCCTCCATTGCAGGCCTTCCACCGATGTGCAGCTACAACATCTGCATTCTATACATGCGGGCCATGTATTGATCATCCCGAGCATGTCGCTCGGCTAGTGTAAGTACAGGCCCGTAAGTAGTGTCAGGTGCCTTGGTTTTGGTCACATCCAAGGAACTCCTGTCAATCTGAGGGATGTAATCTAGGGCCTCCTCCTCAATACCGTGGCCCCTCAAGAAAGTGGTAAGCAGACCACCAAACCCATAACTATGCCCCTGATGCAATCGGGCTCTCTTCATGGAGGAGATGATTACCGCCCCAACATTTATTTCTAGCCCCTTCATCAGTGCATACACTAGACAAACTCTATCCCGGGTGACATCAGTCATGTGCACCCCCGGGATCAGGCACCAACAAACAATTTTCAACCAAATCCGGGCCTCCCTATTCATCTGAGAATAGGGCAATGTTTGATGGTAGCCCTTTTCCTTGTGCCTACCCCACCTGGCTATCGATCGAGCTCCACATAAGGTGCGTCTGATATCCGCGTAAGGTGGAGTCACGTTCAGCTGACGGAGGACATGAGCGTCTATGTCCCGCTCCCCTAAGATTGCATTCAAATGGTGGGGTTCAAAGGTGACCACCTGCCCTCTAATTTTGATGGTGTGGCTACGCAAGGTCGGGTTCCAGTTAGCATAGAATTCCCAGATAAGATGGATATTGCACTCTCTGGGTTCTTCAAAAATTAGGTTTAGCCCAGCAGTGTCAATCCTGTGTACAATCCGCGGGAATTCTTGTGCCAGTGGTTCCCGTGCTATCTGCTCCTCCGGGAAGTACTTGGTTTCCTTGTGTTTAGCATACCATTTCTTCCCCTCATCTATCACCCATCCGGTTCCATACTATCGGTTTTGCCCTTGAGGAACCATTAGTGCTGCTGGTACTGCTGCCCCTAATCTCACTCTCTTTCTGCTGGCGCCAGATGTGGATGCGCCCTTGCCTTTGTCCTGTCTTCCTGACATTTTTCCTGTACATTCAAACATACAGTTCCAATGTTACTTGATTCATAGTTGGCTACAACAGATTGGGCTTAATTTGATCACCCCACACTTAGTCTTTAGCCGCAGTCAACACAATTCGACAAGACATTCATGTTTTTGCAATTCTTAATTTTCAACATGCTCAGTGCATTCATACGAGTCGATGGAACAATTACTTTGTACTAATCAGACTTCATACAATAACTTATAAAAATTCCTCCATTAATTCAATTGTATCATCATGAGCACGTTGCAATTTTAGCACAACAACCTATGTTAATTCTGTATTTACATTCTCCCGAAAATCCATCTTCTACCTTAGCATAATCAACTTCAAACACACCATGTTTCACTTCAAACAACATGCACAACCCAAATTATCCACATTTTAATGCATTTTGTCTTCTTCCTATGCAATCCTCAACCCTAGTTATCAACATCGAAAGAATTTCAACAATCATGCAACCATTGAGTTAATCTACTCACAACTATACTATGAACATCATTAAATCATAAGTCAATTGATTACAAGCTTATTACTCACCTAGGTCAAGGTTTCATCCCAAAAACATGTTCAAGAATCGAAAAATTGAGCAATAATAAGAAGAAATTCAAGAACATACCTTTACTTTGATGAAATTAAAGAAAACTCGAAGAAATTTGATCACTAGGTCCGTGTGACGTTGGGCGAGAAGGGATTTTGGGGTATGGGTCACGGGGAAATGAAAGAATGGGGAAAAATGAAGAGATTTGGGTTAAAAAGGAGGTTTTTCGCGTTGGTTTACCAGGTGACCTGAGGTGACCTGATGCGGAATACACCTCAACGTGTCACGGAGGGTAATGCGGAGGCCATCCTCCGTGACACAGAACCATCGTGTAGGTGTTCTGAAATTTTAAAAAATTCCGGAATACCCTCAACGTGTCACGGAGGGTAACGCGGAGGCCCTCCTCCGTGACGGGGAGCCATCGCGTAGGCTCACTAGAATTTCCAAAATTTTATTTTCTTACCTTGATTTTTTTCCCTTGCACGTTTTTGGATTTTGGCCCTCCGTTCCACCTGAAAATCATTCAACCACAAGAAATTCGTTATAAATCATAGGTTGCCACTCAACTATTCTATTTTTTTCTTTTTCTTTGTTTTTCTCTTATTTTCAAATAATCCTACTCTTCTATTACAAAACATTCACGGGTTGCCTCCCGTGCAGCGCCTGATTTACCGTCGCAGCTTGACGCTATTCACCTTAATCATCCTCTAGAGTGATAAACGTTTTCTCTCGAATAACGTCCTCACCCCAATAATGCTTACATCTTTGCCCATTCACCAAAAATGTGGCACTTCTATCTTCTTGCCACAATTCCACTACCCCGTGTGGGGTCATTCTCACCACTTCAAACAGCCCTGACCACTTGGACCGCAACTTTCCTGGGAAAAACTTCAACCTTGAATTAAACAACAACACTTTCTGCCCCAGCTCAAAGATCCGATTCACCATATGCCTGTTGTGCCACCTTTTAGATTTCTCCTTGTAGCATTTGGCACTTTCATAGGCATGCCATTGAAACTCATCTAGTTTGTTGAGTTGCATCAACCTCTTCTTCCCTGCTAGCTCCGGATCCATGTTTAGCTTTCTCACAGCCCAAAAAGCTCGATGCTCCAGCTCCACAGGTAGATGACATGCCTGTCCATAGACCAATCTGTACGGAGAAGTCCTAATGGGTGTCTTGTATGCAGTTCTGTAAGCCCACAACACATCGTCAAGTTTTCTTGCCCAATCAATTCATTGTGCATTCACTGTCTTCTGTAGAATCTTCTTTATCTCTCTATTTGACACCTCCACTTGCCCACTAGTTTGGGGATGATACGCTGTCGCTACCTTGTGTCGCACCCCATACTTAGCTAACAAGTTCCTAAAACTTGCATTCACAAAATGAGCCCCTCCGTCACTGATAATAGCTCGGGATGTCCCGAACCTAGTGAAAATTTGCTTTTTCACAAATTTCGTCACCACCTTGTTGTTGTTCCTAGGACAAGCTACTGACTCGACCCACTTAGACACATAGTCAACCGCTACCAAGATGTAACGATTACCAAATGACTGTGGAAATGGGCCCATGAAGTCTATTCCCCATACATCAAAAAACTCAACTTCTAATATCTGGTGCAATGGCATCTCCTGTATTCTACCAATTTTGCCTGTTCTTTGACATCTATCACACATTTTTACATATTCTATAGAATCTCTGAACAGTGTAGGCAAAAAGTAACCTGACTGTAGCACCTTGTGAGTTGTCCGCTCTCCTCCGTGGTGCCCTCCATACAACGATGAGTGACAACTCCTCAATACTTCTGCAATCTGGCTCTTTGGGATACATCGTCTCATCACTTGATCCGGTCCCTGCTTAAACATATACGGCTCATCCCATATGTAATATCTGCAATGATATCTCAACTTCTTCCTTTGCTGAGCCGTAGCCTCCGGTGGGTAGACTCCACTTACCAGCAAGTTCACAATATCTGCATACCAAGGGATTTCAGCTTCCCTTATTGCTAAGAGTTGCTCATCTGGGAACTCTTCTTTGATGCTATCACCTTCCTTCACATGCGCACGGCTTTCCAATCACAAAAGGTGATCTGCCACTTGATTCTCGGTCCCCTTTCTGTCCCGAATCTCTAGGTCAAACTCTTATAGCAACAATATCCATCTGATTAGTCTGGGCTTTGAATCCTTCTTGCCAAACAAATACCGAATTGCTTCATGATTAGTATATACCACTACTTTCGAATCCACCAGGTATGACCTGAATTTATCAAATGCAAACACCAATGCTAGCATCTCCTTTTCCGTGACTGTATAATTGACTTGGGTTGCTCACGTGTTTTGCTTGCATAATAAATGGAATGAAAAATTTTATTGCTCCGCTTCCCCAATACAGCTCCTACAGCCACGTCACTTGCATCACACATTAATTCAAAAGGTTGTTCCCAATCCGGAGAAATGAGAATAGGCGCTTCTATCAGCTTCTATTTTAGCTCCTCGAATGCTTTTACACAATCCTTATCAAACTCGAACTTCACCTCTTTTTCTAGCAACCGGCATATCGGCCTAGAAATATTTGAGAAGTTCTTGATGAACCGTCTGTAGAACCCCCCATGTCCGAGAAAACTGCGAACACCCTTCACTGACACTGGTGGTGGTAGCTTTTCAATCACTTTAATCTATGCCCGATCGACTTCCAACCCTTTGTATGACACCTTATGGCCAAGGACGATACCCTCCTTGACTAAAAAATGACATTTCTCCCAGTTGAGCACAAGGTTTGAGTCTTCACATCGAGCTAGCACCCTATCAAGATTCTACAAACATGTAGCAAATGAATTACCGAAAACAGAAAAGTCATCCATAAATACCTAGACAAAATCTTCCACCATATCATGAAAGATTGCCATCATGCATCTCTGGAATGTGGCTAGTGCATTGCATAGACCAAATGGCATTCGCCTGAAAGCATATGTCCCATAAGGACATGTAAAAGTGGTTTTCTCTTGATCCCCCGATGCTATGGCTATTTCATTATAGCCAGAATATCCGTCCAGAAAACAATAATACTCTTGACCTGCCAACCTGTCCAAAATCTGATCAATAAATGGGATAGGATAATGATCTTTCCTCGTGGCCTCATTGAGCTTCCTGTAATCCATGCAAATTTGCCAACCTGTGACTGTGCGTGTGGGAATCAGCTCATTCTTTTTGTTGGTGACCATGGTCATCCCTCCTTTCTTTTGAACACACTGAACTAGGCTAACCCATTCACTATCTTAAATGGGATATACCACACCTGCATCAAGCCACTTGATCACTTCCTTTTTGACTACATCCTTCATCACCGGATTCAACCTCCGCTAATGTTGCATAGTTGTCTTGTATCCTTCTTCCATAAAAATCCGGTGTGTGAAAAAAGCTGGATTAATTCCTATGATTTCCGGCATCTGCCAACCAATTGCTTTCTTCCGCCTCTTGAGGACCACCAATGCATCTTTCACTTGTGCCTCTGTCAGTTCTGCAGAAATGATGACTGGCAAGGTGTCATCTTCCCCTAGAAATACATACTTCAGATGTGGAGGCAATGTCTTCAACTCCAATTTCGGTGCCTCCTCAATTGATGGCTTTGGCAATGGTTCCAAGGACCTCATCAACGGCCCAAAGTCCTGCTTCCTGAGAAACCATTTTGGCTCGTTCAGTGTCTGCACCATCTCATATGTAGCACTGTCTCCAAAATGATCATAGCCCATCAAGGCTCTCTCCAGTGGGTCCTGTGAGTCAACAATCTGAAGAGTTGATTCTTGATTTAGCACATTGATTGTTGATAGCTCCTCATAAATGGCCGGTAGCTTCATGGCCTTGTACACATCAAAAACCTCTACTTTGTCATGTGCTCGCATGGTTAGCTGCCCAGCAGTCACATCAATCAAAGCTCGCCCGGTTGCCAAGAAAGGACGTCCCAAAATAAATGGGACTTTCGCATCCGGCTCGAAATCCATGATAATAAAATCCACCGGGAAAATGAGGGAGCCCACTTGCACTAGCGCATCCTCCGCAATACCATCTGGTCTGGCCAATGAACGGTCAGCTAGCTATAAGATCACAGTAGTTGGTCTAGGGATGCCCAGTCCCAACTTCTTGAACACCGATGTCGGCATCAAGTTTATGCTTTCTCCCAATTCACATAATCCGCGAGCTCGAATAGATTGCCCAATTGTAATCTGAATAGTAAAGCTCCCAGGATCCTTGAGCTTTGTCGGCAATCTTTTCTGTATTCGGGAGGTGCACTCCTCAGTAAGCGCCACCGTAGCATACTCTGTCAATCTTCTTTTTTTTGCTACAATGTCCTTGATGTACTTGGCATATTCTGGCACTCCTTGCAAAACATCAACTAAAGTTAAGTTAATATGTACCTGTTTCAACACTTCCATGAATTTATTGAAGCAAGCTTAACGAGGGTGGTGGTCTTTTTATCTCAGCTGCCTTTTCCTTCCCCCTCACATCATCATGTTCCCCATCTTTTTCCACTGCTCCAGATTGCTGAGGTGGCCTTTATGGTTCCACCTCCTTAAGTTGAAGTCCACTCCTTGTTGTAACTGCATTGACCTGCTTGGGATTTGGGTCCGTATCACTTGGTAGTCCTCCCCTCGGTCTGGTGTTTTGAGCTCCAGCTAACTGTCCAAACTGAAACTCCAACGCCTTTGTAGCTAACTGCTGATTTTTCATGTCAGCCGCTAATTTCACATAATCAGCCTGCATCTGTGCTTGGTTCGCTATTATTGTTTTGAACATATCCTCAATGTTGCTGGGTGGTGGAGGAGGTGCAGCGTTTCCTCTATATTGAGACTGAAAATTTTGATTCCCCCCTTGATTTCTCTACACGTCCTGATTCGAACTTTGTCCTTGATGACTATTACTCCCCCAAGAAAAATTTGGATGATTCCTCCAATTTGGATTGTAACTGTTGCCATACTGTTTATTATTGTTCCTCTAGACGTTCCCAACAAAATTTACCGAGTCTGGATTGGCACCACAACACTCAGCTGAGTGTTCACTACTCCCACATACTTCACACCATACCTAATGAACTGCATTGACTAGGGCTTGTGCCTGGCTCAAGCTCATACTACTGAAGTGGGTGTTGAGTTGATTTTGCAACGCAGCTATCTGTGCAGCAATAGCTGTAAAACGATCCACCTCAAAGACTCCTGCAGCTTTCCTTATTCCTCCTCGAGTTGAATCCACATTCCATTCTGGATTTCCCTGTGAAATATGGTTTAATAAAGTGTAGAGCTCCTCATAAGTTTTCTCCAATGCCTGCCCACCGACTGCAGAATCTAACAGAATCTTAGTATGTGGTTCCAAACCCTCAATGAATGTATGCACCAACACATCTTAGACTGGTGATGATGCTGACAATCCCTTAACATTGACTTGAACCTCTCCCAAGCCTGATACAAATTCTCACCCTCTCTCTATTTGAAACTTAGAATTTGACTTCTAAGTCTGGCTGTCTTCCCAGATGGAAAGAATCGTATCAAAAACTTCCTTGCGAGACCATCCCAAGTAGTGATAGAATTAGGTGGTTCAGCCTTCAACCACCTCTTTGCTTCCCCCAACAGTGAGAACGGGAATAATGTAAGCCTCACATAGTCAGATGATACTCCAGCAGGAATGTAGATGTCACTTATCTCCAAAAATTTTTGGAGATGTTGTAGTGGATCTTCATGAGGGAGACCTGTAAATTGACCGCTGGTGTGCAACAACTGCACCATATTCTTCTTACGCTCGAACCTCCCTCCTGGCTCTGGTCTGCGAATACTGGATGTTATATTATTTGCATGTGGGATTGCCACTTCGCGGACCGGTCTTGCTGCCATCTCTTCGGCACTAAACCTGCCCTTACAATCGGTGGATTCTGTTGCTACTCCAGAATTGCCTGTCTTAGCAACTGCATCTTCTTCTCTAGAGCTTCCCTTCTTTGGCGATGAAATTGTCTCTCTAGCTCTATCAATGAATCCACCAACTCCTTTTCTCTTACCAGCGTTCAGAAAAATTCAGTATCTGCAAGAGAAAGGCTAAGATCAAGTTGTCAAAACTTATATTGAATTTGTAAACTAAGACTAAGAAAATAAATTTACCAATTGCCAGTCCCCGACAACGGCGCCAAGAACTTGTTCGGACCAAACTACACGCAAGTGCACATGGTCGTACAAGTAGTAAAGTGGCTTTATTTCAAGCCAAGTATCGATCCCATAGGGACTGAACTATGGTAGTAATTAACCTAATTGTTAGTGAACGATATCGCTATGAATGTAGACAACCAAACAAATAATGTTTTATGAGTCAATATTAATAGTTAATAAGAACCTAAGTAAAGATTGTAATTTAAATTCTGAACAATAGCAATGAACAAGCTAAGGTTAAGGCAAGCATGCAGGGATGTAATTTCTTAATTCAAATCATCCAATCTTCTCTTCGGTTGTTAGTCAGGAATTAATAGCCTATGGATTCGATCTTTCGACTCCTATCCAATTAAAGAATCATGAGACCTTTATTCTACATTTCTGTGATGTAAGAACCCCATGCTCTAGCCATACATAAAAAATTCCATAAATGACTAATACGACTTTCAGATATATTTCTATTCTAAATGTAAATCTTTTCTCAATTTTCTAAACTAAGAAAAGGTCATATCCTACCAATTCACATCTGTCCAATTAATTTCCATTTCAGAATCAAAATTGGATTTCTAAGATATACATTAACATTGGCCAAACATTAATTTAGTAAAAACAAGAATTGATAGAACAACCATTATAGAAAAGATGAAAACTGAAATGATTAATAATTACATTCCTCTACGATTATCCTTAACCTCGGCAAGAGGTGAATTAGTCACTCATTTGTGGATTAAACATCTTCAAACAAGTAGAATTCATACAAGCAATTGAAATTAAAGAGAAAAAGGAAGAGAATTAACCCTAGAATTTCGTCCTCTCAACTGCCTGCTAACCACGTTCTTGCTCCAAAATGTCAGAATGTTTAAAATAAAACCTAAGTGTGATATTTATACTAGTGGGAATTTTTCCCGAAATAACAAGCAACATGGCACGGAGTGTATCACGGAGTATATCACGGAGTACTGCTTCCGTGCCACGGTGCTATCGCACACCTCCACTGGAATTTGACACAATTTATTCCTCCCAGGCAGAATGCCTCCGCGATGGTAGCGTGACACGGAGCCATCGCGGAGCCCCTATTTTTGCCAACTTCCCTTGTCAACTTCCACTTCTTGCTTCCGAGTCCATTCCCGCACTTCACCAACTTGTTGATTAGATTCCAAAAATTCCTTCTAACGCCAAAACAACACTAATCATGTTGGTTAGTATAAATTCACATTTACCTAAGAATCACATGAGAATGTACACATAACAATAGATAAACAAATAGAAATGAAGTATTTGAGTATCACTTGGGCATGAAATTCTGCCCAAGATCAATCGTCTTAAGGGAATTTAGTCACGTTAGGAAATAGAAAATAAACCCATCACTATTGGGCTAAAGCATTTCACTTGGTTAGCTGCTAGACTTCATGGAACATACATTTGGACAAGCAAATAGTAGAAAAAAATGAGTGGATCACATAGGTCGTGATGTTTAACTCTAAATTGCAAAATTGTAGGCTTAATTATGCTTGTCACTCAATATGGATGCAATCATGAAAGGAGTCTAAGCTAACCAAAAGTGACCCTCTATGCCATGTGTGGTGAGAACTAGTTGTATTTCTTGCGAACTAACGTCTAGAATTTTCCTTGTGTGTATAAAAAGCTGGAAATGGCATTAAGCTTAGAGGATATGATTAAGGCACTTCTTTGTGAACCTAGATAGTTGACCCATCTCATTCAGCGTCCCTGATCTTAATGATTTTCCCTAGTGAGCCCCGTTTGAGCCTTTAAGCCTAATTTTATTGGAACAATCTCACTAAGAAGCCTTACCCCATTTTTTCTAATGGCCTCAATGTCGCTTTACTCCAAATAGATCCTATTGCACTTTATAGAGGCAATATTTTAAAGGAGGAAGAGTAAGGGGAAAGAAGGAGTATGGGTACCTCATTTGTAATCATAAGCTATATATATACATGAAAAAAAAGAGAAAAAACAAATATATATATATATATATATATATGATGTATATACTTGTACACATATGTATATATAGTCTATTTATGAGTTCAACCAAGGGTACAAAATTCGTACATCTATAAGGACACTTTGAACAGAGTTAGAGTGAAAGGCGAAAGAAGTAAGTTGCTGAAAAGCAAAATGTGTAATTGTCTTAAACTGCATAGGGATAAGAGTCACTACAACCCAAATAATCCTACCAGTCCCTTAGCCGACTTTACAACCTGAAAAAACCCCTTTTGATCCTACAAGTGATGTTATGTTCGGTTGAGTAGTACACTAAAGGCAAATTCATGATGCATTAGATTTGCTTGGAATAATCTTTGGAGTGTGAGCGATTCAGTACATTATGTGCTTAATTGTGATTATCTTGATTTCATGGAAATAGAATCGTTGTACATCAATGAGGGAACATAATGGTGGGCTTTTAGTTAAGCTAATACTTCACTATTATGATTCAGACATATTGGCCGGATTTTTGGTTGAAAAGTTATTCATTAGGGCTTGTGTGATTCTTCTCATGAAAATGGTTAGTGAAGACCATGCTTGATGAAGTGAATTGTACTCCATGATTAAAGTGTTTAGCACAACTACATGTGAGTTACTTTGATCCTCTAATGATGGTAATGTAGTTGAAATCATGTCGAGGATACTAAAAGCTTGTCCGATGACGAACAAGGTTATAAATGTGGGGTGGTGATCTTGGGGGTATTTATACCACCAAACTCCGTATTTTCAACCCTTCTAGTTAAGGATAATATTGATGTATTCACGCATGTTTTGAGTTAATTATGGTTCTTTTTCTTTTTCGGATTAATAATTGTGTTGTGACTATTTGCAGGTGGATAAGACAAAGATGTCAGCGGGAAGAGCAAGTTAAACTCCGAGGGGGAGTATGAAAATGTTTGGAGAGCATAAACATTGAGTTGAAAGTTCACCACCGTGTCACGCTAAGGATGGTTCGCATTGAACAACGTGCCATAGTACATGGGTGGAGATAGAAAATTTTGGGAATTTGGAAGGTGAAAAATAGTGAAGTTGCACGACAGACCCGTGGCACAGAGCTGGAGCTCCGTGTTAGCCTCCGTGCCACGTTGAAAGGAAGTCTAGCCTAGCCCAAATTCCAGTGAAGGTCCGAGATAGCTCCGTGTCTCGGAGCTATTTCACCGCGTTGAGCTCCATGCCACGAAGCTAGTTTATTGCTTGGAAATTTTCCACCTGTATAAATAGAACACTTAGGCTTTAATTTTGGATTATCTGACATTTTGAAGAACGTGCGAAACAGCAGTTGAGCTGAAGAAAATTCTATGGTTCTTTCTCTTATCTTTACTTCTAAATTTAATTGTTGGTATGATTTAAACTTGTTTGAAGATGTTTAATCAACAAATGATTAGCTAATACCTTATTCTGAGGTTGAGGCTAATTGCAGGATTGTGTAATTTCATATTAGTTTCAGCTGAATTTTCTTCTCTTATGAACGGTTGTTCTTCTATTCTTGATTTTCATTGTTTTAATGTTTGGCCAACATTAAGGTACAATTAGAATCCTAATTTGACTCTTAAAGGAAAATTATTAGGGTAGCCTTGGAATAGAGGAATATGTTCTTATCTTTGCTGTAAATTAGAGGTAAGATTCGTGTGCAGGATAGAAATATACCTGCAACGTCATATTCAGTTATCAAGGGGAACTATTTTGACTAGCCCTAGGATGAGTTATTGCATCACAGAAATGTGTAATTGCAGGGTTCATAAAAGGGTAATTGACTAGAGGTTCGAGAGACCAGAGGCATATTCTAATCTTTCCGGACCATCAACCTAAGAAAGAGGGTAGCTGAAGAATAATATAAATTATACATGCTTGCATGTCATGCCTTAACCTTACACAGTTCTTGCTATTGTTTAAATCACATTTTTTTTGATTCATTTAGTGTTACTTTATATATTACTCTTTGGAAACTTTTAATTCATTGTGTTAGTTACATACTTGCATAAAGAAATTGTGACTACGAAAGCAGAAAAAATCACTGAGCTACAGTCCTTATGGGTTCGATACCTGGCTTGAAAGAGTCACTATATTACTTGTACGACCACGAGCACTTGTCTATGTTGGGGCATGAACACTAACTCTAAGTCTAAAGTAAAACTACAACTGACTATAAGAAAATGAAAATAAGGCCATCGAATGATGAGGACTCACACTAAAATCTGCGGCTGGGGAGGAGCTGAATCGTGACGATTAACGCTGCTGAATCTGGGAACCTGTAGCTGTATCATGAAATGATACAACATAAAAGTACGCATCAATACTTTGAATGTACTGAGTAAGTGAGAGATGTAAATAACATGAAAGAACTAGTAACTGAACTGAAGTGACATGAAATGACCAACTGAAAATACTGAAAACTGATACAACTACAATATACTAATATGGTCAATAATGACCCTGCCTGATGGTCATAAACATGCCCTCAATCTAAAAGAATGAGTCTGATACTACACTGAACTGATCTGTACCGAGAAATCTGAGAGTGGACTAACTGACTAGTGGGAGAGTCTATAATCGACATTTAACCACGTGAGCTAGACATGGAGTCCGATGTATACGAGTCTGATGTATACACCCCACTGGTAGGACTCAATATACCTTGCCAGGGTAAAAAGGCATGAATTGGGTGATCATAAAAGTCTAGGGCCAAACAAGCCAAGTAATATTGTAACCTATGCTGCCAACGTAGTTTTGGGTACTTGGGTGTGCTGGAACCTCGGAATGCTCGGTGCTAAGTCCTACTCTCAATGGAAACCTATACTAAACTACTAAGCTGATAGTTTGAAATTGGGGTCCAAGACTATTCAGGGACATATAACTAAAAGTACCCTAAGAGTCTTATCGGACCATATTCTGAAATTGTGTTCTATACCGATCAGAGTTGCTTATCTGGAAGCGCCGTAATCATCTAAGAACAAACTAATAACTAAACTAGAGTCCTAGGTCTGGTCAGAGCTATATAACTAGAATTTCATGACCGCCTAATGGACCAAATAACTATAATCTGAGTCTAGTTCTGATAATTGAGAGGCACCACTGACATCTCGGAAAAAGACTATAGTCAAACTGATCAGCTAACATTTCTGGATAACACTAGATATTCTATTTTTCTAACTGAAACCGAACTGACAATAGTCCGACTAGTTTTCAATACAATTAAAAACATGAAAATTCTCAACACTGACAGAATCAAGCAAAAATCTCAGTATGTAAACACTATTGCAAGATTCTAGTTTTCTTGTATTCAAGACTAGGGCTAGATTTCATACTTATAGGAATGGGCAACAATACAATCACAATCCGGTAGAAAACATCAACAATTTAACATAGACGATAATTCATAGGATTTAAAGGAGGTCTAACAAATAATTTCTTCACTTTTGAAAGTCTCGGGGCTAGTACTGATAGGGAAAAACAAGAAGGATCTTGGGGACACAATAGAAGAACTATTCCCTTGTTGAATTCCCACATACCTGACTAAAATTCTCCTGGAGAAAGAAACTTGAACTGCTAAAAGAGATGAGAAACCCTAGTCTTGCTTGGAGGGTTCTTGGAGGAGAACGTTCGATCTTTTCTGAGAACTGAGAGTGGGGAATGAGGAATGAACCATTTTTCCCCAATAAAACGTCTAAAATTAACACTAAAAGGACATAGTTTAAAGCTTGGGAGAGTAGAAAATTACTAAATAGCTTTAACAGGAACGCGGTCAAAGCCCTGGCTCCTCCCACTGCTTGGGAACTTACGGTTTCATGTTCTATTTCACTCCCCAATGGGGGATTCTTTTCACCCTTCCCTCACGGAAATTACTAAATAGGCCTTAGAAATTCGCCGGGAAAAACTGTCAGGTGCCCATAACGGGTAATGGTGACTGACCACGACTCGTGGTTACTCCCGTCAGGCACACTGCCTGAGATCCTCAGTAAGTCACCACAAGGGACCTAATGAGTCGGGGGTCAATGACCACGACTCGTAGTCACCAGTCGTGTACCACACTATCTCATTCTGGATATTTAATTCTACGTCTAGTAAAAAGTCACCTAACGAGTCATTGGCACAGATGACGACTTGTTATGACACTCGTCAGGTACACTGGCTAAAAACTACATAAGGCTGATAATGGGGGACATAACGAGTCATTACTAGGGATCACGACTCATTGCCCCCACTCGTCAAGTAAATATATTCCCAACTCAGGCCTGACCATGAGTGACTTAATGGGTCGTGGTCGATGACCACGACTCATGATGTCCCTTATTGTGTACACTGTCTCCCCTCATTAAATTATTAAACATCCTTCTCACGATTCACCTAATGAGTCGTGAGGCCACTTAAAGACTCATTTGATGGGTTGTCCTGAAGCTTTTCTGTAGTTTTTTTTTCAAATAAGTCCCGTGATTAGATTTTGAGTTTCTGGGGCATTACATAAAGACTCATCTCACTTTAGCCCCGGTATTGACCCTACCCAAGGGTACAGATGAATTTGTGCTGTATTGTGATGCCTCTAGGGTTTGTCTTGGTTGTGTTTTGATGCAACATAGCAAGGTAATTGTGTATGCTTCTAGGAAGCTTAAGACTCATGAGAAGAATTACCCGACGTACGACCTAGAATTGGCAGTAGTGGTGTTTGCATTGAGGATTTGGAGACACTATTTGTATGGAGTGCATGTAGATTTATTCACAGACCACAAGAGTCTTCACTATGTGTTTACTTAGAAGGACCTGAACTTGTGATAAAGGAGGTGGTTAGAGTTTCTCAAGGACTATGACATAAGTGTCATTATCATCCGGGAAAGGCCAATGTAGTGATGGATGCTCTTTGTGGGCAATCCATGGAGAGTGTCTCTCATATGGAAGATGGAAGAAAGAGTTAGAGAAGGATGTCCATGGGCTTGCTCGAATAAGGGTTCGCCTTGTTGATTCAGTGAATGGTGGTGTCGTTGCCTAAAATGGTTCAAAATCCTCTTTGGTGACTGAGGTCAAGCCTAGGAAAGATGAGGATCCTATTTTGGTTAAGTTAAAGGAAGCGTTCCAGAATCAGAAGGTGGAGGTCTTTTCCCAAGGGGAAGATAGTGTACTTCGTTACTAGGGTCATTCGAGTGTTCTGGGTGTTGATGACTTGAGAGAACAGATATTGCATGAGGCTCATAGTTCCCGATATTATATACGTCCAGGTGCCACAAAGATGTACCATGACTTACAGGAAGTCTATTGGTGGAATGACATAAAGAAGGACATAGCAGAGTTTGTGGCTAAGTGAACAAATTATTAACAAGTGAAAGTGGAGAATCAAAGACCATGAGGTATGCTACAAGAAATCAATATCCTCATTTGAAAGTGAGAAGATATCAATATGGAATTTATTACAGGGTTATTTCGTACACGTCATTAGTATGACTCTATTTGGGTGGTTGTGGATAGGTTGCCTAAAGTAGCTCATTTTCTACCAGTTGAAACCATTGACTCAGTAAAGGATTATGATAAATTGTATATTTATGAGTTAGTTCGATTTCACAGTGTTCCCTTGTCCATCATATCAAATAGAGGTATGCAATTCACCTCGTAGTTTTGGAAGTCATTCTAGAAGGGCCTTGGTCTCAGGCCAAGCTTTTCACCCGCAGACAAATGGTCAGGCTGATGGAACTATTAAGACTCTTTAGAATATGTTGATATCATGTGTGATTAACTTCAAAGGTAGTTGAGATGATCATTTACCTCTTATCGAGTTTTCTTACAACAACAATTATCACTCCAGTATTCAAATGGCTCCATTTGAGGCTCTTTATGGGCGGAGGTGTAGGTCACCTATTGGTTGGTTTGAAGTAGGTGAAGCTACGTTGATAGTGCCAGATTCAGTTCATGAGGCTATGGAGAAAGTTCAACTTATAAGTGAAAGGCTGAAAACAGCTTAGAGTCGTCAAAAGTCATATGCAAACATTAAGCGGAGAGAGCTTGAGTTTGAAGTGGATGATTGGGTATTCTGGAAGGTATTTCCTATGAAAGGATAATGAGGTTTGAAAATAAAGGGATGCTTAGTCACTGGTATGTTGGTCCCTACCAGATTGTGAGATGTGTTGGCAAGTGGCCTATGAGTTGGAGTTGCCCTCAGAGTTGACTTCAGTACATTCAGTCTTCCATGTATCACTCTTGAAGAAGTACATTGGTGACCCAGCTTTGGTTGTACTAGGGGAGAGCATAGATGTGAATGATAGCCTTAGCTACGAAGAGGTTTTGCTGAAATCCTTGATCGTCAGGTTTCAAAAGTTGAGGAACAAAGAAGTAGCTTCAGTAAAGGTTTTGTGGAGAAATCAACTTGTTGAGGGAGCTGTGTGGGAAGCCAGAGCAGATATGATGGCTAAATACCCATATCTTTTCCCTCCTGACTCAATTCCAACTTGAGGTATTAGTTTCCTCCTTAGTACTCTATTCGGTTTCATTTCTAGTCCATATCTCCTAGTTTCTTTCATGTCAGTGCAGGTATGTGTGATTCATGAATCTAGTTCAGTCATGTATTTCAGTCCAGAGTAAGTCACTTCATCAGTTTTCAGCTTCAGATGTTCAGTATTTGGGATGGCAAATCCTTTCCCCAGCTTTTCAGTATGTTTACCCATATTCGAGGATAAATGTTCCCAAGGGGGAGATATTATAATACCTCAAAAGTCACTAAGATCATACCCGAGAGTTAAACAAAGAAATAGGAACATGCTGCCTCATGTCACAGGACGACTCATACAGTGACCTGTGAAGTTGCTCCACAAGTCGTGGGGTGACTCGTGAAGTGGAGTTTTGTTGATTAAGAGTCGTGGTCAGGGGGTGACCATAGGTCGATGCCATGAATCGTGGTCAAGAGGTCCAAATTGAAGGTGGAATTCCAGTAGACTCCACGAGTGGACACCACGAGTCGTCCCCTACCTTACGACTAGTGAAGTCCCTCGTGAGGACTGACAAAGTCTATTTTCCAGCGATTTTAGTAAGGCTATTTTCATAATTTCTAAGCTCTTAAGCCCTAGAATACATCATTTTAAGCTCTGTTAGGAGGGCTTAAAGCAGGTTTAAACTATTCTAAGTCATTCTCTTTCATGAATGCAAGACTAAAGAGTTCCATCGAAGATCAAACCTAGAAACTATCCAAGTTCTTCCCAGAAAATCTTGGGGTTTCAAGAAAGGGTGTAGAATCAGATTACCCAGGTATATAGGGTCATGAATGAGAGTTTCCCTTCACTCTCATGCCCAAATCCCATCTCAAGTGCATGAATTCAAGTGTATGTTTCTATGGGGTCTTAATCCCATTTATGAACTTCTCTATGTTTAATTCATGGGTCAATTCCCTTCGTGTTGCAAATGATGTTTTAGGATTCATGAGCAGTTTTTATGTGCAAATTGATTACAAATTCATGATTTCAAGTTTTAGAAGAATTTTGCCCAATTATTTAAGTTTCATGAAAAGTCAAGTTTATGATCTATGTTTCTCAAGTATGATGAGATATCTAGCATGAAAGAATGTTCATGATTTACCCATGCATGAATCCATGATTTTGACTACCATGTCTACCTCAATTATGTTAAAGTTTTGGGCATGCCCACATGTATTAAGTATGTTTTTATGATTCAATCTAGTTTTATAATATTAGCTTACCACGTGGTTTTGGAGTCGATACTCCCACTTTCAACTTGTGGTATGTTTTGAGACAAGGCTCCCCATAATCAGATTTCAGACTACACATGTTATTACCTTATCAACTTTGTTGTAAAAAGATGGATTAAGCTTTGTTAAAAAATAATTGAGAGCAATTGCATATTTTTAGGAGCAGTGTCTAGCACCGAGTAGATCAAGGGTTCAGGAAAACCCCGTGTCTCAGAACTACGTGCCAACGTAGGGTTATTCAGTTACTTTGGGACCTCCCTGTGAGCTTCCCCTGCCCCTAATGGGCCTTCAGCTTGATATCGATATCATGGTAGCCCCCTTAGCCCTTGAAAGGCCTTGGACAACTCTACCCACTTGAATGTAATAGTTGGGATCACTTAAGCTCTATCATGATACTATCGGTTATATGGCGAGTCTCCCATTGTTTCTCATGATTTCAGTTATGCATGATCATCACTTTTGATAATATCTTTTCGGTAAGTTAGACCCAATGATCAGTTTATCAGTTTTATTTATGAATATTAGTTTTAGCTTTGGGTCATTTGGTTCAGTTATGAGGTTCATCTTATGTCTATTCATGTTTTAGATTTCAGCATGTAGTCCTTACTCTCAGAATCTTACAATGATATGATTTATGTTATGCACGTACTTAGTCTGTTTTACTTACCTTACATACTCAGAACATTTCAAGTATTGACCGTATACTCTATGCTGTATCGTTTCATGATACAAGATTAGACGTTTAGATTCAAACTCGCTGCTAGCCAATTTTCAGAGTTCAGCCGGGATAGCTTGTTGGTGAGTCCTCATCCTTTGAGGACCTTTGGTTGGTTGAGTTGCTTTCATTTCAGTTTCATACTTCCAGTGAGCTAGTTGGGGGTGTTGTCCCATCAGCTTGTCAGCATGTTAGTGGCTTTTCAAACATAGTTTGTATATTCATATTCGAATTCAGTGCTTGAGATTCCCATTGGTTAAATGCTTTACTATTCAGACGTCCGCTATTTTAGAATTTATTCTTCTGCTTTATTTATGTTGAGCTTTAGTTTTTATTCTTATTTCATGGGTCAACTTGAAGCCATTTATGGTTCTAGGTTCCGTGTTTAGATTTGCCCTATGTTCGGGTCGTGACACAGTACCTCCTTGGCAAAAGATTTACGATACTAACAAATCAACAGTCCTTGTAAAACCTCACTAATCAAACCATAAAAACTTCTAAGCAACAAAAATGACTCACATAACTATTGGGTTATGATTGTTTTCATCATTTATAGGACCGGGATACAAAATTCTGTCGCTGATGCCCTCTCTCATAATTTAGATGCATCTCTTTTGGCCATTTTTTAGGACCTTTAATCTCAAAAAAAGAGTTGAAAAACTTTCAAAAATCTTAACAACTTATGAACTTTGCTCGGGCCAGAAAGTCAACTTCGATAAATCTGCTATAATTCTTAGTAAGAATACTATTAAGGAAGAAAAGAATAATATTATAACGGAGATAAGACAAATACAAAGGGATAATTTGGAACTAGTTTTAGGCTTACCTGCGATAGTTGAAAGATCAAAAAAGAATATGTTAAAGTTTATCAAAGAACGAGTTAGAACTAAGATAAAGGATGGAAAGGTAATTTCTTAAGCCCTGCAGGCAAAGAAGTCATGCTTAAGTCGGTACTTGCTGCTATTCCATCATGCGTATTGTCATGTTTTCAATTTTATGATATCTTACGTATGGAAATTACTACTATCTTTTCTGATTTTTGGTAGGGAAAAATTAAGGAGAAAAGGAAAATGCATTATGAAAAATGATAGAAATTTTGTGAGGCAATGTATTACCCCAAAAGTCCCCAAGATTAAACATGAGTGTTGAATCAGAGAAAATAGGAAATTGCACTAGAGTTACAGAAAGACTCAAGGAATGAGTCATTGTTGGAAATAATGACTAGTTGTGCGACTCGTTGTAAGCATCCAGTCAAGGTTTCTCCTAGAAAAAATGAGCCTAGCAATGACTCTTTGATGATCCAGTGGATCATCTTGGGTGGTCGCTGAATGGAGTTTAGAAAAGGCCCAAATCTGATTTAGTGACAATAAAAAGGTGCAACGACCCGTGGTGGCAAGTGACGACTCATGGTATTGACTCGTTGGAAGGACTTCAGGAACTATGATAGGGTGGCCGAGATGATGATGAGAGGAATCACGAGTCATGGTCACCATTAACGACTCATCCTATATGGTCCCTGGTTGGAGAACGAAAAGAGTACCATAATTTTCCCAGGAAATAATGGATGGTCTAGCGACCCACTGTATCCTACAAAGACTTATTGGATTGGTCGTTCTAGCTGGCAGTCAGGTTTTTCCATGCGAATTCTCTGGGGTATTTTTGTCATTTTCCAAGCTCCTAATTCTTTAATGACGTCGTTTTGAGTCCTGAAATGAGTGTTTTAAGAGGGTTTAGCCTATTCTAAGTCATTTGGCTCCCATGCATGCATTGAATTGAGATTTCTTCCAAGATCAAACTAGGATTCTCCTTAATTTCTTCCCCAATTCTCTTGGGCTTTCAACACTAGTTTGGAAATCAGTTTACCCATGTATTTAGTGCTATGAATGGGGGATTTCTTCCACCCTCATGCCCAAGCTTCTTCTCTAATTCATCAATTCATGTTTCTAAGCAAGTGTATTGATTCCTAGGATTTTAACCCAATTCTATGAAATTATTTATCCTATAATTATGGGTCTAATACCCTCATGTTCTCATGTATGTTTTAAGTCTAATGGGAAATTTTTTTACTCTAAATTGATCATAAATTCATGATTTCAAGTTATTATAATTATGCCCGATTATGCAAGCTTTATAAAAATTCAAGCGTATGATCCATGATTCCAAGTATGAAGAGATATCTAGTAAGCGTGCATGTTTATGAACTCTCAACTTATGAATCCATGATTTTGACTTATGAAGTCTATTTCAAGTATGTATGATTTTATGATTTGGGCAATCCCATGCAAGTTAAGTATGTTATTTATGATTGAGTCAAGGCTAACAAGATCAGTTTACGATATGAATCCTAATGCAGCTTATGATATGATATGGAATCAAGACTCCCAATGTTCAAATTTAAGCTATGTTTTGAGAATATGATTATAGGATCACTATACATGTTTCGGGAGTAGTGTCTAGCACCGACTAGGCTTGGGGTTTCGAGGTTCTCTGGTCTAAAAACTATGTGCCAATGTGGGTATATATTTATTTGGGACCCGTCAAGAGAGTTTTTCCCCACCCCAAGGGGCTCAGCTTGATATCGATATCATGGTTTCTTAGCATCTTAGCCCTGGAAAGGTTTTGGACGACTCTGCCCACTTGAGTGTAATAGTTGAGGCATCACGTAAGCTCAATTGTGATGGTGTCGGTTATGATGAGTCTCTCATTATTCCTCGTGATTTTAGTTACTCATGTTTATGAATTATGATATTATGTTTTATTGCATGTTTGACCCAATGATCAGTTTATGAGCTTTTACTTATGATTTCAAATATGACAAGTCATATGATTTCTATTTTAAATCTTGGGTTACTATGTTCAGTTATGGAAACCAGCTTATGATATGTATGTCTCAGATATGGATTTTAGCATGCAGACCTTACTTTCAAGACCCTTTTAATTTATATGCATGATTTCATCTAAAATTTTACTAAACATGTTTTACTTACCTTACATACTCAGTACAGTCCAAGTACTGACCGCATACTCTATGCTATACCATTTCATGATATAGGTTCGGGTAATCTAACTTAGCCTCGCTAATAGCTCATTTACATATCAGTCCAGTCATCCCCTGCTTTAAGGTGAATCCTCATCATCCGAGGACATCTATCAGTTTAGCTTTATTATGTCAGTTAGTTTTTGTTTTTGGAGTTAGCTGGGTGTTTGTCCCAGCATCTCATCAGATAGTAGAGGCTTTTCAGACATAGATTAGTACGTTCAGCTTGAGATACCTCATTTTCCTTCCAATTAGTGAGATTCTATCTCTTACTTTGGAAATTGTGGTCAATCCCTCCCTTTATTCCTTGGAATCGAGCGGGCAGCAAGAACATTGTAACATTATCATTCATATACACTTTATGATATAGTCTTCTGCTTATTCATGTTCATGTGGTTTTCCACTTAGTTATTCTTTAAAATCATGTTATATATGTACCATAGGTTAGCTTGGTGCCATTCATGGTTCTAGGTTCCATGTCTCAAACTGGGGTCCCAACTCAGGTCGTGAAAAATTTAGTATCAGAGCAAAGGTTTAGGTGTGTCCTATGGTGTCTGAAAGACATGTTAAGTAGAGTCTTTTCCATGAGCGTGGTGCTCCACACTTATGGGGAAGAGGCTACAAGACGTTTTAGGAAATTTCCCTTTTTTCATGATCTATGTCGTATGATGAAGTACCTCTTTATTCCTCTAACTCATACTATGCGTGTTTGCAGAAATATGCCTCAACATCGAAATAACAACAGAAATGGCCATGCCAATGGAAATGGAGATGGGCATCAGCAAGCCCCACCAGCACTAGCGGATCCTTTGCCTGAGCGGGCCACTCATGCCGAGTTCAGGGTGACATTTCAGATGTTGGCATATGCCATGACCGCTCAGGTCAACCAGCAGGTGGTGGCTAATGTTCCTCAGAATGGGAATGCAGTAGCGCCAAGCACCAATAAGCAAGTGATAGGGGAAAAAACCCACAACCCCTTGGGGTTATCTTGCATTTGGAAGAAGTATGAAAGCAGCAAATCATTCCTTCTCTGATGAGGCTTAGTTCAGCTAGCCGTAATAGACTAGAGCATTCCCTAGAACAGGCCATAGAAAGGTATTCAACAAGCGCCACTCAACTGTGAAAGTGAATTGGTACTGGACAACTAGGACATCTAATGCACCGATAGCAAGCATTCCATCTAAATGAAAAAAGAACGGGGCAGGCCATAGATGAAAGTGAAATACTTCTTTCTTTGATTCACATACAAGACTATATAAGTGTGGGGGAGAGAGCCATTCCAAATAGTGTCAAACCAAAATTACTACAATCCTTTTTATAATAAGGTGGCTTAACTAACAAAAGGACTGTTGCACAAAAAGGGTGACAGAAGCAACCTTTCTTAGCGTGCTTTTCAAGTGCTTAGCTTCTACTAGTGGTGGGGCGGAAAGGCCATGTTGTTTATTTGGAAGCATAGCCAAGAAGGTAAGAACGTCCGTAATAATATTATTGGGTTTGTAGCGATAACTTAATATATCTACTATACGACTATTAACTAAAGACTGCCTTGACCCTGGGAATATAAGAAATTGAAGTATTTAGGGATTTGATGCTTATCATCTGCCAAACTCAAAAGAAAAGAAAAACCAAATATGTTCGAGCCTAGCTCGTGAAAAGGCCTTTGCTATTACAGTTTGCTTGTAGATAGATGCACTTAATTAGTTACCTGCGAGAGTGTGAGACTTTCTCAGGATGAAGCCACCTGAGTTTCTTAGGTTGAAGGTGGATAAGGACCCGCACGAGTTCCTTGAGGGGGTTTAGAACATCACTCAAATTATGGGGGTGATGGGAGAGGGGAGTGCAGATTTAGCCTCTTATCAGCTGAAAGGGGTTGCTCACACATGGTTCTGCCAGTGGAAGGATAATAGAGGAGTTAGAGCAGTTCCCATGGGCTGATGAGTTTGTGACTGCTTCTTGGATAGGTTCTTTCCTAGGGAGTTGAGGGAGGCAAAGGCAACAGAGTTCATCAACTTGAAGCAGAACAACAAAACCATCTAGGAGTATACTTTGGAGGTTACCCGATTGTCCAAGTATGCACAGGAGATAGTTGATGATCCTAGGGCTCGTGTGAGAAGGTTTGTGAATGGAGTGGCAGATTCCTTGGTCAAGGAGTGCAGGACCGCCATGTTGACCAATAATATAGGTTTCTCCCGATTGGTCATTTATGCCCAGTAAATAAAGCTGGAGCAAATGAAGAAGAAGGAGAGAGAGGCCAAGAGGGCCAAGATTAGGAGCTATGGGCATTCCCATTAGAGATCCACTGGCGGACATTGTCCATAGTTTCACCAGAGGTTATCAGCTCAGCACAGTCATCAGCTGGTGTTCCATCTAGATCTAGACGTGAGTAGAGGGATAGAGCATCAGGATCTAGAGGTTAGGGGAGCATGTTAGGAGAGCCTAGTATTCCTATTTATGGGAGATGTGGTAACAGGCACACCGAAGAGTTCTTAGAGGGTTCACGCGTGTGTTTCGAGTATGGGAATCCCGGACATATGCTCAAAGATTGCCCTTCAGCTAGATAGGGCCATGGTAGGGGTCATGACCCAGCCACCAGTTCAGTAGCTCCACCAGCATGTTCCAGTTCGCAGCGTGCATCCACTAGTACAGGTGGTGGCTAGCGCCAGAACAGGTTCAATGCACTTTCATCTCGTCAGGAGCAAGAGTGCTCACCCGATATGGTTATGCGTATGTTACGAGTATTCCATCTTGATGTATATGCATTGTTATATCCAGGGGACAAACTAGCCTTCGTGACTCCTTATGTTGTTGTTAGTGTTGGAGTCAATCCCAAAATCCTATCAGAATCCTTCTTAGTCTCTACTCCATTCGGTGAGTCAATTATAGCTCGACAAGTATACAGAAATTGCCCTATCACAGTCCTTTATAAAGTCACCTCAAATGACCTAGTAGAGTTAGATATGATCGATTTCAATATCATTTTCAGTATGGATTGGTTACATGCATGTTATGCCTCAGTCACTTATAGAATCCGTACGGTAGAGTTCCAATACCCGATTGAGCTAGTCCTAGAGTGGAAGGGTAGGTCAGTTGTTCATGTAGGTCACTTTGTTTCCTACCTCAAGGATAGAAATATGATCCCCAAAGGTTGCACTTATGATCTAGTTCAGGTTAAGTATTCTACATCCGAGACCCTGACTCTTCAGTCAATCCCTGTTGTGTCTGAGTATTCAGAGGTGTTTCCAGATGATCTACCAAGAGTCCCTCCCAAGTGGGAGATTGAATTTGGTATTGACCTTCTCTCTCATACACAGCCTATACTTATTCCTCCTTATAGAATGTCCCCAACTGAGCTAAAGGATTTGAAAGATCTCCTAGATAAGGGTTCCATCAAGCCTAGTAAATCCCCATAGGGTGCTCCAGTTCTCTTTGTTTGATAGAAGGATGGTCCCCTTAGAATGTGCATTGATTATCTGTAGTTGAGCAAGGTCACAATCAAGAATAAGTATTCTCTCCCCAGGATCCATGACTAGTTTGACCAGCTATAAGGTGCTAAGTACGTTTCAAAGATAGACCTCAGATCTAGCTATCACCAGCTCATAGTTAAGGACAGTGACATTCTAAAGACAGCCTTCAGGACTCAGTATGGTCACTATGAATTTGTAGTTATATTTTTTGGACTAACAAATGCTCCTGCAGCTTTTATGGACTTGATGAATAGGGTGTTCAAGCAATATTTGGATATGTTTGTGATTGTTTTCATAGATGATAATCTCATATACTCTCAAAGTGAGGAGGAGCATGTCGCTTATTTGAGGATTGTGTTGCAGACTCTCAAGGATCAACAGCTGTTTGCTAAATTCAGCAAGTGTGAGTTTTGGCTGAACTCAGTAGCATTTCTAGGCTATGTAGTGTCTAGTGAGGGTGTGCGGGTGGACTCTCAAAAGATAGAAAAGGTGAAGAATTAGCCTAGACCAGTTAGTCCTAAGATATTAGGAGCTTTTTGGGTTTAGCTAGCTATTACAGGAGGTTCAGAGAGGGATTCTCATCCATTGCAACACTATTAACTAAGTTGACCAAGAAGAAGGCCAAATTTCAGTGGTCAAATTCTAGTAAGAAGAGTTTTTAGGAGTTAAAGACTCGACTTACTTCAGCCCCAGTTTGACCCTATCGAAGGGCACTAATGGTTTTTTTGTGTATTGTAATGCCTCTTGGGTTGGTCTCGGTTGTGTATTGATGCATCATGGTAGGTTCATTGCATATGCCTCTATATACGTTAAGACTCATGAGAAGAATTACCTGATGCATGACTTAGAGTTGGCAGCCATGGTGTTTTTCTTAAAGATTTGGAGACACTATTTGTATGGGGTGCATGTGGATGTATTCACGAACCATAAGATCCTTCAGTACGTATTCACTCAGAAGGACCTAAATTTACGGCAAAAGAGATGGCTAGAGCTTCTCAAGGACTATCACATGAGTTTCCTTTATCATTCATACAATGCCAATGTAGTGACGGATTCTCTTAATGGGCTGTCCATGGAGAGTGTGTCTCATGTGGAGGATGGGAGGAAGGACTTGGTAAAGGATGTCCATAGGTTTGCTCATTTGGGGGTTCGCCTTACAGATTTGATGGATGGTGTTGTAATTATTCAGAATGGGTCAGAATCTTCTTTGATGACAGTAATCAAAGCTAGGTAAAATGAGGATCCTATCCTAGTAAATCTAAAGGAAGCTGTCTAAAATTAAAAAATGGAGGTTTTCTCCCAAGGGGAGATGGTGTACTCCGTATCAGGGCAGTTTATGCGTACAGTTGTAGATGACTTGAGAGAGCGGATGTTGAGCGAGGCTCATGGCTCTTGGCACTCTATCCATTCGGGTGCCACCACGACATACCATGATCTACGGTAAGTCTACTGGTGGAATGGCGTAAAGAAGGACATAGCGGAGGTTATGTCTAAGTGTCCAAATTGCCAGCAGGTGAAGGTTGATCATTAGAGACCTGGAGGTATGCTTTAGAATATTAGCTTTCCCACTTGAAAGTGGGAAGATATCACTATGGAATTAATTACAGGTTTTCCTCGACACGCCGACAGTATGACTCTATATGGGTGATTATGGATAGGTTGACCAAATTAGCTCATTTCTTATCGGTCAAAACTACCGATTCAGCTGAGGATTATGCAAGATTGTACATTCGGGATTTAGTTTGGTTACATGGAGTCCCTTTGTCCATCATCTCAGATAGGGGTTACTCAGTTCACTTCCCAGTTTTGGAGATCGTTTTAGAAGAGTCGTGGTACTTAGGTAAAGCATAGCACAGCTTTTCAGCTGCAGACAGATGGTCAGACTGAGCAGACCATTCAGATTCTTGAGGATATGTTGAGAGCATGTGTGATCAATTTCAAGGATAGTTGGGATGATCACTTGCCTCTCATTGAGTTTTCCTACAATAATAGTTACTACTTCAGCATTCAGATGGCTCCATTTGAGGCTCTTTACAGTCAGAGGTGTAGATCACCTATTTGATGGTTTGAGATAGGTGAAGCTTCATTGATAGGGCCAGATTTAGTTCATAAGGCAATGGATAAAGTTCAGCTTACTAGAGAAAGGTTGAAGATAGCTCAAAGTCATCAGAAATTGTATGTGAATATTAGGTGGAGAGAGCTTGAGCTTTAGGTTGATGATTGTGTGTCTCTGAAGGTGTCTCCCATGAAGGGAGTGATGAGATTGGGGATGAAAGGGAAGCTTAGTCCCTGATATATAGGTCCTTAGAGGATTATGAGGCGAGTTGTTAAGGTCACATATGAGTTGGAGCTACCTTTGGTGCATCCAGTTTTCCATGTATATCTGTTGAAGAAATGCATTGGTGACCCAGCCTTAGTTGTTTCGGTAGAGAACATACGTGTGATGGATAGCCTTACCTATGAGGAGGTTCTGGCTGAGATCCTTGATCGTCGGGTTCGGAAGTTCAGAAATAAGGAAGTAGCTTCAGTGAAGGTGTTGTGGAGAAATCCGCTTGTTGAGGGAGCAACGTGGAAGTATAAGTAGATATGAAGGCTAGATACCTGCATCTCTTCCCTTTCAATTCAGTTGCAGCATGAGGTATCAGTATCTCCTTAGTGCTCTATTCAATTTAATGTCAAGTTCATGTCTCTAAGTTTCTTTCATGTCATCATATACATGTATGTTTTATGAATTTGGTTTAGTAATGTATATCAATCTAGAGTCATTCACTCCATTAGTTTTCAGCTTTAGTTGCTCAATTTTGGGATTGCAGTTCTTTCCCCAACCTTTCAGTATGCTTAATCTACCTTAAAGGATGAATGTTTCTAAGCGGAGATAATGTAACACCCGAAAATTCCCTAAAATCAGACCTGAGGGTTGAATCAGAGAAAATAGAAAAATTGTACAAGAGTCACAGAACGACTCAAGGAATGATTCGTTGTTGGAAACAACGGCTCGTTGTGCAACTTGTTGTAAGCATCCAATCAAGGTTTTCCCCAGAAAAAATGAGCCTATCAATGACTCGCTGGATGATCCAATGGTTCATCCTGGGTGGTAACTGAATGGAGTTCAGAAAAAGTTCAGATCTAATTTAGCGACAATAGAAGCGTGCAATGACTCGTGGTGGCGAGTGACAACTCGTGGTATCAAATCATTGGAAGGACTTCAGGAATTATGATAGGGTGGCTGAGATAACGATAAGAGAAATGATGAGTCATTCCAAGTATTGACTGCATACTCTATGTTATACGATATAGGTTCGGGTGATCCAACTCAGCCTCGCCGATAGCCAGCTTCCATATTAGTCCTGTCAGCCCCTACTTTTGGGTGAGTCCTCATCATTCAAGGACATCTATCAGTTTAGACTTGTTATGTCAGTTAGTTCAGTTGTTGGAGTTAGCTGGAGGTTTGTCTCATCATCTCATCAGATAGTATAGGCTTTTCAGATATAGATTAGTATGTTCAGCTTGAGATTCAGTTTTGTAATGATATTGTTGATATACGTTTTATGATATTTAGTATTTCGCTTATTCATGTTGATGTGGTTTTTCACTTAATTATGCTTTAAATTCATGCTATGTATGTACCATTGGTTAGCTTGGAGCCATTCGTGATTCCAGTCTAGGGTCCCAGCTCGGTCGTGACAGGAAAAATCTAAACAAGGTCTTGATATTAGAGATTTAAAGATTTTTAACAGAGTCTTGTTGGCTAAGCTTGTGTGGGAGAATTTTAACTTGAGAAGATTCTTTACTTCATAAAATGCTAAAAGGAATATTTCTGAAATACTTCTTTTCTAAGTGTGGAATGTCTGTCAGCAAGTTCCTAGATTTGGGGAAGAGATTTGTTGCAACAGAATATTTAATGAAGAGTAGGAGATGGAGAAAAACATTAATGTTTATACTGATCCTTGATTCATAATTCAAACGATTCTAAACCTCTTCAAGGATTAATACAAGTAAATTTTCAATTGAGGGTAAACGATCTTATAGATCTGCAAAATCATATGTGGAATATTCAAGATCTTTATAACTATTTTTGTCCTAATGATATCAACTTTATCCTGTCCATCCTAATAACTATTACTGGAACTTATGATAAAATTATTTAGCAATATACAAATTAATATAAGTACGTGTAAGATCTGGCTATCATCTAGCAAAAGATATAATTAATTGGATTGATGCTAGTACTTAAAGGCCTCAGGCCAGTTATCAAATCTTTTTCAAAATCTTTTTGGAATTTTCTGTGGTCGCTGAATCTTAAAAGAAAATATAAACATCTCCTTAGAAGATGCAGTCTTAATGTCTTACATGTTAATGCAAATATTTCTAAAAGATTGCACCATAATTGTGATGGTTGCAGGGTCTATGGTTTAGCAATAGAAACAATTAACCATATGTCTTTTAGTTGTCCAAAAGCTTAGTTAGTATGATATTGGTTCCTATCAACTAGCTTTATTTAGAAAATATTAGAAATTTTGCATTATGGTGGAATGATTTATTTTTTTGTACATGTCAGTATCCAGATTCCATTGAGCTACTAAGATTAAGTTTTTAATTATGAAAAATATGAAAAGCGAGAAATATTTTATATTTTAATGGGAATAAATATGAACCTAACAACATCATTAATAAGGCTTGATTTGATTTATATGAATATGACGATGCTTTGCAATGTTCAGCAAATGTAGAACCCAACAAGGAGATGGGCTCGAATCCCATAGAGACTATGCTAAGCCCACTTTATCTAGCACGAGTCAATATAGTATTGCAAGATTAGATTCTATTCGAATTGAAATTAAGAGAATTTACTGCAGCTATAGAGTGCAAGTTGTTAGGGTTGTTATCAACTTAACACAATTTTAGAGAAGTGATTAAATCACCCAATATGGAAATATTGAGAATGGGCTAGGGTTGAATATGCAAGCAATGACTTAGGCAACCTATGGGCATCTTATAATATTACCATAGGTGTCAATCCACTTCAATTTTATCAAATTAAAGAAAACTCTGTTCTACCCAATTACTTATGCCAACTAGAATTCTACCTATGTCTAGGAGAATCCATTGAACACAACCCATTAAGTTCACAAGAAGGGAAACTAAAGCTAACTAGCTACTTCTTCTCTCTACTGAAAATATGAATGAAAATCTCTGGAAAAATTACAAGAAAAATTTATTTATACTATGTCCCAAAAATCCCAATTAATTCAAACTTGAAGGTGTTACGTGTGCAGGAATGGACCTTCCTTTGCTCTGACTTTATAATTTGGCTTCTGTCCCAGCTTATTGTCCATTAATCAATGGACCATATTTGGAAAGAAGATTCATCCCTTATATCATACTTTACAATTCCACTTCTGCCTCTTCTGAGTCCATCCAATTGAGGGACTGTCCATTATTTAGGGACTCTATCAACTTGGTTCCTGGAATCTCTTGCTCGAGTTGGATGACTGATGATGTGAAACTCCATCAGATAGATAGTCCGTCCATTGTCTCATCCTTTGGATAGTTTTCTGACATTACACATCTCATCTTCATTTTTCTTGGGTTCCTAAAACACAGAATTTAGTTTTCACTTAATTCAACTCCTAAATACATGCAAAATTCTATGAAATGAAGCAAATATATATCGCTAATTCTCTATACATCAACACCCCCAACTTAAAGCATTTTTACTTCCTCAATAAAACTAAGAAGATAAATTACCCAACACCTAACTAATGTCCCAAAATCACAAATTTCCATGACTGGGGTGGCTGTGACATTAGTTACAAGCACACACCTTTCTGTCTAGCCACCCCCTCCATCAATCAACAAAATTAGTCATCTCGCAACTATTTGGACTAAGCATGAAACCTCTACTAATGACACCATATCAACATGCACACACTTAGATTAGAGAACTAAAACATGCTAGTCATTCATATCTACATTCCCTCACAATCAGATCAAGGAAATGTCCTTCTTTTTGAAGTAATAACAATACACGCATCAAGGAGACACAAGATCAAGAGAGAAGACAAGTGCACTTAACTCACAAAAAAAAGTTCAAAAAATAGGTCACAACTACCATATGCTTGCCTATGTACTCAAGTGCCATTCTTTTCAGATATCTGAATTAAGATAATACAAGGATTTCTCTAAGCTTATAATAAAGGTCAAAGGGCTGGTAGGATACAATTTGGCCTTTAGTTACTCATTTACCATCCTTGAACCCTTCATCAATTTTCCATAATCTTTTTACCTTTTTGATCCCTTCTTTTCATCCCTTCTCTTGTGTTGGCAACTTTTCACACCCCAAAGTGTTTTTGTGAGCTCAAATTTCATTTTTCTCTTTTTCTCTTTTGCTTTCGTTTCTTTTTCTTATTTTTAGATCATTTCTCAATTACACCTTGGGACATGATCAATCATCATCTTTTGTCCTATTTGGTTCTTTCCCTTCTTAATACCCCCAACGTACAACCTTTTGCTCATTTTTCATCACTTTTCAAGTGTCAAGGAGGATGAGTTCAAAAGAGGGTCAACTTGAAAATTGGTCTTGGTTGTTATTGTGGTTGATCAAGAAAAAGGTCAAAGGCTCAAAGAGGGAGACTAGGGATACATGCATCATTTGGTAGGTCTCTTTAGGTATATTTGGCTTGTAAAGGATAAAGAAGGCCTAAGTTCATCTCTACAAACCATAATCAATTCTAAGTTTGGGCCAAGTAGCAAGGCAAGGTCTAGAGTGTGATCAAATCAAGGAAACAAGTAATACTCCTTTCTTCACATTGTCACATGGATGTAAAAATAACTAAAAGCATCACTCTCAACTAGGGACACATTGCGAACATTTTCATGTCACAAATAGAGACATACAACTCAATACCAAATAGCCATGCAAAAATTTTGAGGGGGAATTATTTTCAAAAATCAACATAAACATGTAAATAACTCAATTGTCACCACTACGCAAGTCAAAAATAATTTATTCATCCTAAGACGACCCAACAAAATAGGCTAGCACCCTTAAGAATGTCGCCTAGCAATCCATCATCGGTACCACACACTATGACAGTTAAACCACTTTATTGTGCCAAATTCAATAAAAAGTAAGCTTCCCAGAATAGAACTATGGCTAAGAAAATCAAGGAGGACTCTACACTATAAAAGAAAAAAGAAGTTATACTAAGAAAGAAAAAAAAGAAGCTATACTAGGAAAAATAGAAAGATAGACTAAAGTTGATCACAATCATACATCAATAAGTCATTTAAAAGCATATTGTCATACAAATCAGAGTTTCAAAACAATTAAGCACTTATACAAGCATAGTGTCATTTATAAGCATAATGTCATTATACAATCCAACTATCCACCCGAACCCTAAAAGTAGTGCAGTGCCCTCAAGGCACAAATAAAACAAAATAGAAGGGTAAGAGTGATGTGTTGTGGATTTACAGCACTATTGACGCTCAAAACTAAGAAAATAGCATAGACTTAGGTGTATTTATGTGGATATGAGGTATTTTTCCTTTGATTTTAGTATAAATGGGTGTTGGAGTGTAAATTTGCAAAAAGAAGCTAAAAGTGTGCAAAAAAGGGCAAAAATGTAGTCCACAGTACGATCCGTAGGATGGACCTATGAGTCGTATTAATGACCGTGATAAGAAGCAGAAGGCTGAAGCTGGAAGAAGGAACCTACGAGTATTTCCATGGATTTTACCAAGATGGTATGAGTCGTGGTAAGGTAGTCTTGATGAACTCCAGAAGAATTGCACAAGAGGTTGATTCTCAGTATGAGAGGATACCACGACCTGTGAGAGCTTGGTACGAGTCGTATCATACTTGTTGTGGTGAACTTCAGACAAATTGCAAAGATTCAGAATCAAGCCATGGGAGGCTGGTACGAGTCGTAGGAAGGAGGTACCAATCTTACCATGGCTCGACACTTAGCCAAAAATCAGCCAACAATCCAGACCACGAGATGCTGCCATGGACCGTAGGATGCTCCTACAAGTCGTAGGATGATCCGTGATGAGGTAGTCACCAAATATGGCAAACTGCCCTGTTAGCCTAGGAAAAGGATTCTTATATCTATATAAATACGTTTTACATTTTATTTTTCAGAGGAGACGTTATGTAGAATTAGGTTAGTCGGAAAATATTAGAGTAGACAATTTTACATTTTTGAAAGAAAGAATTGAGTTGGTTCAACCTTCTGATCAACCTTTTCTTGAATTCATATTGTATTTGCTACTTGTTCTTCAAGATTTTGTAGATTAATTAAAGGAAGTGTTTTGCTCAATCATATTTGTAAGTATTGTTTTTATGTCTTTAATCATGAACACACTTCACAACCTTGCAACTATGAGAGTCTAAAACCTCCATAGCTAGGGTTGTGGGAACCATGATGGATTAACAAGCCAGGGTTGCACAAAGTGAGTCTAAAATTAATACTAATTACTTATATTGTATTCTCTTCATGCTTTAATGATTCTTAGTGGTGTACAACATTAGAAAGTTCCCGAATTCTCTACTTGCTTTGGTCGAAGAGGTAGAGATTAGGAAAATAGAATTACAACAGAGCCTTGATTTTGATGATCATTGTATTAACTTGAGTTGTGGTCTCGGGATAGTTATATCTGGAACTTAGTGATAATGGTTAGTTTGTAAATGCTCATGAGACTTGGTCGAGTAATTGAGTATAGTCATTCAATAGAGATTGGTCGATCGTTTGAATGAAACTAAGTTATTAGTTCTTTAAGTAAGTATTGGTGAAGATCACGATGTATACATAAAGCTGTTATGAATCCATGGGGTACACAAACCCTAGTTATCCTTTAATTATTGATTCACAACCATAATCTTGACAGCTGCTTTATTTTTACTATTGATTATTATTAGAATCCCCCCAATTGTGAAGTAACTATCATACAAGTTCACTTATCGGCTGTAATCTAGATCTTCCATATTCCCTGTGGGATCGACCCCAACCTCTAAGTTGGGTTCTTTAATGACAACGTCTACTTCATACTTTAGTTAGAAGTGTGGTTTGAGCGTTATCAAAAAGTGGCGTCGTTGCCAGGGAATAAGGTCAAGATTAGGTTATTAGCTTGTATTTGACTTGTTGGTAGTTACTCTACTTTTTACATTTTTTTCCTTTGTTTTTCTTTGTTATTCTTTTGTGACTTCATCGGGTTTTCATCGAGGGATAAATCCTCCGCTCAATCACTCAAGATGGAACATGATCAGCTACCAACCTTAGTGGAAGGAATTGTGACTAATGATACATTGGCAGTTGTGATAATGAATTATGGAGACAATGGGAGCCTAGAATACACAGAAACGGTTAATGAATTAAATGGGATAGGGTCATATAGATTCAGCCCAAAGAAGTTAGAGCTAGATCGAAAGAACCGTTCAACACCACTGGCCAATCCATCTGTGGAGGTACCACCAATCCTTGAGCTGAAAGCACTACCTCCTCATCTCAAGTATGCATTCCTTGGAGAAAACAACACTTTGCCGGTTTTAGTTGCAGAAAACCTATCAGATGAGCAGGTGGAAGCTGTGGTCAACATATTGAAAAGATACAAGAAGCCAATTGGCTGGACCATAGCTGATATCATCGGAATCCCACCAGGCATATGCACCCATAAGATCCAGATGGAACTAGATTATAAGCCAAGTATAGAGCATCAGCGCTACCTGAACCCACCCATGCAAGAAGTGGTGAAAAAGGAGATTATCAAGTGGCTGAACGCTGGGGTAATATATCCCATAGTAGACAGTCAATGGGTAAGTCCTGTTAAGTTCGTACAAAAGAAGGGAGGGATCATAGTGGTGCCCAATGCAAAGAATGAGCTGATACCGAGACGACCAGTCACAGGATGGCGTGTATGCATGGACTACAGGAAACTCAACCCTTGCACCCAGAAGGATCATTTTCCAATGCCATTCCTAGATCAGATGCTTGATAGACTGGCAGGTAGAGAATGGTATTGCTTCCTTGATGGATATTCAGGGTATAATCAGATCACTATTGCTCCAAAAGATCAGGAGAAGACAACTTTTAATATGGGACCTTTGCTTTCAAGAGAATTCCCTTCGAACTGTGTAATACACCAGCCACCTTCCAGCGTTATGTAATGTCCATATTCTCAAACATGGTGGAAGACACCATCGAAGTATTTATGGATGATTTCTCAGTTGTAGGTGAGTCATTAGAGTCTTGCCTTGAGCATCAAGGAAGAGTGCTAAAAAGATGTGAGGAAATTAATTTGGTCCTAAACTGGGAAAAATGTCATTTCATAATTAAAGAGGGAATAGTGCTGGGCCATAAAATCTCAGGAAAGGGGATTGAGGTGGACAAGGTGAAAATTGAAGTTATATCAGGATTGCCACCCCCTATTTCCATATAAGGGGTCAGAAGCTTTTTAGGGCATGCAGGATTCTATCGGCGCTTTATCAAGGATTTTTCCAAAATAGCACAGCTATTGTGCAAACTACTGGAGAAAGAGGTAAACTTCGTATGCAATGAGGCATGTCTAAAAGCTTTTGAGTACCTAAAAGAAAATCTCACTACTGCTCCTATCATCATAGCTCCGGATTGGTCTCTTCCCTTTGAGGTAATGTGTGATGCTAGTGGTGTTGCTCTTGGTGCTGTTCTAGGGAAAAAGAGAGAAAAGATCTTTCATCCAATCTATTACGCTAGCAAGAAACTCAATACAGCCCAGAAAAATTATACAGTCACGACATAGGAACTACTGGCAGTGGTCTTTGCATTTGAAAAACTTCGAGCATATTTGCTCAGAACACAAGGTGATCATTCACACAGACCACGCTGCATTGAGGTACTTGATATCTAAAAAGGATGCCAAACCCAGATTGATTCGGTGGGTACTTTATCTCCAGGAATTTGAATTTGAAGTAAAGGATCGGAAGGGAACAGAAAACTAGGTGGCAAATCATTTATCCAGACTTGAGGCTGAAGCAAAGGAGTAGATGGAGGTTGAGATCAATTATGCATTCCCAGATGAGCAGGTATTAGTGGAATCACATTACTTGATCCCTTGGTTTGCCGAGATAGCGTACTACTTGGTTAGCAATATAATGCCAGCAGACCTGACTCCTCACCAGAAGAAGAAGCTCTTGTTTGATGTCCGACGGTATTACTGGGATAAGACATATTTATTCTGCATTTGTGCAAATGGGATCATTCATAGGTGTGTTCCAGAAGTGGAGATGCTGAGCATTATGGAGGCATGTCATTCATCTCCAGTAAGGGGTCATCACAATGGCACTAGAACAGCACATAAGATTTTGCAATGCAGGTATTACTGGCCAACTATTCATCAAGACGCATATAACCTTGCCAAGTCATGCGGTGCCAAAGTCAAGGCAATATTACCATAAACATGAGTTTCCACTAACCCCAATTTGGAGGTAGAACTATTTGATGTGTGGGCCATTGACTTCATGGGCCCATTCATTAGCTCATATCGGATGAACTACATTCTGGTGGCTGTGGATTATGTCTCCAAATGGGTGGAGGTTGTTGCATTACCGAACAATGAAGGCAAGAGTGTTACAACATTCCTCCAAAAGCATATCTTTTCCATGTTTGGCACTCCTAGAGCTATAATCAGTGATGGTGGATTGCACTTCTGCAATCGCCTCTTCAAAACTTTATTGGAGAAATACGATTTCAAGCACAAGGTAGCCACACCTTACCACCCTCAGTCGAGTGGGCAGGTAGAAGTTTCTAACAGATAAATCAAGACCATTCTGTCCAAGACAGTAAACACGAGCTGGAAAGATTGGGGAAGGAAGCTTGATGATGCACTATGGGCTTACTGAACAACATATAAGACACCCATTGGTTCATCACCTTACCAGCTGGTTTATGGTAAAGCATGCCACTTGCCAGTTGAATTAGAGCACAAGGCATTATGGACACTGAAAAAAGCTAAATATGAATTGGAACGAAGCTGCAAAGCTAAGATTGAATCAACTCAATGAGTTGGATGAATTCCGAATTAAGGCTTATGAGAGTGCAGCCATTTATAAAGAAAGAATGAAGATCTATCATGAAAAAAAGATTACAAGAAGGGAGTTTAGCCCAGGCGACTTGGTATTATCGTTTAACTCAAGACTCCGGCTACATCCTGGGAAGTTGAAATCTAGATGGATGGGACCTTACAGAGTAGTGCAAGTGTCTCCATATGGTGCAGTGGAACTTGAGAATACAGAGGGAAAAAGATTCAAAGTAAATGGGCAAAGAATAAAAGTGTATCTGGGAGATGAAGACGAATTGAAAAGAGTGGAGGAAGTATACCTTGATGATGGCTGAGAAGTTACAAAAGTCATGTCGTGCCGTGACATTAAATCAGGCGCTACATGGGAGGCAACCCATGGAAGGCGAAGTCTGAGTAGCCATTGGTATGTTCTCTTCCCTACATTCTTATAGCTTATGCTTCGGGGACGAAGCTCATTTTTTCAAAAGGGGGAGGGGGTGTACTTGTACTTTTGGGAATTTTGGTCATCTGAGGGTTTTCCTTGCCATGCTTCTTTTCGCTCAAGCATGCTATATAGTAGAACCGGCATGTGTTAGGATTTTTTTTAGTTGTGATTTTTTTTATTAGAAAGTAACTTAGGAATACTCAGCCAATAGAAATGCACTAGTTTTGTTTTTTTTGAAATATTGACCCTGTGCAAAAAAATTTCTATGTATTTGTGACAACATGCATAATTTCTTTGTTGAGGATCTAGAACTTGTCTGGTTGATCTCTAGGTTAAGGACGGCTGGTTAGGATATGATCATAGGCCATTTTTGTTTTAGCTCACTTTTAGCCTATATTACCCTACCAAAGTTTCATGAATCCGTTGATCCCAAGTTTGTGTCTTAATAGACATATTTCTTTGATTCACCTGTTAACCGTACCTATTTTTTTATAATGAACCTATTTTGGCCCTGGTCCTTCCTTGGATATTGTGAACCTCAACATAAGCAAAATGCTTAAGTTGAGGGTGGCTAGAGTAGGGATGCATAAATGGTGGGAGCAGAAGAAAGGAAAAGAAAAGAAAAGAAGAGAAAAGAGAAATATGGAGAAAAATGAGGTGTGGTGAGGTGAAAAAGTAAAAGAGCTGAAAATATTGAGAATCTTGAAAAAGAAAAATTCAAAATAGTTTGAAGTTGTATAAAAAATGCGAAAAATCACCTCACCCATGCAAATATTCTTAAAATGGGGTAAAAAGGGAAGAAAGGAAAATGAAAGAGTGAAGGGTGAAATAGGTAAATGATGTAGCCAATGTATGTAGTGCCAAGGAAGGGATAGTCACTCATAGAATCTCTCATCTTTATCATGTCCAGCCCTAAGCCTACATTACAAGTCCTATCAAGTCCTATAGTGATCCTAACTTGACCATCTGACAAACCAAAGTAGAGAAAATAAGGGAAAGCCTATGGTATCTGATGCATAATACTTGTAAACTTCCTTGTGAGAGTGAGTGCTTCACTTGCCTAGTCCCATGTTGTGTTTGATACTTCATATCTGAGTAGGGAATTCATTTGTGTGAGGTTACATGGGTTATGTTTTCTTTTACCATCGGTCTGTGTGAAAAACATTGGTGATGACTTGATTGTCTGTTGATAGCTAGATGACATGTATTGATCCCTATATGTGATGTTTTAATGTTGCTTGAATGCATTAGCTGATGATGTTATATGAGGAAGGGTCAATAGAGTGTATATAGAAAGTGCAAAAATTTGTTTGAGTATTAGCTATAGTATCTTAAGTGTATTTTCTAGTTGAGCGTCATGTTTAGTTTTTCTTTTTCTTTCCTGAGGACATGAAAAAGTCTTAAGTCGAGGATTTTGATGTTCTATGGATTTATTACAATATTGGCGCTCAAAACTAAGAAAATAGCATGGCCTTAGGTGTATTTATGTGGATATGAGGCACTTTTCCTTTGATTTCAGGATAAATGGGTGTTGGAGTGTAAATTTGCAAAAGGAAGCTAAAAGTGTGCAAAAAAGGGCAAAAATGCAGTCCACTGTACGATCCATAGGATGGACCTACGAGTCATACTGATGGCCGTGATAAGAAGCAGAAGGCTGAAGCTGGAAGAATGAACCTACAAGTCTTGCCACGAATCGTACCATGCTGGTACAAGTCGTGGTAAGGCAGTCATGATGAACTCTAGAAGAAGCACAAGAGGCTGACTCTTAGTATGAGAGGATACCACGACCTATGAGAGCTTGGTACGAGTCGTACCATACTAGTCGTGGTGAACTTCAGACAAATTGCAAAGATTTAGAATCAAGCCACGGGAGCCTGGTACGAGTCGTATGAAGGAGGTGCGAATCCTACCTTGGCTCGACACTTAGCTAAAAATTAACCAACAATCCAAACCACGAGATGCTGCCACGGACCGTAGGATGCTCCTATGAGTCGTAGGATGATCAGTGATGAGGTCAGCACAAGATATAAAAAATAGCCATGTTAGCCTAGGAAAAGGATTCTTATGTCTATAAATACGTTTCATGTTTTATTTTTTAGAGGAGACGTTAATTAGAATTAGGTTTAGTTGGAGAACAATGGAGTAGACAATTTTACATCTTTGAAAGAAAGAATTGAGTTGGTTCAACCTTCTGATCAACATTTTCTTTAATTCATAATATTTTTGCTACTTGATCTTCAAGATTTTGTGGATTAATTAAAGGAAGTGTTTTTCTCAATCATATTTGTAAGTATTGTTTTTATGTCTTTAATCATGAACACACTTCACAACCTTGCAACTATGAGAGTCTAAAACCTCCATAGCTAGGGTTGTGGGAACCATGGTGGATTAACAAGCTAGGGTTGCACAAAGTGAGTCTAAAACCAATACTAATTACTTATACTGTATTCTCTTCATGCTTTAATGATTCTTAGTGGTGTACAATGTTAGGAAGTGACCGAATTCTTTACTTGCTTTGGTCGAAGAGGTAGAGATTAGGAAAATAGAATTACAACGGAGCCTTGATCTTGATGATCATTGTATTAACTTTAGTTGTGGTCGCAGGATAGTTATATCTGGAACTTAGTTATAACGGTTAGTTTGGAAACACTCATGAGAATTGGTCGATTTATTGAGTATAGTCATTCAATAGGGATTGGTCGATTGTTTGAATGAACCTAAGTTATCAGTTCTGTAAGTAAGTATTGGTGAAGTTCACGAGTGTATACCTAAAGTTGTTATGAATCCATAGGGAACACAAACCCCAGTTATCCTTTAATTATTGATTCACAACCATAATCTTGATAGCTTCTTTGTTTTTACTATTGATTATTATTAGAATCCCCCCAATTATGAAGTAACTATCATACAAGTTCACTTACTAGCTGTAATCTATATCTTCCATATTTCCTGTGGGATCGACCCCAACCTCTATGTTGGGTCCTTTATTGACAATGGTTTGAGCGTTATCAAAGAGTAGCAAAACCTTCTTGTAGATCTCAGATCGCGCTACTCAATGTGGTGGTACTAATAGGTTGGCCTCCCGATCATAAGGAAGGCCTCGGATCTCATCATGAGAAACCTGTTGTGCCCTCTTGAGGGCCTCCTCCTCAGATAATGGAACAATTGAATTCACTGCAGTGCCTCTTGTGCTGGAGCCTTTCCCTTATCTAATAGAAGGGCAAGAGTAACTGTCTAATCCTAAGTTGTAGCAGGAATCTGCTCCTTTGGAGTGCTGGCCCGGGTGGTGGACTAGGCTGAGTCTGAGCTGGGGGAACGGGTACCGCATGAGGAATGTAATCTATGATGTTGGAAATTGGTGGTGTCCAGTCCACTAGTGGTATTCAAATATCCTATGGCTACCTCTCTCGTATGTGCAAGTCAAGTACCTTAGCTCTAGTCTCTACAAAATTGTCTTGAAGGCTCAATATATGTGAATAATTGGCCCCTCCTCTGAGCTAGCTCAACATGACATCCATGGCCTCTAAACGGGAACTCAACACCTCATGAGAGCTCCTGATTGTGTCCCGAAGTGGCTGAAGAGCTCGCTCAGTTATCCTGGCCATGAAGGCAGGAAAATCCTCTATGAGCCTGGCAAGTTTCCACTCTTCTCTATCCATCCTTGACGCCAAGCCGGTCAATGAGTCTTTGGAGCTGAGTAGTGGCCTCAGTGGTGCAGCTGGCATGGAAGTCGTAGTGGTTGGGTCTGCTGCTACTGTTGGGTTTATCTCACCGACAGGCTGTGATGTGGGCTCCTCAGACTGGATGTCCAGAACCTTAGTAGTGGGCCCGCCCAATATTATGGAGTTAGGATGGCTCAGCAAGGTGACTATTGAGTCGTCCTACATCATGGTGATATCTGTCACATGGCCAGCATCGGTGAATAGGTCCTCACTTGGCAGGATTGGCATGCTTGCGCTCCAACCAAGTGTTGTGATCAAGCATGGGAAGTGTACGGAGGAGTAAGTCTGGACACCTCTATCCTTCAATTTCATACTAACCATTTGGCCGATTTCTATACTCTTCTTGGCCACAATGGATGCCATAATAAGAGAGTATCCTAGGGGTAATTTTTTGTCGTTCTTCATCAGGAATATTTTGTTGCAAGCAACGGTGCACCAAAACTTGGCAGGAAGTAGGAGCTCTCTCTTGAGATTTATCAATTGTCTAAATTGCACCCCACACTAGTGTGCCCCTGGCTATCACTCGAGCCATCCAACATCTAGCCTACCGGCCTGGGATGCTATCTCATTACTATCGGAGGTGTCCACCAACTCATAATCATCTCCAAGATAGTATCGGTTGATCAAATTGAGGTTGATATTAGCTAACACTCCTCTAATGATTACAGATGTCAATGACTCAATCTACATCTTTAGCATTGCGTTTGAACACAAGAGAATTTTCCCATACACTGCATAAAACTTCTAGACTAGTGTCTGAATGTACTGGCCCACCTAGCAAAACAAAAACTTCCTGTGCTAGAATCTGAGTTGGTCCATCATGTCGGGATACATCTCCAAGCCGTTGGAGCTAATAGTATGCTCTCTACAATATCCTGATGAGGTATTTCATTGATGGTCTCTCATCCATGTAAGTAATGATCCATGGACCCTGAATAGCCCATCGTAGTGTTTATATATCCTGCCAATATTTCTGTCTCAACTCTTTTGCAACTGCTAAAGAAAAGACGGTCTGACTGGATGCTTCCTCCTAGAAGACTCACTGGAGGAATATCTATTTGGGCCCTAGTGGATTGGGTCTGATCATGGTCTGGAGCGGACTGGGATAAAGATCCAAGAGCCGGTGTCTCTACAGATGCCACTCAAGTTGAGTGGATGGGTGACACCTCTACTATCTGCTTTGTTTCCCTCCTACTACTTGGAGGCAAGTAGTCCTCCTGATCCTCATCCACGAGTCGGGACCTCTTTGGTGTACTAGACTTGCCTCCTCTAGGTAGTGCTTGTTTTGGTGCTATTTACCTGTGATCATGCACAAATTCATCAAAACATGGAGTACGGGTAACATTAAATTAGAAGAAAATAGTAATGGAAGGCTGGAAGGACGGTCCGTACTCTAAAGAGACAGACCATATATTGCACCATCAATTGACCCGAGAAACTTGCCATTCACTATTTCAATGGATGGTTCAAGATGGGAACCATCCTTTCAAAGGATAGTCTGTCCCTTGAGTCATTGTAATACCCCGGAAGTGCCTAAGACTAGACTCGGGAACTTAAAATGAGAAGCAAAAGAAAAATATGAGATTTACTCAGAATGACTCGTGGTTCGAGTCGTTGGAGGGTCTAACTACCCGTTGGAGGCACTCATGGCTAGGTTCTGTAGAAATAGACTCGTAGGTAACGGGTCCATAGTACAACCCATAGGAAGATGTAATGAGTAGTAAGTAGGGGTCGTTGGTTGTCACCAGGATACCAGGGATGGATGGTACGAGTCATAGTACGACTCATTGTGAGGAACAATGATTCATTGTAAGTGCCTGTGGGAAGGAACAGGAAAATCCCCCAGTCGAGGTAATGGATGGACCCAAGACTCATTAGATGAAGGTATGAGTAGTGGTGTGACTCATGGGAAGTCCAGATGCAGGTTCATCAAAGGAAGTAATGGGAGGATACAACGGTTCATTGTTTGAAGTAACGACCCATCCTGTCGAGTCATGGTGTTAGGATCTGAGAAGTTAAGAAATGATGGAAGAAGTAATGGACGGATACCATGAGTCGTGGTACCAAGGGAGGACCCGTGGTATCACTCGTTCTCACTGGCAGTACAAAAATTCTAGACTTTTTATTAAAGGCATTTTCATAATTCCTATGCTCTAAGGTCCTAAACTATGTAATTTTAAGCTCAGTTAGCAGGGTTTTAAGAGTGTTAAACCTATTCTAAGCCTTACCATTCCATGCATGCAATTTATAGCTCTTCCTTGGAGTTCAAGCTTGAAGAATTTCCCCAATTTCTCTTCAATTTCCTTTGGGGTTTCAAAAGGAAGTGTGAATCAGATTTATCCTGGTATGTGAGGCTATGAATGAGAGTTTCTTTCACTCTCATGCTCTAAATTCTTCTCAATTCCATGGATTTCAATTGTAGATTCAAGTTTCATGATCTTATGGGGTTTATTCCAATTCTTGTAAAACTCTCTATAATGTATCTATGGGTCAATTCCTTTCATGTTTCAAACCATGTTTTATGATCTATGGGAAGATTTTATAGATATTTTGATTATTAATGTATAGTTTCAAACATTAATTAAATTATGCCCAATTATATATGCTTCATAAAAAGTCAAGTTATGATTCCATTATGATCTTGATCTTCTTAAGCCCTAAATTATGATTTAATATTTATCATATGATTTCTCTCAAGTACTCATCATGGATTATGAATATCAAGTGTATAAATGTTTTACAAGTATGCATGGTTTTCATGATTTATGGATTTATGACTCTTGGCCAATTCATGGGCCTTTATTCATGGCTAACCATGTATTTCAAGTGGGATCCATCATGTTATTATTTTTGTTTGGCCATGAATGACTTCACAATTACTATACGAGCCCTCATGTGCATGTTTTTAGGAGCAGTGTCTAGCACCAAATAGACCCGGCGTTTAGGTAAACCCCGTGGTCTCAAAACTACATGCCACCGTAGGTGTATATATATGTATTATTGGATCCATGTGATATCACCAAGCACGCACGCCCTCTTTCTAGCAAGCCGAGGACGGCCCTAACTACTTGGGCGAAATAGTGAGGCATCATGTAAGGCTCTATCATGGTGGTGTCGGTTAAGATGAGTCCTCCCATTTTCCTCATGATTCATGCATGTTTATGTTTATGTTACTTTGGCTCAAGTTATGTTTTATAAATTTTTCTCTCATGATTATGATTATGATTGGATTACGAATGGTTTGAAAACCTTGAGCCCATATGTTTACATTATGGTATTCACTTTATGATCATGTTGTGAACTCTTATATATTTTAACTATTCATTTTTACTTACCTTGCATACTCAGTACATTTCAAGTACTGACCGCATATTCTAAGTTGTATCGTTTCATGATACAGGCTCAGACATTCAAGTTCAGTCCCGTCGTTAGCCTAATCCTCAGAGTTTGCATCCCTCAACCAGAGTTGGTGAGTCCTCATCCTTTGAGGACCCTTTTATCAGCTTATGTTTAGTATTTTCAGCTTCAGTGTTTAGTGGGTTAGTTGGGGTCTTGTCCCATCAACTCATCAGTATGTAGAGGCTTTTTAGACATAGTATGTATTCAGCTTCAGGATTGTATTATGTATTCAAATGTTCAGATGTTATTATATTCTCAGACTTCCGCTATTATGTATATTAGACTTCTGCATTATTATGTTGAGTCTTAGATGTCACGTTCATGTCATGGGTTGATTTGGAGTCTCTCGGGGTACTTTGACCCATATCTCAATTCAGGTCTATGTTCGGGTCGTGAAAGTCATCCTTCGACTCAAAGAACTGGATTGTTTAGGTTCAAAGATGGAGACACAGATAGGCCATCTTTGGAATAGACGTTCCATCAATTCCTTCGTCGTTTGGGGGTACAATGTTATTATAACATATGTGCAATTCAGTTTTAACAAAGAATAAAAATCGGGCTACCTCATTTTAAAGTTTAAAAGGCAATTTGTCATCATTTAAACACATTCAAGTAATCACCTAAGCCCCCTCCAAAGTTCTAGCAATTTTAACCCAAGATCTCCCCTCCCCCCCCACCCTGTTCGGTGCGTAGTATGGGTATTATAAAACCGACACGCAAGTGCACGTGGTCGAACAAGTAGTAAGTGGATTTAGTAAGCCAAGTATCAATCCCACAGAGACTTGGGATAAGTGCAATTTGCTCAAGTATACTATATTTTTACTTCTAAATATGCTGACAACTAAATAACCAAAAAGTGAATAATTTGTTTTATAAATTTTATACTAAACTACAAACAATTATCTACTTTGAATTTGGACTATGGATAAAAGCATGCCGAGGTTAAAGAACATGTAATGAAACTGATTATCATCATAAATTGGTTAATCTTTTCTTCCAGTTGCTAGCCAAGAACAATTGCCAAGAGATTAAAACTCTCGTATTTAATCTCACTTAAGAATCATGAACCATCCGTCTACATTTCTGTGATCAAATGCAATTCATGTTCTAGCCACACAATTCCGGTTCCTAAATTGACTAATACGACTTTCAAGTATATTTCTATCAGGAAAGCACATCAAAACTCAATTTTCCCAAATCAAGTAAAGAACAATATCCTATTATTCACAACTTTCCAATTTCGTGCTCTCTCGAGTGAAATTGGACTTTTTAGATGTACATTAATGTAGGCCACACACCAATGCAGTAGAAAAAAGAATTAATAGAACAACATGGAAGAAAAAGATGAAAAACCATATAATTAATAATCAAAATTCATCACAAGTGTTCACAACCTCAGCAAGGAAGGGAATTAGCCACTCATTTGTGGATTAATCATCCTAAAACTAGTGTTAATCATACAAACAATTGAATTAGAGAAGAAAGAAAGAGAGAAAAAACCCTGAACTTTTCATCCCTCAACTGCCTGTAACCCACGTCCTTGCTCCACCAAGTCTGAATTATGAAAAATACACTTAAGTGTTCTATTTATACTAGTGGGAATTTTTCCCAGAATAATGAGCAACGTGTCACGGAGTGCATCGTGGAGCACTGCCTCCGTGACACCCCGTGAACGCGGACCCTCACTGGAACTGGGGGTCCGGGAAATTAAACACCAACGTGGCACGGTGTGCAACGCGGAGGCTAGCCACCGTGCCACGGAGCAGACGCGAACCTCCACTGGAAATTGGTGAATTTTCACCCTCCAGGCAGAATGCCTCCGCGATGGTAGCGTGACACGGCTCCATCGCGGAGCCCCTTTAATTCGTGAAGTCCTATGCCTTTTTCCTCGCTCGCCTCCAAGTCCAACTCCGATATCATCCAACATGCATTTTAGCTTCCCGAAATCACATTTTACCTACAAAACAATGCTAATCATGTTGGTTAGTATAAATTCACATTTTATTACCAATTACATGAAAACGTATACACATTGCTAGATAAACAAGGCGAAAATGATACTTTTGAGTATCACTTGGGCATATAAATCTGCCCAAGATCACTTACCCCACACTTAAATCCTTGTTCGTCCTCAAACAACAAACATACAATTCATGCAATTTACATCCCAACCTTCGCTACTATAGTGCGACAATTTAAGCTACGGTCATACCGATCATTCAATATTTTAAATCATCAAGAAAACATGCATGGTCTTAACAATGCAATGACCTTCAATACATTAAGACTTCCTAGACTTTAAAAATCGACTCTAGATATTGGCAAACTCATGCAAATTAGCTAATCAAGATATCCGACACGAAAATCAATCTTTCATCAAGCATGTGCCCTCACAACTCAAGAGAATCTTCCCCTTTTTGCTCATGTGACACACAAACATTCAAGTAGGGGCATGTAAAAACAATTTCACTCTCTCTCCCAAAAGAATTCACATGCATCATGTCATGACCCATAAGCTTGCCCTTAGTGTATTACTCCACTAATATAAAGAAATGCAATGTAAGATCATGTAGGACTTTAATGAGTTGTAATGGAAGCTATGGAACTAGTATATATTGAATTAGCCAATAATAACCACTAGCATCCTTAAGCGCCTTTGCAACACATTCCCATCAACTTATGGACATTGTTTCTTTTTTTTCTTTTTTTTTTCATCATCCCATTCTTGATGATTTACCTTAGTATGGCCCATTTCAGTAAGCACACTTGACACAATAACAAAGGTTATTCATGCACCTTCATTATCATCTATTTATAACCAGTGCACCTTCAACCTTTTCTTTTCTTCCCTCACTCTGCTTTTCTTTTTCTTTTCACCATTCTCACTCTTTGACACTTTGGGAAAATTATTTTCTCTTCTTAAGCGCTTAAGAGTTTTGTATAGACTATACGGCTAATGAAAAGAAGGAACTAAGCTCAGTTTAAGCTTTTTGGACAAAAGAAAGAAATAATAGGCTAAAGGCTCAACGGGTTGACTAGGGTATACAATCACAGACAGGGGGAGTATGACAAGAAAAATAGAAACTCTCGGTTAAAACAAAGAAATGCCTACATCCTTTCCTACAATACACCTCCTTCATTTCGTTTTGTACACACGTCAGGCAAGTTCTAGACACTTCACAATAGCATGGAATAACAATACCTCACTTCACACTTTATGCACATGCTCGATTCAAGATGTATTCACAGACTCTTCAATCAGCTAATTACATGAATTCAAACATTAAGCCTCAATCACACCGAATCAAACTCTACAGCCTAGGTATCTCAACATATTTACAAGATTGCATGCTTTCATACGAATCACCTTTGCATTTTGAATATCATGCACAACACGCAACCAAAATTTCACAACCATATAGTAACTACAGGTTCTGGGATGCAATCCACCAAAAAAAAACTGAAAATAAATTGAAAGAAAAATATCTACTCCTAACGACTACATTTCCCTTAAGACAGTCGTCATCCATTCATCATAGGGAACGGTCACTAACTATGACGTCGGTTCAATGGGACCCTTCTCGGTAAAAGAACAGAAAACAAACGCCGAGAAACCCAAAATAAAAAATTGAAAAATTTTGCAAACCATCGATCATTTCGATAGAAAAAGTCTTTACAAAATATTTTAAATATGAACAAAATATTTTCAAAATATTTTTAAAATATCGATCATTTCGATAAGCAAAAATATTTAAAAAAATATTTACAGAATCAGCTGGCAACATTCAACAACACACATCAATTCCACAAATATTTACAAATACAGAACAGTTTGAAAATTCACAAACACAGGGAAACACAACATACAAAATAACAGAGGAGAACATACAAACAAACCAGCCTAGCCTAGCACCTAACTACTCCCACCCCACACTTAATCCGAACACTGTCCCCAGTGTTCACAAAATTTAAATAGCACATAATTGGGTGGTGGAACTCCCTGATCTGTCAAAGTATTCCACTTCTTCATCAGGTGTTGTTGCCTCATCTCCCATGTCCGAGTCGCCTCCGTCGTCATCATCGGACTTCACATCGGAGTCCTCCCGATGCGTCTCCTCGTCGGTGGGGACGTCATCATCAGTGGGCTCTACGAAGGCTGGCCCTACTCGGCATAGAGCCGTGGCATTTTCGCCAAACGGGTAATCTAACTTGAGCTGCCATAACTCCTCCTCCGTGGCTGGTCTCCCACCGATCCTTAGCTGGAGCATCTGCATCCCATACATCCTCTCCATATACTAGTCATCACGAGCGTGTCGCTCGCCAAGTGTCAGCACTGGCCCGTGGGTGGTGTCGGGAGCCTTAGCTTTAGTCACATCTAAGGCCCGCCGCTCCAACTGCGGGATATAATTGAGGGCCTCCTCCTCAACATCGAGGCCCCTGAGAAAGGTGGTGAGTAGTCCACCGAAACCATACCTGTGGCCCTGGTGCAATCGGGCTCTCTTCATGGTGGATATGATGACCGCCCCAACATTAATCTCCAGCCCTTTCATCAGGGCGTACACCAGGCAAACATGATCCCGGGTTACATCAGTCATATGTACCCCCGGGATTAAGCACGAGCAGACTATCTTCATCCAGATTCGGGCTTCCCTATTCATCTGAGAATATGGCAGAGTCTGGTGGTAGCCCCTTTCCTTGTGCCTGCTCCATCTAGCTATAGATTGGGCCCCACACAGTGTGCGTCTGATGTCGGCATATGGTGGGGTAATTTTCAGCTGGCGGAGAACGTGGGCATCTGTGTCCTGCGCTCCTATGATGGCATTTAGCTGGTGGGGCTCCAGAGTGACTATCTGCCCTCTGATTTTGATGGTGTGACTTCGGATTGACGGGTTCCAATTTGCATAGAACTCCCGGACCAGGTGCAGGTTGCATTCTTTGGGCTCCTGAAATATGAAACCTAGCCCAGCAGCCTCAATCCGGTGAACTATCCTGGGGAACTCCTGTGCCAATGGCTCCTATGCTATATGCTCCTCGGGGGAATATTTGTTCTCTTTATGCTTCGCATACCACTTTTTCCCCTTGTCCGTCACCCATCTTGTTCCATATTGGCGGTGCTGGCCGCGTGGAACTACTGGTGCAGCTGGGACTGCTGTGCCCAGTCTGAGTCGCTTCCTTCCGGTGCCTGAAGTTGATGCACCCTTCCCTTTATCTTGTCTGCTTGCCATTTTGCCTGTCAACACACGTCAACAATCGCCATGTTAAGCTAAATAAATATTAACTTCGGCTAAGGTCGGGTTACGCTAAATTACCCCACACTTAGTCCTTAGTTACAGTTATACCCTATGGAAAGAATAACTTTATTTACACAAAACAACCAGCTATACAATCCTGCTTAGTGCGTTTAAAAAGAAAATTCGATGGTATAACTTCTGCGTACTACTCAGACTTCGTACAGCTAATCACAATTCCTACCATCGCAAACATTTTAACCCTCGCACTTAGCAAAGAAAAAAAACAAAGAAACAAAAATAACAACAAAAATTTATATACATTAACCTATCCAACCAACCAAATACAAACAATTTTCAACATTTCCCCCAAACCCGAGAATTCGTCGTCTATTCACATCCTAACACTTTGTACAATGACTCATATCATTCAACACATACAACCCGGCATACAATTCATGATTTCAATACATTTCTAACTTCAAATTCAACAACAAACCCTAGAATTGATTTTCGCAATCAAATTCGAATAATTTATGCAATCGACAAGTTAAAATAATCATAACGACATCTGAACAATTATCAATCAACAAATAACTTGAATTCATGCTTAATTTCGACTTAGGGCGATTTAGTTCACCTCTCATGCTTAAAATCAAAGAAATTCGACAAAAACTTGAGAGGGCATCGGAAAACATACCTTGTAGTTGAATAATCGAAGAAAACTCGGTAAATTGTTGCCTTAAGCCGTGACACGTTGGTGGGAGAGGGGTTTTGGGACGTTTGGTCGCGGAAGAAAATGAAAATGAGGGGAAAAGGGAAGAATTCGGGGTTTAAAAGGTAGAACAACACGCGGGTCACCCGGCAACCCGGTGTGACCCGTCGCGATATACAAGGCAACGTGTCACAGAGTGCATCGCGGTGCACTGCCTCCATGACACGGAGCCATCGCGACAGCATACTGGAAATTTTTAAAATTTCTGGGTTATACCTCAACGTGTCACGGAGGGTAACACGGAGGTCCTCCACCGTGACACGAAGCTATCGCCCCAGCTCACTTTCTTCTACATTTTATTAATTTTTCATACCTCAACTTTTCCTTCACGATTCCGTGCACATATTTTTTCCGTTTGACCTGAAAATCATCTCACTAAATAAAATTGGTTAGAACCATAGGTTTCACCAAACTAAAAATAAAAAATACTAACTAAATGAAAAATTTTGTAATCAATCAAGAACAAGAAAAAGAAAAATCTATTTACACTTTGCAAAATGAAAGAAAAAAATTTCCACGGGTTGCCTCCCGTGCAGCGCCTGGTTTACCGTCGCGGCTCGACGTCATTTAAGCTCAATTGTCCGCTAGGGTGAAGGACGATTTCTCTCGATCACTGTCCTCCCCACAGTAGTGCTTACACCTATCCGGTGGTCTTCCCATTAACTCTCGGGAATGCTTCATCTGCTTAGCATTACCATGATCAATCACATTGATCACCGAGAGTTCTTCATGCACCATCGGGAGCTTCGGTGCTTTATACACATCGAACACCTCTACCTTGTCGTGTGCTCGCATTGTTAGTTGCCCCACAGCTACGTCGATTAATGCTTTCCCGGTTGCCAAGAAGGGTCGTCCCAAAATAAATGGGACTTCCTCGTCTGGTTCAAAATCCAGAACAACAAAATCTACCGGGAAAATTAGGGAGCCAACTTGCACTAGAACATCCTCAACAATGCCATCCGGCCTAGCTAAGGATCGATCCGCCAACTGCAATATTACCGTTTTGGGTCTAGGACTCCCTAAACCCAACTTTCTTAATACCGAAGACGGCATCAAATTTATACTTGCCCCCAAATCACACAATCCACGAGCTCGGATGCTCTGCCCAATAGTAAGCTGGATAGTAAAACTTCCAGGGTCTTTTAGCTTTGTGGGCAATCTATTTTAGATCCGGGAAGTGCACTCCTCCGTTAAAGCCACCGTAGCATACTCAGTCAAACGACTTTTGTTGGCCACGATGTCCTTTATGTACTTGGCATATTTAGGCACTCGCTGCAAGACATCAACAAGAGGTAAATTAACATGTACCTGTTTAAGCACCTCCATGAATTTCTTGAAACACGCCTCCTCTTTGTGTTTCTTGAGTCATTGAGGGAACGGGGGTGGAGGTCTTTCTGATTCAGCTTCTTTGGTCTTCCCCCTTTCCGAACTTTGCTCCCCCTCAACTTCTGCTGCTCCCGAGTGTTGAGGTGGTCTTTCTGGTTCCACCTCCTTCAGCTGCAAACCACTCCTTGTGGTCACTGCATTTACCTTCTTCGGATTTGGATCTGTGTCGCTTAGCAGTCCTCCTCTAGGCCTTGTATTTTGGGCACTAGCAAATTGCCCAAATTGATACTCAAGAGCCTTATTAGCTAACTGATTGTTTTTCACTTCGGCTGCCAATTTCACATAGTCAGCCTGCAATTGAGCTTGGTTAGCTATCATGGTCTTGAACATCTCCTCAATGCTGGGTGATGGTGGTGGAGGAGGTGCATTGTTATTTCTGAATTGAGATTGGTAGTTCTATTGCCCTCCTTGATTCCTTTGCATACCCTGACCCAAACTTTGGCCTTGATGGTTGTTGCTACCCCATGAGAAATTTGGATGATTCCTCCAATTTGAATTGTAGCTACTACCATACTGCTGGTGATTTCTTTGTGCATTACCCACAAAGTTTACTGAGTCAGGATTTGCTCCACAGCACTCAGCTGAGTGCTCACTGCTTCCACACACTTCACACCACAATTGCTGGACTGCATTAACTGGAGCTGACGGCTGGTTCAAAGTCATGTTGCTGAAGTGGTTGTTCAATTGATTTTGCAAGGCAGCTATCTGTGCAATGATAGCTGTAAACCCATCCACTTCAAGCACTCCTGCTGCTTTCCTTGCCCCACCTCGTGATGAATCAGCATTCCATTCTGGATTGCTCTGTGAAATCCGATTTAGCAAGGTGTACAGCTCCTCATAAGTCTTTTCCAGCACTTGCCCTCCAGCTGCTGAATCTAGCAATATTTTGGTGTGGGGTTCCAAACCCTCGATAAATGTGTGCACCAACACCTCATTGGACTGATGATGATGAGGACAGTCCCGCAACATGGATTTAAATCTCTCCCAGGATTGATATAAATTTTCTCCCTCCCTCTGTTTGAAACTTAGAATTTGACTTCTAGGCCTTGCTGTTTTACCAGAGGGGAAAAACCTTATCAAGAACTTTCGTACAAGATCATCCCACATTGAAATAGAATTTGGTGGCTCAGCTTTCAACCACCTCTTGGCTTCTCCGAGTAATGAGAACAGAAATAATGTAAGCCGAACATAGTCAGGTGACACTCCAACGGGTATGTAAGTGTCACTTATCTCCAAAAAGTTTTGGAGATGCTGTTGTGGGTCTTCATGAGGGAGACCGGTAAATTGCCCGCTTGTGTGCAACAATTGCACCATATTTTGCTTGAGTTCAAATCTCCCTCCAGGATCTGGTTTGCGGATACTGGATGTAACATTATTGGCATGTGGGATTGCCACCTTGCGAACCGGCCTTGCTGCTGCTTCTTCGGGCACTATCACTGCCCTCACAACCGGTGGATTTTGTTGCTCCATAATGGTCTGTCTGAGCAACTTCAGCTTCCTTTGTAGAGCTTCTCTCCGTTTACTGTGAAATATACGTTCAGGCTCTATATAAGATTCCACCAGCTCTTTGTCTCTTGCCAGTGTTCACAGCAATTAAGTCTGCAAAATACAGGCTAAGACCAAGTCGTCAACACTTAAGAAAAATAAAAATACAGTAAAATTAACACTTAAAACAAATTCACCAATTGCCAAGTCCCCGGCAACGGCGCCAAAAACTTGTTCGGTGCGTAGTATGGGTATTATAAAACCGACACGCAAGTGGACGTGGTCGAACAAGTAGTAAGTGGCTTTAGTAAGCCAAGTATCAATCCCACAGAGACTTGGGATAAGTGCAATTTGCTCAAGTATACTATATTTTTACTTCTAAATATGCTGACAACTAAATAACCAAAAAGTGAATAATTTGTTTTATAAATTTTATACTAAACTACAAACAATTATCTACTTTGAATTTGGACTATGGATAAAAGCATGCCGAGGTTAAAGAACATGTAATGAAACTGATTATCATCATAAATTGGTTAATCTTTTCTTCCAGTTGCTAGCCAAGAACAATTGCCAAGAGATTAAAACTCTCGTATTTAATCTCACTTAAGAATCATGAATCATCCGTCTACATTTCTGTGATCAAATGCAATTCATGTTCTAGCCATACAATTCCGGTTCCTAAATTGACTAATACGACTTTCAAGTATATTTCTATCAGGAAAGCACATCAAAACTCAATTTTCCCAAATCAAGTAAAGAACAATATCCTATTAATTCACAACTTTCCAATTTCGTGCTCTCTCGAGTGAAATCGGACTTTTTAGATGTACATTAATGTAGGCCACACACCAATGCAGTAGAAACAAGAATTAATAGAACAACATGGAAGAAAAAGATGAAAATTCATATAATTAATAATCAAAATTCATCACAGGTGTTCACAACCTCAGCAAGGAAGGGAATTATCCACTCATTTGTGGATTAATCATCCTAAAACAAGTGTTAATCATACAAACAATTGAATTAGAGAAGAAAGAAAGAGAGAAAAAACCCTGAACTTTTCGTCCCTCAACTGCCTGTAACCCACTTCCTTGCTCCACCAAGTCTGAATTATGAAAAATAAACTTAAGTGTTCTATTTATACTAGTGGGAATTTTTCCCGGAATAATGAGCAACGTGTCACGAAGTGCATCGCGGAGCACTGCCTCCGTGACACGCCGTGAACGCGGACCCTCACTGGAACTGGGGGTCCGGGAAATTAAACACCAACGTGGCACGGTGTGCAACGCGGAGGCTAGCCACCGTGCCATGGAGCAGACGCGAACCTCCACTGGAATTTGGTGAATTTTCACCCTCCAGGCAGAATGCCTCCGCGATGGTAGCGTGACACGGCTCCATCGCGGAGCCCCTTTAATTCGTGCAGTCCTATGCCTTTTTCCTTGCTCGCCTCCAAGTCCAACTCTGATATCATCCAACATGCATTTTAGCTTCCCGAAATCACATTTTACCTACAAAACAATGCTAAGCATGTTGGTTAGTATAAATTCACATTTTATTACCAATTACATGAAAACGTATACACATTGCTAGATAAACAAGGCGAAAATGATACTTTTGAGTATCACTTGGGCATATAAATCTGCCCAAGATCACCCCCCTCAAGTCATACTCCAAGCATAGGTTCACAATACCCAAAATCAATACATTATATACATGTCATGACCCGAGTCTATACCCTGGACGAGACATGGTATTTGGAGTCACAAGTAACCCCAAGCCAACCCATGGTCTATCATAACACTGGTAATCTGAGTAATCATAGTGGAAGCTCAAATAAAACCATTTAAGAAAGCTAATCTGATAAACATTCATAGATTTGAACGCAAAACTGAAAGTCTGAGTCTATGTCTGAAGTCCATCTACAACTGATGAGTTGCTGGGACAAGCCCCCAGCTAACTCTAAAGTATAACTGAAAGAAGTAACTAAATAATAATAAAATATCATCCTCAAAAGATGATGACTTACCAACTGCAACTGCTGATATCACCGGAAGGAAATCTTCTAACGATGTTGAGACTAAGAACCTACATCTGTATCATGATACGATACAGCATAGAAGGTATGCGTCAGTACATTGAATGTATTGAGCAAGTGGGAGAATATATAACATAAAGAATAAATAACTGAATTGTAATGAAATGCAATGACCAACTGAAATAGTGAAAACTAAACAACTAAAATATAACTGGGATGGTCAATAATGACCCTAACTGATCGTCAAAAAAAATATCATGAATCCGAGATACTAATTTCAGCTAACTGTACTGACTAGTGGGAGAGTATATAACTGTTATATAACCACGTGATCTAGACGTAGAGTCCGATGTATACACCCCATCATTAGGACCTAATATACCTTGCCAAGGTATAAAGACATGAGCTGGGTGATCACAAGTCTGGGGCCATAGGTCCAATAATATAACCTATGGTGGAAACGTAGTTCTAGAAACTTGGGTGCATTGGAACCCCGGTCCGCTCAGTGCTAGGTCCTACTCCCACTGGATAGTCCTAGTTTGACTACTAAGCTGATAGCTCGAAAATGGGGTCCAAGACTAAGTCAGGGATACCTATCTGGAAGTACCCTGAGAGTCTTATTGGACCTAATTTTGTAACTGGTGTTCTAAGACTGCCCAGAGCTTCTTATCTGGAAACATCATAACTGTCTAAAGAACAAACTGAAACTGAAGGTGGGGGTTCGAAGACTAGTTAGAGCTGCATATCTGGAAGCGTCGTAACCGTCTAAAGAACCAACTAAAATCTGATAACTGATATCTGAGTCTAGTAATTGATAACTAGGAGGCACCACTGACACCTCAAGGAAAGACTATAGTCAAACTGATCAGCTAACATTTCTGAATAATACTGAGTATACTAATATTCTGACTGAAACTGGACTAGCATGCATCTGACTGAGATTTCAACTTATTTTAACAACAAGGGAATCTCAACACTGATAGAATCAAGAAGTCAAATATGCAAGACTCTAATTTACTGAATGCCAAAGCTAGGGCTAAATCATTTTACCAGAAACTAGTTCCTACATGATTTCTAAGTATTTAGGAAAAATATAGCAGCTAATTACATGGATAATGTTCCACCTGAAATTTATAGAATTATGTCTAAACACTTTCTAAATTTTGAAACCTCAGGCTATAACTGATAGAAAATTAAGGAATGGTTTTGGGGGACACAAGGGAAGAACAATTCCCTTGTTGAATTTCCACATACCTGTAGTAGAACCCTTGGAAAGAAACCTGGAGAAGCCTGAAGAAAATGGAAGCCCTAGCTTAGCTCTACGAAGTCTGCCTGGAACTTCTGCATTCTGAAAGTCGAGAATTGAGAGGAATAAGAGGGAATAAGTCGATCAACCCCTTTAATTCTCTTAAACTTTAAAAAGGTTGAAAATTACTAAAATATACCTGGGGAAAATGTGGAAAAACTGCCGACAAGGACCAACGGGCCTCAGAATAGGTCGTTGGTCGAAACACGACCGGTTGGAATCAATCGTTGGTCTTGGGTCTAAAACCTGAGCTCACTGGAATGGGACCACGGGAGGATACCATGACTCATTGGGATAACCAACAGGTCGCTGGTACCTCTGCAGTCACTAGTAGTGAAAATTTGGGCCCTAAGACAACGGGAAACACAATGAATCATTGGTAGAACCAATGGGTCGTTGCATCGACTCGTGATCAACACTGTTAGGGCTTGGGACTTGGTTACGGGTGGTAGAAACTTCTCATTGGTAGGAACCGCGAGCCATTAGTTCCACGTGTTGCTTCTGGAAAAAATCAGGTAGGTTTCTAAACTTGGGATCCAATGGACGATAGGACAGCTTGTTACATCTTCCAACGAATCGTCCTATGCCTCATTGGTTTCCCCAAAGGAAAATCTGTTGAGCTGACAACACTCAGACAATGGCCCATTAGAGGTGACCACAATCTGTTGTCTGGGTTGTTCTGCAATAAAAAATTTTTTAGTTTTTCTTACAAGGTCTGAGTTTGGTCTAGGAAAGTTCTGGGGTGTTACAACATATCACATTAGGCATGAAAAATATAGCTCAAAGTGCAAGATTAAGTACCTAAATGACTTCACGTGCTCGTGTGCTTGAGTGAATAAATGCACGAACTAATTGGGATTTTCTAAACCCTAGGTTACGACTATACTTGGTGTACTTGTGATTAGTGCAAGGCAACAAGTAGTTTGAGCACTAAATTAACAAAATGGGGGATTCTAGCCAGGGGGAAGAGAAGTAGTGAAAAAGGAAGTAAGGGACGGAGTTTTGGTCATGGGGAAAAGGTGCCAATGACATTCTCTTGAATTTTCTTTTAAAAGGGAATTGGTCGGGTTGGTTCAGCCTAGGGGTGGATGATTAAAGACCAACCCCACCCATATAAGAAATAACCTAACCCAAATCCATCTCAATTAAGGCTCCGCTTGAATCTTTTAAAACTGAACATGGTCTAATGGACGAACCATCTGGGCAGAGTATGATCTGCATATTGGACCGTATTTTGCCCTTTCCTCACTAGAGAACCATTTTTAAAGGACGATGGGACATGTAATCCATCCTTTGAAAGAATGGTCTTTCTGTTCCACCATCTTTTGCACACCAGATATCCCCTTTTTCTTTTAGATCACATTCCTCCATCTTTTCAAGTGTACCTACATGCATTAGCATCCGTTAGTCCGAAAATACTAGGATTGCCTCCCAAGAAGTTCTTAATTTAATATTACAGCACGATAGGGATACTATGCATGGTGTAGCATCCCTTGGGTTTCCTCCCAAGAAGCACCTGACTTAACATCACGGCACGATGTAAGATACCTGATCATGAACATGGTGAGTAGTCCATGGGACGGAATTGATGTGCCAGCATTTAATGGCACATTTAATGTTATTAACAATGAATAAATGCAAGTTCTTAAGCAACTTTTGTTAGATTTGATTTTTTTATTTTATATACAGAAAAATAGGGTAAGGCAAGATAAAGTGTGAAATTTGATTAAAAGACCAAGTGACGGCCAGTCTAAAGGCCCACCAACCTTGTGACGGCACATCATTTCCATATTCAATCTTAAGTAGTTCATCATGAAAGGCATTGAAAAGTGATGGCCAGTCTAATGACTTGTCAACCTTGTGACGAGTGCCATATCTACCGTCAATCTTAAGCAACAACAGTACAAAAAGAGGGAGTTTTGAGGACCAGAGTGACAAAACCGTCAACCACATGATGCACCATCAAGCTTAGCTTCACTTCTGAGAAGAATCACATGGCCATTAAATAAGAATGATGGCCCAAGTGACGGATTGTCACATTGTCGTCGGGCCATCAACTTGGGCGTCAGATGAGAAGCGGGCTTCCGATTTTAAATGTAATTGTAAATTTCCTAGGTTATAAATAGCATCTTATCACGACCTGAGTGTAGACCCGGATCATAGACACGGGACAAGGGACCCCGAGAGACACCAGGCCAACCCATGGCATAAGAATTCACTAACTCATTCAATAAACATGAAGAAAACATAATTATAAACTCAGCAGAAGTCTAACTTAGCATAACAACAGAATGAACATATGAAGTTGAATACATGTCTAAGTCTAATAAGCCTCAAATCTGAACGAGCTGATGGGATAACGCCCCCAACTAGCTCAATAATACTGAAACTGAAAGTACAACCAAGATAACTGAAAAGTATAGTCCTCGAAGGATGAGGACTCACCAACCAAGCAGGTACTGACTCTGATAAGCGACTACGAGTGGGGCTGGACCTGAGAACCGGATCCTGTATCATGAAACGATGCAGCATAGAAAGTGTGCGATCAGTACATGGAATGTACCGAGTATGCAAGGTAAGTAGAACCGCTTAAGTATATAAATCATTTAAAACATTCCATGACATTTCATAAGCCTTTGAGTGAAAATAGAATGCTACATGCAATCATTCTGTGATCATACTCTTATCATAACATGACTATGCACAGCTTTAGAACATCATGATTGAATCGGATGACTCAATGCTAAAACATAACATTTATATTAAAAATTGAATAACGAGTCAAACCTTACTTTATGAACACACATGTATAAGTAATCATTCTCAGTAAAGAGTATGCAAACCTGAATGATATAGACAGTGGGAGACTCGTCGCTTAACCGAGATACCACAATAGAGCTTACATGGTCCCAACTATCACACTCAAGTGGGTAGAGCCGTCCATAACCTTTCTATGGCGATGGACGATACCATGATATCGATATAAAGCTGAAGGGCCAATTGAGCGGGGAATAGCTCACAAGGGAGGTCCCAATAATATAATAGTATCAACCTACGTTGGTGCGTAGTTCTGGGGCATAGGGTTGTCGACCCTTAGCCCGCTCGGTGCTAGACTCTTCTCTCAAAACATGCAATGCTCTATATCGTATAAATACGAAGCTCAACATCGTCTAGTGATGAAGCTCATCATGAAATCGTGCATAAATTCAACATCGTAAGAAACGACGCTCAACATTGTCTATTGACAAAGCTCATTATGAAATCATAGTTAGACTCAACATCATGTGAAATGAAGCTTAACATTGTCCTTGACAAAGCTCGACAATAATATACATATCAATTAAGGATTTACGCATAGAGAAGAATTTACTTTGAAACATACCACAAGCTAGAATTCATAATAAGGGTTAAAGAAAAATTTCATCTCAACCATGTGGTAAGCTCATGTAGGGGAAAATTACTATTTGAAAACATCATATGGGCATCACCCAAAGCTCTATCATACTTGGGTCTATTTAACCTTCTTTGAAAACATCATCAAAATCATAGGTAAGGTTGGAAACATGTTGTTCATCCTCTATTCTATCATCATCACATTCTACTATGAACTATCCACACATGGTCGTTTTAGATTCAATTTTTAGAAAAATAATTTTTTGTAAAAGAAATTAAGTTAGAATCCGCCCAAGCTTGGTGAAATCATCAATACCAACTCAATTTAATCATGCCCATAAATAGAGATGTAAGAATCATGCAATTAAATGAAACTCCATACTTGATCATTACAAACCAATCACAAATTGATAGGAAATGGGCATGGGTGTGGAAGGAAGAGCCCACTCATAGCCTTACATACCTGGGATTGAAGAATCCTAACTCTTCCTAATTGCCCAACTGAGATTTCCCTTTGAAAACCTTGAGAATTCACCTTGATTCTTCTCCTCCAACCCCCAATCTTGCATGCATGAAGTAATGGCCTAAGATAGGTTTCTCCCTACTAAAAACCCTCTATTACGAGCTTAAAATGACGTAGTATAGGACCTTAGAACTTAGGAATTACGGAAAACCCCTTACTAAAATCGCTAAAAACAACTGTAAGGGGTCCTGACGAATGACCCGACGACTCATCACCAGGGCTCACGATCCATTGGTTCGCTCGTCAGGTTCACTGGATCAATGCTCTGTCGGGGTTCCTAATGAGTGACATGACGACTCGTCCCCAGCAGCCACGACTCGTTGCCACCTCCCGTCAAGTGCACTGGATAAATTTTCCAATCTTCCTCTAGAACCACCCCACGACTTACATGACAACTCGTGGTGTCTGACCACGAGTCGTTACATTGCCCATGGGGACCTCGAGTCCCTTATCCTTCTAGGCCTTCCCACGAGTCACCTGACTACTCATGGAGCCTCATCACGAGTCGTTCAGTGACTCGATCTGCAACTGCTATAATATTTTCTAGTTTTTCTCTGATTCACTTCCGGATCCGATTCTTCAATTCTCAGGGTATAACAATATCTCCCCCTTGAAACATTCATCCTCGAATATTAGAAACAAGTAGGAAACAAAAACAAGCAATTATCATACTCCAATACTAAACATTTTAACCGAAATTTCACGGAATGACTACCTCCAAAATGAACCACGTAGCTGAACTAAATTCAGGCATCACATACATTTATCATAACATAATTCAAACTTGCACACATAAACTAAACATGGAAACTTATTAGAGAATTAGGGCAAAAACTGATACCTCAAGTCAGAACTGAGCCGATAGAGAACAAATGTGGATATCTAGCCATCATGTCCACTTCGGCCTCCCACGTAGCTCCCTCAACATGTTGATTCCTCCATAAAAGCTTAAATGAAGCTACCTCTTTGTTCCTCATCCTTCAAACTTATCGATCCAAAATTTCAACCAAAATTTCTTTATAACTGAGGCTGTCTTTCGCACCAACATTGTCTACCGAAACTACCAATGCTGGATCACACAAGCACTTCTTCAAAAGCGATACATGGAATATGTGATGAACTAAAGCCAATTCTAAAGGCAATTCCAGCTCATATGCAACCTTACCAACTCTTCTCACAACCCGGTAGGGGCCAACATAGAGGTGACTAAGTTTACCTTTCTTTCCAAACCGCATGACTCCCTTCATGGGAGATATCTTTAGAAACACCCAGTCGTCCACATCAAACTCCAATCTTTTCTCCTCATATCAGCATACGATTTCTGACGACTCTAAGCAGTTTTAAACTAGTCCCTTATCAAATGAACCTTCACCATCGCCTCATGAACCGACTAAGGTCCTATCATAGTTGCCTCACCAACCTCAAACCATATGATGAGAGATCTGCACCTCCGCCCATAGAGAGCCTCGAACGGTGCCATCAGGATACTAGCGTGGTAACTATTATTATAGCAAACTTGATTAGGGCAAATGATCATCCCAACTACCTTTAAAATCCATAACACATGCCCTCAATATATCCTCAAGAGTCTGAATGGTTCGTTCTTCTTGGCCGTCCTTCTGAGGATGAAAAGTTGTGCTTAGCTTAACCTGAGTCCCGAGTCCCTTTTGGAATGAACGCCAAAATTGAAAAGTAAACTGAGTACCTCAGTCCAAAATAATAGACAAGGGCACTCCATGAAGCCGAACCAACTCCCGAATATACAACTTAGCATACTCGTCTACTGAATCCGTGGTATTGACCGGTAGGAAGTGTGCAGCCTTGGTCAACCTGTCCACCACTACCCAAATAGAGTCGTACCACCGGCGAGTACGGGGTAGACCTGCAATGAAGTCCATATTGATTTCTTCTCACTTCCAAGTGGGAATGCTGATATCCTAAAGTACACCTCCCGCCCTTTGATGCTCAGCTTTCACTTGTTGGCAGTTTGGACATTTTGCTACGAACTCCGCAATATCCTTCTTCATACCATCCCACCAATAAAATTTTTTGCAAGTCCCGATACATTTTCGTGGATCCTGGATGAATGGAATATTTGGTACCATATGCCTCATGTAATATTCGAACTCTAAAATTGTCGACATCCGGAACACATAGTCGACCCTAGTATCGTAGCACACCATCTCCCCTTGGGAGAAAACGTCCACTTTATAACTCTGCACTGCCTCCTTCAGCTTGCTCAAATTTGGATCCTCATCTTGCCTGTATTTAACATCAACCACCAAGGACGATTCTGACCCATTATGTACAACAACACCACCATCAGTCGCGTCGATCAATCTAACTCCCAGCCTCGCAAGCCAGTGAACATCTTTCACCAATTCATTCTTCCCCTCATCCACATGGGACACAGTCTCCATTGAGAGTCTACTACGCGCACCGCAACCACATTAGCCTTGCCCGGGTGGTAGAGGACACTCATTTCATAATCCTTAAGTAACTCCAACCATCTCTTTTACCAAAGATTTAGATATTTTTGTGTGAACACATATTGCAAGCTCTTGTGATCCGTAAATACATCCACATGGACCCCATACAAGTAATGCCTCCATATCTTCAATGCGAACACCACCGCGGCCAATTCAAGATCATGGGTCGAGTAATTCTTCTCGTGCACCTTCAGTTGTCGAGAGGCATAAGTTATCACCCTCCCACGCTACATCAATACACACCCAAGTACAACACTGGAAGCATCACAATACACCATGAAACCATCGTTTCCCTCGGGTAGGGTCAACACTGGTGCTGAAGTAAGTCGATCCTTCAACTCTTGGAAGCTTTTTTCAAAAGCCTCCAACCAGTGAAACTTCACCTTCTTCTGAGTCAACTTAGTCAAAGGCACTGCAATGGATGAGAAACCCTCAACAAACCTCTGATAGTAGCCAACTAAACCCAAGAAACTTCGAATATCCGGAGGATTCACCGGTCTGGGCCAATTCTTCACCGCCTCAATTTCCTGCGAGTCTACTTTTATGCCTTTGCTAGACACCACATGGCCCAAGAATGCCACGGAGTCCAACCAAAACTCACACTTGATGAACTTTTCATACAATTGGCGGTCCTTGAGGATTTGGAGCACTACCCTCAAGTGAGCAACATGATCCTCCTCGCTCCGAGAGTATATCAAAATGTCATCAATGAAAACGGGCACGAACGTGTCCAGATATGGCTTGAATACCCTGTTCATTAGGTCCATAAAAGTTTTAGGGGCATTCTTTGGTCCAAAGGACATAACTACAAACTCGTAATGACCATACCATGTTCTGAATGTCGTCTTCGGGATATCACCCTCCCGAACTCTGAGTTGATGGTACCCAGATCTGAGATCTATCTTCGAGAAACACTTAGAACCCTGAAGCTAATCGAACAAATCATCGGTCCTAGGTAAGGGATACCTGTTCTTGATAGTGACTTTGTTCAACTGTCGATAATCAATGCACATACGAAGGGAACCATCTTTCTTTCGAACAAATAATACTGGTGCGCCCCATGGAGACTGGCTCAGTCTAATGAAGCCCTTATCTATCAAATCCTTTAATTGATCCTTCAACTCTTTTAGCTCGGCTGGAGCCATCCTGTAGGGTGGAATAGATATAGGTTGCGTATCGGGAAGGAGGTCAATACTGAAGTCAATCTCCCGCTCGGGAGGAATACTTGGCAAATCATCAGGAAAGACCTCTAGATACTCACGTACTACTGGGACTGACTGGATGGTCAGGGCCTCGGAATCAACTTCCTTGACCCTAACCAAATGATACATGCAACCCTTAGAAATCATCTTCCTAGCCTTAAGGTAGGAAATAAATCGCCCTACGGGCACAGTTGAACTACCCTCTCATTCTAAAACAGGCTCACCCAGAAATCTAAACTCTACTGACTAGGTCCTACAATTAACTGAAGCATAGCATGCAAATAGCCAATCCATGCCGAGAATAACATCAAAATCGGTCATGGCTAACTCTATCAAGTCTGCTGAGGTGACCTTATAAAGAACTAATACCGAGAAGTCTCTATACACTCATCTAGCTATAACTGAGTCACCTACTGGAGTAGAAACTGAGAAGGGCTCTGATAAGACATCGGGACTGACTCTGAAGCTACTAGCTATATATGGTGTCACAAAAGATAGGGTAGACCCCTGATCTAGCAATGCATATACATCAACCTGAAAGACACTCAACATACCGGTGACCATATCTGGTGAGGCCTCCTGCTCCTGACGAGTGGCTAACACATAGAATCTGTTCTGCGCTTCCCTCCAACTATGCTAGTAGACGCCCCCTAATGTGCTATGCTTGGTGGAGGGGTTGCTAAACTCGAAGCTGGGCCTCGGCCCCCAACCTTATCTTGTCTCGCAGCGGGACTATCTCTGAGCATATGTCTAGGCTGCCCACACCCAAAACAAGCTGCTGAACCTGCCAAACACTGGCCTGTGTGCCCTCGACCACACATGTGAGAAGCTAGAGTGCTAGAGTCTGCGGGCCTACTGCTCTAACCCATCGATCCTGATACTAGCAATCTCTGATCATGTATGGGCCTAGATGGCACACTTAGTGCTGAAGATACTGGGACTGATGAGGCCTGGTGGGTCTGCTGTCGATGCCCACCACCGGACCTCTGGTGTGAGAACCTATGGCCCTCGGTCCTGACCCTTTTGGCCTCCCTATCCCTCGAATATGCCGCCTCCATCTGCTGAGCGCACAACACTATGCGATGAAAGTCCATGTCTTGGTGGAGCATAGTTGTCCTGCAGTCCTTGTCCAAATAACCTGTTATACTGTGCACAAATCCGTTCACCCGCGCCCTCTGGTCAGCCACTAACACAGGAGCGTACTTCAATAGGCGGGTGAACTCAAGGGAATACTCTAGTATTTTCATCCTCCCTTGTTTAAAATTCAAAAACTCTGCTTCTTTAAACTCCCTCATTTCTCGAGGGAAGAACCGATTGAGGAATGTAACTTGAAATTCCTCCCACGTGGTCGTACCTGCTCCAGTGACCCTATTGTCCTTCCATTGGCGGAACCAAATATGCGCAACCCCTTTCAACTAGTAGGAGGCTAACTCTGCGCACTCAACACTGCTCACCCCCATAACTTGGGTGATCTTGACAATCTCATCAATGAAATCATGCGGGTCCTAATCTACCTTGGACCCTAGAAACTCTGGCGGGTTCTTCCTCAAGAAGTCCCTGACTCGAGCGGCCGCCACATTGCCATTTTTCGGAACATGCACAATGGTCTGCTGGTTGACCTGAGCGATCAAGGCCAGCACTAGCATCTGGATGGCATCTTGGAACTCAGCGTGAGCGGCTGGCTCCGGTGCCTGAGGCTCCTAAACTAGTGGGGCTGGCTGATGCTCATGACCATTTCCATCCTCGTGGCCCTCACCACCTCCATTCCTCCTTCCATTCATCCTTCGAGGAGCCATGATTCTACAATCGCAAATAGCATGAATTAGAGGGATAGAAAGACGTTTCATCGCACGACATAGCTCATGAAAGATGGGAACATTTCCTAAAATGTTTAGTAGCCTCTTCGTCTTAGGTGTGGCGTGCTTCACACCCATGAAAAAGACTCTACCTAACGCATCTTATAGACACCCTAGGACACTTCAAACCTATGTCTCTGATACCAAGTTTGTCACGATCGGAGCGTAGATCCGGATCGTAGACGCGAGACAAGGGACCCCGAGAGACCCCAAGTCAACCCATGGCATAAGCATTGACTAACTCATTCAATAAACATGAAGAAAACATAATTATAAACTAAGCAGAAGTCTAACTTAGCATAACAACAGAATGAACATTTGAATCTGAATACATGTCTAAGTCTGATAAGCCTCAAATCTAGACGAGCTGATGGGATAACGCCCCCAACTAGCTCAACAATACTGAAACTGAAACTACAACCAAGATAACTGAAAAGTTTAGTCCTCAAAGGATGAGGACTCACCAACCAAGTAGGTACTGACTCTGATAAGCGACTACGAACGGGGCTAGACCTGAGAATTGGATCCTACAACATGAAATGATGCAGTATAGAAAGTATGCGGTCAGTACGTGGAATGTACCAAGTACGCAAGGTAAGTAGAACCTCTTAAGTAAATAAATCATTTAAAACATTCCATGACATGTCATAAGCTTTTGAGTGAAAGTAGAAGGCTACATGCAATCATTCTGTGATCGTACTCTTATCATAACATGACCATGCACAGCTTTAGAACATCATGATTGACTCGAATGACTCAAAGCTAAAACATAAAATTTATATTAAAAATTGAACAATGAGTCAAACCTTACTTTATGAACACACATGCATAAGTAACCATTCTTAGTAATGAGTATGCAAATCAGAATGATATAGACAGTGGGAGACTCGTTGCTTAACCGACATACCACGATAAAGCTTACGTGGTCCCAACTATCACACTCAAGTGGGTAGAGCCGTTCATAACCTTGCCAGGGCGATGGACGATGCCATGATATCGATATCAAGCTGAAGGGCCAATCGGGCCGGGGATAGCTCACAAGGGAGGTCCCAATAATATAATAGTATCAACCTACGTTGGCGCGTAGTTCTGGGGCATAGGGTAGTCTACCCTTAGCCCTCTCGATGCTAGACTCTTCTCCCAAAACATGCAATGCTCTACATCATATAAATACGAAGCTCAACATCGTCTAGTGATGAAGGTCATCATGATATCATGCATAAACTCAACATCGTATGAAATAAAGCACAACATTGTCTATTGACAAAGCATTATGAAATCATAGTTAGACTCAACATCATGTGAAATGAAGCTTAACATTTTCTTTGATAAAGCTCGACAATAATATACATATCAATTAAGGATTTATGCATAGAGAATAATTTACTTTGAAACATACCACAAGCTAGAATTCATAATAAGGGTTAAAGGAAAATTTCATCTCAACCATGTGGTAAGCTCATGTCGGGGAAAATCACTATTTGTAAACATCATATGGGCATCACCCAAAGCTCTATCATACTGGGGTCTATTTAACCTTCTTTAAAAACATCAACAAAATCATGGGTAAGGTTGGAAATGTGCTTTTCATCATCTATTCTATCATCATCACATTCTACTATGAACTATCCACACATGGGCGTTTTAGATTCAATTTTTAGAAAAATAATTTTTTGTAAAAGAAATTAAGTTAGAATCTGCCCAAGCTTGGTAAAATCATCAATACCAACTCAATTTAATCATGCACATGAGTAGAGATGTAAGAATCATGCAATTGAATGAAACCCCATACTTGATCATTACAAACCAATCACAAATTGATAGGAAATGGGCATGGGTGTGGAAGGAAGAGCCCACTCATAGCCTTACATACCTGGGATTGAAGAATCCTAACTCTTCCTAATTGCCCAGCTGAGATTTCCCTTTGAAAACCTTGAGAATTCACCTTGATTCTTCTCCTCAAACCCCCAATCTTGCATGAATGAAGTAATGGCCTAAGATAGGTTTCTCCCCGCTAAAAACCCTCTATTACGAGCTTAAAATGACGTAGTGTAGGCCCTTAGAACTTAGGAATTACGGAGAAGCCCTTACTGAAATCGTTGAAAATAACTGTTAGGGGGTCCTAACGGACGACCCGACGACTCATCACCAAGGCTCACGATCCATTGGTTTTCTTGTCAGGTTCACTGCATAATTGGTCTACCGGGGTTCCTAATGAGTGACATGATGACTCATCCCCAGCAGCCACGACTCGTTGCTACCTCCCGTCAAGTGCACTAGATCAATTTTCCAATCTTCCTTTAGAACCACCCCACGACTGAAATGAGGACTCGTGGTGTCTGACCACGAGTTGCTACATCGCCTATGGGGACCTCGAGTCCCTCATCCTTCTAGGCTTTCCCATGAATCACCTGACGACTAGTGGGGCCTCTTCACGAGTCATTCAGTTACTCATTCTACAACTGCTGCAACATTTTCCAGTTTTTCTTCAATTTACTTCCGGGTCCGAATCTTGAATTCTCATGGTATAACACAGCTGCTAGGTCTATTTTTGATAACAGACTTTTGAGAGATAAAAACACCATACATTGTACATTACTTTTGAATTCTTGAATAGATTGATTGTGGTTCTTAGAATTTCAATCAAGGTTTTATTTTACTTTTGTAAGTTGAATCTTCTCTTATGAATATAAATTCTTGTATGGTTCCAAACACCATGAGTGGATAAAATCCATTGCTAAGGTTTTTGTGATCCATAATGGATTGGCATATTTAGGGTGATTATTATTGTGGATTCATATAGTGTAAATGTATGCATTGTTACTTCTTTCGTATTGACTAATTCCTAATGATTGCAATCATTGGAACATGCCCTAGGTTTAACTCGCTTGATTAAGAAGTATAAAACTTGGAAAAAGGAGTAACTATAAGGATTCAAGGTTTCTAACCCTCGTTTAATGGTTAATGACGTAACAAGCTTAGTCAACTTAGGGAAATTATCAGAGTCCTTTTGGTTCATGGCTCTTAGTTTGATAGAACAAAAGTGATTTCTCTCTAAATAGGTTGGGAAAATTTTAGATGGATTAACTCAATCGATAGCCTTCACATGTAGCACTAAAAGAATCCACTATAGGTAGTCACCTGATGTTGTCATGAAATCATGGTGATCACAACCCTAGTTTCATATGTTATTTGATTCCATATTAATGAATAATAGCTAGTGTCTCTTGATTTCAACTGATATTGAAACATAAACAATTTTTCCAAGCCCCCATTTTATGGAAATAACTGATTAAAGTTAAGATAATCACATAAGACTTAGTTTTCATCTTTTTCCTTGTGGGATTCGACCCCAACCTTGTTGGATTCTATATTTGACAACGACTGTGTTATACTTCTTAATATAGAGGTGTAATTTAGGCATATCAAATTTTGTTGTCGTTGCCGAGGAACAAGATCTTAGATTAAGTCAAGTGTGCTTATCTGACTCTCAGTCTTATTTCCTAATTTTACCTTTATTTGTTGTTTCTGATTATACGGGGTGCAGGTTAGTGCATGCCAACTACCCAAAGTTAGGAGAACCATTAATACCTTATAACCCAAAGTTTGAGAGAACCCTTAGGAGAGTTATGAATGCACAAAAGCGTGAGGTATCAAGGCTACAATAACTTGTTAATGCTCAGGCTAGGGGCAACAATCAGAATGCACCTAATAATGAAGATGATAATATTGTTAGGGATGATCTGAATGGACAGAATATTGAGAATATTACCCCTAGAAATCATCATCATCCCTAGAGAGCTAGGGGATAGCTTTGATAGGCTATTCCTTTTGATTATGATGAAGAAGATGAGCAGACTTGGATGGGGTAGGTTCTACTGGGGCCATTGTCCCTCCACCACTAGCCCCAAGAGCTAAATTCAATATCACAAGTACCATGATCCAACTTTTGAACTTGAACGGCATATTCAAAGGAGAAATTAGTGATGATCTTGATTTTCACTTAAGGAATGTTGTGGGTATTTGTATGTCATTTGAGCTGCCAGGAGTTAGCTAGAATGCCATACATCGAGGTTGTTCCCCTTGTCATTATCTGGGAAGCAACAATGTGGTTTAATAAGTTGCCACATAATTCTATCACGAACTGGAGAGAATTGAAGGTTGCATTCTTTCAAAGATTCTTTCCACCCTCAAGAATGCTACAACTGAGGGACAGGTAGCTACCCAGTGAGGCATTACACAAAGCATGCCTGCGATTTAACAAAAAGCTCAAGCAATGCCCTAACTACAAGTTAGTAGATAAGCACCTAATGAAAACTTTTTACGGATCTTTGGACTCTGTAACCAAGACAAATAGTTGACACTGCGACTGGAGGACATTTCATGTCAAAAACATATATTGATGTTGCAGCTATACTAGATAGAGTCACAAAAACCAACAAGGTGTGGCATACTAGAGACTCTAGAGTCTTTGGTAATACACATTTAGTGGGGTTAAGTACTGAGCAGCGCAGTAAAGAGGAAGAGTGAGACCAAGACATGGCTCACATGAAAATTCAAATGGAATTAATTATGAATCACTTACTTGTAGGTTGTGCTGAAAAGGAAAATATTATGGGTTCACAAGTTAAGGATGCCAGACAGGAGGAGCATGACTCGAACTCGGAGGAGGAAGTTAAGTATTTGAATAATATGGGGGGTTTTCATGCCAATGGATAAAGAAACCAAGGTCAAAACTATCGGAAGGACAACTATTATGACAGAGTTGGTTATAGAGACCGAGATCAAGGCAGCTGGAGGAATAAGGATAGGGAATGATCGCAGTGGGTTATATGTGCTTCTTGGAAATCGTGAGCTTACTAGAAATGATGCAGGAAGCTCCAAGATGGAAGAGATATCAACCAAGGTCTTGCAAAGAGTCGAATATACTGACTCCAATCTTAAGGAGATGAAGAGTGATCTCTCTAATATCAGTCAACTCGTGGAATCACATTTCACGTCCATTAAATAGTTGGGGTATCAAAGGGCCAAATGTTTGTAGATTTTAATCAGTAGAAGAGTGGTTCCTTGCCTAGCAACACTGTGTAAAACCCGAGAAAGAATGGCCAATGCATGGATGTCACAACCAGAAGTTATAAAATGTTGATTGAACCAATCCCTATTAGTGATGAGCAGGTGGAAGATGTAGCTTCAGAGTCAGAACTTGCTATTGGAGATGATGTTAACGATAAATTCCAGCTAAGTCTACAAAACCAGTAGTTATCGAGAATATTCATGTAGATATTGAAAAATCTACAAGCATGGAAAATAATATTTCAGGAGATAAGGGAAAAGGAAAAGAGGTTTCAAAGCCTTTGACTCCAATTCCTAAACCTTCACTGCTATTTCCACAAAGTTTGAAAAAGAAAGTAGAAGATGGGAATTTCCATAAATTTATGTCAATGTTAAAGCAGCTGTCAGTCAATGTTCCTTTAGTGGAAGCTCTTAAGCAAAAGCCTAGTTATGACAAGTTCATAAAAGACTTGGTTACCAAGAAGAGGACTGTCAGTTTTGAACCTGTTGATAATCTTCTTCACTATAGTGTGATTTCTTTGCGCTCATTGATACAGAAGAAAAAAGATTCTAGTACATTTACTATTCCATGCACCATTGGCACATTCAACTTCACCAAAGTATTGTGTGACATTGGTGTCAGCATCAATTTGATGCCACTGGTTTAATATAAATATTTGGGCTTGGGATCCCCCAAATTGACTACATGCGGTTGTTGATAGCGGACCGTTCAATCAAGAGGTCTATGGGGATCTTATATGATGTTCTAGTGAAGGTGGAGCACTTTATGTTTCCTACTTTTCGTGATCTTGGATTTCAAAGTCCCCGTAATCTTGTGGCGGCCATTCTTGGCAACATGAAGAGCTTTGGTTGACATGAAAAGTGGTGAACTAAAGTTTAGACTAAATTATGAAGAGGTTATATTCAATATTTTCCAATCAATAAACCAACCAAGAGACATGAGTATTATCTCATTGATATAATTGATGAAGAGGTGATTGAAGTACCCAAGGAAGAGAAGTTTGTAGTTGACACTTTAGCTGCAGTGATGATAAACTTCGATGGTGATGACATTGGAGATTATGAAGAGACTTCAAATACTTTGACAGGGATGAGGTCTTATTCTTATGCCCGAAGGAAGTTTGACTTAGACTTGAAGAATATACCAACTCATCCAGCTAAGCCCTTAGACGAAGAACCTCCAGCATTGGAATTGAAAGCATTGCCTAGTCACCTCCATATGCTTTCCTCAAAGAGAAGAATACATTGTCGGTCATTGTGGCAATCGACTTAGTAAAATGGTTGGTTGAAGCTCTTGTATCTGTGTTTTGATGTTTCTATAGGGCATTGGGTGGACCATTACTGACATTATTGGGATCCTCTAGGAATATGCACTTGAAAAATTCATTTAGAGGAAGATTATGTTCTAAATAGAGAGCATCAGGGCAGACTTAACCCACCAAATGCAAAAAGTGGTGAAGAATGAAATAATTAAGTGGTTGGATACAGGTGTTATATACCCAATATATAACAGCAATTGGGCAAGTCTACTACATTGCGCCCCAAAACGAAAGGCGTGACTTTGGTAGCAAATGCATGTAACGAGTTGATTCCGCTTAGACCAATTACAGGTTGGCATGTTTGTATGAATTACCGGAAGCTAAACACATGGATGCTCAAGGATCACTTCCAATTATCGTTCATGGACCAAATGCTAGACAGGTTGGCAAGCAGGGGTTGCTACTATTTTTTGGATGGTTATTCAAGATATAATCGAATTTCTATTGCCTTTGAAGATCAAGGAAAGACTATATTCACAATCCTTATGGGACATTTTCTTTCAAGCACATGTCGTTTGGGTTATGCAATGCACCTTCTACCTTCCAAAGGTGTATGATGTTTATTTTCTTTGATATGGTGGAAGACACCTTGGAAGTATTTATGGATGACTTTTCAGTCATTGGTGATACATTGGAGGATTGTTTGGCTAATCTTGGTAAAGCCTTACAATGGTGTGAAGAAGCAAATTTTGTACTAAATTGGGAAAAATTCCACTTTATGGTGAAAAGGGGCATTGTTTTGGGTTGTAAGATATCTGAAAAAGGCATTGAAGTTGATAGAGACAAAATTGAAGTTATTAAGAAGCTGCCCCCACTAATCTTGATGAAAGGAGTATGAAGTTTCCTAAGCCATGCAGGCTTTTACAAGAGGTTCATAAAAGACTTCTCCAAAATTACCAATCCATTGTGTCAATTGTTTGAGAAGGATGCTAAATTTGTCTTTGATGATGCTTTCATGAAGGCATTCAAATGCCTTCATAAGAAGTTAGTGGCTGCACCGACAATTGTTGCTCCAAATTTGTGTGACGCAAGTGGAGTTGCACTTGGAGCAGCCTTGGGGCAAAAGCATGAAAATATTTTCACCCTATTTATTATGCTAATGGGGCGCATAAAAATTACACAGTGATCGAGCAAAAGTTACTTGCAATTGTGTATGCCTCTGAAAAATTTTGGGCATATTTTCTCGGCACAAGAGTAATATTAAACACTGATCATGTGCCTTGAGGTATCTCATATCAAAGAAAGATACAAAACCGAGGTTGGTAAGATGGGTGCTTCTACTGCAGGAATTTGACTTTGAAGTCAAAGATTGAAAAGGGTGTGAAAATCAGGTAGCAGAACACTTGTCAAGACTTGAAGATGAGGGAAGAGTGGCAAATGAAACAGAGATAGATGACTCTTTCTCAGATTAGCAGGTATTAGCTGCATTTCTTGACCTTCTTCCTTGGTTCACTGATTTTGCTAAGTATATTATTAATGACATGATGCCGGAAGATCTAAGATTTCACCAGAGAAAGAAATTTCTCCATGATGTGAATAAATATTTTTGGTATGAGCCATATTTTTTTCGGCTCTATCTGACAATCTAATAAGGAGGTGTGTCCCGGAGATGGAAATGTTGCGCATTCTGGGAGCATGTCATTCATCTCCTGTGGGGGGCCACTATAGTGGCGCTCATATAGCATAAAATTCCTGTAATATGGTTATTATTAGCCCACAATCCACCAAGATACTCATGATTTCGTGAAGGCCTGTGATCAATGCCAACGGTAAGGAGCTATATCTCGGAGACATAAGTTCCCCATGACCATAGTTTTGGAAGTTGAAGTATTTGATCTGTGGGGCATAGACTTCATGGGTCCTTTTGTGAGTTCTTATGCCCAAAAGTACATCTTGGTGGCAGTGTGATTATGTATCAAAGTGGGTAGAAGTTGTAGCACTGGCAAATAATAATGGCAAGAGTGTGAATGCATTCTTGAAAAATAATATATTTTCAAGATTTAAACTCCAAGAGCGATTATTCGTGATAGAGGTTCTCACTTCTGCAACAAATCCTTCCATACTCTATTAGAAAAGTACAAAGTTAAGCAACACAAAGTGTCCACCCCTTATCATCTGCAATCGAGTGGCCAAGTGGAGGTGTCAAATCGAGACACGAAAACCATCCTTTCCAAGACTGTGAATGCTAACCGAATTGACTGGGTTTGGAAGCTTGATGATGCTGTATGGGTGTATCGAGCTGCGTTCAAGACGCCCATTAGATTGTCCCCATATCAGCTAGTATTTGCTAAAGCATGCCATCTATCAATCGAGCTTGAACATAAGGCCTTGTGGGCAGTCAAAAAGCTAAACTTGAGCCGGAGCGATGCCTCAAATATAAGGCTAAGCAAATTAATGAAATGGATGAGTTCCGATTGAGAGCGTATGAGAGGGTATCCCTCTACAAGGAAAAGATGAAGATGTACCATGATCGGAGTATACAAAAGATGGAGTTTAGGCCCAGAGACCTTGTACTATTGTTCAACTCGTGGCTACATTTATTTTTGGGAAAACTTCGATAAAAATGGTTTGGTACGTTCAAGATGACACAAGTATTCCCATATGGAGCCATTGAGCTGGAAAATCTAAAGGGGGAACACTTTAAACTAAATGGCCAACATGTGAAGTAGTACATTGGAGTGCTAGAAGAGGTAAAGTGTTAGAACTGGTGTACCTTGATAAAATTTGAGTAATCAAGGTACCCAAGTCATATCATGACGTTAAATCAGGCGCTACTTAGAGGCAACCCAAGATTGTTGCATCTATAAATTAGTGTAGTTGATTTTATGATTGGTCTTTTTTGAAAGGGGTATTAAGTGTGCAGGTGTAGGTGCTGGGAGAAAGCAGATTCTAATAAGGACGTTGGGACAAATGATGAGCCGTCATAATCTTGATGAACTGTCACACCAAGCCAAAAAAGTTAAGAAAAAAACATTGGCTTTCCGAATAAGCATGACGGTTGAGTTGATGAGCTATCACTATGTCGGCAAGCCATTATTTTCTATGTCAATAGTGGTCACAGGGAAGCAAGGTTCTGGATAATGATGACGCCTGAGTTGACGAACCGTTGATTATCTGACAGGCCATCATTTACTTATAAATAGTGGCAACAAGAAGAGGCGATTCTGGATAAGGTTAACGGTAGAATTGACTGACCGTTGAATCTCTAATAGGTTGTCACCCACTCCATCACCTATCAGGTAAGTTTTTTTTAAGACCCAACCGGACCGCCCAACCCTTTACCCGATCTGATCCAAACCGTTATGTCAAATTTGACCCAAACCCTAAGGACATTTAAAACATGAACGTTTCAAACATCCTAATTTTGCTCGAGAATTTCGCTATTAATCGCCCTTCTCCATTAACTTCAAACCACTCTCTTTCTCTCATCTTTTCTTTATCTCCCATAACATCCACACTAATCAATACCCTAAACCTTCCATTCCAAATACTTATTCATTGATTCCTTTCGATCCATCATTAGGGCAGATTGTGTAGTGATGAGGTCAGATAGTGTTATTCTTCGCAGGTGATGGACCGTCACATTCATCGTCAGTTGTATAATATTCTCACCTGATCACTGGATAAGAGTGACTGAGGAAGGGACGGCTTGCCACTTACATGATGGACCATCACATTCACCATCAGTTGCATAATATTCTCACTTGATCACTGGATAAGAATGATGAAGGAAGTGAGGGCTCGTCAATTACATGGTTCGTCACATTCACCATCACTTGTTCACCTAACCACTCTTTAAGCAGTGATGGTATAGTTGATGCCTCATCAGCCATGTGAAAGCCTGTCAACTACATCGTCACACGTTTAATCTTCAGTTAATTAAGTAATTTCCCTATGTATTTATAGTTGAGATTTGGTACAAACATCCACATGTCACAGGTACTCATGGCACCAAACTTATAACCTACTAGGGGTGGGTCATAGAAGAGCAGTGAAAGACCTAAACAAACACATTAGTTTCAAGATAAAGCTTCTGAATCTGAAGAGGAAGTGCAAGAGATTGGAGCTGAGGGACCAACCCCAACCTACCAAACTAGGTCCACTGCTAGGTAATAAGCCACTACTCCCCAGTCTGATGAAGAAGATGAATCTTCAAATAAATGGATCTTGTTCAAATAGGCTCGGGTCGACTCAGATGAGAGAGTGCAAATGATGCCACAATAAGCCCCGCAAGGGAAACTAAAACCATGAGGGGAGATGTCATCAGAGCCAAAAAACTTGGATTTCAAGAAAGCGTACTATCGCAGGTCAAGAGTTCAGAAAAATACTTTTAGGAGGGCCTCACCACTACAAGAAGAGGACACCTCAAGGGAAGCTTTGCTGAGGAGGTAAAAATTATAGACTCAAAGTTGTCAGAGTACCCAGACATTGAACAAGGGTACAGGTGCTATGGCCTGGGGTGGATGAGTGAGGCATCGGGCACGTATTTCCCCAAAATGGTACATGAGTTCTATGCAAACTATGCAGCAACCCTAGACAACATATGTAAAAAGGGGGAGAAGGTCTCAGAAATGCCTATTCTCACCAAAGTGTAAGTCCATGGAGTCACTGTTGGCATTTTTACCACTACTATTAATAAGATATTATATGGACCCAATTTTGCAACGCTAGTCAGAATTACTGAGTTTGATTACAGAATGTAAGAGCAGCACAATCAACGTCTATGGTTGGTGCAGGTTCTGACTGATTGTTAGCCCCCATGGTTGATAAATCCCAGGGAGAAGATAATGTTTTAGGAGAGGATAAAGTAGTCCTAGTAGCCAGCCTAATGTTGGAGTTCCTGTTAAATATCAAGCACATTATAGCAGATAAGATGAGTGGCCAAGAAACAAAGTTCTGCACATCACTACCATTCTCGTGTCTTGTGAACAGGTTGTGCAAAGAGGTTCATGTCCCAATATTGGCTAGGATAGATGTTAAAATGATAGGAAAAAAAAAGCATGATCATGACAAGTCCAAAGGTAAAACAAGGCATGATATACAACTTCAAAAGTAAGTGCCAGAGGTTTTTGGGCCAGTGAGCTAGCAAAAAGAGTGGTTGGGAATAATATGATGCAGCTGGTGCAGCCACAGGGACAGAGCTAGCCTACATTGCAGGCCTACTTCCCACATCCTCACCATCCATCTCTGATGCAGCTGTGGTAACACAAGGAATAGAATTCACTGAGACATCATCTGCTGCTCCACAGACTTCACATTATGAATTCATTCTAGGAAACTTTGCAAAGTTGGTTAAAAGAGAAGACATACACGAGAAGAAATGAAGTTGTTTGACGAGCAGTGTGAACTATTTTAGATAGAGCCATTGCAGTTGTGTTGGCACCATATGAAAGCCTCCATGCTCAGATTGATGACCTGGAGGCACGAGTGGATGAAAGGCTAAAAGACTTGACAGTGCTTGGCTTAGCAAAGTTAGTTGGCAAAGGCCCAAGTTGATATCCTCCAGTTGCAGCAAGAGAGGCCAACCTAGAAGTTCCCAATTTTGGTCTTTGAGGAGTCAGAGGAGGAGGATCCCTTAATTGACTTGTTGTGAGAGAAGCCTAAAATTATAGATAAATTCCCATGAGAGAGCGATGAGGATAATGCAAAATCACAAAGGAGGAATCATAGGAAAAGGAAACAAAAGAAAGCAGATTTCCTTGAATCTCAAACTCTCTAGAGCAGAGGAGCACATGAGGCTCGAGGAGTTACGAGCATGTGTTAGTGGAACTTCTTCTAGTTCGACACCTAGAGTCATTAATCAGACCAGTAGTGTTGCTATTTCTTCAGAGTCACAGACTCTCGTCACTCCATCTCCAGCTACGGAGGATGCTTCCGATGACACTTTGAGTGCACTAATCACCATTAGAGCCACTGTTGATATTCCTGGAGTTACTACACCCCAGCCAGTTTTTCCAGACTCTCAAGCTTAGAGCTTCACAGGTATTCCCTACTTCTAGAACTTCATTTTGGATATATGCATTGGGGATAATGCATCTTTTTTCTATAGGGGTAGGGTACCTATGAGTCTGTCACACCATCTGAGGGTATTTTTTCATGTGTTTCTTTTCCCTGGGTGTGCTATCTAGTAGAATCAATATGTTTAGATTGTTTTCAATATTTTATATGTTGTTTTTTAGTTGTGTCTATAAAAGAAAAGCAGGAAACTTAGAGCAGTCTGTGGAAATGATCTATTTTGAATAAATTATTGGAAAATGGAGACCCCTACAAACATTTATGTGGCATGTGTGTATATGTGAAATATATTGACCATGATGGATCTGTGTAGGGCATTAGATGTATACAGATATAGCAACAGTGCTTAATCAAAAGCATAAACTTGATAGTTAGTAGTTAGTACTACAATTCTATGCCAAATGTGTGTGAGCTAATTTAGTCAAATGTGTGTGAGCTAATTTAGTATCGTTCTTAGTTTGTGCATGCATCTAGAACATTTTATTTTGGCTTTGGTTCCTCCTTGGAAATTGTGTACCTCACTCAGGCAATCACCTAAATTGACAGTGGCTACTATAGAGGTGAAAGAAAAGCAGGTGGGGTATGAAAAGAGCATCTGGTGATGAAATAGAAATTATGGGTGTAGCTCATGCTATATATTTGTTTCAAAAATGATTGAATAAAAAGAGAATAGGGAGTAAAGTTTTTAGTCATAAGTAGAGCAATGGTGGTGTAGTATCAAGGAGGGCTTAGTCACTAGTTTCTAATACACCCTACTCGTCCCCAAGCCTACATTACAAGCCAAGAAAATCCTATAGTGATCCTTGTCAAGTGTCCAAAAAACTGAGATAGTGATTAAGGGCAAGCCTATGGCATTATGTGTGCATTATTTGAATGCCTTTGTGAGAGTGAGTGTTTTTGTTCTAGTCTCCATGTAAATTATTTTGTGTGGGACTGGGACTTTTTTGTGGTAAGATCACTAGGAGAGTATTATTAATTGCTAATTAGGATAGTTGTTGTTGGTGTATGTAAAGTGCTCTGTTGATATCATAATGTCATCCTTAGATCCTCGTGAATCAATATATTGAGTGATTTCTGTTGCTGCCTATTTTATTTGTAAGAAGAAAAGGGATTGCACTTTTAAAATGATATGTTTTGAGCCTAATGACTGTTGTAGTTTATCGTAAGTTTCTTTTATTTTAAGTTGGTGTTTTGTATGTTGCGTGAGGACAACCAAATATTCTAAGTTGAGGGTGTTGATGTGCTGGCATTTGAGGGAACATTTGATGTTTTTAACTTCAAAAAATACAAGTTCTTAAGCAACTTTTATCAGATTTGATTATTTTTTATGTTTTATGTACAAAAAAATAAACTAAGACAAGAGATGGTATGAAATGTGCTTAAAAGACCAAGTAACGACGAGTCTGATGGCCCTTCAACCTTGTGTTGGCCCGTCATTTCCATCTTGAAGCTTAATAAGTTCATCATGACAAGCATTGGAGTCTAACGTCTCATCAACCTTGTGACGGAGCGGCAATGCTACCATCAAGCTTAAGCAGTAGTTGTACAAAAAAGAGGGAGTTTTGACAATCACAGTGACGGACTGTCAACCACATGACGGGTCATCAAGCTTGGAGTTACTAGTAAGAAGAATCAGATGACCACTAGATAAGAATAACAGCTCAAGAGACGGACCACCTTATTGATAGGCGATTAACTTGGGTGTCATACGAGAAGAGGATTCCAATTTTAAATATGATTCTAAATTTCCCTAGACTAGAAATAGCAGGTGTTAGGTTTGTTTTTGATATCAAACTTTTGAAAGATAGAAACACCGTATATTGTACGTTACTTTTGAATTCCTGAAGAGATTGATCGGGGTTCTTGGAATTTCAATCAAGGTATTGTTTTACTTTTGTAAGTTGATCTTCTCTTATGAATATAAATTATTGTGTGGTTCCAAACACCATGTGTGGCTAAACTTCATTACTAGGGTTTGTGTGATCCATGATAGATTGGTACATTTAGGGTGATTATTGTTGTGGATTCGTATAGTGTAAACGTATGCATTATTACTTCTTGACTGATTTCTAATGGTTCCAAATATTAGAACATGCCCTAGGTTTAACTTGCTTGAGTAAGAATTATAAAACCTAGAAAAAAGAGTAACAACAAGGATTCAAGATTTCTAATCCTCGTCTACTGGTTAATGTTGTAATAAGATTAGTAAACTTAGGGCAATTATCAGAGTCTTTTTTGTTCATCACTCTTAGTTTGAAAGAATAAGAGTGATTTCTATCTAAATAGGTTGAGAAACATTTAGATGGGTTAATTCAATCGATAGCCTGCATACGTAGCACTAAAGGAATCCACTATAGTTAGTCACCTGACGTCATGAAATCATGGTGATCACAACCCTAGTTTCATCTCTTATTTGATTCCATATTATGAAATTATAGTTGGTATCTCTTGATTTCAACTGATATTGAAACACAAATATTTTTTTCAAACCCCCATATTATGGAAATAATTGACTAAAAGTAAGATAACCACATAAGACATAGTTTTCACCTTATTCCCTATGGGATTTGACTCCAACCTTGTTGGGTTCTATATTTAACAATGATCGTGTTATACTTCTTAATATAGAGGTGTAATTTGGGTATATCAGGGACTTCCTCACCTATTTTCTGTTTTTGATGCCATAGAGGTACTGCTTCACCCATTTTGATTTGGCCTTCTTTCTCTTGGGTGATGTAGCAATGGTATGTTCATCCACTTCATCAGCACTTTTCTTCATATTAACCACAAAGATGTCGCCAACTCCTATGGGTAACATATGACCTCTTTCGACTTTGAAGGTAATGCTCTCATTCTTGACCCAGAACATAGTTTCGTACTTTTTCAAGTCCATCAAGGCCCTTCCCATAGACAGAAATGGTCTCTCAAGTATGATGGGAATATCCCAATCCATATCACAGTCAAGAACCACAAAATCAGCCGGAAGCACAAACTTTTCAACTTTCACAAACACATCTTCCACCATCCCACTGGTGTCTTGATTTTCTTATAAGCCATTTGGAGCCGAATAGAGGTGGAATTCATCATGGACAACCCAAACTTCTTGTAAATAGCTTGGGGAATCAAATTAATACTTGCCTCATCGTCACAACAGGCATGCAATTAGTCATATCTATTGATCCTGCAAGGCACGATAAATACTCTCGGATCTTCTTTCTTTTCAACACATGTGCCTGCGATAATGACACTCACTCAGTGTGAAATTGGAAAAAGCTCCTCTTTATCACACGGTAGCTTTCTAGTCAACAACATATTCAAATACTTAGCAAAATCAAACATCTTTTTGATGGCATCTATAAATGACACCTAGAGTGTTGCTTTTTTAAGCCGCTCAATGTGCTTTGCCACTTTCACATCAAGATCCTGTTGATATATTATAATACCCCAAAAATCCTAAGATTATACCCGAGGATTGAAAAGGAGAAAATAGAATTTTCTGCACTAGGTCTCAGGACGAGTCATCCAGTGACCCGTGAGGTGTACCACAAGTCATTAAGTGACTCGTGGGAAGAAGGGTAGACTTGGTTGGATTTTTGAATTTGGGGTTGACCAGGGTGAGGCCACGAGTCGTGGTTAGGATCACGAGTCATCAAGTCACTCGTGGCCAGATATTGGCATGAAGTGGAAAATTTGGGTAGTGTCGGGCACAACTTGGTCACCATGAGTCGTTGGGTACACCACGAGTCGTGGTGTCCCTCGCGGTGACCCTCAGAGGTATGATTTTAGTGTTTTCCATGAGAGGTAGACCACGAGTCATGGTGGAGACGATTCTTCCAGTACCTCGTTGGGACTGGCAGTGTGTTTTTTCCTACGAATTTATTAAGGGTTTTTCCGTAATTTCTAAGTTTCTAAGGCCTAAACTACATCGTTTTAAGCTCAGTTAAGTGTGTTTTAAGAGGGTTTAACTCATCCTAAGCCTATTCCTCTCTATGCATGCAAGCCTAGTAGTTTCTAAGGATGATCAAGCTTAGGATTCATCAAGTTTTTCCCCAAATTCCTTTGGGCTCTCAAGAGGGTTGTGAAATTAGATTCTCCCATGTATGTGGGGTAATGAATGGGTGTACCATCCACTTCCATTCCCAATCCCTCTTCAATTTCATGTGATTACTAAGTTGATGAATCCATGGGGTTTTAAGCCAACTTGTGAATTCTCTAAGTATCTATCATGGGTAATCTCTATGAATATTTCTAATGTTTAATTATGATTTATGGGCATGTTTTATAATGTTTTCAATTACAAATTATGATTTCAAAGTTTTACAAATAATATGCCCATATATGAATGTTCATGAAAAGATGAGATTATGATCTAAGTTTCTAGTTATGATGAGATGTTCATGATGAAAGTATGATTTCGAATTACCCATGTTTATGTTCATGTTTTGAGTAATTAAAGTTTTTTCAAGCATGTTTAAGTATTGGGCAAGCCCATATGATCAAGTATGTTTCATGATTTATCTAAATGTCAAGTTATTAGCTTACCACATGGTTTTGGAGTCTAGACTCCCACTCTTGTTCAACTTATGGTATGGTTTGAGCTCAAGGCTCTTCATGTTATGTTCTCAAAATATATATGTCATGTCATGATTCAGCTTCATCACTAGATGATGGTTCAGCTTTATTGAAAAACGCTGGAGAGCATATGCATATTTTTGGGAGTAGTGTCTAGCACCGAGTAGGCTAAGGATCAGTCAACCTTATGCCTCAGAACTACATGCCAACGTAGGTATGTTCAGATTATTTGGGACCTCTCTTGTGAGCTTCCCCTGCCCCCAAGGGGCCTTCAGCTTGATATCGATATCATGGTAGCGTCCTTAGCCCTGGAAAGGCTTTGGACGGCTCTACCCACTTGAGTGTAATAGTCGGGACCACGTAAGCTCTATCGTGGTAATGTCAATTATATGACGAGTCTCCCATCGTTCCTCATGATTTTAGTTATGCATGTTCATCAGTTAAGATATTATGTTTTCAGCAGGTTTTACCCAATAATCAGTTTTACTTATGATTAATAGTTTTTAGCTTTGGGTCATTCGGTTTAGTTATGAAATAGGGTTATGTTTAAACCATGTTTTCATATAACAGCATGAAGGCCTTACTCTGAAAATCTTATGATGGAATGTTTTGTCATATGCATGATTCCTAATTTTACTTACTTAGTGGTTTTACTTACCTTTCATACTCAGTACATTTCACGTACTGAACGCATAGTCTATGTTATATCGTTTCATGATACAGACTCAAACTTTAGGGTCAGTCCCGTCGCTAGCCAAATCTTCAATATTAGCATCTCCTAGTCAGAGTTAGTGAGTCCTTGTCTTTCGACGGTCCTTTTTATCAGTTATATTCAGTATTTTCAGTTTCAGACTTTGGTGAGTTAGTTAGGGTGTTGTCCCATCAACTCATCAGTAGTAGAGGCTTATCAAACATAAATACGTATTCAGCTTCAAACTTGTGCTGTATATTCAGTTATTTGATGTTATCAGATTTTTAGAGTTTCGCTATGTTATATGTTAGATTTCCGCATTTAAAATATTAAGCTTAGAGGTTATGTTCATGCCATGGGTCGACTTGGAGCCTCTTGGGGTTCTTTGTCTCGTGTCTTGATCCGGGCCTATGTTCGGGTCGTGACAAACTTGGTATCAGAGCATTAGGTTTTGAAGGTCCTAGGGTGTCTTAAAGCCTCATTAACTAGAGTCTTTTTATGGGTGTGAAGTGCGCCACACTTATGACGAAGAGGCCATGAAACATTTTAGGAAATGTTCCCTTCTTTCATGATCTATGTCGTGCAATGAAATATCTCTCTATCCTTCTAACTCATGCTATATGCATTTGCAGAATCATGCCTCCTCGTTGAGTTAACGAAAGAAGAAACAAAAACAGAAATAGCCATGAGAATGGCAATGGGGATGGGCACCAGCAAGCCCCACCAGCCCCCAAGGAGCATGTACTCGAGCAGTTGCCACGCAAATTTTAGGGCAGCCATACAGATGCTAGCTCAGGCTTTGACTGCCTAGGTCAACCAATAGGAGGTAGCACATGTCCCTCAGAATGGGAATGTGGTAGCGGCGAGAGTCAGAGATTTTTTTAGGATGAACCTTCCAGAGTTCATTGGGTCAAAGGTAGATGAGGGTCCACATGAGTTTAGTGATGAAGTTTTGAAGATCACCCAGATCATGGGGGTGACTGGGGAGGAGTGCACAGATTTAGCCTCATATCAGTTAAAAGGGGTTGCCACATCTGTTTCAGGCAATGGAAGGAAAGCAGGACAGTTGGAGCAGGCCCTATTGGTTGTGATGAGTTTCGTACCACATTTATGGATCAATTCTTCCCTCGTGAGATGAGGGAGATTAAAGCAGCTGAGTTTGTGAACCTAAGGCAGGGTAATATGATGGTTCAATAGTATGCTTTGGAGTTCACTCGCTTATCTAAGTATGCACCTGAGATGGTGACATATTAGAGAGCCCGAGTGAGTCGTTTCGTGCATGGGATAGCAGACTACTTGGTCAAGATTGTAGGACCACAATGCTTCATTAGGACATTGACTTCCCCCGGATAGTTCTATGAGCCTAGCAAATAGAGGCGATATAGGCGAGAGAGTAGGAAAGAGAGACCAAGAGGGCCAGGACTGATAGCCTTGGGTTCTCCCAGTAGAGAACGGGTGGTGGGCCCCGTCAGCTGTCCCACCAGAGATCTTAAGCTCCAGCGCTGTCAGCTATGAGTGTGTCATCTAGATCTAGGCGCGACCAGAGGGGACGAGCATCAGGCTATCGAGGTCAGGGGAGAAGACGTGCAGAGTCCAGCATCCCAAAGTGTGGCAGGTGTCGCCGGAGACATACCGGTCAGTGTTTAACCGGTTTAGGTGCTTGTTTTGGGTGTGTAAAGCTCGGACATATGCTTAGATATTGTTCAGCAGCCAGATAGGGCCATGATAGGGCCGAGGCCCAGCCATTAGCTCAGTAGCCCTACCAGCACACTTAGCTCAGTAGGGTGCATCCACTAGTGCAGGTAGTGGCCAGCTCCAGAATAGATTCTATGCCCTAGAATTTTTTCAAGAGTAGGAGGTCTCCCCAGATGTAGTCACTGGTATGTTACGAGTATTCCACCTTGATGTATATGCATTGTTGGATCCAGGGGCTACTTATCTTTTGTGATGCTCTATGTTGCTAGTAATTTCAGAGTCAGTCCCGAAATCCTATCAGAACTCTTCTCAGTCTCTACTCCAGTCGGTGGTTCAGTTATAGCTCGATGGGTATATAGAAATTGCCCTGTCACAGTCCTTCAGAAAGTCACCTTAGCAGATTTAGTAGAGATAGCCATGACAGACTTTGATGTTATCCTTGGTATGGATTAGTTACATGCATGTTATGCCTCATTAAATTATATAGTAGAGTTTCAATTTCCAAGTGAGCCAGTCTTAGAGTGGAAGGGTAGTTTAGTTGTTCCTGTAGGTTGCTTCATTTCCTACCTTAAGGCTAAAAGGATGATTTTTAAGAGTTGCGTGTACCATATAGTTAGGGTTAAGGATGCTACATTCAAAATCCAGACTATCTAGCCAGTTCCTGTAGTGTGCAAATATCCAAAAGTGTTTCCAGATGATTTACCGGAAGTTCCTCCCGAGCGGGAGATTGATTTTGGTATTGACCTTCTTCCTGATATGCAACCTATATCAGTTCCTCCTTACAGAATGGCCCCAGTCGAGTTAAAGGAGTTGAATGAGCTATTTAAAGATCTCTTAGACAAGGGTTTCATCAAACCTAGCAAATCTCCATGGGGTGAACCAGTTCTCTTTATCTGAAAGAAGGATGGTTCCCTTCGGATGTGCATTGATTATTGGAAATTAAACAAGGTTACAATCAAGAATATGTATCCTCTCCCTAGGATTGATGATTTATTTAACTAGCTTCAGGGTGCTAAGTACTTCTCAAAGATAGACCTCAGATCCAAATATCATCAACTCAGAGTTGGAGAGAGTGACATCTCAAAGACAGCCTTCAAGACTCGGTATGGTCACTATGAGTTTGTAGTTATGTCTTTTGACTAACGAATGCTCCTGTAGATTTTATGGATTTGATGAATAGGGTGTTCAAGCCATATTTGAATACGTTCTTGGTTGTGTTCATAGATGATATTCTTATATAGTCTCAGAGCGAAGAGGAGCATGCCGCTTATTTAAGGGTGGTGCTACAGACTCTTAAGGATCGTCAATTATATGCTAAGTTCAGCAAGTGTGAGTTTTTGCTAGACTCAATAGCATTTTTGGGTCATGTGATGTCAAGTGAGGGTGTACAGATAGACTCCCAAAAGATAGAAGCGGTGAAGAATTGGCCTAGACCAGTTAGTCCTTCAGATATCAGGAGCTTCTTGGGCTTAGCCAGTTACTACAGGAGGTTTGTGGAAGGATTTTCATCCATTGCAGCCCCGTTGACTAAGTTGACCCAGAAGAAAATGAAGTTTCAATGGTTAGAGGCCTGTAAGAAGAGCTTACAATAGTTGAAGACTCAACTCACCTCAGCACTAGTGTTGACCCTACCTGAGGGTACCGATGGATTTGTGGTATATTGTGATGCTTCAAGGATTAGTCTTGGTTGTGTACTCATGTCGCATGGTAAAGTTATATCCTATGCTTCCAGACAACTGAAATTCCATGAAAGGAACTATCTAACTCACGACCTCGAGTTGGTGGCAGTAGTATTTGCCTTGAAGATTTGGAGGCACTATTTGTATGGGGTCCATGTAGATGTGTTCACGGACCATAAAAGCCTACAGTATGTGTTTATCCAAAAGGATTTGAATCTACATCAGAGGAGGTGGTTGGAGCTTTTGAAGGATTATGATATGATTTTCCTTTATCATCCGGGTAAGGCTAATGTGGTGGCAGATGCTCTTAGCAGGCGTTCTATAGAGAGTGTGACCCATGTAGATGAGGAAAGGAAAGAGTTAGTGAAGGAAGTGCATCGGCTTGCATGACCAGGAATTCGTCTTGTTGACTCGACGGATGTTGGTGTCATTGTTCAAAATGGGTCATAATCTTCCTTGGTGACTGAGGTCAAAGCTAGACAAGACGAGGATCCTATTTTGGTAAATTTGAAGGAAGATGTTCGAAATCAGAAAGTGGAGGTCTTCTCCTAAGGGAACAATGATGTACTATGATATCAGGGTCGTCTGTGTGTTTCGGGTGTTGATAATTTTAGTGATAGAATGTTGCACAAGGCTCATGGTTCAAAATATTCTATATATTCAGGTTCCACCAAGATGTACCGTGACCTACAGGAAGTTTATTGGTGGAATGGCATGAAGAAGGATATAGCGGAGTTTGTGGCTAAGTGTCCAAATTGTCAATAGGTGAAGGTTGAGCATCAAAGTCCCAGAGGTGTGCTTCAAGACATTTGCATCCCTACTTGTAATTGGGAGGAAATTAATATGGACTTCATTACAAGGTTGTCTCGTACTCGTCGACAGTATGACTCTATTTGGGTGGTTGTAGACAGGTTGACTAAAGCAGCTCATTTTCTATCGGTCAAACCTACCGACTTAGTGGAGAATTATGCTAAGTTATACATTCGGAAGCTAAGAAACAAAGAAGTAGCTTCAGTAAAGATTTTATGTAGGAATCAGCATGGTAGGGAGCTACGTGGGAAGCCGAAGTAGATATGATGGCTAAATACCCGCATATATTCCCTCCAGGATCAGTTTCAACTTGGGGTATCAGTTTCCTCTCTAGCACTCTATCTAGTTTCATGTTCATTTCATGTGCCCCAATTTCTTTCATTTCAATGTATGCATCTATGATTGATGAATTCATTTTAGTCATGCAATTCAGTCAGAAGTCAGTCACTTCGTCAGTTTTCAGCTTTAAATGTTCAGAAATTGATATGGCAGTTGCATTTCTTAGCTTCTCAGTATGTTTACCCAAATTTGAGTATGAATGTTCCCAAGGGGGAGATATTGCAATACCCCAAAAACCCTAAGATCAGACCCAAGGGTTGAAACGGAGAAAATAGGAACTCTGCACTAGGTCACAGGACGAGTCATCCAGTAATCCCTAAGGTGCACCACAAGTAGTTAAATGACTCATGGGGAGAATGGTAGACTTGGTTCGATTTTTGGATTTAGGGTTGACCACGGGTGAGGCACGAGTCATGGTCAGGATCACAAGTCGTCAAGTCACTTATGGCCAGAGGTTGGCATGAAGTGGGAAATTTGGGCAGTGTTGGGCACGACTTGGTCACCATGAGTTGTTGGGTACACAAAGAGTTGTGGTGTCCAAAGCAGTGACCCTTAGAGATATGATTTCACTGTTGTCCACGAGAAGCAAACCACGAGTCATGGTATTGGAGACGATTCGTCCAGTCCCTCGTTGGGACTGGTAGTATGTTTTTCCCTATGAATTTATTAAGGGTTTTTCTATAATTCCTAAATTCCTAAGGCCTAAACTATGTTGTTTTAAGCTCAAATAAGTGTTTTCTAAAAGGGTTTAACTCATCCTAAGCCTATTCCTCTCCATGCATGCAAGCCTTGTAGTTTCTAAGGGTGTGATCAATCTTAGGAATCATCAAGTTCTTCCTCAAATTTCTTTGGTCTCTCAAGAGGGTTGTGAAATCAGATTCTCCCAGGTATGTAGGCTATGAATGGGTGTATCCATCCACTCTCATGCCCAATCCCTCTTCAATTTCATGTGACTACTAAGTTGATGAATCCATGGGGTTTTACCAAACTTGTGAATTCTCTATCTATCATGGGTAATCTCTATGCATGTTTCTAATGTTGAATTATGATTTATGGATATGTTTTCTAATATTTTCAATTACAAATTATGATTCCAAAGTCTTATAAATAAGATGCCCATTTATGGAAGTTCATGAAAAGATGAGATTATGATCTAAGCTTCTAATTATGATGAGATGTTCATGACGAAAGTATGATTTTGAATTACCCATGTCTATGTTCATTCTTTGAGTAATCAAAGTCTTTTTCAAGCATGTTTAAGTATTGGGTAAGCCCATATGATCAAGTATGTTTCATGATTTATCTAAATGTAATGTTATTAGCTTACCACATAGGTTTGGAGTCTAGACTCCCACTCTTGTTCAGCTTGTGGTATGGTTTGTGCCCAAGGCTCTTCATGTTATGTTTTCAGAATATGTATGTTATGTCATGATTTAGCTTCATCACTAGACGATGGTTCAGTTTCATTGAAAAACAATGGTGAGCATATGCATATTTTCGGAGTAGTGTCTAGCACCGAGTAGGCTAAGGGTTAGTCAACCCTATGCCTCAGAACTACGTGTCAATGTAGGTATGTTCAGATTATTTGGGACCTCGCTTAGGAGCTTCCCCTTCTCCTAAGGGGCCTTCGCTTAATATCGATATCATAGTAGCATCCTTAGCCTTGGAAAGGCTTTGGACGGCTCTACCCACTTGAGTGTTATAGTCGAGACCATGTAAGCTCAATCATGGTTATATCAGTTATATGACGAGTCTCCCATGGATCAACTTGGAGCTTCTCGGGGTTCTTTTTCATGTGTCTCAATCCAGGCCTATGTTCGGGTCGTAATAGTTATTCCTTGTGGAAACTGAGAAACAGGCGGAGAAAATATTTTACAAAGTCATCTACACCTCCCTTGGCCTTCCCTCTCTCCTTTGGAGCAACTGAACTCTCTTTTGCAACTTCCTCAATAGGTAGCTTTTTGAATCCACCTTCAACTTTCTAATAAGTCCTCTCCACTTGGTTATCACCTCAACCACAATCTCCGACTCATTCTCAACCACACCATCCTCAACCTCAACATCCACGGGTTGCACAATCTTGCCACTCCTTGTGACAATGGTCATATATTTATCATTAAAAGGTCCCATATGTCCTTTCGGATTTGCCTCTATGTCACTAGGATGATGTCCTTTTCTTTTGAATTTTTTTCATGGGAAAAATCGCGGCACCTGTTGCTCTAACTTCTATGGAAGCTGCGTGAGAGCCTACAATCTCCGTGAGGTTCTTGAGACAAGCATCCAATTTCTCCTGGTTGGAAAGCACCTTCTCCAACTTCCCTTCAAGCTTTGACCCTCATGATCATGAGAAGGACCCTCCCTCCAATTTTGAGGGCTAAAGGGGGGCCCTCTCGGCGGAACATAAGGATGAGCCTCTATTCTAAAAATTTGCACCATTATACCAACCCTGATTATGACCACCATAATCATTCCTTGGGTAATATTGACTCTGACCTTGCGATTAAGGTCTCCATTGCCCTTGATGTGAAGAAGAGGGGTGGCCTTATTGATATTCCGGTCTATAGCAACCGGATGAATTGCCAACATAGTTGGCATCTTCAACTTGCATAGAAGGTGGCCCTTAGAATGACTGATATTGATATGGATGAGGTGGAATCCGTGCCCATATTGAACATAGGGCATGGTCTCAACAACACCATTTACCTTTTCGGCCTTAGACGCGGTCAACTCTTTCATGATAAGGGCTATGTTGGTTGCCAGGCAGTCATCATCTAATCACGCTCCTAATTTGCCTTCATCAAGTGAGATAATAAAGGAGCACCAACATTATCCCTCCACTTTGTTTCCCCCATGCCATTCATGGTTGTGCTTCGAAATTTGATCCAATATGATGGAAATTCGGTTGAATTCCTTGTCTATGAAACATCCTCCAGCAGTGATGTTGGCAACGGATTGTGTCAAAGTATCTAAACCAATGTAAAACTTTTCAAGAAAGATGTGGTATGGAAACCCATGGTTGGGTGCTCAAAGTATGTATTGCTTGAACCTTTTCTAAGCTTCAAACAACTATTCTCCAGGTATCTATCAAAAATAGTATATCTTGTTCCATTGCTCCGGTTTTTTACTAGGCGGAAATCACTTTTTCAAGAAAACACTCACTAACTCCTGCCATGTATGGATTGATTTTGGAGGGAGTCTGTGCAACCAATCTTGTGCCTCACCGACCAACGAGTATTTGAACACTCTAAGTTGCATCGTATCATTCGAAATGTTATTTTTCTTGTGGAGGTTGCACACCTCCAAGAATTTCCTTAAATGTTGATGAGGGTCGTGGTCTGTGGAGTTGTGAAACTGCCCCTCTTCCTTAAGCATGGTGTAGATGCTTCCATTTATCTTGAATGACGAAGCATTTACCCTTGGTGAAACAATGGGGCTTGCATAGTCAACTTCCTCGTTAACTACTGCAAACACGTTCTCCAAGTCTTCGAGTGGAAGAGCGGCTGTAATCCTGTATAAATCAGCAAAAATAAAAAGAAAAAGTAAAAGAATAGGTATAAGCAAGAAAATTAGACTAATAGAGATAGATACGGCTTATGTCATAGTCCCCGGCAACGGCGCCATAATATTTTAATGTCGTTCAAATCTACTCCCAAATTCCGATTGTGTAAATGATCATAGCAAATATAGAACCCAACAAGGAGTTGGGGTCGAATCCTACAGAGACTATACTAAGCCCACTTTATCTAGCACAAGTCAATTTAGTATTGCAAGATTAGAGTCTATTCAATTTGAAATTAAGAGAATTTACTACAGCTATAGAGTGCAAGTTGTTATGGCTGTAATCAATTTAAGACAATTCTAGGAAAGTGACCCCAATTATGGGTCGATCCCCTTAAATCATCCAATGTGGATAGATTGAGAATGTGCTAGGGTTGAACATTCAAGCAAAGACTTAGGTAACCCATGGGTATCTTTCAATATTACCATAGGTGTCAATCTATTTCAATTTTGTCAAATTGAAGAGAACTCTATTCTACCCAATTGCTTGTGCCAACTAGAATTCTACCTATGTCTAGGAGAATCCATTAAACAAGGGTTATGCCTTGAGTTATTGTTGGTTGATGCTAACCCAATCTAAACTTATTTTTCAAGCCATATAAAGGTAATTGGGCAGGATTGGGTGACTTTCATCACCAATCATACATTACAAAGCAATAATCAATCAAATGTTCATAAGCCCAAACTCAATTTTACCATATTGGGATCGTTAGGGTTCACAACCCTAGATCTAGATTTAGTTACCCATAGTAAGAAGAAATAAGAAGAGAAAGAGAGTAATTAGACATGCTTGCCAAAGGAAATTGAAATTAGAGAAGAAATCTTCAATTAATAGACTTAGGTCTTCAAATTACAAGCTAAAAATCTAAGATCTACTATGGAAACTAAAGCTAACTAGCTACTTCTACTCTCTATTAAAAATATGAACAAAAAGCTCTAGAAAAACTACAAGAAAAATCTATTTATACTATGTCCTAAAAAGCCCAATTAATTCAAACTCGAAGGTGCCAGATGTGTAGGGATGTACCGTCCTTTGGAAGGACGGACCGTTCTTCGCTCCACACTTTACAAGTTGGTTTCTGTCCCCAGCTTGTTGTCCATTGATGAGAAAATCATCTTTTGGAAAGACAGTCCGTCCCTTGTACCATACTTTAGAATTTCACTTCTGCCTCATCTAAGTCCACCATTCAATTGAAAGATCATATTCTGGAAAGACAGTTCGTCCTTCAAACCATCATTTAGGAACACTGTCAACTTGGTTTCTGGAATCTCTTGCTGGACTTGGATGGTTGATGATGCGGACCGTCTATCAAACAAATTGTCCGTCAATTATCTCTTTCTTTGGATAGTTTCTAACTTTAACACCTCTCATCTTTATTTTTCTTGGGTTCCTAAAACACATCATAATAAGTTTAGTTTCGACTTAATTCAACTCCTAAAGACATGCAAAATGATATGAAATGAAGCAATGATGTGTAGTTACACTACCAGAAATTTGGTCTATGGCAACAGTTCCTTTACCGTTGCATCAGACTATTAATCCGTTACTATAGCTCTATAGCGACGGTTTAGACGACCGCTACAACAGATCGCGTTGCAGTAGCTCTATTGTGATGGTTTATTGCGACGGTTCATATAATCATCGCCTTAGAGACACCTATAGCAACAGTTTTTAGTTCAGGAGATTGCAACGGTTACTCCTCTATTGGAACGGCTACTAACCGTTGCAATAGAATGTTTTGCAACAATTATTGGTATACTATTGCGACGCTTTTTATAATATAACGCAACAGTTTTAATATTGCGACAATTATTCTCCATTTCTACTGCTACGGTTATTTCAATGCTACTGAGATAATTTTTTTTCTATTGCATCACTTATTATTATGGTATCGCAACAGTTATTATAAGGCTATCGCAATAGATAATATTGATCTACTACCACACATATTATAGAGTATCGCAATGATTTAATAAAGTATAACATAAAATATACACAAATTGATATGAGAAAAAACTATTCATTATACCAAAATTATAATCCATAATCCAAGGTTAGATAATATCCATAAAAGCAAAATATACAAATATTATATTGTTTGAACATTCACAAAAGGTGAAAAACACATTTTTCAAAGTTCACAAAATAAAATATCCCTAAAACATATGTAAAGTTTCAACATCATCTCAATCCTCCTAGGTCAGGTCTTCACTACTTTCATCCCCTTCTTCAGTTTCATCACCTACAAATGACAACAAAAAATGATTTAGCAAATTTTTCACAAAAAAAATATTAATCTCAGCAATATATATATATATATATATATCCAGCCAGAGTGCAACTTCCTCTTCTTGTGGTAAAACACACAACCTATCAACTTCTTTCAAAGAGATGAAGTTAGAAATGCAATTCATAATATTAGAGTTATGAGTAGGATTTGAGAGGTTGAACAGCTGCTGAAAGTGTTGAATAGAAACTCTAGAAACCTTTTCATCTCCTTTAATCCATCTGCTTCTTCTGTTCTTGATTCTTGATAGAACCAATTTTCTTCTCTTTTCTCTTATAATGCTAATGAAAATATTGCTATTTCTGTCTCCTTCTTCGAACTATTCTCATTGAGACTTTTGAATGAGGATAAATTCTTACAGCTTCATCCACAGAATATATTCTGCATGTGCTTTGTTTATATTTTACCTGACTTGTTCAATATTCTCCTAAATGTCTCACTCTTCAAGATTCTGAAGTTCAGTCTACCTTTTGACAGTTTTTCATAGATATCACCAATCTGAGTTTTAGACCATTGACTTTAACTTTTAACTAAAAGTATTCAACTTTTATTGTATTTCTACATTGGGTTATCCTGGATGCTAGTTTCCTAAACATCCTTTAAAATGTCCATGAAGTCATCTTGATTAATCTAGAAATTAAGGAATCTGTAATAAGTGATATGATGATAGTTGAAACTTTGATATTTCATAAGCAAAGACCTATAGCCAGAACCAGTTCTGACTAAGTTCCTAACGGAGCAATTTTAAAACTGTCGATCCCAGAGGTCATTGACAGGTTGTATTTTCTTTTATTTTTATATTTTTGCTAAAGGAAAAAGGAAGATAAAATGGCAGTATATGATTGAATATTGAATATCCTAGCAACCTGTGTCAGGACAGTAGTATCCGGGTAATTAAAAATGACCTCATAATCACATGTAGTAGAAATCAGCATAAAATGAACAACGATATGTACCTTCCAAAGCTAAAGTTACAGAAAGATCTTGATATCTCAAAAAGATCACGCAAAGTAAATGTAAAAGTTGAAATATTGATATTTCAAGAATCACGGCACGTCAATCAACTTGAAAAAGTTAAAATATATATATATAAAGAAATCTTGATGCACAAATATGACTCAAAAGGCTCTAATACATGTATAGAGGTGAAACAATGGATAAATTGGCTTATAAAGTTTCGAAAGCTTCATTTTTTTCACAAAAAAGCAGCTAAAATACAGTTATACAGCAGCCCACAACTAGCAAGATGAGATACACATGAAAGATCACAAGAGATAAAAAAATTACATAGAGCATATTTATGGGCATTAATGCAGCCACAGTACAAAAGTAGCAGAGTAGCAGCAATCAGCAAGAAATAAACAACAATATGCACCTTCGAAAGCTAAAGTTACAGAAAGATCTTGATATCTCAAAAAAATCACGCAAAATAAATGTAAAAGCTGAAATATTGATATTTCAAGAATCACGCCACGTCAATCATTTTTTTCACAAAAAAGCAGCTAAAATGCAGCTATACAGCTCATTTGTTCACAAAAAACACATCTGAAATGCAGTTGCATAGCAACTAGTCTCTAGCAAGACGAGATGCACATGAAAAGACAAGAGATAAAAAATTATATAGAGCATATTTATATATGTTATTGCAACTACACAGCAGAAAATAGAGTTGCAAGAAGAAGAAGAAGAAGAAGAAGACGAAGAAGAAGAAGAAGAGAAGGAGGAGGAGGAGGAGGATTCGCAACAGAGAATTAGCGACACTAACCTTGATTATTTCTCCTTGAAGATGGCCGACCGATTACTAGATTATTCAGTTGTGCATAAGCAAATTCTCTTGGTGAAGAAACAGTCAATGCTGCTAATATGTTTTGATCAATTAATCCTGCATGTTGAAGTTGTGCAATTACATCTGCCACAACTTCTTTTCGCATATTTCTTTTTTGTTCCTCCATTTGTTCCTCCATTTTTTGCATCCTTTCTTGCATTTGTTGCCCTACATCATTTGTGGCATTTGAAGTTGGTTCAAAATTTCCAGCTTTTCTTTTCAAAGTGTCTTTGTAACCCCCGCTCCATATAGTCTTAAACATCTTGGATGTTTAGGACCCATGATGGCTGAAAATGCATCAATAGATTGACTACCATATGTGCTCGCTTGTCAGCCTAACAAAGCATATCCAACAAGAACATTCGAGTAAATAAAAACTAATAACAAATAATTGATCTCAATATATAATAACTTGAAAATAGATAAAATTCATACAATTTTACTAGTTGTGTCTTCATTCGAGGCCTTTACGAACATCCAGGTTTCCTTGCTCTTATGGCCACAAAGATCTCCTTAAGTAATACAGTTTCCTTATTTTTTTCCTAGTCACATGAAAATAAATATAAAAATTTGCTTAAAATGACAGGTTAAGACTCGATAATAAATAAGAAAACATACCAATTTATTGCCGATTAAAACAAAACTCTTTTTGCCAACAATGTATGGATTCATCAACTTTTCTCGATTCTCAGTATTAGTTTTAGACAGTTTCTGCAAATAAATGAAAGAATAATGTTAACTGAATGTTTCAGACCAAATATTTTTTACTTTTAGGAAACAACTGAATTTTTTTGAACAAGTTAGGATACAACTAAAATTCATAGTCCAAAACATAGTAGCAGCAGCAATGATATCACAACAAAGAATAGAAAGAAAAAAAGGATGCAACAACAACCATATCACATCAAAAAATTGAGATACACTTTACCTTGGATTTCTCATAATTTCAATATCTGAGAAGCTCTTTAAATTGAGATTCTGGAATATGACCAGGCTTTTTTTGCCATTCAAACTTCATCATTGTCGTATGGGTCATAAAACATTTCCTTTAAATCACTTCTATGTCTTCTCCATTCATTTCGAATTGATTCCAAAATTCGATCTTTTCTAGCTTCAGGAATATCATATTTCTCCTACAATTTGGTGTCACTTATTTAGCAAATAAATATAAAATACTTTTATAAATAATAAAGTATTAAGAACTTCAAACCTTGGTATAATGTCATAAATCATCTTTAGTATCCATTTTCCTCCAATCAAAGGGGCAAAGGGTTGCAGGCCTTGCCAATGTGCCTAAGAAGCTACCTAACTCTGTTACAACTTCATCAGTAGGACCAACAAGTTGATTGTACCTATTTAGTAGGATCAATTTACGCTCATGTTAGCCACGTACACTATACATTTGCGTTCTGCCTCTTTTTGTTTAGTAGAAAGCCCTTCAGCTATAAGAAAATACAAGAAATTAGAAGTCGTGGATGAATTCAATAAGTTTCTAATCTATAATATTACCTCATTCTTCAGATTGTTCATTTGTTAGAGAAGTGGTAGAAACCATTTGCACTTGCTCCCTACAGATTGTTGCTCCTCTACAAATTGCTTCTCTTCAAGAGGCTACTTCTCTATACATTGTTCATTTTCTTTAGATTGTGGTACTATTGGTTGTTGTTCTTCAATTAATTTCAGCAGATGCTCTTTCTCTGATCGTATAGCTTGAACAGTTTCATTTATTGTCAATAACAGTCGTTTTTTATTTGCCAAGGATGACAACGATCCAGGTTTAGTGTATGTCTTATTTTTTGCTCTTTTGTTTCCTTTTGAAGGCTCCTGTTGATTTATGTCTATCCAAATCTATATAAATGTAAGACCAAACAAGTTAGAAAATTCAGAGAAAAAATAACAATCAGAAAAGAAAGGATAATGAAGCTAACATCTTTTTGTTCAGATAATATAGTTCAGGAATGAAAATAACAAGTTGGATAAATATGATTGAAGGTTCAGTTACTTAAGTTTAGGAATGAATCTCACATCTTTATGGACAATGAGCTTAAAGATAGTCTATACAAGGTAGTTAACAGATTATCTAGAAAAAGAGATGTAACTTTAACAATGAATATGAAATACAAATATTAAAAGAGTTCACAAGTAGAATATAGAATAAAAAAAAACAATGAGTGCATGAAACTTATAGACATTAACAAAAAAAAGGGAAGAGAGCACATCATTTCCAGCAAAATTAACTAATAGAGTTTCTTCTTGTTAATCCTATTTTTGAAGGGAAAAAAAGATACATAAGTATTAATCTCATAATGAAAGTGATAAAGAAAGATTTCATAATATATCCAACAACTCTTAGCACATGCGTATTAGTTAAGTGGCACTAATTTAGAGATAAATATGAAAATTAAGCACATTAATAGAAAGAGAATATTTTCAACTCAAAGGGGATAGAAAATCTTTAATTCACGTCATTATAAAAGGGTATTTATTACTCGCTACATAAAAATGATGAAGTGTATATATTTGAACAAGTTCAGAAGATCTTTTGTCAATCATCAGACTCCATCCAATTCCAATCAGTATCATCAACGTCATCCTCCTCTTCCGATGTTTCTATAGTTACATCTTGTGAATGTTGTGTGAGGGAAGACACATCGATGATATCAAAAGGGAGATCTTATCTTGACCATCTGACATCAACATCGAGTAATCTTTCTGATGAGTCAATGTCATCATTAGGCTCCCTCCAAAATATTTCTTCAATATTAGGACAATTCTCTTCGTCCAAATTATACAAATCAACAGGGACTTTATTTCTCGCATAATAAACGTCTTGCTCAATTGGATCCTCTATATATAAAACTATATGCACTTGAGATGCTATTACAAAAGGGTCATCCGTGCTGCATTTTTTATTGAATTATACCCGAGTCAAACCTTATTCATCAACTTCATTGTGAAACCAGTCACATCTAAATAGTACAACACTAAGACAACCCTAATAATCAATCTCAATGATATCCTGAATAACTCCATAATAGATAATCATTCCATCGATAGAATTTTGGTCCCTAGCACTAGCAAACCTATTTGTTGCTGCTGACAAAGTCACTCCACTATTTTGAGTCTTGCATGGGGCATCCCGTTTCATCGTATGAAACCGATGTCCATTAATAAAATATGCAGTATGTCTTTTTGCCACAAAATTAGACCTTTTAGCTAGCCATCTTAAATGATTTGGCACTTCAACATTTTTAACTTTCTTTTTAAACCAATCGCTGAATTCTTACTATGAATTCGTGCCTTTACCCATGCATTTCCTTTAGTAAGATTATCAATTAAAGTCTTATGTTCCCTGCAAGCATGTATCACAAATTTAATCATTAGGTACTTATTAATGAAATTTAAACAAATTACCATAACATATAAATGAACAAAATAGGAATGAGTATTTTATCTTACTTGATAAAGGTCTCTACTTGTTCATCTCCAGTATTGAAAAAAGCATACCGATGTGCTTCAAACCACTCATGACTATCCATTTCAAAAGTCTTGCCTTTTCTTTTCTTCTTACTTCCGATTAGGTGGCCTGTCTTAGGAAATATATGCACAACATCATCTGCCTCTGTTTGAATGCCCTCATCATCCTCTGTTTGATACCTACTGAATCATGTTTTTACCCCTTCATGTAGGTATCTCAAACAAAAGGTCAAACACTCTTCAGCCAAAAAATCCTCTGCTATTGATGCTTCTGGATTAGATTGATTATGAACAAATGCCTTGTACTTACACAGGTTTCATTCAATAGGATACATCCAACGCAAATGAGTCGGGTCCCCAAGATTAATCTCATCTGCTAAATGGATAGGCAAATGTGTCATTATATCAAAAAAGGTTGGAGGAAAAATCTTTTCAAGGCAACATTCTATACCTGTGATTTCTGCCTTCAATTTATCAAGATCCCTTTTTCTTATAACCTTACTACATATGGCTCTGAAATAGTTTCCCAACCTAATCAAGGCAAAGGACACATTCTTGGGTAACACTTTTCTAACCGCAACCTAGAGCAAGTAATGCATTATGAAATGAGCATCATGGCTCTTGTATCCTGATACTTTCATCTCCTCTATTTGCACACGGCGTGATACATTAGAGGCACACCTTTTTGGTAATTTGGCATTTTCTAAAACAGTGCAAAACAACCTTTTATCCTCTGGCTTCATGGAGAAACAGGCTTTAGCCACATGAACTTTTCCATTATTATCATCTTTTAATGGTTGAAGTTCTTTGCGTATCCCCATCTCATGAAGGTTATAGCGAGCATTTATATGATCTTGGACTTTCCAAGTATATCCAGCAAAGTCCCAAGCAAACTATCACATATATTCTTCTCTATGTGCATCACGTCAAGATTGTGCCTCAATTTATTATGTGCCCAATATGGAAATTCAAAAAATATGGATTTTTTTCCATGGACCATCATCCTTTCGTTTTCTTTTCTTTTGGTGCTTTCCAAAAATATTATTGAATTCACATAGCTCTTCAATAACTTCTACACCTGATAAGGGAGTAGGTGCAGCTTTATGCTCCTCCTCACCATCAAATGATTTTTTATCTCTTCGAAATGGATGATCAGGAGACAAAGTTGCCCGATGACCCAAGTAACACATCTTATGACTATGTTTGAGATACTGGGAGCAAGTATTGTAATTACAAGTGGGGAATGCCCATATCCCCTTGGTGCTCCATCCAAAAAGCATTGCCAGTGCTGGAAATTCACTAATTGTCCACAACAAAGTTGCACGCATTGTAAATATTTGGTTAGTTTCTGCATCATGTGTTTCCATTCCCATTTTCCATAGTTCCTTCAACTCTGCAATTAGTGGTTGTAGGTACACATCTATATCATTTCTGGGAGACGATGGACCTGGAATGATCATTGATAAAATTATATACTCTGGCTTCATGAAAATCCATGGTGACAAATTATATTTCATTAACATAACTGGCCAAGTGCTATGGGAAATGCTCATGGTTCGGAATGGATTGAAACCATCGCTGGAAAGACCCAATCTAAAATTACAAGGATTTTTAGAGAACTCGGGGTGTAAGGATTCAAAATCCTTTCAAGCTTCCCGATCAGCAGAATGTCTTAAATTTTCATCTATGGGTCGTTCAGTAGCATGCCATCTCATAGCTACAGATATTTCAGAACACATGAATATCCTCTGAAGCCTAGGCTTTAAAGGAAAGTACCTTAAAACTTTAGCTGGGATTTTAGTGTTCTTATTAGTCAAGTCTTCAAGAACATTCTTCCTTCTAGAATATCCACATACAGAGCAATTATCTATCTTTGCATTGTCATTCCAAAATAAAATGCAATCATTAGGGCATGCGTGAATTTTTTCATAATGAAGACCCAAATCTTTTATCACCTTTTTTGCCTTGTTGAAAGACTCGAGTAGTTAAGCAAACGAAAATGCCTCTTTTATCAAGTCTAACAAGTTTGAAAAGGCAACATTACTCAACCCGTGAATGCATTTAAACAAGTACAACCGAATGGTGAAACTCAGCTTAGAAAAATTCTTACATCCCGAATACTAATTCATGTTTCCCTTCTTCCACTAATTTAAAAAATCTTTTTGCATCTTCAGATGATCCCTCTCTCACTCCTTCATGCCTAAGGTCATCTTCTATATTTTTAAAAGTATCATGAGGTAGTTTACCAATATCGTCATGCATGTCGGAAGTTTCATCGTCATTGGTTGGATGTGGCATATTTCTTGAGGAAAAATCCTTCTCCATGAAAAACCCATTTGGTGTATCCATGAACAAACCCATGACAAATCAAGTGATCCTCCACCACATTTTGATAATGTCAATAACGATTAAAGAATTTTTTTCAAGGGAATAATATTTCATTTCCTTGAGAAGCTCGTTGAAATTCCTTAGCAAGAAAATCATTCACTCCATGAATATACTCATCGGTGGATCTTCGGAGATTCATCCAACCTTTATCTCCAATATCCATCGAATATCCTACTTGACACGATCAAAATATCAAAATGAAAATTCAAATAGTAAATTTCAGTAGTATCAAGAGAATAAAACAAAGAAATGCTAGTCATACATTTCATTATATATTTAGTTATTGCAACAAAACATTAGTCTGAAATGTGCAGTTAAGTAATTTGAAATGTGCATTTTGACATAAGGATACTAAAAAAATTGCAACATGAATTGATAAGTATGACTATAGAGCATGAATTTGATATGTTTGGCATGAGAAACTAAATAAAATTATTTTGTATGTAACCTTGTCAAGCTGCACTTACTGTTGACTATTATAATTCGATAAGTAGGTTCTTGTCCTCTATATGATTAATTTCGCAATAAAAATATAGTATACTTTTATTCTTTTAATTCTTTTAACGTTGTTGTTGTAGCTAGGTTACTTACTCTTTTGTTTAGTTATTAATATATTTGTACTATGAAAAGTACTAAGCTTACATTATTAGTATTATAACTTAAATGCAATTGTTATATTTCAAATTTTATGTAACTTATTCCCTATTTTTATAAAGTAATCTGCTTATGAGAAATATTTAAGTCATGACTACTAAGCATTATTAAAAGATGAAATTTCAAGATTAGTGAGTTTTTTTGCTTAAAATTCAATAGAAGCTTTTGTTGAGCACCAAAATATTAGCTTCAGAGGTGTTGAAGAATGGATACACTTTGGAAGTATGCTATCATTTTGGGAAAAGATGACAAGAAGAGTCAATATGGAGTGATTGGAGTCTAATAAAAATTTAATTGGTCTCATGATACTATCGCTGCTTCTGCCAATATAAGTTGGTAGTGAATATCACAAACACCTAGGTAGAGCTAAGTGTTTGGTGTTTTGAAACCTTGAGCATGAGAAATTGATTCCTACTATTAGAAAGTTTGTGAGTTCATGTATATTTTGGTGAAGGGGGAGGAATTAGGGCTTTAGGAGTTGGTGAATATTGAATTATTAAGAAATATGATAAAGAAGATCTCTAAATAGTTAGCTAAGATAATAACGATAAGGCATCACCTTTTCATGATGAGAACATTCTTTCCACAACTACATGTAGGTCAATCTCAAGATGATTTCTTAAAAATATATTATGTGAAAACACCTTAAAGGTAAAGGTAGTTCATTCTTTTTCATTGTTATTCACAAAATGTGTAGTAACTTATGAATATATGCACCACATGCATCTTCACAACTCACAACTCATAAAATATGTAGTAACTTATTAATTTTTTGTTTCAATAAAGTTTGTATTTTTAACTTGAGATATATTAAATATTGATAGAAGGTATTGACTATAATGAATATAGCAGTGAAGGCTATAGAGATTAGTTTTTCCAGTCGCTACTCATGACATTTAGGGACCATAGTAGGACATACAAAAACAGAGTAACACATATAAAATAATTGTAGCACGTCTAAGAACTGAAGAAAATAGAAAAGAAGAAGACAAAAAAGTGTAACCCAGCCCCAACAGTGTAGTCGACTAATAGTAAGAAAAAACAGAAAAGAAAAAGAGAAGAAGAGGAAGAAAAGAAGAAGCAGCAGCAATAAAAACATACCTTCAGGAGTTGAAGTAGTAGCGGAAAAGAGGAAGAAGTGCTGCAGTGAAATCATAAGTTGAACGAGTCACACTTATGTTTTTACAAAACATATTAAAATTAAAATCATAGATATCACTTAACCAAAAGGTATACTAATTAAAATTTAAGATTAAAATAATTGATATCAATAAAACTAATACTATGCAATGTGTTATAGATAAAAGAACTGATCTCCTCTGTTGATGAACTCTTCTCAAATGGCAAGATCCTCCCTGTTGAAGTCAAGAAACCGACACCTTTAAATAAATCAACCAATCTGAGCCAAAATCTTTGCAAAAACAACCTAAAAAATCACTTCTTGAAAATGGTATGGAAAATATAAAGAAGAAGAAGATCTTAAAACAATTCTTGTCCACTGATCTTAATGATGAAGAAGAAGAAATAGAGAATAAGCTTCAACAAGCAAAACCGTTCTGGCAATTAGAAGAAGCAGCACTTTGAATTATTAAAACAGTCAAAATAATATATTTTTACATTTTCTAACCAGAAGCAACTCAACTGGTTCAGCTCCAATTCAAAAAACTATATCAACTTATAAAACTGAAAATATCAGTGAAAGCAAAAATATCTAGAATTAGAGCATTAAACACACAATTTGAGCTCCTCCAAATACAGATTTCTCATTCACGTACTCACAAAATAGAATCAATCTACACTAATAACCTTATAAACAAATCTATTAAGATTTTATTTTATTTATAACCCCAAAGAATTCTTCACTAAAATATTAAAAAGAAATGTTCAAAAGTATTCTTGTATATGAGGCAAATATAAACTGAAAATACATTTAGCAATTTTTTTTTGGACCAAGAGATGGAAAAGAATCAACTGTTAGCAATTCAAGACGAAAAGAAACAGGCACAGAAAACGATTATATCATCTTACAACCCCATAGTATATGTACTGCTGTCAAAAAATATTCATATCTTTCAGATAATCGACATATGTTGACACCCAATTTTGACCTTCCTATGCCTCGTCTTAGCTGCTTATTGATATATATAATGCATATTTAAAATTATCTCTTTCGCGTAATTGTTTAGTCTGCATTCATAATATTTTAATAATTAATTATCATAATTCTTAAATTTTGCATAATTATTTTAAATTATAATTCTGAAATGTTTATTTGCATTTAGTTTCAATTCATCAATTTTTTTATGTTATGTAATTAGGTCATATATGATATATGGTGTATTAACGTATGCATACATATTTTCAATTAAACAATGTTTATTTAAAAAATATAATTTACTTAGTATATAATTTATTTATATTCAATTTTGTAGTAATAACATTATATTATTTTATCATAAATTAAATTATTATATTAGCTATTTATTAATTTATTTTTACAAGTTTAGTAAATTAAAATATTTATTAATTTATTTTACAAGTGTAGTATTTTATTTTTAATTTAATAGCAGCTAATTCAATTTTCCTCCAATCTATTTAAATTCTAGCCACTTTCTATTTAATTTCATTCAATTTATTTAAAATCTGGCCATTTTCTATTCAATTTATGCTAATTTTAGTCACTTTTGATCAATTTTGGCTATTATTTAAATTCAAATCTAGCCTAAATCAATTTCTACCCAATAACCCATCCGGGTGACCCGAGATTTCGTGTATGTTTAGTTAATTTTCAGCTGCATTATTTTCTTATGTAAAGTCTTGCTCAATTGATTTAATTATGAATGATTGACTGATTTTCTCATTCCTTAAATTTAGTACATATATACCTATTTTAAGTAAATAATGATTTTATTTTATTTTATTTTATTATTTATTAATATTATTATTATTATTATTATTATTATTGTTATTATTATTATTATTATTATTATTATTATTATTTTGATATAATTGTGTTTCTACTTAATTGATTTAATTGTGTTATTTGAGGAAAATATATTCCTTGATTGATTTTAGTGAATATTTCCTCCCTTATATCCTCTAATTAACTCTATTCCTCTAGTTATATAAGAAGCATGCTCCTCTATCCTTTTGTGTGTGTGTGTATGTGGGGGGGTGGGGGGGAGGGGGGGAGAAGGATTCTTTAAACAATGTTCATTCAAACGTAACATGCTCTCTACCAATATAGCTTTGCCCTCTCTAGCCATATAATAAAAAATTGATTTTTATATTAGCATTAGAATAACTCTCCTTTAGCAAAAAATTCTACCCTTCTAGCATTGCTTTAAAATAGAGATTTTTTTTTTAGAGTTCTCTTTAATCTCCTTTGGCCGGTTAGTATACTTCCTATGTTATATTCTTATAATAGCATACTTAAATCAGTTGCATGTATTTTATCATTTTATTTTACGGATTTCTCTGAATTTGGATTTGTGATGTGTTTTAACTTTAAAATGTGATTCCCTTAAATCTAGAATTCACATATATTTGTATATGGTTGTTGTGTTTGTTCACTTGTTTAAACAGGATTCCTTTTGAAAAAAATAATACCGAGGAGCCGCTTTGGGTTTGAGTCTAAAAGAGACGAGTTACTATTTTGCAATTAGTTTTAAGTTTAATGTTATGTATTTTTATGTATTTAATTTATTTATTCTTTCGATTGTAATATTGCAACAAACTCTTAATAGTGAAAAGGGGATGTCTAAAGAGGGTAGGGGAATTATGTGTTATTTGCTCTGATTTTTCTTTCTTCTAATCTTTTTCAAACCAGTTTTATTTTTTTTAACAAAAAGAATCGCTTCATTATATTTTTATTAAAGTTATCGTCTATTTTTTTTTTTTGAAAAGAGGTAATTTATCTTATATATGAATACTATCCCTTAACATATAGTCAATGGAAAAATAAAAAGAAATTACAAGATCTAATTTCGAATTTTTAAATAAGTCGACCCGTTTCCCGGATGTAACATCAACCCAAGTTTTCTTTTATGTGTATCTATATGTAGATATTTATGTGTTTATAATTCAAAATTTGAATCTTTATTAAAATATTTTTTTAAATATACTATTATATTTGTTAATTTAAGACCGACCTCTAATCAATCTGTTGCTAAGGTTGAAGACCACGATTCATACTATCGTGTTGTCATCCCTAAAAAGAAACAAACATTTTAACTTTTCAAAAATTTTCTTTATATGTTGTTTAAAGCATTAAATGCATTCAAGTCATCATAGATTTATTCACAATTCCTTATTAATTGCTTTTACTTTGTGGTAGTTAAGATTTATATTATTTTAGTTATCATTAAAAAAAAATTATTTTGTTATATATTGCTCAATCATTTTCTTCTCGCTAGTCTAAAATTTGAACTTTAATTAGTAATATTTGTTTAACATGTAGTAAATAAGCTTGTAGACCAATTTGCTTTGATTTTCTGTGGAGATATTTACTAGTCTTAAAAATATTTTTTTTGTCTAACTAGGAAATAACTTAATCATTATTTCATCCTATAATTTTGCATTAATAAGTAAGTGACTTAATTGATTTATTTATTTTATAATAGTTTACTTTTTCTAATCACATAGCTAAGTTTAGTTTATAATAAATTAATAGACCACTTTTTATCACTTAGCAAATACCCCCACATAATAATGAATCCCGAAGGGACCCACATTTGTGGATCTCGAAAGGTGCCTAACACCTTTCTTTCGAGGTGACTTGAACCCTTACCCGACTCTGGTGACCTAGGCTAGTATAACAGACCCTTAGGTTAATACGGTGCCCTAACGCACCTCAAATCGTTAGGTGGCGACTCTTCTCTTTAAATAAACTCTTGAGAGTTGTCACATGTTAAGTTCCGCTTTCCGCGAGGAAAATGGGGTGCGACAGCATAGCAACTCTGCTGGGGATGTTTTTTAGGTTCTAACCATTACGAATATATATTTATGTGGGATTTTGTGCTTTGTTTGCATATTTATTTGTATTTTATGATTTATTTACTACATTTAGATTCACTTCTCTCATAAATATTTATTTTCCTTAATTTGAATATTAATTTCTTTATATAATTCATGTTTCTTTCCATTTATAGCTCTTTCCCTTTTGTTTTATTTGTTGCCTTGTTTAGATTAATTTCTTTACATGATTAAGTCTATTCCTTTACTTTTTATATGTTTCTTAATTGGTAAATCTTCCTTCTGTGTTGAATATTTTCTAATTTTTTTTTATTTTTTGTCTTATTTCAATTATTCTATTTCCGTGTACATATCTTTATTTTCTTGTTTATGTGATGCACTTTTCATAATATCCCTGACATTTACTTATCTGTTAATTGTTATTGAACATTATCTCTTTGATATTTTATGACTAACAAATTTGTTATTTGATTTACTTATTTACCTATCCCTTTACTTAAGATATTTGTATTTTATTACTCCTTTATCAGCTGTATATTTTGGCTATGGTTTTTCTTAATTTGTTATGTGTTACTGTCTTCTTATAATTGTCATTCCGTTCATACTCCCCCACTCGGTAACCTCTCACTATCACACACTTGATAACGGTTGCGTGGTTTCACGGTCGTTATCTATTAAAACACCCCTAAGGATTGCCTTATGATTTGGTCGATCAGCAGTGCGTCGACGGTCATGAGCTTCCTGACTCTCAAGTTGTCTGCTTGAGGGAACCGTGTCTAAACCCATTCTTATTCTTAGATCTTGATCTTGTATTCCTTTACTAAGGAATACATATCATCTCAAACCTAGGGAGTCGTGACGCCCATGTCGTGTCAAGATTGATAGTGAAACCTTACTTTTGAGTCCCGAGGGATTTTTAATCCCGAAAAGGACGTATGCATAATCTATGTGCATTTTTAAAAATGTCTAAGCTTAATTTTATCTTCTTTAAATTAATTGGGTGTCCTTACTAAATATCCCTTTTCCTTATTCTCTTTATTTGTCTTCGTGTTTGAATTATTTTTCTTCTATGTAAATCCTCTTCCTTATTCCCTTTATTTGTTTCCTTGTTAAATTATTTTTTTTTCATGTTTAATCTTTTTCCTCATTCCTTTTATTTATTACCGTAATTAAATTATTCTTCCTTTCATGCTTGATTTTTTGTTATTTATATAGTTATTTTCTGTCTGTGATCCATTATATTGTTGTCATATTTAAATTATTTTATTTATCATGTTAATCTCTCTATTTTTCCTTTTGTTTGTTTCTTTAAAGGATTAATTTACTTCCACGATTAAATTCTTTATTTGTTTACTTAAATAACTAATTTTTTTGGTTGTGTTAATTGCTACGTATATATCTTATTTGCTTGATTATTTATTTTCTATATGACCTACCCCATTTTTTCTAGATTATTAAGCTTTGGATGACTACAAAATAACTTTGTGCTTATTGCTAATAATTTTATATTATTGCTTACCTTTACTCTTTTAGGTCCAAAATATCAAAATCTTAAGACCTAATCAAATTATCTTCCTTTCTCTGAATCATAATTCTCATTTCTTTCTAAAAATTAAATGACTTTCTACTGATTTCATAATTACATCAACTCACTATATTTGAGTTTCCTCCTGAACTTTCTAGCGTGAACACAATTTTTTTTAAATAATTTTGTTCACCATTCTTATAGCATTTTCGCCCCATGCCTAAGAGATATCGTGCGAATACTATCATTTTTTGATATTCTTACCTTTTCATAATATATAAAATTTTCTATTCTCATATGCCTCTACAACTTATTTAACACCATCCAAGCACTCTACTTTTATTCTTCCCCTCAAACGTTATCATTTTTCATCACCATCCGAATTTCTTCAAGTCTCAATTCTGAACTACGTTGGACCTGATTCCCGTTTAAGAGGGATAGTAGGCGCCCTTATGGGGTTCGGTCTATATCTTAATAAAATTTCCTTCCCTTTTCCTTTACCAACTGGGGTAGAATTTTTGAGAGGACCTCAAAAATTCAATAGATCGAGCGTTTCTACGTAACTGGGGCAGAATTTTTGAGGGGACCTCAAAAATTCAGAACTTCGTGTCATTTGCAAAAGGAGTTTACGTTATGTTCTACACTGGGGCAGAAATTTTGAGAAGGATCTCAAAATTTCATCAAGGCTCAGTCAAATCAAGAAATTGATTCCCAAATAGAACATCTATTGAAAGACGTGACATCCAGTCTGATCATCAAGCTCATGAGATCGGGATAGCAACGGATAAATAAAGGCACAAATCAGTCTTCCCCATTTTAATCTTATGATTTTTCTTTGAGCACAGGAGCAACAGGTACGAAGTTTGCAATCATTCTATATATCATCTGGATTTACAAAGGTATTCATTATCAACTACAAAGCTTGAAGTTTGTCCATGAACGGGGTTAAGCGCTACCCTCTTAGTAAGTTACTTAAAGCTGAACGTTGTTTATTTAAAGCTAAGTATTAATATTTTGATTTCTTTAAGGGCTAAGCATTGTCCTATGGGTTAAGCACTATCTTAACTGTTTCTTTAAGGACTAAGCATTGTCCTATGGGTTAAGCACTACCCTCTGATTTTTAAAGGCTAAGCATTGCCTCCTAAAATTTGATCGGATTAAGCGCTTTCGTTTCAAATTTATCCGAGCTAATCGTTAACTTTGTGAAATATTATCTCATTGCTTATTAACTAATCATTTTATCCAGTATTTTTAAGAAAAGTTTGCAGGCTACTATTGCGTTATTCTTACAATATTGAATCGAGTCACTATCAGGCCACTTTTGAGATTCCACGCTCTTTGTTATTCTTATGCTACTCTCTGCTACTTTTAACCTATTATCATCGTGCTACTCTCATTCTTGTGATTTTGGATGAGTTAAGCTTTACCCTCCAAGCTTTTAAGGGCTAAGCATGGTCCTACAGTTTTACGTCGTTTGGGTAAAGCACTACCCTAACAAAATTATCCGAGCTACGATTTGTTCTCGAAATTTATACATTATGTAGTTACCTTTGCCCATCACTATTTATTTATTTAGTTTTTCACTTTCAAGCTCATATTCGCATTTTAAGCCCGTGATACGCATTTTAATATATGCATTTGAGCCGTATTTGCATATGATATACATTTATATATACATCTGAGCCCGTGGTATACATTTTGACATATGCATCTGAGCCCGTATTTGCACTTAAGCCCATATCTGCATTTTAAGTCTATAACATATAATATGCATTTTTTGATATACATCTGAGAACTCGATTGCATCTTAAGCCCTTGATATAGATAATATATGCATTTTGAGCCCATATTTGCATATTAAGCCCATGATATACATTTTTTATGCGTCTGAGCCCGTGTTTGCATTTGATATACATTCGAGCCTGATTCTGCATATCGAGCCCTTGATATACGAAATATATGCATTTTGAGCCCATATTTGCATATTGAGCCCATGTTTGCATTTTGATATATATTTGAGCCCGAATCTGCATATCGAGCCCTTGATATATGAAATATATGCACTTTGAGTTCGTATTTGCATATTGAGCCTGTGATATATATTTTTTATATATTTTGATATACAGTTGAGCCCGCACCTGCATTTGAGCCCGTTATTTGCATTTCAAGCCGTTTATGCATTTCAAACCCGTTAATTGCATTTCAAGCTCGTTTATGTATTTTGAGCCCGTTATTTACATTTCAAGCCCATTTTATGCATTTTTGAGCCCGTGGTTGCATTCTGAGCCCTATGACTTATTTGCATTGAGCCAGAATAAATCAAAATTTTCGATTGAGCTATTGAGGCTCTCGAATAATTTGCTTTCTTTGAATTAGCATTCTTCATCTCATCCGGAGGCGTCACGGTCTAAAGGCATCGTTTTATAGCCTGCGGGTATCATTTCATAGCCCGAGGATTTACTTTTCAGTTTATCATGCTCCTAAGGCGTCATAGTCTAAAGACGTCATTTTCATGGCCGGCGGACATCATTTCATGGCCTATGAAATTTATTTTGCTTATCCCCAAGACATCATGGTTTAGAGACATCATCCTTTTATCTCAAAGCAAAACTTTCATTGTCTAAAGGGAACTTGCATCATGTTTAATTGTTTGCATCAATTTATTTTATGAAGTATTTGATGCATATGCTTTAGTTGTTTGCCTACGCGAACGTCGAAGAATAACAAGCTACGGATGATAACGCCTTTCCTATTATCTTCTTGACTTATCCCTAATTTTTGAACCTTATTCTCACCTGGCTCATTTTGTAATGCATTCTAAATCTTGTTGATTCATACTACCTCATCCTTATCCAAGCCTCGTGTTATCAATTTTTAGGGATCTCGTTCTTCCCTAAATCTAGAACTACACACGGCCTGATTCTCGTGAGACCCGAGATATGTAGGCGACTTGATACCAAAGTCTCGGTCGCGACATCTACATCACTCTATTTTCTTTCATCTGGCCCCACCGAAAACTTTTCCTTCAATCGGACAATTTTTTCCCGAGCAAAGAGGGACAACTGTTGACACCCAATTTTGACCTCCCTACGCCTCGTCTTAGCTGCTTATTGATATATATAATGCATATTTAAAATTATTTCTTTCACGTAATTGTTTAGTCTGCATTCATAATATTTTAATAATTAATTATCATAATTCTTAAATTTTACATAATTATTTTAAATTATAATTCTGAAATATTTATTTGCATTTAGTTTTAATTCATCAATTTTCTTATGTTATGTAATTAGGTCATATATGGTATATTGTGTATTAACGTATGCACACATATTTTCAAGTAAACAATGTTTATTTAAAAAATATAATTTACTTAGTATATAATTTATTTATATTCAGTTTTATAGTAATAACATTATATTATTTTATCATAAATTAAATTATTATATTAGCTATTTATTAATTTATTTTTACAAGTTTAGTAAATTAAAATATTTATTAATTTATTTTACAAGTGTAGTGTCTTTTTTTTTTTAATTTAATAGCAGCTAATTCAATTTTCCTCCAATCCATTTAAATTCTAGCCACTTTTTATTCAATTTCCTCCAATATATTTAAAATATGGCCACTTTCTATTCAATTTATGCCAATTTTAGTCACTTTTGATTAATTTTGATTATTATTTAAATTCAGATCTAGCCTAAATCAATTTCTACCCAATAACCCATCCGGGTGACCTGAGATTTCGTGTATGTTTAGTCAATTTCCACCTGCATTATTTTCTTATGTAAAGTCTTGCTCAATTGATTTAATTATGAATGATTGACTGATTTTCTCCTTCCTTCAATTTAGTACATATATCTTTTTTAAGTAAATAATAATTTTTTTTAATAATAATAATAATAATAATAATAATAATAATAATTAATTATTATTATTATTATTATTATTATTATTATTATTATTATTATTATTATTATTATTATTTTGATATAATTGTGTTACTACTTAATTGATTTAATTGTGTTATTTGAGGAAAATATATTCCTTATAATAGCATACTTAAATCAGTTGCATGTATTTTATCATTTTATTTTACGGATTTCTCTGAATTTGGATCTGTGATGTGTTTTAACTTTAAAATGTGATTCCTTTAAATCTAGAATACATATATATTTGTATATGGTTGTTGTGTTTGTTCACTTGTTTAAGCAGGATTCCTTTTGAAAAAAACAATACCGAGGAGCCGCTTTGGGTTTGAGTCTAAAAGAGACGAGTTACTATGTTGCAATTAGTTTTAAGTTTAATGTTATGTATTTTTATGTATTTAATTTATTTATTCTTTCGGTTGTAATATTGTAACAAACTTTTAATAGTGAAAAGGGGATGTCTAAAGAGGGTAGGGGAATTATGTGTTATTTGCTCTGATTTTTCTTTCTTCTAATCTTTTTCAAACCCGTTTCATTTTTTTTTACAAAAAGAATCGCTTCGTTATATTTTTATTAAAGTTATCGTCTATATTTTTTTTTTGAAAAGAGGTATTTTATCTTATATATGAATAATATCCCTTAACTTATAGTTAATGGGAAAGTAAAAAAGAAATTACGAGGTCTAATTCCGAACTTTTAAATTAAGCCGACCCATTTCCCGAATGTAACATCAACCCAAGTTTTCTTTATGTGTATCTATATGTAGATATTTATGTGTTTATATTTCAAAATTTGAATCTTTATTAAAATATTTTTTTAAATATATTATTATATTTGTTAATTTAAGACCGACCTCTAATCAATCATTGCTAAGTTTGAAGACCACGATTCATACTATCGTGTTGTCATCCCCAAAAAGAAACAAACATTTTAACTTTTTAAAAATTTTCTTTATATGTTGTTTAAAGCGTTAAATGCATTCAAGTCACCATAGATTTATTTATGGTTCCTTATTAATTGTTTTTACTTTGGGATAGTTAAGATTTATATTATTTTAGTTATCATTAAAAAAAATTATTTTGTTATATATTGCTTAACCATTTTCTTCTCGCTAGTCTAAAATTTGAACTTTAATTAGTAATATTTGTTTAACATGTAGTAAATAAGCTTGTAGACCAATTTGCTTTGATTTTCTGTGGAGATATTTACTAGTCTTAAAAATATTTTTTTTGTCTAACTAGGAAATAACTTAATCATTATCTCATCCTATAATTTTGCATTAATTAATAAGTGACTTAATTGATTTATTTATTTTATAATAGTTTATTTTTTCTAATCACATAGCTAAGTTTAGTTTATAATAAATTAATGAACCACTTTTTATCACTTAGCAAATACCCCACATAATAATGAATTCCGAAGGACCCACATTTGTATATCTCGAAAGGTACCTAACACCTTTCTTTCGAGGTGACTTGAACCCTTACCCGACTCTGGTGATCTAGGCTAGTATAACAGACTCTTAGGTTAATACGGTGCCCTAACACACCTCAAATCGTTAGGTGACGACTCTTCTCTTTAAATAAACTCTTAAGAGTTGTCACATGTTAAGTTCCGCTTTCCGCGAGGAAAATGGGGCGCGACAACATATTCTTCTGAAGCTTATCAAAGTCACACCCCTTAGATATATATAAATCTAAAGAACACTATATGCAAGTGCTACACAGCTCAACAGCACGATTTGCACAAAATTTTAATTCTGTTAGTTGCAATACCAAGTTCTAAGGATCACAAGAATTAGAGGTACAACACTAAAAGTCATGTTCAGGCAATCAGTACTCCCTCCATCCTATGATCTGATTGTCCTATGTAATTTCCGATGGGTAACGTCTGACCAATTTTCAGATGCAACTCAATAAAAATCTGCACACGAGTTTAACTTCTATATGTTGACAGTGTGAATTCTTTATCAACAGTCAGTGCACTTGCTAATTCTTTATCAACGGTCAGTGCACTTGCTGAGGAGTTACCCGTAACACTGGAATTACGGGCAACTTAACAACTTTACAATGTTCCATATTCGTATAAATTTATTAAATTTCTTTCATAAAATTGAAACCCAGCTTCTTAAATATCAAATTTGCTCAAACTCATAACTAACAGCAGATATTCTTCGAATTTCTATCAGATAATTTTCATCGAGAATTCACAAATCTACCCCAAATATGAGATTAAAACGCTGAACCACCAATAGACAAATCACATACATAAATTAGAACAAAAAACATAACTTTCATAGAAACCCATTTGTGTATCCTTTAAGCTTTTTCAAAACCCTTCAATGGAGTTTCTGATTTTAAAGAATAGTTGTAGCATTAGAAATGCATCAAAAATCTAGAGTCAGAGGGAACTTAAAATTTATGGAATAGATAGAATGAACACACCTTTACATATAAAAAGTGAAAAAAAAAAGACTGTTGGAGAAGAAGAGTTTCGCTGAAGAAGAACACCGCTATATTCTTACAACACCGTCGGAGAAAAGTCTTCACCGGAGAAGAAGACCGCTGGAGATGAAGACTGCCCTTCACCGGAGGAGAAGACCGCAGAAAAAAATGCCTAGGTCAGATTGGATGTGGAGAAGATGGATGTGCTTAGGTCTCAAAATATTGATTGTAAAGAGAGAAATAACTTATTTTAGCTTTAGAATTTTATTTTAGCTCTTTTAGATATAATTTTTAATGAAAAAAAAAATTCGCGGGCTCACAAAAAGTAATGGAGGGAAAAATTATTAGTGGGAAATAAATCGTAGCAATAATATTTTTTCCAAAATTAACCGTTGCCACAGAGTAGCCTATTGCAACGATTACCATATCTGTTGCCATAGATACATTTTAGCTACGGTTGCAGGGATAACGCGACGGTTTATTATTAGAACCATTCTATTAGATTCAAGGATATATTGCAATGGTTTTAACCGTTGTAACAAATAATCTATTGCAACGGTTATAAAACTATCGCTAATTAATTGTTCAATATGTCAAATTTCTAGTAGTGTTAATTCGCGACACATCATATACCTAATAGGATCTATGGTGGGATTGTTATCTTCACTGATGCAATTTTTCAAAGGGACAAGGAAAAGCCAAGTATTAGTATGGCGGCTATGGATTAGTATCCCTATTTAATTTGTAGGGAAGACCATAATCGATGAATCACTAGTAATTCGGGAGGCTTTGGATAAAACGCTACAAAAAGGTTGGTCAAAGGTTCATATATTATCAGATGAAAAGAATGTGGTACAAATGTTACAAAAAAATTGAGGATATCTTGAAAAATAAATACCACTCGCAATGATATATGACAATAGATGACCTTTTTAGAAGAAATCAAAATTATATATATTTCTCGAACATGGATGTATTAGCTTATAATCTAGCTAGAGTTTCTATTTTTGATTTGCATAGAATTTTTTGAGATTCTAATTTTTCAAATTGAATCGTAAATGATACAAAAATGTCTTATGAACATCTAAAATATATTATGAAATAATATAATAACGTGGTTTACCGGGAAAAAAAAAATTCCAATTTCTAATAGACTTTCTCCCTTCCTCCAATATTCTTTTCTTTGCTGGCTCCTTCGCTATTCTTCCCCTTCTTTGTTCTGTTTTTTTTATACTGTCTGACTTTTTTATAACCCTCGGTTTTTATAATAATATATATTATAATTAGTCAAAAAATTTAGAATTAATTTTTATATTAATATTTTATTATATATCAATTAAATAATATTTAAATAAATGATACTTTTATTTAAAAAATTGACTGTAGCACTTTTTTTGTCTAAGCAAAGGGTAGGGCAAGAAAAGTGATCTTAGACTATCCATTTCAATTTCCAACTCTTTAATTTATTTCCTTTTTTATTTTAATTTCTTCTTTTTAATTTATTTTTTATTTTTATTATTTTTAGTCTCTTTTTAATTTTATTTTTAAACATTTTTGTTTATATTTTAAATTTATATGTGTGTGTATGTGTGTGGGTGTGTATTATACACACACATTTCTCTAACCTTTATTTTTTATGTTTTCAAATAATTACTCGTATATTTTTTTATATTTGTTCATTTATTATAATTGTGTTATTATTCTAATTTTTTAAATTATACCTTTTAATATTAGAAAGAATGACTCTTAACAAATTTGACTTACATTGAGAGATGTTATTAAAGTTGAATTTAGTTGTTGAATGATGTTGTAGACTTATATTTTTCTTTTATTTTGAATTATCTATACTTAAATTAAGTTGGAGCTTATTTTTTATTCTAATTGAATTTGACATGAGAATATTATGTTACTTTCTTTAATTTTAAATTTATGTATTTTCTTATTTCAATTAATTTATTTTAGTATTGACCTTTTATTTTATTGCATATCGTTCATTTTAGTCAGAATTGCTAAATTACTTTAGTTATAAAATTATAGTTGAAAATATTGATATTTTTTTGTCAAACATGCTTATATGATGTTTACAAAATACGTGTTTTTAGTTTTTATATAACAAATCAACTAAAAATATATTAAAAGAGTTTTTAAAATTTATATATATATATATATAAGTATAAAATTATTGGATACTATATTTTCAAGAAATAATATGTCACACCCCTTTTCTTTCTCCCCCATTTAAAGGAGGATTTTAAAAGAATTTTTTTTCAATAAAAGTGACATTTTGAAAAGGGATTATTTATTTACAAAGTTGCCACTTGGAATTGAGTTTTGGTGTTCTAAGTCACCTTATTGAATCCCTAATCAAAAGGAAAGTTTGACTCTAAGGTGTTTGGTCTATGGACTAGAAATTCGAGTGACGAATTCTATTGACTGAGGGGAAGGTATCAGGCATCCCTCAAGTCTCGTGGTTCTAGCACGATCGTTTTATTGACGTATATCTGGCTTACATTAATTCTTGGATAAAATAAGTTTTGTTTGTCTTATATTGCTATTTTCTTGCCTACCTTGCTTACTTATTCCTTCTCTTTTTGTGAATGGTTTGAAATTAAGTTGCAACCCGTTACGTTCTCTCATAATTATTTAATAAATATGTAATTATTAAAGCTTGTGTAATTTTATATAATTACATCTACAATTAAATATATAATATGAAATATATGTATTACATCAATAAAATTATACCTATAAATGGTTGTGATAAATGTGATACAGGTACAGGAAATTGTTCCTGTGACAACCTGGATTTTTATAAATTACAGTCTCAGTTTAATAATCAAGCTTAGAATCAAGAGAACTAATATGTTCCCCCAAAACTTTAACATATAAAGACAAATAATTATTTTGAGAAATCAAATTATTAATTTCTTTTATACCTTTGCTAGCAACATCATCATCAATAAATTTTTGAAAAGCAGCAAAAGTAATACCAGTATTATTTGGTAAAATAAAAGGATTTTGTGGAGGATAAATACTCGTTATAAGATTGCCATTATTTTCTTGATAGGTTCTTTCAAGAACTTTAATATATAAGGGCATGTAAGTGCTTATAAACCAAGGAGCAAAATATATAATTTGATTATGTAAAGCACAAGTTTCATAAAACTCTTGGGAAATATTCCTTTTGTCATCAATGCTATAAAATTCAGTATACCAGTTTTTAAAACTTTTCCACTTATCTTGACAAAATTCATTTAAAATATGTTTTCTTGCCGGAGATCCCGGACTAAAATCAATTTGGAACTTAATCATTTAAGTTTTATTAAAATCAAAATCCATATCGGATAAAGTAGGAATATCCTTGTCAGAATTATCATCTCTAACAATATTATTAGAAACCTTTATATGTTCAACACGCTTATTATTATCAGCCGTGTTTATCGTATGGAGAGTGGCAACACGATTTAATCTGGCCGGACCATAGATCGGTTCTAAAGGATCAATATATGAATGTCCTGCAGATGTAGATAATCTTCTACTACCAGTATAAGAACGCCTGTAAGGTGTTAAAGACTTATTGTCCTCAAACTGAATACAAATTCTACCTTCAGGAGTTTGACTAACATGTGAATATTCACGATTAGTAACATCATCAGATTGTTGACTCGGAGATATAACAGAGTCTAAAATCCAAGTAGAAGGGAAATCAATTTCATCCCATCCAATAAGTCTCCTAGTGGTGACTTTGGACTTAGCAAAATTTGTTTCAAAAATCATAGTCTCATTTGACATATCTGTCAATTTACATCGAGGAGTAAGAGTGGACAAAAACTTATAATAAATTCTATAAGATAAACATATAAGTTCTGATCCAGGAGCATAGTTATAACCATGAGTCTTAACATTTAATGTTAAAGCATCAAGAATATTGACATCAGATAAGGATAATTGCAAATTTGGTTGAGTATTGAAATATACGGGACCATATGCCACCGTAGATTCAATAGAACCCAAAGAGACTGTCTAAAATTTAAATTTCTAGCATCTCTTAAAGCAGCCATAAAAGATTCAGGTAACCCTTTAAGGGTTAATGACTTAAAAGCAATTTGAACTAAGCCTATATGCATGAAGCTATATTTTTTATAAAGCATAATATCACGTTCATTCAATAAACGAACAGTTTGTTCAGAAGAATTTAAAGCAAGAGACTGCTCAGTAGTTTTTATCAACTGTTTAGAAGATAATCTATCAAAGAAACCATAATCATAGATTGTATGAATAGGAACTTGTGGAATAGTCCACTTGTTTAATAAATCAAGATTTTGAGGTATATCAACCTCTTCAAGTCTAGTATTTTTAATACTATTTTCTCCAATATTCATAACAATAATATATCTATGTTGAATACCATCATACTTTAAATCTCATAAAATAATTTAGGCTCTGATACCATGAAGGCAGGATCTTTCGTTGCCGGCGGTAGTTCGCTCGACGGTGATAGACCTTATCCAAATAGTACCCTTGTCTTCAAACAAGAATCAAAACAAAGAGAGATTATTATCTGATCTGTATAAAAATTTAGTATATAGATTAATAGCTGTATGGTAATCTTTCACCGAAGCATGGGGCCTGTCTGAGCAAAGAATACTGCCGGATCTTGAGACCATGTGTACAGGATACCTTTTTAGGGGCTCCCCGGGATAACAACAGCCCTAAACAACTCCAATAAATGGGCTTTTTCACCGGGCAACTGTACGTAGCCACTAAGGCGAATCCAAGATCTACACTATTCTTGCCGACTGTACCACCATTTCCGAACCAAGCTATCAACACTAACACTAAATCTTTAAAGTTCACATAATAAAATCTCTTGATTTTAATAAAGTCTAGTTCATCTTTATGAAGATTCAAGCAGCATGATATTCAACATAGATAGATGTTTAGCCGGCTATAAGTCCGGCCATCGGAATATAAATAGTATAACTAGAAATATAAATAATACCTGTGAACAACTGTTTTGTGCCCAAAAGTTGGACGGTTTTCTTGATTTATCTTTACAAAAATTATCGGGAATTACAAAAGAAGAACTATGGAGATGAGAGGAGACTATGAGAGAATGAAAAACTAGAACTGAAAAGAAAAACTTGGTGCTCTAAACAATTGAGCAAATGCCTCTTTATAGGCGAAAAGAAAACAAAAGGAATCTGTGAATAGTAAAACGGGTTTCATGTGGGTCCGTTAACAGTAAATTTACTGTGGAGAAACAGTATTTATACTGTTGTGAGGTCACGGGAGCATATCCCCATTTTTTCCTTTGAATGTTTAACCTTCGTCTTGTCTTGTAAGGCCGTCTCATTATTTGGCTGGCCTTTTTCCCTGAAAGATTATCATCCTTCGTGCAAATTCTTCATCTTCTTGATCCGCTTTATTTCTTTCTTCTTGTATAATTTTTTCGGCCGCTGCTAAAATTGACTCGGCGCTGGTGCTTTCTTCCTTTTGAGAGTCCTGGTATAGGGACTGACTGTTATGACTGTCCATAGAGGCATCAGTTTTATCTGATTTCCCAGAAATTTGTTCCATAAGATTTTGTCTGACTTGTTGCAGATATTCTTCGATTTTATCAAGCTTTGCTTCTGCATTATCAGACTGATACATTATTTTTCTGGCAATATGTTTTAACGGGGCATCCTCCATGTTGATATTATTCTTTTGAGAGGAATATTCCTTTAATCACTTTTCTATCATATCCAGTGTTTCTTGACCAAATAGTTGATCTGTTTCAGGATTTATCCTTATCATTTTGTCCCAAAAATTATTATGGTATACCCTGTAAACACATGGAATGTGCTCATCGGTGAACCCGCACTCCGGGATCCATTTATGAATCCAAGGAATGGAAAACTCTATAAAAAATAGATCTGCCCAATTTTTTCGGGCCAACTGACTTGCGACTTTTGATATAATGAGTCTAAGTCTGGAGAAATATTCATCCATTGGTCATATAAAACCTTGAATTGTTTTAGTAGGATGGCTACAGTCGGCCCGTGATAGGACCACCAGGTTATAAACCAGTTAGGAATATGATTCCCAAATACCTTTGAACACACTTTGATGAACCAGGTGTGTTTATGCTTGTCATTGTTATGATAAAGAGTGTATTTGAATGCCTGGATATAATCCTAGTAGGTGGCCATTATATTAGCCCCATTTTCTAACTCGATGGGTCTTTCCCTCATAGAGGAGAGCCCCCAATTTTCTCCGGATATAATCCGTTTAATGATAGATTTTGAGAAATTTATAATTCTCTTGTCTTTAGCGTCTTGGAAGTGAGATATCTCTACGCTTCCTGTTTCAGTTAAAATTCTTTCATAATAAGTTTGGGTCTTGTATGACTGCCCGGGAAAATATAAGTTGTCAGAGAGATATCTCTGGAGGAGTTTCCATGGGTCTGGTCCAATATCGACATTTTCGATAAGGAGTATAACTTCCCTTTTTGGACATCTTTCACAATGCTTGCTATCATCAGCATTTTCCATTGTAATACTTGCATATGTATTACTTTGCAAGTTTGGAGGGACTTGAGTTTGCATGAATTGTTGCAAAGCCTCATATAATGGGCTGTCCTTTGGAATATTTTTCATATTTATTGATCCGGATGATACTCCAGATGAGGATGCTTGAGAACTTTTCTCATTTATGAGAGTTTTGCTACCCATTCTTATAACAGGGTTGGTATAACCGCCTCTCCCTTGATTATTATTTCTTCCAGGACTTTGTCCTCTTCCTCTTCCTCCTCCTCTGTGGGAGGATGGAAGTGGCCAATTTGGCCTCATCCTGCAAACATAACAATCGTTAGTTCTTTTAAGGAGAATCTTCATTTAAATATTCTCTAGTGAGAAAATCGGGTAAGGAATTTTCAACTCCCTTTTTATACTCGATTTCAAAATCAAATGGAGCCAGTTGGGCTTGCCATCTTGCAAATATTAATTTTGAAGCATCATGCTTGAAATATTTATTAAACATAAATTTCACTGCTTGAGCGTCTGTTCTGATTTAAAACTTTTGATTATATAAATCATCTTGAAATTTCAGAACACATTTAACAATAGTGAGCATTTCATGGGCTACAGTAGCATATTTTTGTTGGGCTGTAGTCCATTTTCCCGAATAATATCTTATAAGATACTCTCGATTATCATTGGGATTAATTTACTTAAGAATACCTCCGAAACCAATATTAGAGGCATCGGTCTCTATAATTTTCTTCCAAGCTGGATTAGCGAGGGTTAGACAAGGCAAAGTGATTACCCTTTTCTTAACCTGTTTAACAATATGAGTATGGATATCATTCCAAGGCTCTTTACAGCCCTTTTTTAGCCTTTCATATAACGGGGCTAAGTCTTTAGATAAATCCTTTATAAAAGGTGATATATAATTAAGACTTCCCAGAAATCGCTGTAATTGAGTTCTATCAGATATTACATCCGGATATTTAGAAGCGAATTCTATAGCTCTTTGAATAGGAGTTATTTTCCCTTGGCAAATATAATGTCCAAGAAATCTGATATTAGTCTGGAACAAACTCATTTTTGGTTTGGAAATAACTAATCCGTTTTGTATAACAACCCTTTTAAAGATATCAAGATGCTGATAATGCAATTCTAGAGTTTTTGAATATATTAAAATATCATCAATGTAAACGATTATAAAATCCATATAAGGATTAAAAATGTCATTCATAATTTTTTGAAATTCAGAAGGAGCGTTCTTTAGGCCAAAAGGCATAACGTTCCATTCATACTGACCAAAAGGTACATTAAAAGCAGTTCTATAAGTATGTTCTTTAAATAATTGAATCTGCCAATATACTGATTTTAAATCGAATTTCAAAAATATATTTGCATCATATAAACGGGTCAGTAAATCCCTTTTATTTGGGATTGGGTATCTAATCCATTTTAATACTTTATTAAGAGGCTTATAATTGATTACTAACCTTGGCGTTCCTCTTTCCTTTTCTGCAGCATTATTGACATAAAAAGTTGTGCAGGACCAAGGTGACTTAGACGGTTTAATGAGCCCCTTTTGTAAAAGATTATCAATTTCTTGTTTACAAAATTCTACCAGTTGAGCATTCATCTGGCAAGGCCGGGACTTAGTAGGAATATTTTCCTCATTAAAGGCTTCTTCATATGGAAGAGAAACAATATGCTTCTTTCGATCCCAAAAGGCACTGGGATGATCAGCACAAATAGAAACAACAAATTGTTCAGAAATTACCTTTATTTTTTCTTGAACTTTTGCCGATAATAGAGCGTCATTAATGGTCATGCTGTAAATCTCATGTTGTAAAGAATTCATATGAAAAATCTTTTTATCAATTAAAGCATTAACATTACGTTCTAAAGGTTCAGTTATAAACTGAAACGAAATTGTTTTTCCCATATAAGTACCTTCGAAACCCGTGTTGTCGACTCTAGTAAGAGGATATATAGCTTGAATAAACGGGGTTCCTAATATAATAGGAGGAAACATTTTATCTTTTATCAAAATGAAGAAATGAGGAATACACACTTTTTGTTTACAAATATATTCATTTGGTAATTTATAATCAATTTTCATCCTATCTCCACTAGCTGAGCTAACTTTATGGGATGTTTTTTGAAAATACCTGGAGGGAATTATCCCTTCTTGAATGCAGCTAATATCTGCCCCGCTATCAATAACCGCAGTTTCGGTAATTGAAAAATTATTATCAATCAAAATAGTGCACTTAACATACCATTTATGAGAGGTCACTATTTGCATCATTCCTATAAACAAATCATCATTAGGGGAAGAAATAGCCCCTTTTGTGAAATCAGAGATTTCGTTCAAATCATTTGTTTCATTTAATAAAACTCCTTTTCCTTTATCAATAGTAATTTTTTCAATTTGATTCATTCGATGGTCTAAAATCATTTGATTTTGTTTAAGAGATTTAATCTCATTTTTTAATTTTTCAACTTCATATTTTAAATCATCCATTGAAGAAGTATAACCGGGAAGATTCATATTTTGTGGCGAGTTCTTTTGTAAAAGTCTTTTTTGAACTTCTGCCATGGAATATGGAACTTCCTCCAAAATATCTCTTTTTTGAATAGGCTTATCTGCCGATTTTGCAATAGAGGTCATACTGATAATTTTTTCTCTCAAATTATTATCAGTGACTCCTTTTAATAATTCTAAAATATTATCAGAAGTGATAGGTTTAAGTTCAAAATTATTTTGAAACTGAGACTGTAATTTATAAAAATCCAGGTTGTCACAGGAACAATTTCCTGTACCTGTATCACATTTATCACAACCATTATCATCAGGTAAATCAAATAATTTAATAGAAGCTTCAGACTCAGAGGAAGAAGTATAATCACTCTCATTTTCACTGACTGAAGTTTCATCCATGATTTTCATAATCTGTTCTTTGGATTTATCGTCCAAATCCATGGCTAGAGCTTTGATTCGCTCTTTCTTGCAATTTGGGGCAATATGACCAAATTGACCGCATCTATAACACTTAACATCATTTAAATCTCTTCCAGATGTGTCTTTAACAAATCTCTTTTCCTTGCGATGTTTTCTTCGGAAATATCTTTCCTCTTTTGATCGACGATGTCGTCTTTTACCCTTCCTTTGGTGAAATTCATCTTTATCATTTTTCCTATTCTTCTTTTTTAATGAAGAGGTTGCGGTAGCCCCTGCCATTCCGAACTGTTGACAAAAATCTCCTAGTTGGTTCTTTTCAGTTAGTCTCTGTCTTTTAAGCAGTGCATTTAGCTTTAATATCACTATAATATTAAGCATTATAATAGTATAAACTATTATAAATTTAAAATTTATTATATAATTATTTAATCAAGGGGCTAAAGAGCATACCACACACATAGCCTTTTCAAATTATTTGTTTGCATTGGTCAAGGAGCGTACTCGTACACATGATCAACATATTTTATTAGAGAGTCAAGAAGTATAACCGCACACATGACAATTAAAAATTATAATCGAAAAAATGATCAAAAAAATTATCCAAAGATAAGTTAATTTCGTTAAAGTTATGAAAAACTTTATCAATAAATTATTTATAAATGATAAGAGCAAAATAGTGCCTTAAACTCATGAACAAACTACAATTGAATAAAAATAATTACTACTTTGTTGCTATTTATTTGTTGATTAATATTAATATTGCAAATATAATAATTTTACTTTAAGATGACAAATACAACATATTTATCATCACTTAGCAAAATAAAATATAGCCGTACTTATTATAAATAAATATATAACATCAATATATAATCTAATTATATACATTGTTTAATTTTCTATATAATTTGTTTTAAAATTTATCTGCGTTAGAAAAAAAATTACTGCTCTTTCTCTTTTTTTTTTTATTTCTCTCTATTCGGTTACTTTCTTTTCTTTCTTTTCTTTTTTTTTTCCTTCTTGTGCGCTGTTACTTTTTTTAAAAGAAATTCTTTCTTTGTTTTTTTTAATTATTATTATTATTATTATTCAAAAGTTGGAGATTTAATCCCTTAAACTTCTTTTCCAATAAAGTTTCCAAATCTGCCATATTTTCAAATCTAAAATCCCTTACCTCTGGAGGGATACTAGGAGTAACTTTAGGTATCACCTCTTTTCCTTCGAACATCTGGAGATCCTGGTGAAAAATCAAGTTTATTTTGTAGATCCATACAAACCAGTTGGAAAATTCATATCAGAAAGAGTAGGCTCCATATCAGGAGTCACAATGAGATTCTCAATTTCTTCTACCAGATCTTGGATTGTAGTAGAGATATGATTCCTTTGGGACCTTTCTTTGAACTGTCTTACTACCTCAGTCATGGTATAACCTTTATTTGGAGAGGTAATTCCTTTTGAAGTACCGGTATTACTTGTAGAGGCTTGGATATTTCCAACCTTATCAATAATATGAGATCTTAAATTGGGATCATCAATTGCTTTAAGAATTTCCATCAGACTCTCACTTGTCAAGACATTTATATTTAAATCTTTAAACTGAGAGTATAACTGGCAGAATTCATCCTTATCCTTATCTTCACAAGGCTGTCCAATTTGACACGGAAAATATTCTTATTCTAACGAACTTACATAATTTTCGTCATGGAGAACTCTTAAATCTTCACTTGTTGAGGACTCTTCAATATCTGAATGTTCTGATCCAGAATTTTCTAGTGAAGAATTCAATAAAATTTTGCATAATGAATCTTTGATATTATCCTCTAGGTCAAGACTCTTAATCTTATCCTTAACCTGGCAGTCTTTTGCATAATGATCTACTCTTCCACATTTGTGACATGCATTGGATCTTATGCAAAAGATTGCAAGGTCAAGGATAAAATTAAGAGTCTTGACCTAAAGGATAATATCAAGGATTCATTATGCAAAATATTATTGAACTCTTCACCAGAAAATTTTGGATCATAACATTCAGATATTGAAGAGTCCTCAACAAGTGAATATTTAAGAGTTCTCTATGATGAAAATTATGTAAGTTCGTCAAAACAAGAATGTTTTCCATGTTAAATTGGACAACCTTGTGAAGATAAGTGTTATGCCCCGTAGGATTTTCGGCACCTAGATGGCCTATTCGTGCGTTGGTCAAGCATATTTGGAAGCCATACGTGCTGGGGAAAGGCCCGGGAAAAGACCAGACGAGTAACCTGTCAAACCATCGCGGGAGGAGCCGAGGAAGAGCCCCTCCGCGATGGCAGCGTGTCACGGAGGTGAAGCCTCCAAGTTGGCTACGTGACACGTTGGCCTTGTCCAGGCTCAAGTATATAAAGCCCCACTTCGGTTTATTTTGGATTTAAATCATAAAAATTTCCAGAAAACAGAGAGGAAAACCAGAGAAAGGAAAAAGAATGAAGAGGGTAATATAATTTCGTCCGATTACGCTGCCAAACGCAGCCCAAACCTAAATTAACCCCAGATACCGAGGTATTTAGCAGTAGAGAGCATTCCTACGGATTTAGTTTCGTGAAATACGATCGTCGAGCTACCAAGCTAAGGTAAGTAGAATTGTTCCAAACTAGTGTCTATGTGTTCCTAGCTGTGAAGTGAATATTTCTCCCTTATGGACTTCTGGAAAATAGCGAGTTTTTGAACGTCTTTCGATAAACCTAAGTTTAGGCTATAATTATATCGAAAGTGACGTTGTTCTTTAGAATAAAGCTATATTTAGTATTAATTGACATATTTGTGAATGCAGTTGGGAGAAATAGTTGAAGTATTGGCCGAGCATCGTCCGACAGACGGATAGTTCGAGGATAAGGTATGTAAAGCTAGTTCCTTCGGCAAGTTAGTAGCTTTAGACTTGTATAGTACAATAAACTCCGTAGTAGAATTCGCGAAAGTGGAATGTTAAGTATTGTGCGAGTTCAGTAAACCTAGTTCGCGTTGTGATACCATATTCAGTCTGAAAGTTAGAAAAGCATGTGCCCAAGGGCAAGTTAGTAGTTCAGATTCAGTACAGCCTATTATGTGAATAGCAAGTATGTTGTAGAATAAAAAGGAACAGATTTGCATAATAACAGTCAGTAAAGAAAGATCTGATAGACAGACAGTTATGGCTACAAATTAGCCATTCAGACAAATAGTATCATGGCTACAGATTAGCCGTACAGTTAAACAGAGATTGCAGAATCAGTATAATTAGTAAGAATCAGTTCAGTATAGAAACAGATCAGAATAAGAAGTTAGATTCCATATAGTCTTTTCAGTTATACATGCTTGCTATTTCTATGTGCTATTTGTTTGTTGAGACTTGTTGTGGCATGTGGGCACCCTTTTAGCATCCCCACCGCCCCTGGGTTATAGCTGTGTCGATACCAGATTCAAATACCGCCACCAGCTGGGCGATGTCGTCCGCCTAGAGGACGATGATGGCCGACCACCATGATAATACGGTCCAGACCACCCTGTTTGCAGGGGTAGTTCAGTTTACTCTGCGCAGAGCCAGTCCACCCTGTTTACAGGGGCAGAACACTCTGTGTGCGCTTGTGGCCGGGGGCAGTTTTAGATACAGATTTTTATAAAATTATCCTGTTGCGTGCTTGCACCCAGGGGCAGTTTTTATTACACACCCCGTGTACACTTGCGACCAGAGGCAGGAGTCTTCGGGCTCAGACATAGTTTATTGTCAGAGGCCAAGGCCTGAGCTACGTACCCAAGGGGACCGGTAGGAGGAGCTCACAGTTATCAGATGAGTGGAGTGACTTATTTTTGGTTGGTTTAGACCCGGGTAGGGGTAAATAGATTGTGTGTTGGTTGGCACCTTCCGGCTTATGGGGGTCGGTCAGGTATTGTGTGTATTATTATGTATACCTCTATGTGCTATTAGATACTGGTAGACAGTGGGACGACACAACATCAGGTATGCTCGATCTAGCTATAGAATAAATAAACTCTCCCCAGTTACTCTCAGCTAGTTAGACTCAGCTACCTCCTGTTTATATGTCATGTTACTATTGTTATTCATTTCAGTTGTGTATTTCAGTTGCTTTACATGCTAAGTACCTGTGGTACTGACGCCCATTGGGGCGCTGCATTACTTGCCTGCAGGTACTCATAGACGAGAAGGCGATCCCTCGTGATTCCAGTCAGCTATTGAGTATTCAGCTCCTGTCATCCGGAGACTGAACTCCAGAGGTGTATTTCGTTTTCTTTTGTTGTACAGTACGGGTAGGTCGGGGCCCTGTCCCGATCATTTCTATTGTTATTCCTAGAGGCTTGCAGTCTGTATATATATTTCCCTGTGGTCAGCCGAGCCGGTCGTGTGAGGCCGTGCAGCTTGTTATAGTTATTTGTTATTTCTGTTCCTGTTGGCCGTGTGTGGCCATAACCAGTCAGTAGTGGTGACCTTGCCGGTCACATAATTATTTAGTATGTTATTATTGAGTTACATAGAACTAGACAGCATGGTGGCCTTGTCGGCCCGCATAGGTTCCCCTGTAGTAGTATGTTTCTAGTTAGTTGTTCTCCAGGTGCAGGTGGCTATAGGCTTGTTGGCCGGAGGCTGTGTTTGCAGCCGTTATATAGCCCTTTGGTTCCAGGAATGTGAGTTAGAGCTAGCCAGGCACCAGATGTGCTTTGGCTCACCAGATAGCAGTCTAGGTCCTACTAGGGCACCAGGTGCCAGTCATACCCCCAGGGCGGGGCGTGACAATAAGGATAAGGATGAATTCTACCAGTTATATTCTCAGTTTAAAGATTTAAATATAAATGTCTTGACAAGTGAGAGTCTGATGGAAATTCTCAAAGAAATTGATGATCCCAATTTAAGATTGAAAAATAATAGATCCAATGCATGTCACAAATGTGAAAGAGTAGGTCATTATGCAAAAGATTGCAAGGTCAAGGATAAGATTAAGAGTCTTGACCTAGAGGATAATATCAAGGATTCATTATGCAAAATTTTATTGAAATCTTCACCAGAAAATTCTGGATCAGAACATTCAGATATTGAAGAGTCCTCAACAAGTGAATATTTAAGAGTTCTCCATGACAAAAATTATGTAAGTTCATTAGAAGAAGAATGTTTTCCATGTCAAATTGGACAGCCTTGTGAAGATAAGGATAAGGATGAATTCTACCAGTTATACTCTCAGTTTAAAGATTTAAATATAAATGTCTTAAAAAGTGACAGTATAATGGAAATTCTCAAAGCAATTGATGATCCCAATTTAAGATCTCAGATTATTGGTAAGGTGAATGGAATACTGATGGTTATACTGATAGACAGATTTATACTCTGATGCATAGAATATTGATGTTCAGTATAGTTTGTAAGGCATTGTAGGATGATGTTAGGTTTTGTCATGGCCTGAGCTACGTAATTCGTAAATTAACCTCCAAGACTGTAAAAATTCCGACGGTTTCATCGAAGTGATCCTTCTTGAAATTATGGTATCAGAGCCATGCTAATCGTTAGTTATAAGTGGTGTTAGTCCAACACTTTTTATATGATGAATATTGTTAGAAAACGCTCTACTATTAAAAATAGTAGAAAATATGAATATGATATGCCTCAAAATTTGGATCTTCTTAATAAATGGACTATTCAAAAAATACAGCCCAAATTGATATACCAAATGGGTACTTTTGAAAAACTTGGTTTTAAGCAAATTGTTAAAACAACAGAAGAAACTATTACTATTGATTCTGTTCATGGAACCTTTCGCTTACTAAATGAAAGTGATTTAGCCCCTTATAGGGAAAATTATAGATTTATGCATATTAGTTTAGTACAAGTTTCATTCAAGCCACTTACTTTGAGAAGCTTACCAGAGAGATTCATAGCAGCTCTACGGGATGGTAGAAATCAGAACTAGAAGAAGTCCCTTATAAGGATAGTTCAAACTAGTCTGGCCTATGACCCTGTTTATTTTAATGCTTAAAATAATTTGCAAGTTTCTTTAAATGATGAAAATTCTTTATACCTTAATATTAAGCATTAAATTACATGGTTATGATTATATGCCTGGTACAGAGGTTATATGTATATGTTATCAAATTTATTATAAATCATTATATAGTTTGAATCCTATGTTCAAAATCATGGATTTCAAAAATGAGACGATTTTGATTGAAACCAATTTTAGTAGGTCAAAGGTTATAACTAGAAGACCTATAAAATGGGATGAAATTGATTTTCCAAAAGAATGGATGATTGAAGAAGCAGCCCGCTCCCCCCCCCCCCCCCAAAAAAAAAATTAATATTTCTTCAGATATTTTTGAAATTGAACAGATCCCTGATGGAACTGTTAAAATCTGTTTTAATGATAATATCCTAGTGAATTACGCTGATAATATCGGATTATCTTCCGAAATGCTTAGATCTAATTCCTATATGCCTAGATCTAACTCTTCTTATATCTCTCCTGCGGATTATATTATAGATCTACCATCTAGAGCATCAACATCTCGAGTCAGAGAAGAATATACTTCTAGATCCGACAGATTTGACTCCTAGGTAAGAGATGATCATGTTGATTACATTAAAATTGAAAATCATAGTGTGACTCCCGATATGGAGCCTTCTCTTTCTGATATGAGTTTTTCAACTGATTTATATGGATCTACAAAATAAACTTGATTTTTCACCAGGATCTCCGATAAGAAAAAAGATCCAAAAAGAATTTTTCCAACTCAAATGAGATCCTTTTCAAAATTGGTTTTTTAAAGAATTTTAATAAAGACCAGCAAAAATTTTTTCATGAAGATTTTTATAATGATCCTTCAAGAGTGAATAAAGCAATCACTTTTGTTCCATGGTTTATGACCAAGTATATTTATGATTTTATCATAATTGTAGAACATGATTATAAGCTCTCAAATGGTACGATTACCAAATCGATTTTACCTCCGCAACAATCTTTTCAAATTGAAAAAGGTGATAAAACTGTTTATTTTACAGCTTTTGCGGATATGATGTATAATGATACTACTTTAATCACTGCTAAACATGTTCAAACATTGATTAGGCAGAATAATTATACGAATATTTATGTAAGTATTTTAGGAGAACATATTCTCTCTTTGCATGATAAAATTGATAGCTTGTGTACAGAATTAAAGAAAGGCAAGATGTCCGAAGGAAAAGAGTTGATACCTAAAGCTACTCCTAGTATCCAACTCCCTCCAGAGGTAAGATATTTTAGATTTGGAAATATGGCAGATTTGGAGACTTTATTGGAAAAGAATTTTAAGAGATTAAATCTCCAACCTTTGAATTTAGAAGAGGGTACTTCTACCAACAAAAGGAATGATATTCCAAAAGATGAGATTAATAAAATCTCAGAAAAGCATGCTAGGAAGCCAGTACGAAGGATGTACTATTATCCTAGGCCAACTCCTCAAGATATTCTATTAGAAGAACAGGAGACCTATATCTCTAATAGTTACAGCGCAATTGAGATCTATGAATCAAATACAATTATGCAAAAAAATCAATAAGGACAATTAATTGGTCAAGAAGTCCTGGATGCCATCAAAGGGGCACTTATTAAATATAAGCAAGCAGCACAGACAATTTTCCAGCAGATGGAATCAAGTTCCAACCCTTTCAAACAGATTGCTAGGAAATTAAAGATGAAAAAAGGAGTCCTATCTAAATCAAAGCTAATAGCTTCTTACATGACGGAAGTAAAAAAAGATTTAATGAAAAATCTAGATATTGAGGAAGATGATACTTCCATGAAATCAGCTGGTAATACCACTGAAGATGATGAAATGACATGCTTAGCTGGAGAATCTCAAAGCGAAGATGATACAACTGAATTATACAAAATGGACTTGGATGCTTATCTGCAAAAAATCCAAAATAAGTAGAAGAATCTTTCAGTTCAGAAAAATCTAAGGGAAAGAAATGACGGGTCTTGACATGATATCAATAATGTAACCTGCTTTAATAAAGTAGTAGGCCCATATGTCGAGCAATAATGTATCTAATCACGTAAGCTCTTACGTCAGAATTGTTATCTTTTATTGAGGATCCCTCTTATATAATGATCCATATTTTTCTTAGTAAAGGCAGCATTTTGCCAATACCTTCTCTCTTTTCCCTCTCTAGCTACCCATATCTATTGTAAAAAGCTTTAATAAAATCTTTGAAGTTCTTTTCATATCTGGTACACTTCTGGTAGCATCCTCGTGTTAAGGTATTATTATTGTTTTACTTTAAATTAACAAACTTTTCACATATCTGAATTTAGCCTAAATGAAAGGTTAAACATCCGTGTTGGACTAATAACACACTAGACTTCTGTAACATGGTGGTGATTTCTTAATTGAAAAAGTTTTATTCCGATGATTCCAAGGTCGAGTCTGAGGTAGAGTTATTGTAGCTCCGATTATGATAAAACATGTCTTTTGGACGGTAGTTCCTGCAAGCCCATGTTAGCCGTGTGGAAGGCGTTTTCAGGGCATTATGGGATGATGTTAGGTTTTGTCATGGCCTGAGTTCTAACAACGCCTGTCCTCTGATACCATGACAAGTGACAGTCTGATGAAAATTCTCAAAGCAATTGATGATCTCAATTTAAGATCTCAAATTATTGATAAGGTTGGAAATACCCAAGCCTCTACAAGTAACCGGTACTTCAAAAGGAATTACCTCTCCAAATAAAAGTTATACCTTGACTGAGGTAGTAAGACAACTCAAAGAAAGGTGCCAAAGGAATCATATTCCTACTACAATCCAAGATCTGGTAGAAAAAATTGAGAATATCAAAAAAGAAATTTCCTCTCTTAAAAGACATAATACAATCTTTGATGAAAGGATCTCTTTGATCGAAGGAGCAGAGGTAGTACATAAGCACCCTGAAAAATAAATTTTAATTGAAAATTTTCCAATTACTTCAAATACTTTTCAAAATGATTTTCAGGAGATTTCTAATATTTCTCCAGCAGAAAAAGAATCATTTTTGGGAACAATTGAGTTAATTATAAATCATATACCTATTGCAGAAATAACTATTTTTATTAATTATAATTTAAAAAAAGTTTTTACTGCTCTAATTGATAGTGAAACTGATTTAAACTGTATACAAGAAGGGCTAATACCTTCAAGTTATTTTCATAAAACTACTCACAGTCTCTGCAATGCAAGTGGACAGAAAATGGGTATTATTTATAAATTACCCAAAGCCTATATTTGTACAAATAATATTTGTATTTCTTAATCATTTGTGTTAGTAAAAAATATATCTAATGAGGTAATTTTAGGCATGTCTTTTTTCTGGCATATCTATCCAATTACCAGATGGGATGAAACCAGAATAACTGGTACTTTTAAAAAAAAAGGAAATCAGAATTGATTTTATTTCCCAACCTTTTTCAAAAAATGTTAATAACATTAAAAATATGAGTTCTTCGAAATCAAAATAAATTAATTTTCTAAAAAATAAAATTTGTAGTATTATAATAGAAGATACTCTTCAAAACCCCAAGATAAGGAAAAAATAGAAATTTTAAAAAATCAGTTTTCACTTCAAATATGTGGATACCACCCAAATATTTTTTGGGAAAGAAAGAAACATGTGGTGCGCCTCCCATATGAAGAAGATTTTTCAAAAGAAAATATTCCAACCAAAGCCAGCCCATGCCAAATGAATTCTGAATATTTAGAAGTATGCAAAAATAAAATTGATTCTTTACTTCAAAGGGGATTAATAAGGCCCTCAAAGTCTCAATGGTCTTGTACAACTTTTTATGTTAATAAAAATGCTGAACAAGAGCGAGGAGTACCAAGATTGGTTATAAATATAAACCCCTTAATAAGGTTTTGAAATGGATTCTCAATCAAATTCCCAATAAAAAGGATTTATTGTATAGGTTGTATGATCCCATAGTCTTTTCAAAATTTGATTTAAAATCTGGCTATTGACAAATTCAAATCTCTGAAAATGATAATTATAAAACTATTTTTAATGCCCCATGGGACAATACGAATGGAACGTAATGTCTTTTGATTTAAAAAACGCTCCATCTGAATTTCAGAAAATCATGAATGATATTTTTATACCTTTTAGCAATTTTATAATTGTTTATATAGACGATATTTTGGTGTTTTCAAAAATAATTGAAATGCATTTTAAACACCTTGATTTATTTAAAAAAATTATTATCCAGAACGGTTTAGTTATATCTAAATCAAAAATGAATCCTTGATATTATCCTCTAAGTCAAGACTCTTAATCTTATCCTTGACCTTGCAGTCTTTTGCACAATGACCTACTCTTCTACATTTTGTGACATGCATTGGATCTATTATTTTTCCAGAAACTCGATTCTTTATATTTATTTTTCTTTTTTTCACGCTTTTCTAAGTGTTTTTCCTTTCTTTCCGGCCTATAAGACCTCTTCTTATACTTTTCTTTAATCTTCTCCTTCCCCTTTTGTATATGAGACTTCCTGGAGGTTCCGGGCATTTCAATTGCGAAATGTTCACAAAATTCCTTCAATTGTTGTTTTTCATTAAGGTGATATCTTTTCAACCGTTGATTCAACTTTATCTCATTACATAAAGGTAACCCTTCTTGAGTGCACACAACTTATTAATTTCCCATATGTGTAAGCTTCATAATTTATGCTTACTCCATCTCCTCTTAGGGCTTTCCTAACCCTTTCTGCAAAGGGAAGTCCATCTATGAATTTAGACTTCCAATGAGGGTTATTACACTCAGGGAGTTCCATTACTCTGGACAAGAATACATTATTATACTATCTAAAGGATGTCAAGGTTTTGCACCTAAGGTTTTGGAGCATAGTCCTAATGGTCTCACTATTATCTGACCATCTTCCAGAAAAATATTCTATAATAGTAAGAATTAAGGAATACACTATATTTGATTCTGCTGTATCTCCTTCCCCTTTGATAGCATTCAAGATTGCCATTCTCTGGACTTCAGTGAGATAATTATCCCACCATCCCTTAAGTTGTCCAGTAAATTCTGCTATAATCATATTAGCAGTCTTATTTTCAGTATTACCATTCTCCTTACAAACTGTACTGAACATCAATATTCTATGCATCAGAGTATAAATCTGTCTATTGGTATAACCATCAATATTACATTCATAGATCTCATTTCCACTGTAACTATTAGAGATATAGGTCTCCTGTTCTTCTAATAGAACATCTTGAGGAGTTGACCTAGGATAATAGTACATCCTTTGTACTGGCTTCCTAGCATGCTTTTCTGAGATTTTATTAATCTCATCTTTTGGAATATCATTCCTTTTGTTAGTAGAAGTACCCTCTTCTAAATTCAAAGGTTGGAGATTTAATTCCTTAAACTTCTTTTCCAATAAATTCTCCAAATCTGCGATATTTCCAAATCTAAAATCCCTTACCTATGAAGGGGGTTGGATACTAGGAGTAGCTTTAGGTATCACCTCTTTTCCTCTGGACATCTTGCCTTTCTTTAATTCTGTACACAAGCTATCAATTTTATCATGCAAAGAGAGAATATGTTATCCTAAAATACTTACATAAATATTCGTATAATTATTTTGCCTAATCAATATTTGAACATGTTTAGCAATGATTAAAGTATCATTATCCATCATATCCGCAAAAGTTGTAAAATAAACAGTTTTATCACCTTTTTCAATTTGAAAAGATTGTTGCAGAGGTAAAATCGATTTGGTAATCGTACCATTTAATAGCTTATAATCATGTTCTAGCATTATGATATAATCATAAATATACTTGGTCATAAACCATGGAACAAAAGCGATTGCTTTATTCGCTTGAAAGATCATTATAAATATCTTCCTGAAAAAACTTTTGCTGGTTTTATTAAAATTCTTAAAAAACCAATTTTGAAAAGGTTCCCATTTGGGTTGGAAAAATTCTTTTTGGTTCTTTTTCCTTATCGGAGATCCTAGTCAAAAATCAAGTTTATTTTGTAGATCCATATAAACCAGTTGGAAAATTCATATCAGAAAGAGTAGGCTCCATATCAGAAGTCACAATATGATTTTCAATTTTAATGTTATCAACATGATCATCTCTTACCTGAGAGTCAGATTTGTCGGACTAGAAGTATCTTCTTCTCTGATTCGAGAAGTTGATGCTCTAAATGGTAGATCTATAATATAATCTGCAGGAGAGATATAAGAAGAGTTAGATCTAGGCATATAGGAATTAGATCTAAGCATTCTGGAAGATAATCCGACATTATCAGTATAATTCACTAGCATATTATCATTAAAACGGATTTTAACAGTTCCATCAGGGGTTTGTTCAATTTCAAAAATATCTGAAGAAATATTATTTCTAGGGGGGGGGGGGGTTTGCTTCTTCAATCACCCATTCTTTTTGAAAATCAATTTCATCCCATTTTATAGATCTTCTGGTTAGAATCTTTGACCTAATAAAATTGATTTCAATCAAAATCGTCTCATTTTTGAAATCCATGATTTTGCACATAAAATTCAAAGTATATAATGGTTTATAATAAATTCGATAACATATACATATAACCTCTATACCATGCATATAATCACAACCATGTAATTTAATACTTAATATTAAGGTATTTAAAGAATTTTCATCATTTAAAGAAACTTGCAAATTAGGATAAGCATTAAAATAAATAGGGCCATAGGCCAGACTGGTTTGAACTGTCCATATAAGGGACTTCTTCCAGTTCTGGTTTCTACCATCCCGTAGAGCTACTATGAAGCTCTCTGGTAAGCCTCTCAAAATAAGTGGCTTGAATGCAACTTGTACTAAACTAATATGCATAAATCTATAATTTTCTCTATAAGGGGCTAGATCACTTTCATTTAGTAAACGAAATGTTCCATGATCAGAATCACAGTAATAGTTTCTTCTGTTGTTTTAACAATTTGCTTAAAGCCAAGTTTTTCAAAAGTACCCATCTAGTATATCAGTTTGGGCTGTATTTTTGGAATAGTCCATTTATTAAGAAGATCCGAATTCTGAGGCATATCATATTCATCTTTTCTACCGTTTTTAACAGTAGAGTGTTTTCTAACAATATTCATCATATAAAAAGTGTTGGACTAACACCACCTATAACTACTGATTAACATGGCTCTGATACCATAATTTTAATAATAATAATAATAGTAGTAGTAGTAATAATAATAATAATAATAATAATAATAATAATAATAATAATAATAATAACAATAATAATAATAATAATAATAATAATAATAATAATTATTATTATTATTATTATTATTATTATATCTATTTTAAAAAAAATTAGTTAAGTTTGATTTAATTTCTCCTAGCATTTAAAAATATCAACTTAAAAGATCACTAATCAGATAAAATCTAAATCTTGCTAGTTTTATATTAGTATTCCTACTACTAATAAAAGTTTAAAAATTATTATGTTTTTCAGAATTCAAAAATCTTGAAATTCATGAGAAATGACCATTATTAATTTCTTTTAGATGCAACACCAATTCATATTTATCTAATTAAATTAAATACCAATTCATATTTATCTAGTTAAATTAAATATTTTGTTATTTAAATCAGCATCCAAATATGCTAGCTCAAATATAAATGAATAAACACAGGAATATGATTTAATAGCCTACTCATTTATAACATAATTCAATTGAAACTGGAGATGTAAATACAAATAAATTATTATAAATGAAAAGAAATAGATAAATAACAATGAACTTTTTTACTAACCGAAAACTGCAGCAACAATTCAAATAAGAGCAACAGGACCTTGACCCTCTTCTCTTCCATTTCTTTGTGTATTTTTCGTTCTTTCTCTCTCTCTTTTTCCTCTGTATCCGTATGTTCCTCTCTCTCTCTCTCTCTCTCTCTCTCTCTCTCTCTCTCTCTCTCTCTCTCTCTCTCTCTCTTACCGTGTATGTGTTTTTATATTGTTTTCCTTGCAATTAGTGTGTGGAGGGGTGAGAGATGTGAGAGAGTGAAATTTGTGGGAGATATTTTGGAGTTAATCTAGGTTAGTTAACTAAATTAATATTTTAGATTTTTTTTCCTCTCTTCCAGCCATTTTCCCTTTTTTTTTCCCTCTTTTCATTTTCTTCTTCTTTCTCCCTTTTTTTAAAGTATAACAAATAAAATAGATGTTACACCCCGTAAATTCTTGACATGTAGATGGCCTATTCGCATGTTGGTCAAGAGTTTTAGAATGCCATACATGCTAGAAAAAGGCCCGGGGGAAGACCGGACAAGCGCCAAGTCGGAGAGTTGCATGAGGGAGCCAGGCAGAACCCCTCTGCGATGGAAGCGTGTCATAGAGGGGGGGCCTCCGCGATGACTGGCGTGTCACGGAGGCCCTGTTCAGGCCCAAGTATAAAAGGGCCTCCCACTTCGATTTTAATCATTTACTCCCTTTAAATTTCCAGAAAACGAACACAGAACAGAGGGCACAAGAAGATTCAACAAGATTTTCTCCGTTTACGCTATTAAATGCGGTCCGAACTCGAATTAATCTTGGGTAGTGAAATATTAAGCTGCCGGGAGCATTCCTGCGGAGTTAGTTTCGTGAAATTCAGCCGGCGAATCGTCGTCCTACTGAGCTAAGGTAAATGGAATTGCTCCAAATTAGTGTCAATATACTCCTAGCTCTAAAGTGAGTATTTCTCCCTTCTGGACTTCCGAGAAATATCGAGTTTTCGACTGTTTTTCGATAAGTCAAAGTTTGGGCTATATATATATTCAAAGTAGTATTTTCTTCCAGAATATTGATGAATTTAGTTATAATTACTATGAATGTAAATACAGTTGGAAGAAATAGCGGAATATTGGCCGAGTTACGCCAGTTAGCCGGGAATCCGACAACTGAGGTATGTAAAGCTAGTTTCTTCGGCAAGTTAGCATTTTTAGCATAGTAAAATAGAATAAATTCCAAAAGGAAGTTCCAGAAGCCGAGTATTAAGTATGTTTGTGTTATTATGTCATATTCAGAATAAAAGTTAGTAAATCAGTATTAAACAGCGAGATATTATTTCAGACTCAGTACCAGATTCAGTTTAGTCCAGCCAAAGAATCAGAATAGAATATCAAAGCATGAACCATATTATCAGATTTATTTACATGTTATATGTGATATTGTTGTTTGTTGAGACCTGATTGTGTTATGTGGTCACCCTTAGAGCTTCCTTGCCGCCCCAGGGTTAATAGCTGTGTCGACTCGCCCCCCAGAGGGTGAGGATACGTCACTCCAAGGAGTGGCATGCTGTCCATAGTAGGACGAAGATGGGATGCAGCATTCCCCATATCAGGCTGATCTGCATTACAATATACCCTGTCGAGCGCTTGCGCCCAGGGCACAGATTACAGATTATATATACAGATCTCAGATTACAGTTGTAGGAGTCCTCCGGACTCAGATACAGTTATAGTCAGGGGCCTAGAGAGCCCAAGATGCATACCCAAGGGGCGGAAGGGTGCTCGTAGTTATTAGGTGAGTGGAGTGAATTTATTTTTGGATGGTTTGACCTGGGTAGGGGTATATAGATTGCATGTTGATTGGCACCTTCCGGCTTATGGGGGCTGGTATAGGTTCTTGTATGCTATATATATATATATGTTACTTACTAAATATATATACATGTTACTTATTAAATGGATAGTTAGCAGGACGCCGCATCGACAGGTATGATTCTTATTTTCCTTTCAGTACAGTTAGGTTCAGAACAGATTCTTCTATTCTAAATAGTTCTAGCTATCCCCTATCATTTTAGTAACTATCAGAATTACTGTTTATCTTCAGTTATGTTCAGTTTTGCTTTGCATACTCGGTATTAGTGGTACTGATGCCCGTTTGGGGGCGCTGCATTACTTGCCTGCAGGTACTCATAGACGAGGAGCCAATCCCTCGTAATTTCAGCCAGCCCAAAGAGTCATCAGCTCCAGTCATCTGGAGCTAGATAGCTAGAGGTTTATTCCTTTTCTTTTGTTTTACAGCATGGGTAGGCCGGGGCTCTGTCCCGACCATATTATCAGTATTCTTAGAGGCTTGCAGATTGTATATTTTCTGTGGTTAGCTGTACCGATCGTGTGAGGCCATGTGTATGTTTTATCTTATTTATAATGTCCGTATGGGGCCTTACTCAGTTGGTAGTGGTGACCTTCTCGGTCACGTAGCGGTTTAGCACCTGTTTTCTTGATTCAGAAGTAACTAGACAGCATGGTGGCCTTGTCGGCCCGCATAGGTTCCTTTATACTATTGTTGTTCTGGTTAGCTGTTGTTGTCTTATAGGTGGCTATAGGCCTTGTCGGTCGGAGGTTGTATTTACAGCCGTTATATAGCCCATCTTTTTCTTGAATCCAGAGTTATAGCCAGCCTGGCACCAAAAGTGCTTAGGCTAAGTAGTCTAGCTATCCTGGTCTTAGTAGGGCACCAGGTGCCAGTCATGCCTCCCAAGGTGGGGCGTGACAAACTTGGTATCAGAGCAGGTCGTGTCCCAGAGAGTCTGCAAGCCATGGTAAGTAGAGTCTTGTCTATGGATGTGTTATGCACCACATACCATAGGCAGGAGGCTGCAAGGCATGATAAGATGGTTACTCTTTCTTCATATTCAGTCGTTCCATAGAGCAGTACAATATAGGGTTGAGTCCCTAAGACTTATCATATTCTTGGTTTACAGATTAAAATGGCAAACCAGCGACACCCTGCCACAGGCAGAAGACTGGATACCGCAGCAGGAGAAGGCACCAACAGGGTGCCTCAGCTTCATTTAGAATCAGCCCGATCTGAGGGCGATACAGAGGCATCATTATAGCCTTCTCAGTTGTCCCCACCACACCAGGAGCCATTCAGAACGACACCGCCTCCGACAGTTCCTGTACCCATGCCATCCGACCAAGAAATTCAAAGTGCAGTAGTTATGTTGGCACAAATGATGGCTACTCAGCGCCAGTCAGTGCCACCTGTAACAGCAGAGTCATCCGGTGGGTCTGGCAGTTCGAGGGTCCGAGAATTTTTGGCACTAGGTCCCCCACAGTTCATAGGGTCGGATCAGGCAGAGGACCCCTAGGATTTCCTGGACCAGATGCAGAGAATCTTTCGGGTAATGCATGTGACATCTACAGAATTAGTTGAGCTAGCGGTATTCCGACTGCGGGATATTGCTGTGTTGTGGTATAAAAGTTGGGAAAGGTCTCGAGGGAGAGATGTTCCCCCTCCGACCTGGTTCAGCTTTTCAGAGGCCTTCCTGGATCGTTATTTGCCACGGGAAATTCGACAGGCCCGGATGAATCAGTTTTTGCACTTGGAGCAGGGGGCGAGGAGTGTACGGGAGTACACCCTATAGTTCGATTCCTTGGCCCGCTATGCTCCAGCTTTTGTGGACACCATGCTATCTAGAGTCCACCAGTTTTATTATGGGTCTGAACCCAGAATACATTGAGGCATGCGTGACAGCTACGCTGCGGGAGGATATGGATATTTCTCGGGTGCAGGCCCTTGCCCAGACTATTGAGGAACTTAGACAGCGGCAACAGGATAGTAGACGTATAAATCAGGAGCAGCACCGCAGGGATAGATCAGATGAAATACAGAGGGAGATTAAGAGAGGACCCAGGCCCCGGTTGTCAGATAGGCTATCTAGACCCCCACCTTCATCACAGCAGCAGAGGGGTAGATTTATTCGACAAGGACAGTCAGAGTCCGGCGACAGTTCTCGAACGATAGATTCACCTCAGCAGAGGAGGGCAGAGCAGAGCAGATACACACCCCCACTTTGCCCTATTTGCAGACGACCCCACACTGGAGCTTGCAGATATGGCTTCACAGGGTGTTATATATATGGGCAAGAGGGTCATGTGATGAGAGACTGTCCAGCCAGAGGTCAGGGTAGCCGAGAAAATCAGGACAGGGCGTCAGCAGGGCCGCGAGCTCCAGCAGCCTCGGCAGGGCGTAGGCCCTCAGGTCCAGCAGGTAGGGGCCGAGGTAGATCAGGGGCCTCTAGTTCAAGTATGGGCCCAAGCTGTACCTATGCATTACCAGGGAGGCAAGACTCAGAGGCGTCTCCAAATGTGGTAACAGGTATGATGACTATTTGCTCATACCCTGCTTATGTATTGATGATCCAGGGTCTACTTTGTCCTACATTACCCCATTTGTGGCTCGGAAGTTCAGTGTTGTACCAGAGTTGCTTCAGCAACCCTTTTCAGTATCTACACCTGTCGGTGACTCCATTATAGTCAGAAGGGTTTATCGAGGGTGCACAGTGGAGGTCGCTGATCGTCAGACTACAGTAGATCTGGTAGAACTAGAGATGATTGATTTCGATGCCATTATGGGTATGGATTGGTTAGTGTCGTGCTATGCCAACATAGAATGCTGGACCAAGACGGTCCGATTCCACTTTTCCGGGGAGGCAGTACGAGAGTGGAAGGGCAGTACAGCTACGCCAAAAGGTAGGTTTATTTCCTACCTTCAGCCGAGGAAGTTGATAGCTAAGGGATGCATTTACCACCTAGTCAGAGTCCAGGATGTTCGGGTAGAGCCTCCAACTCTCCAGTCTGTTCCAGTGGTTAATGAATTCCCTGACGTATTTCTAGATGAGCTACCTGGTATTCCCCCAGAAAAAGAAATAGATTTTGCAATCGATTTGCTACCAGGCACTCAGCCCATATCAATTCCTCCGTATCGTATGGCTCCTGCTGAACTCAGAGAATTAAAGGAGCAGCTGAAAGATCTGTTAGATAAGGGCTTTATCAGGCTGAGTACTTCACCTTGGGGTGCACCAGTTCTGTTTGTGAGAAAGAAGGACGGCTGACTCCGCATGTGTATAGACTACCGACAGTTGAATAAGGTTACAGTCAAGAATAAGTATCCGCTTCCCATAATAGATGAATTGTTTGATCAGTTACAAGGGGCCAGATATATCTCTAAGATTTACTTAAGGTCCGGATACCACCGGGTTTGAGTTTGTGAAAGGGACATTCCAAAGACTGCCTTCAGGACCAGATACGGCCATTTTGAATTCCTAGTCATGTCCTTTGGGCTGACAAATGCTCTCGCAGTATTCATGGACCTGATGAACAATATCTTCAGACCATACCTAGACCTGTTCGTGATAGTGTTTATTGATGATATTCTGGTGTATTCTCGCTCAGAGGCAGACCACCAGGATCATTTGCGGATAGTGCTCCATATCCTCAGGGACCGTCAGCTATATGCCAAGTTCTCTAAATGTGAATTCTGGCTGAATTCAGTAGCTTTCTTGGGGAATATTGTGTCGGATGCTGGTATACAGGTAGACACGCAGAAAATAGAAGTAGTAAAAACATGGCCTAGACCTACCACTCTGACCAAAGTCCGTAGTAATTGGAAGTGGGAAGTAGTAAAGATGGATTTTGTAGCAGGATTACCCCGTACCAGACATAGGAATGACTCGATTTGGGTAATTGTCAACAGACTGACAAAATCAGCCCATTTTCTACCGTAAGGGCTACTTTTTCTCCGAAGATTATGCTGAGCTGTATATCAGAGAAATAGTCAGACTGCAGGGGATTCCAATGTCCATTATCTTTGACAGAGGGGTGCAATTCACAGCTAAATTTTGGCAGTCATTTCAGAGAGGCCTGGGAACACAGATTAATCGGAGCACAGCATTCCACCCTCAGACAGATGGGCAGGCAGAACACACTATTCAGATGCTCGAGGATATGTTACAAGCGTGTGTGTTGGACTTTGGAGGTAGCTGGGATGAACACCTACCACTTATTGAGTTTGCTTATAACAATAGTTACCACTCAACTGTCCAGATGGCGCCCTATGAGGCTTTGTATGGGCGAAAATGCAGATCGCCAGTTGGATGGTTTGAAGTAGGAGAGTCAGCGCTAATTGGGCCAGATATTATTCATCAGTCAGAGGAAAAGGTAAAGCTTATCAGAGAATGCCTACTGACTGCTCAGAGCCGCCAGAAATCGTATGCTGATGTGCAACGCAGAAACCTGGATTTAATGTGAATGACTGGGTGTTTTTGAAAGTTTCTCCAATGAAAGGGGTGATGAGATTCGGCAAAAAAGGTAAGCTCAGCCCGAGATTTGTTGGGCCTTATCAGATTCATCGAAGAATAGGCCAAGTAGCTTACGAGTTGAACTTACCTCCAAAATTAGAGTCTGTTCATCCAGTTTTCCACGTATCTATGCTGAGGAAGTATATAGGAGACCCCTCCAGAGTTGTTCCGGTTCAGGATGTCCAGGTTACGGAAGAGCTGGCTTATGAAGAGGTTCCAGTAGCCATACTAGACAGGCAGATTCACAGGTTGAGAACTAAAGACATTGCTTCTGTCAAAGTATTATGGCATAATAGGAACCGAGAGGAGATGACTTGGGAAGCAGAGAAAGATATGAAAGTCAAATATCCTCAACTGTTCCAGACTTAATCAACTAAAGGTACGTTAGTATTGTTGTCTTATGAATTGCCTTATATTATGTAAATAAATGAAATAGCTGGCTTATGTGATAAATACTAGTGTTGTGTGGAGTACCTGTATTTGACTTTTCTGCGTTTCAAGATTTTTGGAGATAGTCCATATTACAGGGGAGACTCTGCCGAAATTTTTTCTAAACTAAGTCAAAAAGTTGAAATTCTTGCAAGTAGAAGTTTACATTCGAGGACGAATATTCATAAGAGGGGGGGGGGGGATGTTACACCCCGTAAATTCTTGATATGTAGATAGCCTATTCGCATGTTGGTTAAGAGTTTTAGAATGCCATACATGCTAGAAAAAGGCCCAGGGGAAGACTGGACAAGCGCCAAGTCGGAGAGTCGCATGAGGGAGCCAGGAAGAACCCCTCCATGATGGCAGCGTGTCACGGAGGGGGGGCCTCCGCGATGACCGGTGTGTCACGGAGGCCCTGTTCAGGCCTAAGTATAAAAGGGCCTCCCACTTCGGTTTTAATCATTTACTCCCTTTAAATTTCCAAAAAACGAACAGAGAACATAGGGCACGAGAATATTCAACAAGATTTAGTCCATTTACGCTATTAAACGCGGTCCAAACTTGAATTAATCTTGGGTAGTGAAGTATTAAGCTACCGAAAGCATTCCTGCGAAGTTAGTTTCATGAAATTCGGCCGGTGAATCGTCGTCCTACCGAGATAAGGTAAATGAAATTGCTCCAAATTAGTGTCAATATACTCCTAGACCTAAAGTGAGTATTTCTCCCTTCTGAATTTTCGAGAAATAGCGAGTTTTCGACTGTTTTTTGATAAGTCAGAGTTTGGGTTATATATATATTCAAAGTAGTTTTTTCTTCCAGAATATTGATGTATTTAGTTATAATTAATATGAATGTGAATACAGTTGGAAGAAATAGTGGAATATTGGCCGAGTTACGCCAGTTAGCCGGGAAGCCGACAACTGAGGTATGTAAAGCTAGTTTCTTCGGCAAGTTAGCATTTCTAGCATAGTAAAATAAAATAAATTCTAGAAGGAAGTTCCAGAAGCCGAGTATTAAGTATGTTTGTGTTATTATGTCATATTCAGAATAAAAGTTAGTAAATCAGTATTAAACAGCGAGATATTATTTCAGATTCAGTACCAGATTCAGTTTAGTCCAGCCAAAGAAACAGAATAGAATATCAAAGCATGAACCATATTATCAGATTTATTATACATGTTATATGTGATATTGTTGTTTGTTGAGACCTGATTGTATTATGTGGGCACCCTTAGAGCTTCCTTGCCACCCCAGGGTTAATAGCTCTGTCGACTCGCCTGCCAGAGAGTGAGGATACGTCACTCCAAGGAGCGGCATGCCGTCCGCAGTAGGACGAAGATGAGATGCAGCATTCCCCATATCAGGATGATCTGTATTACAGTATACCCTGTCGAGCGCTTGCGCCCAGGCCACAGATTACAGATTAAAGATACAGATCTCAGATTACAGTTACATGAGTCCTCCGGACTTAGATACAGTTATAGTCAGGGGCCTAGAGAGCCCAAACTGCATACCCAGGTGGCCGACAGGGTGCTCGTAGTTATTAGGTGAGTGGAGTGAATTTATTTTTGGATGGTTTGACCCGGGTAGGGGTATATAGATTGCATGTTGATTGGCACCTTCCGGCTTATGGGGGATGGTATAGGTTCTTGTATGCTATATATATATATATGTTACTTACTAAATATATAGACATGTTACTTATTAAATGGATAGTTAGCAGGACGCCGCATTGACAGGTATGATTCTTATTTTCCTTTCAGTACAGTTAGGTTCAGAACAGATTCTGCTATTCCAGACAGTTCTAGATATCCCCTGTCATTTCAGTAACTATCAACATTACTGTTTATCTTCAGTTATGTTCAGTTTTGCTTTGCATACTCGGTACCAGTGGTACTGACGCCCATTTGGGGGCGCTGCATTACTTGCCTGCAGGTACTCATAGACGAGAAACCGATCCTTCGTAATTCTAGCCAGCCTATAGAGTCATCAGCTCCAGTCATTCGGAGCTAGATAGCTAGAGGTTTATTCCTTTTCTTTTGTTGTACAACATGGGTAGGTCGGGGCCCTGTCCCGACCATATTATCAGTATTCTTAGAGGCTTGCAGATTGTATATTCCCTATGGTTAGCTGTATCGGTCGTGTGAGGCCGTGTGTATGTTTTATCTTGTTTATAATAGTCGTGTGGGGCCTTACTCAGTTGGTAGTGGTGACCTTGTCGGTCACGTAGCGGTTTAGCACCTGTTTTCTTGATTCAGAAGTAACTATACAGCATGGTGGCCTTGTCGGCTCGCATAGGTTCCTTTATACTATTGTTGTTCTGGTTAGCTGTTGTTGTCTTACAGGTGGCTATACGCCTAGTCGGCCGGAGGCTGTATTTACAGCCATTATATAGCCCGTTGTTTTCTTGATCCAATGTTAGAGCCAGCCTGGCACCAGAAGTGCTTAGGCTCAGTAGTCCAGCTGTCCTGGTCTTAGTAGGGCACCAGATGCTAGTCATGCCTTCCAAGGTGGGGCGTGACAATATATTGATTAACTAATAATAAAATTATAAATAATATATATATTTATAAATCTTTTTTTGAAAAATAAAATAAAAATGAATAAAATTTATTTTAAAAAGTGATTATTTTTTGTGGTTTTCAAATCTTTTAATGTCACACCCCACCTTGGGGGGTATGACGGGCACTTAGTGCCTGCTAGACTCTGGCTCTATTTCAAGAAACGAACCGGCTATATAGCGGCTGTAAATACAGCCCCTGGCCGATTAGGCCTATAGCCACCTGCAATACACAACAGCTAACCAGAACGATGACACTATAATCTGAAGCAACTGCTATTCACATTTGTGACCGACAAGGTCACTAACTATAACAAGAAGAAGGCCCCATGCGGCCAACATCAGCAACTAAAGACATATATACATGCACGACCCCACACGACCGGCTCCACCCCACAGGGAAACATCAGACTGCAAGCCTCAAGGAAGTAATAATAAAATGGTCGGGACAGGGCCCCGACCTACCCAAACTGTAATAAAAAAGGAAATAGGAACAACCTCCGACTGTCTAGCTCCGAGGATAGGAGCCGATAACTCTGCTGATTGGATCACGAGGGATCGATCCCTCGTCTATGTGTACCTCCAGGCAAGCAATGCAGCATCCCCACTGGCGTCAGTACCACCGGTACCGAGTATGCAAAGCAAACTGAATACAAATAACATAACTAGCAATTCTGAATAGCAGAAGATAACTGAATCTGTAAGAACTGATATGAACTGAATCAGACTTTTCTGTGCTGTGATAGGGCAGGAGCGTACCTATAGACGCGACGGCCTGCTGTCTATTAACTAATATATAGCACATAAATACACACACACACACACACACACACACACACACACACACATATATATATATATATATATCAAACAAGAGTCAATACAAACCCCCATAAGCCGGATGACGCCAAGCAAGCAAACAATCTATATACCCCTACCCGGGTCAAAACCAGCCAAAAATGAGTCACTCCACTCATATGCTAACTACGAGCACCTCTGCCGGCCCCCTGGGTCTCCAGCTCGGGCTATGGCCTCTGATATAAATAACTGTGTCTGAGTCCGGAGGACTCCTATACTGTATTTGTAACTGTAACTGTATCTGAATCTGTTCCGTGGGTGCTTGCGCACAACAGGGCTATCTGTACTGTAATGCTGATCAGCCTGATATGGGGAAAGCTTCATCCAATCTTCATCCAAACTAGGGACGACATGCCACTCCTTGGAGTGACGTAAACCCACCCGCTCAGTGGGCAACACAGTTATCAACCCAGGGGCGGCGAGGACGCTCAAAAGGGTGCCCTCGCGACACAACCAAGTCTCAATAAACAATAAGCGCACACACACACACACACACACACACACACACACATATATATATATATATATATATATATATATATATAGCAAGCATGTTTAAACTGAAAAATACTATTTGAATTCTGGTTTCTTATTCTGATCTCTTTCTGTATTATAGTGATTCTCATACTGCTTTATACTGAATCTGTAGTCTTTATCTAACTGCATGGCTAATCTGTAGCCAAGATACTATCTAACTATATGGCTATACTGTAGCCAAGATATCATCCGTCTGTATGGCTAATCTATAGCCAAGATACTATTTGACTGTCTAATTTTACTTTACTAACTCTTATTCTAAATATCTGTCATATTATTCTAGAAACATGCTTGCTAATCACATATTGGGCTATACTGAGTCTGGAATGCTAACTTGCCATTTTGGCGCATGCTTTACTAACTTTCGGACTGAATACAATATAACAACACAAATCAGATTTACTTAACTTGCACAATACTCATCATTCAACTCCGGGAATTCTACTACGGAGTTTACTGTGCTATACAAGGCTAAGACTACTAACTTTCCGAAGAAACTGGCTTCACATACCTTAACCTCGGTTTATTCGACTACGGACGAAGCTCGGTCAGTACTCCAGCTATTTCTCCCAACTGCATTTACATATATGTCAATTAGAACTAAATACATTAATATCCAGGAAATATTATCACTTTTGATATATATTTATCCCAAACTTCGACTTATCGGAAAATGGTCAAAAACTCATTATTTCTCGATAGTTCAGAAGGGATAAATGCTCACTGTAAGGCTAGGAACACATTGGTACTATTTAAAGCAATTCTATTTACTTTACCTCGGTAGCACGATGTTTCGCCGGCCAAATTTCACAAAACCAACTCCGTAGAATTGCTCTCTGCAGCTTTATACCTCGGTATCTAAGCCGAAATGGAGTTTAGACCGTGTTTCGTAGCGTAATCGGAAGGAAATATAATAAAAAGTCATGGGTTTTGCCTTAACTTGGCTATACCCTCTGTTTTTCCGGTTTTTATTGATGTAAATGGAGAAAAACCGACTTTCCCCTTTTTATTTTTTATTTATTTTTTTGCTTGCCTTCTAAATCCCTTAACCAATATGCCATTAGGCTATTTATTCATTTAAACTTACGAGGTGTAACATCCTCCCCCCTTAAGAACATTCGTCCTCGAATGAGATTCTGACTTATATAAATCTTAACTGGCTGACTTATCCCTTAAAAAATTTCGGCAGAGTTTCCCTTGTATTATGCACTATCTCAAAATTTCTAAAAAGTAGAAAAGCACACTACAGGTACTCCACACGATATAATAATATTCATATATAACTGTCTATAATCAATCGCCTGCTTTCATATATGAAATATAAGAATTCATAAGGAAAAACAGTTCTAACATACCTCTTGTTTGCCTATGCCTGGAATAAGTGGGGATATCTAGATTTCATGTCCTCCTCGGCTTCCCAGGTCATCTCTTCTCGGTTCCTGTTATGCCACAATACCTTGACAGATGCAATATCTTTAGTTCTCAATCTATGAATCTGTCTGTCTAAGATAGCTACTGGAACCTCTTCATATGCTAACTCTTCTGTGACCTGGACAACTTGAACTGGAACAACTGTGGAAGGGTCTCCTACGAACTTCCTCAACACAGATACATGGAATACTGGGTGAACAAACTCTAATTCTGGGGGCAAGTTCAATTCGTATGCTACTCGGCCTATTCTTCGCCGAATCTGATAAGGCCAAATGAACCTCGGACTAAGCTTGCCTTTCTTGCCAAATCTCATCACCCCTTTCATCGGAGACACTTTCAAATATACCCAGTCATTCACTGCAAATTCTAAATTTCTACGCCGCATATCTACATAAGACTTCTGGCGGCTCTAAGCAGTCAGTAGGCGTTCTCTGATAAGCTCCACCGCCTCTTCTGACTGACGAATAATATCCGGCCCAATCAGTGCTGTCTCCCCCGCTTCAAACCAACCAATGGGTGATCTACATTTTCACCTGTATAATGCTGCAAAGGACGCCATCTAGATAGATGAATGATAACTTTTATTATAGGCAAATTCAATCAACGACAGATGCTTATCCTAGCTACCCCCAAAATCTAGTACACACGCTCGTAGCATATCTTCGAGCGTCTGGATAGTTCGTTCTGCTTGCCCATCTGTCTGAGGATGAAAGGCTATACTTAAGTTAATCTATGTCACCAGGCCTCTCTGGAACGACTGCCAGACTCTCGATGTAAATTGTGCACCTCTATCTGAGATAATAGACACCGGAACACCGTGCAATCTGACTATCTCTCTGATATACAGTTCAGCATAATCCTCAGCAGAGAATATAGTTCGTACTAGCAGGAAATGGGATGATTTTGTTAATCTGTCAATGATTACCCAAATAGAATCATTTCTGTGTCTAGTACGGGCTAACCCTGTTACAAAATCCATATTTATCGCTTCCCATTTCCACAAAGGCACGGCTATATCCTGCGTCAGACCGCCCGGTTTCTGGTGTTCTGCTTTCACCTGCTGGCAGTTAGGACATCTAGATACAAATTCAGCTATTTCAGCTTTCATACCTGGCCACCAGTAGATGTCTCTGATGTCGTGGTACATTTTTGTTGCTCCTGGATGGAGGGAATAGCGAGCGTAATGTACCTCATGCATGATCTGCTGGTGAAGCCTTGAAACATTCGGGACACATAGGCGGCCCTTACAACGCAGCACTTCATCCTCAGTCACTTGGAAATCTGGCTCCTTACCTTTCTGAACTCTATCTCTGAGCTGGACTAAGTCAGGGTCCTCGTACTGCCGTTCTTTTACATCTGTAACTAACGATGACACAGCAGAGTTCTGAATTACTGCTCTGTTATTTTCTGTTTCTACTACTCAAACGGCTAAACCAGCTAGCTGATGAATTTCCTTGGCTAACTCCCGCTTCTCGGGTCGCAAATACGCTAAACTCCCCATTGACTTACGGCTGAGGGCATATGCTACTACATTAGCTCTCCCTGGGTGGTAGAGAATATTTATGTCATAATCTTTCAGCAGTTCTAACCAGCGACGCTGCCGCAGATTTAACTCCCTCTGTGTGAAAATGTACTGCAGGCTTTTATGATCTGTAAAAATGTCTACATGAACACCATACAGATAATGCCTCCAAATTTTCAGAGCGTGGATCACTGCGGCCAACTCCAGGTCGTGGGTAGGGTAATTCTTTTCGTGTTTCCTCAGCTGTCTGGAAGCATACGCAATCACCTTACCATGCTGCATCAACACACAACCCAACGCCTGATGCGTCGCAATACACTGAATAACCTTCTGTACCTTCCGGCAATGCTAACACTGGGGCGGAGGTTAATCTGTGTTTTAACTCCTGGAAGCTCTGCTCACATGTCTCTGTCCACTGAAACTTTGCTGCTTTCTGCGTCAGTTTGGTCAAAGGTGCCGCTATAGTAGAGAATCCCTCAATAAATCTCCTGTAATATCCCTCTAACCCCAGAAAACTGCGGACTTCGGTCGGAGTGGTAGGCCTAGGCTAGGTTTTAACTGCTGCTATCTTCTGCGTGTCAACCCATATACCAGCATCCGACACAATATGCCCCAAGAAAGCTACTGAGTTCAGCCAAAATTCACATTTGGAGAACTTAGCATACAATTGATGGTCCCTAAGAATCTGGAGCACTGTCCGTAAATGGGCCTGGTGGTCTGCCTCTGAGCGAGAATACACCAGAATGTCATCGATAAATACTATCACGAACAGGTCCAGGTATGGTCTGAAGGTGCTGTTCATCAGGTCCATAAATACTTCTGGGGCATTCGTCAACCCGAAGGACATAACTAGAAATTCAAAGTGTCCATATCAGGTCCTAAAGGCCGTTTTAGGAATGTCTCTTTCACGAACTCGAACCTGATGATATCCGGACCATAAGTCAATCTTGGAGAAATATCTGGCCCCTTGTAGCTGATCAAACAAATCATCTATTCTGGGAAGCGGATACTTATTCTTTACTGTAACTTTATTCAGCTGCCGGTAATCTATACACATGCGGAGCGAGCCATCCTTCTTCCTTACAAATAGAACTGGCACACCCCACGGTGAAGTACTCGGTCTGATAAAGCCCTTATCTAGCAGGTCCTTTAGCTGCTCCTTTAATTCTCTAAGTTCAGCAGGAGCCATACGATACGGAGGAATTGATATAGGCTGAGTGCCTGGTAGCAAGTCGATTGCAAAATCTATTTCCCTTTCTGGGGGAATACCAGGTAACTCATATGGAAATACATCAGGGAATTCATTCACCACTGGAACAGACTCGAGTGTCGGAGACTCTACTCGAACATCCTGAACCCTGACTAGGTGGTAAATACATCCCTTAGCTATCAACTTCCTCGCCTAAAGGTAGGAAATAAACCTACCTATTGGCGTAGCTGTGCTTCCCTTCCACTCTCGCACTGCCTCTCCTGGAAAGTGGAATCGGACCGTCTTGGTCCAACATTCTACGTTAGCATAGCATGGCACCAACCAATCCATACCCATAATGGCATCGAAATCAATCATCTGTAGTTCTACCAGATCTACTAAAGTCTGACGATCAGCAACCTCTACTGTACACCGTCGATAATTCTACTAGCTATAATGGAGTCACCGACGGGTTTAGCTACTAAAAAGGGTTGCTGTAACAATTTTGATGCAACACTAAACTTTCGAGCCACAAATGGGGTAACATAGGACAAAGTAGACCCTCGATCAATCAGTACATAAGTAGGGCATGAGCAAATAACCATCATACCTGTTACCACATCTGGAGACGTCTCTGAGTCCTGTCTCCCTGGTAATGCATAGGTACTGCTTGAGCCCGTACCTGAACTAGAGGCTCCTGATCGACCTCGGCCTCTACCTGCTGAACCTGAGGGCCTACGCCCTGCCGAGGCTGCTGGAGCTCGTGGCCCTGCGGATCCCCTGTCCTGACTATCTCTACTTTCTTGTCCACTGGACGGATAATCTCTCATGCGGTACCCCTCCTGCCCGCAAATATAACACCCCGAGGAGCCATATCTACAAGCTCCGATGTGAGGTCGGCCGCAATTAGGGCAGGGTGGGGGTGTAAATCTGCTCTGCTCTCCCCTCCTCTACTGCGGGGAATCTACTGTTCGAGAACTACCACCAAACTCTGACTGCCCTCGATGAACAAATCTACCTCGCTGCTGCTGTGGTGGAGGTGGGGATCTAGGGGGTCTGTCTGACAATCGGGGCCTGGGTCCTCTCTGAACCTCCCTTTGCATATCATCTGATCTGTCTGTATGGCGTTGTTCCTAATTTGTCTGTCTACTGCCCTGTTGCCGCTGTCTAAGGCCCTCAATGGTGTACTCGGGCAATATCCATATCTTCTCGTAACGTAGCCGTCATGCATGCTTCAATGTATTCTGGGTTCAGACCCATAATGAACCGGTGGACTCTGGATGGCATAGCGTCCACAAAGGCTGGAGCATAGCGGGCTAAGGAGTCAAACTGTAAAGCATATTCTCGTACACTCCTCGCCCCCTGCTCCAAATGCAAAAACTGATCCATCCGGGCCTGCCAGATCTCCCATGGCAAATAACGGTGCAGGAAGGCCTTCGAGAAGCTGGACCAGGTCGGAGGGGCAACATCTCTCCCTCGAGACATTTCCCAACTCTCGTACCGTAATACAGCTATGTCCCGCAACTGAAACACTGCCAGCTCAACTGATTCTGTAGGGGTCACATGCATAACCCAAAAAATTCTCTGCATCTGGTCTAGAAAATTCTGAGGGTCCACTGCTTGATCTGACCGAGTGAACTGCGGGGGTCCCAATGCCAAAAATTCTCTAACCCTCGAACTACCTGGCCCACCTAGAGATTCTACTGCTGCAGGTGGTACTGGCTGACCCTGCGTAGCTAGCATCTAGGTTAACATAACTACCGCACTACGTAGCTCCTGATTAGATGAAGTGGGTGCAGGAGCTGTGGGAGGCAGTGCTACCTCAACTGGTGCCTGAAGAGGCGGAGACTTCTGAGAGGGTCGAGATGACACCTCTGTATCGCCCTCAGACTGGGCTGAGTCTGGCTGTAAGTGAGGCATCCTGCTGGTGCCCTCGCCTGCCGTTGTATCTAATCTCCTGCCTGTAGCAGAGTGCCACTGATCTGCCATAGTATCTGTAGACAAAGAGGGTGGTAAGTTTCAAAAGAACCAACCCTATACTGTACTGTGCTATGGCACGACTGAGTATGAAAGAAGGGTAATCATCCTATTATGCCTCGCAGCCTCCTGCCTATAGTATGTGGTGCACAATACATCCATATACAAGACTCTACTTAGCACGGTTTGTAGACTCCCTGGGACACGAACTGCTCTTATACCAAATTTTTCACACCCCACCTTGGGGGGTATGACGGGCACCTGGTGCCTGCTAGACTCTGGCTCTATTTCAAGAAACGAACCGGCTATATAGCGGCTGTAAATACAGCCCCCGACCGATTAGGCCTATAGCCACCTGCAATACACAACAGCTAACCAGAACGATGACACTATAATCTGAAGCAACTGCTATTCACATTTGTGACCGACAAGGTCACTAACTATAACAAGAAGAAGGCCCACGCGGCCAACATCAGCAACTAAAGACATATATACATGCACGGCCCCACACGACCGGCTCCACCCCACAGGGAAACATCAGACTGCAAGCCTCTAGGAAGTAATAATAAAATGGTCGGGACATGGCCCCGACCTACCCAAACTGTAATAAAAAAGGAAATAGGAACAACCTCCGACTGTCTAGATCCGGAGGATAGGAGCCGATAACTTTGCTGACTGGATCACGAGAGATCGACTCCTCGTCTATGTGTACCTACAGGCAAGCAATGCAGTGCCCCTACGGGCGTCAGTACCACTGGTACCGAGTATGCAAAGCAAACTGAATACAACTGAATACAAATAACAAAACTAGCAATTCTGAATAGTAGGAGATAACTGAATCTGTAAGAACTGATATGAACTGAATCAGACTTTCTGTGCTGTGATAGGGCAGGAGCGTACCTGTAGACGCGATGGTCTGCTGTCTATTAACTAATATATAGCACATAAATACATACATACATATATATATATATATATATATATATATATATATATATATATATATATATATATATATATATATATAGCAAACAAGAGCCAATACCAACCCCCATAAGTCGGATGGCGCTAAGCAAGCAAACAATCTATATACCCCTACCCGGGTCAAAACCAGCCAAAAATGAGTCACTCCACTCATCTGCTAACTACGAGCACCTCTGCCAGCCCCCTGGGTCTCCAGCTCGGGCTATGGCCTCTGATATAAATAACTGTGTCTGAGTCCGGAGGACTCCTATACTGTATATGTAACTGTAACTGTATCTGAATCTGTTCCCTAGGTGCTTGCGCACAACAAGGCTATCTGTACTGTAATGCTGATCAGCCTGATATGGGGAAAGCTTCATCCCATCTTCGTCCAAACTAGGGACGGCATGCCACTCCTTGGAGTGACGTAAACCCACTCGCTCAGTGGGCGACACAGTTACCAACCCAGGGGCGGCGAGGACGCTCAAAAGGGTGCCCTCACGACACAACCAAGTCTCAACAAACAATAAGCGCACACACACATATATATAGCAAGCATGTTTAAACTGAAAAATACTATCTGAGTTCTGATTTCTTATTCTGATCTCTTTCTGTATTATAGTGATTCTCATACTGCTTTATACTGAATCTGTAGTCTTTATCTAACTGCATGGCTTATCTGTAGCCAAGATACTATCTAACTGTATGGCTATACTGTAGCCAAGATATCATTCGTCTGTATGGCTAATTTGTAGCCAAGATACTATCTGACTGTCTGATTTTACTTTACTAACTCTTATTCTGAATATGTGTCATATTATTCTAGAAACATGTTTGCTAATCACATACTGGGCTATACTGAGTCTGGAATGCTAACTTGCCATTTTGGCGCATGCTTTACTAACTTTCGGACTGAATACAATATAACAACGCAAATCAGATTTACTGAACTTGCACAATACTCAACATTCAACTCCTGGAATTCTACTACGGAGTTTACTGTGCTAGACAAGGCTAAGACTACTAACTTGTCGAAGAAACTGGCTTCACATACCTTAACCTCGGTTTATCCGACTACGGACGAAGCTCGGTCAGTACTCCAACTATTTCTCCCAACTGCATTTACATATATGTCAATTAGAATTAAATACATTAATATCTGGGAGAAATTATCACTTTTGATATATATTTATCCCAAACTTCGACTTATCGAAAAATGGTCGAAAACTCATTATTTCTCGATAGTCCAGAAGGGATAAATGCTCACTGCAAGGCTAGGAACACATTGGTACTAATTTAAAGCAATTCTATTTACTTTACCTCGGTAGCACGACGTTTCGCCGGCCAAATTTCACGAAACCAACTCCGTAGGATTGCTCTCTGCAGCTTTATACCTCGGCATCTAAGCCGAAACGGAGTTTAGACCGCGTTTCGAGCGTAATCGAAAGAAAATATGATAAAAAGTCATGGGTTTTGCCTTAACTTGGCTATACCCTCTGTTTTTCTGGTTTTTATTGATGTAAATGGAGAAAAACCGACTTTCCCCTTTTTATTTTTTATTTATTTTTTTTTGCTTGCCTTCTAAATCCCTTAACCAACATGCCATTAGGCTATTTATTTATTTAAAATTTACGGGGTGTAACATTTAAATAGGCTTACTAAAAATAATATAAAAAATTAAAATATCTGATAAAACTAAGTGAAATATTAATTAATTAAATAAAAATAATTATAAAATAAAATAAAATAAAATAAAATAAAAAGATATAGAATTTTAGGCTTGGTCACAAATTGGTGTTCATAATATGTATCTTGGATACCTAATTTAATGCGTAATATTTATAAAGACACACAACTTTTAGGTTTTGATAATTAAAATTTTCTTTTAAATTTTTAAAAATCCAACTATATAACTATATTTGTACAATCAAAATAATATATTTATAACTGCATTATAATTATAATATGATAAATAAATCGATCATCATAATTATTATATTATACAATTAAAAGATTGGGTAATTACTAATTCGACCCTAAAAGAGAAAAAACGATTATCCATTAGAAGGTATTAAAATGTGTGTAAGCATGCGTGTGTCTTTAGACTTCACTTTGACAATATCCACTTGAACTTTACTCTTCCGTACTTGAATTGCTTACCTTATTAATTTGAACGTCCTTTTGTAAAATAAGATAATATTGTTTAAAATTATGCTTTACTTTTCCATTTTGATTACAATCTTATTTGATTTCGCACATGAAAAAATTAATTTTTTTATTTAAAAAAAATAAATTTTCTATTAATTGAGTTACTGTCTAAAAAATCAAACTTGTTACAATCTTGTAATGTACTTTTAGGAGATAAACAATAATTTTCTAATATTTAACAGTGGAATTGTAAGTAAATTCCAACAGCAGTACAATGTTGAAGACTTGAAGTTGGCCATTATTGACGACGGAAAAGGCAACCGCAGGCTTGTTTTGCTTTATAGTAGAAAATTAAAGAACTCAAATCTGTACTACTAACTTTCTCATTTTTTTTTCTTCAAACTTTGTCTTTATTGAAAAGTGTTCAACTCAAAGAATTTTAATTTAATTAATTAATTTCTAATTAATTACACTCAAATTAGTCTGCTCCATACTACTAGCTAGTACATTAACTATATATATGCAAATCCCCCTAGTACAATATCAACCCAACCATAATCTGCAGTTTTAGAAGAGCCTTTTAAAATGTTTCCTAGATCAAAGATATTATTAAACCATATAGTTTTTATTATTGCTCAATTAAAATGGGCTTTGAATTATGTCCTCTTTCAATATCCTTGCAACATGATGATTTCTGATAAAAATGATGCTATAATACCTCATCAAGTAGAGCTCGGTGTTAGGCGATTTTGCGAGGAGGAATTAGGTTCATCAGTAGAATGTGCAGTTTGTTTGTGTAAAATAGAAGAAGGTGAACAAGTTAGAGAGCTGAGATGTGATCATTTGTTTCATAAGGTTTGTTTGGATAGGTGGATGGGTTGTGGACGCAAGACATGTCCGTTATGTAGAAATCATCTGAAATCACCAGCACTTTTCCCATCAGAGATTCATCAAGAAGTCATAGTGTTGGACTTGTTCTCTGGAAAATCAAGAAGAAATCGCTGTGAATGGTGGCTTCGATAAATTATCAGTTAGCTCTGCAAGCATGTTTCATTGATCATCTTTTACACTCGATCATCTCTTTTTTTTTTTCAAATTTAACTCATAGTGTATGATTTGTTCTCGGGAAAATCAGAAAGAAATCGTTGAGAAGGGCGGCATACGTTAAATTATCAATTGGATCTTCAAGGAAATAAATGGGCTTTTTATTTTATTTTTTTTGTGTTTGATAATATAAATAAAAGATTATTTTAAAAATATTTATATATAATTAAATAAATATTATGGGAGGTAAAAATGAGACTATACATAATGAGTGTGAAACTTATCTATTTTTAAAAAAATATTTTAAAAATATTTTAACTAATAAAAAATAAAAAATATATTTCTTTCGCACCGAACCTATATATTAGCCAATTATCCAAGTTTTCGTTTTAGGCTTAACAATCACTGCTTGATAATACCGTCAACGTAATAACACCATCATATGATAGAACAGGGATAATTAAAAGCTATATTGGTTAAACCAGGCTTGCTTTCAAATTAGTTAGTTCAATAAAGATCTGTGAAAAAATGATTAAAAATATCTTTAAATTATTAAAAATAGATTAATTTTTTAAAAACATTATGAATTAAAAATGTCTTTGCTGTTATATTTTAGGTTCAAAAATATTCACCAATTATCAAAATGGGATCAAAAATATCATTTCTTCTAACAATTATTCCAAGACAAAAAAAAGGGTCAATTTTGCTCTTAGTTATTTAAAATGAGATAATTTTGCTATCCATTTAAAGTTCCAGACAAGTGCTCTTAATTTTAAAGATTTGTGCACAAATTTATTTTGGAGATTATGAGACCAATTTAACTATTTTAAATGGCAATTTTTATAGTATGCTAATTTTATATATGAATTGTAAAATTTAACTACAAATACTAATTTTCCAACTCAACATTTATTCTATTATTTAGTTTCAAAACTATTATAGTGACCCTCAACTGAAATTTGGGATGACTTAGGCCTCATTTATTAACACTTAATGGAGGTTTGAATCTGAATGGTTCACACCTTAGGCCATTAAGCGCGTTTGTTTTCATTAAGATTTAAACACTTATTAGTCTGAATAGGTCTTAACTATTAACACCTTAGGCAATTAAACGCGTTTGTTTTCATTAAGATTTAAACACTTATTAGTCTGAATAGGTCTTAACTATTAAGATATGAAACAAAATTTTAATATCATTAAGAGGTATGTCATCATTACTCTGTCCACGACCACCAACTACCACCATTAATCACCTCTATCATCACAACCACCACCACTATTACCATCACCAACCACCAGCCACCTCTGTCACCACTGTCAACCACCACTACCGTCACCGACCACCCCGACATCACAACAATCACTGGTAACCATCACTACTGCTAATCACTATTGTTAGTTGTAACTATACATAGCACTTCCATCATTATAATTATATGCACTATCGTCACCACCACTACCACCATTGTTGTCACCGCCAGCGCCACCTCTATCACCACTATAACTCACTACCATCACTGCGGCTAATCCCTACTATCAACCATCTTCACCATCACAAATAACACCGCCACCAACTACTACCAACACATTGTCAACCACCATACATTCTTCAGCCACCAACATCAACACTGGTCAATTACTTACACCAATCAATTAACCATCATAACCACCACTACCAACCGTCAACATCACGTCAGTCATTACAACGTCTATCACCCCATCATCATAACTATCACCGCCTAATTACTAGCCACTAATACCAATCATTATCACGATCACCACTATAAACCATCTCTATCATAACTAGCACACATAAATATTTTATTTTTTTATCAGATAATAAATTTATTTTATTAAATTAATATTTTTAAAATATTTAATTAATTTTTATTTATATTGTATATTTAATATATTTACAAATAAATAAAGTATGCACATTCAGATGTTGAAAAATAAATAGTCTTAATTATTCAGTGTTCAGATGTAGAGACAACAACTTAATCATTCAGATGTGCATTTAGATTCAGATGTTTTAATCTTAATAAAAACAAATGAGGCCTTAATGTTAAATAAGTAATAAAGTGTATTGAGGTATAATTGATTTTTTTTGTCATATCATTCTTAGAGTTAGTAAGAAAAGATACATGATTCATGTTCAGAAATAATAACTCATATCTAATATGCACGAAATAAGAAGAAAATTATCTTTTTTATTTTTAAATGGAAAGTGTTTATACTAATTTTCTGATCTTATTATATTTCTCAAGTTCAATCCTCCCTTCTAAAAAAAAAATAAATTAAAAGAACAAGAGCAAAAATGTCCAATTTCGAATAGTGCAAAAGTAAAGTTGATCCTTTTTCCCCCTTATTTTGAAACAACCGTCAAAAGAAAGGATGTTTTTGGTCTATTTGAATAGTTGAAGGATATTTTAAAGCCAAAAATATTACGACGAGAACATTTTTAACCCAAAAATATAACAAGAGGTAAATTTAACCTATTTTAAATTGTCAAAATATTTTAAACCTTTTTCCATATATTAACTGTTGAACTTATTTTAATGATGACTAATTAATTTTATTTAATACAGGACAAAAAGGGACCTCAAGAACAAATAACCCACTATTAAAGGACTCGAAGTCAACTAGCTGTGAAGAAGGACTAGGGAGCAAATTATCAAAGATCTCCAACGACTAAAAGAAATCAAGAAATCCTGTCTTGATATGGATCAACACCTACAAGGAAACCAAAAATGTCAAAAGAAGGAAAGAAAAGCAAATCAATTAGCTAAAGAGGAGCAAAATCAATCAGTTAAGGAGGAAATCACATCATCATCAAAGAAAATCAGCATGCCACATATTGAAGGAAGATTTGGAAGGCTAGAAATACAAATCAAGGGGGAAATATTCACGGGTCTACAAAAGGAAAAGAACACCATAAGTGGGAGAAGAAATGCATGAAATCTCATCAAATGACGATCATCAAGATTTCAACCATGTATCCATCTAGCATGATTGAGATAACAAATCCGTTGGGTTACCTTAGAGCAAATCAATCAAGATCAAAAAGAAGACTCCCAGAAGCTGGCACTACAAAAATGCATTGAAGACTCCCAGAAGATGTATGCAATTTCACTTGATCAACCTGACAACTTTTTGTCTCACTCATTCATTGTATTTTGAAATGAAATATCAGTGATAATAAAAGAGAAAAAGAGTTAGGTAAATATACAGGTAGATGTTGTATCAATCAACAGTTGGTGAAACACTTTGTAACCCAACCTCTTACAAGTTCTAAGGAAGCCCTTGTAACCCAAGGGGACTGGACTAGGCACCATCCTAGTGATTCGAACCAGTATAAAATAACTGTGTCATTTATATTCCTGCATTTAATACATCTTGATTATTATTGGACTAATATCTTCTACAGGAACTCAGTCGACTGGTCTATATTTAAATTATTTTTTTTAAATTCACTCCCCTCTTTATTTATCAATTGGTATTAGAGCGGGTCTCACTCATATTGCTTAATCGTAAGGTGAGAAAAAAATCCCATGGCTTCGTATCAAATTCCAAGAGCAAGCCTACAGGATGGACACTCATAATCCAGACCACCTTACTTCAATGGAAAACACTACTCTCGCTGGAAAGAATGATTTAAAATCTTTGTTTAGGCAAATGACTTCCAAGTGTGGTAGTAATCAAAAAAGGTCCCAAACCCATTTCTAGAGTAACAGATACTACTAAGACTGACTTGAAAACTTTTGAAGTTACCAAAAAACAAGAAGAGGTGATTCAAACTAACGCCAGAGCTATTAGTTTGCTTTACTCTGTAGTTAGCGGATCTGAATACGATAAGATCTCCATATGTGACACTGCTAAGGAGATGTGAGACAAGCTTGAAGTAACTTATGAAGGCACCGTGAAAGTGAAGAAAGCTAGAATAAATGCCCTGGTCATTGAATATGAACTGTTTAAAATGACCGATGAAGAGAACGTTGAATCCATGTTCTCATGATTCGCAAGATAGTTGGAGAACTAAAATCACTTGGAATGGTATACCCAAATAGTATACAAGTCGGGAAACTTCTCAGGAGTCTTCCCAAAGCTTGATAAACAAAAGCAACAATCCTTGAAGATGGAGATCTGAAAAAACTCACTTATGATGAACTTTAAGGAAATCTGATGGCCTATAAACAGAATCATCTCAACAGATATACCAAGGAAGAAAAGAAGAAGTCAGTAGCTTTCAACGCTATACAAAATGATGATGAAAAGAAGGAAGAAGAAGAGGACAGTGAAGGATTGACTCTAATCAACCGAGGAGTCAGATACATTCTCAAATAAAGACGATAGAGGCCTCAAACTGGATACCAAAACAATGAAAAGAATGAAGATCATTGTTATCACTATGGAAAACCAGGACACATTAAGCAAAATTATCCTGAGTTATAGAAAAGAAACTTCAGAACAAACAACAACTCAAAATCCATCGGAGCATGGAGTGATGAAGAAGCTACAAATGAAGAAATTGAAGAAGCCGAAAACATCTGTTTCATGGACATTGAAGGATCAAGTCAGGTAATATCTAACTCTTGTGCTAAGTGTCAAGATTTGCAGTACTCTTGGGATCTTGTCAGAAATGAACTTCAAAAAGTTATTGATGAATATAATAAACACGCTAAAGAAAAGAAAGAATGGAAAATACTTCTTGAAGCAACTCAAATTGAAGTATACTTACTTGAGGAAGAACTAGGTGACATAAAGATGTAACTAAATGGCATAAAGAAATCATCCAGTCATAGCTCAGTTAACTCAAACAAAAGAACCTCTGACTACTCTCCTATCTCTTCTACCATTATTTACTCTTCAAAGTCTTCCTTCTATCCTATATGTTACTCTTGTGGTAAAATTGGTCATAAATTCTTTAACTGCAAGTTTCATAGATCTTCTCTGTTATACCCCGTAAAATTCCCAACACATAGATGGCCTATTCGCATGTTGGTCAAGAGTATTTGAAAGTTATACATGCTAGAAAAAAAGGCCCGAAAAAAGACCGGACGAGAAACCTGTCGAACCATCACGGAAGGAGCCGGGGCAGAGCCTCTCTGCGATGGCAACATGTCACGGAGGTGGAGCCTCCGCGTTGGCTCCGTGACACGTTGGCCCTGTCCAGGCCCAACTATATAAGCCCTCCACTTTGGTTTTAAATGTTATATTTCATATAATTTCCAGAGAAATCGAGAAAAAACAGAGAGGACAAAGATTCCATTGAAATTTCCTTCTGATTACACCGTCAAACGCGGTCCAAACTCAAATTAACTCCAGATACCGAGGTATTAAGCAGTAAGGAGCATTCCTACGTATTTAGTTTCGCGAAATTCGGCCGACGAATCGTCGTGCTACCAAACTAAGGTAAGTGAAATTGCTCCAAACTAGTGTCAATATATTTCTATCCTTAAAGAGAGTATTTCTCCCTTCTGGACTTTTGAGAAATAGCGAGTTTTTGACCGTCTTTTGATAAGCCAAAGTTTAGGCTATAAATATATTGAAAGTGACGTTTTCTTTTAGAATATTGGTGTATTTAGTTCTAATTGACATGTATATGAATGTGGTTGGGAGAAACAACAGAAGTACCGACGAAAATCACATCGGTCAGTCAGGTACTCAGAAACCAGGTATGTAAAGCTATTCTTTCAGCAAACCAGGAAGTACAGTCTAGAAAATAAATAGAATAAAAGCTATTAACAGATACCCAGCGTTCAGGAACGATTTCAGTACAATTTCCAGCAAGCATGCTAGTATATCATTACGTATCATATGATAATCAGAATAACGGATAGTCAGATGATTTTAGATATAATGTGGTATCAGCTAGTAGCTCAGCATGTTCTTACGTAATATCCAGAATGGAAGTTGTAAAAGAAGTATAATGAATTAGCAAGATTACAGATAGTATGCATTACATTGTTGAGACTGTATCCGGTAATAAATGACACATTTTGTATCATTGAGCTATATCCAGTTATAGATGGCATGTTCTATGTTATTGAGTTATATCCAGATATAACCAGATCAGTAATCAGATATAGAAATAGCTCCAGATACAGATGTAGCTCCAAAAACAAATATGGCTCTAGAAACTGATATAGCTTCAGATCGCGGATAACAATAATCAGATAAACAGATAAAGGCCAGGTAGCAGTTAGCCTAGCAATCAAAAACAGTGTAAAACAGAGTATAACATCAGTTGTTTAATACGGACTGGCCTAGAAATAAAAGAAGAGAATATGATTAGTATTTTTCATTTGAGCATGCTTGCTGTGTATGTGTTTTGCATGTTGAGACTTGTTGAGGCATGTGGGCACCCTTTAGCATCCCCGCCGCACCTGGGTTATAGCTGTGTCGATACCAGATTTAGATACCGCCACCAGCTGGGCGATGCCGTCCGCCTAGAGGACGATGATGGCCGACCACCATGATAATACGATCCAGATTACCCTGCTTGCAGGGGCAGTTCAGTTCGCTCTGCGCAGAGCCAGATTACCCTGTTTACAGGGGCTGATTACTCTGTGTGCTCTTGTGGCGAGGGGCAGTTTCAGATACAGATTTTTATAAAATTACCATATTGTGTGCTTGCACCCATGGGTAGTTTCAGTCACAGATACAGCAGTAGATTACCCCATTGCGCACTTGCGCCTAGAGGCAGGAGTCTTCAGACTCAGACACAGTTTATTGTCAGAGGCCAAGGACTGAGCTACGTACCCAAGGGGGCCGGTAGGAGGAGCTCACAGTTATGAGATGAGTGGAGTGACTTATTTTTGGTTGGTTTAGACCCGGGTAGGGGTAAATAGATTGTTCTGTTGGTTGGCACCTTTCGGATTATGGGGGTCGGTCAGGTATTGTGTGTATTTATATGTATATCTATATGTGCTATTAGATACTGATAGACAGTAGGACGACACGTCGTTAGGTACGCCCAGTTTAGTTACAGAATAAGTAAACTCTCCCCAGTTATCCTCAGCCAGATAGACTCAGCTACTTCCTGCTTATATGTCATGTTATTGTTGTTACCTATTTCAGTTGTATATTTCAGTTTGCTTTACATGCTCGGTACCTTTGGTACTAACGCCCGTGGGGGCACGACATTGCTTGCCTGCAGGTACACATAGACGAGGAGTCGATCCCTCGTGATCCAGTCAGCAGAGTCATCAGCTCCTGTCATCCGTAGCTTGATATTCAGAGGTGTATTTCATTTTCTTTTGTTGTATAGTACGGGTAGGCCGGGGCCCTATTCCGACCATCTTATCAGTATTCCTAGAGGCTTGCAGTCTGATGTTTCCCTGTGGTAGTGGAGCCGGTCGTGTGGGGCCGTGCATGTACATACATGTTTGGTTGATTATGTTGGTCGTGTGGGGCCATGGTCTGATAGTAGTGGTGACCTTACCGGTCACGTAGTTATTCAGTATTCTATTATTGAGTTACACATAACCAGATAGTATTGTGGCCTTGTCGGCCCGCATAGGTTTCCCCTTTGTAAGTATGTTTCTGGTTAGCTGAAGTTTTATGCAGGCGGCTATAGGCTTAATCGGCCGGGGGCTGTATTTACAATCGCTATATAACTGGTTCGTTTCTTGAAATAGAGCCAGAGTCAGCCAAAGCACCAGATGTGCTCAGGCTGGACCGTTTAGCAGCCCAGAGTCTAGCAGGCACCAGGTGCCCATCATACCCCCCAAGGTGGGGTATGACAAACTTGGTATCAGAGCAGGTCGTGTCCCAGGGAGTCTGCAAGCCGTGCTAAGTAGAGTCTTGTCTATGGATGTGTTGTGCACCACATACTATAGGCAAGAGGCTGCGAGGTATAATAGGATGGTTACCCTTCTTTCATACTCAGTCGTGCCATAGCACAGTATAGTATAGGGTTGGTTCTTTTGAAACTTACCACCCTCTTTGTCTACAGATACTATGGCAGATCAGTGGCACCCTGCTATAGGCAGTAGATTAGATACAGTGGCAGGCGAAGGCACCAGCAGGATGCCTCACTTACAGCCAGATTCAGCCCGATCTGAGGGCGATGCGGAGGTGTCATCTAGACCCTCCCAGCAGTCTCCGCCTTGCCAGATACCATTTGAGGCAGCACCGCCTCCCACAGCTCCTGCACCTACTTCATCTGATCAAGAGCTACGTAGTGCGGTGGTTATGTTGACCCGGATGCTAGCTACTTGATCTTGGGCAGATTTATATGCCCAAGTGATACTCAAACGTATTATTTTTGCCTTGTTTGTGTGCAATATGTATATATTCTCATGTAATTGGTAATAAAATGTGAATTTATACTAACCAACATGATTAGCATTTGTTTTGCAGGAAAATATGATTTTTAGGAGCTAAAATGCATATTGGAACTATATCGGAGTTGGACTTGGATACGAGCGTGGAAAAGACATTGGAATGCACAAATTATAGGGGCTCAGCGATGGAGCCGTGCCACGCTACCATCGCGGAGGCACACTGCCTGGAGAGGAAATTAAATGGCAAATTCAGTGAGGCCTCGCGACAGCTTCGTGGCACGGAGATAGGCCTCCGCGTTGGCCTCCGTGCCACGTTGAGGCTATTTTACCGGACCCTGGATTTCCAGTGAAGGTCCGCGTCCACGCCGTGTCACGGAGGTAGTGCTCCGCGTTGACCTCCGTGACACGTTGCTTGTTATTCCGAGAAAAATTTCCCTCTAGTATAAATAGCACACTTAGGTTTATTTTAATTAGTTCAGACTTGGTGGAGCTAGGACGTGGGTTAGCAGCAGTTGAGGGACGAAAAAGCTAAGGGATTTCTTCTCTTCCTTTCTTCTTTCAATCAATTGTATGTATGATTTACACTTATTTTAGGATGATCAATCTACAAATGAGTGGCTAATTCTCTTCCTTGCTAAGGTTTTGAACATGTGTAGTGAATTTTGATTGTAAATGATATGGTTTTCTTCTTCTTCTTTCATGTTGTTCTATTAATTCTTGTTCTTACTGCATTAGTGCTTGGCCGATATTAATGTACATCTAAAAAGTCCAATTTCACTCGAGAGAGCAAGAAATTGGAAAGTTGTGAATTAATAGGGTATTGTTCTTAACTTGATTTGGGAAAATTGGGTTTTGATGTGCTTTCCTGATAGAAATATACTTGAAAGCCGTATTAGTCAATTTAGGAACTGAAATTGTATTGCTAGGTCGTAAATTGCATTTGATCACAGAAATGTAGACGAATGGTTTATGATTCTTAAGTGAAATTAAATACGAGAGTTTTAATTTCTAGGCTATTGTTCTTGGCTAGCAACATGAAGAAGAGATTAACCGAATTACTATTATAATCAAATTCATTACTTGTTCTTAACCTTGGCATGCTCATATCCATAGTTTAAATTCACAGTAAATTATTGTTAATAGTTTTAGTGTATATTTTATAAACAAAAACTCAATTAACTGTTGGTTACGTTGTTGTTAGCATAGTTAGAAGTAAGATAAGAATATAGTATACTTAGGCAAATTTTACATACCCTGAGCCTCCTTGGATCGATACTTGGCTTACTTAGCCACTTTATTACTTGTTTGACCACGTGCACTTGCGTGTCAGTTTATAATATATAACCCCAACCTAACAGCCGAACAAGTTTTTGGCGCCGTTGCCGGGGAGGCTAGGCAAATTTGTGAAATTGTGATAAGTGTAAATTTACTGTATTTTTATTTTTATTTTCTTAAAGTGTTGACAACTTGGTCTTAATATTTGTTTTTATTCTTTGTTCAATTTAATTTTTCTCTCTTTCGGATACCCTCATTGACATGACATCTTGGAATATAAATGGTGGATACGCATATTTCGGCGAATCTTGCATGAATTGCGGAGGACCCCACTTGTGGTAAAACTGTAACACGTGCAATATATGTGGGTGTCAATATGGCCATTGGGGTGATTGTCCAAAGGCATATTCCCCTCCCCCAAGCCCCCTCTATGATCATTCTATTGTTTTTGCTGAATATAGGCATGTTGAAAGTGAGGACTTGGGACGCCAAGTTCAAATAGAGGACATGATGAAACAACTCCTGGAGCAATTAGAAGCAATGAAGGAGTCGGTGGCAGAATTGATAATTCAGCAAAAGGAGAATGCAGAGGCTGTAAGCAGGATGAGCGTCAAACTCACGGAGATATGTGCTGAGGCTGAAGCTTGTGATAATTTGCAGGTGACAGTTTTAGCCGATATTCAAGAGGAACTACAAGAGGAATATAAGGGTGAATTTTTGGATGAAGCCCAACAATTAGAATCTCTTGAGTGTCCCCGTGATCGGCTCATACCTATAGAAAATCCATTCATGGAAGAAGAGAAAGAATATCTCCCATTTGACCTTAATGGAGAAATAGATGTCGATGTTGAAAAGGTGTACACAAGTAAGGAAGTAAAGCACAATGCAATTTCAGAGTTGAGGGGTATTGGACCACACTCGACGCATTTTTCGACATTAAGTTTGGTTAACAACATAGAAATAGAGTCTTCCTAGATTATAGAGAAATGTCTAGAGGAGGACCAAGCCCCGTATATTTTGAAATTCTCTAACTCAGAGAGCCAAAATGACTTCACTTACTCAGGGGCCAATAAGTTCAAAAGAAAGCATCTACTGCTTGGTCCTTACAATTTTTCACCACCACCCCAGGAGCATAAGAGGAAATTAGAGAAGAAATTAGGGGTGAAATTCATATCCTCAAGGCGGAGGAAAAAGCGGTGAAACTTGGTACGTCGAGCCACGACGGTAAACCAGGCGCTGCACGGGAGGCAACCCGTGAAAAGAAAAATATTCTATTTTTCTTATTTTAGTAGAGTGTAATTAATTTGTATTTTTATTTTATTTTTCTTTTTCTTGATTTCGTACAAATTCTTGTTTTAGTTAATATTTTTCATTTTAGTTAGGAAAATCTATTAATCTAACCAATTTCATTTAGTGAAGTGATTTTCAGGTCAAACGGAGAAAAATATGCAAGGAAGCGGGAAAAATAAGGCAAGGTATGAAAAAAAAATAATTTTATTGAAGAAACAGTGCACTGGCGCGTTGGCTCCGTGTCACGGAGGAGGGGCTCCGCGTTACCCTCCGTGACACGTTGAAGGCAAAATCAGATTTTTTAAAATTTTCAGAGAGCCAACGCGTTGGCTCCGTGTCACGGAGGAGGGGCTCCGCGTTACCCTCCGTGACACGTTGCCCTTTATTCAGTGCCGGGTCACACCGGGTTGCCGGGTGACCCGCGTATTTTTCTTTAAATTAACCTAAGTTTTGCCCCTTTTCTCCCCATTTCTCTCCTCCTCCGCGACCAAAACACCCAATTCCCCCTCCGCAACCAACGTGCCACGCTAATAGGCAAGGAAAACGTCAAATTTCTTCGGTTCTTCAACTAAAAGGTATGTTTTCATCGTTTCTCTCAAGTTTTTGGCGATTTTAGTCGAATTTGAGCATGTGAGGTGAAATATATCACCCCAAGTAGCAATTAAACATGATGTTGAATTATTTTGTGATTGATTATGTTCGGATTGTTGTAATTAGCGTTTGAACTTGTCGATTATGTGAATAATTCGAATTTGATTGAAATATTGCATTCTAGGGCTTGAGTTATTGAAATTGAATTGGGGAACTTGATAGTTTGATGAATTAGATGCCGGGGTGTGGTTGTAAATTGAGATAAGTCGATGTAAATATTGTATGAATGTTAAGAGAAGATGAATTCTCGAATTGTTGGGGAAAATGCGAAAATTTTGTAAGTTGGTTTGATTGTTTAGATTTGTATGTAAATAGAATTTTCGTTGTTGTTTTTGTTTTTTTTTGTTTTGTTGCTAAGTGCGATGATTGGATTGCTATCGATAGTAGGATTGGGAGTAGCTGTATGAAGTCTGAGTAGTACGCTAACCGTTATACTGTCGAAATTTTTCGTGAACGCACTAAGCAATATACCTTATAGTTGCTTGTGTTTGGGGTTGTAAATAGAGTAATCCTTGCCAAAGTATTGTAAATATAGTTAAGGACTAAGTGTGGGGTAAACTTAGTTTAACCCGACCTTAGCCTAAGTTAACTTGTATTTAGCTTAACTTTGTGCTTGTTTATGTATATTGACAGGTACAATGGCAAGTCGACAGGACAAGGGCAAGGGTGCTTCTACCTCAGGCACCGGACGGAAAAGATTGAGGTTGGGCACTGCAGTCCCAGCTGCACCAGCTGTTCCGCGCGGCCAACGCCGCCAATACAGAACAAGATGGGTAACCGATGAAGGGAAGAAGTGGTACGCGAAACATAAAGAAAACAAGTACTTCCCCGAGGAACATATTGCACGGGAACCACTTGCACAGGAGTTCCCACGTATTGTGCAGAGAATCGAGGCAGCTGGGCTCAGCTTTATCTTCCAGGAGCCCAAGGAGTGCAACCTTCATTTGGTCCGAGAGTTCTACGCAAATTGGAACCCGGCCATCAGAAGCCACACAATAAAAATCAGAGGGCAGATTGTCACTCTGGAACCCCAGCAATTTAATGCCATCGCTGGAGCGCGGGACACAGACGCTCACGTTCTCCGCCAGCTAAACATCACCCCACCGTACACCGACATCAGACGTACGTTGTGTGGGGCTCGATCCACAGCCCGATGGAGTAGACATAAGGAGAGGGGTTACCACCAGACTCTGCCTTATTCGCAGATGAACAGGGAGGCCAGAATATGGCTGAAAATTGTATGTTCGTGCTTGATCCCGGGAGTTCACATGACGGATGTGACCCGGGACCGTGTCTGCTTGGTGTATGACCTTATGAAAGGGCTTGAGATTAATGTTGGGGCAGTCATTATATCCGCCATGAAGAGAGCCAGACTGCACCAGGGCCACAGATACGGGTTTGGCGGACTCATCACCACCTTCCTCTGAGGCCTCGACATTGAGGAAGAGGCTTTGGACTATATTCCGCAGTTGGAGCGGAGGGCCCTCGATGTGACAAAAACTAAGGCCCCCGACACCACACACGGGCCAGTGCTGACTTTGGGCGAGCGACATGCTCGTGACGATTAGTACATGGCACGTATGTTCGGCATGCAGATGCTTCAGCTACGGATTGGTGGGAGACCAGCCACCGAGGAAGAATTATGGCAGCTGGAGCTGGATTACCCATTTGGCGAGAATGCCAGAGCCTTATGCCGAGTGGGACCAGCCTTCGTGGAGCCGACGAATGACGATGTCCCTATTGACGAGGAGACACATCGTGAGGATTCCGATGTGGAGTCCGATGACGACGATGGAGCTGACTCAGATATGGGCGATGAGGCAGCAGCACCAGATGAAGAAGTCGAATATTTCGACTGATCAGGGAGTTCCACCACCCGAAATTTTGTTTTGTAATTTTTGTGAACACAGGGGACAGTGTTCGATTTAAGTGTGGGGTGGGGAGTAGCTAGGTGCTGGGACTTGGGCTCTAATTTGCTGTATGTTTTTCCTTGGTTTGTATGTATGTTTGTGTTTTCCCTGTGGTGAACTGATTTGTGTTGTATGTGTATATATTTGTTTGTGTGGTTAATGATGTGTGTTATGAAAAGTTATGGTTGCCAGTGTAAATATTTTGTAAATATTTCTTTTCTATCTAGATGATCGATATTTTTCAAAAATTTTCGCGAAAATATTTTGCACTTGTAAATATTTTCTTTCTATCGAAATGATCGATGTGTTGCAAAAATTTTCGGTTTTTATTCTGTTTGGGTTTCTCGGAGTTTGTTTTCGGTTTTTTTACCGAGAATAGTCCCATTGAACCGATGTCATAGTTAGTGACCGTTCCCTATGATGGATGGATGACGACCGTCTTAAGGGAAATGTAGTCGGTAGGAGTAGGATTTTAATTTGTTTTTAATTTCTCTTTGGTGGATTGCATCAATGAACTGTAGTTGCTTTATGGTTGCTAAAATTTCGTTGCGTGTGTAACTGATGTTCAAAATGTGAAAATGATTCGTTTGAAAGCATGCAAATTTGGTAAATATGTTGAGTTACCTAGGCTATAGAATTTTGATTCAGTATGATTGAGGCTTAATTTTGAATTCATGTGATTGGCTAATTAGAGAGTCTGTGAATGCATCTTGATTCGAGCATGTGCATGAAGTGTGAAGTGAGGCATTGCTATTCCATGCCATTGTGAATTGTCTAGAACTTGCCTGGTGTGTATACAAAACGAAATGAAGGAGGTGTAGTGTTGGAAAGGATGTAGGCATTTCTTTGTTTTAACCGATAGTTTCCATTTTTTTCTTGTCAAACTCTACCTTTTTATATGTTGTATACCCTAGTCAGCCCGTTGAGCCTTTAGCCGATTTCTTTCTTTCTTTTGTCCAAAATTGTATAAACCAAGCTTTATTCCTTCTTTTCATTAGCTGTAAAAGTCTATACAAAACTATTAAGCGCTTACAAAGAAAAGAAAATGTTCCCAAAGTGTTAAAGAGTGAAAAGAGTGAAAAGAAAAAGAAAAGCAGAGTGAGGAAAGAAAAGATGATGTTGAAGAGGCACTTGTTATAATTAAATGACATTGAGGGTACATGAAAACCCTTTGTTTTGTGTCAAGTGTGTTTGATGAAATGGGCAGTACGAAAGTAAACCAGCATGAATGGGAGAAAAAGAGAAAAGAGAGGAACAATGTCCATGAGTCGATGGGAATGTGTTGAAAAGGCGCTTAAGGATGCTAGCGACTATTATTGGCTAATCCAATATATATACTAGATCCATAGCCCCGTTACAATCCATTAAAGTCCTACTTGATCCTGCATTGCATTTCTTTATATTAGTGGAGTAATACACTAAGGGCAAGCCTATGGGTCACGACATGATGCATGTGAATTCTTTTGGGAGAGTGAGAGAAATTAATTTTTATATGCCCATACTTGAATGTTTTTGTGTTGCATGAACAAAAAGGGGAAGATTCTCTTGAGTTGTGAGGGCACATGCTTGATGAAAGATTGATTTTCGTGTCGGATTTCTTGATTAGCTGATTTGCATGAGTTTGCCGACATCAAGAATCAATTCTTAAAGTCTAGGAAGTCTTGATGTATTAAAGGTCATTGTATTGTAAGACCAAGCATGTTTTCGTGATGATTTGCAAAAATTGAATAATCGGTATGACCGTAGCGTAAATGGTCGCACCATAGTGATGAAGGTTGGGATGTAATTTGCATGAGTTGTGTATGTGTTGTTCGAGGACGAACAAGGATTTAAGTGTGGGGTAAGTGATCTTGGGCAGATTTATATGCCCAAGTGATACTCAAATGTATTATTTTCGCCTTGTTTGTGTGCAATATGTATATATTCTCATGTAATTGGTAATAAAATGTGAATTTATACTAACCAACATGATTAACATTTGTTTTGCAGGAAAATATGATTTTTAGGAGCTAAAATGCATATTGGAACTATATCGGAGTTGGACTTGGATACGAGCGTGGAAAAGACATTGGAATGCACAAATTATAGGGGCTCCGCGATGGAGCCGTGCCACGCTACCATCGCGGAGGCACACTGCCTGGAGAGGAAATTAAATGGCAAATTCCAGTGAGGCCTCGCGACAGCTCCGTGGCACGGAGATAGGCCTCCGCGTTGGCCTCCGTGCCACGTTGAGGCTATTTTACCGGACCCTGGATTTCCAGTGAAGGTCCGCGTCCACGCCGTGTCACGGAGGCAGTGCTCCGCGTTGACCTCCGTGACACGTTGCTTGTTATTCCGGGAAAAATTTCCCTCTAGTATAAATAGCACACTTAGGTTTATTTTAATTAGTTCAGACTTGGTGGAGCTAGGACGTGGGTTAGCAGCAGTTGAGGGACGAAAAAGCTAAGGGATTTCTTCTCTTCCTTTCTTCTTTCAATCAATTGTATGTATGATTTACACTTGTTTTAGGATGATCAATCCACAAATGAGTGGCTAATTCTCTTCCTTGCTAAGGTTTTGAACATGTGTAGTGAATTTTGATTGTAAATGATATGGTTTTCTTCTTCTTCTTTCATGTTGTTCTATTAATTCTTGTTCTTACTGCATTAGTGCTTGGCCGACATTAATGTACATCTAAAAAGTCCAATTTCACTCGAGAGAGCAAGAAATTGGAAAGTTGTGAATTAATAGGGTATTGTTCTTAACTTGATTTGGGAAAATTGGGTTTTGATGTGCTTTCCTGATAGAAATATACTTGAAAGCCGTATTAGTCAATTTAGGAACCGAAATTGTATTGCTAGGTCGTAAATTGCATTTGATCACAGAAATGTAGACGAATGGTTTATGATTCTTAAGTGAAATTAAATACGAGAGTTTTAATTTCTAGGCTATTGTTCTTGGCTAGCAACATGAAGAAGAGATTAACCGAATTATTATTATAATCAAATTCATTACTTGTTCTTAACCTTGGCATGCTCATATCCATAGTTTAAATTCACAGTAAATAATTGTTAATAGTTTTAGTGTATATTTTATAAACAAAAACTCAATTAACTGTTGGTTACGTTGTTGTTAGCATAGTTGGAAGTAAGATAAGAATATAGTATACTTAGGCAAATTTTACATACCCTGAGCCTCCTTGGATCGATACTTGACTTACTTAGCCACTTTATTACTTGTTTGACCACGTGCACTTGCGTGTCGGTTTATAATATATAACCCCAACCGAACAACCGAACACTACTCAGCGTCAGCCAGTACCACCTGCAGCAGTAGAATCCCTAGGTGGGCCGGGTAGTTCCAGGGTTAGAGAATTCTTGGCATTGGGACCCCCTCAATTTATAGGGTCAGATTCAGTGGAGGACCCCTTGGATTTCCTAGATCAGATGCAGAGAATTTTTCGGGTTATGCATGTGACCCCTACAGAATCGGTTGAGCTGGCAGTGTTTCGGTTGCGGGACATATCTGTATTATGGTACGAGAGTTGGGAAAGGTCTTGAGGGAGAGATGTTGCCCCTCCGACTTGGTCCAGCTTCTCGGAGGCCTTCCTGGACCACTACTTACCCCGGGAGATCAGACAGGCCCGGATGGACCAGTTCTTACACTTAGAGCAGGGGGCCAGGAGCGTCCGTGAGTATTCTTTACAGTTCGACTCCTTAGCCAGCTATGCTCCAGCATTTGTGGACACTATGTCGTCCAGAGTCCACCGCTTTATTATGGGCCTGAATTCAGATTACATAGAGACGTGCATGATGGCTACTTTGAGAGAGGATATGGACATAGCCAGGGTACAGGCCTTCGCCCAGACAATTGAGGGCCTGAGACAGCGACAGCGGGGCGACAGGCAGGCGACTTCAGAGCAGCGCCGTAGAAACAGACCCACTGAGATTCAGGGGGAAATCCCTAGGGGTCCGAGACCATAGTTTTCAGATAGGCCACCCAAATCTTTACCTCCGGTACAACAGTAGAGAGGCAGATTTGCTTGCCGGAGTCAGTCAGAGTCCGGTAGCAATTCACGGACAGTAGCATCACCTCAACAACGGAGGGTAGAACAGAATAGATTTGCACCTACCCCTTGTCCTATATGCCACCGACCCCATGTTGGAGCCTGCAGGCAAGGCTTCTCAGGGTGTTATCACTGCGGACAGGAAGGGCATTTAATGAGAGATTGTCTGGTCAAAGGACAGGGTAGCCGGGATAGTTTGGATAGAACATCAGGGGGGCCATGAGCTCTGGCAGCCTCAGCAGGGCGCAGACCCTCAGGTTCAGCAAATAGGGGCTGAGGTAGATCAGGAGCCTCTGGCTCCGCTGCAGGCCCCAGCCGTACCTATGCATTACCAGGGAGGCAGGATTCAGAGGCATCTCCCGACGTGGTCATAGGTATATTGACTATCTGCTCATACCCTGTTTATGTATTGATTGATCCAGGGTCTACCTTGTCATATATTACACCATTTGTGGCCCGGAAGTTGGGTATCGAACTAGAATTGCTTCAGCAGCCCTTTTCAGTGCTTACACCGGTCGGTGACTCGATTACAGCTAAAAGAGATTACCGAGGGTGTACTGTAGAGGTTGCTGATTGCCAGACCACAGTAGACTTGATAGAACTTGAGATGGTTGACTTCAATGCCATTATGGGTATGGACTGGTTAGTGCCATGCTATGCCAACTTAGAATGCTGGACCAAGACGGTCCGATTTCACTTTCCGGGGGAAGCAGTGCGAGAATGGAAAGGGAGCATAGCTACGCCAAGAGGTAGGTTTATTTCCTACCTTCAGGCGAGAAAATTAATAGCAAAGGGATGTATTTGCCACCTAGTTAGAGTCCAGGATGTTCGGGTGGAACCTCCGAATCTTCAGCCTATTCCAGAGGTCAATGAATTCCCTGACGTATTTCCAGATGAATTGCCTGGTATCCCTCCCGAAAGGGAGATAGATTTTGCAATTGACTTGTTGCCAGGGACCCCACCTATATCCATTCCCCCGTATCGCATGGCACCAGCTGAGCTTAGAGAGTTGAAAGAGCAGTTAAAAGATTTGCTCTACAAAGGCTTTATCAGGCCTAGTACTTCCCCGTGGGGTGCGCCAGTTCTGTTTGTAAGAAAGAAAGTGGCTCACTCCGTATGTGCATAGACTACCGGCAGCTGAATAAGGTAACGGTTAAAACAAATACCCGCTCCCTAGAATAGATGATTTGTTTGACCAGTTGCAGGGGGCCAGATGTTTCTCTAAGATAGATTTGAGGTATGGGTACCACCAGGTCCGAGTTCGTGAGAGGGACATTCCAAAGACTGCTTTCAGACATTCCAAAGACTGCTTTCAGGACCATATATGGTCACTTTGAATTTCTAGTCATGTCTTTTGGGCTGACGAATGCTCCCGCAGTGTTTATGGACCTGATGAACAGCATATTCATACCGTATTTGGATCTGTTCGTGATAGTATTTATCGATGATATTCTGGTATATTCTCGTTCAGAGACAGATCACCAGAACCATTTACGAACAGTACTCCAGACCCTTATGGACCGTCAGTTGTACGCCAAGTTTTCTAAGTGTGAGTTCTGGCTGAACTCAGTTGCCTTTATGGGGCACATCGTGTCGGATGCTGGTATACAGGTGGACACGCAGAAAATATAGGCGGTCAAGACATGGCCCAGACCTACCACTCCGACCGAGGTTCGCAGTTTCCTGGGTTTAGCAGGGTATTACCGGAGATTTGTTGAAGGATTCTCCACTATAGAAACACCTCTGACAAAGCTGACACAGAAAGCAGCAAAATTTCAGTGGACGGAGGCATGTGAGCAGAGTTTTCAAGAGTTGAAAGACAGATTGACCTCCGCCCCAGTACTAGCATTGCCAGAGGGAACAAATGGGTATGTGGTGTATTGCGATGCATCAGGCGTTGGGTTGGGTTGTGTGTTGATGCAGCATGGTAAGGTTATTGCTTATGCTTCCAGACAGCCGAGGAAGCACGAAAAGAACTATCCGACCCATGACCTGGAATTGGCCGCAGTGATCCACGCTCTGAAAATCTGGAGGCATTATCTATATGGCGTTCATGTAGACATTTTTACAGATCATAAAAGCCTGCAGTACATTTTCACACAGAGCGAGTTAAATCTGCGGCAGCGTCGTTGGTTAGAATTGCTGAAAGATTATGACGTAAATATTCTCTACCACCCAGGGAGAGCTAATGTAGTAGCAGATGCCCTCAGTCGTAAGTCAATGGGGAGTTTGGCGTATTTGTGACCCGAGAAGCGGGAGTTAGCTAAGGAAATTCACTAGCTAGCTGGTTTAGCCGTTCGAGTAGTAGAAATAGAAAATAACAGAGCAGTGATTCAGAACTCTACTGTGTCATCGTTAGTTATAGAGGTAAAAGAACGGCAGTACGAGGACCCTGACTTAGTCCAGCTCAGAGATAGAGTTCAGAAAGGTAAGGAACCAGATTTTCAAGTGACTGAGGATGAAGTGCTATGTTGTAAGGGCCGCCTATGTGTCCCGAATGTTTCAGGGCTTTGCCAGCAGATTATGCATGAGGTACATTGCGCTCGCTATTCCCTCCATCCAGGAGCAACGAAAATGTACCACGACATCAGAGACATCTACTGGTGGCCAGGTATGAAAGCTGAAATAGCTGAATTTGTATCTAGATGTCCTAACTGCCAGCAGGTAAAAGCAGAACACCAGAAACCGGGTGGTCTGACGCAGGATATAGCTTTGCCTTTATGGAAATGGGAAGCGATAAATATGGATTTTGTAACAGGGTTACCCCGTACCAGATGCAGAAACGATTCTATTTGGGTAATAGTTGACAGGCTGACAAAATCAGCTCATTTCCTGCCAGTGAAAGCTACCTTCTCGGCCGAGGATTATGCTGAATTATATATCAGAGAAATAGTTAGATTACATGGAGTGCCGGTATCTATTATTTCAGACAGAGGAGCACAACTTACAGCTAGATTTTGGCAGTCGTTCCAGAGAGGCCTGGGGACACAAATTAACTTAAGTACAGCCTTTCATCCTCAGACAGACGGCCAAGCAGAACGAACTATCCAAACGCTCGAAGATATGCTACGAGCGTGTGTACTAGATTTTGGGGGTAGCTGGGATGAACATCTGCCTTTGATTGAATTTGCCTATAATAACAATTATCATTCAGCGAAAATGTAGATCACCCGTCGGCTGGTTTGATGTGGGGGAGACAGCGCTGATTGGGCTGGATATTATTCGTCAGTCAGAAGAGGCGATGAAGCTTATTAGAAAACGCCTACTGACTTCTCAGAGCCGCCAGAAGTCTTATGCAGATATGCGGCCTAAAAATCTAGAATTTACAGTGGATGACTGGGTATATTTGAAAGTGTCTCTGATGAAAGGGGTGATGAGATTTGGCAAGAAAGGCAAGCTTAGCCCGAGGTTCATTGGGCCATATCAAATTCGGCGAAGAATAGGCCGAGTTGCATATGAATTGAACTTGCCTCCAGAGTTAGCGTCTGTTCACCCAGTATTCCATGTATCTATGCTGAGGAAGTTCGTAGGGGACCCTTCCACAGTTGTTCCAGTTCAGGATGTCCAGGTTACAGAAGAGTTAGCATATGAAGAGGTTCCAGTAGCTATCTTAGACAGACAGATTCGTAGATTGAGAACTAAAGATATTGCGTCTGTCAAGGTATTGTGGCGTAACAGGAACTGAGAGGAGATGACTTGGGAGGCAGAGGAAGATATGAAGACCAGATACCCTCATTTATTTCAGGCCTAGTCAGGCGACAGGTATGTTAGTATTATTATTTTATGCAGTGCCTTATAGTATATATATAAATAAGATAATCGATTCCAATATTTCATGTGATGAATACTATAGTATTATGTAGAGCACATGTATGGGACTTTTCTGCAGTTCAGGTTATCGGGATAGTCCATATTACAGGGGAAACTCTGCCGAAATTTTTCTAGAAACACGTTGAGTAAGTTGAGAAGTCCTCTAGATAGAAGTTTACATTCGGGGACAAATGTTCTTAAGGGGGGAGAATGTTATACCCCGTAAAATTCCCAACACATAGATGGCCTATTCGCGTGTTGGTCAAGACTATTTGAAAGTTATACATGCTAGAAAAAGGCCCGAAAAAAGACCGGACGAGAAACTTGTTGAACCATCGCGGAAGGAGCCGGGGCAGAGCCCCTCCGCGATGGCGACGTGTCACGGAGGTGGAGCCTCCGCGTTGGCGTAGTGACACGTTGGCCCTATCTAGGCCCAACTATATAAGCCCTCCACTTCGGTTTTAAATGTTATATTTCATATAATTTCTAGAGAAATCGAGGAAAAACAGAGAGGACGAAGATTCCATTGAAATTTCCTTCCGATTACGCCGTCAAATGCGGTCCAAACTCAAATTAACTCCAGATACCGAGGTATTAAACAGTAAAGAGCATTCCTATGTATTTAGTTTCGCGAAATTCGGCCGGCGAATCAGCGTGCTACCGAACTAAGGTAAGTGGAATTGCTCCAAACTAGTGTCAATATATTTCTATCCTTAAAGAGAGTATTTCTCCCTTCTGGACTTCCGAGAAATAATGAGTTTTTGACCGTCTTTCGATAAGCCAAAGTTTAGGATATAAATATATCAAAAGTGACGTTTTCTTTCAGAATATTGGTGTATTTGGTTCTAATATGAATGTGGTTGGGAGAAACAGCAGAAGTACCGACGGAAATCACATCGGTCAGTTGGGTACTCAGAAACCAGGTAAGTAAAGCTATTCTTTCGGCAAGCAAGGAAGTACAATCTAGAAAATAAATAGAATAAAGGCTATTAACAAATACCCAGCGTACAGGAACAATTTCACTACAATTTCCAGCAAGCATGCTAGTATATCATTACGTATCATGCGATAATCAAAATAACTGATAGTCAGATGATTTTAGATAGTAATGTGGTATCAGCTAGTAGCTCAGCATGTTCTTACGTAATATCCAGAATGGAAGTTGTAAAAGAAGTATAATGAATTAGCAAGATTACATATAGTATGTATTACATTGTTGAGACTGTATCAGGTAATAAATGGCACATTTTGTATCATTGAGCTATATCCAGTTATAGATGGCATGTTCTATGTTATTGCGTTATATCTAGATATAACCAGATCAGTAATCAGATATAGAAATAGCTCCAGATACAGATGTAGCTCTAGAAACAAATATGGCTCTAGACACTGATATAGCTTCAGATCGCGGATAACAATAATCAGATAAACAGATAAAGGCCAGGTAGCAGTTAGCCTAGCAATCAAAAACAGTGTAAAACAGAATATAGCATCAGTTGTTTAATACGGACTGGCCTAGAAATAAAAGAAGAGAATATGATTAGCATTTTTCATTTGAGCATGCTTGTTGTGTATGTGTTTTGCATGTTGAGACTTGTTATGGCATGTGGGCACCCTTTAGCATCCCCGCCGCCCCTGGGTTATAGCTGTGTCGATACCAGATTCAGATACCGCCACCAGCTGGGCGATGCCGTCCGCCTAGAGGACGATGATGGCCGACCACCATGCTTGCAGGGGCAGTTCAGTTTGCTCTGCGCAGAGCCAGATTACCCTGTTTACAGGGGCAGATTATCCTGTGTGCGCTTGTGGCCGGGGGCAGTTTCAGATACAGATTTTTATAAAATTACCCTATTGCGTGCTTGCACCCAGGGGCAGTTTCAGTCACAGATACAGTAGTAGATTACCCCGTTGCGCACTTGCGGCCAGAGGTAGGAGTCTTCGGACTCAGACATAGTGTATTGTCAGAGGCCAAGGCCTGAGCTACGTACCCAAGGGGGCCGGTAGGAGGAACTCACAGTTATGAGATGAGTGGAGTGACTTATTTTTGATTGGTTTAGACCCGAGTTGGGGTAAATAGATTGTTCTGTTGGTTGGCACCTTCCGGCTTATGGGGGTCAGTCAGGTATTGTGTGTATTTATATGTATATTTATATGTGCTATTAGATACTGATAGACAGTAGGACGACACGTCGTCAGTTACGCCCAGTTTAGTTACAGAATAAGTAAACTCTCCCCAGTTATCCTCAGCCAGATAGACTCAACTACTTCCTGCTTATATGTCATGTTATTGTTGTTACCTATTTCAGTTATATATTTCAGTTTGCTTTACATGCTCGGTACCTTTGGTACTGACGCCCGTGGGGGCGCTGCATTGCTTGACTGCAGGTACACAGAGACGAGGAGTCGATCCCTCGTGATCCAGTCAGCAGAGTCATCAGCTCCTGTCATCCGGAGCTTGATATTCAGAGGTGTATTTCATTTTCTTTTGTTGTATAGTACGGGTAGGCCGAGGCCCTGTCCCGACCATCTTATCAGTATTCTTAGAGGCTTGCAGTCTGATGTTTCCCTGTGGTAGTGGAGCCGGTCGTGTGGGGCCGTGCATGTACATATGTGTTTGGTTGATTATGTTGGTCGTGTGGGGCCATGGTCTGATAGTAGTGGTGACCTTGCTGGTCACGTAGTTATTCAGTATTCTATTATTGAGTTACAGATAACCAGACGGTATGGTGGCCTTGTCGGCCCGCATAGGTTTCCCCTTTGTAAGTATGTTTCTGGTTAGCTGAAATTTTATGCAGGCGGCTATAGGCCTAATCGGCTGGGGGCTATATTTACAGCCGCTATATAGCCGGTTCGTTTCTTGAAATAGAGCCAGAGTCAGCCAAAGCACCAGATGTGCTCAAGCTGGACCATTTAGCAGCCCAGAGTCTAGCAGGCACCAGGTGCTCGTCATACCCCCCAAGGTGGGGTGTGACATTCTCATAGCAGATGGATTTGTTAGAAAAAGAATCTGTCTGTGAAACTCCTCACCCTAACTTATTAGGAACCAAGAAAATTTGGGTATCTAAAAGAAATTAATTTTCTTATTTTGCAGGAGAAACCATAAGTAAGCTATAAAAAAATGAGGGTAATTGCAGTGGATGCTCCAAACACATGATAGGAGCAAAAAAAATTCAGATCAGTTAAAAGAATTGATGGAGGATATGTCAGGTTCAGAGATAATGCTAAAGGTGAAGTGGTTGGAGTAGGATCTATTACTCTAAGCCCCTCATGTGACCTGATTGAAGTATACCTGGTGAATGATTTTAAACACAACCTTCTGAGCATCAGTCAACTGTGTGATGTAGGTTTTGATGTATTATTCAATGCTATCAAGTGCACCATCAACAATATCTCTAAAAATATCATTCTTATCGGTGATCGTGTGGAAAATATCTATGTTTTAAATAATGTTGACTTACCGACTCTAACCTATCTTGTAGCAGTTTCAAATGATCCAGGTATCTGGCATAGGAAATTAGGTCATGCAAGCATGCATACTATTGAAAAGATTTCTAAACTTGATTTAGTCCTTGGCCTGCCTAAATTAAATTTTTCAAAACAATCTTTGTGTGATATATGTCAACTAGGTAAGCAGACCAGATCTTCTTTTAAATTCAAAAAAATTGTGAGTACTTCTAAACCCCTCGAACTTCTTCATATGGATTTATTTGGTCCCACAAGAACGGCTAGCATTGGTGGTAAGAAATATGCATTTGTTATTGTTGATGATTTCTCACGTTTCACTTGGGTCATGTTTTTAGCTCACAAAGATGAAACCTTCGCAAACTTTTGAAATTTTCTACAAAAAGGTTCGACGTGAAAAGGGATACTTTATCACTTCCATTCATAGTGATCATGGGCGAGAATTTGAGAATCAATCTTTCAAAGAATTTTATAACTAGAAAGGCTATACTTAAATATTCTCCTCAGCTCATACTCCTCAACAGAATGGAGTGGTTGAAAGAAAAAATCGCTCACTACAGGATACGACTAGAACCATGCTCATTGAACAAAATCTTCCCGATCATTTTTGGGCTAAAGCTATTAGTACCATGTGTTATATTCTTAACAGATGTCTCATTCGGTCTATATTGAAAAAGACTCCTTATGAACTATGAAAAGGTAAAAAGCTGAATATTAGCTACTTTACCCATTTGGGTGTAAATGTTTCATTCACAACAATGGTAAGAACAATCATGATAAGTTTGATCTGAGAAGTGATGAAGGAATATTTCTTGGATATGCTCCTCTAAGTAGATCTTTTAGAGTTTTTAACAAACGTACTCTATCTGTGGAGGAATCCATCATGTTGTCTATAATGATTCTAATCCCTCTCTGAGTATTATTGAGAATGATGCAGGGGAAGATGGTGAAACCAGTTCTCACCCTATTGAGACATCAGCTAAGCAAAATTTATCAAACTCTAAAGAAAGACATGCTGGTGAAGCATCAAATTTGACCCCATCTATGACACTAGATCAAAGTGAAAAAGAAGCTTCTCAATCAACTAAGGTCTCAAAAATTCCGCGAGAATAGAGAAATGAAGCAAACTATCCAAATGACTTCATTATTGGTCATCCAAATGCTCAATGACAAACAAGATCCTCTCTCAAAAATCAATCTTCATTGACTTTAGTATCTCAGCTTGAACCTAAAAGAATTGAAGAAGCTCTTGTAGACAAATCTTGGTTGAAGGCTATGCAAGATGAACTAGATCAGTTTGAAAGAAATCAAGTATGGACTCTTGTACCTAGGCCTAACAACGCGTTTATAATCGAAAAAAAATGGATATTCAAAAATAAACTGAACGAAGAAGGTAAAGTAGTCAGAAACAAGGCAAGGTTAGTTCCTCAAGGATATTCTCAATAAGAAGATATTGATTATGATGAAAGTTTTTCTCCCATGGCCAGGTTGGAATCTATACATATTTTATTAGCCTATACTGCCTCCAAACGCTTTAAGCTTTTACAAATGGATGTCAAAAATGCTTTCTTAAATGAGTTTATTAAAGAAGAAGTATTTGTTAAACAACCTCCTAGTTTAAAAGTTCATCCTTCCCTGACCATGTTCACAAACTCTCTAAAGCTCTTTATGGTCTGAAGAAAGCCCCAAAAGCTTGGTATGAGCGACTAAGTTCTTTTCTCAATGAAAATAATTTTTGTCGAGAAAAAATCGATAATACACTTTTTATTCAGCATTCTTCCTCTAATATTTTAATTATACAGATCTATGTAGATGATATGATTTTTGGCAGCTCTGACGCCTCTCTTTGCAAGAATTTCACAGACCTTATGATAGGAGAATTTGAGATGAGCATGATGGGAGAATTAACATTCTTCCTAGGACTTCAAATTCATCAGTCAACTAAAAGAACTTTCATCAGTTAAACAAAATATACCAAGGAGTTGATCAAAAAGTTTGGTCTGGAAAATGAAAAGGTTGCCGGAACACCCATGAGCCCCTCAACGTGTCTAGACACTGACTCATCAAGGAAAAATATTGACGAAAAAATCTATCGTGGAATGATTGGCTCTTTACTTTACCTCCCAGCCAATAGACCAGATATCATGTTTAGCATGTGCAGATGTGCCAGATATCAGTCGATTCCCAATAAATTTCATCTGATTGCTGTAAAACGAATCATCCTTATCTCATTGGAACCTACGAATTCGGTCTATGGTACCCTCACTCAATAAATTTTGATAATCAGTTATTCAGATGCAGATTTTGCAGGTGATAAATCCGACAGAAGTACAAGTGGATTGTGTCAAATTCTTGAAGAAGCTCTTACATTCTGGCAAAAGCAAGAAAAAAAATTCGATTGCTCTCTCAACTACAGAAGTCGAATACCCGGTCCTTGGAAGTTGTGGTGCTTAGTTATTATGGATGAAACATAAATTGTTAGACTATGATCTTAATTATGAAAGTATCCCTATTTTATGTGACAATACTAGTGCTATTAGTCTTTCTAAATACATTGCGCATCATTCTAGAGCTAAGCACATTGATATAAAGAATCATTTCATTCGTGATCATGTTGAAAATGGAGATTTTTTGTTAGAATTTGTTGATTCTGAAAATCAATAAGCCGATATTTTTACAAAACCTATTTTGGGAAACAGATTATGTTTTTTTTAAGAAAAAGACTTGGTGTGATTCCTTTTTCCCAAAATTAAAATTGTTTTTCTTATTTTTCTTAATTGTGTACCATTAATTTACTTTAATTAATTACATCGTTTCCCTTTCCTAGGTTATTATTATCCGTCCTTTCACGGGTGTCTTTTCAGTCTGCCACACCCTTTCACATCCCTCTGTACCATCAGTTCCCTTTTTTAAAACCCTCTTCGCCATATTCCTTCTCTACTCATCTCTCTCCTCTAAACTCTCTCATGGAGAAAAACCCTTCTTAAGGTCCTCGCCGGTCTAGCTAAAGGATTAAAAGTTCATCTCCTTCCTTACTCATGTTGAGATTTCCGACTCATCCTACGATGAGTGTCCTAAATCCGCCTCCTCTCTTCTTAAGAGACCCTATTCCTCTGTCCCTAAAAAGGGAAAAATCGACTCATCCATTTCGTTTGAGTTGGAAGACATGCAAAAGTTCTGGAGTGTATCTGAGAAAGAAAAAATTATTGCCTCTAAAGATCGATCTTTTGCTCATGGTCGAATCATTTGTCTTGAAAAACTTGAGGAATCCCATTGCTCTGTAAGTCACCTCTTCATCTTTCAAGGATTGGATGGTTTGTTTTTGCTGTGTGCTAATGAAGTAGTAGAAGAACCCATCAGAATGTTTTATGTAAATCTCATAATGTGTAATGACAGTGGTGATCTGAAAACTCTTGTGTTGGGAAATAAAATCGTCATAAGTCACAATTTGTTTGAGAAAGTGTTTTATACTCGCTTCTCTGGATATATGCCCTTCTTCTCTGGTTCCTAGTCGAACAAATTCAAGGTCTCCCTTGACAAAGCTAAGTCCTTAATAGTTGAAGGTGGTACCCTACTCACTGATTTCGGTCTTGCATCTATTTGTTTTGAGAATCGCATAGTTGCTCATATCGTGGCCATAACACTTCTTCCCCGAAAAGGCTCATTAAGCACTCTGTCTACAAGAGATGTGTTCGTTGTTTACTATCTTCTAAAGAAACTAAAGATAAATTGGCCAGATTAGATTTTAGGATTCAAGCTTGAAAGCTGCAAGACCCTGGCAGTAACACCAGCCTTCCCTATGAGACGATTGTGACTCGAATAATAAAGGCCATGGGTGTTGATTAAGGCTGGCAATGGAACCGGGTCCGATCCGGTTCCGGTAACGGACCCGGTACCGGTAAGACCCCATTCCGGTATAACCGGTTAAGGGGGGTACACAGAAGGGAACCGGTGCGGAAAGAGAGTTTTTACCGATTGACCCAGTGCGGATACCGATTAACGGTCATAATTTTAATTTTTTTTAATGACCGTTAGGAGCCGTTGGCAATGGTCAGTGGGGCCCACCAACGACTCCTAACAGCTAGCTTTCCCCCCCAAACACCCCCTATCCCCTAACACCTCTACACTATAAATATATCCCATATTTATCCGATTTTTCTCACAAAATCTTCCATTCTCTCTATTATTTTCTCAAAGACCCAAACTCATAAATTCTCTCTAGTTTCTATTCTCTAATTTTTTAATTTTATATTTTATGGTATTAGCTAATTGGAGTTAGGAGATTTTTTTGAAGCCATTTGCAAGCTTCAATTGTCATCTCTCAATTCCAACTTTTAACGTTTGCGTAAAACGCAAACATTCGGTACATTCGTTCCAACTTTAATCTCGTTATTTATTTACTTCTAATTTTTTTGTTGTTATATTTATAATTTTATATTGCTTGTTAATTTGTTATTTATTTAATATCTCTATTTGCTTATTTTATATTTTAAATCTGGATGTCGGTAAACAAAGTAGAGGTAAAAAAATTATGAGTTCTACTAATAAGGGACGTGAAAATAGTTCTAGATCATTACCACCTCCGCCACCGCCTAGATTTAGTAATGTAGATGAAACTTATGTTGATGAAACTTACCACGTCAATAACCTTATGATGTTAATTCTACTACTCAATTAGACGATTTAGACAATGATACGCTTGATAGAATTTATATTAATTTTGAAGAAGACTTAGAGGATTCTCAATAGGTACAAGAAGAAGAGTTAGAGGAGACCCCTACTCCTACTAGTTTGGTTACAGAATTACCTACATTTACTAGGGCCACTGGGGCTGAATGTCCTAAAAGATCATTAGTTTGGCAATTTATGGAGCAAAATAGTGGAAAAACTACTGCTACTTGTTTAAAATGTAATAAAGTATTAAAACATTTGACTGGGGGATCAAAAGGTGGGATGGGGTTGCTAACTAAACATTTGAGATCGTGTAATAAAGAATTTGTTCTCCTAGAAGCTATTGCTAAGGCTAAAAAAATGGTACACCTTTGCCTGAAGGATCTATAGGAGTAGGAGGGTCAAACATGGTTTAAAATGTTTTAAATAGGACTAACCCGACTGGCCCAAGCACAAACGTCACATATAGTCAGGAAAAAGATCATAGAGAATTAGCTAAAATAGTAGCTGTTTGTGGTTTACCTTTCAGTTTTCCTTCACATCCTGGTTTTATTCATTATATTCGGGAGGTGTATAATCCATATTTTCAAGATTTTTCTAGAAACACAATTAAAAATGATATTTTTAAATATCAAGCTGAACACTGTCATTATCTTCGTTGTCTCTTTGTATATTTTGATGGTAGAATATCTATTACTTTTGATATGGGTCGTAGTATTAATGGTAATGATTATTTTACTGTTGCCGCTCATTGGATTGATCATAATTGGAATATGCAAAAAAGAATAATAGAATATAAATATGTAGAAGAAAGTAAAATCGGTTCTTACATTGATTTTACAATAGCAGGTATTTTATAATATTTTAATCTTTATGATAAATAATGGGTGTCACTTTAGACAATGCTTCTAATAATTTGAAAGCAGTTGATTTTTTAAAACCTAGACTTTGTCCAATTGATAATGATGCTTTTCATGTTAAATGTGTTGCACATATTTTTAATTTAATTGTAAAAGATGATCTTGATACTTTTGGATTTAATTGTCAAAAAGTTAGACTTGCTTGTGCTTGAATCTTTAAAGCAAAAATAAAGGCTAGACTTGTTGAATTTAAAAATATTTGTGTAGAATGCCAACTTGAATATAGAAAAGTTCCAAAAGAAGTGTCTACTAGATGGAACTCTTTATATGAAATACTTGAAGTAGCTTATGTTTATCGCATGCCTATACAGTTAGTTATAATGCTCATAATGCAGATACTTATTCAGGACTTTGTGATGATGATTGAGATCAAGTTTATGAAATTATTAAATTTTTGAAAACTTTTTGTACATCTACAAATGTAGTATCTGGTCAATATTATCCGACCATTTCTTCGGTGTTAGTAAATATTACTGCTATTTCAAGGGAATTTGCAGATTTTAAAAAAATTAAAATGTTTAAAGAGCCTATTCAATATATGTTTGAAAATTTAAAAAATATCTTTTTCCTATTTCCCAAATTTATTTGACTGCTACTTTATTCAACCCTTTTTATAAAGCTCAATGTGTTGAAAAAATGGTTGAAGCTATTTATAAAAATTTAAAAATTCAACCGGATGAATTTTCAACCCTTGAGATGTGTAAAAGTAGTATAATACCTAAATCTAGAAACTTATATAATGTATATAGAATAATCGAACGAAATGCTCCACCGACGCGACCTGTTAGTTCTAGGTCTAGAGTAGACGATGTTGATGACTTGATGGGTGATTATCTTGGTCTCGAATCATCTAACATTAATGATTTTGATTCATATATTTTGCAGGGACGAGATAGCATCAGAGATGCAAATGGACAACCCCAACTTTTGGCATGGTGGAAGAACCATAGGGAATAATAACCAAGCCTTTCAAGGGTGGTTCGAGTTGTCTTAGCCATTCAAATGTCTTCAGTAGCTTCAGAGCAAGCTTTCAGCATGGGAATATTTATTATTGGAGACCACCGATATTTTTTTGGCAAAAGACAGTTTAGAAATATCGGTGTTATTTAGAGATTGGATAAATGCTGAACGAAGAAACTTTGGACTCCAAAGTTATTGGCCCAAATTGAAGATGAAATAGATGAAATATTTGAGAAAAATAGTGATGACGGCATGGATGCAATGGAGGAACAAGGAAGAGTACCAATTGCAGAAAATATTACAGAGGACCTGATAAATAAGTTACATAAACAACTTTTTGGAGATTATAGATTTTAGTTATTTAGTATAATAATAGAGACCTAATTGAAATAGAACCCTTCCTAGAAGGTGGCTGCATAGATTAGGTATTCTTTTAGTCTTCTAAATATTTTGTAATACATGTATGATTTTATTTATTTGAATAAATTTTTAGGCTATTCGCCTTAATTTTTTTTAATAATTGTCTTTTATTTAATGCAACTCATTTTATAAATACTTAGTATTACTTACTTAAAATTAAATTTATATTTGATTTGCTAACTTAGTAACTTACCGAGTTACTTCATAAATTTATTACTATTTATAATTTTTTCAAAACTTTAATAAGCTACAAATTTAATTAGTTTTGACTTTTGTAAAAACAATTAGTTAGTTTTGTTACTTTTGTAAAAAAGTTCATAAATATTTAAAAGTTCACAAGTTATTAACTTTATAAGTTACACTTATAATTTTGAAAAAAAGATAATCAAAAAATATCCCTCAAAAAATGATTAACTTAAATTCTTAATAGACTAATAATCATACTAATGGACTAATAATTAAAAAATTATAAAAACTTTAACTTTTTTTTTAAAAAAAATAGAAATGAATTTAAAAAAAAGGACCCAGTTCCGAACCCGGTCCGATCCGGTTCCGCACCGGTATTACACGGACTGGATCAAACTATGTGGAATACCCGGTAGACCCGATTCCGGTCAACTGGGTCTCGAACCCGGTCCGTTTACAGGAAAAATCGGTCCAAAAGTTTTGGTTCCGGTCCGTTGCTAGCCTTAGTGTTGATGTGTCAAGATTCCCAATGAAGGAGATCTTCTCCACCTACAATGATCGATCTTTCTCCAATATGGGTTATGTTCTAGATGAAGGAGTCTCGGTCAAGAAGGCAAGTTACAAACACAAAGTCAGACCTGCATCTGCTGAAGGTCCTAGTAGTGTTAGATTGGATGATGCTCTAGGTGTTGTCCTCAACTCTCTCTTATCTGAAGCCAAGAAAATCAAACAGTCACTTGGTGCAGTGGTGGGTGACCTGCACAATTGCACTGAACTTCTGGGGAAGCTCCTACTGATGTGACAAGTCTGCAAGCTCAACTATCTCTCATTCAATGAGAAGAGGTGAAATCCTTCAACCTGATGCTCAAGCAAGTCGACTTTGTTGCTGCCTGAGTCGACGTCTCCGATAATGAATTGGTTGTTGATGTTCAGAACTGCTACTCTTATCTCTCTACTCGTTTTGAAAAGTCCTATCATTCCTTCTCTGAGCGTATAATTAATATGCTAATGTATTTTCTTACTCGTCGTTAACTTTTGTGGTTCTCTCTGATTTTTGAAAATCTTCTTTTTTGAACTCTCTGCCCCTACATGGGCTATGTGTTGCTATCTGATATGTCCCTTTTAGTGATGAAGGAGGAGAAGTACTTTGTCTAGTTTTTTCTATGATATATGCTTGTGATAATATAGTTCTTTAAGTTAAATGCCTCACCTGTTTTTGCCTGTTATATCTGCCTCATTTATTACTCATTTATTTAACTTATCAATTCATGTGGCACGAAGACAATTGTTTTTTATATACTCTGTCAAGCTCTTTTAGACAACATACACAAAGTGAGGGAAAGCAAATGCCTCAGAACAACATGCACCAAGTGAGGGAGAGAAACTCAAGAAGATCCCACCTTCAGGAGAGTGTCCCTAAATCATATCCCCAAAATTGTCATCATCAAAAAGGGGGAGATTGTTGAACTTATTTTAATGATGGCTAATTAATTTTATTTAATACAGGACAAAAAGGGACCTCAAGAACAAACAACCCACTATTAAAGGACTCGAAGTCAACTGGCTGTGAATAAGGACTAGGGAGAAAATTATTAAAGATCTCCAACGACTAAAAGAAATCAAGAAATCCTGTCTTGATATGGATCAACGCCTACAAGGAAACCAAATCGTCAAAGGAAGAAAAGAGAAACAAATCAATCAACTAAAGAGGAGTAATATCAATCAGCTAAGGAGCAAATCAAATCATCAACAAAGAAAATCAGCATGCCACATATTGAAAGAAGATTTGGAAGGCCAGAAATACAAATTAAGGGGGCAAGATTCACTGGTCAACAAAAGGAAGAAAAACACCATTAGTAGGAGAAGATATGCATGAAATCTCATCAAATGGTGATCATCAAGATTTCAATCACGTATCCATCTAACATGATTGATATAACAAATTCCTTGGGTTACCTTAGAGCAAATCAATCAAGATCAAAAGAATTGATTTCCTACCTTTCTCCAGACGAAGCCCGCACTACAAAAAAGAGATTGAAGACTCCTAGAAGATGTATGCAACTTCACTTGATCAAGCTGACAACTTCTTGTCTTACTCATTCATTGTATTTTGAAAAGAAATAACCGTGATCATAAAAGAGAGAAAAAGTTAGGTAGATATACAAGTAGAGGTTGTATCAATCAATAGTTGGTGAAACACTTTGTAATCCAACCTCTTACAAGCTCTAAGGAAACCCTTGTAATCCAAGGGGACTGGACTAGGTACCACCCTGGTGATTGGAACCAGTATAAAATAACTTTGTCATTTATATTCCTGCATCTTAATACATCTCGATTTTTATCATACTAACATCTTCTATAGAAACTCAGTCGACTGAACGATTCTAAAAGTCGACTGATCTATATTTAAATTAGTTTTTTTAAAATTCACCCCCCTCCTCTTTATTTATCATTAACCTAAGATCCCTGTCTTCTCTCTTTATATTTTTATTTGCTAGCTAGTACCTAAAATTTCATTGTGTTGTGTGATATCAAGTCATGCATGTAATCCTAAGTTTAAATATACAGCTCACAGTTCTAAATAATTCTTTTCACATATATGTGTGTGTGAAGAATAATTGGATGCATGGTTTTTCTTTTATAGTATAATTTTATTCTTTATACTAAGAGTTCATTTGGATTAATTTTTTAAAAAAAATTAACTTTTAAATAAAAGTGTTAAAAAGTCAAAAAGCAAAAAAAGTTAAAATTCAAGATTCCTCAACTTATAGATTTTTGCTTGTTTTAAATTTATTTTAAACACTTTTTAACTTTGTTAAAATTTTAAAAAATTAAAAAAAATATTAGAAATTGATTTGACCAGCTTTTAATCTAATCCCAAAGAAGCTTTAATTATGTTGTACCATATACTGTACATTTAAAGATTTGGCATAAACAGGCGAATTAATTTTTTTACTTAAACATTGGCTACTTTTTCAGTAGTAAGCTGCTTTGGGTAATTGCACAAAGGGTTTTACCTAGCACTCACTATGATTGATGTTTGGATAAATTGAAAAAATATTTTTAAATATTTATTTTTAAATTAAAATAATAAAAATAAATTAAAAATTATAAATTAAAAATTTTAATTTATGACTTTTGAATTATAAACTATAAGTAAAAAGCATACCCAAACAGATTCTATGAGGTTAAAGTACTTAAAACAAAGAAAATGGAAAATGAAAGAACATATATAAATTTACTTTGCTAATTAAGGCAGAAATTGATTTTAAGATTCTTTTTTGCTACTGCCAGCAATATTACATTTTTAAACATAAGCTGCAGCCTTTGTTGTCCATCCATTGTGCCTAGTACTAAATGTCGTTAATGAGTTTTTCATTTTTTCAATTTGTATAATGTGTTATATTTATTTTAAAAAAAACAAAAAAGAAAAAAAAAACAAAAGATATAGGCTCAATTTGCAATTTATAAATTATTTCAAGCTTGTAGAAGTATGTATTAATTAAATTAAGAAATGGAAACTAAAGAGTCTCCATATGAAGTCAAGAGAAGTGTGTGCATATTGCCCAAGAATAAAATAAGTGTGTGCAGCAAAATTGACTCCTGAATTGAATACTTGTAACAAATATATTTCAACAAATGATCCTTTGTCTCTAACTATGGGGTTTGTGGCACCTAAATTTACAATCCACAAAGTATAAGCATCTCTAGTTAATTCAAATTCACATATGAGATCATAAGTCATACTGCTCAGTAATATTATGTGAAAAATTCTATTATTTTTTTTAAAATTTGAAAAAACTCAAAAATTTTCTTATGTTGCTGGGTGTCTTCACTCGCCGACTCAACTATCACTTGATTTAGGGTCTTCAAAGCCTCTTATTCCTCAAGCATATATTGAATCTTACGGTGTTAAATGTCATAATTATCATCGTTCAATTTTTATCCGTATTCAATTGAGAAATGATAGTCGTTGAAACCATTTTATAAACTTATCTACGCATATAGAAGACATAGTACATATAAGCACAAAGACAATATCTATGTTTGTTGCAAAATTGCAACCAGATAAATATTGATGTACGGTAGGCCCGTGTTAGAAAATCAAGGTTTAACTTACTTTCATCACATATAACCTAAGCATATCAATATTTTTCTAAATGAACTATGTGTAAATTAAAGCATAATAGTCCTAAATGAGAACTTTATCTACCAATTAGAACTTCCATGCAAGAAATATTTATGTATATCGTTCCATGTACATTATGTGGCATAAAAATGTGGACGGAAATCATAATCATGAACATCCTACTATGTCATTTAAAAAATTAAATATATTCATGATTAGTTTATAAACTCAAAAAATTATATTAAAAAAAAAATAATTACGATTTGGGATTGAGTCCACAACGTGCGCCAAATATGCACATAAAATATATCAACAATAAACCTCATGTAAAGTCCTTCAAAATGATATATTCATTGCCCAAAATAACAAATTTGGCACGTCATTTCTTTTCCATTGAAATTTGCCTAGAAAATTTTCGAATTTAAAAGATTCAGATTATATTTTCAAAGCATCCAACTTTCGGCACTCATATCTCCTTCATTTTATATCAGAAATTCACAAATAATATATCGTTGAAAGATTTCGAGATGATATTTCTAATAATATATGTCTTGAACACATCGAAAGCCTGAAGAGGGAGAAAACGGGCTTGAAAGTCTGGGTATTTATGCTGAAACTCATCTCCTTCATTCCATATCAAAATTTTACAAATAATATATCCTTAGAAAAATATCAAAAATATCTCAATAGTGATATATGAATCGCACATAGATGAAGCCTCAGGAGGAAGAAACATAGATTACATATTTGAATGTTCATGCTGAAATTTCAGATTTCTTTCTATTTTGAAAAACTTTGCTTTCTAGAAGTTTTCTAAAATTTTGTAGGATTTTACTATTTCTATAAAAATTGGTTTCTTTCTTTTCAAGTTTATTAATTAATCAGACATAGCAGAGACCACATATTTAATTAGTGAGACTTTCAATTATGGTATTAATTCAAAATGAAGAAATTAACCTACTGTAATAAATTACAAATTATTTCATTAAAATTCGTAATTGCACTCCTCAGTATAATTTCAAAATCGTTCCTTAAATCTTATTTAACTCCCCATGTTAAAATTACATGTACCAACCAATCGAATTAAATTTTTGACTATTTAATTCACTGATTAATTTAATTCTTTATTCATATCTTAACTTATTTCATGCGACGGATACAAAATCCACCTATAGGGTTTTCATATGAAAACTTATAAGCAACCATGAATGAGTATCATCAATTTCAAGGTCAAGACATGAATTCTATCAACTAATTAATTATTATTTCACAAATATTATTCGTCATCATCCAAGCTATCGGAAATATTTTAACTCAAGAAAGAGTTTCACTCTTTGATAGATCAAGATAACAAACAAATTACATTGATCATAATAATTATATCAAGATTAAGGGTGTAAGTACATTTAATGATCTAGAGAAGATGTTTCATAAAATTCAAAACATAAACAATCATCTCTCTTTGGTCCGTTCAATACACACAAAGTGTACTAGCACAAGAAGTTGGAATGCAACCATTTCCATAATCAAGAATAAATTATCTTTAATCTTATGCTACGATCATACCAATGGATTTGTCCAATTTTTATTTTTAGATTGTGAACATGTATAAACTTTACACTTATAAGAACCGATAATTTAATCCTTCGTGTATAAGCTAATTAAACTCTATAAACTAAATCATTTACTATATAAGTAAAAGGACATACATGCAAAAATGATCTACTTAAAATAAAATTTTATTAATCCGAATAAATAAAATAAGTCTTACATAAAAATAAAATATAATACTATACCAAACCACATGGTTAATAGTATATCATAACATCTCCCACTTAAACTCATAACCATGCACCTACAACTTTAACGGCCATTCCTTCTACATGCTTATCAAAAGACTTCTGTGATAAGCTCTTTGTAAACGGGTCTGCCAAATTGTTCTCTATTGCAATCTTCAAAACCTTCACATCTCCCTTCTGAGTTATGTCCCTAATTAAGTGATATTTTCTCTCGATGCGTTTGCTTCTTTTATGAGTTTGTGGTTTTGCAATCGCATTACTATTATCACAATAAAGTATAATTGGTGCTTGAATTGAAGGAATCACTCCAAGTTCTCTTAGAAAATTCCGAAGCCAAACAACCTCTTTAGCCACCTCAGAGGCAGCTACATACTCAGCTTCCATGGCGGAATCAGAAAATACATGATTGCTTGATACTCCTCCAATTTATGGCTCCACCTCCTAAAGTAAACACATATCGTGAGGTAGATTTTATATAATCTCTATTTGACTAAAAATCTGAATCTGTATACCCAAAGAGCACTAGATCACCCAAGAGAAAAACTAGCATATAATCCCTAGTCCTTTTCAGCTACTTAATTATATGCTTAACCACAGTCCAGTGTTTATTTCCAGGATTAGACTGAAATTAGTTAATCATGCCAATAGTAAAGCAGATGCCAGGTGATGCATTGTGGGTTTACAACACTTTCGACGCTTAAAACTAAGAAAAATATGCATGATCTTAGGTGTGTTTATACAGATATGATGCACTTTTGCTTTGTTTTTAGGAAAATTAGGCGTTGGAGTTGAAATCTGTAAAATAACAAAAAAGAGTGCAAAAAATAGGCTTAAGTACAGGTCTCAGTATGAGTCGTACCTTGATGGTACGAGCAGTATATTTATTTGTGGAAAATTTCAGAAGGCCTGTACAAGACCAAGCCAAAGTATGACTCTTGGTATGAGCCTTACATTCCTGGTATGAGCCATACTAGAGCAATCGTGGAAAATTACAGAAGGATGCACTTTGACTAATCTCCTGGTACGGGTAGAAACCACGATTCGTGATGACTACCTACGACCTGTACCAAGGAATCATGGTGAACTTCAGAAAGAATGTTGAATGGCAGATTCCATGGTATGAGAGGAAACTGCTAATGCTCAAACTCACACTTCCTGACAAAGAATGAAGCTGACTTTGTCAATAAAGAATCCAACAAAGAGGTTGGGGTCGAACCCACAGGGAATAAGGTAAGATCTAGACTAATTTCGGTACTTAAAACTTATTGGTAAGTTATCTCCAAATTGGGGAGTTCAAAGAAAAAATAATATAAAGTAAGATCATAATTGTAGTTGTTATCAAGATTTGCAAATAACTAAAGTAAGTGTTCCCCATGGGTTCATTACTATTTCGGGCATGCACACGTGATCAATCCCAATGCTTACTTGTAGAACTAATAATTAGGGTTCATCCAAATAACTGGTTTGTCCATATTGGATGACTATACTCAATCACCGGGTTAGGTCTTATGAGGGATTTCAAACTAACCATTATCAATATGTTCCAAATTAACTTTTCTGCGATCGCAGCTCAAGCCATACAATGATCATAAAAATCAAGGCTTTGTTGTAATTCTCTTTTCCTAATCTCTACTTCTCTAGATTCAAGCAAGTAAAGAATTTGGACAAGTCCTAACGTTGCGCACCGTTAAGAAATGTTTAATGATGAAGACAATACAATACAAACGTTTAACATTGGTTTTGAATCACTTTGTGCAACTCTATTTTGTTAATCCACCATGGTTCCCACGACCCTAGTTGTGGAGGTTTTAGCCTCTCATATTTGTAAGATTGTAATTAGCATTCATAGACAAACACATAATTAAATACTTACAATAATAATTGAAAGAAAACCTGCTTTGAGTATCAATAAACAAACTCAAGAACAATTGATAAACTCAAGTGTTGATCCTAAGAATTGCTCTCTAAAACTTGATAATAATTCACAAATAAAACTTTTCACAAAGCAATCACACGTCTACTACTTTCTCTCTATGTTGTTCTACTAAAATAAAACATAAAAGGTATTTATACAAATATCATAAATCTTTTCCTAAGCTAACAAGAAATTTTCCATATCTGGCGCTGGTTTGACTCACGACTGATCATACGACCTGTAACAGGATTGTACGGGTCATACCTGCCTCTCGTACATTCCTTGACTGCTGCAGATTTGACTAAGTGTTGGCAGCTGGTAAGACTCGTACCATAGTCCTACGAGTCATACAATTCATCCGTGGCTTGGCCTTGAAAACTTTGACATCCTCTGAAGTTTTCTACGAGTGTTGTAGTACACCTCGTATCTTCCTCCTATGACTCGTACTTGCTTGTTGCATCTGGAGTTCTGCCAAGCCTTTAAGAATCACTGAAGCTCCCCATGGCTAATGGTATGGGGTCGTAAGTCGATGTTAAGATCCATAGGTTCCACCCATACCAACAGACTGCCTTGTGCAATTTTTCTCTGAAGATTTTCACGGCTCCAGTTATAGCTCGTACCATCTTGGTACAACTCGTACTAAGATTCGTACTTTGCCTTCACCTTATTTTAGCCTTTTGAGTTTTTCCATGAGTTTCAGTACGACTCATACAATCAAGGTACGACTTGTAACGAGATTAGTACTTGGCTAATTTTCTGCATTTTTATGCATTTTTTGCATACTTTTTCTCCACCACCTATTTTTCCTGAAAATAAAGTAAAAGCACCTCATATCCATATAAATATACCTAAGTCCATGCTATTTTATCAATTTTAAGCATCGAAAGTGCTGTAAACTCAAAGCACATCAACACCCTCAACTTAAGAGTTTTGCATGTCCTCAGGTAAAGAAAACAAAACAAAAAAAAAAACTAAAAACGACGCTTAACTATAAAATAAACCTAGGATACTACAACCCGCATCAATCAAAATTTGCACCTTAAACTGAAATAGCTTTTGGCCTTTTTTCCCCGTAAATCAAATCAGCATATGCACATCAAGCAACCACAAACCATGATAAATAGGGATCTAGATATGTCATCTAGCTATTAACAGATAATCAAGTCATCACCAATGCTTTTTACACAGACAACTGGCAGAGTCAAACACAAACCATAGACCCTCATAACAAATGAAGTCCCCCACTCAAAGATATAGGAAAATATGAAACATAGGACTGAACAAGTAAGACTCTCACCCTCACAAAGAAGTTTCAAATACTACATGTTGGATACCATAGCCTTGCCCTTATTTTCTCTACTTCGACTCTTCAGATGGTCAGGTTAGGATCACTATACGACTTGATTCGACGTGTAATGTAGGCTTTCGGGCTGGGTATGGTAGATATGAAATATTTTTAGTGACTAAACCCTCCTTGACACTACATACATGTGGCTCCATTCTTCACTTTTTCAGTGTTTTTATTCATTTTTCTCTTTTTGTATCTTTTTTATTTTTTTTCTTTCGTCTTGTCACGCCACACCTCATTTTTAACTCTTTTTCTTTTCTCTTCCTTTTTCACCTCTCCAAGATTTATGCACCCCTACTCTAGCCACCCTCAAATTAGGCATTTTGGCCTATATTGAGGTTCATAATATCCAAGGAGGGACCAGGGCCAAAACAGGTTATGAAAATGGATACGGTTAGTGGTTAATAAAAAAAATAGTTCATTTAAAGCTCAAAATCGGGATCAAGGGAATCATATTATTTTGGTAGGGTCATTTAAGCTAAAAATGGGCTAAACAAAATTGGCCTATGATCCTTTCCTAACCAACCATCCTAAAACCTATGTAAAGACCAACTAGGAAAGTTCTAGATCCTCTACGCAATATTGAACTACATATTAGACCTCACTCGCTCATGGTATATTTGTTGAATTTATTCTACCTATCTGGTTTATACATGGCTAACAAGAACTACTCATGATAATACACTAAATAACACAACAATATCCATAGAAATCATGCTCTGCAATCATCAAATACATAGCTAATCATCAAAAAAAATTTAAACCGGGTCAATTTTTCAAACTTCAAAACTAGTACAATTTATTGGCTGAGTACTTCTAAGATACTTTCTAATTAAATAAGAACACAAAAATAAAATCCTAAACATGCTAGTTCTACTAGATAGCACGCCCGAGGAAAAAGAAACATGGCAAGAAAAATCCTCGGACGAATCCAAAAAAATCCCAAAAATACAAGTACACCCCCTCCCCTTTTTAAAAACCATGCTTCGTCTCTGAAGCATAGAATGTAAGGAAGAAGGAGGGGAACATACCTGTGGCACACTAAGAGCTCCTATCATCCTGTGGAGGTAGCACCTCCGTTGCAATCGTGGCGCTGGAGGTGGCCGGCGCACTCAATGGTATATCAGTAGGAGGAATGGTTACCCCTTTAGCAGTAACGGTCGCCCCTATGACCTCCGGAATCACTGGGACTGAATGTGGCTCACCTGAAGGGTCCTTGCCACCCACAAGCTCTGCATGGGTGATGGTGGAGCTACCCGCTCCTCTTGCTCTCTCAAGCAGCTACGACCTATGCTCGTTGTGAGTCTGCTTGCTCTCCAATCTTGCCTGCTTGTGCTCTTTCTTTTATCTCTTTCTCTTCTTTTTTTAGGGTATCGTCTCCAACATACTTAGAGACCTTTTTTTACTTTTTCCCTCTCAGCTCCTGTAGGCTCCCAATATGCCGCCAAATTTAGCTCCAGGTCTATGCCAATGTCGAGGTCAAGAAGAGTGGGGGATGCTATAATTGCCGGCTGCCGTGGTGACAGCTCGGCCACTTGGCTCCGAAGAGCCTTCAACTCCTCATGGAGGCTGCCCCTGTCAGTCTTCTTGGCCATACGCTCATTGAAGCGGCTCTCAAAGATATCTAGTCTAGCATGTAGGACCTGTGCAGCTGCCTCAATCTCAGCCTTTATCCAAGGCTTGATGTTCTCCATCATAGACTGTACCTTCTTCTCAGCTATGGTCAGTCTCTTGGCCAGCTTCTGGAGAAATTACCGAGGCACTAGTATGTGCCCGAATGGTGTCTGGCTCAAAAGGCTCATAGGTGGTGCGGCGGAGGTGCTGGGAGCTGCCTTTGAATGACCGAAATCTGTAGCCAATGTCTTGTCTTGCCCTGTGAGGTGGGGGCATTCACCTACTCGCCCCAATTATTCGTGATACTGGGACTGTGGTAGAAAGTCATGCCTGACTTACTGGGTTCATATCATCCCGGATTAAGCCAATATCTGCAATCCGCTATCCTCCTATCAAGTGCTCCTCACCACGACGCACCTTGATACCTGCCTCTATGCACAGCCTAAACACGAGACTCGAGAATAAGATGGTAGTTCTCAATCCAATAGCCCGATCCTGGATCTCCTCTGCAATGACCCTTAGGATATTGATGGGGTATCTGGACATGATACATGCCACCAAAGCTACTCTGTCTACCCTGAGGATATTGTCATTCACTATTGGAGCCAATCAGTGGCGAATTAACATCCAATAGGCTTTTGCTATAAAGTTTAGGAAATTCTTTGTGACCTGCTTGCCACTAGTGACCCATTCTGCTTCTTCTTTATCCTCAGCAATAACCCTGGACAACCATTGAATCTGAATCCGCCTCTCATCAATGCCCAACCGCTTGATCTTTTTCATGGCATCCACCTGGTAGTCATACTGCGGTGTAGTGTGTGGTGGTACAAATTGGGGCCCATATAACACCCGAGCAATAGTGTGCTCGAATATTACAACATTGCAGCCTCGTACCATGATGCTCTCTAGCTTGGGCTATTCTTTCAAATTTTGCCCCTCCTTTGCTTTTTGCTCCATGGTTCCAAATAATTGGCGTAGAACTCCCGGACGATATCTGAAGGGTCATGCCTCAACTTGGGAGGTGTAACTGGCACCTAATACCACACTAGACTTTGAGCTAACCTGGCTGGACACATACACTTTTGGTGCATGCCAGTAGCATATATTAAGAAGATAAACGGCTATATCTCAGCTATAAACGTAGCCTCAGGCCGACAAGGCTGTAATGTAACCCTACGCAAAACCAACTAACCCAACAGGTGTAATAACAATATCATTCTATGCGGGCCAACAAGACCATCGTGCTGTCTAATAGGTATTATAACTAGGCCCCACACAAAAAAACACTCAAATTACAATACATATAGGCCTCACACGGCCAACAACGCACCAATAACTATAAACTGTAGCCTTTAAGAGTGGGAATATTGGTCAGGACAGGGCCCCGACCTATCCAAAACTATGTAACAAAAGATAGCTACCTTAGTGTGGCAACTCCAGAGGAAAAGGAGCTAGGAAATCCGCTAAAACTGAACAACTGCTACAAAGATCTCAGAACTTATCTTTTTGAACCTGCAAGTAAGTATGCAGCGCCCCATGCATGGGAGTCAGTACAATATGTACCGAATATATAAGGCATTAATGATAACTGAATAGAAGCTAATAAGAAACTGAAAATAATCAGCAGTAAGGGCCAGAAGTTAACCTGTATAATATCACAACCATAGCCTGCATCTGGTAGACAATTATACAAGCAGGAACATAAGTTGTATGATTCTACATTCATAAACTATATCTAGCAAGCAAGGATACAAAGAAGAACCTAACATGGCCCCATAAGCTTGGAAGGTGCAAGCAACATAGAGACAACCTACCTAGGCCCCCATAAGCCCTGGCAAGTGTAAGCAAACTATAACCCCTATCTGTTTCACTATATCCCTGTAGGCAAGCTGTAACTAAATCATACTCAATCTTTGAGACTGTATTCAAGCTTTTTGGGCTTCTGCAATTGTGTCTGAGCTATCTGGGCTCCTATAACTGTATATGAGCCGTTTGGGCTCCTATAACTGTATATGAGCCATCTGAGCTTCTGCAACTGTGTCTGAGCCATCCGAGCTCCTATTAGTGTATATGAGCCGTCTAGGCTCCTATAACTGTATTCGAGCCATCTGGGCTCCTATAACTGTATATGAGACATTTGGGCTCCTAAAACTGTATATGAGTCATTTGGGCTCCTGTAACTGTATATGAGACATTTGGGCTCCTAAAACTGTATATGAGTCATTTGGGCTCCTGTAACTGTATGTGAGACATCTGGGCTCCTGTAACTTAAATAGTAGCTAACAGGCGTATTCTATATGTCCACAGCTAGTCAGATAGTCATGAAAGTAATTATAAAATCAACTAGCTCAGAAAGGAAAAGGCGAGGTCCGAGGTGACCTAGCAACAGTCTGAAAGTCATGCTAATACAATAGTCGTTCATAAGTGGATAACAAGGTTGTAGGCGATCAACTATATGGTTCTCTCACCTAGAATAACTATAGGGCTACTAATAACTGGGTATGATACTAGGTGATCAGTCAAAATAGTCCTTTGGGCAGCCACAATAATTATTAACCTGAAGGGTAACCATAATACTAAGGTTCTAATTCATAGGCGTCAATATGGTCTGTCCTGACAACATATAGCTCCTGTGAGCATTCTGTAGCCCTGTAGGCAGGTATATTTAGACTTAGCCCTTCTAGGCAACATGTATGTGGGCATCTGTATGAATAGCCAAATACGTTAGCCCCACGTATAACGGCTACTAAGATACTTACTTAGGATATCGCGTAGTCCATCAGACTTCTAGCAACTAGGGTGGTTCCTTGGTCGATATGACCAACTGTAAGTCGAAAGAAGCTATACGGTCGCTGGCAGTAGGTAGTTCACCTAGAAAGCTACCACTCGATTCATTAGGCAACCCTGGTGCCACTGACTCGAAGGTAAGGCCATTCTATTATTACTCTAGTCCTATAGGCACCAAAGTACGCGAATGGTCTATAAGTGAGCTTTACTGTATATATATAGGCGTCAAATAGGAAGTTATATTGCCAAACTACGCCCTATGTCGCCTAAATTAACCAAGTACGCTAACAACTAACCAGATGCCTCTTTTCCCTCCATACGGTAGCATGACACTACTAGTCCCTCTAGATGGTAAATAACTAAATAGGTAATCTCTTTGTCGCTTCTAGTGATAGTTAAAACTGAATATAATCTTTCCCAATAAAGGATACTATGTTACAACCTCAACTCATCTCATAGCAGCTAACCACAACATGTATAATCATAAGCTACTACAAAAGAATAGGTCGTATCAACTATACGACAAGAATAACTTGCCGAAAGAGGTTAGCCTTAACATACCTCAATTGTTGAATTCATCTCAATCAATCCAGCTGTAATCAAGAACTTGTAATCCCTCCATATTCTAGCTTTTACGCCAAGGGAACATGGCTATTATAATCCAACAGTTAGGCTAATAATTCATAGCCCACAAACATAACGATAATACATCAAAACGAGTTCAACTCGATGAAATCTTACGAATTCCTGTAGATTAGAAAGGTAGAAATACCTACTTATCACTTGTAAATGTTTAGGACTTGATTACAAGTGATTTCTACAACTTCTACTCGGTGGGACTCCATCGAACCAGGCTAAATTCAAAAATTTAACTCTGTAGATATGTTCTTGGTAGGCCTAGGAATCATTACCTAAGAAGAATTTGTGATTAAATGATGTTTAGCGGTGTAATTTTATTTCACTTTGATAAAATTTACGTGAAGAAGTCGCATAGGCCGAGGGTCCTCTTTTTGAAATCTTAAAAATGAATTACATCTCACGGTCCTCTTTTTGAAATCTTAAAAATGAATTACATCTCACACTTTTGCATATATATACTTGAGGAGGTGGGCAGAGTCCGCGCCCCCCCCCCCCCATTATGCCACTTTTTGGGTGTGATGCGCCGCTCAACGTGGGGGAGGGAGGTTCACGAGGTGGCGCCCAATGCAGCCTGCCTCCGATCTTCTTCCATCCGCTAGCTCGATGACATGCTTGCACGCTCCACCCCAAATCCTTCTCCCACTCACGTCGTACTCTATAACTCTCAACATGCGTACTCACGTATTAGTTAAATGACGGTAACTTACGGGTTGTAACATCATCCCCCCTTAGGAACACTCACCCTCGAATGTAATCTAATCTTAGGCGATTCTGTTACTTAAGCTTTGCCCCAATAATTTAGGCAGAGTCTCCCCTTGTAATAGGGACTATTCAAAAACTAGAAATGCAGAAAAGTCCAATATAGGCATCTCACAGGACGCTACAAACAACTAAATAGCATAGCTCCATAACATATATGTAAGCAACTGAAAATAATAGCAACAAAAGCAACTATACAACAACTGAGAACTATCTCACCTCAACTGTAACTGTCTGAGTCTGTGTACTATCATCATAGGGTCTGGAACAAGTGAGGATATCTATACCTCATGTCGTCCCTTGCTTCCCAAGTCATCTCTCCTATGTTCTGTCCTTCCATAAGACTTTAATAGGCTACATCTTTGGTCCTCACTCTGCGGACCTATCTATCTAATATGGCTATTGGAATCTTCTTATAGGAAAATTCTTCTGTAACCTGAGCATCCTCAACTAGGATAACCCAAGAAGGGTCTCCTACGCACTTGCGTAACATCGATACATGAAAGACTGGATGAATAAGTTCTAGTCCCGAAGAAAATTTTAGCTCATAGGTCACTTGGCCTATCTTCCGGAAGATCCGGTATGGCATGATGAATCAAGGGATAAACATGTCCTTCTTACCAAATCTTATAACGCCCCTCACTAGCGAAACTTCCAAGAATACCCAATCATCGACACAAAACTCTAAATCTCTGCGTCGTATATCAGAATAGGACTTCTAATGACTCTAAGATGTCAATAGATGCTCTCTAATGATCTTAACTCCCTCTTCTATATGATATATCATGTTAGGTCCTAATGACCCCGACTCGCCTATTTCAACCCATATTAGGGGGAACTTATATTTCTGCTCATACAAAGCCTCATAAGGCGCCATCTTGATGGTAAAATGGTAAATGTTATTATGCGAACTCAATAAGAGGTAGGTGTTCATCCCAACTTACTCTGAAGTCTAGTACACACGCCCATAACATATCTTCAAGCGTCTGAATCGTGTGTTATGCTTAGCCATATGTTTAGGGACAAAAAGCTGTACTCAAGTTAACCTATGTTCCCAAACTTTTCTAAAATGACTTTCGGAATCTAACATTAAACTAGTCCCTCTGTTAGAGGCGTTAGACACTGGGACACTTATGCAGTCGGACTATCTCCTTAATGTACAATTCAATATAATTTTCAGCTGAAAATGTAGCCGTAACTGGCAAGAAATGAGCTAATTCTATCAACCTATCAATAGTGACCCCAATGGAGTCAAATTTATGCCTGGTACATGGTGAACCTGTAACAGGGTTTATATTGACTGCTTCCCACTTCCATATAGGTATGGCTATCTCTTGAGTCAGCTCCCCAGGTTTCTGGTGTTCGGTGCCTACCTGCTGGCAATTGGGACACTGTGCTTCAAACTCAGCAATATCTTTCTTCTTTCCATGCCACCAATAAATCTCTCTTATCTCATGGTACATTTCACAAAGGTACATTTCTGTCGGACCCGAATGAAAAGAATAACGAGAATAATGTACCTCTGCCATAATTTGCTGGCTAAGCCCTACCACCTCTGGAACATAGAGTCAGTCTCTAAATTTCAAGACTCTATCCCCTATTAGCTCAAAGGCCACAAAATTCTCCTGCTAAGCCTTGCCCCTGTTATCTGCAATAGGCATGGGTTTTTGTACTGTCTCTCTTTCTCCTTCACAACTAGAGATGACACTGCTATATTTCGAATCACAACCCCACTATCATCTGAGTCCATCAATCAGACTCTTAAACTAGATAACTAGTGCAACTCTCGAGCTAATTCTCTCTTTTCTGGTCTCAAATATGATAGGCTTCTCATAGATCTGCAACTAAAGACATCGGCTACAATATTAGCCTTTCCTGGGTGATACAAGGTGTCTACGTCGTAATCCTTTAGCAACTCAAGCCAACGATGTTGTCACAATTTCAACTCTTTCTGTTTAAAAATATACTGGAAGCCTTTATGATTAGTGAAGATGTCTACGTGGACACCCTACAATTAATACCTCCAAAATTTTTGATGCATGGAATACTGCAGCCAATTCTAGGTAGTGGGTAGGATAGTTCTTTTCATGTCTTCTCGAAGCACCTTACTGTGCTGCATCAGAACACATCCTACCCCCCTATATGAAACATCACAGTATATCGCATAGCCCTCTAAGCTCTCTAGCAAGGCTAATACTGGTACATATATCAATCAATCTTTTAGCCCTTAAAAACTCTGCTCACAAGCCTCAATCCACTAGAACTTAGCTGCTTCCTGAGTCAACTTTGCCAATGGTGCTGATAGGGCAGAAAATCCTTCCATAACCCTTCTGTAATACCCAGCTAACCCTCAAAAGCTGCAAACTTCTGTTGGAGTCATGGTTCTAGGCTAAGTCTTAACAACCTCTATCTTTTACAAGTCAATCTGAATACCTGTACCTAATACAATATGGCCCAAGAAAGCTACAGAGTTTAATACGAACTTACTTTTAGAGGACCTTACATATAACCTGAAACCTCTGGAGATCTAGAGTACTGAATTCAAGAGATATCCATGTCTTTTTGCAATGTGGCTATAATACATGCTTTACATATTTTGGTGCAAGCCCTGCTATGAACCAGTGTATCCTAGCTGGCATGGTATCAACTAATGTTGGAACATATCTAGCCAAGAAATCAGACCTCAATGCGTACTCTCTAATGCTCATCCTGTCCCATTTAAGGTATAAGATCTGCTCTATTCTGTCCTATCAAATATCTCAAAAAAAATAATGGTCTATGAAGGCCTCAGAGAAGCTGGCCAAGTAGATGAAGATACATCCCTGCCTCTAGACCTTTCTCAACTCTAGTATCACTGAACTGCTATATCCTGAAATTGAAACACTACTAACTTAATTGACTCTGCGGAGGAAGCCTACATGACCCTGAATATCCTTTGCAATTGGTTTATGAGGTTTAAAGGGTCCTCTCTATGGTCTGTCCCCGTGAACTGTAGAGGACTCAAGTAATAAACTCACGGATCTTCGAACTTTCGAGCCCCTTAATAGGCTAGTCAGCAATTGGTACTACTGGCTGACACTGGGCAACCATCATCTGAGTCAACATATATATTGCATTCCTAACATCCTGATTTGTGGGTGTAAGAAGAATTGAAAGTAGTGTTGGCATGTTGCCTTATGAGATTTCCGGTGCCTGGGGGAATGCTGGGAAAATCGAGAATATATCTCCCTTTCTCCCTTAGGCTAGGTACAAAGGGTAAACCATAATACTAAGGTTCTAGTTCATAGGAGTCAATCTGGTCTGTCCTAACAACATATAGCTCCTGTGAGCAATCTGTAGCCCCGTAGGTAGGTATACTTAGACTTAGCCCTTGTAGCCAACATGTATGTGGGACATCTATATGAATAGCCAGAGGTGTTATCCCCATGTATAATGGCTATTAAGATACTTAGGATATAGCATAGTCTGTCAGACTTCTAAAAACTAGGGTGGTTCCCTGAGTAGTCGATACGACCAACCGTAAGTCCAAAGAAGCTATATGGTCACTGGCAGTAGGTAGTTCACCTAGAAAGCTACCACCCAGTTCATTAGGCAACCCTAGTGCCACTGACTCGAAGGTAAGGTCATTTTATCATGACTCTAGTCCTGTAGGCATCAAAGTACACCAATGGCCTATAGGCGAGCTTTATTGTGTATACATAGGTGTCAAACGGGAATTATATTGCCAAACTATGCCCTATTCCAACTAACTTAACCAAGTTTGCTAACAGCTAACCACAGGCCTCTTTGGCCTCTGTATGGAAACACGACACTACTAGTCTCTCTAGACGGTAAATAACTGAATAGGGAATCTCTTTGTCATTTCTAGCGATAGTCAAAACTGAATATAATCTTTTCCTACAAGGGATACTATGTTACAACCTCAAGTCATCTCGTAACATCTAAACACAACATGTATAATCATAAGCTACTACAAAAGCATAGGTCATATCAACTATACAACGAGAACAACTTATCGAAAGTGGTTAGCCTTAACATACCTCAATTGTCGAATTCAGCTCAATCAATCTAGTTGCGATCAAGAACTTATAATCCTTCCGTATTCTAGCTTTTACGCCAAGGGAACAAGGCTATTATAATCCAAGAGTTAGGCCAATAATTCATATCCCACAAACATAACGATAATATATCAAAACAAGTTCAACTCGATGAAATCTTATGAATTCTTGTAGATTAGAAAGGTAGAAATACTTACTTATCACTTGTAGACATTTAGGATTTGATTAGAAGTGATTTCTACAACTTCTACACGGCAGGACTCAGTCGAATCGGGCCTAATTTGAAGATTCAACTCCATAGATAAGTTCTTCGTAGGCTTAGAAATCATTACCTAAGAAGAATTTCTGATTGAACGATTTTTAGCAGTGTAATTTGACTTAACTTTGATGATATTTGCGTGAAGATGTCGCCTAGGCCGAGGGTCCTCTTTTTGAAATCTTAAAAATGAATTACATCTCACACTTAAACATATATATACTTGAGGGAGTGGGTAGGGTATGCGGAGCGCCCCCCATCGTGCCGCTTTACGGGCGCAACATGCCACTCAACGCAGGGGAGGTAGGTCCACGGTGCGGCACCCAATGTGGCCAGCTTCCGGTCTTCTTCCACCCCCATCCTTCTCCCGCTCATGTTGTACTCTATAATTCTTAACATGTGTACACACGTAGTAGTTAAACGAAGGAAACTTACGAGGTGTAACATGAAGTGTATCGATCTGGGGCTCTAGCCATCAAATCGAACCCATAAAAGCTGAATATCTGCTTCATCTCCTCCATCTCATTCAGTGTATTGGTGAGGATCCGCGACTCTTCTTGAATGATCCGCCTAGGTTTGTTCTTAGCGGTGAAAGTAATACCCTGTTCATAAATCTCCGGGGCTCCTGGTACTCTCCACCGAATGGTACAGTTCTCCCGAGGCGAAGTCTGCTCCTACTCAGCATTGGGTACCTCCTCCTCAGATCCAGACTCACTATCTGCATCAATGGATTGGTCCTCCTCGCACCCCTCTTCATCATTAGAGTCGCATCCAAACTCTTGGGCTCTTTCCTCAGCTCCCTCGTCATACTGGGGAGTACCGACAGATGTGGCAGTGGCTGCCACAGTCTAGGCTTTAGCTTTCTCTTTAGTGGTTTGGGTCCCGTCAGTGTCAGATGTGTTGACCCGATATTCATCCACTTCCCCGGCAATGATGCCACTTTTTGATAACGATCAAACTACACTTCCTGACAAAGTATGAAGTAAATGTTGTCAATAAAGAACCCAACAAAGAGGTTGGGTTCGAACCCAAAGGGAATAAAGTAAGATCTAAGACTAATACCGGTACTTAAACTTGTTGTTAAGTTATCTCCAAATTGAGGGGTTCAAAGAGAAAAAAATATTAAGGCAAGATCCTATATGTGGTTGTTATCAAGATTTGAAAATAACTAGGGTAAGTGTTCCCCATGGGTCCATACTACTTGGGGTATACACACGTGATCAATCCTGATGCTTACTTGTAGAACTGATAAGTAGAGTTCATCCAAATGACTGGTACGTCCATATTGGATGACTATACTCAATCATCGGGTTAGGTCTCATGAGCGATTTCAAACTAACCGTTATCAATATGTTCCAAATTAACTTTTCTACAACTGCATCTAAAGTCATACAATGATAATAAAAATCAAGGCTTTGTTGTAATTCTCTTTTCCTAATTCGTACTTCTCTAGGTTCAATAAAGTAAAGAATTCAGGCAAATCCTAATGTTGCACACCATTAATAAATGTTTAATGATGAAGAGATTACAATACAAGCGTTTAACATTAGTTTTGAATCACTTTGTGTAACCCTATTTCGTTAATCCATCATGGTTCCCACAATCCTAGTTGTGGAGGTTTTAGCCTCTCATATTTGTAAGATTGTAATTAGCATTCATACACAAACACATAATTAAATACTTACAATAATAATTGAAAGAAAACCCGATTTGAATATCAATGAACGAACTCAAGAACAATTGATAAAATCAAGTGTTGATCCTAAAAATTGCTCTTCAAACCTTGATAATAATTCACAAATAAAACTTTTCACAAAGCAATCACACGTCTACTACCTTCTGTCTATGTTGTTCTGCAAAAATAAAATATAAAAGGTATTTATATCAGAAACCTTATCCTAAGCTAACAGGGAATTTTTCATATATGGCGCTGGCTTGACTCACGACTAATCATACGACCCGTAACAGGATTGTACGGGTCATACCTGCCTCTTGTACATTCCTTGGCTACTGTAGATTTGACTAAGTGTTGGCAGTTGGTATGACTCGTACCATAATCCTACGAGTTGTACAATCTATCCATGGCTTGGCTCTGAGAACTTTGACATCCTCTGAAGTTTTCTACGAGTGTTGTGGTACGCCTCGTACCTTCCTCCTATGAATCATACCTGTTTGTTGCATCTGGAGTTCTGCCAACTCTTTAAGAATCACTGGAGCTCACCACAGCTCATGGTACGGGTCGTAATTCGATGTTACAATCCATGGGTTCCACCCTATACCAAGAGATTGCCTTGTGCAATTTTTCTTTGAAGATTTTCACAACTCCAGTTACAGCTCATATCACCTTGGTATGGCTCGTACTGAGAGTCGTACTCTGCCTTCACCTTATTTCAGCCTTCTGAGTGTTTTCATGAGTCTCAGTATGACTCGTACTATCAAGGTACGGCTCGTACTGAGATTAGTACTTGGCTAATTTTCTGCACTTTTATGCATCTTTTGCACATTTTTTCTCCAACACCTATTTTTCCTTAAAACAAAGTAAAAGAACCTCATATCTATATAAATATACCTAAGTCCATGCTAATTTCTCAGTTTTAACCATCAAAAGTGCTATAAACTTAAAGTACATCAGCAACAACGAGTTGTAAGAGCAAGGTATGCATCGTACCAAGACACTCGTGGAAATACTCATAGGATGTTAGAAATCACAGGTTCAGACCATGATAGAGACATACGACTCGTAGAAGCATTGTACGAGTCATATCAGCTCCCAGCACTTAACCAAAATTAGGGTTGCTGAGCATTACATGAGTGGAAGCTACTACTCGTAGGTTTATGATACGAGTCATTGGATCTGGCAGTAGCAATTATTACAGTTTTCCTGTTAATTAGGAAAGATTTCTAATTATTTATATAAATACTTTTCTAGGTTATTTTTGTGAGGGGAGAGGCTGTTTAGTCGAACTTTGACACGTTTGAGAGAAATACTTCAGAGATTCTTCTTGAGTTTTCTAGTATTCTTGAAGATTATTCATTGTTCTTGGATTCATCATTGTTGAATTGTGCAATTGATCAAGTGGGTTTTATTTCAATCATATTGTATGTTTTTAATTATGTTTTTGTCTATGAATTCTAATACTTCTCTTACAACCATGAGAGGCTAAAATCTCTACAACTAAGGTTAGGAACCATGGTGAATTAACTAACTAGGGTTTGCACAAAGTGATTCTAAACCAATATGAATGCTTGTATTGACGTCTCCTCATCTTGAACATTTCTTAATGGATCGCAATGTTAGGACTTGACCGAATTCTCTACTTGCTTGAACGTAGAGAGTTAGAGAATAGGAAAAGAGAAGTACAAAAGAGCCTTGAACTTTATGGTTCATTATATAACTTGAGCTCCAGTCACAGGATAGTTAATTTGAAATAAATTGATAGCAGTTAAAGTGAAATCACTCAAGAGACCTAATCTGGTAATTGAGTATAGTCATCCGATAGGGACAAACCAGTTGTTTAGTGAACCTATGTTATCAATTCTACAAGCTAAGTATTGAAATAGATCACAAGTATAAAACCCAAAGTAGTTATGAATCCATGGGGAACACCTCCCTAGTTAATTGCATAATCTTGACAACAACTTCAATTTACAACACTCTCACTTAATTATTTTATTGAAACCCCCCATTAGGAGATAATCGTACTAAAATCATAAATACTATATTCTACATCCTAACCATATTTCCTATGGGATCGATCCCAACATTTGTTGGGTTCTTTATTGACAATGTTCACGTCATACTTTTATAGGAGTGTGATTTGAGCATTATCAAAATGGGCATCATTGTCGGGGAATACGACTTAGGATTAAATTAATTAATCATTATTTCCTTGTTTACGTTTTTCTTTTTTTTTTCTATTAGGTTACAGCAAGGAAACCCTAACAAGATCAACCTCTGTAAGCCACTGATAGCATGAATGAGTGTTGAGATACTCGCAACCGTCCTAATGAATTATGATGGGAATGATGTCCAGGGGTACACAGAGATGGTCAATGCCCTAGAGGGAATGGAGTCCTACAACTTCAAGCCAAAGAAGTTGAACCTTGATTTAAAAAATAGGGCAACCCATCCAGCGAAACCATTTGTTGAGGTACCACTAGTTTTGGAGCTTAAAGCTCTAACCCCACATATGAAATATGCTTTTCTAGGGGAGAACAACACCTTGGTAGTGATTATAGCAATAGATCTTTGTAGACTGGCAAGTGGAGGCCCTGGTTTCAGTATTAAGAAGATACAAAAAAGGCAATTGGGTGGACCATTGCCGACATAATCGGTATTCCCCCTAGCATTTGCACCCAAAAAATCCACTTGAGCTGAATTGTCTACCGATCATAGAGTTACTAGAGACAACTAAATCCACCTATTCAAGAGGTGGTGAATAAAAAGATTATCAAATTTCTAGATGCAAGTGTAGTTTATCCCATTACTGACAGTAAATGGGTGAGCCTGGTATAGTGTGTCCAAAAAAAGGCGGAATCACTCTAGTGCCAAACGAGAGGAATGAGTTGATACCAATAAGTCTAGTTACAAGGTGGTGTGTTTGCATGGACTACCGGAAACTCAATCATTGAACCTGAAAGTACCATTTCCTGATTCCCTTCATGGATCAGATGCTTGACAGTTTGGCAGGTAGAGGATGGTACTATTTTCTTGATGGTTACTCGGGGTATAATCAAATCTCAATAGCCCTAGAGAATCAAGAGAAAATTACCTTTATCTACCTTTATAGAACTTTTGCTTTTAATAGGATGCCCTTTGGGTTGTGCAATGCACTGACCACATTTCAGCGCTACATGATGTCCATCTTTTCAGACATGGTAGAGGACACCATTGAAGTATTTATGGATGACTTTTTGGTTGTGAGTGACTCATTTGAAGATTTTCTTGAGCATTTGAGTAAAGTGCTGAGCAGATGTGAAGAAACCAATCTGGTCATAAATTGGAAGAAATGTCATTTCATGGTCAAAGAGGGGATTGTGCTAGGACATAGAATTTCAGGAAAAGAGATAGAGGTGGACAAAGCAAAATTTGAGGTAATAACATAATTGCCACCACCTATTTCTTTCAAAGGTGTCAGGAGCTTTTTGGGGCATGCAGGATTCTATAGGAGGTTCATCAAGGACTTCTCAAAAATTGCACGACCATTATGCAAACTATTTGAGAAGGAGGTGAAGTTCATGTTTGATGAAACATGTTTGAAAGCCTTTGAAAGCCTGAAGGAAAGGCTCACCTCAGCCCCTATTAGCATAGCTCCATATTGGTCTCTCCTATTTGAGGTAATGTGTGATGCCAACAGGATTGCCCTCAATGCTGTCTTAGGTCAAAGGAGAGAAAAAATATTTTACCCAATCTATTACGCTAGAAGACACTCAATGCAGCTTAGAAGAATTACACGGTGACTGAACAGGAGCTGCTAGTAATAGTCTTTGCATTCGAAAAGTTTCGGGCATACTTGCTCGAAATTAAGGTGATTTTTCATACAGACCATGTTGCATTACGGTATCTAATGTCAAAGAAAGATGCTAAACCAAGGCTAATTAGATAGGTGTTGCTCTTACAGAAATTTGAGTTCGAGGTAAAAGACCAAAAAGGGATTGAGAATTGGCGGATCACTTATCCAGGTTGGAGGCAGAGGCAATATTGAAAGATGAGGTTGACATTGATGATGCCTTCCCAGATGAGCAGGTGTTGGCTGCATCTTAAGATCTGATCCTATGGTTTGATAACTATGCAAACTACTTGGTAAGTGATATGATTCCGGTAGATCTGACTTCACAGCAAAGGAAGAAATTCTTGTGTGATGTACGAAGGTACTATTGGGATGAGCATTATTTGTTTCATATTTTTACAATTAGGATAATTCATAGGTGTATGCCAGAGCTTGAGATGTTGAGTATACTTGAGGCCTCCCACTCATCTACAATTGGGGTCATCACAGTGGTATCCAAACTGCACATAAAATTCTACAGTGCAGATACTATTGCCCATAATCCACCAGGATGCATATGATTTTTCCAAATCTTGTGACCAATACCAGCGACAAGGCGGAATCACTCATAAGCATAAGCTACCATTAACCCTAATTCTGAAAGTAGAGGTGCTCGATGTATGGGGTATTAACTTCATGGGCCTATTTGTGAGCTCGTATAGGATGAAGTATATCTTGGTAGCGGTGGATTATGTCTCAAAATGGTGGAATCCATTACACTCCCTAAAAATGAAGGAAAAAGTTTCACAGCATTCCTACAAAAGCACATATTTGCCAGATTTGGTACTCTTAAATCCATCATTAGTGACGGTGGATCACACATTTGCAATCGCCTCTTCAGAACTCTGCTTGAGAAATACAGTATAAAGTATAAGGTGGAAACACCTTACCACCCTCAGTCAAGTGGACAAGTGTAAGTCTCCAACAGGGAGATCAAGACGATTTTGGTGAAAACAGTAAACACCAATCAGACAGACTAGTAGGAAGTTGGATGATGCACTTTGGGTATATCGAATAGCTTATAAGACCCCTATTGTCTCTTCACCATATCAGTTGGTATATGGAGAGTCATGCCACTTGCCGGTGGAGCTGGATCACAAGGCATTAGGCACTGAAGAGGTTGAACTTGAAATGGAATGAAGAAGCCAAGTTAAGGCAAAATTAGTTGAATGAGTTGGATGAGTTCCGACTCCGAGCTTACAAGAGTGCAGCCATCTATAAGGAGAGAATAAAAATCTATCATGATTGGAAGATTGCAATAAGAGAGTTCAATGCTGGTGATTTGGTACTCCTATTTAATTTGAGGCTTCGCTTGCATCTAGGTAAATTATAGTCTAGATAGATAGGATCGTACCGAGTGATAGAAGTGTCCCCATATGGTGCTATTGAACTTGAGAACAAGGATGGTAAGAGGTTCAAGGTAAATGGACAAAGAGTGAAGTTGTATCTGGGGAAGACAAAGGAGGTAAGAGGAATTGAATCGGTGTATCTCGACGAAGCCTGAATAGTCAAGGAAGTTATGTCGTGCCACGACGTTAAATCAGGGGCCGCATGGGAGGCAGCCCATGAGTGGTCGGTGCAGTCTGAGTAGCTGACAGGAGCGCTTAGAGCGCCACAGGTATGTACCTCTCCTAGTGTTCCATTTTTTATGTTTAGGGAACAAAGCATACTTTTTAAAAGAGGGGGAGGGGATGTACTTGTTTTTGGTTTTTGATTTCGTCTGAGGGTTTTTATTATCGTGTTTCTTTTCCCTCGGACATGCTATCTAGTAGAACCAGCATGTTTAGGGTATTGTGTTTTTTTTAAGTAGAAGTAGCTTAGGAGTACTTTACAACCAATAAATGCACTTGTTTTGAAGTTATTGAAAAATGACCCTTTTTAAAAATTTTGGTCTTAGCTGTGTATATTGACTGCAAAGTATGGCTATTGTGGATCTTTTTATGGCATTTGATAGATTAGCATGTGTAGTTGTACCTTAGCTGTGCATGAACCAGATAGGTAGAATAAATGCAAACCTGTACCATGAGTGAGTGAGGATTCTTACCTTGTTCAATACTGTGTAGAGGATCTAGAACTTGTCTGGTTGGTCTTTACATATGTTGTAGGACAGTTGGTTCGAAAAGGATCATAGACCATTTTTTATTTAGCCACTTTTAGCCTATATTGTCCTACCAAATAAAAATGAATCCCTTGATCCCATGTTTGAGCCTAAAGTTGACCCTTTTTATTGATTAGCATATTCACCTTTCCTATTTCGTTTATAATGAACCTATTTTGGCCATGGTCTCTCCTTGGACATTGTGAACCTCAACTCAGGCAAAATTCCTAAGTTGAGGATGACTATTGTAGGGGTGCATAGATGATATGAGGGAGAAAGATAGAAAAGGCTGAATAATAAAGAGGTTGGGCGTGGTGAAGAAAAAGAAACGAAAAAAAGAGATAAAGAAATGGAAAAGAAAAATCCAAGAAATAAAGTTGAAAAAGAAAAGAGAAAAGTCACCAACCCACAAATGACAGCTAAATGGGAGGAAAAAGTGAAAAAGGGTAAAAAGATAAAAAGTGAAGCCACAGTATGTAATACCAAGGAGGGTTAGTTATTATTTCCATATCTACCATACCCAACCCGAAGCCTAAATTACAAGCCGATGAAAGTCCTATATTGATCCTAGCCTAACTGACTGAAAAGCCAAAGTAGAGAAAATAAGGGCAAGTGTATGGTATTCGATGTGCAGTATTTGAAACTTCTTTGTGTGAGTGAAAGTCTACTTGACTAGTCTCAAGAGTCATTCATATATATGTGTGAGTATTGGGGACTCATTTGCTGTGAGGGTACATGGTTTGTATTACATTCTACCAGTTGTCTGTGTGAATAGCATTAGTGTTGGCTCAGTTCTATACTAATAGTTGGATGCCATATCTAGATCCCCGTATGTCATAATTTGTAGTTGCATGTACGCATATCTGACCTATTTTGAATGAAAAAGAGGTCAATATCAGATAATGGTTGTATATTAAAATTTTGTTGTGTTGGCTATAAGTCTTCTAATTACTTTCTAGTTAAGCATCATTTATAGTTTTGTTTTGTTTGCCCGAGGACATGCAAAAGTCTTAAGTTGAGGGTGTTGATGTGCTGTGGGTTTATAGCACTTTCGACGCTTGAGAAAATATGCATTGTCTTATGTGTGTGTTATACCCCATAAAATTTCCAACACATAGATGGCCTATTCACATGTTGGTTAAGAGTATTTGAAAGCCATACACGCTAGGAAAAGGCCCGGGACAAGACCGGACAAGAAACCTGTCGAACCATCGCGGAAGGAGCCGGGGCAGAGCCCCTCCGCGATGGCAACATGTCACGGAGGTGGAGCCTCCGCGATGGCTCCGTGACATGTTGGCCCTGTCTAGCCCCAAGTATATAAAGCCCTCTACTTCGGTTTAAATGTTAAAATTCTTATAATTTCCAGTGAAAACAGAGAGAAAATCAGAGAGGAAGAGGAACGAAGGGTTCTTGATAATTTCCTTCCGATTACGCCGTCAAACGCGGTCCAAACTCAAATTAACTCCAGATACCAAGGTATTTAGCAACAAGGAGCATTCCTACGGATTTAGTTTCACGAAATTCGGCCGGCGAATCATCGTGTTACCGAACTAAGGTAAGTGGAATTGCTCCAAATTAGTGTTAGTATACTCCTAGCCTTAAAGTGAATATTTCTCCCTTCTGGACTTTCGAGAAATAGCGAGGTTTTGACCGTCTTTTGATAAGTCAAAGTTCAAGCTATAAATATATGGAAAGTAACGTTTTCTTTCAGAATATTGGTGTATTTAGTTCTAATTGACATATATATGAATGTAGTTGGGAGAAATAGCAGATGTACCGACAGAAATCACATCGGTCAGTCGGGTACTCAGAAACCAGTACGTAAAGCTATTCTTTCAACAAGCCAGGAAGTACAATCTAGAAAATGAATAGAATAAAGGCTATTAATAGATACCCAGCGTATAGGAATGATTTTAGTATAATTTCCAGCAAGCATGCTAGTATAGCATTACGTATCATGTGATAATCAGAATAACGGATCGTCAGATGATTTTAGATAGTAATATGGTATCAGCTAGTAGCTTAGTATGTTTCTACGTAATACCCAGAATAGAAGTTGTAAAGTCAGTATAATGAATTAGCAAGATTACAGATAGTATGTATTACATTTGTTGAGATTGTATCCGGTAATAGATGGCACATCTTATGTTATTGAGCTATATGCAGTTATAGATGGCATGTCCTATGTTATTAAGTTATATCCAGATGTAATCAGATCAGTAATCAGATATAGAAATAGCTCCAGATACAGATGTAGCTCCAGAAATAGATATGGCTCTAGAAACTGATATAGCTTCAGATCACGGATAATAATATTCAGCTAAACAGATAAAGGCCAGGTAACAGTTAGCCCAACAATCAGAAACAGTGTAAAACAGAATATAGCATCAGTTGTTTAGTGTGGACTGGCCTTGAAATAAAAGAAAAGAATATAATTAGTATTTTTCATTTGAGCATGCTTGCTGTGTATGTGTTTTGCATGTTGAGACTTGTTATGGCATGTGGGCACCCTTTAACATCCCCACCGCCCCTAGGTTATAGCTGTGTCAGTACCAGATTCAGATACCGCCACCAGCTGGGCGATGCCGTCCGCTTAGAGGACGATGATGTCCGACCACCATGATTATACGGTCCAGATTACCCTGCTTGCAGGGGCAGTTCAGTTCGCTCTACGCAGAGCCAGATTACCCTGTTTACAGGGGCAGATTACTCTGTGCGCGCTTGTGGCCGGTGGCAGTTTCAGATACAGATTTTTTTATAAAATTACCCTGTTGCGTGCTTGCACCCAGGGGCAGTTTCAGTTACAAATACAACAGCAGATTACCCCATGAGCACTTGCACCCAGAGGCAGGAGTCTTCGAACTCAGACACAGTTTATTGTCAGAGGCCAAGGCCTGAGCTACATACCCAAGGGGGCCGGTAGGAGGAGCTCACCATTTTCAGATGAGTGGAGTGACTTATTTTGGTTGGCTTAGACCCGGGTAGGGGTAAATAGATTGTGTGTTGGTTGGCACCTTCCGTCTTATGGGGGTCGGTCAGGTATTATGTGTATTTATATGTATATCTATATGTGCTATTAGATACTGATAGACAGTAGGACGCCACGTTGTCAGGTACGCCCAGTTTAGTTACAGAATATGTAAACTCTCCCTAGTTATCCTCAGTTAGATAGATTCAGCTACTTCCTGCTTATAATTTATGTTATTGCTGTTACCCATTTCAGTTGTATATTTCAGTTTGCTTTACATGCTCAGTACCTGTGGTACTGACGCCCGTGCGGGCGCTGCATTGCTTGCCTGCAGGTACGCATAGACGAGTAGTCGATCCCTCGTGATCCAGTCAGTAGAGTTATCAGCTCCTATCCTCCGGAGCTAGATAGTCGGAGGTTGCTCCTATTTCCTTTTTGATTACAGTTTGGGTAGGTCGGGGCCCTGTCCCGACCATTCTATTATTACTTCCTAGAGGCTTGCAGTCTGATGTTCCTGTGGTGGTGGAGCCAGTCGTGTGGGGCCGTGCTTGTATATATGTGTTTAGCTGTTTAGCATTGTTGATTATGTTGGTCGTGTGGGGCCATAGCCCGATAGTAGCGGTGGCCTTGCCGGTCATGTAGTATTCAGTATTCTATTGTTGAGTTACAGATAACTAGACAGCATGGTGGCCTTGTCGGCCCGCATAGGTTTCCCTATATGAGTAAGATTCTGGTTAGCTGGTATTACAGCACAGGTGGCTATAGGCTCAGTCGGCCGGAGGCTGTATTTATAGCCGTTATATTGCCGGTTCGTTTCTTGAAATAGAGCCAGAGTCAGCCAAAGCACCAGATGTGCTCAGGCTAGACCGTTTAGCAGCCCAGAGTCTAGCAGGCACTAGGTGCCCGTCATACCCCCCAAGGTGGGGTGTGACAAACTTGGTATCAGAGCAGTTGTGTCCCAGAGAGTCTGCAAGCTGTGCTAAGTAGAGTCTTGTCTATGGATGTGTTGTGCACCACATACTATAGCCAGGAGGCTGCGAGGCATAATAGGATGGTTACCCTTCTTTCATACTCATTCGTGCCATAGCATAGTACAGTATAGGGTTGGTTCTTTTTGTAACTTACCACCCTCGTTGTCTACAGATACTATGGCAGATCAGTGGCACCTTGCTACAGGTAGAATATTAGATACAGCGGCAGGCGAAGGCACCAGCATGATGCCTCACTTACAGCCAGATTTAGCCCGGTCTGAGGGCGATATGGAGGTGTCATCTCGACCCTCCCAGCAGTCTCCGCCTCGCCAGACACCATTTGAGGTAGCACCGCCTCCCACAGCTCCTGCACCTACTTCATCTGATCAGGAGTTACGTAGTGCGGTGGTTATGTTAACCCAGATGCTAGCTACTCAACGTCAGCTGGTACCCCCTGCAGCAGAAGAAACTCTAGGTGGGCCAGGTAGTTCCAGGGTTAGAGAATTCTTGACATTGGGACCCCCTCAGTTTACAGGGTCAGATTCAGCGGAGGACCCTCAGGACTTTCTGGACCAGATACAGAGAATCCTTAGAGTCATGCACGTAACCCCAACAGAATCAGTGGAATTAATAGTGTTCCGGTTGAGGGATATTGCTGTTTTGTGGTACGAAAGTTGAGAGAGATCTCGGGGAAGAGAGGCAGCCCCTCCTACTTGGTCCAGCTTCTCAGAGGCCTTCCTGGACCACTACCTACCCTGAGAGGTCAGACAGGCCCGGATGGACCAGTTTTTACACTTAGAGCAGGGGGCCAGGAGTGTCCGTGAGTATTCTTTACAGTTCGACTCCTTAGCCCGCTATGCTCCAGCATTTGTGGACACTATGTCGTCCAGAGTCCATCGCTTTATTATAGGCCTGAATTCAGATTACATAGAGACGTGCATGACAGCTACTTTAAGAGAGGACATGGACATAGCCAGGGTACAGGCCTTCGCACAGACAATTGAGGGCCTAAGACAGCGGCAGCGGGGCGACAGGCAGGCGACTTCAGAGCAGCGCCGTAGAAACAGACCCGCTGAGATTCAGGGGGAAATTCCTAGGGGGCCGAGACCACGGTTTTCAGATAGGCCACCCAGATCTTTACCTCCAGTACAATAGCAGAGAGGCAGATTTGCTCGCTAGAGTCAGTTAGAGTCCGATAGCAGTTCACGGACAGTAGAATCACCTCAGCAGCGGAGGGCAGAACAGAATAGATTTGCACCTGCCCCTTGTCCTATATTCCACCGACCCCATTTTGGAGCCTGCAGGAAAGACTTCTCAGGGTGTTATAACTGCGGACAGGAAGGGTATTTAATGAGAGATTGTCTAGCCAGAGGGTAGGGTAGCCGGGATAGTCTGGATAGAACATCAACGGGGCCACGAGCTCTAGCAGCCTCAGCAGGGCGCAGACCCTCAGGTTCAACAAATAGGGGCCGAGGTAGATCAGGAGCCTCTGGCTCAGGTGCACGCCCCAGCCGTACCTATGCATTACCAGGGAGGCAGGATTCAGAGGCATCTCCCGATGTGGTCATAGGTATATTGACTATCTTCTCATACCCTGTTTATGTATTGATTGATCCAGGGTCTACTTTGTCATATATTACACCATTTGTGGCCCGGAAGTTGGGTATCGAACCAAAATTGCTTCAGAAGCCCTTTTCAGTGCTTACGCCAGTCGGTGACTCGATTACAGCTAAAAGAGTTTACCGAGGGTGTATGGTAGAGGTTGCTGATCGCCAGACCACCATAGACTTGATAGAACTTTAGATGGTTGACTTTGATGCCATTATGGGTATGGACTGGTTAGTGCCATGCTATGCCAACTTAGAATGCTGGACCAAGACAGTCCGATTTTACTTTCCGGGGGAAGCAGTGGGAGAATGGAAAGGGAGCACAGTCATGCCAAAAGGTAGGTTTATTTCCTACCTTCAGGCGAGAAAATTAATCGCAAAGGGATGTATTTACCACCTAGTTAGAGTCCAGGACGTTCGGGTGGAACCTCCGACTCTTCAGTCTATTTCAGTAGTCAATGAGTTCCCTGACGTATTTCTGGATGAGTTGCCTGGTATCCCTCCCGAAAGGGAGATAGATTTTGCAATTGACTTGTTGCCAGAGACTCAACCTATATCCATTCCCCCGTATCGCATGGCACCAGCTGAGCTTAGAGAGTTGAAAGAGCAGTTAAAAGATTTGCTCGACAAAGGCTTTATCAGGCCTAGTACTTCCCCGTGGGGTGCGCCAGTTCTGTTTGTAAGAAAGAAAGATGGCTCACTCCGCATGTGTATAGACTACCGGCAGCTGAACAAGGTAACTGTTAAAAACAAATACCCGCTCCCTAGAATAGATGATTTGTTTGACCAGTTGCAGGGGGCCAGATGTTTCTCTAAGATAGATCTGAGGTCTGGGTACCACCAGGTCCGAATTCGTGAGAGGGACATTCCAAAGACTGCTTTCAGGACCAGATATGGTCACTTTGAATTTCTAGTCATGTCTTTTGGGATGACGAATGCTCCCGCAGTGTTTATGGACCTGATGAACAACATATTCATACCGTATTTGGATCTGTTCGTGATTGTATTTATCGATGATATTTTGGTATATTCTCGTTCAGAGATAGATCACCAAAACCATTTACGAATAGTACTCCAGATCCTTAGAGACCTTCAGCTGTACGCTAAGTTTTCAAAGTGTGAGTTCTGGCTGAACTCAGTTGCCTTCTTAGGGCATATCGTGTCGAATGCTGGTATACAAGTGGACACACAGAAAGTAGAGACGGTCAAGACATGGCCCAGACCTACCACTCCGACCGAGGTTCACAGTTTCCTGGGTTTAGCAGGGTATTACCGGAGATTTGTTGAAGGATTCTCCACTATAGCAGCACCTCTGACAAAGCTGACACAGAAAGCAGCGAAATTTCAGTGGACAGAGGCGTGTGAGCAGAGTTTTCAAGAATTGAATGATAGATTGACCTCCGCCCTAGTACTAGCATTGCCAGAGGGAACAGAGGGGTATGCGGTGTATTGTGACGCTTCAGGCATTGGACTGGGTTGTGTGCTGATGCAGCATGGAAAGGTAATTGCTTATGCTTCCAGACAGCTGAGAAAGCATGAAAAGAACTATCCGACCCATGACCTGGAACTGGCCGCAGTGATCCACGCTCTGAAAATCTGGAGGCATTATCTATATGGCGTTCATGTAGACATTTTTACAGATCATAAAAGCCTGCAGTACATTTTCACACAGAGGGAGTTAAATCTGTGGCAGCGTCGTTGGTTAGAATTACTGAAAGATTATGACGTGGACATTCTGTATCATCCGGGAAAAGCCAATGTAGTAGCATATGCCCTCAGCGGTAAGTCAATGGGGAGTTTGGCGTATTTATGACCCGAGAAGCGGGAGTTAGCTAAGGAAATTCATCAGCTAGCTAGTTTAGCCGTTCGAGTAGCAGAAACAGAAAATAACAGAGCGGTGATTCAGAACTCTGCTGTGTCATCGTTAGTTACAAAGGTAAAGGAACGACAGTATGAGGACCCTGACTTAGTCCAGCTCAGAGATAGAGTTCAGAAAGGTAAGGAACCAGACTTCCAAGTGTCTGAGAATGAAGTGTTGCATTGTAAGGGCCGCCTATGTGTCCCGAATGTTTCAAGGCTTCGCCAGCAAATCATGCATGAGGTACATTACGCTCGCTATTCCCTCCATCCAAGAGCAACAAAAATGTACCACGACGTCAGAGACATCTACTGGTGGCCAGGTATGAAAGCTGAAATAGCTGAATTTGTATCTAGATGTCCTAACTGCCAGTAGGTGAAAGCAGAACACCAGAAATCGGGCGGTCTGACACAGGATATAGCGGTGCCTTTGTGGAAATGGGAAGCGATAAATATGGATTTTGTAATAGGATTACCCTGTACCAGACATAGGCACGATTCTATTTGGGTGATAGTTGATAGGCTGACAAAATCAGCTCATTTCGTGCCAGTGAAAGCTACCTTCTCGGCCGAGGATTATGCCGAATTATATATCAGAGAAATAGTTAGATTACATGGAGTGCTGGTATCTATTATTTCAGACAAAGGAGCACAATTTACAGCGAGATTCTGGCAGTCGTTCCAGAGAGGCCTGGGGACACAGATTAACTTAAGTACAACCTTTCATCCTCAGACAGACGGGCAAGCAGAACGAACTATCCAAACGCTCGAAGATATGCTACTAGCATGTGTACTAGATTTTGGGGGTAGCTGGGATGAGCATCTGTCGTTGATTGAATTTGCCTATAATAATAGTTATCATTCAGCTATCCAGATGGCACCCTTTGAAGCATTATACGAGCGAAAATGTAGATCACCCGTTGGCTGGTTTGAAGTGGGAGAGTCAGTGCTGATTGGGCCAGACATCATTCAATAGTCAGAGGAGAAGGTAAAGCTTATCAGAGACCGCCTACTGACTGCTCAGAGCCGCCAGAAGTCTTATGCAGATATGCGGCACAGAAATCTAGAATTTACAGTGGATGACTGGGTATATTTGAAAGTGTCTCCGATGAAAGGGGTGATGAGATTTGGCAAGAAAGGAAAGCTTAGCCCGAGGTTCATTGGGCTATATCAGATTCGGCGGAGATTAGGCCAAGTAGCATACGAATTGAACTTACCTCCAGAGTTAGCGTCTGTTCACCCAGTATTCCATGTATCTATGTTGAGGAAGTTTGTAGGAGACCCTTCCACAGTTGTTCCAGTTCAGGATGTCCAGGTCACAGAAGAGTTAGCATATGAAGAGGTTCTAGTAGCCATCTTAGACAGACAGATTCGTAGGTTGAGAACTAAAGATATTGCGTCTGTAAAGGTATTGTGGCGTAACAGGAACCGAGAGGAGATGACTTGGGATGCGGAGGAGAATATGAAGACCAGATACCCTCATTTATTTCAAGCCTAGTTAGGCAACAGGTATGTTAATATTGTTATCTTATGTAGTGCCTTATAGTATATATAAATAAGAAGGTCTATTTAAATCTGTCATTTAAATACTATAGTAGTATGTGGAGTACCTGTATGGGACTTTTCTGCATTTTAGGATTTTGGGATAGTCCATATTACAGGGGAAACTCTGCCGAAACTTTTCTAGCAACAAGTTGAGTAAGTTGAGAAGTCCTCCAAATAGAAGTTTACATTCGAGGACAAATGTTCTTAAGGGGGGGAGAATTTTATACCCCATAAAATTTTCAACACATAGATGGCCTATTCGCGTGTTGCTTAAGAGTATTTGAAAACCATACACGCTAGAAAAAGGCCCGGGACAAGACCGAACAAGAAACCTGTCGAACCATCGCGGGCGATGGCAACGTGTCACAGAGGTGGAGCCTCCTCGATGGCTCTGTGACACGTTGGCCCTATCTAGCCCCAAGTATATAAAGCCCTCCACTTCAGTTTAAATGTTAAAATTCTTATAATTTCTAGTGAAAACATAGAGAAAATTAGAGAGGAAGAGGAAAGAAGGGTTCTTGATAATTTCCTTCCGATTACGCCGTCAAACGCGGTCCAAACTCAAATTAACTCCAGATACCGAGTATTTAGTAGCAAGGAGCATTCCTATGGATTTAGTTTCGCAAAATTCGACCGGCGAATCGTCGTGCTACCGAACTAAGGTAAGTGGAATTGCTCCAAATTAGTGTTAGTATACTCCTAGCCTTAAAGTGAATATTTCTCCCTTCTGGACTTTCGAGAAATAGCGAGGTTTTGACAGCTATAAATATATCGAAAGTAACATTTTCTTTCAGAATATTGGTGTATTTAGTTCTAATTGACATGTATATGAATGTAGTTGGGAGAAATAGCAGATGTACCGACGGGAATCACATCGGTCAGTCGGGTACTCAGAAACCAGGTACGTAAAGTTATTCTTTTGACAAGACAGGAAGTACAGTCTAGAAAATAAATAGAATAAAGGCTATTAACAGATACCCAGCGTATAGGAATGATTTTAGTATAATTTCCAGCAAGCATGCTAGTATAGCATTACGTATCATGTGATTATCATAATAATGGATCGTCAGATGATTTTAGATAGTAATATGGTATCAGCTAGTAGCTTAGTATGTTTCTACGTAATACCCAGAATAGAAGTTGTAAAGGCAGTATAATGAATTAGCAAGATTACAGATAGTATGTATTACATTTGTTGAGACTGTATCCGGTAATAGATGGCACATCTTATATTATTGAGCTATATCCAGTTATAGATGGCATGTCCTATGTTATTGAGTTATATCCAGATGTAATCAGATCAGTAATCAGATATAGATTGGTTGGCTTCGACCCGGGTAGGGGTAAATAGATTGTGTGTTGGTTGGCACCTTCCGGCTTATGGGGGTCGGTCAGGTATTGTGTGTATTTATATGTATATCTATATGTGCTATTAGATACTGATAGACAGTAGGACGACACGTCGTCAGGTACGCCCAGTTTAGTTACAGAATATGTAAACTCTCCCTAGTTATCCTCAGCTAGATAGATTCAACTACTTCCTGCTTATACTTCATGTTATTGCTGTTACCCATTTTAGTTTGCTTTATATGCTCAGTACCTGTGGTACTGACGCCCGTGGGGGCGCTGCATTGCTTGCCTGCAGGTACGCATAGACGAGGAGTCGATCCCTCGTGATCCAGTCAGCAGAGTTATTAGCTCCTATCCTCCGGAGCTAGATAGTCGGAGGTTGCTCCTATTTCCTTTTTGATTACAGTTTGGGTAGGTCGGGGCCCTATCCCGACCATTCTATTATTACTTCCTAGAGGCTTGCAGTCTGATGTTCCTGTGGTGGTGTAGTCGGTCGTGTGGGGCCGTGCTTGTATATATGTGTTTAGCTGTTTAGCATTGTTGATTATGTTGGCCGTGTGGGGCCATAGCCCGATAGTAGCGGTGACCTTGCTGGTCACGTAGTATTCAGTTTTCTATTGTTGAGTTACAGATAACTAGACAGCATGGTGACCTTGTCGGCCCGCATAGGTTTCCCTATATGAGTACGATTCTGGTTAGCTGGTATTATAGCACAGGTGGCTATAGGCCCAGTCGGCCGGAGGCTGTATTTACAACTATTATATAACCTGTTCGTTTCTTTAAATAGAGCCAGAGTCAGCCAAAGCACCAGATGTGCTCAGGCTGGACCGTTTAGCAGCCTAGAGTCTAGCAGATACTAGGTGCCCGTCATACCCCCCAAGATGGGGTGTGACAGTGTGTTTATATAGATATGATGCAGTCTTGCTTTATTTTCAGGGAAATCAGGTGCTAAAGTTGAAATTTGTAAAAGAAGGAAAAAGAGTGCGAAAAATGGGCTAAGTACAAGTCTCAGTACAAGCCGTACATTGATCCGTGGAAAATTCCAAAAGACCTGTACAAAACCAAGCCAAAGTATGACTCTTGGTATGAGTCGTACTAGAGCAGTCGTGGAAAATTGTAGAAGGATGCACTTTGACTAATCTCCTGGTACGGGCAGAAACCACAATCTGTGATGACTATCTACGACCCTTACCATGGAACCATGGTGAACTTCAGAAAGAATGTTGAATGGAAGATTCCATGGTACGGGAGGCAAACACGAGTCAAAAGAGCAAGGTACTAGTCGTACCAAGACACTCGTGGAAATATTCAGGGGATGCCAGAAATCACAGGTTCAGACCACGACAAAGATGTACGACTCATAGAATATTGTACGAGTCGTATTAACTCCTAGCACTTAACCAAAATTAGGGCTTCTGAGCATTATACTAGTGGAAGCTACAACTCATAGGTTCATGGTACGAGTCGTAGGACTTTGCGGCGGCAGTTATTACAGTTTTCCTGTTAATTTAGAAAAGGTTTCTAATTATTTGTATAAATACTTTTTAGGTTATTTTGTAAGGGGAGATGCTGTTTAGTCGAACTTTGACAAGTTTGAGAAATAATTTGGAAATTCTTCTTCAGTTTTCTAATATTCTTGAAAATTATTCATTGTTCTTGGATTGATCATTGTTGAATTGTGCAATTAATCAAGTAGATTTTATTTCAATCAGATTGTAGGTTTTTAATTATGTTTTTGTCTATGAATTCTAATTCTTCTCTTACAACCATGGGAGGCTAAAATCTCCACCGCTAGGATTGTGGGAACCATGGTGAATTAACCAACTAGGGTTTGCACAAAGTGATTCTAAACCAATATAAATGCTTGTAATATCTTCTCTTTATCTTGAACGTTTCTTAACGAAGCACAATGTTAGGACTTGCCCGAATTCTCTACTTTCTTGAACCTAGAGAGGTAGAGATTAGGAAAAGAGAAGTACAACAAAGCCTTGAACTTTATTGTTTATTGTATAACTTGAGTTGCGGTCACAGGATAGTTAATTTGGAATAAATTGATAACGGTTAAAGTAAAATCACTCAAGAGACCTAATCCAATAATTGAGTATAGTCATCCAATAGGAATGAACCTATGTTATCAGTTCTATAAGCTAAGTATTGGAATAGATCACAAGTGTAAAACCCGAAGTCATTATGAGTCCATGGGGAACCGCTCCCTAGTTAATTGCATAATCTTGACAACAACTTTAATTTACACCACTCTCACTGAATTCTTTCATTGAAAACCCCCATTAGGAGATAATTCTACTAAAAGTATAAATACTAGCATTATTCTACATTTTGACCATATCCCCTATGGGATCGACCCTAACCTTTGCTGGATTCTTTATTGACAACATTTGCATCATACTTTTATGGGGGAGTGATTTGAGAGTTATCACCAGGTCTAGTGCATAACCTAGCATACATGAGACTCTTTACAGCAGAAGCATAACAGACAACCTTTATCCTTTCTATCTCGTCAGTCATTTGGGAGAATGAGCCTTCCATAGACAAATTTCATGCCTAAAAGGAAGAAATCCCTTTTTGAAATCTTGCATGAAAACCTGGTAAGAATAGTATCAATATAAAGTACTTGTGACAAGCCTAATATTCTTCACTTACGATCTAGCATGAGCTTGATCCTAAACATATGAGTCGCTTCACCAAAGTCTTTCATATCAAAACGCTAGGACAACCACTCGTTGACCAATTTCAGCATGCTCACATTATTTCCTATGAGCAAGATGTCATCTACATACAGAATCAAAAATGCTATTTTATCTCCCTCCCACTTTTTATGGATGCTTGACTCATTATCATACTGATCAAAACCAAAAGTATTAATCGAATTGTCAAAACAAGTATTCCATTCCCAATATGCTTGTTTCAATTCATAAATGGATCTTTTTAGCTTACACAACATGTGTTCATTGCCACTTTTCATGAAATCCTCTGATTGTGCCATATATATGCACTCTTCAAGACTTCCATTAAAGAAAGTCGTTTTGACATCCATTTGCCAAATCTTATAATTATAATGAGCAGCAATGAATAATAGAATTTTAATGTATTTAAAATGGCTACTGGCAAAAAGATTTCCTCATAGTCAATTCCTACTTTTTAAGTAAACCCTTTTTGCAACAGGCCTAGCTTTAAGAGTTTGCACTTTTTCATCCATTTCTTATTTTCTTATAGATCCATCTATAGATAATGGGTTTGACTTTCATAGGTGCTTCTAAAAAATCCCAAACTTGATTAGAGTACACAAACTCCATTTCAAATTTCATAGAGACAATCCATTTTTCAGCATCTATATCTTGTAGTGGTTCTTCGTAATTAAGGGGTTCAATCTAAGGCACTTTAGGGATTCTATCACAAGATTCTCCACAGAGCACAAACTAATGGGTTTTCTAATCTCCTACTACAATGATTCACTACATTATCAACCACATTTATCTAATCTCGCAGTTGAACCACAACATACCTTTCGGGAACTAAATCCTGATTATCACAAATATCTGCTTCAAGCACAGGCTGCTCAACAATACTCCTACTATCTTGAGTAGTGAGATGCCAGACCTATGTATTTGCGTCCCGTTGCCTATTAACATTGCTCCCACTATGATAATGAAATGGTATGTCAATACCTGCTTGTGGAATTTGTTCTTGGGATACATCATTAGTTATTCCGTTGCTCAATACTTGTAAAACGGGTTTACTTCTTGGAATATGATTTATTAAATAGTCCTCTTCCAGAAACTTAGCATTTGTTGTAGTAATTGCCTTCTTTTATTTAGGACAATAAAACAAACCACCTTTTGTTCCTTTTGGATATCCAACAAAAATACATACTTCTGTCCTTGATTCCAACTATCATTTTTTCCCTTAGCACATGTGCTGGACAACCCCATACCCGAATTGTCTGAGACTAGGCTTTCACCCAGTCCATAATTCTATTGGAATTAAAGGTAGTGATTTGGAAGGAACCAAGTTCAACATGTAGTTTGTTGTATCTAATGCATATCCCCAAGAGGAAGAAGGCAAATCAGAATAACGCAACATTAATCTTACCATTTCCAAAAGAGTTTTATTTCTTCTTTCTGCCACACCATTTTATTGTGGTATTTTGGGAGTAGACAATTGAGACATAATTCCACAATCTGATAAGTATTTAATGAATTCAGCAAAAAGATATTCACCATTATGATAAGATCGTAATGACTTAATATGTTTATCATGTCATTTCTCCGTTTCCGCTTTAAATTTTTTAAACTTGTAAAAGCATTCTGACTTACGGCGCAATAGGTAAATATATCCATATTTAGAGTAGTCGTCTGTGAATGTCACAAAATACTCAAAACCACTTCTTTCTTGTATATTCATAAGACTACATAATTTAGAGTGAATTAATTTCCAAGTTATATTTAGCTCTATTTTGTTTAGAAGGAAAAGGTCTTATAGGCATTTTTTCCCTAACAAGATTCGCAGGTTGCTAGTGCCTCGAATTTTAATGAACTCAAAGGTCCATCAAAAACCAATCTTGAAATCCTATTTAGGTTTATATGACCTAAACGCAAGTCCATAAGTAAGTTTGGCTCAATTCAGAAATACATTTTTGTATTGGACAGATTAAATTATTTAGTTCCTTTGGTTACAACAAATTTAGAGGTGTTTCAAGTAAAAAAGGTCATGTACTTGATAATGCCAAAACTACACCTCAAAATAAGTATATAGTGGTCTTCATCAAATAAAGAATCCGTCGATCCCACAAAAAATATGATCAAGATTTTGACTAATACTATTATTTACACTTTTAGTTCAGTTATCTCCTATGGTTTTTTTTTGTATAAATAATAAGTAACAATTTTTTGGAATTGTGTTTGTTATCAAAGATATGCAATTAACTAAGGAAGTATTCTCCATGGATTCATAACTACATAGGATTTGCTACACTTGTGATCTATTCCAATACTTAGCCTGCAGAACCGATAAGTTGCTTTCATCTAAACAGTTAATTCACCCCTATTAGATGACTATACTCATTCACCGGATTAGGTCTCATAAGCATTTTCAACTAACCCTTATCAATGATTCCAAACTAACTTTCCCGCGACAACGGCTCAAGTTATTAATAGAAAGTTGATAGTTTCAAGTCTCTATTGTAATTTCCTTTTCCTAATCTCTACTTTTCTAGATTCAAGCAAGTAGAGAATACAGGCAAGTTCTAATGTTGTGCACCATTAAGAGATAATGATAATAAAGGGAAAGACAATACACGTGTTAGTATTGGTTTACAATCACCTTGTGTTAAACCTTATTCGTTATTCCATCATGGTTCTCACAACCCTAGTTGTGAGAGTTTAGCTACTCATAATTGCAAGAAAGAAATTAGAAAACATAGAAGAAATCATAATTATAGACTTACATTATTAAAGGAATTAAACCTCGAGTCTCAATTGCAAAATTGATCATCAAAATCAAGAACACACTGATGAAATAATGTTGTTTGAATATCATAACTCAAATCGATCTCCAAGAAGTGTTATGAAACTCAAAAAATACCATAATACTAGCATAATAATAAGAATAAAAAATAAAAACTGCAAGCAAAGTATTTATACAATTATTAAAATCCTTTCCTAAATTAACAAGGAATGTAGTGTCGGGATGACCTACAAGTCATAGCAGGATGCTACGAGTCGTGGTATGTAACCATATCGTGGATGGAAACCTCTGATCTCTTCATGTACAGATGCCCAGTATGACTCGTGATAGGTCACTACGAGTCGTACCCATCATCCGTGGTAAGAACTGTTGAATATTAATATCTCTGATGTTTATACTATGGCCCCTCACTACGAGTCGTACTATACTGGTACGACTTGTGGTATCCCCTCGTGCCTTAAATATGTCACTTTGATACTTCTCTGCTTCTAGCTATGAGCCATCAGATGATTCATACCATGATATCACAACTCATGATGCCCTGTCGTACCTTGAGGTTCTGCACTGGTGAATTCTCTGATTCTTTGTCACTGGCACTAGCAACGACTCATACCCAGATGGTACAATTCGTGTTGTGACCCATAGGAAGTCTTTTTCTACCTTTTTGTACTTCTTTTCACCAATCCAACTCCTGAAACTAATTTTTCCCTACAACAACAACAAACATACCTTATACCCATATAAACATACCTAAGTACTAGCATATTTCCTTTGTTTTAAGCATTGAAAATATCATAAAATCATGGCATATCAACACCCTCAACTTAGGACTTTTGCAAGTCCTCGAACAAACAAAAAACTACTACACATATGACGCTTAATTAGAATTTAACCTAGAAGACTCACAACCAACATATTAAAAACTTGCACACATTATCATTATCAATAACCAACCCCCTTCTAAAACAATCAACACTGAGAATGTTGTGCACACATAAAACTACTCACCATGACATAAAAGGGATCTACATATGGCATTAAATTATCACCAGATAACTGAGCATGCACTAATGTTGTCTACATAGACAACTAGCAGTTAATAATACAACCTATGTACCCTCACAACAAATAAAATCCCATGCACTCACAATTCTTTGTATATCAGACACCGGGACTAGCAATACAACACTCACTCTCACAATGAAGTTCAAACACTGCGCATGTGATACCATAGGCTTTTTCTCTACTTTGGTTCTTCAGAAAGTCGGATTAGGATCACTATAGGACTTTTATTGGCTTGTAATATAGGCTTCGGGATGGGTATGGTAAATATGGATAAAGTGAATCAACCCTCCTTGGACTACACTAAGTTTGGCTCCATTTCCAACCTTTTCAATCATTTTCTCCCTTTTCATTTTGTTTTCAACTTACGGGTGTGGTTTGTTTCTTATTTTTCACTCTTCTATTTTTCTTTGTCTTTTCACTTTTCTTTTTCTTTACTCTTCTTTTATTTCTTTTTTTTCTCAACCACACCCATCTCTTTTTTACGAACTAGCTTTTTCCTTTCTTACCCCACACAGTTTATGCACCCTAGAGATTGTCCAGTATGACCAAAGTGCATCGTCTAGCATCCGAGACCAATCTGTTTGATTAGTGTTTACTATTTTTGCCAAGATGGTCTTGATCTCCAGATTGGAGACCTCTACTTGCCCGATTGACGGAGGATGGTAAAGTGTTTCCACCTTAAGCTTCGCACCATATTTTTCAAACGTGGTTTTAAAGAGACGATTGTAGAAGTAAGAACCCCTGTCACTGATAATGGCTCTGGGAGTACTGAACCTTGCAAATATATGTTTTCTTAGAAATACTGTGACACTCTTACCTTCATTGTTAGGGAGTGCTACAGCCTCCACCCACTTTGATACATAGTCAATAACTTCTAGAATATATTTCATCCTATTTGAACTCACAAAGAGGCCTATGAAGTCAATACCCCATACGTCAAATAACTCTAACTCCAATATTGGGGTTAGTGGAAGCTCATGCTTATGAGTTATGCCCCCTTGTCTTTGGCATTGGTCATAAGTTTTGGCAAAGTCATGAGCGTCCTGATAGATTGTGGGCCAGTAGTACCCATACTGCAAAATTTTGTGCGCAGTTCGAATACCACCATGATGACCCCCAAATGAGGATGAGTGGCATACCTCCCGTATGCTCATCATCTCAACTTCTGGGACACATTTGTGAATCAACCTATCTGCATAGACATGAAACAAGTATGGATCATCCTAATAGAAGCTCTTTACATCAGGTAGGAACTTGTTTCTCTAATGAAATGTCAAATCTAGAGGCATCATCTTACTCACCAAATAATTTCCATAAACAGCAACCATAGGATCAGATCTTGGGACACAACCAATACCTGTTCATCGGGAAAGGTATTATTAATATCAACTTCATCCTTCGACCCTAGATCTTCCTCAAGTCTGGACAAGTGGTCGGTTACCTGATTCTAGGTCCCCTTCGGTCCTTTACCTCAAACTCAAACACTTGTAGATGCAGCACCCATCTGATTAGCCTTGGTTTAGCCTCCTTCGACATTAAATACCGCAAAGCTACATGGTCAGTATGAACTATCACCTTAGTTACTAGTAGGTATGCTTGAAACTTTTCAAATGCAAAGACCACTGCCAGCAACTCCTGCTCAGTCACCATATAGTTTTTTTGAGCTGCATTCAATCCCTTGCTGGCATAATAGATAGGATGGAATGTTTTTGCTCTTCTTTAGCCCAGGATAACACCTAGAGCAACATGCTCGCATCACACATCACCTCAAATGGAAGAGAACAGTCTGGTGTGATGATGATAGGGGCTGAGGTGAGCCTCTCTTTCAGGCATTTAAAGGCCTACATAAATGCATCATCAAAACTGAGTTTCATCTCTTTTTAAGCAACTTGCACAAGGGCTGTGCAATCTTTGAGAAGTCCTTGATGAACCTCCTATAGAAACTTGTGTGCCCCAAAAATCTTTGAATATCTTTGATAGAAATAGGTGGTGGCAATCTCGCTGTAACCTCGATCTTTGCTTTGTACACCTCTTTGCCTTTCTCCGAAATCCTGTGACCTAGCATAATTTCCTCTTTGACCATGAAATGACACTTTTCCTAGTGTAATACCCCAAAACTTTTTCTAGACCAAACTCAAACTTTGCATGAAAAATCAAAAAGAACCAGGAAATTTTGTCTCCGAATGACCGAGACAACGAGTCATTGTCAGTAGTAACGACCCATTATCTGGGTTATGGTCAGCCCTTCCATTTGTCCTTCAGGAACCAACGAGACATGGAATGACCCGTTGTGAGGGGTAATGAGTCATCTTGTCACTCGTTGCCTTCCCAGTTCAAAAATTAGTTAAATCCTTTCCAGGAACCCACGAGTCAAACGATGAGTCATCGTTTGATGTAACGACTGTTGGGTGACTCGTTAGTTGAAGTCCAGGTGATGTTGAAAATCTTTTCTAGTATCACAAGAACAACCACAACCTGTTGTATCGCACGAGTCATTGTTTCCATCCGTGATAATAATTCTAGAAATTCCTAATCTTTCCCAGGGGATGACGAGTAGATATAATAACCCGTTGGTTCTACAATCGAGTCATTGTGTCATCCACTAGTGGGGTTACCAAGTTTTGTTTAAAAACCCTGCCAGTGACAACGAGAGGTACCAACGACCATTTGTTCATCCAATGAGTCGTGGTCCCCTTCCGTTGCCAAATTGCACAGCTTTTCACCCACAGACAAATGGTCAGGACAAGTGGACCTTTTAGACTCTTGAGGACAAGCTGAGAGCGTATGTAATATATTTCAAGGGTAGTTGGGATGATTACTTGCCTTTCATCGAGTTTGCTTACAATAACAATTACTGCTCCAGCATTCACATGGCTCCATTAGAGGCTCTTTATAGGCGGAGATGTAGATTGCCTATTAGATGGTTTGAGGTAGGTGAAGCTATATCGATAGGGCCATATTCAGTTCATGAGGCTATGGAGAAAGTTTAGCTTATTAGAGAAAGCTGAAAATAGCTCAGAGTCATCAGAAATCATATGCAAATGTTAGGCAGAGAGAACTTGAGTTTGAAGTTGATGATTGGGTATTTCTGAAGGTATATCCCATTAAGGGAGTGATGAGATTCAGAAAGAAAGGGAACCTTAGTCCCCAATATGTTGGTCTTTATAGGATTCTAAGGCGAGTTGGCAAAGTGGCTTATGAGTTGGAGCTACCAGCGGAGTTAGCTTCGGTACACCTAGTTTTCCATGTATCTCTGCTGAAGAAGTGCATTGGTGACTTGGCCTTAGTTGTTCCGGTGGAGAGCATAGGTGTGAAGGATAGACTTACTTATGAGGAGGTTCCAATTGAGATCCTTAATCGTCAGGTTCGGAAGTAGCTTCAGTGAAGGTGTTGTGGAGAAATCAGCTTACTTAGGGAGCTACATGCGAAGTCGAAGAAGATATGATGGCTAGATACCCGCATCTTTTCCCTTCTAATTCTGTACCAGCTTGAGGTATCAGTTTCCTCCCTAATACTCTATTCAGTTTCATGTCAAGTTTATGTCTCTCAGTTCTTTTCATGATTTAGCAGGCATGTATGTTTCATGAATTCAGTTCAGTTATGTGTTTCATGTTCGGAGTCAGTCACTCTATCAGTCCAAGTCATTAGCTTTTCAGCTTGGGATTGCAGTTCCTTTCCTATCCTTTCAGTATGCTTAATCTACATTCGAGGACGAATGTTTCCAAGGGGGAGATAAATGTAACACCCCAAAAGTTCCTAAGACTAGATTCGAGATTGAAAGTATGATAAGTAGAAAGAGGTTTGAACAATGTCTCAGAACGACTAGTTGTACAAGTCATGGTCTGGAGTAACGGGCTGTAGGATCGAGTCATGATGGATTTCTAGATGGCAAGTCTTGGACCAACGGGCCAGGTATAACTCGTAAGTTGTTCTCACAAGCCATTGTCAGGAGTCATGAGGAGTTACTAGTTGTTGAATCTCGAAATAATGAGTCAAGGTATGACTCATTGTTGGGAGCGACGGGTCGTGGAATGTGTCTGTGGTTAGAATCGGAGGGGGGGGGGGATTTGGCCCAGTAATGACGGATGGGTCAAACAACCTATTGCTGAGTGTAACGACTTGTGCTATGGGTCTGTTAGGAGGATTCCAAAAAGTACGCTTGAGGGCAGTGGTGACGACGAGAGGAAACCATGGGTTGTTGTTTCTAAGTAACTGTCGTGGTAACCGGCAGAGAGATTTTTTCTGTGAAATTATTAAGGTATTTTTGTAATTACTAAACTCCTAAGTCCTAAACTACATCATTTTATGCTTCGGAAAGAGTGTTTTAAGGATATTATTCACCCTAGATCATCCATTCGTCTCCTAACACTCTTAATTGAAGAATCAAGTTTCTCAAAACCTCTAAAGATTTTCTAGGGTTCTTGCTCAAGTTCCTTCTAGTTTCAATTAGGGTTTCAAGGCTAGCTGTTGATTGTTAATTCCAGGTATATGGGCTTATCAATGATGGGTTCTTTCACCCTCATGCCCTTTTTTCAAGCAAATTCATGATCACCCATTCCACCATGCCCTACTTGAAAAGGGTTTATGTTAGTTTATGAAATTTTTCTATGATTCTCTTATGGGTATAGCTGAATTGATAAGAATTTATGATTTTCATGATAGGGTTTTTATGTTCCCTCTTAATTTTCATGAAATTACAGCCCCTTATGTTACAAGTATGACTATGAACTTCTAGGGCTAAATTCCTTTTTGTGAGATTCTATGATCCTCTTATATTTTCAATTCTCTCAAGTCCTAATTTATGTTTTATGATTTATGATGCATGATTTTTATACAATAACTCTTCATTAATTTACAAATTTCAAGTATGAGGATTTCTCAAGTATACATGACTTTTATTATTATCAAGTTTATATTTATGGATGACTCAAGGGCCTTCTTTCATGGATAGCCCACGTATTTTACATGTTCACATATATCATGGTTTAAACTAGCCCATGAACTTCATGTATGATTTCACGATATTGATTATGAGCCATGTGCATGTTTTAGGAGTAGTGTCTAGCACCGAGTAGGTCAGGGGTTCAAGCAAACCTCGAGTCAGAACTACGTTCCACCGTAGGTATATATTCATGTTCAAACCTACGGGGTCCCACTAGTGATATCACACTACATATCATTCCATGCCTTGGCAAGCTTGGAATGGGTCTGCCCAATTGAGCGAGATAGTTGGGGCATCATGTAAGCTCTCTCATGATGGTGTCAATTATGACGAGTCCTCCTATTGTTCCTTATGTTTTATGCATGATTATGATTATGATACTTTGACTCAAGTTATATTTTACAAGGTTTCTCTTATGATTATGATTATGACAAGATTATGAATAATTTTGTCAACCTTGAGCCCTCATGTTGCAATTATGATTATTTATTTGTGTTTTTCTTGAAATGTCCTACTCTCAGGAACTTTTATGTATTTTAGTTTTCCCCTTTAATTACCTTCATACTCAGTATATTTCAAATACTGACCACATACTCTATTTTGTATCGTTTCATGATACAGGTTCGAGCGATCAGACTCAGCCCCACCATTAGTCCTACTCCAATCTCAGACCGCATTAATCTAGTCTTTGTGAGGTCAAATCTATTGAGGATATTCTCTCAATTTATGTTTCGAATGTTATTTCAATTTCAGACTTTAGCGAGCTAGTTGGGGATGTTGTCCCATCAGTTCATCAGATGTTCAAGAGGGTTTCCAGACGATATGTAGATGTTTTAGCTTTTGTTGAGTGTTGACTCCATTTATGTTATTTTGAGATACTTTTGGCTCATTCTTATCCATGTTAAGATTTTAAATTTTCTCTTTAGTTGTGCTCTTGAATTGCTTAGCATGTACCGTGGGTTCGCTTGGGGTCAATCGTGACTCCAGGTCCCGTGTCTTGATCCGGGATCCATGCTCGGGTCGTGACAACTCTAGTAGAAATATAGATAAAATGCTTATTAAATTTGATAACAACACAATTATCTATATATTTATATAAACGAGAGATCTCAACCCGATGATGTAGCATGCTTTATTGATCCGAAAAACTATTTATTTTTTCCCATTTTTTTGCATTTTTTTCTCATATATTTTGGAGTTTTAATCCTATTTTTTCTTATAAGGTGTTTTCTAAAAAAAACCAAAAGTCACTTACATTAACTCCTATTTTTACAACTCATCACTTTCCCATCTTCTGCATCCCAAACAATTATAATATTTTTCCCCGTACTTTTTTTCGTAAAAGGTCTTTTCTCTCTCTATGAAAATACATGTATTTTCTGTTTTCAATGGAAGTTTTTAAATTATTACCATCAACTTCATGCCCTTTTCATCTATTACTTATGATTCAGAATTTATGTTTTTATATTCCCAATAAACAAAAAAACAAACAAAAACTTTCAATGGAATATGTCAGTTTATAATAAAAGTCGGGATATTTTTCATACATGACTAGCATGCCGTATGGAGCAAATGTGAAATGTGCGTTTGAGTATTTGCAAATTTTTATCTATTTCTTAGATTACGCTTCAACTCTTAAAGGATGAAATCTACTTTTCAATTTATGGGGTTTTAAATTTTATGAACTAATTTATCAATGTTCATGGTGTTATGATGGACTTCTCATTTTACTATTTTTTTTTGGTAGAATTACCTTCAAGTTTTGATCATATAAGTAATTTATGAATTTGCGACATCTTGAGGATCTCAAAATAAATTTTGAGATTGAGGGATGACTTGAAGATAGAAAAAAAGAAGATATCTGCGTAATTTTTCATCCAACTTTGTGTCTATACCTGATGCTTCAAGTGACATGTATATAGGGCCTAAATAACTTTAAACAAGTCAAATATCTATAATTTTATTACGAGCAATATTTTCCTTTACTCAAGTTACACGTATATATTTTGGGTGATTATGCTGAGCAAAAAATGAAATACATGTCAATACTTTTTCTTTATCATAAAAAAGGAGAACCAATGATTTTCCTCTTTCTCTTATGTTTTGTAAATCATTTTTCAACACTTTGTTCTGAAGTAGAAAAATAAAATTACTACAATATTATTTCACGGAATGTTTGAGTTGATTTATAGATTTGCTTAATCACAATAAAATAATTTTTCACAAGATAATGTGTTTGATTTGATAGCTTATCGACTATATATTCTTAAGAGTAAAATAGGAGATGTAACTTTTGACAGTTTCATTTAAAGAATCAGATATAATTATTAAATTGTTGGTGTCTTTCTGTTTTATAATATGTTATGTCTTCTATTTTATGATGCACGCGTGCTTGATGGACTATAATTTTCTTGATTACTTATTTATTGGTAATATTACTCCTTATTTGAAGGACATATGTTCTTATTTATGTTATGATATTTGATTTTGATGATGATTTTGAAGATTTTATTAGGAACATGAAAGGACAATAGAGAGAATTAGTCCCATAAAAATTGTAAATTATCTTTAAATCTGGACAAGACAATGGCCTTTTTGTATTTACTTTTTAGCATGATAATATATATCACTCTCTTCTTTTTCTTTTTGTATGTTATTCTTGTGGTTTTTCAATTCTTATAGATTACCAATAATTTTAACCATGGTCATTAATCTCATCCATTGCTTTTCCTCTGTGTCTCTTTTAAATATTCTTAGCACTTATATGCTTGAAAATATTTGATGTAAATACTTAATAGTACTACTTTGTAACCAACTTAGAGGTCATCTACTCACTATCTTGCTTGCTTATTGTTTTTACAAGAAATTTAGGGGTAATATGATATACTCATTAAATATAATTATTAAAGTGATCAATAAGATTTGAACTTCTACTAATAAAAACAAAGAAAGAAGTACAAAAAAGAGGAACAAGAATGACTCTTGTATAGGAAATGTGGACCTTTCAAGTTCTATATGCATGCTTTAAATTAGACATTGATGAAATATTTCTATTTATGTCATTTCATTTCTAATTGATTTTCAAAAAAAAGCTTAGTTTCTTTTATCAAATTGAGTGGACATAATTAAATCAAGAGTCATTTTAAAAATTTAAGTTGGAAGAACTAGGATACCAAGAAAGTCTATCATAACTTTTTGTTTTTCTGTTTTATGTAAAGACTTCTGTTTTGTTAAAGAATTTTTGTTTTTCTGTTTTGTGTTAGGTATGAAATATATAAGTTGTATCTTCCCAATTTAACTTGATAATGTTAGGATAAATTATTGTACCTCAATAAATAATGTCTCATTACAACAGTTATAAGCCCTTATGCCAAACATACTTAAGTTAGCTATACGAATCATCACAATACCTATCACTTTTCATTTATGATTATAACTTATGTTGCTTAGATCCTCCATAAATGCCATCATAATCGTGTTGGATCTTCCAAAAGTATATATCTTTTAGAGGAGAATATTATCAAGATAAGAGAATATAGTTAGAATTGTTGGTTCAATAATTATATGTTACAAATCTATGCAAGTCCCAGTAAAAATCTTATCCAACAGTTTCTTTTGTGTAATAGTTAATAGTCGTCCTGCCAAGCATGCTTTTTTTTCTTTGTAATAAGTAGATAACAGGTCCCTTTACAAATTTGATATGACTTTAATATATGTGTATAATGTTTTGTTACTTTGTAAAGTAACTCTACTTTTTTGCCAACATAAAATTTAATAGTCAAGTATATTCTCTTCATTAATTGGTTAGTCTGAAGTTGTATCTATGATTTGTTATGGGATATCAGAATTATCTTAACATCCTGAATATTGAGCTGTTTTACATGACTATTTTACATTAAATAATTTTTTTACATTTAAACTTTCAAGATATTCTATCCTATATATATCGAATTAAGGTGTTCAAATTTTACTTTAATTGACAAAATCAATTCACACGCTTATTTAATTATATTTGATGATATCATTTTTCATTCCTAAATAATTAAAAGATACTTGTAGGAACATCTCACTCACCAAAATGATTGCAAGGATACATATGTAAGGTTATGCAATCCATTCAACTTATGTGATCTAATCATCCAGGGTTGTATATCTCTAAAGTAGAAAGTGAAATCTAGCAAGTATTTTATTTTGTGACATATGAAATATTTTTTTGTTTCATTTGTTTTAGAATTTTTTTATGGTGCCATCTTTCATAGAAAATCTCTTTTTGCTTGAAGTGGATAGATTTCAGAAGTTCTAGCAGCATTATTATTTGTATTTATTTTTCATGTGTTTGTTCGTTTAACTGGCTTTCTCTTATCGATAATATATGGTAATATATTTCAAATTTGGTGCATCGATGGCAGTATAGAAACAATAATATTAAAAATATATTATAAAATTATGGATAAGATTGCTATTTATATACCATAGATATTTTTCACCCTAATGAGAGGAAAGACGATTATGTTTATGCTTGTGAATTTGCAATCTAAGATTATTGTATCTTTTTATTTGTTTATTAGAATTATTTTTGAGACCATTTTGATGAGGGAGAAACGATGGAAGAAGAGTCTATCTATGTTGATTTACTATAATTTTGAAAGTTTTTTTTACTCGATATTACTTTATAAAACTTTCAAGTTTTACTTATAAAGGAGATTTGATTAGTTTAGACTTTAGACATGTCTTTTATAGATGAAAGTTAGTTGAGTATTTTTCAAAATTTTTATTTTTTTATGAATTAATTTATATTAAATAATCACTTTAACAAGTCCACTTTTATTTTTAAATAATAGCGCGAAGTGCGACCAATTTAACTAGTTACCATAATATATATTATAATTAGCATCCATCAATTTTTGAAACTAAAAGAAAATTCCTTCAAATGGAAGGTACATGGAGAATATTTTTTAAATCTAAAACTCTAGAACTACTAAAACAAATATTAATATCTTCTAAAGCTAAAGTGTCACGCTCCGAGTCTACACCCTAGACGCAACACAGTACTTAGAGTCACAAGTAACCCCAAGTCAACCCTTAGTCTATCATACACTGATATTTTGAGTAAAACATGCATAGAGGAAGCTTTGAAATAATACATAATAACATTTATGAAAATTAAAAACTGAACAAAGAGATTTAAAATATCTGAGAATCTGAAATCAAGTCTGTGCCTGAAAGCCATCTAACTGAGGAGTTGTTGGGACAAGCCCCCAGCTAACTCTAAGTCTAATTGAAAATAATAAGGAAAACTAAAATGAATGAAATAACGCCCTCGGAATATGAGGACTCACACTACTGCTGATAGAGAGATCTGAGCAAAATTGGCTAACGACACTGGGTCTGAGAACCTGCAGCTATATCATGAAACGATACAACATAAAAGTATGTGTCAGTACTTTGAATGTACTGAGTAAGTGAGAGAAGCATAATTATAAATATATAGATGAATAAACTGAAATGACATGCAATGACCAACCAATAAACTGAACTGAACAATCTAAAGTAAACTGAGATGGTCAAGATGACCCTGTCTAGTGGTCAAAGATATACCCTAAGTTTAAAAGTTCTGAGTCTGAGATACTGTACTAAACTTAGCTAAGCTGATAGAGTTGAAACTGAACTGAGCTGCTTATTATAGAACTGGACTGGACTTGACTAGTGGGAAAGGCTATAACTGACATATAACCACGTGAGCTATACATGGAGTTCGATGTACACACCCTGTCATTAGGATCCAATATACCTTGCCAGGGTATAAAGGCATGGACTATGAGATCACGGTCTGGGGCCATGAGGACAATAAATATAACCTATGGTGGCAATGTAGTTCTGGAACCTGGGTGCGCTAGAACCCTGGCCCTTTCGGTGCTAAGTCCTACTCCCATTGAATAATCCTACCATGACTACTACTGCCAAGCAGATAGCTCGATATTGGGGCCCAAGACTATAATTGACTCAGGGAAACTGTCTGAGAGCACCCTGAGCGTCTTATAGGACCGGATTCGGAAATTGGGTTCTACGACTGGTCAGAGATGCTCAACAAGGAGCGTTGTAGCCATCTAAAGAACCAACTAGAAACTAATATCTGTTATGTAAATATAAATACTGATAACTGGGAGGCACCTCTGACACCTCAAGAATTTACTGTAGTCAAACTGATCAGCTGACATTTTTCTGGACAACACTGAGGTTGCTAAAAATCTGACTGTGACTAGACTGATATAATTCTAATTGAGACTTTAACAAACATTTAAATACACAAACATCTCAACACTGATGGAATCACGCCACAGGGAAAACTGGTTTAACCCACAAGTTCCTGATTTCTACTGAGCTGTGAGTAGGGCTGAATTAGGCTACTAGCTATAATCTTTCATAATTTCAAGAAATAAGGAATAACTAAGAAATATAAAATCATGAGAAATATCCCCTTTGAATCCACAATGAAACCTGTCTGGAAATTTTTCTAGAAATTCGAAAGCTTAGGGCTAGAATTTACTTTACAGGGACAACATCAATATAGCTATAAACTGGTGGAAAGATATCTACTATTTTCAATAATAATATCACACATGAATTAGAAGATATCTAGCTAACAAATAATTCCACAATCGATAACTCAGGGCTAGAGCTAATGGAGAAAACTAGAAAAGATCTTGGGAGATACAAGGGAAGAATTATTCCTTTGTTGAAATCCCACATACCTATAGAAGAAATCATGGTGAAAATTCCTGAGAAAAACTGAGAAGAATATCGAACCCTTGCTCCTGCTCTGTGCTTTCAGAGAATTTCTTACGTTCTGCCCTTGAGGGAGTTGGGAGGAATGATGGAAAGGGTCGTTCTAACCCTTTAATCCCTCCTATACGAACCCCAAACAACGTGGTTTCAAGTTTAGAAAGCTGAGAAAATACTAAAATACCCTTGGCAGAAAGAACTGAAAACTGTCCGACCCTGAACAACGGATCTCAGAACGGGTTGTTGGTAGATACTACGGCCCGTTGAAAGCCATCGTTGGTTCTGGTTCAGAAGATGACTTCATTGGAATGACCCACGGGAGGATACAACGGTCTGTTGGAATGGAGAACGGGTCATTAATACCTTCCATTAGAACAAGTAGGAAAACTGGGCATGGAGACAACGAGTAATCACAACGACTCGTGGTCCATACTGCTGGGGTCTAGAATTAGATGACGGGTGGTAGTAACAGCTCATTGGTAGTAACCATAGGCCGTTGTTCCCTTTCGTTGTCTCAGGAAAGTTTCGATAATCCTATGAACTCGGGATTCAACGAACGATAGGATGGCTCGTTGTTAGGCTCAACGGGTCGTCCTATGTCTCGTTGTTTCTCCCTAGAAGAAACCTGCTGCAACCCACGACCCTTTACAACAGTCTGTTGGTTCCACCAATGGTCCGTTGTGTGGGTCATCTGAAACAGAAAAATTTTCAGGTTTTCCTATGGTTTTCATGCAACATCTGAATTTGATCTAGGAAAGTTTTAAGGTGTTACAATATCTCCCCCTTGGGATTATTCGTCCTCGAATGAAGACCAAAACTAGGAAAAGAGCTGAGATTTCTAAAATTTAGGCTATGAACTAATTTCTAAAAGAGTAATTGTCTCTGAACTGACTTAACCGTATTAACAGAGCTGATGCAACTAGAATGCACGTAGAAAATCTAAATAGAGCTGATGAGTACGGAACTGCGTAGAGTACTTAGAAGGGATTTAGTACCTGATACTGGAACTGAAATGGGAGAGAATGAGTGAGGGTATCTGGAAATCATGTCTTCTTCTACTTCCTATATGGCTCCCTCAACTAGCTGATTCCTCCACAAAACTTTCACCAAAGCGATTTCTTTGTTTCTCAGATTATGAACCTGACAGTCAAGGATATGAACTGGAACTTCTTCGTAAGAGAGATTATCCTTTATCTCCACACTTTCCAAAGGCACTACTGAAGTTGGATCACCAATGCACTTTTTCAGTAGTGACACATGGAAGAGTGGGTGCACGACTGCTAATTCTGAAGGTAGCTCTAACTCATAGGCCACATTGCCGATTCGCCGCAGAATTCTATAGGGTCCCACATACCTGGGACTAAGTTTTCCTTTCTTCCCAAATCTCATCACCCCTTTTATGGGTGAAATTTACAAATAAACCTAGTCATCAATTGTGAATTTAAATTCTCTTCTCCTTACATCGGTATACGATTTCTGACGGCTCTGAGCTGTTTTCAATCTTTCTCGAATGAGTTAAACTTTCTGCATTGCCTCATGAACTCAGTATGGCCCTATTAGAGTAACTTCACCAACCTCAAACCACCCTATACGAGATCTGCACCTCCTACCATATAATGCCTCAAATAGGGCCATCTGAATGCCAAAGTGGTAGTTGTTGTTGTACGCGAACTCGATGAGAGGCAGGTAGTCATCCCAACTTCCCTTGAAATTAATCACGCAAGCCCTCAACATATATTCTAGGGTCTGAGTGGTCCACTCAGCTTGTCCATCATTCTGCGAGTGAAAGGTTGTGCTGAGCTTGACCTGGGTACCTAGTCCTTTTTTAAAAGACTTCCAGAAGTGAGAGGTGTATTGGGTACCTCTGTCTGAGATAATGGATAATGGCACCCTATGAAGTATAACCAGTTCCCGAATATAAAGCCTAGCATAGTCCTCTGCTGAATCTGTGGTTTTGACTAGGAGGAAATGTGCTGACTTAGTCATCCGGTCTTCTATCACCCAGATTGAATCATGTTGCTAACGAGTCCAAGGTAGACCCTTAATAAAGTCCATATTCACTTCTTCCCACTTCCACATGGGTATACTGATATCTTGGGTCATGCCTCCTGGCCTTTGATGCTCCACCTTGACTTGGTGGCAGTTCGGGCACTTGGCGACGAATTCAGCAATGTCTCTTTTCATGCCATTTCACCAGTAAATATACTGCAAATCGCGGTACATTTTGGTAGCACCAGGGTGAATAGAGTATCTCGAGCTGTGTGCCTCAACCAGTATCTGCTGTCTCAATTCACCAACATCTGGTACACACAACCTTCCCTGGTAACGGAGCACACCATCTCCCCCTTTGGAGAAAGCCTCAACCTCCTTTCTGAGAACTGCGTGTTTAAGTTTAAGTAGAACCAGATCTGCATCTTATCAGGACTTAACTTCCACTACCAAGGATGAATCCAACCCACTTTGTATTACCACCCTACCTTTGGCTGAATCCACCAGCTGCACCCCTAACCGGGATAGTCTGTGAACATCCCTTGCTAACTCCTTTTTGTCTTCCTCAATATGAGTCACACTCCCCATAGACCGTCTGCTTAGGGCGTCAGCCACCACATTGGCTTTGCCCGGGTGATACACTACACTCATGTCATAGTCTTTTAGCAACTCCAACTACCTCCTTTGACGCAGATTTAGATCCTTCTAACTCACCACGTACTGAAGACTCTTATGATCTGTAAATACATCTACATGAGCTCCATATAAGTAATGCCTCCATATTTTTAGATCAATAACCATTGCTGCCAACTCCAAGTCATGAGTTGGATAATTCTTCTCATGAGCTTTGAGCTGTATGGAGGCGTAGGCTATCACTTTGCCCCGCTACATCAAGATGCAACCAAGTCCAACTCCGGAAGCATCACAATAAACAACCAACCCATCTGTTCCTTCCTACAAGGCTAAAATTGGAGTGGTGTTGAGTCGAGTTTTTAGCTCCTGAAAACTCTTCTCACACTCGTATGACCACTGAAATTTTACCTTCTTCTGAGTTAACTTAGTCAGAGGAGATGCTATAGAGGAGAAGCCTTCCACAAACTGTCGGCAATAACCCGCTAAGCCCAGGAAACTCCTAATTTCAGTGGGAGAGGTAGGTCTGGGCCAATCCTTCACTGTTGCTATCTTATGAGGGTCTACTTGTATTCCTTCACCTGAAACCACATGACCTAAGAAAGTCATGGACTTTAACCAGAATTCGCACTTGCTGAAGTTGGCAAATAATTGGCAGTCCTTGAGTGTCTGTAATGCTAATCTCATATGGTTGGCATGCTCTTCCTCATTTTTAGAGTATACTAGAATGTCGTCAATAAATATAGTGACGAACATATCCAGATATTGCTTAAAGACTCTGTTCATTAAATCCATGAAGGCTTCTGGGGCGTTGTCAGTCCAAAGGACATCACCACAAACTCTTAGTGGCCATGCCGAGTTCTGAAAGTTGTTTTCGGTATGTCACGCTCTCTTACTCTTAGCTGATGATACCCTGACCTGAGATCTATCTTGGAGAAACAACTGGCTCCCTAAAGTTAGTCGAACAGGTAATCGATTCTAGGTAGGGGTATCTATTCTTGACTGTGACTTTGTTCATGTCACGCCGCGCCTTAGGGGGTATGACTGGCACCTGGTGCCCTATTAGGACCTGAACTGCTAGACTACTGAGCCTAAGCACATCTGGTGCCTGGCTGGCTCTAACTCAGATTCATGGAATCAACGGGCTATATAACGGTTGTAAATACAGTCTCCGGCCGACTGGGCCTATAGCCACATGTACTGTAATATCAGCTAACCAGAATCATACTCATATAGGGAAACCTATGCGGGCCGACAAGGCCACCATGTTGTCTAGTTATCTCTAACTCAATATAATGAATACTGAACAGCTACGTGACTGGCAAGGTCACTACTACTGACTGTATAAGGCCTCACACGGCCAACATAAACAACTAAACATACGCACGTCCCCACACGACTGGCACAACTAACCACAGGAAAATATATACAGACTGCAAGCCTCTAGGAATCCTGATAAGAAGGTCGGGACAGGGCCCCGACCTACCCGTACTGTACAACAAAAGAAAATGATATAAACCTCTAAAATATCAAGCTCCGGATGATAGAAGCTGATGACTCTATGCTGGCTAGGATCACGAGGGATCGGCTCCTCATCTACGAGTACCTGCAGACAAGTAATGCAGCGCCCCAAACGGGCGTCAGTACCACTGGTATCGAGTATGCAAAGCAACTGAACATAACTGAATCTAAACAACAATGCTAGTAAATTCTGAGTAGCAGGAAATATTTAAAACTGTCTGAACTAGCAGGGTCTGCAATAAGCTTACCTGTACTAAAGGTAAGGTGGAATCATACCTGTCGTCATGGAGACCTGCTGTCTATCAACTAACAGATATCATGTATATACATATATATATATATAACACAAGAATATATACCAGCCCCCATAAGCCGGAAGGTGCCAACCAACACATAATCTATATATCCCTACCCGGGTCAAAACCATCCAAAAATAAATCACTCCACTCGCCTACTAACTACAAGCACCTCTATTGGCCCCCTGGGTCTCCAGCTCGGGCTATGGCCTCTGATATAAATAACTGTGTCTGAGCCCAGAGGACTCCTGTACTGTAATCTGTAATCTGTATCTGTAATCTGCCCCTGGGCGCAAACGCATAATAAGGTAAGCTATACTGCTATGCTGATCAGCCTAAAATAGGGAATGCTTCATCCCATCTTTGTCCTACTGTGGACGGCATACCACTCCTTGGAGTGGTGTATCCCCGCCCTCACGGTGGGTCTACACAGTTACCAACCCAGGTGCAGCGAGGACGCTCAAAGGTGCCCTCATAACACAAACAGGTCTCAACAAACAATAATCACATATAGCAAGCATGTTTAAACTAAAAATACTATATGTACTCTGATTTCTCATTCTGAACTCTTTTCTGTGTTATACTGATTCTCATACTGAACTATACTATATCTGAGATATTATCTGACTGTCTGGCTGTACTGTATCTGAGATATTATCTAACTGTCTGACTACATTGTATCTGGAATATTATCTGACTGTCTGATATTGCTTTGCTAACTTTTATTCTGAATATATATATATATCATAACATTATAAACATGCTTGCTAAATTCAAAACACGCTTGCTAAACTCATACTAGACTCAATTCTCAACTTCTGAGTTCTTTCTTCTATACATCACGCTATTTACTGTACTGGATTACTAACTTACCGAAGGAATTAGCTTTACATACCTTCGCTTCGGAGTTCCCGACAAACTAGTGTGGTTCGATCAGTATTTCTGCTATTTCTCCACTCTGCATTCATATACATATCAATTAGAGCTAAATACGCTAATATTCTGGAAGAAAACATCACTTTCAATATATATATAGCCCACACTTTGGCTTATCGAAAAACGGTTGAATACACGCTATTTCTTGGAAGTCTAGAAGGGAGAAATACTCACTTTAGGGCTAGGAGTATATTGACACTAATTTGGAGAAATTCCACTTACCTTAGCTTGGTAGCACGACGATTCGCCGGCTGAATTTCACAAAACTAAATCAGTAGGAATGCTCCTTACTTCTTAATACCTCGGTATCTAGAGTTAATTTGAGTTTGGACCGCATTTGACGGCGTAATCGGACGAATATTATAAGAGATTCTCGTTCCTCCCTGTTTTCCCTCGGTTTCTCTGGAAATTATATGAGTTATATCATTAAAAACCGAAGTGAGGGGTTTATATTCTTGGGCCTGGATAGGGCCTCTGTGACATGGAACCAACTTGGAGGCCCTCCCTCCGTGGCACGTTGCCATCGCGGAGGGGTTCTGCCCCGGCTCCTCCCACGATGGTTCGACTGATTTCTTATCTAGTCTTTCCCCGGGCCTTTTCCTAGCATGTATGGCATTCAAATACTCTTAACCAACATGCGAATAGGCCATCTTCCTCTGCTTCCCAGGTCATCTCTTCTCGGGTTCCTATTACGCCACAGCACCTTGACAGAAGCAATATCTTTCGTTCTCAATCTACGAATTTGTCTGTCTAAGATAGCTACTGGAACCTCTTCATAGGCCAGCTCTTCCGTAACCTGGACATCCTAGACTGAGACAACTCTGCGAGGGCCTCCCATGCACTTCCTTAGCATAGATACGTGGAAAACTGGATGAACAGATTCTAATTATGAAGGCAAGTTCAACTCATATGCTAGTTGGCCTATTCTTCGACGAATCTGATAAGGCCCAACGAACCTCGGGCTGAGCTTACCTTTCTTGCCGAATCTCATCACCCCTTTCATTGGAGATACTTTCAGAAATACCCAGTCATTCACATCAAATTCCAAGTCTCTGCGCCGCACATCAGCATACGATTTCTGGCGGCTCTGTGCAGTCATTTGGCATTCTCTAATAAGCTTTACCTTCTCCTCTGAATGATAAATAATATCTGGCTCAATCAGTGCTGACTCTCCTACTTCAAACCAGCCAACTGGCGATCTACATTTTCGCCCATACAGTGCCTCAAAGGGCGCCATCTGGATAGCTAAGTGATAACTATTATTATAAGAAAACTCAATCAGTGGCAAATGCTCGTCCCAGCTACCTCCAAAATCTAGCACACACGCCCGTAGCATATCCTCGAGCGTCTGAATAGTGCGTTCAGCCTATCCATCTGTCTGAGGGTGGAATCCTGTGCTCAAATTAATCTGCGTTCCCAGACCTCTCTGAAATGACTGCCAAAATCTAGCTGTAAATTGTGCTCCTCTGTCAGAGATAATAGATACTGGAACATCGTGTAATCTAACTATTTCTCAGATATAGAATTCAGCGTAATCTTCGGCCGAGAAAGTAGCTTTCACTGGCAGGAAATGGGCTGATTTCGTCAGTCTGTCAACCATTACCCAAATGGAATCATATCTATGCCTGGTACGGGGTAATCCTGCCATAAAATCCATGTTTACTGCTTCTCATTTCCAGAGAGGCACAGCTATGTCCTGAGTCAATCCGCTTGGTTTCTGGTGTTCCGCTTTTACCTATTGGCAGTTAGGACATTGGGCTACAAATTTTTCTATTTCCCTCTTCATACTTGGCCACCAGTAGATTTCCTTGATATCGTGGTACATTTTTGTCGCTCCTGGGTGGAGAGAATAGCGGCCATAATGGGCCTCATTCATAATCTGCTGGCAGAGCCCTGAAACGTCTGGAACACAGAGGCAGCCCTTACATCGCAGCACTTCATCCTCAGTTATCTGAAAATCTGGCGCTTTCCCTTGCTGAATTTTGTCCTTAAGCTGGACCAGATCAGAATCTTCATACTGTCGTTCTTTTACCTCCTTAACTAATGACGACACAATGGTGTTTTGAATTACCGCTCTGTTGTCCTCTGTTTCTGCTACACGAACAGCTAGGCTAGCTAATTGATGTATTCCTCTGACCAACTCCCGCTGCTCGGGCTGCAGATATGCCAAACTTCCCATTGATTTACGATTGAAAGCATATGCCACTACATTGGCCTTTCCCGTATGATACAGAATGTCCACGTCATAATCTTTCAATAACTCCAGCCAGCGACGCTGTCGCAAATTCAACTCCCTCTGAGTGAAGATATACTGTAGGCTCTTATGATCTGTGAAAATATCCATATGGATGCCATACAAGTAATGTCTCCACATCTTTAAGGTGTGGATCACTGCGGCTAACTCCAGGTTGTGGGTAGGGTAATTCTTTTCGTGTTTCCTCAGTTGTTTGGAAGCATACGCAATCACTTTACCGTGCTGCATCAACACACAACCCAACCCAATACCTGATGCATCACAATACACTGAATAACCTTCTGTACCTTCCGGTAATGCTAACACTGGAGCGGAGGTTAATCTATCTTTTAATTCTTGGAAACTCTGCTCACATGCCTCTTTCCACTAAAACTTTACTGCTTTCTGCGTCAGCTTAGTTAGAGGTGCCGCTATAGTGGAGAATCCCTCAACAAATCTTCTATAATATCCCGCTAATCCCAGAAAACTACGGACTTCGGTTGGAGTGGTAGGTCTAGGCCATGTTTTGACTGCTTCTATCTTCTGCATGTCAACCCGTATACCAGCATCCGACACAATATGCCCCAAGAAAGATACTGAGTTCAGCCAGAATTCACATTTGGAGAACTTAGCATACAACAGACGGTCCCTAAGAATCTGGAGCACTGTCCGTAAATGGGTCTGGTGGTCTACCTCTGAGCGAGAATACACCAGAATGTCATCGATAAATACTATCACGAACAGGTCCATGTATGGTCTGAAGGTGCTATTCATCAGGTCCATAAATACTTCTAGGGCATTCGTCAACCCGAAGGACATAACTAGAAATTCAAAGTGTCCATATCGGGTCCTAAAGGCCGTTTTAGGAATGTCTCTTTCACGAACTCGAACCTGATGATATCCGGACCGTAAGTCAATCTTGGAGAAATATCTGGCCCCTTGTAGCTGATCAAACAAATCATCTATTCTGGGAAGCGGATACTTATTCTTTACTGTAAATTTATTCAGCTGCCGGTAATCTATACACATGCGGAGCGAGCCATCCTTCTTCCTCACAAATAGAACTGGCGCACCTCACGGTGAAGTACTCAGCCTGATAAAGCCCTTATCTAGCAGGTCCTTTAGTTGCTCCTTTAATTCTCTAAGTTCAGCAGGAGCCATACGATACAGAGGAATTGATATAGGCTGAGTGCCTGGTAGCAAGTCGATTGCAAAATCTATTTCCCTTTCTGGGGCAATACCAGGTAACTCATCTGGAAATACATCAGGGAATTCATTCACCCCTGGAATAGACTCGAGTGTTGGAGACTCTACTCGAACATCCTGAACCCTGACTAGGTGGTAAATATATCCCTTAGCTATCAACTTCCTCGCCTAAAGGTAGGAAATAAACCTACCTATTGGCGTAGCTGTGCTTCCCTTCCACTCTCGCACTGCCTCCCCTGGAAAGTGGAATCGGACCATCTTGGTCCAACATTCTACGTTAGCATAGCATGGCACCAACCAATCCATACCCATAATGGCATCAAAATCAATCATCTCTAGTTCTACCAGATCTACTGTAGTCTGACGATCAGCAACCTCTACTGTACACCCTCGATAAATTCTGCTAGCTATAATGGAGTCACCGACGGGTGTAGCTACTAAAAAAGGTTGCTGTAACAATTCTGGTGCACCACTAAACTTTCAAGCCAAAAATGGGGTAACATAGGACAAAGTAGACCCTGGATCAATCAGTACATAAGTAGGGCATGAGCAAATAACCATCATACCTGTTACCACATCTGGAGACGTCTCTGAGTCCTGTCTCCCTGGTAATGCATAGGTACGACTTGAGCCCGTACCTGAACTAGAGGCTCCTGATCTACCTCGGCCTCTACCTGCTGAACTTGAGGGCCTACGCACTGCCGAGGCTGCTGGAGCTCGTTGTCCTGCGGATCCCCTGTCTTGGCTATCTCGGTTACCTTGCCCCCTGGCCAGACAATCTCTCACCCGGTGCCCCTCCTGCCCGCATATATAACATCCTGAGGAGCCATATCTACAAGCTCCAATATGAGGTCGGCTACAAAAAGGGCAGGGTGGGGGTGTGTATCTGCTCTGCTCTACCCTCCTCTGATGAGGTAAATCCACTATTCGGGAACTGCCACCAGACTCTAACTGCCCTTGATGATTAAATCTACCCCTCTGCTGTTGTGGTGGAGGTGGGGGTCTAGGAGGCCTGTCTGACAATCGGGGCCTGGATCCTCTCTGAATCTCCCTCTTTATATCGTCTGATCTATCCCTACGGCGCTACTCCTGATTCGTCTGTCTACTGTCCTCTTGCCGTTGTCTAAGGCCCTCAATAGTCTGGGCAAAGGCCTGCACACGGGCAATGTCCATATCTTCCCGTAATGTAGCTGTCATGCATGCCTCAATGTATTCTGGGTTCAGCCCCATAATAAACTGGTGGACTCTGGATGGTATAGTGTCCACAAAAGTTGGAGCATAGCGGGCTAAGGAGTCAAACTGTAGGGCAAATTCTCGTACGCTCCTTGCCCCCTACTCCAAGTGCAAGAACTGATCCATCCGGGCCTGCCGGATATCCCGTGGCAAATAATGGTCCAAGAAGGCCTCCGAGAAGCTGGACCAGGTCAGAGGGGCAACATCTCTCCCTCGACACCTTTCCCAGCTCTTGTACCATAATACATCTATGTCTCGCAACCGAAATACTGCTAACTCAACTAATTCTGTAGGTGTCACATGCATGACCCGGAAGATTCTCTGTATCTGATCTAGGAAATCCTGGGGGTCCTCTGCCTGATCTGACCCTGTGAACTGTGGGGGACCCAATGCCAAAAATTCTCTGACCCTCGAACTGCCAGATCCACCTGATGGCTCTACTGTTACAGGTGGCACTGACTGGCGTTGAGTGGCCATCATTTGTGCCAACATAACAACTGCATTACGAACCTCCTGGTCGGATGGTGTAGGTACAGGAGCTATCGGAGGCGGTGTCATTCCGAATGGCTCTTGGTAAGATAGGGACTGCTGAGAAGGTTGTGATGATGCCTCTATATCGCCCTCAGATCGAGCTGATTCTAAATGAAGCTGAGGCATCCTGCTGGTGCCTTCTCCTGCTGCGGTATCCAACCTTCTACCTATGGCAGGGTGTCATTGGTCTGCCATTTTTATCTATAGACAAAGAATATGATAAGTTTTAAGAACTCGACCCTATACTGTACTGTTCTATGGCATGACGGAATATGAAGAAAGAGTAACCATCCTATTATGCCTTGCAGCCTCCTGCCTATAGTATGTGGTGCACAACACATCCATAGACAAGACTCTACTTAGCACGGCTTGCAGACTCCCTGAGACACGACCTGCTCTGATACCAACTTTGTCACGCCCCGCCTTGGGGGTTATGACTGGCACCTGCTGCCCTATTAGGACCTGAACTGCTAGACTACTGAGCCTAAGCACATCTGGTGCCTGGCTGGCTCTAACTCAGATTCATGGAATCAACGGGCTATATAACGGCTTTAAATACAGCCTCCGGCCGACTGGGCCTATAGCCACCTGTACTGTTATATCAGCTAACCTAAATCATACTCACATAGGGAAACCTATGCGGGCTGACAAGGCCACTATGCTGTCTAGTTATCTCTAACTCAATATAATGAATACTCAACAGCTACATGACTGGCAAGGTCACCACTACTGATTGGATAAGGCCTCACACGGCCAACATAAACAACTAAACATACGCACAACCCCACACGACCGGCACAACTAACCACAGGGAAATATACACAGACTGCAAGCCTCTAGAAATACTGATAAGATGGTCGGGACAGGACCCCGACCTACCCATACTGTACAACAAAAGAAAATGATATAAAGCTCTGATATATCAAGCTCCGGATGACAGGAGCTGATGACTCTGCACTGGCTAGGATCACGAGGGATCGGCTCCTCATCTACGAGTACCTGCAGGCAAGTAATGCAGCGCCCCAAACGGGCGTCAGTACCACTGGTATCGAGTATGCAAAGCAACTGAACATAACTGAATCTAAACAACAATGCTAGTAAATTCTGAGTAGCAGGAAATATTTAAAACTGTCTGAAATAAGCTTACCTGTACTGAAGGTAAGGTGGAATCATACCTGTCGTCATGGCGACCTGCTGTCTATCAACTAATAGATATCATGTATATACATATATATATATAACACACAAGAACATATACCAGCCCCCATAAGCTGGAAGGTGCCAACCAACACACAATCTATATACCCCTACCCGGGTCAAAACCATCCAAAAATAAATCACTCCACTCGCCTACTAACTACGAGCACCTCTACCAGCCCCCTGGGTCTCCAGCTCGGGCTATGTCCTCTAATATAAATAATTGTGTCTGAGGCTGGAGGACTCCTGTACTATAATCTGTAATTTGTATCTGTAATCTGCCCCATGGGCGCAAGCGCACAATAGGGTAATCTATACTGCTATGCTGATCAGCCTGATATGGGGAATGCTTCAGCCCATCTTCGTCCTACTGCAGATGGCGTACCACTCATTGGAGTGGCGTATCCCCAACCTCACGGTGGGTCGACACAGTTACCAACCCAGGGGCAGCGAGGATGCTCAAAGGTGCCCTCATAACACAAACAGGTCTCAACAAACAATAATCACATATAGCAAGCATGTTTAAACTGAAAATACTATCTGTACTCTGATTTCTCATTCTAAACTCTTTTATGTGTTATACTGATTCTCATACTGAACTATACTATATTTGAGATATTATCTAACTGTCTGGCTGTACTATATCTGAGATATTATCAAATTGTCTGACTACACTGTATCTGGAATATTATCTGACTGTCTGATATTGCTTTACTAACTTTTATTCTGAATATATATATATCATAACATTATAAAATTGCTTGCTAAATTCAAAACACGCTTGCTAAACTCATACTGGACTCAATTCTTGACTTCTGAGTTCTTTCTTCTATACATCACGCTATTTACTATATTGGATTACTAACTTGCCGAAGGAATTAGCTTTACATACCTTTGCTTCGGAGTTCTCGACTAACTGGCATGGTTCGGTCAATATTTCTACTATTTCTCCTAACTGCATTCATAAACATATCAATTAGAGCTAAATACGCTAATATTATGGAAGAAAACATCAGTTTCAATATATATATATATAGCCCAAACTTTGACTTATCGAAAAATGGTCGAAAACTCGCTATTTCTCAGAAGTCCAGAAGGGAGAAATACTCACTTTAGGGCTAGGAGTATATTGACACTAATTTGGAGCAATTCCACTTACCTTAGCTCGGTAGCACGATGATTCGCTGGCCGAATTTCATGAAACTAAATCCGTAGGAATGCTCCTTACTGCTTAATACCTCGGTATCTGGAGTTAATTTGAGTTTAGACCGCGTTGACGGCGTAATCGGACGAATATTATAAGAGATTATCGTTCCTCCCTGTTTTCCCTCGGTTTCTCTGGAAATTATATGTGTTATATCATTAAAAACTGAAGTGAGGGGTTTATATACTTGGGCCTGGACAGGGCCTCCATGACACGGAGCCAATGTGGAGGCCCTCCCTCCGTGGCACGTTGCCATCGCAGAGGGGTTCTGCCCCGGCTCCTCCCCCGATGGTTCGACGGATTTCTTATCCGATCTTTCCCCGGGCCTTTTCCTAGCATGTATGGCATTCAAAAACTATTATCCAACATGCGAATAGGCCATCTACATGTCGAGAATCAGCTGATGGTAATCTATGCACATTCTTAGGGTATCGTCTTTCTTACGTACGAATAGCACTGGAGCACCCCAGTGAGAGATGCTGGGTCTGATAAAACCCTTTTCAAGAATGTCTTTGAACTGCTCCTTCAGCTCCTTAAGTTCAGCTGGAGCCATTCTGTAAGGAGGGATGGAGATGGGATGAGTATTTGGGAGAAGGTCTATTCTAAAGTCTATTTCCCGATCTGGGGGAACTCCGGGAAGATCCTCAGGAAATACATCTGGGAACTTGCTGACCACGGGAACTGACTGAATGGTTGGGGTCTCAAAGTTGGAATCCTTGACCCAAACCAGATGATAAATACATCCCTTGGAAATGAGTTTATGGGCCTTAAGGTAGGAAATAAACCTACCCTTAGGTGTTGAACTACTGCCCGTCCATTCTCACACTAGTTCATTTAGAAACTGGAACTTGACAACTCTAATTCTGCAATCAACTGGGGCATAGCAGGAGTGTAATCGATCCATGCCGAGAATAAGGTCAAAGTCGACCATGTTTAACTCTACAAGATCAGCTGGAATAACTTTATTTAGAATTGAGACTGAGAAATTTTTATATACCCGGTTGGCTTTAACTGACTCGCCAACTGGGGTGGAGATTGACAATGGTTCTAAGAGGACCTCTGGACTGATGTTGAACTGGACTGCCATATATAGGGAGTCACAAATGAAAGAGTGGCTCCTGGATCTAGGAGGGCATACACGTATAGATGGAAGAGACGTAACATACTAGTAACTACGTCAAGTGAGTTTTCCTGATCCTGACGGGAAGATAGAGCATAGAAATGATTTTGGCGCTAACCGCTATTTGTACCTGATGTGTTGGCCTGTTGAGCTGGTCGACTTGCTGGGGCTGATGATGTGGTGGATTGTGATCTCCCTCGCCCTGCTGATGGGAACTCCCTAAGCCTGTGTCCAAGATGTCCACACCCAAAAATAGCCCTCTCATCCCTGAAGGCATTCTCCTGGGTGATTTCTTCCACACTTAGGGCAAGGTGGATACTTGTTCCCGGTACTGTGAGTCTGAGACTGAGTGCCAGATGACCCACCCCTCCGATCCTGGCGGGATCGAAAGGTTGGGGCTCTAGCAAAACTGGGTGTTGGGGCTCTCTACTACGGTTGTCGCTGCTGCCGCTGTGGGCGGCTATTACCGCTAGACCTCTGATGGCTGAAATCTGATTGGCCAGTCCTTGCCCATTTGTTATTACATTCCATATCCTTCATCTTTTCGGCCTCAATTTGCTGGGGATAAACAATCAAGCTGGAGAGATCCATATCCTTAATCAACATCGCCATCCTGCACTCTTTGAGGACTAGATTTGACACTCCATTTACAAATTTCAGCATGCGAGCCCTTGGCTCGACTACCATCTCTGGGGCATACTTAGAAAGCCTAGTAAACTCCAGAGCATACTCCTCCATAGTTTTGTTGCCCTGTCGCAGATTCATAAACTCTGCCTGCCTCTCTCAGCTCCCGAGGTAACAACCTGTCTAATAAAGCTATGTGGAATTCTTCCCACTCCACTGGTCCTTCTCCCGTTGGCCGCCTCTCTTTCCACTAGTCATGCCAGACCAGAGCTACCCCTTTTAACTGGTAGGCAGCCAGGTCAGTACTTTCAAAAGAGCTAACACCCATAATGCGGGTGATCTTCCTTATCTCATCCATGAATTCCTGGGGATCCTCCCCTACTTTGGATCCCTGAAAAGATGGAGGGTTCATACGTGTGAAGTCCAGCACCTTCGTAGCTGCTGCCATCCCATTTGTGGCTACTGGAACCACCTGCTGGCTCACCTGGTTGGTGACTATTTGGGCCAGCAATTGGATGGCCACCCAAAATTTAGTGGTAGATATTGAATCATCTTGAGGAGTTGCCGGGGCTGGTGGGGTAGGTCTATTGGCGTTATCGGCCCTTCTTCCATTTCCATGTTTGGGAGGCATGGTTCATTGAAACGAAATAAAGCACGAGTTAGAAGGGCATTTCTGGAATTGAACTTTAATGCACGATAAGGAGTATGAACAAAAGAGAATTTTCCTAATTACATCTTGCAGCCTCCTCGTCATAAGTGTAGCATGCTTCACACCCATGAAAAGGACTCTACTCGATGCGGCTTTTAGACTTTTCGAGGATACTCTAAACCTAGTGCTCTGATACCAAGTTTTTCATGCCCCGAGTCTACACCCTAGATGGAACACGGTACTTGGAGTCTCAAGTAACCCCAAGTCAACCCTTAGTCTATCATACACTGATATTTTGAGTAAAACATGCATAGAGGAAGCTTTGAAATAATACATAATAGCATTTATGAAAATTAAAAACTGAACATAGAGATTTAAAATATTTGAGAATCTAAAATCAAATTTGTGCCTAAAAGTAATCTAACTGAGGAGTTGTTGGGATAAGCCCCCAGCTAACTCTAAGACAAACTAAAAATAATAAAGAAAACTGAAATGAATGAAATAACGCCCTCAGAATATGAGGACTCACACTGCTGCTGCTGATAGAGAGATCCAAACGAAATCGGCTAACGGCGCTGGGTCTGAGAACCTACAGCTATATTATGAAATGATACAACATAAAAGTATGTGTTAGTACTTTAAATGTACTGAGTAAGTGAAAGAACCATAATGATAAATATATAGATGACTGAACTGAAATGACATGCAATGACCAACCGATAAACTGAACTAAACAATCTGAAGTAAAATGATATGGTCAAGATGACCTTGTCTAATGGTCAAAGATATGCCCTAAGTCTGAAAGTTCTGAGTCTGAGATACTGTACTAAACTGACCTAAGCTGATAGAGCTGAAACTGAACTGAGCTGCTTATTCTAGAACTGGACTGGACTTGACTGACTAGTAGGAGAGGCTACAACTGACATATAACCACATGAGCTAGACGTGGAGTCCGATGTACACACTCTGTCAGTAGGACCCAATATACCTTGCCAAGGTAGAAAGGCATGGATTGTGAGATCACGGTCTGGGGCCATGAGGCCAATAAATATAACTTACGGTGGCAACGTAGTTCTGGAACCTGAATGTGCTGGAACCCTGCTAAGTCCTACTCCCACTGAATAATCCTACTATGACTACTACTGCCAAGAGGATAGCTCGATACTTGGGCCCAAGACTATAACTGAGTCAGGGATACTGTTTGAGAGCACCATGAGCGTCTTATAGGACTGGATTTGGCAACTAGGTTCTAAGACTGGTCAGAGCTGCTCAACAAGGAGCATCGTAGCCGTCTGAAGAACCAACTAAAAACTGATATCTGATGTCTGAATATAAATACTGATAACTGGGAGTTACATCTCACACCTCAAGAATTTACTAAAGCCAAACTGATCAGCTGACATTTTTCTGGACAACATTGAGGTTGCTAAAAATCTGACTGAGACTAGATTGATATAATTCTGACTGAGGATTTAACAAATATTTAAATACACAAACATCTCAACACTGATGGAATCATGCCATAGGGAAAACTAGTTAAACCCACAAGTTCCTGATTTTTACTGAGCTGTGACTAAGGCTGAATTATGCTACTAGTTGTAATCTTTCACAATTTCAAGAAATAAGGAATAACTAAGAAATATAAAATCATGAGAAATGTCCCATTTATATCCACAATGAAACCTGTCTGAAAACTTTTCCAGAAATTCGAAAGCTTAGGACTAGAATTTACTTTATAGGGACAACATCAATATAGCTATAAACTACTGGAAATATATCTACTATTTACAAGAATAATATCACACATGAATTAGAAGATATCTAGCTAACAAATAATTTCACAATCGATAACTCAGGTGTAAAACTAATGGAGAAAACTTGAAAAGATCTTGGGGGACACAAGGGAAGAATTATTCCTTTGTTAAAATCCCACATACCTATAGAAGAAACCCTGGTGGAAATCCCTAAGAAAAACTGAGAAGAATATCGAACCCTTGCTCCTGCTCTGTGCTTTTAGAGAAGTTCTTATGTTCTGTCCTTGAGGGAGTTGGGAGGAATGAATGGAAAGGATCATTCTAACCCTTTAATTTCCTCATATACGAACCCCAAATGACGTGGTTTCAAGTCTAGAAAGCTGGGAAAATATTAAAATACCCCTGGCAGAAAGAATTGAAAACTGCCCGACCCTGAACAACGGGTCGTTAGTAGATACTACGGCCCATTAAAAGTCGTTGTTTGTTCTGGTTCAGAAGATGACTTCACTGGAATGACCCGCGGAAGGATACAATGGTCCGTTGGAATGGAGAATGGGTCGTTGATACCTTCCATTAGAATAGGTAGGAAAACTAGGCATGGAGACTACGAGTAATCACAACGACTCGTTGGTAGAACCAACGGGTCGTTGTATCCACTCGTGGTCCACACTGCTGGGGTTTAGAACTGGACGACGGGTGGTAGCAATGGCTCGTTGGTAGTAACCACGGGACGTTGTTCCCTCTCATTGTCTTAGAGAAAGCTACGGTAATCCTCTGAAATCGGGATTCAACGGACAACAGGATGGCTCGTTGTTAGGCTCAACGGTTTGTCCTATGTCTCGTTCTTTCTTCCTGGAAGAAACCTGCTGCAACCCACAACCCTTTATAATGGTCCATTGGTTCCACCAATTGTCCATTGTGTGGGTCGTCTGAGATAGAAAAATTTTCAGGTTTTCCTATGGTTTTTATGCAACGTCTGAATTTGGTCTAGGAAAGTTTCAGGGTGTTACATAAAGTTGGTTTTGGTTCACCATTGGCTTGAAAAACCCAAACTTCATTCTCATTTAGCCGTCGTGCTTATGAAAACCCCTACAAAGAAGTGCAGACATGATCACCGGCTCCTGAATCTACAGCCCATGGCATTGTGAAACAACCGCTAAACAAGTTTCAGTGACATTTAAGTAAGAATAATTATCTTACATATTTAATTTGGCCAGGTAGTCAGGACATTGCTTTTTGTGATGCCCAGGCTGCTTGCAATGATAACGCTTGCCTTTGGGTTTAGCCGCACCACCATTTACAATTCCAGATGCCATAACCTTACGAGGTCTTCTCTTTTTCTATCTGTCTTTTGGCTTAGAAGAAGGAGAATCTCTCTCAACATCTAGTGCCGCAATCGGAGCTTAGTATTTGATAATGGACTCGGCTGCTTATAGCTCATTCAATAATTTCTCTAGAGACAGATCCATTTAGTTCATGTTATAATTCAAGCAAAATTGCCGAAAACTGTCGAGCAAAGCCTGCTGGATCATCCAATTTGTGATTCCTTATAAATATTAGCTCCAAGGATTTTCAGTTTATTAAGAAGACCAATCATCTTAAGAACATGATCTCTCACAGACGAACCTTTAGCCATTTTCGTATTCAAAAAGGCTTTCACTATTGTCTGCTTTGCAACACGATTATGCTCACTAAACATCCCTTTAAGACTTTCAAGCATATTGTAAGCAAACTCCATAGACTGATGCTGATATAGTAAAACATTCGATAGTGAGGCAAGAATTTAACATCGCGTCATCTCATCAGCCTTAACCCATTTTTCATAGGCTTTGATTTGGTCCTTTGTGGCATTCTCAGATTTTTCGGCATTCTTCAATAAACACAAAATTATACCCTTCAGTAGTAGAACAATATCCAGATTTCTTTTCTAGTCAACATAATTTGGGCCCTCTAACTTGTTTTCTTTTAAAATTGAGGTGAGGGGATTGAATGAAGGCATTATTATTCTGGGAGATAAAAACAGTAAATAGATCGTTAAGCATGAAGCAAAAATATTTACATCCATGTAAACACATAACACATATAACCATGCATATTGAACATCTAGATTCGACAGGAAAACTTAACTATTCATGCAAACTATATGAGTTATACCAGATGTTTATCCCATAAATTAAAACAGAACCAACTTAGATAGAGAGTGAACTGCTTATTTAAGATAGGTAAGTATCCAATATTATAAATCTCTATTCCATTAAACCAACATTTAACTCAGTTGGAGAGTTAATACAAATTATTAACAACAAGAGACCAAAAAACACAGTAATCAACTGTAATAAATCTGTTCGACGGGAAAAAAAGATCAATGTCAATATGTAAACTCATGACATTACTGTTATATACCAATTAAGACCCTAGAGATTGAACCCTACCACCACTGGTTGAAAGAAAATAATTTTTTCTTAATTTTTATTTTTTTAGAAATATAAAAATGTCCAAAAATCTATCAAAATGACTCTGAATGGACAATAAATAACGTCAATCACAACATAGTAGTGAGTATTGTTCTGTGGTTGTTTTTGATGAATCTACCAAATTTCATATTAATCAAAGTTCATTAAATATTGAAAAACTCTAATACCGACCAAATCGGCAATCATCGGCGACTCAGAGTGCCATGCGCACGACTCGGAAGAGCCAAGTGCACGGCCTGGCAGTGCCCACTTTTTCTTGATGCTTTAGGATTTTTAACATATCACAAATTATTAAATGATAGATCAATATTTTAGAATTCAGAAAAATACTTAAAATCACTCATTTTCGATCTATGATATGATTCACACATACATGCAAAATGACAATAGACATATCAATCTATTTTCACGAATCTTTACATTATCTAGTTAGATATAAAATGGCTCTTGATGCCAATTGTTAAAACATGCACAACGAAAGCAAGCATAATGGGTCATCCAACTTACATGAATAACCAGATAATAATAATAATAAATTAGGTTACGTATTACTAACCTCTTGAAACTTTTGCACAAATTGTCCAACTTGTTTTCCAAGTCTACGGTCTTCTGATAGCTTCAAAACTCTCTGAGTAGGAAATACTTATGAGGGAAAGTATTGGTTCTCACAAATGTGAATTTTTATGGAGGAAGAGGTTTATTTATAGCCACGTTACTGGGGTGTAAAACCCTAATTCCAAAATGTATAGGATTCCTTCTATCCAGGTATTTGTACACATTTTTAGGTTATCACAAACCCAAAACGTGTACAACATTTCTTTCTAGAAGTTTTTTCAAAACCTTATAGGATTTTACTACTTCTACAAAACTGGTTTCTTCCTTTTCAAGTTTATTAATTAATCAGGTATAGCAGAGACCACAAATTTAATTAGTGGCACTTCCAATTACGGTATTAATTTACAAAATGAATGAACTAACCTATCGTAATAAATTATAAATTGTTCCATTAAAAATCTGTAATTTCACTCCTCAGTATAATTTTAAAATTGCTTATTAAATCTTTAACTCTCTATGTTAAGATTACATATACTAACCAATCGAATTAAATTTTTGACTATTTAATTCACTGATCAATTTAATTATTTACTCATATGCTTAACTTATTTCATGTGACGGATACAAAATCCACCTGCAGGGTTACTTATAAGCAACCATAAAAGGGTATCATCAATCAAGGTCGAGACATGAATTCCATCAACTAATTATTATTTCACAAATGTTATTTGTCATCATTCAATCTATCGGGAATATTTTAACTCACGAAAGAGTTTCACCCTTTGATAGATCAAGATAACAAATAAATTACATTGATCATAATAATTATATCAAGATTAAGAGTATAAGTACATTTATTGATCTAGAGAAGATGTTTCATAAAATTCAGAACATAAACAATCATCTCTCTTTGATTTGTTTAGTACATACTAAGTGTACTAGCATAAGAAGTTGGAATGCGATCATTCCCATAATCAATAATAAATTATCTTAATTTTGTTCTAAAATCATACCGATGAATTTGTCCAATTTCTATATTATATTGTGAACATGTTTATACTTTATACTTATAAGAACTGGCGATTTAATCTTATGTGTATAAGCTAAACTCTATATGCTAAATCATCTACTATATAAGAAAAGGACACACATGTAAAAATGATCTATTTAACACAAGAATTTATTAATTCAAATAAATAAGATAAAATTTTTACATAAAAATAAAATATAATACTATACCAAACTGCATGATTAATAGTATATCCTAACACGAATTGCCTAAGAAATTTCTTATAAGACCACTCGTGGAGTCTTGTAAATTCTCCACTATAAACACACTATAGTGTAAAGATGATTTTCTCTCGATATTTTTTGGTGTGTGAAATGACCTCAAAGTCACCTCACATGAATGTAGATAACTTATATACTCACATATTATAGGTGTAATAAATTAGTTGCAACATCACCTTTAAAAATTATTTTTAGGATTAAGATTTATAAATATGTAAATTGATTCATAAATTATATATTTTATTTTGGGTGTGTGATTCAGAAGTAGAATATTTTATTCATAAACTTAAAATTTTTAAATGCTCTTTACAATCTTCATAATTTCTCACAATAAAAATAGCTTATAGTATCCCTATTTATCGTAATACTAAATCTATTTTAACTCAAACAAAAAAATCTATCTCTATATGAATTTGACTGTTAGTCCTAACCAAATATGAATTAAATAAATATCAAATTTTAAATAAATTTAGTTCCTACAATTTGAATTATTTTTTCAACATTCTCTCATAATCCAAAGTTGTATACTCCCACCCTTTTATTGTTGTTGAATTGGAGTACTTCTTGCTAATATTTTGATTTCTTATTTATATTGAATCACTTCTCTTTAAATATTTTTTTCGCATGCATTGGAGCATTTCTCTCCGCCTTTTAATTTTTTTGTATTGGAGCACTTCTCTCCAACTTTTAATTTTTTATTTGTATTTGAGCACTCCTCTCCAACATTCAATTGTTGATGCACTTCTCATCAACTGTCAATTATTGAAGTACTACTCTTCAATCTTCATTATTGGAGAACTTCTCTCTAACTCCTGTTATATTTTTCTTGTTTGTGTTAGAGAACTTCTCTTCAACTTCCAATAGTTTATGCACTTCTCATCAAGATTCAATTGTGGAAGCATTTCTCTTCAATCTTTAATTGTTAGAGCACTTCTCTTCAACTTTCAATTTGTTGAAGCACTTTTCACCAACTCCTGTTGTTTTTTTCTTGGTTGTTTTGGAGGTCTTCTCTCCAACTTTCAATAATTGATGCACTTCTAATCTATATTCAATTTTTGAAGCATTTCTATTCAACCTTCAATTGTTGAAGCACTTCTATCCGACTCTCGTTGATGCATTATACCACCAACACCTAATTTTATTGAATCACTTGTAATCAACTTTCCACAAAAAAGTTTTATCTATTTTTCTAACTATTAGAGTAAAGTTTCTTCCTCTTATTTCATATCAGCTTGCACTTATTTAAATCTACAATACGTTTTTGCACCATCCTCTTCGCATGATTATTTTTCATGCTATATCATTAGTCCCATATTTGTTAATATATCACTAACCAGACGATTTTTAAAATAATCATTGTCCATATGATTTTGAAGATAATCATTGGCCAGACAGGCGACACATCTGGCTAGTGCCACTCGTCGACAGTAGAAATTATTTAATTCTCTACCAAGATTGTAAAAGCTCTGATACTAATTTGAAAAATAAATATTTTATTCATAAACTCATAAATTTCTGAATGTTCTTGTCACGACCTGAACATAGGCCCAGATCGAGACACGAAAAAAGGAACCCCGAGACGCTCCAAGTTGACCCATGGCATGAACATATCATCTAACTCAATCATAATAAAGCAGAAGATTAACATATTTAACTTAGAGAAATTCTAATAATCTCATAATATCGAAATACATACTCAAGATCGAAGTTGATTACATTCTATCTCTGGAAAGCCTCTACTACTGATGAGTTGAAGGGACAAGACTCCAACTAACTCATTAAAGTCTGAAACAGGAAGTACTAGATAAAACTGAAAAGAAGGGCCCTCGAAAGATGAGGACTCACCAACTCTGGCTGATAACTGCAAGTGTTGCAGGTCTGGCTAATGACGAAACTAAGCCTGAATATCCGAGCCTATATCATAAAATGATACAGCATAGAGTATGCGGTCAGTACGTGGAATGTACCAAGTATATAAGGTAAGTAAAACTGCTAAGTAAGTAAAATCATAAATCATGCATGTCATAAAACATAATCTAGATAAGATTCTGAGAGTAGGGCTTGCATGCTATTTTCTGAAATCATGATCTGAACATAACTAAATATCATAACTGAATCGAATGACCCAAAGTTGAAAACTGATAATCATAAAAAAAACTTAACATTAGGTCAAACCTTCTGAAAAATATAATATCATGACTGATGAACATGCATAACTAAAATCATAAGAAATGGGAGACTCGTCATATAACCGATATTACCACGACAGAGCTTACATCGTCCCGACTATCACACTCAAGTGGGCAAAGTTGTCCTAAATCTTAACGGGGCTAAGGACGCTACCATGATATCGATATCAAGCTGAAAGCCCTTTGGGGGCAGGGGAAACTCACAAGAAAGGTCCCAAATAATTTGAGCATACCTACATTGGCTCGTAATTCTAAGGCATAGGGTTGACTGACCCTTAGCCTACTCGGTGCTAGACACTACTCCCAAAAACATGCATATGCTCTCCATCATTGAAGCTGAACCATTGTCTAATGACGAAGCTAACTCATACATACATGCATAAATCTGAAATCATAACATGAGGAGCCTTGGGCTCAAACCATACCACAAGCTGAAAATAGTAGGAGTCTAGACTCTAAAATCCATGTGGTAAGCTAATACATGAAGATAGGTAAATTTATGAAACATACTTGAGCATATGGGCTGGCCCAATACTTAAACATGCTTGACAAATCCTTGATCATTTGAAAACATGAACATAGACATGGGTAATTTGAAATCATACTTTCTTCATATACATGTCATCTTGCTTGAACACATATTTCATAAATCTCAACTTTCATGAATTTTCATGGATGGGCATCATAATCTATAAAACTTGAAAACATAATTTATAATTTGAAACATTGTAAAATATTCCCATTAATCATAATTAAACATTAGAAACATGCTTGGACCATACACATGTTTGAAACTTAAAGAATTTACATGTTGGGTTAAAACCCCATAGATTCATCAACTAGAAGTCGCTCCCTGACCCATACACCTATTGTAATGTCGGTCAACGAGGTAAAGAATCCGAATTGGAATCAAGAGTACTTTCCTAAGAAGTTATATGAGAGGGGATTGGGAATGGGTGTGGACAGTTACACCCATTCATAATCCTACATACCTGTAGAAATCTGATTTCAAAATTTCCTTGATTGCCCAATAGAAATTTAGGGAAGAACTTGAGGAATTTAGGCTTGATCACCCTTAGGAATTCTAGAATTGCATGCATGGAAGTGAACAGGACTAGAATGAACTTACCCCTCTTAAAACACACTATTCTAAGCTTAAAACGACGTAGTTTAAACCTTAGAAACTTAGAAATTACGAAAAAGCCCTTAATAAATTCGCAGAGAAAAACACATTGTCAGTCCCAATAAGGTACTGGATGACTCATCATCCCTGACCATGACTCGTCGTCAACCTCTCGCTACCTGCACTAGAAATCTTCCTTCTGAGGGTCACCATGGCTCGTGGTGTACCAAATGACTCGTGGTGACCAAGTCGTTACCCACCCTGCCCAAACATTAGGCATTCAATCAACTCTTGACCACGGGCCACACAATGAATCGTGGTGCTGACCATGACTGGTGGTCACACCAGTGATCGCCTCAAAACTCAAAATGTCAACCACGTCCAAACCTCCTCCCCACAAGTTACTTAACGACTCGTGGCGCACCCAAAGGGTCACCGGATGACTCGTTTTGTGACCTGAGGTAGAAAATCCTATTTTCTCTATTTCAACTCCTGGGTCTGATCTTAGGGTTTTCGAAGTATTACAATATCTCACCCTTGGGAACATTCTTCCTTGAATGTGGAAAAACATACTAAAAAGCAGGGAAATGCAATCATCATATTCAAATACTGAACATACAAGCTGAAAACTGACGGAATGGCTGACTCTAAACTAAACTACATGACTGAACTGAATTCCTGAATCACACATACATTCATTGACATGAAAGAAACTGGGGCATATGAACTAAACATGAAACTGAACAGGGTACTAAGGAGGAAACTGATACCTCAAGCTGAAATTGAGTCGGAAGGGAATAGATGTGGGTATTTAGCCATCATATTTGCTTCGTCTTACCATGTAGCTCCCTCAACATGCTAGTTCCTCCATAAAACCTTGAATGAGGCTACTTTTTTGTTTCTTAGCTTCTGAACTTAATGATCAAGTATTTCTACCGGAACCTCGTCATAACTAAGGATATCTTTCACACCAAAGCTGTCCACCGAAACAACCAAAGTTAGATCACCAAAATACTTCTTTAAGAGCGATACATGAAAAACTGCATGGACTGAAACTAATTCTGAGGGAAACTCCAAATCATATGCTACCTTGCCAGCTCGTTTCAGGGATACCTTCAAAAACACACAATCATTGACTTCAAACTCAAGGTCTCTCCTTCTTACATCCACATAGGACTTTTGGAGACTCTGTGTTGTTTTCAACCTATCCATTATGAGATGAAATTTCTCCATAGCCTCATGGACTGAATCCGGTCCTATCATCACAGCGTCACCGACTTTAAACCACCCAACAGGCGATCTACATCTCTACCATAGAGAGCCTCAAACGGCCATCTGAATGCTGGAATGGTAATTGTTGTTATATGCAAACTCAATGAGAGGCAAATGGCCATACCAACTAACCTTGAAATCAATCACACATGCTCTTAACATATCCTCGAGGGTATGAATGGTCCACTCGGCCTGACCATCTGTTTGCGGGTGAAATACTGTGGTAATCTTGACCTGAGAACCGAGTCCCTTTTGAAATGATCTCCAAAATTGGGAGGTAAACTGAGTACCTCTATCTGATATGATGGACAATGGCACTCCATGCAACCGAACTAACTCTCGGATGTACAACTTAGCATAATCCTCCGTTGAATCGGTAGTTTTGACCATTAGAAAATGAGCTGCCTTAGTCAACCTGTCCACAACCACCCAAATAGAGTCACACTATCGACGAGTGTGAGGCAACCCTGTAATGAAGTCCAAATTGATCTCCTCCCACTTCCAAGTAGGGATACTAATGTCTTGAAGCATACCTCCTGGTCTCTGATGCTTAACCTTCATCTGTTGACAATTCGGACTCTTAGTCACAAACTCTGCTATGTCCTTCTTCATGCCATTCCACTAATAGACTTCCCGTAGGTCACGGTAAATATTGGTGGCACCTGGATGTATAGAGTATCTAGAACTATGAGCCTTGTGCAACATCTGATCTCTCAAATTATCAACACCCAGAACACACAAGAGACCCTGATATCAAAGCACCCCATCTCCCCCTTTGGAGAAGACTTCTACCTTCTGATTTTGAAAGGCTTCCTTCAAATTTACCAAAATAGGATCCTCGTCTTGCCTTGACTTAACTTCAGTCACTAAGGATGATTCTGACCCATTCTGAACAATGACACCATCATCTTTCGAGTCAACAAGACAGACTCTATCCGTGCAAGCCAATGTACATCCTTCACCAACTCCTTCCTTTCCTCATCTAGATGGGACACACTCTCCATGGAAAGCCTGCTAAGAGTGTCCGACACCACATTAGCCTTACCCCGATGATAGAGAACACTCATATCATAATCTTTCAAAAGCTACAACCACCTTCTCTGACGCAAATTCAATTCATTTTGGGTAAACACGTACTATAGGCTTTTGTGGTCTATAAACACATCTATATGGACCCCGTACAGTTAGTGTCTCCAAATCTTCAAGGCAAATACTATCGCCACCAATTCGAGATCATGAGTAGGGTAGTTCTTTTCATGGACCTTCAGCTGCTTGGAAGTATAGGCTATGACCATATCGTGCTGCATGAGTACACAACCAAGGCCGATCCTCGAGGCGTCACAATTTACCACAAACCCATTGGTACCCTCAGGTAAGGTCAACACTGGTGCTGAGGTGCGTCGCGTCTTCAGCTCTTGGAAGCTCTTCTCACAAGCCTCCGACCATCGAAACTTCACTTTCTTCTGGATCAACTTAGTCAATGGTACTACAATGGATGAAAACCCCTCAACAAATCTCCGATAATAACCAGCCAAACCCTAGAAACTCTTGATATATGAAGGATTCACCGATCTAGGCTAATTCTTCACCACTTCTATCTTTTGAGAGTCCACCTGTATACCCTCACTTGACACCACATGGCCCAAATATGCCACTGAGATCAACCAAAACTCAAATTTACAGAATTTGGCATACAATTGGCGATACTTGAGAGTCTGTAGCACCACCCTCAAATTAGTGGCATGCTCCTCCTCGTTCCGAGAGTATATAAGGATGTCATCTATGAATAAAATCACGAACATATCCGAGTATGGCTTGAACACCCTATTCATCAAATCCATAAAAGCTGCAGGAGCATTCGTTAGTCCAAAAGATATAACTACAAACTCATAGTGACCATACTGAGTCCTGAAGGTTGTCTTCAGAATGTCACTATCCCGAACCCTAACCTGATGATATCCTGATCTAAGGTCTATCTTCGAAAAGCACTTAGCACCCTAAACCTGATCAAACAAGTCATAAATCCTATGAAGGGGATACCTGTTCTTGATGGTAACTTTTTTTAATTACCAATAATCAATGCACATACAAAGAGAACCATCCTTCTTGCGGACAAAGAGAATGGGTGCACCCCATGGGGATTTACTGGGTCTGATAAATCCCTTATCTAAGAGATCTTTCAACTGCTCCTACAACTCCTTTAGCTCAACTAGAGCCATTCTGTAAGGAGGGATGGAAATAGGATGCGTATCGAGAAGTAGGTCAATACCAAAATCGATCTCCCGCTCGAGAGGGATTCCCGGTAAATCATCTGGAAACACCTATGGATACTCACACACTACAAGAACAGACTGGATAGTCGGGGTTCCAGACGTATCATCCTTAACCCTAACTATATGGTACACGTAACCTTTACAAATCATATTTCTAGCCTTAAGTAGGAAATGAAGCGACCTACAGGCACAGCTGAACTACCCTTCCACTCTAGGCCTGGCTCAAATGGAAATCTGAATTCTACTGCACGGGTTCTATAATTGACTGAGGCATAACATGCATATAACCAATCCATGCTGAGGATAATATCAAAATTGGTCATGGCTAACTCTACTAAATTTGCTGAGGTGACTTTTTGAAGAACTGTGACAGGGCAATTCTATATACCCGTCGAGCTATAACTGAATCACCGATTGGAATAGAGACTGAGAAAGGTTCTGAAAAGATTTTGGGATTGACTCCGAAACTACTAGCAACATAGAGTGTCACAAATGATAAAGTAGCCCCTGGATCTAACAATGCATATACATTAAGGTGGAGTAATTGTAACATACTAGTGACTACGTCTGGGGATACCTCCTGCTCCTGACGAGACGCTATGGCATAGAATCTATTTTGATGTTGACGACCACCCGTACTAGTAGATACCCCCTGCTAGGCTGGGCGTGCTGGTGGAGCTACTGAACTGGAGGCTGGGCCTCGGCTCCTATCATAACCCTGTCTAGCTGCTGGGCAATCCCTAAGCATATGTTCGGGCTTCCCGCACCCGAAACAAGCACCTGAACTTTCTAACCACTGACCCACATGTCTCCGGCCACATCTGCTACACTCTAGAGGGCTGGTCTCTGCAGGTCTGCTACTCTGGCCTCTAGATCTTGATGCCCGTCCCCTCTGATCGTGCCTGGATCTGGATGGCACACTCATAACCGAAGGCGCTAAGGCTGAAGACCTCTGGTAGGACTGTTAACGGTGTCCACTAGGTATCTGCTAGGAGAATCCAAAGCTATCAGTCCTGGCCCTCTTGGCCTCTCTCTCTCTCGCTCACTCATCTGCATCGCCTCCATCTACTGGACATACAGGACTATCAAAGAAAAGTCAATGCCCTAAAGAAGTATTATGGTCCGGCAATCCCTGACCGAGTAGTCTGCTATGCCATGCAAGAATTGACTCACTCGAGCTCTCTGATCTGACACCATCTCAAGTGCATACTCAGACAAGCGAGTGAACTCCAAGGCATACTCCTGAACTGTCATCTTCCCTTGCTTTAGGTTCACAAACTCGGCTGTTTTGATCTCCCTCATCTCACGAGGAAAGAACCGATCAAGAAATGCGGCATGAAACTCATCCCAACTAATAGGGCCTGCCCAACTACCATGCTATTCTTCCATTGCTTGAACCAGATGTGCACCCCTTTCAACTGATACGAGGCTAGATCAGCGCACTCCTCTCCGGTCACCCCCATGATCTGGGTGATCTTCAGGACCTCATCAATAAACTCGTATGGATCCTCATCCACCTTTGACCCAAGAAACTTTAGAGGGTTCATCCTCAGAAAATATCTGACTTGCCGCTACCACATTCCCATTCTAAGGGACATGCGCTACCGCCTGTTGATTAACCTGGGAGGTCAAGGCCTGAGCTAGCATCTGTATGGCTGCCCTAAACTCTGTGTGGGCAACCTGCTCGGGTACATGATCCTCATGGGCTGGTGGGGCCTGCTGGTGTCCATCCCCATTATCATTCTCGTGGTCATTTTCGTTTCCATTTCTTCTTCCATTAACTCGGTGAGGAGGCATGATTTTGCAAACGTGTATAACACGAGTTAGAAGGATAAAGAGACATTTCATCATACGACATAGATCATGTAAGGAGGGAACATTTCCTAAACGTCTCATAAACTCTTCGTCATAAGTGTGGCGCACTTCACACCCATGAAAAAGCCTCTACTTAACGTGGCTTTCAGACACCTTAGGACACTTCAAAACCTAATGCTCTGATACAAATTTTTTCACGACCTGAATATAGGCCCGGATCGAGACACGGGACAAAGAACCCCGAGAGGCTCCAAGTTGACCCATGGAATGAACATATCCTCTAACTAAATCATAATAAATTGAAATATTAACATAGCGAAAGTCTAATAATCTCATAAAATCAGAATACATACTCAAGACTGAAGCTGATTACACATTCTATATCTGAAAAGCCTTTACTACTAACGAGTAGATGGGACAAGACCCCAACTAACTCACTAAATTTTGAAACAGAAAGTACTAGATACAACTGAAAAGAAGGGCCCTTGAAAGATGAGGATTCACCAACTCTAGCTGATAAGTGCAAGTGTTGCAGGTCTGGCTAATGATGAAACTGAGCCTGAATATCCGAGCCTGTATCATGAAACAATACAACATAGAGTATGCGGTTAGTACGTGGAATGTACCAAGTATGTAAGGTTAGTAAAACCGCTAAGTAAGTAAAATCATAAATCATGCATATCATAAAACATAATCCAGACAAGATTCTAAGAGTAGGGCTTGCATGCTATTTTTTGAAATCATGATCTGAACATAACTAAATATCATAACTGAATCGAATGACCCAAAGCTGAAAACTGATAATCATAAGAAAAACTGAACATTGGGTCAAACGTGCTAAAAACATAATATTATGACTGATGAACATGCATAAATAAAATCATAAGGAACAATAGGAGACTCGTCATATAACCGACATTACCACGATAGAGTTTACATGGTCCCAACTATCACACTTAAGTGGGCAGAGCCATCCAAAGTCTTGCCGGGGCTAAGGACACTACTATGATATCGATATCAAGTTGAAGTACCCTTGCAAGCAGGGGGAACTCACAAGGGAGGTCTCAAATAATCTGAACATACCTACGTTGGCACATAGTTCTGAGGCATAGGGTTGACTGACCCTTAGCCTACTGGGTACTAGACACTACTCCCAAAAACATGCATATGATCTCCATCGTTGAAGCTAAACCATCGTCTAATGACGAAGCTGACTCATACATACATGCATAAATCTAAAATCATAACATGAGGAGCCTCGAGCTCAATCCATACCACAAGCTAAAACTAGTGGGAGTTTAGACTCCAAAATTCATGTGGTACGCTAATACATGAAGTTTACATAAATTCATGAAACATACTTGATCATATGGGCTTGCCCAGTACTTAAACATACTTGACATATACTTTATCATTTGAAAATATGAACATAGACATAGGTAATTGGCAATCATATTTTCTTCATATACATCTCATCATGCTTGAATACATATTTTGTAGATCTCAACTTTTACGAACTTTCATGGATGGGCATCATAATTTATAAAACATGAAAACATAATTTATAATTGAAAATATTGTAAAATCTTCCCATTAATCATAATTCAACATTAGAAACAAGCTTAGATCATACCCATGATTGAAACTTAGAGAATTCACATATTGGGTTAAAACCCCATAGATTCATCAACTAGAATTTTCATGAACTGAGAGGGGATTGGGCATGGGTGTGGACAGTTACACCCATTCATAACCCTACATACCTGTAGAAATCTGACTTCACAACTTTCTTGATTGGCCAATGGAAATTTGGTAAAGAACTTGAGGAATTTAGGCTTGATCACCCTTAGGAACTTCAAGACTTGCGTGCATGGAAGTGAATAAGTCTAGAATGATCTTACCCCTCTTAAAACACACTATTCTGAGCTTAAAACGACATAGTTTAGGCCTTAGAAATTACGAAAAAGCCCTTAATAAATTCACAGGGAAAAACACACTGCCAGTCCCAAGTAGGGACTGGATGACTCGTCATTCCTGACCACGACTCGTGGTACCTCTCGTTGCCTGCACTAGAACTCTACCTTCTGAGAGTCACCATGAGGGACACCACGACTCTGGTATACCCAATGACTCGTGGTAACTAAGCCGTTACCCACAGTTCCCAAACATTAGGCCTTCAGTCAACTCTTGACCATGGGCCTCACGATGAATTGTGGTGCTGACCACAATTTTTGGTCACACCCGTGGTCGCCTCAAAACTCGAAATCTCAACCATGTCCAAACCTCTTCCCCACGAGTCACTTAACGACTCGTGGCGTACCCAACGGGTCACTAGACGACTCGTCCTGTGACATGGTGCAGAAAAGTTTATTTTCTCCATTTCAACTCCTGGGTCTGATCTTAGGGTTTTTCGGGTATTACAGTTCTCTACAATCTTCATAATTTTCCAGAATAAAAATAACTAGCAGCATCCCTATTTATAATAATACTAAATCTAATTTAGCTGAAATAGAAAAATTTATTCCTATATAAATTTAACAATAAATTCTAATCAAATATAAATTAAAAAACATCAAATCCTAAACAAATTTAGTTTCATTCGACTTTGAATTTTTGTTCCGATAGATTCATAGATCCATTACCATCCTTTCCTACGTGATGATGATTTGTAATCTCGAGAGAGAAAGTTGTAGTAATTGACTTCTAATAATAGTTTCAATAAATAGATCTAATATATTTCTATTTTAATTTAAGAACTTCAACATTATAATTTTTTATTTATTAATTATGAAACAATACTAATTAATATTGTAAACTATGAAACGATGATGAACATTAACCCATCATAATATTGAAGAAAAAGTTCTCAAAATATATTTTCTTAAACTTTTTTTTGTCCAGGTTGTTCATTGTTCAAGAGTCAATTTTAATATTGAGCTAGAAAATTCCTAAATCAGCCTTGGCTCGAAATTTGGGCTCAAACTAGAATGCACAATGACTCATTCTAATTGGTGTGGAGCCTCTTGTTATTGTTCCAAGTCAACTGGCTTTCCATGCCAAATTGATCTAGTTGTCAAATTTAATTTTAGTGATTACGATTATTTTTCATTCTGCTAATTCATATAGATTCAAGTTGAAAACATACACTCCCTGCATATTGTCAGTGTCGGCACAATAAGTCTATATTTTGATAACCCGCTCATATTTTAATGGGTGGATGAGTGACTTTTATATGAATAAATTTTGGGTTTAAGATCATATTTCATGGGTAAAATATGAGTAGCTTAATTGGTTAAGGTTTCAAATTTTATTCTCTAAAAATTAATTATATCACAAAAATGATATAACTTCCCTTCTTTTTATGTTTTTTTTCTCTTTATAGTTGATTATTTGTAATTTCTTTTTCTCTAAGTATTATTTAACATTTTTTAAAAAATTATCTTATTTTTATTGCATACTTAAATACCAATTTCAAAAATAATAAATATATAACTTTCAAGTTTTGTATCAGGGTTAGGGTCGAAAGTAGGGTCTCAAATCTCAAGTCGATATTGAGAATTAGGTCTTAGATCAGGATCGAGAGTCAAGTCTTCAATTGGTTTCGATATTTGGGGTCAAAAGGCGCGGTCGGGGTCGGGGTCGGGGTTGGAGGTTGGGTCGGAATCGGGAGTTGGGGGTGGAGGCCAGGTCGGAATTGGCAGTCGGGTCTAGATGCAGTGTCAAGAGTCGAGTCTCAGATCGGGATCGAGAGTCTGGTCTTGAGTCGATGTTGGGATTTGGAGTCGAAACTCGTGGTTGGAGATCGGCTTCGGGGGTCGAGGTTAGGATTTGGGGTCGAGTGTAGAGAATCAAGGTCAAGTGTCGGGAGTTTAATCTCAGGTCGACATCGAATCTCAGGTTAGAGTCGAAAGTCGGGGTCGGATGTCAAGATCGTTGTCGTGGTGGAGGTGAGAGTCGAGGTCAAGGGTCGGGGTTAGGGGCCAGGTCGAGGTTAGGGAATAGGGATCTAGGTCAGTACAAGGGGGAAGGGTGTAGGGATCAAGGTTTAGGTCGTAGCCAGGGTCAGGGTTGGCTATTAGGCTTAGGGTCGGATATTAAGGGTTAGAGTCGGTGCAGGGATCGAGGTTCAAGGTTCGAGGTCGAGGTTGGGAGCCAAGATTTGGATCGGAATCGGTCTCACATCGAGGCCAAGACTTGTATCCTGAGTCGGGGTCGATGTTGGGATAGTCGTAGAGGTCGGGAGTCAAGATTGGGATTGGGAGTCGGGTCCTAGTTCATGGTCGGGACCTGGATCCTCAATTGGGTGTCGGGGTAGGGGTCCATATCAGGAGTCAGGAGTCGAAATTTTATAAAATATTATGCTAACTTTACGTAGCAGTTATTTTTCTTAAATTCGAGAAAAATAAGTCAATTTGCAAAAATAAAAATTCAAAACATTTAAATTAACTAAACTTGAAAATTTTGAAATATAATTCATATCAAACACGCCCTTATAATTTATAAATATTTTAAATCATGTATTAGTATTGATATTTCTTAAAGTGCATTAGGCACGTCGTACTCCTAAATTGCAAATTTTCTTCACTTTAAAATCCAGCGATAATATATTTTTTTCTTTTTATTACATTTTTTTATATTGGAAAGTTATAAAAAATTATGACTTTTATGATACAATAAAACTAAATAAAGTATTTTCAACACTTCTCACTTAAAAAAATAAAGTACTTTTCGGATATTGAATTCTAAAGTAGAGTACTATTTGCTCATGAAAATATGGTAAATATGGGTAAATATTTTTTTTACCCAATCCATTTTTACCCATATGAAATATGAGCAGAATGAAATATTATCCAATTAATATTGACCCGTTATCAACCCACTCATTTGCCACCACTAGTTGTTGCATTATGATATAAGAGCAACAAATATATCTTGTAATTAGTTTGCAACATTTTGCAAATGAATTATCTTTTGAACTTTGAGTTCATATTTTCTTTTATGAGGATCTGGATAATTCATTCCACATATAGTTTTTAAGTTGCTAATCATTTCTCCTCCTAATGTTGGTTAACTAATATTTACCCCCAACATAATTTGGGGACTCATCTTTGTGCGTTGTAGTGGAGTAATGAATCATATACCGCATATTCAAATTTTTAGATGATAATTATTTGGTTTCTAACTCCGAACCAATTGTGATAGGGGAACCTTGGTGGCTTGATGCATACAAGTGCTACTACATTTTAAGTAACACATCTAATACCAAATATTTTTTTGGAAGATTTATTCTCACAATCAATGTATAATGTCCCGGAAACTCAAGGACTAGATCCGAGACTTAAATCAAAAAAGTTGGAAATATGCAAAAAATTTCACAGAACGACTCACCTAACGAGTCGTTGAGAGACCCAATGACCCGTTAGGTTAGCCGTGGGAAGGAGGTTTGAGAATTTATAAGGGAGAGATAGTGTACCCAATGGAAGACCTCATGAGTTGTGGTCAGTCACCACGACCTGTTAGGTCATTCATGAGAAGGCGGGGTCAAGAATTTAAATAGTTGGGAAGTATACTTGATGGATGGTGACCACAAGTCATGGTTACCAGTAACGACTCGTTAGGTCCTCCATTACCATCCCAAGTCAATTGTTAGGCAGTGCACCTAACGAGTGTCACCACGAGTCGTGGTCACTAACCACGACCCATTAGGTCACCCATTAGGATGCCTGACAGTTTTTCCCTGTGACTTTCTAAGGGCTATTTAGTAACTTCCTATTCTCCTAAACTTCAAACTATGTCGTTTTAGTCATAATTTAAGACCTATTAGTGGAGAAAAACGGTTCACTCCTCATTCCCACTCTAAGTTTTCAGAAAAGTCATCGTAAGCTCTCCTCTCAAGAACCCTTCAAGCAAGCCTAGGGCTTTCCTCCATTGCAGTAGTCCAAGTTTTCTCCTTCAAGAAACTTCAACTCAAGTATGTGGGAATTCGACAAGGGAAATTGATCTTCCCTTGTGTCCCCCAAAACCCTCCCATAGTTTCTTTATCAGTTTTAGCCTTGAGTTCTCGAATATGAGAAATTACATGTTATTACTTGTTAATTTCACATAGAATGATATCTTTGTTTATTATTGATATGATCTCCATCAATTCTTACCTGAATCATTGAGATTCTTACCAAAGTGAATTTAAGCACTAAATTTTTGAGTAAAGACTAATTGTGTATTAAATTTTGCCAGGATTGTGAAGGGTGATTTGGGATAAAATTTCTAGTATTTCTTATTGTTTACAGGTTGAGTAAATACTCCATTGATAAGAATGATTTTAGCCTTGTCAGATAAGATTTCCTTAATTCTTGAAATTTTTCCATATTATGGAATTCCCATATTCTTGAAATGAGTTGAGTTCTCTATTAGCTGCTTACTAGTTCAGTTCAGTTAGAGCGTAGAACCTCTTAAGAACTTGTCAACTGATCGGTTTGACTTCAGTCTTTTCCCGAGGTGTCAGTGGTGCCTACCAGTTATCAGAATCAAACTCATAACTCAGCTTCTTTGGTCCACTAGGTGGTCATGACACTTTAGATAAACAGCTCTGATTAGCCTCAGGACCCCAGACAGATTACATTTTGTTCTTAGATGGTTACGACACTTCTAGATAAGCAACTCTGACCAGTCTAGAATCCAGTTTCAGAATCTAGTCTGAAAAGACTCTCAGGGTACTTTCAGTTATATGTCCCTGACTAGTCTTGGACCCCAGTTCGAGCAATCAGCATAGTAGTTCAGTTTAGGTTTTTCAATGGGAGTAGGACTCAGCACCAAGTGGGCTGGGGTTTGTCACGTCCCAAGCCTACACCCTGGACGTAACACGGTACTTGAAGTCACAAATGACCCCAAGTCTACCCCTAGTCTATCATACATAGGTATTCCGAGTAAAACATGCACAGCAGAAATTTTGAAGTAATAACATAAAAACATTTTAATAAAATTTAAGATGAAACTTAAAACATGAAACCTGAACATCTGTAGTCTGAAAGCCCTCCAACTGATGAGCTATTGGGACAAGCCCTAAGTCTAAATAAAAACTGTAATCTAACTATAAGAAAATGAAATAAGGCCCTCGAATGATGAGGACTCACACTTCAATTGCGGTTGGGGAGGATATGGATCGTGGCGACTAACGTTGTTGAGTCTGGGAACCTGTAGTTGTATCATGAAATGATACAGCATAAAAGTATACGTCAGTACTTTGAATGTACTGAGTAAGTGGGAGAAAATACAACTGAACATAAAGTCTGAACTGAAATGACATGCAATGACCAACAGGTAAAATGAACTGAACTACTGAAGTAACTGAAATGGTCAAGATGACCATGTCTGATGGTCAAAGGTAGTCCTAAATTTGAAAGTTCTGAGTCTATAATATTGTACTGAACTGGGCTAAATTGATAGAGCTGGAACTGAACTGAGACGCTTATTCTGAAACTGGACTAGACTGACTAGTGGGAGAGTCTATAACTGACATATAACCACGTGAGCTAGATGTGGAGTCTGATGTATACACCCCACCAGTAGGACCCGATATACCTTGCCAGGGTATAAAGGCATGAACTCGGTGATCACAAAAGTTTGGGGCCAATCAAGCCAAGTAATATTATAACCTACGCTGGCAACGTAGTTCTTGGAACCTGGGTGCGCTCGAACCTCGGTCGGCTCGGTGCTAATTCCTACTCCTACTGGAAAACCTATACTGAACTACTAGGCTGATAGTTCGAAACTAGGGTCCAAGACTAGATAGGGACATATAACTGAAAGTACCTTGAGAGTCTTATCGGATCGGATTCTGGAACTGGATTCTAGACTGGTCAAAGCTGCTTATCTTGAAGCTTCATAACCGTCTAAGAACAAACTATAATCTGAACTGGGGTCTTGAGGCTAGTCATAGCTACATAGCTAAATGTCATGACTGCCTAAATGGACCAATAACTAAATTTTGAATCTGATTCTGATAACTGGGAAGCACCACTGACACCTCAGGAAAAGACTGAAGTCAAATTGATTAGTTGACTAGTTCTGAATAGTTTTGAAGAGGTTCTATGTTCTACTGAACTAAATTACTAAGAAGCTAATAGAGAACTCAACTCATTCCAATAACACGGGAATTCCATAATATGGAAAAATCTCAAGAATTAAAGAAATCTCATCCGGCAAGGCTAAAATCATTTTTATCAATGGAATATTTTCTCAACATATATATATATATATAATAGAAATTTCGAGGAAATTCAGTCCAAAACATACTTCATTCACTAGATGAAATTTATTACGCAAATAATCTTCGCTAAAAAATTTAGGGCTTGAATTCACTTAGCAAGAACATCAACAATTCAGGTAAGAATTGATGGAGATCATATCAATAATGAGCAACGATATCATTCTATATGGAATTAACTAATAATAACATGTACTTTCATTAAAAAAACTCAGGGTTAAAACTGATAGAGAAGCTATGGGAGGGTTTTGGGGGACACAAGGGAAGAACAATTTCCCTTGTTGAATTTCCACATACCTGAGTTGAAGTTTCTTGAAGGAGAAAGCTTGGACAGCTGCAATGGAGGAAAATCCTAAGCCTGCTTGAGAGTTTCTTGAGAGAACTTTCAATGTTTTTCTGAGAATAAATGTGGGAATGAGGGAAGGAACCGTCCAAACCCTCTAATAAGTCTAAAATTTTACATCCAAAACGACGCAGTTTAAAGCTTAGAAGAGTAGAAAATTACTAAATAGCCCTTAAAAATTACTGGGAAAAACTTACAGGTGAGCCTAACGGGTGACTTAACGAGTCATGGTGACTGACCACGACTCATGGTCAGACCCATGGAGTACACTGCCGGAATTCTCTGTAGGTCATCACAAGGGACCTAACGAATCGTGGTCACTGACCACAACACGTGGTCACCAATCATAGACCACACTGTCTCACTTCTGAAGCTTCTATACTAGGCTTGACCACAAGTCACACAATGAGTCGTTACCAATGATGACGACTCGTGGTGACACCCGTTCGGTGCACTACCTAACAACTGACTAGAGTTGGTAACGGGTGACATAACGAGTCGTTATTGGTGACCACAACTCATGGTCACCATTTTTCAAGCACACTGCTTCTCACTTACCAATACTTACTCCTTCTTCTCACGACTGACCTAACGAGTTGTTAGGTCTCACAACAAATCATTAGGTGAGTCGTCATGAGACATTTTTTGCAGATTTTCTGATTTAAGTCTCGGATCTAGTCTTTGAGTTTCTAGGGCATTACAGGGTTCCAGCGCACCCAGGTTCCTAAAACTACGTTGCTAGCATAGGTTACAGTATTACTTGGCCTGATTGGCCCCAGACTTTTGTTATCACCCAGTTAATGCTTTATACTCTGGCAAGGTATATTGGGTCCTACCGGTGGGGTGTATACATCGAACTCCACGTCTAGCTCACGTGGTTATATGTCGGTTATAGACTCTCCCACTAGTCAGTCCAGTCCAGTTTCAAAATAAGCAGCTCAGTTCAGTACAGTATCTCAGACTCAGAACTTTCAGGCGCATGCCCATGACCATCATACAGGGTCATCTTGACCATTTCAGTTTACTTCAGTGGCTCAGTTCAATATATTAGTTGGTCATTGCATCTCATTTTAGTCTAGTTATTTATATTCAGTTATGCCTTCTCTCACTTACTCAGTACATTCAAAGTACTGATGCATACTTTTATGCTATATTGTTACATGATACAGTTGCAGGTTCTTAGACTCAGCACTGTTAGTCACCACGGTTTAGATCCTCTACCTCAGCAGTTGAAGTGTGAGTCCTCATCATTCAAGGGCCTTATTTCATTTCTTTCAGTTAGTTCATTATTTTTATCTAGACTTAGAGTTAGCTGTGGGCTTGTCCCAGCAACTCATCAGTTAGAGGGCTTTCAGATACAGAATTAATTTCATACTTCACATGTTCTTAAACTTTATGTTTTCAGTTTTATTTTCATAAAAGCTTATATGCTATTATTTCAAATCTTCCACTATATTTGTTTTACTTAGAATACCAGTGTATGATAGGCCTGGGGTTGACTTGGGGTCACTTGTGGCTTCAAGTACCACGTCCAGTTCAGGGTGTAGACTCGGGGCGTGACATAATGTTTTAGCTATAATTGGAGACATATTTCTGCTAAACAAACTTGGATATAAATTAGTATTATCAACATAATTTTATAATTTGAATTGTGTTCTTCATTTAACAACTTGAGCAAACAAACTTGCAAAACTAAATGACAAGTTGATAACAAAGCACATGTGATCATACCATAGGTGCATCTATTATAATCATATAATAGCAAACGGTTCACATGGTAGGTGAACTGGCATATATTCACCTTTTAATACGTTTCAAAAATTCAAGCGATACAATCCCAACCTTAGCTGATATAATGAATAATTTATCATGAGAACAAGCAACACAAAAGAATTAGTGTAGAATTTTCTATTTCTTCAATATATAACTACATGAATTCTCAAGTATTTTCGCATCACACTTGAAACAAAATAGTCAATTAGTTATGCCAACTAATATATTTATGTAAACTTTGAGTTTACTAAATCATGTGATTCCATCACCATGCCCGTATTTGTATCTGGAGAAAAAGGCAAGTAACATTTCATATATATATTTATAACCCGCTTCGATTGTAGTAATTTGAAGATATTAATCTTCTCATAATTTATAATCTCAATATAATTTATTTTGGACCAATGCCTTTGAAATTAAATAAGTTTCACTTGAGACTTACTACAATATCAATATTATAAATAATTTCATTCCTCAGGGTAGTAACATATTAGCTCTCCATCTTGTCCCAAGTGTGGTAGGAATCACCCAGAAGAATGCCTTCAGGGACGAGAGGGCTGCTTTGGGTGTGGATAGCTTGGACACAGGCTTAGGGAGTGCCCATCAGTAGGGCGAGGGAGATCAGAATCCACTACCTCATCAGCTACAGCAGGCCAACCCATCAGGTACAGATGGCGGTCAATGCCAGAATCATTTTTATGCTCTCTCTTCTCGTCAGGATCAGGAAAATTCACTTGACGTAGTTACTGGTATATTGCGTCTCTTTCACCTAGACGTGTATTCCCTCCTAGATCTAAGAGCTACTCTTTCATTTGTAACTCCATATGTAGCAGTTTAGTTCAGCATCAGTCTAGAAGTCCTATCAGAACCCTTCTTAGTTTCCACCCAAGTTGGCAAGTCAGTTAGAGCCAGTCAGGTGTATAGAAGCTGTCCAGTCTCAGTCCTGAATAAAATCATTCCAGCTGATCTTGTAGAGCTAGACATGGTCGACTTCGACCTTATTCTAGGTATGAATTGGTTACACTCTTGTTATTCCTCAGTTCACTGCAGGACTAGAGTTGTCAAGTTTCAGTTTCTAGATGAGCCCATGTTCAGCGCCTAAAGGTAGGTTTATTTCCTTCCTTAAGGCCCAGAAACTCATTTCCAAGGGATGTTTATATCATTTGGTTTGGCTCAAAGATTCCAACTCTGAGGCCCCAACCATTCAGTCAGTTCCAGTTGTCAGCAAGTTCTCAAACGTATTTCCTGAAGATCTTCCTGGAGTTCCCCCTGAACGGGAAATAGACTTTGGAATAGATCTCCTTCCAGAAACTCAACCCATCTTCATCCCTCCTTACAGAATGGCTCCAGCTGAGCTTAAGGAGCAGTTAAAAGACCTCCTTGATAAGGGTTTCATTAGACCCAACATCTCTTCCTGGGGTGCTCCAGTGTTATTCATGTGTAAAAAGGATGGTACCCTCAGAATGTGCATAGATTACCGTCAACTGAACAAGGTCACAGTTAAGAACAGGTACCCTTTGCCCAGAATTGATGATCTATTCGATCAACTTCAGGGAGCCAGTTGCTTTTCCAAGATCGACCTCAGGTTGGGGAACAATCAGTTAAGGGTTAGAGAGAGTGACATACCTAAAACAACATTCAGAACTCGGTATGGTCACTATGAGTTGTTGGTGATGTCTTTTGGGTTAACAAACACCCCAGCAGCCTTCATGGACCTAGTGAACAGGATTTTCAAGTTGTACCTAGATATGTTCATCATCGTATTTATTGATGACATTCTGGTATACTCTAGAAATGAGGAAGAGCATTCCAATCATCTAAGGTTAGCATTACAGACACTCCAAGATCGCCAGCTATTCGCCAAATTCAGCAAGTGTGAATTCTGGTTGAAGTCTGTGTCATTCTTGGGTCATGTGGTAACAGGCGAATGGATACAAGTAGATCCTCACAAGATTTCAGCAGTAAAGAATTCCCAGACCTACCTCTCCTACCGAGATCAGGATTTTCTTGGGGTTAGTGGGTTATTACCGTCGGTTCGTTGAGGGTTTTTCCTCCATAGCATCCTCTCTGACCAAGTTAACCCAGAAGAAGGTGAAATTCCAATGGTCGGACGAGTGTGAGAAAAGTTTTCAGGAGTTAAAGACTCAACTCACTACCACTCCAGTTTTAACCCAACCAGAAGGAACACAACAGGTTTGTTGTGTATTGTGACGCTTCCAAAGTTGGACTTTGTTTTGTTCTGATGCAGCGTGGCAAAGTGATAGCCTATGCCTCTAGGCAACACAAAGTTCACGAGAAGAATTATCCAACTCATGACTTGGAGTTGACAGTGGTGGTATTCGCATTAAAAATATGGAGACACTACTTGTCGGAGCTCAGTGGACATGTTCATAGATCACAAGAGCCTTTAGTACGTGCTCATCCAGAAGGACCTAAACCTCTGACAGAGAAGGTGGTTAGAGCTCCTGAAATATTATGACATGAGTATGCTATATCACCCGGGGAAGGCCAATGTGGTGGCTGACGCCCTAAGCAGGTGATCTATGGGAACTGTAGCTCACTTTGAGGGAGGAAAAAGGGAGTTAGCAAAGGATGTTACAAACTATCCCAGTTAGGGGTGTAGCTGATAGACTCAAGCGAAGGCGGAGTAGTTGTGCAAAGCGGGTCAGATTCATCTTTGGTAGCTGAAGTTAAGTCTAGACAAGATGAAGATCCAGTTCTACTTAAACTCAAGGAAGAGGATCTCAGAAAAGAAGTTGAGGCTTTCTCCCAAGGGAGAGACGGAGTGCTCCGTTATTAGGGAAGGTTGTGCGTGCCAAATGTTGGTGAGTTAAGACAGCAGATTTTGGCTGAGGCACACAGCTCACGGTATTCCATTCATCCTGGTGCAACTAAAATGTACACGTGACTTGGGGGACATTTACTAGTGGAATGGCATGAAAAGAGACGTTGCCGAATTCGTAGCTAAGTACCCGAACTGCCAGCAAGTCAAGGTGGAACATCAAAGGCCAGGGGGCATGGCTCAAGATATCAGTATACCCACATGGAAGTGGAAAGCGGTAAATATGGACTTTATTACTGGTCTACCGCGGGCTCGCCGGCAGCATGACTAAATCTGGGTGGTAGTAGATCGGATGACCAAGTCAACACTTTCTCCTAGTCAAAACCACAGACTCAGTAGAGGACTATGCCAAACGTTATATACGGGAATTAATCAGACTTCATGGGGTGCCGTTATCAATCATTTTAGACAGCGGAGCTCAGTTCGCCTCCCATTTCTGGAAGTCTTTTCAGAAGGGACTTGGAACTCAAGTCAAACTTAGTACTGCTTTCCATCCGCAGACCGATGGACAAGCTAAGTGGACCATACAAACCTTGGAGGATATGCTAAGAGCGTGCATGATTTATTTTAAGGGTAATTGGTATGACCATTTGCCTCTTATCGAATTTGCGTACAACAACAGCTACCATTCCAGCATTCAGATGGCCCCATTTGAGGCGTTGTAGGTAGGAGGTGTAGATCTCCTATAGGGTGGTTTGAAGTTGGTGAAGTCACCTTGATAGGGCCAGACTTGGTTCACGAGGAAATGAAGAAAGTTAAACTCATCCGAGAAAGATTAAAAACAGCTCAGAGCCATCAGAAATCTTATGTTGATGTGCGAAGAAGAGAACTGGAGTTTGCAGTTGATGACTGGGCATACCTGAAAATTTCGCCCATGAAAGGGGTGATGAGGTTTGGAAAGAAGGGGAAACTCAGTCTTAGATATGTGGGACCCTATTGAATTTTGCGGCATATTGGCAAGTTGGCCTATGATCTAGAGTTTCCTTCAGAACTAGCAGTTGTACATCCAGTTTTCCATGTATCATTTTTGAAAAAGTGTATCGGAGATCCAACCTCTGTGGTGCCATTGGATAGTGTGGAAGTCAAGGATAGCCTCACCTATGAGGAGGTACCAATCCGAATCCTAGACCGTCAGATTCATAGATTGAGGACTAAGGAAATAGATTCATTCAAGGTTTTATGGAGGAATCAGCAAGTTTAAGGAGCTACGTGGAAGGCCGAAGCAGATATGAGGGCCAAATATCCACACTTGTTCTCTACCGACTCTGCTGTAGCTTGATATGTGAATTTTGTTTTAAGACCTGAACTAGTTGTTGAATTCAGTTCATGTAAATAAATTTTCTTTTGACTTTGGTTGTGTTTATAAAAAGCAAAAATCAGTTCAGTTATATTCTCTGAAATGGAGGTAGTCATTTCGGTCGTTTGGCAGTTGTATGAGCAGTATTTGAATACCTTGATTGTTATTTTTCTGGTTGCTATGAGTTTTCTAACATTCGAGGATGAATGTTTCCAAATGGGAGATATTGTAATGCTCGGAAGCTCAAAATCAATATCAGGGACTTAAATTAGAAAATTTGGAAAACTGCAGAAAAGTTGCAGAACGACCAACATGACGGGTCGATAAGGGACCCAACGACTCGTCAGGTCAACCCTGTGAAGGATGCCAAGAATATACTTTAGTATTCCTAACAGATGACACCACGAGTCGTTAGCAGGCCCTATGACTCGTTAAGTGACCCGTTGCCAAGATGGAGTTCAGAAATTCGAGGAATTTATAGTGTACTTAACGGAAGGTCACCACGAGTCATCATCAGTAGTAACGACTCATCGGGTCCTTCGTTTTTAGTCCTTTCTAGCTTTCTTACCAGTGTACCTAACGAACGACACAACGAATCATTCCCAGTCATGATGACTCGTCATGTGACCGTCAGGATTCAGTAGATTTTTTTCCATTGAACTTGACGGAAGGACCCAATGACTCATTGTACTGGTAACGAGTCATTAGGTCACCCGTTGGGGACACCTGACAGTTTTTTCCAGTGTATCTCTAAGGGCTATTTAGTAATTTCCTATCCTTTCAAGCCCTAAACTACGTCGTCTTGGCTACAGTTTCAACGTTTTAGTGGAAGTCCATTCCTCTTTCCCCACTCTCAGTTTTCAAGAAATCATCGAAGTATCCTCTCAAGAACTCTCAAGCGAAGTCTAGGGTTCCTCGCCAACTTCAGTCATTCAAGCTTCTTTATCTGGAGAAATTTAGCCAGGTATATGGAGTTTTATTAAGGGGATTGTCCTTCCGCTGCGTCCCCAAAGTCCTCCTCAATTTCTTCTATCAGTTTTAAGCCCTAAGCTTTCGAGTATGAGAAGCATTCATGTTTATTTTCATTGATTTCACTCAGAATGATGTTTATACTTATTGTTAATATAATCTTCATCAGTTCCTCATCAAATTGTCAGTATTATTACAAAAGTAAATTTAAGCCCTAACTTTTGAGTAATGAGTTTACTTGTTAAATTCCCTCTAGTGAATGAAGAATGCTTTGGGTTGAATTTCTAGAATTGTCTTGCTTTATATATGTGTTGGGTAAATATCTCATGAATCAGAATGACTTTAGTACGTTGAATGAAATTCTCTATTAGCTGCTTAGTAATTTAGTCAGTTAGAACACAGAACTCTATCAGTCTAGTCTCATTCGGAATCATATCAGTTTAGCTTTAGTCAAATTTTAGCAACCTCGGTGTTGTCCAGAAAATGTCAACTGATCAGTTTGACTCCAGTTTATTTTCGAGGTGTCAGTGGTGCCTCCCAGTTTTCAGACTTAGATTTAGATTTCAGTTATTTGGTCCATTAGGCGGTCATGACATTTAGTTATAGCTCTGACCAACCCTAGGACCCCAGTTCAGTTATTAGTTGTTCTGTAGACGGTTATGAAACCTCCAGATAAACAGCTCTGACCAGTCTTAGGACCCATTTTCAGAATCCGGTCCGATAAGTCTCTCAAGGTACATGCAGTTATTCATCCCCGACTAGTCTTGGGCCCCAGTTTCGAGCTATCAGCTTAGTAGTTCAGTTTAGGTTTTCCAGTGGGAGTAGAACTTAGCACCGAGCTGGATGGGGTTCCAGCGCACCCAGGTTTCCAAAACTACGTTGCCAGCGTAGGTTACAGTATTACTTGTCCTAATTGGCCTCAGATATTTTTTTGATCACCCAGTTCATGCCTTTATACCCTGGCAAGGTATATTGGGTCCTACAAGTGGGGTGTATACATTGGACTCCACGTCTAGCTCATGTGGTTATATGTCGGTTATAGACTCTCCCACTAGTCAGTCCAGTCCAGTATCAGAATAAGCCGCTCAATTCAGTACAGTATCTCAGATTCAGTGTCTCAAATTTCGGGCATGTCCTTGGTCATCAGAGAGGTTCATCTTGACCTAGATTATATCAGTAGTTCTGTTCAGTTTACCTGTTGTTCATGGCGTGTCATTTCAGTTCAGACATTATATTCAGTATGTTTCCCACTTACTCAGTACATTCAAAGTACTGACGCATGCTTTTCATGTTGTATCATTTCATGATACAGCTGCAGGTTCTCAGATTCAGCACAGATAGTTACTTCAGTTTTAGGTCATTCCATTTCAGCAGATCAGAGTGTGAGTCCTCATCATTCGAGGGCCTTGTTTAATAATTTCAATTGGATATGATTTTGTATAGACTTAGAGTTAACTGGGGGCCTGTCCCAGTAACTCCTCAGTAGTTGGCTTTCAGACCAGATTTGTCTTTCAGAATTGTATTTCAGATATATTATTTCTTTCTCTACTTTCAGTCTTTACATTTTCTTAAATTGATAAATCTGTTATTTAAAAGTTCCATTGTGCATGTTTACTCAGAATGCCAGTGTATGATAGACTAGGGGTTGACTTGGGGTCACTTGTGGCTTCAAGTATCGTGTTATGTCCAGGGTGTAGGCTCGAGGTGTGACAAACTTGGTATCAGAGCACTAGGTATAGAGTATCCTTGGAGTGTCTGAAAGCCTCATAGAATAGAGTCATTTTCATGGGTGTAAAGCACGCCGCACTTATGACGAGGAGGCTACGAGATGTTATTAGGAAAATTCTTCTTTTGTTCATGCTCTTTATCATGCGTTAAAGCCCAATTCCAAAGGCGTCTTTCTAAATTGTGTCCTATTTCTTTTTAGTGAACAATTCCTCCTCGATGTGGAAATGGACGAAGAGTTGGAAACACCAACAGACCCGCTCCACCAGCTCCGGTAGTTCCTCAAGATGACTCTGTGTCTACTTCCGAATTCAGGGCGGCCATTCAGTTGCTTGCTCAGACCGTCACCAATCAAGTGAACCAGAAGGTGGTTCTAGTAGCCACAAATGGGTCTGCAGCTACTGCCCTGGTGCGGGATTTCACCTGGATGAACCCTCCATACTTTCATAGAACAAAGGTGGGAGAGGAACCACAAGGCTTTGTAGATGAGATCAGAAAGATCACCAGAATCATGGGTGTCAGCTCCTCCGAGAGTGCTGACCTGGCTGCCTACCAGCTAAAAGGGGTAGCCCAGGTTTGGTACGAGCAGTGGAAAGAGGGGCTTCATCATCAGAAGTAGGACCGATTGAGTGGGATGAGTTTCATATAACTTTTCTGGATAGGTTCTTTCCCCGGGAGCTGAGGGAGGCTAAGATGGAAGAGTTTATGAACCTACGACAGGGCAACCGGACAGTGAAGGAGTATGCTCTGGAGTTTACTAGACTATCAAAGTATGCTCCAGAGATGGTGGTTGAGCCAAGGGCTCGCATGCTGAAGTTCGTAAATGCAGTATCTAATCTTGTCCTCAAAGAGTGCAGGACGACAATGCTAATCAAGGACATGAACCTTTCTAGTTTAATTATGTATTCCAAGCAGATTAAGGCAAAGAAACTGAAAGATATGGAACGTAAGAACAAACGGGTAAGAACTGGTCATATAGATTTTGGCCACCAGAGATCTGGCAGTGGTAGCCGCCCATAACAGCAGCAGCAACAACAACAGTAGAGGGCCCCAACACCTAGCTCAGCCAGTGCCTCAACCTTTTGGTCCCGCCAGGATCGGAGGGGTGGATCTTCTGGCACTCAGTCTCAGGCCCACAGTATAGGAAACAAGTATCCAGCTTTTCCCAAGTGTGGTAGGAATCACCCAAGAGAATGCCTTCAGGGACGAGAGGGTTGCTTTGGGTGTGGACATCTTGGACACAGGCTTAGGGAGTGCCCATCAGCAGGGCGAAGGAGATCACAATCCACTACCTCATCAACTTAAGCAGGCCGACTAGCTCAGCAGGCCAACCCAGCAGGTACAGATGGCGATCAACTCCAGAATCGTTATTATGCTCTCTCTTCTCGTCAGGATCATAAAAGTTCACCTAATGTAGTTACTGGTATGTTGCGTCTCTTTCACCTAGATACGTATTCCCTCCTAGATCTAGGAGCTACTCTTTCGTTTGTAACTCCATATGTAGCAGTTAAGTTCAGCATCAATCTAGAGGTCCTATCAGAACCCTTCTTAGTTTCCACCGCAGTTGGCGAGTCAATTAGAGCCAGCTGAGTATATAGAAGCTGCCCAGTCTCAGTCTTGAATAAAATCATTCCAGCTAATCTTGTAGAGCTAGACATGGTCGACTTCCACCTTATTTTATGCATGGATTGGTTACACTCCTACTAAGCCTCAGTTGACTGCAGGACTAGAGTTTTCAAGTTTCAGTTTCTAGATGAGCCCATGTTAGAATGGGAGGGCAGCAGTTCAGCACCTAAGGGTAGGTTCGTTTCCTTCCTTAAGGCCCAAAAACGCATTTCCAAGGTATGTTTATATCATTTGGTTCGGGTCAAAGATTCCAACTCTGAGGCCCCAACCATTCAGTCAGTTCCAATTGTCAGCAAGTTCCCGGACGTATTTCCTGAAGATCTTCCCGGAGTTCCCCTCGAACGGGAAATAGACTTCGGAATAAATATTCTTACAGACACTCAGCACATCTCCATCCGTCCTTACAGAATGGCTCCACCGAGCTTAAGGAGCTGAAGGAGCAGTTAAAGGACCTCCTTGATAAGGCTTTCATCAGACCCAACATCTCTTCCTGGGGTGCTCCAGTGCTATTCGTGCAGAAAAAGGATGGTACCCTCAGAATGTGCATAGATTACCGTCAACTGAACAAGGCCACAGTTAAGAACAGGTACCTTTTTCCCAGAATTGACGATCTATTTGACCAACTTCAAGGAGCCAGTTGCTTTTCCAAGATCGACCTCAGGTCGGGGTACCATCAATTAAGGGTTAGAGAGAGTGATATACCGAAAATAGCATTCAGAACTCGGTATGGTCACTATGAGTTTTTGGTAATGTCCTTTAGGTTAACAAATGCCCCAGCATCCTTCATGGACCTAATGAACAAGTTTTCAAGCCGTACCTAGATATGTTCGTCATCATATTTATTAACGGCTTTCTAGTGTACTCTAGAAATGAGGAAGAGCATTCCAATCATCGAAGGTTAGCATTACAGACCCTCCAAGATCACCAGTTATTCACTAAATTCAGCAAGTGTGAATTCTGATTGAAGTCTGTGTCATTCTTGGGTCATGTGGTAACAGGCGAAGGGATACAAGTAGATCCTCACAAGATTTCAGCAGTAAAGGATTGGCCTAGACCTACCTCTCCTACCAAGATCAGGAGTTTCTTGGGCTAAGCGGGTTATTACGGTCGGTTCGTAGGGTTTTCCTCTTAGCATCCCCTCTGACCAAGTTATCCCAGAAGAAGGTGAAATTCGGTGGTCGAACGAGTGTGAGAAAAGTTTTAAGGAGTTGAAGACTCGACTCACTACCGCTCCAGTTTTGACCCTGCCAGAAGGAACCGACGAGTTTGTTGTGTATTGTGACGCTTCCAGAGTTGGACTTGGTTGCATTTTGATGCAGCGTGGCAAAGTGATAGCCTATGCCTTTAGGAAACTCAAAGTTCACGAGAAGAATAATCCAACTCATGACTTGGAGTTGGCAGCGGTGGTATTCGCAATAAAAATATGGAGACACTACTTGTACGAAGCTCATGTGGACGTGTTCACAAATCACAAGAGCCTTCAGTACGTGTTCAGCTAGAAGGACCTAAACCTCCGACAGAGAAGGTGGTTAGAGCTCCTGAAAGATTATGACATGAGGGTGCTGTATCACCCGGGCAAGGCCAATGTGGTGGCTGACGCCCTAAGCAGGAGATCTATGGGAAGTGTAGCTCACTTTGAGGGAGGAAAAAGGGAGTTAGCAAAGGATATTTACAGACTAGCCCGGTTAGGGGTGCAGCTAATAAACTTAGCTGAAGGCGGAGTAGTTGTGCAAAGTGGGTCAGATTCATCTTTGGTAGTTGAAGTTAAGTCTAGACAAGATGAAGATCCAGTTCTACTTAAACTCAAGGAAGCGATTCTCAGAAAAAAGTTGAGGCTTTCTCCCAAGGGGGAGATGGAGCGCTCTATTACCAGGGAAGGTTGTGCATGCCAGATATTGGTGAGTTAAGACAGAAGATTTTGGCTGAGGCACACAGCTCAAGGTATTCCATTCATCCTGGTGCTACTAAAATGTACCATGACTTGAGGGACATTTACTAGTGGAACAGCATGGAAAGAGACGTTGCCGAATTCGTAGCTAAGTGTTCGAACTGTCAGCAAGTCAAGGTGGAACATCAAAGGCCGGGGGGCATGGCTCAAGATATCAATATACCCACGTGGAAATGGGAAGAGGTAATATGGACTTTATTACAGGTCTACCACGGGGTCGCCGGTAGCATGACTCAATCTGGGTGGTAGTAGATCGGATGACCAAGTCAGCTCACTTTCTCCCAGTCAAAACCACAGACTCGGCAGAGGACTATGCCAAACTTTATATACGGGAGTTAGTCAGACTTTATGGGGTGCCCTTATCAATCATTTCAGGCAGGGAGCTCAGTCCACCTTCCATTTCTGGAAGTCTTTTCAGAAGGGACTTGGCACTCAGGTCAAAATCAGTACTGCTTTCCATCCGCAGACCGATGGACAAGCTAAGCGAACTATACAAACCTTGGAGCATATGCTAAGAGCGTGCATGATTGATTTTAATTGTAATTGGGATTACCATTTGCCTCTTATCGAATTTGCGTACAATAACAGCTACCATTCCAGAATTCAAATGGCCCCATTTGAGGCGTTGTATGGTAGGAGGTATAGATCTCCTATAGGGTGGTTTGAAGTTGGTGAAGCCACCTTGATAGGGCCATGCTCAGTTCACGAGGCAATGCAGAAAGTTCAGCTCATTCAAGAAAGATTAAAAATAGCTCAGAGCCGTCAAAAATCCTATGCTGATGTGCGAAGAAGAGAACGAGAGTTCGCAGTTGATGACTGGGTACACCTAAAAATTTCTCCCATGAAATGGGTGATGAGGTTTGTAAAGAAGGTGAAACTCAGTCCTAGATATGTGGGACCCTTTAGAATTTTGCGGCGTATCAGCAAGGTGGCCTATGAGCTAGTGTTGCCTTTAGTACTAGCAGTTGTACATCCAGTTTTCCATGTATCACTTTTGAAAAAGTGTATCGGAGATCCAACCTCTATGGTGCCATTGGATAGTGTGGCAGTCAAGGATAGCCTCACCTATAAGAATGTACCAATCCGAATCCTAGACCGTCAGGTTCGTAGATTGAGGAATAAGGAAATAACTTCAGTCAAGGTTTTTTGGAAGAATCAGCAAGTTGAAGTAGCTACGTGGGAGGCCGAAGTAGATATGAGGGCCAAATACCCACACTTGTTCTCTTCTAACTCTGTTGTAGCTTGATATGTGAATTTTATTTTAAGACCTGAACTAGTTGTTGAATTTAGTTCATGTAAATAAATTTTCTTTCTGACTTTGGTTGTGTTTATGAAAAGCAAAAAATCAGTTCAGTTATATTCTTTGAAATTGAGGTAGTCATTTCAGTCATTTGGCAGTTGTATGAGCAATATTTTAATACCTTGATTGTTATTGTTCTGGTTGCTATGAGTTTTCTAACATTCGAGGACAAGTGTTTCCAAGGGGGAGATATTGTAATGCCCTGGAAGCTCAAAATCAATATTCGGTACTTAAATCTGAAAATCTGAAAAATTGCAGAAAAGTTGCAGGACGACCAACCTGACGGGTTGTTAAGGGACCCAACAACTCGTCAGGTCAACCACGTGAAGGATGCCAAGAATATACTCTAGTATTCCTAATGGACGACACCACGAGTCATTAGCAGGCCCTATGACTTGTTAAGTCGCCCGTTGCCAAGGCGGAGTTTAGAAATTCGAGAAATTTACAGTGTACTTGACGGAAGGTCACCACGATTCGTCATCTGCAGTAACGACTCTCAGGTCCTTCACTTCCAGTCCTTTCTAGTTGTCTTACCAGTGTACCTGACGAAGAACACAACGAGTCATTCCCAATCATGACGACTTGTCAAGTGCCTGTCAAGAGTCAGTAGATTTATTTCCAGTGAACTTGATGAAAGGACTCAACGACTCGTTGGACCTAGTAACGAGTCATTAGGTCACCTGTTAGGGACACCTGACAGTTTTTCCCAGCGAATATCTAAGGGCTATTTAGTAATTTCCTATCCTCCCAAGCCCTAAACTACGTCATCTTGGCTACAGTTTCAGACGTTATATAGGACTAACTAATTTAACTAACAAGTAGTTAATCTTAACTAACTAGATTAGATAATGACTAATCTAATTTCTTATAATCTAAGTCATATTTTCCTCAACACTCCCCCTCAAGCTAGAGGGTGCAAATACATTTAACAACTTTAGCTTGGAACATAGATACTGGTGCTGAGCTTTGTTGAGACCTTTAGTTAGTAAGTCTGTTTGTTGCTCTTTAGTATGAATGTACTAAGTCTTGATTATTCCTTTTTGAATTCTTTTCCTTACAAAATGGCAGTCTATCTCTATGTATTTTGTCCTTTCATGAAACACTGAATTAGCAGCAATTTGCATTGCTGCTTTTCTACTAATGTGTATTTGAACCGGAAGACTAATCTATATCCCAAGTTTCTTAACCAATCCTAGATTCCAACTTAGATTAGCTGCAGTATAAGCTAAACTTCTATATTCAACTTCTGCTGAACTCCTTGAAACTGTACTTTGCTTCTTTGATTTCCATGAGATCGGTGAATTACCTAGCTTGACCAGAAAACCAGTTATAGATTTCCTTGAGTTTTGACATGCTGCCCAGTCAACATCACAATAATCTTGTATTTGCTCCTGGCTGCTGCTGGAAAAAAGTATTCCTTGTCGTAAATGGTTTTTGACATATCTAGGTATTCTTATGGCTTCTTCTAAATTAGATTTCTTGGGTTGATATAGAAACTGGCTGAGATTCTTTACACTAAAAGAAATGTCTGGTCTGGTTGAAGTTAGATATAGTAGTTTTCCTATGATCTTTTGATATCTGTTAGGATCAGGTGGTGAATCCTTCTCCCCCTTGTTTGAATCTACAGTGAGCTCATCTAATTCTTTTGTAATCAGCTTTATGTTTGGCTCTAATGGAGTTGTAACTGGCCTTGTAGCTCCCAGGCCTAATTCAGATATCAACTCAAGTGTGTACTTTCTTTGGTACATCAGAATTCAAGTTTTTGATCTGGCAAATTCTATGCCTAGAAAATATCTTATTTCACCCAAATCTTTCATCTTGAATGCTTTATGTAGTGCTGCTTTTGTATCTTCTATTAGTTGTAAGCTGCTTCCAGTTACTAGTATGTCATCAACATAAACTAAAATAACTGTCAATTCTCCACTAGTGTTCTTGACAAACATGGAGTGATCATACTGACTTTGAGAAAATCCAAGATGTAACACAGCTTCTAATAGTTTGGCATTCCATTGTCTTGGTGCCTGCTTAAGTCCATACAAGGATTTATGAAGCCTGCACACATACTGTTTCTCCCTTGGCTTTGAAATCCTTATGGCAGATCCATATAGATTTCATCATTTAGATCACCTTGGAGGAAGGCATTATAAACATCTATTTGATGGATGTGCCAACTTCTGATTGCTGTTATGGCCAGAATAGTCCTTATAGTAACCATCTTGACCACAGGAGAAAAACTCTCCTGATAATCAATTCCAGCCTGTTGACTATAGCCTTTTGCCACCAATCTAGCTTTAACCTTTCTACTTCACCAGAAGCTTTATACTTTATTCGATACACCCATTTACAACCAATTGACCTTTTCCCTTTAGGTAGTGGAACTACTGACCATGTATGATTATCTTCTAAGGCAATGATTTCAGCCTTCGTAGCTTCAATCCATCTAGGATGTTTAGTAGCTTCAGCGTATTTAGAGGGTTCTATTTCAGTAGAACTAGCAACAAGAAATGTCGAGTAGTTAGAAGAGAGATGAGTATAATCCATGTAGCTGGCAAGTCCATGTGGTGTAGATGATTTTGTGGTAGTTACAAAGTCTTTCATCCAAATAGGTGGTGCCTTGGTTCTAGTTAACCTTCTCTATGTTAGATTATGCACCTGAGTTAGAACTTTAGTTTGATGACCAGTATGAACTTCAGTTTGATGATCAGTATCAGGTATAAAAGTTGGAGCAGTGTCATGTTCATGACTCGAAGATTCAATAAGTTAAGAAATTAATGGAATGCTGGAATCAGTAGAGAGCAATTCATTTGTGAAGACATCACAAAAAGGAGATCTTTCAGATTGTTTGATACTCTTGAAGGGAAAAACCTCTTCTCTGAAATTAACATCTCTTCTTACAAAGAAAACATGATTAGTTAAGTCATATAGAACATAGCCTTTCTGTGTATGAGAGTGTCCCATATGCACAGCAGTAATGGCTCTTGATTTTAATCAGTCTCAAATACTCTTTTGGCAAAACAAAGACATCCTAAAACTCTAAGATGAGTAATTGTAGGAGCAGTACCATACAATAGTTCATATGGGAATTTATTCATTAGATGTGGAGAGGGCATTCTATTAATAAGATAGATAGCATCTAATACACAATGTTCCCAATACTTTATAGGAATGTAACCCTGAAATCTAATAGCTCTACACACTTCAAAAATGTATTTGTGTTTTCTCTCAGCAATTCCATTTTGTTGAGGAGTATAAGCACAAGATTTCTAATGAACAATGTCTAAAGTTTTGAATAGAGAATCACAAACTGAGTTGACAAATTCCATTCCATTATCTGTTCTTATGAATTTTACTCTTTTATTGAATTAAGTCAGAACATAGGACAGAAAATGTCTTATTACAACACACACATCAGATTTCATTTTAAGCAAGAATAACTAAGACATTCTAGAAAAATCATCTACAACTGTCAAAAAGTATTTATTACCATCATAGGTTGCAATTTTATAAGGTCCCCATACATCAAGATGTAAAAGCTCAAAGCAAGTACTAGACTTTATGCTACTGTGAGGAAAAGGCAATCTAACTAGTTTAGCACATGGACAAACACAATATTTTTTCACTACTAGACTGCATTCATCAAAATATGCTGAAATAAGATTTCTAAGTACTTTAGAAGATGGATGTCCTAGCCTTTTGTGCCATAAGCTAAGATTAGTAGTATTATTAATGATTGACTCTCTAGCTATTAAAGAACAGTTGTTGACATTCTTTATCGTCTTTGCGGGAACTAAAAGCAGAAGATACAAACCATCTTATTCTCTACCAATTGCCTTCACCTTCCTATTGAATAGATCCTGAAACAGACAAAAGTCAGGGAAAAATGCAACTAAACATTGCAATGCTTTGGTTACTTGAGATACTGATAACAGATTGAACTTGAACTTGAACTTAGGAATATACAGTACATTTTCAATTGCATGACCATTAGAAATAATGCTAGAACCAATATGAGTTACATAAGCAATATCACCAGTGGGTAAGAAAACTTTTTTCTGAGCAGTTGAATTTATCTCAGTAGCTTTTATAAGTAATTCTAAATTGGATACCATATGGTCAGTGTCACCTATATCAACAATCCAATCTTATTTATTATTTACTACTAATAGTGCACTACTCATACTTGCAACACTAGCTATAGAATTACTTGAAACTTTATCTAGCATGTGCAGGATTTGTGCATACTGATCCTTTGTGAAGAAGCAGGGCATTTGGCTTCCTTGAGAGTATGACTTCTGTGTACCAGAACTTTGTGGCTCAGTTTGTTGACTCATTTCTGATTAAGTTCTTTCCCATTAGATGCTTCAGCTATCACATTATAACCAGCAGCTGAAGAAGTAGATGTTCCTTTTTTCTTATACTTAGAGTTTGTTGGATAGCCAATAATCTTATAGAAAACTTCTCTAGTATGGCCTTTCATTTTGCAAAAATTACACCATAAGTTTAAGTTCGTCTTGAACTTTGTGCATTTCCATTTCCAGTTCTGGCACTATACAAAGCAGTAGGATCATAACCATTTGTGCACATACTAGGATGAGTTCTAAGAACACTTGTTGTTGCTGCCATTCCTTTCTGACTTTCGTCACTTAATAACATTGCATAAGCTTGATTTAGTGTTGGCAAGGGAATCATGAGCAAGATTTGGCTTCTTCCCCGGATATAGGATTCATTCAACCCCATCAGAAATTGATACAACTTATGCTGTTGTACATGAGCTAAGAAATCTTTCAAATTACTGCAATTACATCCAGGCAATGGCACTAGTGCTTCAGACTCATCCCACAAATCTTTAAGTTTGGAGCAATACCCAGAAATGGTTGAGACTCCTTGCGTCAGTGTTGCTATCTCTCTGTGTAAATTGAAAGCATGAGAACCATCGATCTTGTCAAATCTTTCATGCAAATCTTCCCACACCTTATGTGCACTTCATGCATAGGCTATACCAGTCGCCATTGCTGAACTATCTTCAAGAAATTCTCTTCACGGTTTGAATTTTAATACTGAAATTATTGATGCGCAGCAGAATTATTCAAGCTATGATTGAAGCTCTGATATCATGATGAATCTTGAGATTATAAAGAAAAGATTAAGCAGATGAAGAAGAAAAGATTGAGCAAAAGTACAAGAGAGAAAGATAGAACAAGAACTTGTATAGAGAGAGTAGTGAATATGTTTGTATTGAATGAATGATTTGATCAATACAATAGAAGTAATAGACTTTATATTAGGACTAACTGACTTAACTAAAAAGTAGTTAATCCTAACTAACTAGATTAGATAATGTCTAATCTAACCTTCTTATAATCTAAGTAATATTTTCCTCAACAATTATTTTCTTTTCTTTTTTTAAGATCATCAAACCATTCTTAGAAAAATTCATCAGGACCATCATTGTTTTCATAAAACAACTTGTGATATTTATCCTTTTGACGCAGAAATCCTAGATGAGGTCAACTTTATGAATTATATATGTTATGTTTGGATCCATGCATATTATTTCAGTGCTCGTACTTAATTAGGATTATCCAACACTCGAGGAGGTTCTCTAATATACTCTAAAAGTTGTATCGATTTTCAACATTTATTATTTTCTATCTTTTGTTAGATCTGTCTGTATACGAGATATATCAAATTTTAAGGTAACTTCTTTTCATGTTATTTTTGTCTGCCTCGTTCTGCTTTAACACCTCCAATTATCTTAGTTTTATATATAAGTAATCGATGCATCTAATCGCCGCTTATGTAACACGTAGCTAAAACATCAAACTATTCTTTCATTTTATTCTCTAGGTGCATTACTTGTAACTCCTAACAAATATGATAATTACTAATCTTATAATCGCAAAATTTATGTGTCCCTAAACAAAATATTGAAGGGATGAAAATTAATTTTTATTTTTAAAAACATTATATGATTTTGGTCCAAAACTAATATACATCCGAATTTACTCAATTGGTAAATTTTAAAAGAAAAACTTATAGGGATGAAGTGGAAAAAGGGAAAAGAAGAAATTGGTTCTTCTGATTTCTTGCATTCGCAGCAACATTGCGCAACCATCGCCCAATCTCATTGATTATGACATTGTAAACGAAATACACCAAAATCAATCTTCATAAACCTATGATCATAATAATGATTGTACAGTATTATTGTAAACAAACAAATAATCCTTCTTGGATATATATATATAAGGTACAGGTAGATACGCACATATATTCAAAATTGTAAAGTTTTTACGTTCTTGTTAGGACTATTTCCACTGTTGTGCCCTATGTCCTAGATTGGATTTTGGAGACACAATTATCCTTCTTCATCGGTATGCTTTATTTTTGGATTGTGCACGTAGGAAATTGGACAACAAATTTGCATTTCTCCTACTTTTGATCATGCATGTGGGCGTCGAAATATGAAGAGAAAATAGGTAATGCTTTGTGGATGTATTCACAATTGGAATCACTTTTTTTGGAGTGGATTTTCCTTTGAAAGGGTAAATTCTACATTACAAGGTCTTGGATTTCTCCATCTTTTTCTTGATTTTGGTGTTTGGGTATTGGAATGATTCTGCTTGGTGTTTTGGGTGTCTCTTGAAACTGAATTTGGCAATCTAGGGTACTTCTGTTGGGTCATAGTTGTTGGTGATATCGTCATTTAGCTGCTTTCTTTAGAAAGATTTTTTAACTTTAATAAGGTTCTGCAGTATGTGAAGGATTGTTCCTACGAACTAGCTAAAGGAGAAATTGTCAACTGGATTCTACGTTAGACCTAACAGAGAATTCTATGTCCTGGACAATATTTTGATTTCACGTAAAAAACTTGAGCATTTTCTACAATCTGATATATATTTTACCGACTCGGGGAAATCGCAAAGATTTTTTTGGATTGAAAATCCTAGATTTTTAACCTGCAAGTGGAGTATAATTGGTGTCTATAAACTACGAGTGAATTGTTTGGCGAGTTTGGATGTTGTGGATAAATTTTAGAATAAGAGAAAGCTATTTACTGCATATTAGGATAGCCTAGTTTTATGAAATAATTTCAGCAGGTCCACATTTTTCTGGAAATTCTTGGTGGAATGCCCTTTCCTTGATGTTTGCAAATATTGAAATTGTATAAAAGATGTTGTAAATGTAGTTAGCTTTGGTGGTGGTGAGATGTTAAACTTTAATCCCTCCACCTCCAAGTTATAGAATTTGAAATTTCACTAGCCATCTTTAGTCTGCAGCCCTATCTGCGACTGCATTCCATCCATACCCACAAAATCTCCTCCAATAAATGCAGCATCTTCTTTTTTGGCCTCGTTACTGTAGCCACAGTACTCTCCTCTAACAAATGTAACATAATACATCCTAGACTTACCCTGTATCTCACAATCTCCAATGGATTCTCCACCACCTCATGAAGAATTTGCTCCTCTAACCAATGTCTCACCTCCAACCTTTAGTCCTCCACCTACACCTTCAATCCCACCTGATAGCTCAGCACCACCTCCAACTTCTAGTCCACCTCCTAATTCACCGCCACCTCCATTTTCTAGTCCACCTCCTAGTTCAACCCCACCTCCATCTTCTAGTCCGCCACCTAGTTCACCACCTCCTCCATCTTCTAGTCCTCCACCAGCCTCACCTCCACCTGTATCACCTCCTCCTCCTGTCAGTTCACCTCCACCACCATCATCACCTCCCCCTGAATTTTCACCTCCACCACCCATACAGGATCCAAAACCTTCTCCAGCACCACAATCACCTACAAATTCATCTCCACCACAATCTACTAAACCTCAAAAAGATTCATCATCTTCACCACCTTCATCTAACTCGCCTGAGGATGGAGGTTCACCTCCATCCCCAAGATCGAAGCCATCAGAAAATCCGCCTCCTTCCCCAGCATCAAGCCCTCCTAAAGATTTGCCACCTTCACCAGTTGTATTACCTCTCAATAACTCACGATCTTTTGATTCCCCTTCAGACTCATCAACACTAATATCTGTAATAAAATGGTCACCACCACCTCCATCCTTTAATGGTGCACAACCTTCTCTTACTCCTCCTCCATCACCAATTCCTAAAGCTGATGCTAGTAACCATAGTTCTGGAAATCATTCAGCAGAAAGTTCAAAATCTGCTGGTGGCAATGGCAATGGTACTGCAGGGACAGTTTCTATTGGCATTGTACTTGTTCTTCTATTGGTTGGTATTATTGGAGCAGCTGGATGGTGCGTACAGAAGCGAAAAAAGAAGAATTTTGGCCATTGTAGTGGTCATGTCAAGCCGATCTCTGCATGTTCCTCTCCAAAATCAGGTAAATTTTCAAAAATTGTAAATCATTTCTTTTAGTTTTTTATTCAGTGCTCAAGATTCTTGCAAGAAAAATCAATGTAATATTTTGTAGTCGAGACCTTTCAAGTGAAATCTGAGAAAATGTGAAAGTTGTGTACAGAGTCTGCTTTATTGAAGGTCAGGGAATCAACATATGAGAGAAACAGAACTGGCTCCAATTACCTGAATTCTCCAGGGGACCCTAGCGGATTCAACAATGCAAAGACATGGTTTACTTATCAAGAACTAGTTGAGGCCACTAATGATTTTTCAGCGAAAAATGAATTAGGGAAGGGTGGATTTGGTTCTGTATACAAAGGATATCTAGCAGATGGAAGATATGTTGCGGTAAAGCAGCTAAATATTGGTGGGAGCCAGGGGGAACGGGAATTTAGAGCTGAAGTTGAAATCATTAGTCGGATACACCATCGTCATTTGGTTTCACTTGTAGGTTATTGCATTTCAGAGAACAAAAGGCTCCTCGTTTATGACTATGTCTCCAATAATACCCTTTACTTCCATCTTCATGGTAAACGTAACATTTGTAGCTTTAATTATTTTATTTATGATGTTTTGTCACTAAAGCTAGTTGTGTTGATACTTGTAATTTACAGCACAAGGGAGGCCTGTCATGCATTGGGCAACACGTGTTAAAATTGCTGTTGGCGCGGCTCGTGGAATAGCTTATCTGCATGAAGATTGTAATAATGTTCTCTTCCTCAATTCTTATTAGTTATTCATGTTTCATTAACTTCATATATTAACTAGTTTAACAAACCTTACCCTCAAAGTTAAAATAAAGTACGATTAAAAACGTTACCACAACTTTGAAACTGATTGTAGTTGAGATACACCTTGTCATTGTTACTTACTAATTTTAATGATCCCTAAATCTGTGGAAGGATCATGGACAACAATTTGAGCTCCACAAACACCTTCTTCCTATTCTTAGTGGACATTAACAAAAAAAATGGGCGAGAAAACAAAACATGTAATTATTTTCAGCTTATAGAAGTAGAAGCCCTTCCGGTCAGCATTTCCTTTTTGTAATGCAATTATATCTTGTGCATTTAGAATTGAGTTTTAAGGTCCTTTTTCATGTCATTTACCGCTTTATATAACTTTTTGGCATGATTGTGGAATATCATATCTGCATGAAGATTGTAATAGGAGTTTTGTTCCTTAATCCATTTGTGTTATCCATATTTATGTTTACTTTATTTCTTTTTTGGATGAACAAAATGTGTTGACTCTTTCCTGCCGCAAAAGATAAAGAGAGAAAGTAGGAGGTTGAAAACTCTACCATATCCTGAACCTGATTGTGATATGAGATTGTGTGTTCCTACTCATGTTACTTATAATTCTTTTTATTGTTCCTTACTCCACTAGCTTAACAATTGTGGTAGGTTAAAGGATGCAATCTGAGCTACTTCCAAAATCAACTTTCTCTTATTATCCCGATATAAGAGGACTTGAAGTAAAAGAAGAAAATGAAACGTATATATAGTTTAAGCTCAATGGAAGTAGCAAGATCTTGCTATTGAAATTTTCCTTTTTAATGTAATGATATAACTTCCGCAATTTATAATTGTATCAGTTTTTATTCATCTTGTAAATTAACCTTTAGGCAGGATATAATGAATTCTAATCAGTTTCACTAATTATTAATTTCAAACATATTTTTGTAACTAAGTGTACCAAATTAGACTCCAATCGAGCTAAGACTGAGCAAAACATGATTGGTTCCATTGAGAGAAAAAAATTAGATGATTCAGTTCTTTATATGCTCTTATTTTACACTATATAATTACATTTGTGAGATAGGAATGTTTTAATCATGAGTAGGTATAGTATCCTTGAACATGGTGAGTGTATCTTTCACACTGAACTGAGCTTTGTAGTAGTAGTGCATTATATCCTTCTGGATTTTTCAATATTCACTCCATGAAAAGCATTTGAATAAATATTCACTGATTGAGGCATTAGCAATCCATGTTGAAAAGAGAGAAAGACATGTTCAACAGCTCTTGTGCAACATATAGTGAAATGCAAGTAGCAAACTAATTTCTCATATGGCAAAGCTAAATGTGTTAATAATCACTGAATTATTATGACATACTGTTGAAAAAGAAATGATGAGTTAAGAAAAGTAGACTAGGTGAAGCTGCTATATTTTTGTGATTGCCTATGCTCGTTTCTTTCATTCTTGTTACTTGAGCTATCATAGTCCATGAAACTTTAACAGTCATAATGTCTGTGTGGTTCTCTTGTTCAACATTATCTCTCTTTAATTATAAAGTTAAAGCATGATACTCCTTTTCTTTGGTTCTTAATTAATTTTTTTTGTGGATGACAGGCTATCCTCGTATTATTCACAGAGACATTAAGTCATCAAACATTCTTTTGGATGATAAATTTGAGGCCCATGTATGTCTAGGTCCTCAAATTCCTATATTTACATTCTTTGTCTCGCAATCTACCTTTTACAATTAATTTACTTTCTACAGGTTTCTGATTTTGGACTAGCTAAACTAGCTCAGGATGCAGAAAGTCATATCACAACACGTGTCATGGGAACATTTGGGTATGTTTTAGTGCCAACTTTTACATTAAGTTGACAACATAAGATAAATATTTCATTCCATCCTTTTCAATTTCTCGTATTTATTCTAATTCATTTAATCGGACTCAGATACATGGCTCCTGAATATGCATCAACTGGCAAGCTGACTGAAAAATCTGATGTATATTCCTTTGGTGTGGTTCTTCTGGAGCTAATTACTGGAAGGAAGCCAGTGGATACATCTCAGCCTTCAGGGCAAGAGAATCTAGTTGAGTGGGTATGTCTGCAGCCAATCTATTTTCTGTCTTTCTCCAAGTCCATATTTCCATCAGGTCTCCTTTTTTAATACCGCTTTGTTAGAGATAATGACATTGGTATCCTACCTAAGGCAATAAACTTGCATATTATCATGCGGAATATATGTAATCTTTTAGTCCTTTTAGCTTGGATAACCTTTACAATTTATTTAAGCCGGGATTTGGTTGTTCCTCCTGTCATTTCCCACGCTTCACAAGAACTTCATAGTTGATGTTAAAAGAAACCACCATTTTGCTATTGTACAGTAGGCCTCTAGTTAGTCTGGTAATGAAGTTTTCTTTCTTTATTTTTCCTTTTTTTACTATGCGGTGAGGCCTTATACTGATAAGAATGATGTTGCAATGTTGAAAGCGCTGAAAAGTTCTTTTTCTTTATTTTTTCTTTTTCTACCACATAGTAAGACCTTATATTGAGAAGAATGAGGTCGCAATGTTGTAATCCATGAAAATGTTGAAATATGACTCGGAACCTAGATAAATATTATCAAAAAGTTGAAATATTAGCCACTGGAAAGCTGGGCTCCTTTTGCTTATCAAAAAAGAGTATACTGAACCACCTAACAATGACTTCCCAATTTTGATACTAAATTATCCCCAAGTTTTTTTATGGTGTCAAAAAGATTTTTGTTTTGAATGAATTCTGAATTATGTCAGTTATTTTGTTGTAAGAGCGTTGAATTTTCATGACAAATGTGAGCTCGTATTGATGTTTGTGGGATAGAAAAATCATATGGCAATTTTGAAGCAGATGCACCTTAGAGTTTAAACATAGTTATTCCACTCTGAACTGTGTCTATTTTGAGGTGAATGATCTTTTGCAATAGTTGAGATCATGTATTTATTATATTTCTCTTAGATCAATAACACTTGCTAAATTACATTCGCTTATAGATGAGAAAGAGAGTGTTGGGGCTTATCAGGGGACATTGGATTTCATATAAATTACTTTTTAAGTGATTACTAAGGTCTAAATGAGATATGATGGCCCAGGTACTCTATTTTTTCTCTTTCCTCTCTCTCCTCCCTCCATCATACTAGTTAGCCAAATATGGATAAGAAATCTTTCTCCCTTGCCAGAGAGAATCCTTGAGATTGGAGTTGTTAGTATGAACAAGTACAAATGATTCTTTATCACTAAAAATGGTTAACGCTTCACTAGGAAGATCTCTATCAATTAAGATAACCTTCGTTGGGTCTGTGAAGCCCTAAATCATGCATCTATGGGCTAGGGAGACCTATGTTGGAGATGCATGAGATGGGGCAAGAAAATTGGAACTTTCAAACTTACAACATCTATAGAATATTTGTAGGGATTGAAGAGTTGATAGGGAATATAAGATATCATCATCTCTGAATCTATCTATGGCGAGGGCTGGAGAGTAATAGCAAAACTAGTAATCTCCTTCTTGGGAGAGCCACGCCTCAACACAGCTCTAGTTCTAATTCTAAAAGTGTCGTATGTAGATGCAACAAGAAAAATAGACTAGCGTCAACATCAATCTCACCCTATCACAATGTAAAAGAATATTATCAAAGTTAAACCCTATGACAACCACTCTCAATATCTTGCGAAGTGCTCGGTAGGTGCTTTAATTGATTAGTTCATTTGAAGCCATTTTCTAGAAACTCTCCAAACTTGGTTCACAGGTAGGTGGAAAATCTCAACAGGGCTCAAAGTTACCTCCATCTCACACAACAAGTTCCACTTTAAAATATTGTGGGAGCTAGAAGCAACAAGGATCAAAATTGGAGAATGATAGGAAGCTTTCACTAGATTTATGGTCGCAGAGAGCAGGGTCAGAATTGACAAATCCATTATTGTAGCATAATGGATTAGCATTTTAGGTGTCCCTCTGAATGCTTGGTTGGAATATACTTTTAGATTTATCAAAAATATATAGAGCCTTTATAGGTGTTAATGTTGATACGACAAACAAATTTCATCTACATTAGCTCATATCTATGTCAACAAGTTATTGTCAGAGCCTCCCTGATTTTTGAACTAGAGTGGGTGACTAGACCTTCAGATGTTGATAATCTCAAGTGAATCAATGTTGTTAGCCACCAGATTAAGGGCTTTGACAGAAAAAAGAAGTGTGAGTATCATCAGAAATATGGTTACAGAGCCCAACAAAGAGCACGTTGGTCAAGTCACTATTAGGGCAAGTGGGAGACCATGTAGGGACTTCTCTTTCAAATTTGAATCTGATAACAGGTGGTAAAGACTAGCGCATTTAAAGAAGCATGTAGCTGGGAAAGAACCCATTACAAATATTGATCTAGGCGAATCCTATTATTAGTCAAGCCCAAAATTTAAGCCAAACAAAAGAAACGCCAACTAAAGAATGTAAAGAAAAAGGCCTTATATCAATTCCTTGGCTAAAATACCACCAACTCTACCTCAATCACAGCATGGCAAAGTTATCAGGGACTATTCTGAGAGTAAACTTGATTTCTATATGGAAGCTGACAATGAAGTTGAACCCAATCAAGGATTCCATCTCTTTCATCTACCATCTGTAGAGATGCAATCACCTTTAGACTGTGCTTATGACTCTGATCTTTCTTCTCTCAATGAATATCTACTACTCACCTGGTATGAAGATCCTCATAATGTAATTCAAAATCTACAATGCTAGAGACCTCAAAATGAACCAAACCGGTATTATGGAAGACATGAAAGCCTTTGAAATCAATAGAAAGGGCTTTGAGCATGAGATTCTTGACATGATTGTGCAAATGGAATGTAAGAGACACTTACAATTAAAATAGAAAAATCAACACAAGGGAGTTCGAAGAAGAATAAGAAAAAGGGGTAGAGGAAAGTAAAAAGATTACTATGCGAGCTAAATAATATAGAAAACTAGGGTCATTGAGGGGGAGGAAGTACAAATCACTATCTAAATGAAGCTCAAGACAGTGAGTTGGAACATAAGGGATATGAATGATACAGGTAAAACAGACACCATCAAGTCTTTGATTTATAATTGGAAGACTGATATACTTTGTTAGTACGAAACAAAAGAATTTTTTGTTTTAATAGTGAGACAAATATGGGGTTCTAGATAAGCAACTGGACAAAATTAAAGGTTCTTGCAGTAGATGGGATATTGTTTTAATCTAGGGCAAATGCTATTGGAATTGTATTGATCTTTATCAAGGCTGCTACTCCTTATCTTACTGTTCACAAGCATTTATGGTCTTCACACAAACTATGAAAGTCTAGAACTAAGGGATGAATTAGTAGCAACTAAGGGACTTTGGAGAAACAATTGGGTCATGGAGGGGGGCTTTATTTTCAAAGGAGAGAGGATTAATTGTGTTAAGAGATTGAAAGCGATGACGGACTTCTCTAAAACTATACAGGATCTAGGCCTGGTTAACCTTCTCTTGCAAGGGGCCTCTAACACTTGGTCAAGAGGGGATATCCAGCTTCAATCTGTCATAATATATTGATTTCTAATCTCCCAGAGTGGAATACAATTCCAAGTCAATAAATCAATTAGCACTTTCCAAACTAGCTTGAGATCATTGCCCCATCGTATTGGAGTGTGGATCCTCAAATAGAGGGAACTCATATTTCAAGTTTGAGAATATATAGCTTAAACAAGAAGGTTTCTGAGAAAGAATTCAGGGGTCGATGGGACACTTATAATATTGGTGGAAATCCAAATTCATCCTTGTGCAGAAGTTGAAAAAATTGATAAAAGACATCTCGACATGGAACAAAAATGAGTTTGAAAAAATTGGCACCAAAATAGACAAAGCACTCTACAATTATTGGCATTGTAGCAAGCTTTAATAAGTAGACCTCTATCCAATACTGAGAAATCAGGAATTCTCACTTTGCAGGAAGAAATTCAACAATTGGAAAAAGTAGAGAAAATATCTTGGAAGCAAAAATCAAGGTGTCTATGGCTTAAAGAAGTTGAAATAAATACCAAGCATTTCCAAAATATAGCCAGTTCTCATAGAAGGGTCATCTCAACTAACAGATTAAGGTTGACAATGAAATTTTGGAAGGAAAAGCTCATATTAGGGAGGAAGTCCTGAGCTTTTACTAGAACCATATCACAGAAATTGAAACATGAAGGCCCACTATTGTATTTAAAGATCTTCATTCCATATTAGAAGCTGAGAAGTAGTATTTTAGAGAGGACTTCACTGATAAGGAAGTATGATCAGTGATTAAAGGTTGTGCACCTGAAAAGATGTCGGGTCACATGGTTACACTATGACATTTTGTTAGAAGGCTTAGGATATTATAAAGTATGATATAATCAAATCCCTTAACTTCTTCTATCAGAATAATCTCATGGTAAAATCACGTGAGCTACCTTTATTGCACTAGTTCCCAAGAGGTAACGGATATTAAACTTTGGGATTATAGACCTATCAGTTTCGTTGGTAGTACCTACAAAATTGTAGTGAAGTTAGTGGTTGAGAGACTTAACAATGTCGTGGAAAAATTGATTTCAGCTCATCAAAATGCATTCCTAAAGTCTATATAAATTACTAATGCAACTTTAATAGCCAAGAGGTGCTAGACTGGCAACAACAAGATAGGAAACCTGGCCTTCTTTTTAAACTTGTTATTGGAAAAGCATTTTATCAAATAAACTAGTCATACTAATTTTAATTTTGAGGCAAAAAATGGGCTTTGAGGAAGGTTGAATTAAATGGATGAAGTTTTTCTTCTCAATTCTAAAGTACTCAATCTTTGTTAATGGTAGTTCAATGGGATTCCTTTTTACAAAGAAAGGATAGGGTGACCCTTTTTTCCCCTTTCTATTTATTTTTGCTAAGAAGCACAACTGGCCAGAAGGCAATATAGTAGGCAGGCAACTAGGGAATAATATCTCAGTGAATCATTTGCTCTATGTTGATCGCACCCTTATTTTTTGTGGTGCAAACAAGCTTCAGGTTTAATACCTAATTTAACACTTCACATCTTTGAAGTGCTCTCAGGACTACACATAAGCATGCTTAAAAGTATCGTGTATCCATGAACAATGTTCCTAATCTGGAATACCTACCTTTTATTAAGTGTTGCTCTATATGGTCCTTTCCAACTAATCTAGTTCTCACTCTAGGGGCAAAGGACAAGTCAGTTGATATTTGGAATGGGGTGATAGAAAGGTTTGATAAGAGACTGTTCCTTTTGGAAACAACAATACCTTTTGATGGATGGCAGGTTGACTCTTATCAATAGTGTGCTTGATAGCATACCCACCCATTTGATGTTATTATTCCGTATCCCTTGCAAGATTCAAGAGAAGATGGACTAAATTAAAAAGAATTTTTTTAGGAAGGCAACAGTTAGAATCATAAAAATTCAAAATTTCACCTGATTAAATGGTCCAAGGTCATACTCCTAAGCTTCAAGGAGGTTCTGGCATAAAGGATCTCACCCCTCATAACAAGTGCATGTTGCATAAGTGGCATGGGAGATTCAATATGGTGAATCCCAGAAATTGGAGAGAGCTAAGCATGACATGCTTAATCATTGATGTACTAAGCAGTCAAGAAGTCAGAAGTCTTTGTGGTACTAGACTATGGAAACATATTGCTCAGCTATGAAAGAATTTTGCCCCCAACATACACTACAAAGTATAAAATGGTTTTGCCAAATCTAGGATAACAACTAGATGGGCAACCCCCTAATGAATGAGTTCCCCCTTCTCTTCTAAATTACAAGAAAATCCCAATTCAATAGTGGTAGAAAACATATAAGAAAATACTTTGAATCTGCAACTTAGAAGAAATCTTTAAGATCGAAAAACAGTGAGTTTCATGAAATTACCATCAAGATTGAAAAATTGCAGTCTGAACCCTCAGGTGAGGGATGGACTCTATAGCCTGGAACAATTTAACTAATAAAGTTTATTCAGTTAAGTTAGGTTACACTTAGTTCATCTCTAGGAATCTGATAATTGACTCATGGCCATGAAAGTTAATTTGGAAAACTAAACTCTGTACTAAAGTAATCTACTTTAGTTAGAGAGCCTTACATGAACCATTTGAACCAAAGACAATTTGAGAAGAGCATATAATTGGCTAATAGATGTTACATGTGTCATTCTAGCCTAGAAAGTGTCAACCACCTACTGCTACACTGCACTGTAGCCTCTGAGATCTAGAATATGTTCTTCTCACTCTTTGGTCTAAGTTGGGTCATGTCTCACAGTATCAAAGAAGCCTACAGTAGTCGAAGTTCACTCAAGGTTCAAAAGACCATCAAGAATATTTGGTTAACACTCATCTACTTACTAACCTTCTAGCATAGTTCTCGATCTCTACACCTTCCTATCTAGGGTCCTGTCTTAAGTAAGCTGGAGTTGTGTCATGTCCTGTCTTTTTCTTGCTATCAATTCTTTTCTTTTCTGTTAAGCCAAGGGTCTATAGAAAATAACTTCTCTACCCCACAAAAGTAGGGGTAAGGTCTGCATATATCCAACTTTCCTCAAACTCCATTTGTAGAATTATAGGTATGTTATTCATGTTGGTTCCTGGAGCTATTTTTTAGTGCATCTGGTCAGAGAGAAATAGAAGATGTTTGGATGAAATATCAACTTCATGTGTCTCCTTAAAGTCAAAGTGCTTGATACAACTCTTTTGCTTGTTCAAGATGACTCCTGCGTTTAGCATTGAGCTCTTTTAGGATTTTTTTAGTTTTTTAGTTTTACTCTCTAGTTGATAGAACTGACTGTGCTATACTTTTGCTTTTGTGTCTTTGTACTCAGCTTTGTAAATTTCTACATCTTCTGGATGCCTTTAATGATGTCTTTACTTCATCCCAAAAAATAAAAAAGAAGAAGAAGAAGAAAGATATGATAGAATGATAATAGGCCAAGGAAACTTTTGTTCTTCAGAATCTAAAGTTGAACAATGACTAAAAACATATGCCCCAAATTGTGTTCACAAGATAACTAAAGTTCTTATATCCTCAAGTGAAACATGCATGGTTAATGAGAAAAAGAGGTAAGAGATTAGATGTTGTCAGAGGCGGACCCACGTATAAAGATGAAGGTGCACATGTATGCGTTAACTTCAGAAGAACTCTGTATATTTATGTTATATATATCTGTATATAGAGAGAAAACGTTAAAATGTAGTTGTGCCCCCCAAAAGATACGAGCTCTTGCGTGGCCTGTTGAGTCTGCTGTTGGCCGAAAAGTTCTTTTCTGGGTTTGCGTGGGATCGAATCCCTACTTATGCATTCTCAATTATGTTTTTCCTTCTTTTAAACTCAACACTCAACTGCAGCTATTTGCTATGTTTTTTTTATTTTTTAATCAAAGATATGTCTTTCTTGTGCTTTTTACTTTTTCTCAACTCATCTCCTTGCAGTCAATTAGCTTATTTTTATTTATTTATTGTTTATAAATTAAGTGAAAATTATATACATTTTCTCAATTTTACATTAGAATTGAGCTCTCCTTCGATTTTGAATAAAATATTTTCTCCTCCTACTCTATACAATGTCTATTTTTTTTACTTTTTTGTTACATTATATATAATATTTTTATATTAATTTTTTGATGTTTCACCTATAATTTGATTATATTATTTTATTTTAATTTAACTTTTAATTAAGTTATTAACATTAATTCTATTTTAATAATTGTTATGGTATATAATGTGCACTAGATTTTACTTGTGTGTTTCTATGTGTGTTTGTTTTTGTCTATGCTATCAAGTATGTATTACGTATATAAATTTTTAATTTTTGTTTATTATTAATTAAATAATTTTATTTAAAATATAAATAGATAATGGATAATATTTTAGAAAAATACTATAAAAATTACATCTCTTTTATAACAATAATTTTTATTACTTGCATTGAACATATATTTACAAAATAACCAATGACTCATTTTATATTTGAGAAAAATTAGAAATTTTGAAGTTTGAAATACACTTAAAACAAACATCTTGCCTTAACATTCATTTTGCAAATAAACCTACCTGCTTTCTCTTTCTTTAATTTTTTGTTCAAGAATATAAAAATGGGTCATATTTATGTACGATGAATAATGCATATTATATTAATATCAAAGTAATGATACTCAATAATATTAAAATTTTGCTGATAAGTTTTCATAATCATTATGTTTCTAAAGAGTTTCATATCGAATTTTGACACTAATAGTTAGCGAAGTATATTTAAAAGTAAAAGTATCCCCGTTATGTTCAAATTTTGAATTCGCCTCTATAGGATATTGGTTTTGGAACTTTATACAAGCTTATGTGGAGCTTACATGATGGGGTGGTAGAGAGAACCTCTGGTTGGTTTGGTCGGATGCTGACTGAGATAGCATGTGTTTGAAAGTCTTCTTCTGTAATATTTTATTTGTATCCATGGATTTAAATACATGATTGTTCTCCTACACACTAATTAGGAATCGTTTGACAGAATGCATTAGAAAAATAATATAAATATTAATTATACATTTTATTTAGTATTATACTATGTATAATTAATATATGATTAATCATGATATTAGCAATGCAAAGATTTTTAATGCATGTTTTAGTATAGTTAAAGACACAATTATCCTTTAAAGTTTTTTTCACCTCCTTTCCACCATATTTGTAGAGGGTATTTTTGTAAATAAATAATTTTTTTTAGAAATTACATGTTATTTTTAATATATTAAATCAAACAGTGCATAAGAAATAATATCATCACAACTAATATAAGTATTACTAATACATTCTATTCATCACTATTCTTATTAACCTTACCAAACGACCCCTAAAGTATTATGTATCTAGGACTTTTAACCACTAATGATTATCCATTTCATTAGGCATAGTCTTGAAATACTTTGAGTAATTCATTTCAGTATGATTGACCGTTCACCTAAGCATAAGAATTCAAGTTTAATACATCTTACTTGAAGAGAATTTGGTATCCACATAAGTAGATGTCATCTTCAGTTTGTTTGATTTTACAACCAGCTTAAACAATCAACTAAGTCTATCATGGACTTCTTGATAGAATAAATCATCAAGCTTTAATGCGAACAGGCCCAAAAATTCGACTTCTCCTCTTAAGGGAATTGCATTGGTACCTTTTTTTGGTGTCATTAAGATTTGACAGTCATATATTTTGAAGAAGAACTCTCTTGTGCCAAGATTAATTAATCTTGGAGCAATTTGGCAGCAAGGTTGAATCTGTCCAAAAGTCACAGTACCTAAGTGCAACAGTGTTTCTTTTTGGTGACTAAATCATTTTGCTGTCAAGTATTTCGTTCATAGAGAAGGTTGTCTGCACTGATATCTGAAAAGGCAGATTTTCTATTGTCAGGGGACAAAGGCGGAGATAAGAAGTTGTGCGGTCTCGCCAAGGAGAGAGAAAAGAAGGCTCGAGACCTGGATCAAGTGAAGTCGATCAAAGATCAAGAAGGTAAAATGCTAATGAAAGAGGCTCACAATTGATGAAGATGACAATCATACTTCCATAAACTCTTTAACAAAGAAAGGAACATGTTGGCTGATTTGGAGAACTCAGAAAGTCGACAGGATTTTGGATACTGTAGGAGTATTAGGGTTGAGGAAGTTACAAGTGTTATGTGAAGGATGAGCAAGGTTGAACGACTGAATCAGATAAAATTTCGGTGGAGTTCTGGAAGAGCACAAACAAGGCAGGTTTGGAGTGGCTGACTTGATTGTTTAATGTCATTTTTAAGACAGTTAAAATGCCTGACGAATAGAGGTGGCGTACAATGATTTTGTTGTACAAAACCAATAGTGATATCTAAAACTGCAATAATTACAGAGGTATCAAGTTGCTAAGTTACAGTATGAAAGCTTGAGAGAGGGTGGTGGAGATGAGGGTGAGAAGGGGTGTGTTCATTTTTGAAAACCAGTTTGGATTCATGTCAGGTGATCAACTACTGAAGTCATTCATCTTGTGAGGAGACTAGTAGAGAAATATAAGGAAATAAAGAGGGATTTACATATGGTATTCATTTACCTAGCAAAGGCCTACGACAAAGTCTTGAGAGAAGTCCTATAGAGATGCCTGGAGGCTAAAGATGTATCGGTGGCTTACATTAGGACACTGACATATATGATGGAGACAAGACTCCGGTAAAAACAGTAGAAGGAAACTCGGAGCACTTTCTAATCGAGATGGGGTTGCACCAAGGATCAATGCTTAGTCTATTTCTATTTGCCTTAGTGATGAATGAATTGACGTGACATATTCAAGGTAAGGTGCCATGGTATATATCATTTGCAAATGACATTATTTTGATAGAGGAGACTCGCGGCAGAGTTAACATTAGGTCACAGTTATGGAGACAAACTCTGGAGTCTAAAGGGTTCAAGTTGAGCAGGACCAAAATAGAGTATTTGGAGTGTAAACTCAGGGATGTGACGCATGAAAGTGTGGAAGTGAGACTTGATACACAAGTTTTCTCTAAGAGAGAAAACTTTAAGTATCCTGAGTCCTTGATCCAAGAAAATGGGGAGATTGATGATGATGTCACACATCGTGTTGGTGCAGCATGAATGAAATGGAGGCTTGCATCCGAAATTTTTTGTGATAAGAGAATACCACTAAAACTTAAAGGTAAGTTCTATAAAGTGGTGGTTAGACTAACTTTATTATATGGGAAAAAATGTTAGTCAATCAAGAACTTTCATGTTCATAAGATACAAGTGGCGGAAATGACGATGCTGAGATGGATATATGGACATACCAGGAGCAGTAGGATTATGGAGGTGACAAGATGAAGGAAGGGAAACTAAGATGGTTTGGGCATATGCAGAGGAGATATGCAGATGTCCTAATAAGGAAGTGTGAGAGGTTGACTATAGTGGTACAAGGAGAGACAAAGATAGGCCGAAAAAGTATTAGGGAGAGGTGATTAGACAGGATATGGTGCATCTTCAGCTTATCGATAACATGACCTTAAATAAAAAGGTATGAAAGTCGTGAATAAGGATAGAATATTAGTAGGTAGTCGAATATTATCTTGCTTTTTGACGGGATAGAACTTGGTGGTAGTCGAGAGCACCGTGTCTGTCGTAGTATTAGTCTTATTCATGTAGTGTCTGATTTTTGAAATCTGTTATTATTTGTTGTTTACTATGTTAGGTTATCACACTATGCTATTGATATTACAATTCCTTGCGTGTATGCTCTTCACTGCTTTCTTATTAGTTGTTATATTTTCTTCACTGCTGTTTTTCTTTTTTATTACTACTTTATTTTGCTTCACTTGAATCGAGGATTTCTCGAAAATAGTCTATCTACCTCCAAAAAATAGGAGTAAGATCTACATACACTCTGCCTTTTCCGAACCTCACTTTGTGAAATTTCTCAGAATATGTTGTTGTTATGTTTCTCAAGGAGGATGTGGTCTTCATTACTTATGTTTCGTGATGCGTTTGAATTCAGTTGTCATGATAGAATAATGTCTCGTCTATCAGTTCACTAATACTACTTTCCTTTTTTTATATGATGGTATTTTACTAGAAACAAAATTTTATTTGTTAATTTGACTTGTATATTATATTAATGGTAGTGGGAAGTAAATAGCAAATGAAAAGTTTTTGTTACGATCATGCTGAGTGGGTGACTTCCATGTACTATATTTTTGTTCTTGAACTCTTTAGTTTTCTTGTCGTCAGTCTAGTTACAGGAGCCAGTTAACAAAGCTTTTAGTGCCTTAAAAAATTATAACTTTGTTTAGTAGGGAATTAAGCATGGTAATATTCTTGTCATAAATTAAAGAAGTGTCTGAGAAGATGTTCATTCTTTTGATTAGAATTGAATTCTGGTTACTAATTTCCACTGTTAAATTTGAACCAGCCTAAAATGATAGTGTAACTTGATTTCATTTGTGGTCCAGGCTCGACCTTTGCTTAGTCGAGCACTTCAAAAGGAGGAATTCGATCTGTTGGCAGATTCGCGCCTTGAGAAGAACTATGTTGGCAGTGAGATGTTCCGAATGATTGAGGCTGCTGCATCTTGCGTGCGCCACTCATCTGCAAAGAGACCAGCGATGGGACAGGTAACTTTTATTTTATTGAAGACATATGCAAGAGATGCTGTTACATTCTGATCATTGTTGTGCTTCGTACGTAGATCATGAGAGCTTTTGATGGTATGGCTATGCATGATCTGTCAAACGGGATGAAGGTCGGTGAAAGTGCAATACATAGTGCTGCACTACAATCTGCAGAAATAAGTTGGTTTAGGAAAATGGCATTTGGTAATCAAGATTTTAGTTCGGATTTTTTCAGTCAAAGTAATCAGAATAGTAGAGAGTCGACTGAACATCATTAGAGGATATATAGAACAAAAGGGTATGCATCTGTTGATATATCAAAGGTACCTTAATTAGCTTAGAGATGCTTTGGTTTTAGCTTTTATAACTTCCCTTTTGGCTGGCATACATGACTCTTGCTATGTTTTATTAGCAATGGAGTAATTGTACTGTAAGTAGAGTGAAAATTCTTTTGTCATCTATAATCATTGTTCTTTGCAAAGTTTATTCAATTTTCTTTTTTCTTCTTCAAAATAGCTGAATCAAACAGGTTCTGAGACAAGTCTGCAAATCCCCAATACCCAGGGGGAAAAAATATAGAAAATAAAAAATCTCACCAGCAAATTATATATTAAACCAGAGTAAATGAAATCTATTAGGGGCGAAATAATTAAGTGTCATGTGGAAGGTAACATAGTAAATCTCGAAAAATATTAAATAAGAAGACGAGAGAAACATACTAAAAAAGACACAACTATTTAATATGGTTCGATCAATCAATCTATATTCATAAGAAGAGATGAACAATACAATGTATAAAAGAGAATACAAAATGGAAGCAAAAAGAAGAATACCTAAAAGCAGCAGGTATAAGAACTACAGAGGGTCCTCTTTTTGCAGATCCGAGTTGTATTAGTATTGATGGGTTGAATGATTTTTAAATGGGTGGGTTTTAAGTCATAATACGGGTTATATAAGAATCAATAGGTCAATTTAGCTAAAAGAGTTTTCCATAAGAATTATACTACCACTTGTGTCTCGCAAATTCTTCACCTAAATAAAACTCTCAAAACTGTTAACACTACATTGTGAATGCTACTAAGTTAGAAAGAACGAGCCTCAATTTATAGAGTACAACATACTTTTCCACGGGAGAAAAGATTAGTCAAATTATAAAAAATTTATATTTTTAAAAAAAAAAAATCAATTATAATAAAAAAGTCAAGACAAACTCTTAACACAATAGAGCGAATAAAAAAATGTCATTTTCACTCCAAAAGTCCAAATATTATTTTCATGGAGTGTCTTAGTTCTGTATTGCACTTTTGAACTCTGTAGAATAATAATTCCACATTAAGAAATAATAAATATCACTAAGTTTTTACTTCGCTTATAAATTGTCTCCATCTATTAGCAGAAATACAGAAAAGTACTTTTCTTTATTTCTTCCAACTTCGCTCGTATAATTTAGCGCCTAGTATTTATACAACTTTTGAGTTGTCCGATTGTTATGTGCAGTTTGGCCTAATATCCTTAAGGCCTTTATTTTTGAACAAATTTTGTATATATGAATAACACTTAATATTATAAAATATATTAAATTTTCTTAGTTTATAAAATATATCATCAGCTTTTTTTTTATAATAATTTCGTTTAAAATTTGGTGTATAAAAATAATATGAAAAATGTGTATATAATAATATAAAATTTGTGTGAAAATTCATCTTATATTATTGAAAATTTAATACATCTACAATAAATATTGCATCTTCATATGCAGAGTAAATTTCATGGGTAGTCATCCAACTTTGTGTTTATTACTCAAAAGTTATTATTCTTTATTTTATTACACAAAAATCATTTAACTTTGCCTCATATTTCACAAAAGTAACTTTCTCAAAATTTAGTTAAAATTTTACCCAAAATGTAAGAGAAAATAAGAAAAATATCCAATATATTTAAGGTAGGTATAAAATGGTCTCTTAAATATACTTTTTGAGCATTTTGGTCCACTATTTTACTAAAAAATGAGCCCCTTTTATTTCATATATTTATGAAATTCTACCTAATAAATTTAACAAAAATTGAACAAGAAGTAAAAATAAATAAACAAATATATAAAATCTTTAAATCTATTTATCATTAATGTAAAATATTTACATTTTCACTTACTTACCTTTTACCAATATACTATTTTGTTTAATTAATTTTTAGACGTTTTTTCTTTTCTTTTTAACATAATTTTATTTTGTTCATACTATCTGTACATTTATTAAGTAAATAAATATAATTTTTAAATTACTTATATAATAGTTTCTGTAAACATTAGTATCAACACATTGAGTATGCGACCCTAAATTATATTATTTTTAGTAAATAAAAGTTATAAAAAAAATTAAAATAAATAAAGTTATTTATTATTAAATTAAAAAATCTAAAAAGTTTTGGATGGGAGATTTTTTGGAGGGGCCGAGGACAGAACTGAAAATTTGTTAAAAATTAAAAATGATAGCATGCTGAAAATTTTAAAAAAAAATGTATACATAGTGTTTCACTTTTGATGTTTCAATTATTTCATACATAAATTGATTCTAACTAAACCTCATTTTTACTAGGATTTATATAATCGATACCTTTATATTTGTGTCCAATGATAATAAAGGGAGGAAATACCTATTTTTCATTTTTATTGAGTTGTGATAGTGAATAGAATAAACAAAAGAGCAAAAACTAATAAAACATGTTTATAAAATTAATTAAACAATATAGTATTAGTATGGAAAAATAAATTTAAGTATATAATTTTGCATTAGTGATAAATACGTTAAAGGAATTGTTACAAAGATAAAAATAGCCAAAGTAAGTATGGTATCATATGTCATATGGAAGGTCAACATTATTAAGCGAAACTTGGGGAGATGTCTATAAAATTATTTTGAAAATAGCGTAAATTATACCTAAAAGTTACACCAAATCTTGCAATAAACTAAAAAAGTTAAAAGTGCAAAGAAAACGCATCTAAATGTGAGTTCATATTAAATATGTTTTTCATAGATCTATAAAATTAACTCAAGTATTTGATGGAGACTAAATGTGCTCACATCTGACAAGTTTAAAGTTTCAAAACTGTTCAAAAGTATATTTAAGGGACCATTTCTGTCACACCCCACCTTGGGGGGTATGACTGGCACCTGGTGCCCTACTAAGATCTGACCTGCTGAACTGTTAAGCCTGGGCGCATCTGGTGCCTGGCTGGCTCTAGCTCAATTTCTGGAAACAAAGGGCTATATAACGGCTGTAAATACAGCCCCCGGCCCATTGGCCTATAGCCTTCTGTACCTGTATTACAGCTGACCAGAAACAAGGTAATTCAGGGGAACCTATGCGGGCCGACAAGGCCACCATGCTGTCTAGTTATCTGTAACTCAAGCATAACATACTGAAAAGCTACGTGACCGACAAGGTCACCACTACTGGCAAACTATGGCCCCACACGGCCATTACAAAAGAAAGAAGGAGTAAAGGCAACTATACAACTGCACGGCCCCACACGACCGGCTCATCTGACCACAGGGAATATATACAGACTGCAAGCCTCTAAGAAGGATAATAGAAATGATCGGGACAGGGCCCCGACCTACCCGTACTATACAACAAAAGGAACTAAACTACACCTCTAGAAATTCAGTCTCCGGATGACAGGAGCTGAATATTTGACCGCTGATGGGGATCACGTGGTATCGCCTGCGCGTCTATAGGTACCTGCAGGCAAGTAATGCAGCGCCCCACTGGGCGTCAGTACCGCTGGTACTGAGTATGTAAAGCAAACTGAATACAGCTGAATACAAGTAATATAACTAAAAATTCTGAATAGTAGGAGATAACTGAATCTGTAAGAACTGAAGGGATATCTGAAATCAATAACATAACTGTCAAAACTGAAATAAGAAGGAGTAGATAACTGTCTGATGGTGTAGATCGTACCTATTCTTAATCATACTGAAGGGAGTAGGAATCATACCTGGAGACGTATCATTCTACTACTAATCTGCTCGTATCTACTGTAATATAGCATAACATACATAACATAACATGGCATACACAACCTTGCCCGGCCCCCATAAGCCGGGAGGTACAATCAACACAGAATCTATACCCCTACCCCGGTCAACCCATCTCCTATACTGGCTGTAAGCATCCTGTCGGCCCCCTGGGTATGCACTTGGGCTCGCTGAGCCCCTGACTATAACTGTATCTGAGTCCGGAGGACTCCTGAATCTGCACCCGAGCGTATCCGCTCGACTGGGGTGTGTAAGGCCGATCAAGGCACAAATATGGGGAAAAACTGGCATCCCATCTTCGTCCCCTGGCGGGACGGCATGCCACTCCGTAGAGTGACGTATCCTCGTCCTCTGGTGGACGAGTCGACACAACTATTAACCCTGGGCGGTCATGGATGCAAGGTAATCCAACCCCAAATAATACAACGGTCTCAACTGGTAATACTATCTGTGTATCTCACATGCTGAGGCTACTAGGGGTAAAGTATCATATATATTACATGCTGGGCTAATGATAGCAATCTGTACGTATCTAGGAACACATAGACATTAATTTAGAGCAATTCTACTTACTTTAGTTCGGCGGCTCGCCAATTCGTCGGCCGTATTTCGCAAAACTAACTCCGTAGAAATTCTCTCTGCTGCTAAATACCTTGGTATCTAGGATTAATTTGGGTTTGGGCAGCGTTTGGCAGCGTAATCGGACGAAAATATTTAATTTTCCTTCATTTCTCTCTATTCACAGAGTTTCTGGAAATTTTCATAAGTATTGAATGATTTCCAACTGAAGTGGGGGGTTTATATACTTGGGCCTGGACATGGGCAACGTGTCACGGAGCCATCGCGGAGGCCTCACCTCCGTGACACGCTACCATCGCGGAGGGGCTCTGCCTCGGCTCCTCCCGCGATGGTTCGACAGGTTTCTCGTCCGATCTTTTCCCGGGCCTTTCCCTAGCACGTATGGCTTTCAAATATGCTTAACCAACGTGCGAATAGGTCATCTAAGTGCCGGGAATTCTACGGGGTATAACATTCTCCCCCCCTTAGGAACATTCGTCCTCGAATGTATACTGCTATCTAGAGGACTACTTATTCTAGTTTCTGGAAAAATTTTGGCAGAGTTTCCCCTGTAATATGGACTATCTCAAAGACCTGAAACGCAGAAAAAGTCCAACACAGGCACTGCACACAATATTCTACAATCCACTGGACAACTAAATATCACTTCTTTCTTTATCATTTACAACATACATACCATAAAGTACTGTGTAAATAATGATACGGACATACCTGTCGTCTGACTAGGCCTGAAATAAGTGAGGGTATCTGGTTTTCATATCTTCTTCAGCCTCCCACGTCATTTTTTCCCGATTTCTGTTACGCCACAATACCTTGACAGATGCAACATCTTTAGTTCTCAGCCTGCGAATCTGTCTGTCTAAGATAGCTACGGGAACCTCTTCGTAGGCTAACTCCTCTGTGACCTGAACATCCTGGACTGGAACTACTGTAGAAGGGTCCCCTGTGAACTTTCTTAACATGGAAACGTGGAATACTGGGTGTACTGACGCTAATTCTGGAGGCAAGTTCAACTCGTATGCTACGCGGCCTATTCTTCGCCGTATCTGATACGGCCCAATGAATCTTGGGCTAAGTTTGCCTTTCTTGCCAAACCTCATTACCCCTTTCATCGGGGACACTTTCAGATATACCCAGTCGTTTACCGAAAATTCTAGATTTCTGCGCCGTCTATCTGTGTATGACTTATGACGGCTCCGAGCGGTCAGTAAACGTTCTCGGATAAGCTTTATCTTTTCCTCGGACTGCCAAACAATGTCTGGGCCAATTAATGCTGATTCTCCTATTTCAAACCAGCCCACTGGCGATCTACATTTTCGCCCGTACAATGCCTCGAAAGGCGCCATCTGAATAGCTGAATGGTAGCTGTTATTATAAGCAAATTCAATTAACGAAAGATGTTCATCCCAGCTACCCCCAAAATCTAACACACACGCTCGTAACATATCTTCGAGCGTCTGAATTGTACGTTCGGCCTGCCCATCTGTTTGAGGATGGAATGCTGTGCTCAAATTAATCTGCGTTCCCAAACCTTTCTGAAACGATTGGCAGAATCTAGCTGTAAACTGTGCTCCCCTGTCTGAAATGATAGATACCGGCACGCCATGCAATCTAACTATTTCTCTGATATACAATTCGGCATAATCCTCAGCTGAGAAGGTAGCCCTTACTGGCAGGAAATGAGCTGATTTTGTCAGCCTGTCCACTATTACCCAAATGGAATCATTTCCGCGTCTAGTACGGGGTAACCCTGTTACAAAATCCATGTTTATTACTTCACATTTCCACATAGGTATCATTATCTCCTGAGTCAAACCACCCGGTTTCTGGTGTTCTGCTTTCACCTGCTGACAATTAGCACATCTAGATACAAATTCAGCTATCTCAGTTTTCATACCTGGCCACCAGTAGATGTCTCTGATGTCGTGGTACATTTTCGTCGCCCCTGGGTGAAGGGAATAGCGAGCGTAGTGTACCTCATGCATGATCTGCCGACGAAGTCCTGCGACATTCGGGACACAAAGGCGGCCCTTACAATGTAGCACACCATCCTCGGTTATCTGAAAATCTGGCTCCTTACCCTTCTGAACTCTATCTCTGAGCTGGACTAAATCGGGATCCTCATACTGCCGTTCTTTTACCTCTGTAACTAACGATGACACTGCAGAATTCTGAATTACTGCTCCATTATTTTCTGTTTCTATTACTCGAACGGCTAGGCCAGCTAACTGATGAATTTCTTTAGCTAATTTCTGTTTCTCGGGTCGCAAATACGCCAAACTCCCCATTGACTTACGACTCAGGGCATCTGCTACCACATTAGCTTTTCCGGGGTGGTACAAAATATTCACATCATAGTCTTTCAACAACTCTAACCAGCGGCGTTGCCGCAGATTCAACTCCCTCTGGGTGAAAATGTACTGTAAACTTTTATGATCTGTATAAATATCAACATGGACGTCGTACAGATAATGCCTCCACATCTTCAAGGCATGAATTATTGCGGCCAATTCCAGGTCATGGGTAGGGTAATTCTTTTCGTGTTTTCTCAACTGTCTGGAGGCATATGCAATTACTCTACCATGCTGCATCAACACACAACCCAATCCGACACCTGACGCGTCGCAATAGACTGAATAACCTTCTGTGCCTTCCGGCAGTGCTAGTACTGGGGCGGAGGTTAACCTGTCTTTCAATTCCTGGAAACTCTGCTCGCATGCCTCCGTCCACTGAAACTTTGCCGCTTTCTGTGTCAATTTAGTTAAAGGTGCTGCAATGGTTGAGAATCCCTCAACGAATCTCCGATAATACCCTGCTAACCCCAGAAAACTACGAACTTCAGTCGGGCTAGTAGGCCTAAGCCATGACTTAACTGCTTCTATCTTCTGCTTATCTACCTGTATACCAGCGTCTGAGACAATATGCCCTAAAAAAGCCACTGAGTTAAGCCAGAATTCACACTTTGAAAACTTAGCATACAACTGGCGGTCCCTGAGAATCTGGAGTACTGTCCGCAAATGAGTCCGGTGATCTGCTTCAGAGCGAGAATACACCAGAATGTCATCAATGAATACTATCACGAACAAGTCCAGGAAAGGTCTGAAAATACTGTTCATCAGGTCCATAAAAACTGTTGGGGCGTTCGTTAGCCCGAAGGACATAACCAGAAATTCAAAATGCCCATATCGGGTCCTGAATGCTGTCTTAGGAATATCTCTTTCACGTACTCGAACCTGGTGGTATCCGGACCGCAAGTCAATCTTAGAAAAGTATCTGGCTCCCTGCAACTGATCAAATAAGTCATCAATTCTGGGGAGCGGATACTTGTTCTTTACTGTAACTTTGTTTAGCTGTCGATAATCTATGCACATTCGGAGCGAGCCATCTTTCTTTCTCACAAACAAGACTGGCGCACCCCATGGGGAAGTACTCGGCCTGATAAAACCTTTATCTAACAAGTCTTTCAACTTCTCCTTTAATTCTCTGAGTTCTGCAGGAGCCATATGATAAGGAGGTATTGATATTGGCTGAGTGCCTGGTAGCAAATCAATAGTGAAGTCTATTTTCCTTTCTGGGGGAATACCAGGTAACTCATCAGGAAATACATCTGGGAATTCATTTACCACTGGAACAGACTGGAGTGTCGGAGATTCTGCTTGGACATCCTGAACTCTGACAAGATGGTAAATGCACCCCTTAGATATCAACTTCCTCGCTCGAAGGTAGGAAATAAACCTACCTTTTGGCGTCGCGGTGCTGCCCTTCCACTCCCGTACTGCTTCCCCCGGGAAGTGGAATCGGACCGTTTTGGTCCAACATTCAACATTGGCAAAGCATGGCACTAACCAGTCCATACCCATTATGGCATCGAAGTCTATCATTTCTAACTCGACCAGATCTACTGTGGTCTGACGGTCAACAACCTCTACTGTACACCCGCGATAAATTTGACTAGCTGTGATAGAGTCACCGACGGGCGTAGATACTAAGAAGGGCTGCTGTAATGATTCTGGTACAATACTAAACTTCCGTGCCACAAATGGAGTAATATAGGACAAAGTAGACCCTGGATCAATTAGCACATAAGCAGGATGTGAGCAGATAGTTAACATACCTGTCACAACATCAGGCGATGCCTCTGAATCTCGCCTCCCCGGTAAGGCATATGTGCGGCTTGGACCCGCACCTGTACTGGAGGCCCCTGATCTGCCTCGACCCCTGCCTACTGAAACTGAGGGCCTACGCCCAGTCGAAGATGCTGTAGCTCGTGATCCTGTTGATGCCCTATCCTGTCTATCCCTGTCCTCTCGACCCCTGGCTGGGCAATCTTTCATCAAATGGCCTTCTTGGCCACAAATATAACATGCAGTGGAGCCATATCTGCATGCTCCAAAATGGCGTCGATTGCATATAGGGCAAAGTGGTAGAGTATACCTGATCTGCTCTGCCCTCCTCTGTGATGGTGAATCTGCCATCTGCGAGCCTCTACCAGTCCCTGACTGTCCCCTGCAGTCGGATCTACCCCCCTGTGACTGTGGCGGAGGCGGGGGCCTGGGCGGCCTGTCTAACATTCGGGGCCTGGGTCTTCCCCGGGCCTCTCCCTGTAATTCAACTGGCCTATCCCGGTGACGCTGTTCCTGATTAACCCTTCTGACCTCTCGTTGCCGCTACCTGATGCCCTCAATATTCTGAGCAAATGCCTGAATGCGAGCAATATCCATGTCCTCTCGCAGTGTAGCTGTGGTACAAATCTCAACATATTCTGGATTCAAGCCCGTAATGAAACGATGCACTCTGGATGCCATGGTATCAACGAAGGCCGGTGCATATCGGGCTAAATAATCAAACTGCAAAGAATATTCCCGAACACTCATGGCCCCCTGTTCTAGATGTAGGAACTGGTCTACCCGGGCCTGTCGAATCTCCCGCGGCAGATAATGATCCAGAAAGGCTCCTGAAAAGCTGGACCAGGTGGGAGGGGAAACATCTCTCCCTCGGGACCTTTCCCAACTTTCGTACCATAACACCGCAATATCCCGTAACCGGAATGCGGCCAACTCAACTGACTCGGTAGACGTGGCATGCATAACCCTGAAGATTCTCTGCATCTGATCCAGAAAATCTTGGGGGTCCTCTGTTCGGTCCGTACCTGTGAACTGTGGGGGATTCAGGGCTAAGAATTCTCGGACCCTCGAACTACCGGGCCCTCCTGATGATTCTGCAACTATGGATGGCATTGGCTGACGCTGAGCAGCCATCATCTATGCTAACAGAACTACATCACTCCTAACCTCTTGATCGGAAGGAGTCAATATAGGGGCTGCTGAAGGTAATGTCGCCCCAAGTGACTCCTGACGTGGTGGAGACTGCTGAGGAGGCTGAGGTGATGCCTCTGTAGTGCCCTCTGGTCGGGCTGTCTCCAAAGGAGGGTGAGGCATCCTGCTGGTGCCTTCCCCTGCTGCAACATCTAAGTTCCAACCTGTGATAGGATGGCGCTGGTCTGACATTATCTGCAACCAAAGAATATGGTAAGATTTTCAGGGAATCAACCCTATACTGTACCGCTCTATAGCACGACTGAATCGGAATAAAAGACAACCGTCCTATCATGCCTTGCAGCCTCCTACCCATAGTATGTGGTGCACAACACATCCATGGACAGGACTCTACTTAGCACGGCTTGCAGACTCCCTGGGATACGACCCGCTCTGATACCGAGTTTGTCACATCCCACCTTGGGGGGTATGACTGGCACCTGGTGCCCTACTAAGATCTGACCTGCTGAACTATTAAGCCTGGACGCATCTGGTACCTGGATGGCTCTAGCTCAATTTCTGGAAACAAAGGGCTATATAACGGCTGTAAATACAGCCCCCGGCCCATTGGCCTATAGCCTTCTGTACTTGTATTACAGCTGACCAGAAACAAGGTAATTCAGGGGAACCTATGCGGGCCGACAAGGCCACCATGCTGTCTAGTTATCTGTAACTCAATCATAACATACTGAAAAGCTACGTGACCGACAAGGTCACCACTACTGGCAAACTATGGCCCCACACGACCATTATAAAAGAAAGAAGGAGTAAAGGCAACTATACAACTGCACGGCCCCACACGACCGGCTCATCTGACCACAGGGAATATATACAGACTGCAAGCCTCTAAGAAGGATAATAGAAATGATCGGGACAGGGCCCCGACCTACCCGTACTATACAACAAAAGGAACTAAACTACACCTCTAGAAATTCAGTCTCCGGATGACAGGAGCTGAATATTTGACCGCTGATGGGGATCACGTGGTATCGCCTGCGCGTCTATAGGTACCTGCAGGCAAGTAATGCAGCGCCCCACTGGGCGTCAGTACCGCTGGTACTGAGTATGTAAAGCAAACTGAATACAGCTGAATACAAGTAATATAACTAAAAATTCTGAATAGTAGGAGATAACTGAATCTGTAAGAACTGAAGGGATATCTGAAATCAATAACATAACTGTCAAAACTGAAATAAGAAGGAGTAGATAACTGTCTGATGGTGTAGATCGTACCTGTTCTTAATCATACTGAAGGGAGTAGGAATCATACCTGGAGACGTATCATTCTACTACTAATCTGCTCGTATCTACTGTAATATAGCATAACATACATAACATAACATGGCATACACAACCTTGCCCGGCCCCCATAAGCCGGGAGGTACAATCAACACAGAATCTATACCCCTACCCCGGTCAACCCATCTCCTATACTGGCTGTAAGCATCCTGTCGGCCCCCTGGGTATGCACTTGGGCTCGCTGAGCCCCTGACTATAACTGTATCTGAGTCCGGAGGACTCCTGAATCTGCACCCGGGCGTATCCGCTCAACTGGGGTGTGTAAGGCCGATCAAGGCACAAATATGGGGAAAAACTGGCATCCCATCTTCGTCCCCTGGCGGGACGGCATGCCACTCCGTAGAGTGACGTATCCTCGTCCTCTGGTGGACGAGTCGACACAGCTATTAACCCTGGGCGGTCATGGATGCTAGGTAATCCAACCCCAAACAATACAACGGTCTCAACTGGTAATACTATCTGTGTATCTCACATGCTGAGGCTACTAGGGGTAAAGTATCATATATATTACATGCTGGGCTAATGATAGCAATCTGTACGTATTTAATACGTGCTGAGGCAGGTAAAGATGTATAAATATGAACATAGTCTCCTGTCGGGCTGTACTGAGCAAATGTTATATAAGGTAATGTTTCTGCTGAAAACTCTGTTGTTTACTAAGTTTCTGTATACACTATATGTTGGACTAGTAATAGAAATGTGTACATACTTAATACATGCTGAGGCTGGAAGTAATATATATGTATGTACGAATATAGTCTTCTGCCAGACTATACTGAGGCTAATGCTGAACATGATATAAACTTCCTGCTGAAACTATGCTGTATACTGATTTTCTATAGTAACATGAGTTACTATTCCTGACATACTTTCTAAACTTTACTTTAGTCTACTATTCTATGTCGGAAATGCTTTACGGATACTATACTACGCCGCGGGGTTTCAGCTGAACACAACAATATCTTAACGTAGCATATTACATCGCATACACTGAATATACTGGGCAATCTCTAACGCTTGCGTTAGAATCTATTTCATACCGTTAGGTTTCATACACATTACAACCCAATGTTTCTCACATCGTACCAACATTCATAATAACGCCATACTCGACTTCTGAACATTCTACTGGTCCGTAATTTATTACGCTATACTGATATTACTTAACTTGCCGAAGGAAACTAACTTTACATACCTTATCTTCGACTATTCGTCCGTCGGACGAGGTTCGGCCGGTACTTCAACTATTTTCTCCCAACTGCATTCATAAATACGTCAATCAATACTAAATACAACATTATTGTAAAGAGCGACGTTACTTTCGATTTAATTTATAGCCTAAACTTAGGCTTATCGAAAGACGGTCAAAAACTCGCTATTTTCCAGCGGCCCAGAAGGGAGAATTATTTACTTCTCAGCTAGGAACACATAGACATTAATTTAGAGCAATTCTACTTACTTTAGTTCGGCGGCTCGTCGATTCGTCGGCCGTATTTCGCAAAACTAACTCCGTAGAAATGCTCTCTGCTGCTAAATACCTTGGTATCTAGGATTAATTTGGGTTTGGGCAGCGTTTGGCAGAGTAATCGGACGAAAATATTTAATTTTTCTTCGTTTCTCTCTGTTCACAGCGTTTCTGGAAATTTTCATAAGTATTGAATGATTTCCAACCGAAGTGGGGGCTTTATATACTTGGGTCTGGACATGGGCAACGTGTCACGGAGCCATCGCGGAGGCCTCACCTCCGTGACACGCTGCCATCGCGGAGGGGCTCTGCCTCGGCTCCTCCCGCGATGGTTCGACAGGTTTCTCGTCCGATCTTTTCCCGGGCCTTTCCCTAGCACGTATGGCTTTCAAATATGCTTAACCAACGTGCGAATAGGTCATCTAAGTGCCGGGAATTCTACGGGGTATAACAATTTCGATCCTATATTCAAACATAATGGATCATTTTAGGTAAGATTTTAATTAAATTTTGTCAAAGTTACTTTTGTAAAAGATGAGGCAAAGTTAAATGATTTTTATGTAACAAATTAAAGAAAAGTGACTTTTGAGTAATAAACATAAAGTTGAATGACCATCCGTGATATTTACTCCCATATGCATCATCTATGTATGTGATTTAGTTAATGAGATCAACTAATCTTTATCTTATAAAACTACCACATGCATATTGATCTAACCGAATCACTAATATCCTAATTAGTAATTCAATGATCAAGAAATGATTTTAGATTAAGATATAAGAGACGCGACTCTCTCATTATTATGATCTCCGTCATGATGTCAAGTCTCAAAACTTAATCAAGGACCTTATCATATTAATCAAATAATTTAATAATAACTATAATAACAAATATTAGCTGCCTATAATTATATCAAATAATATTTACCAAAAATATGTTCAAAATCATTATATGTTAGATTGGATCTGGGGCATACACACTATATCGTAAACATTATTCTCATGTACAAACATAATTTGTGCAACAAATATTCTAATAACTTTTTTCAAGAAATGAAAGAAATTAACTAGGTATTTATGAAATATAATTAGAACAACTATCATCATAATTGTATAAATATTGCTTTAATTTTAAGTTCAAAATAAATTAAATATGTATCAACAATATTATATCAAATTAATAAAAATATAACTAATGGTCAAATCATGATTTATGAAACACAATACTATATATCTCGTCAATACTCATTTTTAAGTTGAGATAGTTTTAAAAAAAAAAAGTGACATGATCAGTAACGTATATAATGAAGGATGGTAAGTTGAACACTCTTTGTCAAAAAATTATATTATGTATATAAAAAAATATATAACGTATATAAATTAAAAATTATTTTTTATATATATATAATAAATCTTGAATACCCTTAATAAAATTTCTGACTTTACCACTGTACATGTTTATCATGACTCCTTTGGAAGTTCAAAAGAGGGAGGGGAGAATATTCAAATCTCCACTAACGAATGAGTATAAATATACATTCCTTCCCTTCTAAAACTAAGAATAAACATTTAAAAGTTAGATTAAAAATAATCGGATGACATATAAATTAAATGATATATGTTTTCAACATGTAAACATTTTCCTCGTGAAGTTAGAAAAAATTGTAATAATATTTCCCACTCTAAAACTTAATCAATAAGAAATATATTGCTAATTATTAGCATATGTGTGTGTATATATATATTAGTCTATAGTATGCTTTTCGCGCATGTTTTTCGTATTAATAAGAATAAATTTATAAAAACGATATAAATAATATTTTTAAAATGTGTTTATTTAATAATATAAGAATTTAGAAAGAAAATTATGAATTTCACATTGATAAATAATTATGTATAAGAGTTTGATCCAATCTAGTAGTTCTTTCTTCTGTATATTCTAATATTTGTTTCAATAAATAAAAACATCATAGAAATAGCTTTTGATTGAAAAGTAAAAAAATTATTTGCTTTTACATGGGAATTCAAAAGCATGCATTATATGATTATATATTAATATTTTCTATATATTTCAAATAAGGAAGAATTTAATACATAAAATTTAGTTAATTTTAGAATTCTAAATATTAGAAAATAATTAAATAACTATTTTTTTCAAGTGTGAACGCTATTTTAAAAAGGGTAAAATGATGAATGATATTTGGCTATGAGGCTTCGTACTTTAAATATTTAATAATAACTTAATTTTAAATTTTTTATTTTACCCTTTATAAGATAATTCCAACTTAATTTTCTTTCTCTTTCTCTTAATCTATGTATTTAGTCAAATACTTCACATAAATTGAAACAGAAAAAATAGTGTTGATTTAACTAAAAAGAGTGAATAACAAGAGTACTCGATTAATTGAAACAACTATGTTGTGTTTCCACTAAATTATTATTTTTATTATACAATTCTTTTTAAGAAGAAGAACAAGGAATTTACATATTAATACATACTTCAAATTAAACTCTTTAATTTATTTTTGTCGTATTTGAAACATCATGATGGATAATTAGTTAGTTTAATAAATAATAGATTGATATATAAGTTAACAGAATCGTAATTGATTTTAAAGTCTTAAATGTTAGGACTTTTAATATAGTTCAATAAGAAAAGATTTAAGGAGCAAAATTTTACACGATTTCATTCATGAAATCCTTTTCAGATTTCACTGTAAGATTATCTAAAATAAATTGTGCACAAGAGTTATAATTATAATAATTTATAATTTCATAAAAAAAAATATTTTATGAGATGAAAAGATTTCTTTATAACATGAATAGATGAAAGTTATGAATATATGAGCAAATGAAAAATATCAGGACAAATAACATAAAGTTTAAATCACATATAACATCAATATAAGAATTAATTGAAGGAGATAACATATTAGCAATATTAGATTCAACTAAAGGAGACAAGCTAACTTAAATTATTTTGAATTTGAACAACTTGATATGGCATAAAAGAAGATATATTAACAAGAAAAAATACAAGGTTGAAAATTGAATCAAATGTATTGACGTAGAAGAGTTGATGAATTAAATTATGCAATTATAAATTTTTATATAGAAGTGGAAGGATTTATAAATTAAAAAGAATTTTAAAATATAAAAATATTAGGACATTGCTATTAAAAGAGATAAAAAATTATCAAAAAATAAAAGAAAAATTCGTGAGTTGTACAAAAGGAAAAAGAATCAAAAAGGAAAAAAAAAGTAAAAGAACTAAAATAGTTTCCAAATCAAAAAGGAAAAAAAAGAACTCTCGTGGAAGTTTTTTTTTTTTTTAAATCTTTTTTAAAGTTTATAATGTAATTAGAATTATGTCACAAGTAGAAAATCTAATATAATAAAATAAGATTAAAAAAATTCGTGACTATTGAAAAGGAAAAAAAATCTTGGTGTAAATTTTTAACGTTTTCTATATTTACACAACAATATAGTTTGTGCCACAAGTAAAAAATTTAATACGACAAAATAAGGTGATGAAAATAATTTTAAATAATAATTATATAAAAATAATAAATGATAATTTTGTCTATTGCGATATCTTTTAATGAAGGGCAAAAAGTTCAATCAACTATTTCACTAAAAAGAGCATTGAGAATTTCGAGAATCTTTTCGAGCGTCTCTCTTCACGGGATGATTGAAAAGAAAGAAATATTTAATTCTTTTACTATAAAAAAATTTACATTGTATATCACCTAAAACAATAATATTATATTATCAAGTTCAGCCCATTTTTTAACTTCTTACCTAATTTAGCTCGACCATATAAATTGAAATTTACTTTTCATCTGTTAGTCCAACAATTCAAAATACTAATCTCTTCCTTCAATTTCATGTTTCATCCCCCAATTTCTGTTTGCCTCTCTTTTTTCTTCTTCTTCTTCTTTCTTCTTTTTGTTTCTTTTTGCTGCTTCTTCATTGTTCTTTTTTTTTTCTCTGTTTTTTCATTCTTATTTCTTTTCAGTTTTTCTGCTTTTTTTTTTCCTTCTTCTGTGTGGCTTTTTTTTTTTCTTCTTCTTTCATAATTTTTGTAATCAACTTCCTAGAGATTATGGTATAGAATTTTTTTTCTAAAAATATATATGTAAATATTTATAGGTGCGTCACTACAAAAATATATTCGCATATTACATTATTGATATTGAATGTATTTGATGTGATTATAAATTTTATATTTTGATACTTAAAAATTGATTGAGAGTGATACTCATTTTTATCATTACAAATTTAAACATTAATTGTTAGGTGAATTAAATTGAAAAATTCAAAACTCCATTGTTGGAGTTCTTAAAAGCTAAAAATTCACAAATGTGTTTTAAATTTATTGAAAATTTTAACAAATTGATGATTGTGATTCGTTGGTGGTGTCATTTCGAAGTTATTGTTAAAACTAGTGAGTTTGTCTGCGCTTCACGCAGTTTTTAAGAATCTCATCTTATATATGTAAAAAAGATTTTTCAAGATATTTAAATTATTTTTAATATACAAATTTATATAGATTAGACTTTGAGTCTTAATGTATTTTATTATTAACACATTATTTCTTTATTTTGGAGTCAATAATATCATACTTTTTATATGAAAGTTTTGATTTCTCTTGACAATTAAGTTTGCTAGCATCGGAGGTGAAGAATAATATTTTTCTCTTTTTCTAACTTGATTAATTCAAAGATATTTTTTCATTATTAATTTGTTAATTAATAATGTACAATGAGATCTCCATTTTTTAATATAATAATCACTTTCACTAAAAATAAATGAATATAAATAAATGAAGTAACAGAATCTAGAAAGAGCCAAAAAATAAATTATGCTAATTTCAAAAGGATGAAATGAAATTGAAAAACAAAATGCAGGAGAAAAAGAAATTAAGAACATTAATTAAGATTTTTAAAAAAAATTAAATTGAGACATCAGTCTCAAAACTTTAATTAAGAATTCTCTTAAATTGAAAGTGGATTTTGGGAATTTGAATGTAATTAATTATCTTCATATACAGTTAGAAATAAAAAAATAGATTAAGCAATTAAATTTTTTAAATAAACAAAAAATAAAATAAATGAATATAAAAATAATTATCCAGCTAAATAAAATTTAATAGAAAATAAAGGTATAGAAAATTCTTGCCATGCATGAATATGCTTGTCAGGTTGTGTGGATAAAATATTAAGATATGAAAACTCATTTTATTGAGATTAAATATATAGAGTAGTCATTCAAAGTGGAGTTATTAAAAAAATTAATAATAACTTTTTGGATTTCTGAAATCGAATTAGAGATGGAGAATAAAGAAGAGTAAAGGAGGGTGCCGTAATCAGAAAATTATAATTAAAGTGACTTTTAAACTTTTTAATACGATACATAGATAGGAAAATGTAAGGAAAATCTCAAAAATTTGAGAAAAAAAGATAAATATAAATGTTGGACGAGGTATCATATTATATTATTATTATATTATTTTATTGCATAATAAATAATCACTAAATTAATAACAATAACTTTTGGATTTTCTAAACTGAAAAAGAGATGAATAATTAAGAGAATATAATAAAAATAAGCTTTAGATTTTCTAATAAATCATAGAAATAGGAAAAATTATGAAAAATGTCAAAAATTTAAGAAAAAAGCTAAATGTCATTTTTAGCTTTATAGACATGCCACATCACCTCTTCTAAGCCTAACACACACACAGATATATATATATATATATATATATATATATATATATATATATATATATATATACATGTAACTTTTTCGTTATTACAATTAAAATAAATGTATAGATCTTGATTTTAAATTTATTTTATATTTGTTATTCTATCCAAGAAAATGAGAATTGTATATAAGTGTATAAGGTAAAACTTACATGGGCATAATTTGGTGCATCTACGTATTTAATTGGAAAAAAATAAGTATAGAGAAGAGAAAAATAAAAAGAAAATAAGACATATTTACTTGTTTGTTAGCCTCAACCTCAAGACTCTGCTTGAGTCATCTATGAGGAAAAAAAAAAAAAAAAGGATAAACGTATAAACAATTACCACTCATGAGAAGAAGTTGAGAAGATCAAATTTTCAAAAGTTTACAACCCAAAAATTTCAAAATTCTATAACAATACTAATTCATAAGAGTGATAATTACCTCCCAATTAACAAAATTAATAAGAAAAAAAAACAATTATGGAGATTTAGAGTGATACCAAGGCAATAAAATTGTTGTTGCAAAATGAGTATTTCATAAATATTGTTATTCTTATAGTTAAGTAATTCTTATCTTAAACAATCTCATTCGGGTCTGGATATTTAATTTTATCAAAAATTAGAGAATAATATTTTATTTTCTTGCTCTCAATTTTAAAATTTATTGTTTCTCCGCTCCATTTTCTTGACCCAGCATATCTAGTTATCTACACCTGCAAAAAGAGTTAAAAAATATTACTCTTACAACTTTTAAATTATGATTTTAATCACCTCACCTAAATTCAGAATTCAATTTTATCAAATGTTTTCAATTTTCTATCTTTCCTTCCATGCTCCAAAATCTGAAAGATTTGACAAAAAATATATATAAAAATAAATAAGAGTACAATTGAATATCTTATATGTTCCTTGCTTAGTAAAAATATGCAACTAATGAGTATAACTACTGTTATTATCAAACATACAAAAAAAAAAAAAAGAAAGCTAAAGAAGAATTGCTTATAACTTCTTATTATCAATTCATTTGCCTTCTTTATTTCTTCCTGATCATTGCATATAAGTTATAACTAAATCAAATAAATACCAAAAGCTCAAAAGAAGATTATGATGATAGAGAAGAGAAATAAAAAAAATACTTTACAATTAAAGTTATCTTCTCATCTCTCCGCAATACTCTAAAATAGTAAAATATAACTAAATTGTTATAGTTCTTGCACCTTTCTTTCAATTAAATCATCGCAAATCAGTGAATCACATTTACTATAGATTTGAGTGGGGCTTCAAAAAGCCACTACATATTTATAAGAATTTATAAACAAAGAGTTTCACGTTCATATTTCTATCTTTGCAAATTTTCAATGCATTATATGGGTGGATTAATTATTTTATAATAAATATTACAATAAGTGCATAATAGTTGCTAAAAGTAATATTAATAGGGAAGGGAAAAACACATTTGGTATTCATAAATTAAAAAAATAATTTTAAAATGAAAAAATAACTCAAAAAAATAAGAATGGAGGCCTTAGAAGCATGCCACATCATCATGCTTCTAAGCTCCTTATATATATATATATATATATATAGATAGATAGATAGATAGATAGATAGATAGATAGATTTGATGAAGAATTAAGTGTTGCTTCTTTAATTTCTTGATCCTTTTATTTTGTTGATTTGAAATGGTATTGCATAAAAAGGTGTAAACTAGTTATTCATAGTGGATTAATCGATAAATACTTTTTATACACTATTATATATTTTTGTACATTTTTATATAAAATTAATATATTGTCTATAGTGAATGTATAATGTTGTATAATATAGTATAACATTGTATATCGAATTTTTAAACATTATTGTAAAAGGAAAAAAGTAAATTTTTTGTATAATATTATATACTAATATATATTATAGTACCAAATTTATTTTGGGCGGTAGAATTGCAAAATAAGTTTTGAGCTATATTTTTAGAATGTAAATTTGATAATTATATATTTTTGTAATTTTTCCTTTACTATATTCTATTCCACTTTTTTGATAGAATGAATTATGCTTCCGAATGACCAAGTTATTATGAAATCAAAAATCGGTGCGCGCATACAAAAATATGATATCGTTGGTAGGATGAAAATATTATATCGCTAAGAAACGTACAAAAAATAAAAGCTAGTAATTCAGTGGAAGCAAAATATAAGCTTTCCACTAACCAATTCCATAATAAGTGCACAACACAAATTAATTAACCACAGTACCTTCCTATATTTGTCTTATTATCATCATTGAAAAAAAAAATATTAAACGGTTGTTTTATTACATTCATTGCCATGTTAGAGCTACTATTAAATACCAGACTACTTTAAATGATCCCTGTTTCTTTGAGAACGGGTTAAAAAGATCAATTTCAAATGCAGTTCTCATTTAAGTTTGAACGAATTACAAACAAATCAAAAATAAAATATGCACAACTTGTTCGATATAATAGGACCTTGTTAATCCTTGAACGAGTTTTAGTTGCAGCAAATCATTCTTTTATGAACGATTTATCCATTTTGATATTTTTCAAAAATAATTAACCTATTTAAAATCTTTGCTTAAGTTGTTGCTCTTTGGCCTCCAGACTTTTTAAAATTTTACTCATATACTAATTTTACCGGGTCAATGATTATTATGTCCATCCGTTTCATTTCTTTTTTATTTACTTCAATCGTTTCACCGCCCATTTTAACGAACCATAACTGACAACTTTTAGTTTGGTATGGGCTATATATATCTAAGAAAAGACACTATAAAGTTTTTTTTTTTTAAAAAAAAAGCTAAGATTAATGACATTTTGATATATTTTATATATTTTAAATTTACTTTTTATTTTTTATTTTTTTTAAAATTATCATGTCAAATTAAAATTAGATAAATTAACTAAAATTGAGTGAGTATTTCTATTCTATTATATAGAAAGAGCAAGAGATGGACGATCAAGGGAAAATCCATCATTTAGCTTAAGAATAAAAGAGATATGTAGCTTTTTCTCAACCTTTCCAAAAGACTCCATTCCTTCATCTTTTTGTTCCATCAATGGAGAAACATACACTCCTGTTCAAACTTCTCTTTTCTCCAAACTTTTAAAGCCTGCTCTTTAAAATTCATCTTCTCATCTGAGTATGCAATTTTAGGTCAGCTTTTGTTTTAATATTTGCCTAATCTATTTTTGGTTCCCTTTAGATTTTTCAATTTCATAACTTAAATTCATGGATACTGTGGTTATTGTTCTACCTAACCATTTCTTCATTGCTCTTCCGCATTCTTTCCTTCCTTTTGTTCGTCGCTATCGTCCTTAATTTTTTGTGTGATCTTCTTTTGCCTGGATTAATACTTCAATTAACTTTTATATATTAACTTCAATTAAAATATCTCAAATAGATTCTATAGATGCTCAGATTAGTCAAATGTAGTAAAAAAAAAATATTAATAGAGAACAAGAATATCTTATGAATTTTATGGGTGTGATTTATTATAATTTATTTTTATTTTTCTCTTATGCCATTATAGCAATTGGAGTGTTGGAACTGCCTTTTTAAGATATCAATTTGAGCTAAAGATCATACATTTTCACATTAAGAGCTTGACTATTCTCCTTAATATTCAACATGCTAGACACACGTAAAGCATATAATCTAATATACAATTCTAGAAATCAAAAGCAACATGTATCCTATATGTTTAAAAAGTATATTATTCTCACAGATCAAACCAAGGAAAATTTAGTTCAAACTGAAAGATAGAAGGGTTTTGTATAGTCAGACATATCCACAATGAAAATTTAAAATCAATATTATAGGAAAATAGAATACACCTAAATGACGGATCATGAAATATGGGAGTTATATTGTTCTTTTGTGTGAATTGAGAGCTATCATAGGATAGACAAAGTTCTTTTAAGATATAGAATAAGGTGGGAATGCATTTTATGTGTACTATCTATATAGATTCTTCTGTAGTGCAGGAATAATCTAATGCAAGAACATATTTGCATCGACCCAAATTAATAGTTTAATGACAACTATTGTCTACTATCATCCAACATAACTTGAAACTTTTATAGCAGTGTGCTCTCCCTATAAGTTAAAGTTTAGAGGATCAGTTTTTTTCTATTCAGGAATTTTTACAGATGGACAATGTTTTTCTCTGGTTGCCACATTTTATTCTTTAGAGTTTGTGTTAAGGTTGTGAACTTCTCTTCCTTTATCCTTGCTTTTCTCTCTTTTATGTTGTTTTACTATGTATTTGGTGATTAATTTAAATAGCTCATGGTATGTATAGCATATGCAAAAAACTATTTAGTTATTTATTGAAATCAGTGTCATGCCACTTGAACAACCGTTGCTTGGCTTTTAGAAGTTATTCATCTCTAATTTTTGAAATAAATCTGTGTTATGAATTTTTTTGGCTTTCTACCTGTAACAGACCTCAGATTTTGGAATGACGATTCGTTTGCAAATAGAGAGGTTTCAGGTCTGTTTGGAAATTCATGGTTAGCCACACGGACCGTCGAACAAAAACCGGCCTGTCAAAGGAACCGTGGAGTAGGTTTAGAGGTGGTCATTTCACTGGAAGGCTTACACGAAAGGGTCCATGGGCCGTCATCTTAGTAGGCAGCCCATCCTCTTATCTGCAGGGTATTTTCACAATCCAAATCGACGGACCATCGTCTAGGAGGACGTCCCGTCCTTCAATCATAGGATCCTTCCAGAGGCACGCCCAGATGTAGAACAAAAAGCACAGACCAATCGATGGTACGTCATCCTGAAGGACGGCCCGTCGACCTGGCTATCAAAGTTAGTAAGTTTTCCCTCCCAGAAAAGAATGGACCAGTTGACGGTCTATCGTATGATAGATGACCCATCAATCTGGCCTTCAAAGTCCAATAGTTTTTCCTCCGAGAATTCGACGACTCAAACGATGGACCGTCTTTCCAACCGTGAACTTCTTTTTCCCAACAATTATAAAAGATTTCCTAAGTCCTTTTCTGGTACTTTTTTGAAGTCCAGACTTGTTCTCTCAACCCTAGATGATGGAAACCTTCTCCAAAGGCTAGGTAAGTCTTCTCCTTCATTTCTAAGGTTGAATTAACAAATTCTAACCCTAAGAAATGGGTTCTAATGCACTTATTACTGCAAAACCCTATAAATCATTAAAAGGATAGTTCGTAAGGTCTCAAAGCTAGTTTTTCAGATTTCCTCCATCAAATATTGGAGTGTTTGAGGCATTTAAGGCTACTCATAGTGAGGAACTCCGTTCTTCCTCATGCCCTACATCTTTAGTTCAATTATAGAGAAGTAAGAGCCAGGACCTAATTCTATGAACTTGGTCTTTTTCCCTATAACTTGAGTATTCATTGTTGATTCCTCATTATCTAGTATATATTTTTATTCTCTTGATTATTGATTATGGTTCATGTCATTCTATTCCATGAACCCCAATTGCATGAAAAATTATATTTTGAAGACTTTGTATTATAAGATGTTGACACCCAATTTTGGCTCTCCACATTTTTGATTAATTATTTTAAATCTTCAGAAATTTTAAATGAAATAAAATAAATATTTGAATGGTCGAAAATAATTTTTTCTTACTATTTTGATGATGTTTTGTCATTTTTGTTTTTGAGGAAAATGATAAAATGTATATTTATTTTCTATAATATTTTTTAATATTTAAAGACCTTCAAAAAATAAAATAAAATAAAATGATTTTAAAAAATTCAACCAAATCAATTTTATATACATATATATTCATATATTTTTTCATGTTTTCGTGTTAAAATAAATATCTTTATTTAAATATGCATTTAAATTATTAATTTAAAGTCAATTATAATTTAAATACAAAATCGACCTATGTTTTTCCAAATAAATATTTTATTTATTTAAATTTGGAAGCTTAATTAATTAATCGATTAATAATTCATCTTGATTTGTATTCATAAGAGTGAAATGATTTTACAATTGAATTGATTTCAATTTTTTACTGATTAATGTTGTTCTATTAAGAAAGTAGCTAAAATTGAAATGATTTGGCTTTGTTTAAATTGCAATTTTAGCCACAACTTTGAGCCAAAATCAACTACATTTGCTCACTCCATGCCGTCTAATTTTAGCCCATTCATGCATGCCACGTAGGCACTACATGGATTGTGCTTCTTCACCTCCAATCGTAGCCATCTATTTTAATCTAAGGGCTCACATTATTTTCTCCTTTTTAATCTATTTTACACACACGGGCGCACACACACACACACACACACACATATATATAGTATCAATTTTCAGATCTTCTTCTTCTTCTTCTTCTTCTCCTCCTCCTCGTCCTCCTCGTCCTCCTTCTCCTCCTCCTCATAATCGTCATCATCATTATCATCATCGTTGTTGTCGTCGTTGTCGCGCCCCATTTTTCCTCGCGGAAAGCGGGACTCAACATGTGACAACTCTTTAGGGTTAAAAAGAGAAGAGTCGCCACCTAATAGATTAAGGTGCGTTAGGGTACCGTTCTACTAATTTTTGTTACCTAGGTTACCAGCGTCGGGCAAGGGCTTAAATTACCTCGAAAGGATGGTGTTAGGAACCTTTCGAGGTCCACAAATGTGGTTCCCGACCGGATTCATTAAAAGTGGAGGAATTATCTAAGTGAACAAATAAAATTAATTTAAACTAATATTATAATAATTAAACTAAATATTTAAAGACAAGCAAGTAGAAAGAAATTTAGGCAAAATAAACTCTAAAAGCAGTTTATCTTATTTTATTTTTTTGTTTAACAATACAAAAATTGTGGCAAATAAAATAAGTAAAAACATAAATAACAAAACAGAACAATTTATTAAAATCTACATAACAAACAAACAAATAAATATTTATTTTAATTATGGGGTCGAACCTCATAGAGGCGCCTACGAATCCCTTAAGGGAATAAGGCCGAACGTAGTTCTTTCAAAGAGGGGTTGTTTGTCCTAATGGGATCACCCCGTGCAACTTAAATAATATTTCGCAATCTGTTTAGATTGCTCGTATTATTCAGCGGGCACAGACTATCATTTTCCACTACCCGCTTAATTAATTTAATTGTTATTAAGCCTAAGCGATCTAAGTGAAAAGACTAACGCCTTAATATGTGTCTACCCGTCCCAATCCTAATGTCCAAGAGGCAATCGGACTACTAATTGGGTTTTTTGGGTCTAAAAATACCAGGGGGCTGTTAAAGGGTGATTAACGCCAAATAAATGAATATAGACAAACAACACATAAAGGTCTCATGTTGCCTCTATGCAAATAAAATCTATAAACCTGAATTCTAGACAAGTGTTAGTAAATCCTATGAACACGAGACACAAATATTGGATTCAGATATGCAGTATATAGGTACAAAAATGAGAGTAGAATTCCTGTCAGCAAAAATGTTAAATTTGAACCTATAGCCAATATTTTCGAATGATTACAAACAAAATTAGAATCACAATTTTTTTTTATTTGAACACAAAGATAATAGCATGACCACCAACGTTAACATTAACAAGTGAAAATATTTGAAATTGTGAACATGACCCTTATTAAATTAAAATATTAAGCATCTTCAACATTTTTTAAGAAAACTATATTTGGTAATAATGAATAAGTTTTAATCAAAATAATTAAAAATTTTAGTGAATCATCACATAAAATAAAAATGTTGATATTAAAGTCATTTGATCCTATAGGCCTGATATCTAAATGTTATCATATATTTACATGAAATAAATTTCTATAGGTATGATTCTATCAAAATAATTGCCTTTGTTATTCCTATAAACAGAGCTTCTAAGATTTAAATCCAAGATATTACGAGTTAAATTGCTTAGGTTCCGATAAGCATGATTTCTAATATATATTATTCCTATGGGCATGATTTCTAGGTGATATTAACGATAAAAGAAGTAAAGGAGAAACGTGCAATCCTAGCCCCCATAGATCCCCTTTTTTACTATTATTATAGCGTTATTACAATTTTTACAAGCTGACAAAAATAAGTAAATAAATAAATGCAACATGTTAAAGGAAAACAATATTGAACTAATTTATGGTCTTCTCTTTATCCCCCACTACTCTTCGATGGGTCCCGGAATAAAATGATACCTGTTTAAAGACTAAACAGACGATATGTATGCAGGGATACGAAAGAGTAGTGTGCAAACAAATAGTGGTATTGCAACATGAATAAATTCAAAGATTGATATTTTCCTAACATCTAATATATGATAAAACCAAACCAAACTACATGTTTAAATATAGTTTATGAATAGTTCAAATGATAAACGAATTTGCATAGTTAAAATGACTAACCTGTTGATAAGCTCATCACCCAAACCTCAACACATCAAGATCACAAGAATCTCACGGCTTCCGAGCAGTGCTTGTGTTGAGGCGGGCTAGAAGAAATAAAGAACTATCTAGGAAAGATGAGAGCGAAGGTATACTTAGGAACAAAGTAATTTTCAAGTTCTTAGGTTGTTCAAAGAATAGTAGATGAACCTGATAAAAAGTATCTCATGTTTGAATATAATCATAAGGAATGAATCCCTCTCCCCTTTGAAAGAAGGAGAGGACATGCTTATATAGTAGATAATCAATCCATTTGAGAAATAAAGCCGGAAAGAAAAAAAATGATTAATAAAATCAATCAAGGAATATTATAACATAATTGAAACAATTTAATCAAAGTGATTGATTTAATTTACCTTAAATGAAATATGCCAGATCAATCAACGGATATTATAACATAATTGAAGCAAATTAATCAAAGAGATTGATTTAATTTACCTTAAATGAAATATGCCAGATCAATCAAGAGATATTATAACATAATTGAAGCAATTTAATCAAAGAGATCGATTTAATTTACCTTAAATGAAATATACCAAATCAATCAAGGGCCAGAAAAAATCATCCAAACAAATCTTCCTTAAATAGAAGCACTTAAATGAGACCAATAATAAGTATATATTCACGTCACAGGATAAAATATGAAAATATATAATAGTTAAGAAAAGTTTGTCCGTGGTAAATGATAAAGATAATACGCTTATATCTTGTCAATGAATTATCCTAATTGAATTAAATAAAAGGGAAGAAAATTCTTTACCGTAATTGACGAATATTAATAAACGAAGATTTTAGTCATGAGAATCTTCTTTTAATTAATGCAGGTCGGCAAAATCTCTTTTACCCCAATTACAAGTATTTGAAAGAAATGAAAGAATTATTCTAATGGTAACTTTTACCTTCCATTAAATTAAAAATAAATTTCCTTAAACACCTTGAGCAAGAATAACTGTTGGACAAACTATATTAATCACTGATTCCTCCCTACTTAATCAGATTAACGCAGAATGATCAAAAGTTGCCATATTTAAATGAAAATTTTGCTGTCAAAATCAAAGTTACCATATAGGACAGACTTAGCTCACAACTGGAAAGGAAATCATCAATAATTAATGGAGAGATGTCCTAATTCAAGCCATAGCGGAAACATTGTCAAGTAGGGAAGAAACAAATATTTCAAACTAGTATTTGAGTCTACTAGTAACTGATGGATCAAAAAATCAAAACTAACAGGCCAGTTTAAGCTAATTTCTCATTTAAAAGAAAGAATGAATTACCTATTTCTATGCTTTGTAGAATCCTAACATAAGTAGAATAGAGTGTGCACGTATAAACCATGAATCATAATGGTTTTAAATCCTTTCAAACATCAAGTAAAATAGATCTATTTTAACATGCTAATCAAGGGAACAAAGAAATAAAACAAGAACAATTACAGCTAAAGACGTCAACAAACATAATTAACTTCAGATTTAATTTGGTGTAAAAAATAATAATAATAATAATAATAATAATAATAATAATAATTAAGAAAAAATGGCGTAGAGTAGTAAGAATGTTTAGCTTATCGAAAACATGGAAGAATTTATTATTTTTTGAAATGTAACTAGAGGTACGACATCTGGTTGTTCACGATAGTGGTGTTAAAGAGAAAGACGGAGCAGTGGCCGGATTCAGAGGTGCAGCGGATCTGGGTTTGGCCGTGGCTTGTCGGAAATGGTGGAAGTAGATGAGGCGGGGAAGAAAAGAAAGGTGCGGCGGCTGTCGTATTTTACTGGTGGTGGCCGGAGTTCATGCATTGACTGTGTCACGCCCCGCCCTGGGGGGTATGACTGGCACCTGGTGCCCTACTGGGACCTGAACTGCTAAACTGCTGAGCCTAAACACTTCTAGTGCCTGGCTGGCCCTAACTCTGGATTCAAGAAAACGACGGGCTATATAATGGCTGTAAATACAGCCTCCGGCTGACTAGGCCTATAGCCACCTGTACTATAACATCAGCTAACCAGAATCACATACATATAGGGGAACCTAAGAGGGCTGACAAGGCCACCATGCTGACTAGTTACTTTTGAATCAATATAACAGATGCTAAACAACTACGTGACCGACAAGGTCACCACTACTAACTGAATAAGAACTCACACGGCCAATATAAACAACTAAATAATCGCACATACCCACACGACTGGCACAACTAACCACAGGAAAATATATATAGATTGCAAGCCTCTAAGAATACTGATAAGATGGTCGGGACAGGGCCCCGACCTATCCATACTGTATAACAAAAGAAAAGGGATAAACCTCTAGCTATTTAGCTCCGGATGACTGGAGCTGATGACTCTGTGAGCTGGCTGGAATTACGAGGTATCGGCTCCCCGTCTATGAGTACCTGCAGGCAAGTAATGCAGTGCCCCAAATGGGCGTCAGTACCGCTGGTACTGAGTATGTAAAGCAACCACTGAAAAATATCTAAAAACAACAATACAACTGATGGAACTGAGATAGAAAGAAATAGACTAAACTGACTGAAAATGTAAAGCTAAGCATGTTCTCAATTATGTTGGAAGGAGTAGGAGTCATACCTGGAAATGTATCGCTCTACTGGCGATATACTCGTATCTAGCGTAACATGGCATAACATAACATAACATAACATAGCATACCACACACAAACCTTACCCGGCCCCCATAAGCCGGGAGGTACAATCAACACGCAATCTATACCCCTACCCCAGTCATCCCATCTCCTATAATAACTATAAGCATCCTGTCGATCCCCTGGGTATGCACTTGGGCTTGCTGAGCTCCTAACTATAACTGTACCTGAGTCCGGAGGACTCCTGAATCAACACCCCGGGCGTACCCGCTTGACGGGGGTGTATAAAGGCTGACCAAGGCACAATATGGAGAAAATCGGCATCCCATCTTCGTCCCCTGTGGGACGGCATGCCACTCCGTAGAGCGACGTATCCTCGCCCTCTGGCGGACGAGTCGATACAGCTATTAACCCTGGGGCGGTCATGAATGCTAGGTAATCCAACCCCAAGACAATACAGTGGTCTCAACTAGTAATACTAACTGCGTATACCACATGCTGAAGCTAGTGATGATAATGTATCTGTACATACTGTATGCTGAACTAGTGATAGTGATATGTATGTATTTAATACATGCTGAGACTGATATTGGTATATATATATAATCTTCTGTCATATTGTGCTGAGTCTAATGTTGAACAAGATATTGTTTTTCTGCTGGGAATCATACTGTATAACTGAGTTTCATAGTAACATGATTTACTATTTCTAACATGCTTTCTAAACTTCATTTTAATCTACCATTCTACTTCTGAGATACCTTAAAGATACTTATATTGCTTTACTAAGTTTCAACTGAACACGATAATATCCTAACATACTTTACTAAATCACATACTGGGCATGTTGTACAGTTCCTAACACTTTGTATTAGAATTTATATCGTGCTAGCAAGTTTCACGCTATACATAACATGATCCTTCCAGTATCGTACTAATATTCATACTAAACATAACACACGACTTCTGAAACATTCTACTGGCCTTTGAACTATTTTACTATACCGAGACTACTAACTTGCCGAGGAAACTAGCTTTACATACCTTCGCTTCTGATTTCCCAACTAACTGGCGTAACTCGGTCAGTATTTCCGCTATTTCTCCCAACTGCATCTATATATATATCAAGTAGGACTAAATACACTAATATTCTAAAAGAAGATAACACTTTTTAATATATATATATAGCCCAAACTTTGGCTTATCGAAAGACGGTCGAAAACTCGCTATTTCTCGGAAGTCCAGAAGGGAGAAATACTCACTTTAGGGATAGGAGTATATTGACACTAATTTGGAGCAATTCCACTTACCTTAGCTAGGTAGCACGATGATTCGCCGGCCAAATTTCACGAAACTAAATCCGTAGGAATGCTCCTTGCTACTTAATACCTCGGTCTCTGGAGTTAATTTGAGTTTGGATCGTGTTTGACGACGTAATTGGACGAATATTACTAAGGAACCTTCGTTCTCCCTGTTTTCTCTCGGCTTCTCTGGAAGTTTTTATGAATTATATCATTAAAACCGAAGTTGGAGGCTTATATACTTGGGCCTGGACAGGGCCTCCGTGACACAGAGCCAACGTGGAGGCCCTCCCTCCGTGGCACGTTGCCATCGCGGAGGGGTTCTGCCCCGGCTCCTTCCGCGATGGTTCGACGGATTTCTTATCCGGTCTTTCCCCCGGGCCTTTTCTTAGCATGTATGGCATTAAAAAACTCTTAACCAACATGCGAATAGGTTATCTACATGTCGAGAATTTACGGGGTGTAACAGTAGGGAGACGATGAGGGAGACGACGGGGAGGGGGAAAGGTGTGACTGCTCTGATTTTCTGTTGATAGCCGATAGGATTTTGGTCGGCGACGAGGAAGATGAAGAAGAAGAGAAGTTGGAGGGGGAGGTATGGAGGTGCGGCGATGGAGTTGTGTGAAAGTGAGAAGAAAGAGCAGAGGAAGGGTGTGATTTCAGCCAGAAGAGCGGAAAGAAAAGGGAGGAGAGGCGGCGCCGCTGCCGGAGAAAATGGAGAAAAAGGGAGGAGAAGAGAGAAAGGGAGATGGCGCTGCTGTTGGCTGCTGGCATTTGTGTGGTGCCGGTTTCCGGCAGAGCTTCAAAAAGAGAAGAAAAAAATGAGTGGAGAAGGGAGGGATGACTGGCAATGGAGAACCACGGTGGTCTCGTCGGCACCACGATAGAGAGGAGAGAAGAAGATGCGGCGGCTGGGATTTGAAGGGAGTTCCGGCGACTGGCAGTGGTGTTGTTTCGCCGGTGTTGTGGGTGTGGGTGTCCGGTGGTCGGCCGGACGGTGAGAGGGGAGAAAGAGGGAGAAGAGGAGAGGGCAAGGGGCGGCAGCTATCTTTTTTGTGGGGAAGAAAGTGGAAATTGTGTAGTAGGGTTTGGGGTAATTAGTTATTAAAGAAAATAGGGTAGGGTTATTATGGACAGTTAGATTAGATTATATGAACGACTAGGATTAAAAGTTATAAAGATGGGTTGGGTCGTCCGGATGGGTTATTGGGTTAGGAATTAATTTAGGCTGAAATTGAATTTAAATAATAGCCAAATTGATTAAAAGTGGCTAAAATTGACATAAATTGAATATAAAGTGGCCAGATTTGAAATAAATTGGATGAAATTGGATTTTAGCTGTTATTAAATTAATAAATATACTACACTTTAAATAATCTAATAAATATATAATAAAGTAATTTAAATTATGAAAAAAATTATATAAACATTATTATTAATATAAATAAATCCTAAATTCAAGTATACTTATGTAAATATCATATAATTAAATTATTATATTTATAACTAATTTAATGACTAGAAAACAAAATTAAGTTATCTAATATTATAAAAATCATATTATTAACATAAATAATTCATAAATTCGAGTAATATTATTAGTCAAATAAATTTATAAAATTTAGTAAAATTAGGTAAATAGTTTATTAAGTAAAGAATATATTTCAAAATAAGGGCGCATATTAATATGAAATATATTATATACGACATAATTATTTAATATCAAAAATTAAAATTAATATGATTCATATATATGTAACTTGAAATAATTTTCACAATATTATGATAATAAATTATTTTGTAAATATAAAAGTAAGTCGAATATTTATGTAAAATAAATACATAAATAAATAAATAAATATATAAGCAGCATATTAAGGTGTAGGGAGGTCAAAATTGGGTGTCAACAGTCGTCGTCATCATCATCATCATTATTATTAATATTTTATGCTTATTTATTTATTTATTTATTTTCTTTTTATCACAACCGTCTGATCTTAAGATCAGACAGTTCAAATTATTTTGACCCGCTTCAAGAACCCATAACCCAAATCGTATGCGCCTAAACACTACCAAAATTTCCAAAATCCTACCCCATCGTGCTAAACACACCTGTAAACTCTCCAGACCACTCCCTTCTCCACCGCCCCAAACCACCCTCCTTCTCCATCGCCTCCTCTCACCTCCTCCGGCGACCCGCGACCCTTCCCTCAGCCCTAGACCCGCGATCCCTCCCCTTTTCGAACCCCAGACCCCCGCGACCCTTACCCAATCTGTGAACCCTCTCCCCCTTTCAAAGACAGGTCTTCCCCTTCCCCCAAGACCCGAAAAATCTAGTCACAAGATCTCTGAAGTCCATCCTTCATATATTGTAGGCGCGGAAATAGTCATCTACAGTGAAACAAGGTACCTATTCCCTCCCTCTTTTTCAATTTCTTAATCATGTCCCCTGTCAAATTTTTTCTTCAAGGACTGAGGATTCAAAACTTGAATCCTCAAGTTCTGAAAGTTTCATCTTTTGAACCCCAATCTTCTCCTATAAAAGGAGAAGAAACTAAAGGTGAAAATGCATCCAAAAACCACTGAACCATCTAAAAAAAACGTTGAAATTTGTTTTAAAAAACACTAAAAAAAATTTCGGAAGAAGAAAACTGAAAAAAATTCAGAAATTATCCAAAAGAAGTCTGAAAATCGGTAAAACACTAGCCAAAATCTAAGAAATCATCCAAAATCAGCCGAAAAAAATATACAAACACGATACATTGCCAATAATCTTCTTTTACTCTTGTTCTTCCCTTTTTTTTTCTCTATGGACTTATCCGTTTGTCCTTCATTTGTTTGCATTCGGAGTTGGAGCCGCTAGCTTGAGATTCCACACTTCGATGGTTTCAATCGCTGCGCAACACAAGGTAAATTCTATCCCGACTTAATTATATTTTGTTTAGTTTTGTATTCATTGCTTATGTTTGGAATGGGCTGGTCATTCTGGTCGATCAAATATGATTGCAAAATGTGAGGCCAAACAGTTTATGTCATTTGGTTCTTTCTATATTTAGATATTTTTTTAAGGTATTTGCGACTCGTAATTTAGTGAAACCAACTCTGTAAGATTTAAATCTTAAGTATTGGTTAGTTTTCCATTATGAGATCCTTGCAATGTTATTTCGGATGTTTGAATATGGAAGTTGCGGTTAATAATGTCTCCAAATAGCTATACACTTGAATGAAAATTTTCAACTTCCAACTTTGTATGGAAGGGGAACTTTGAAGAAGGGCTCTTTGTTTGGCTTAAGTTTGTGTTAATCTAGTAAGATAATGTGAATGTTTGAGTTTAACTTAATCTAGTTGAATCTTTTACTTGCCATTAAACTATTTAAACTTAGTGATTTTTTTTCTTGTTTATTTTACTATTCTCAATTTATTCAAATTAATCTTATATGTTTGATTTGATTAGCCGAATTAGTTAGCTCTCGAAATAAATAATGTAATCGACAAGTGATTTGTGATTGTTTAGAGGTATATACTCAATGAGCCCTTGTTCAACAATATGGGGATTGACATAAAAAAGGTAGCAATATTGGCGAATATCTCTTTATAATGAAAGCTGCCCTGTTAACTTTAAACTAACTGTTTGGCTTTATATATTTTGAATTAGTGTTGAGTTCACACTCAATTAGCTTAGAAATTGATAATAATATGAGCAAACATGATTGTGTTTCCCATTCTTGAACACCCTTTAATTGCGAGCATGTCAATGTACTAAGTAGTAACCCGACTAAGATGATTAATGGTCCTAAACTAAGTTCACATATTATTTATTTTCTTTTTCTTTTTTTTTTCCTAATCTAATGTGCAGACTCTATTTGAAGTATATTTGTCTTTACCTCGCAAGTACTTATATGAGTTCATGTTTTCTAAATATTAGCTAATAGTTAAAGTAAAAGAATGTTACTATGAGCATGTTTTTCCTCTCTTTAAATTACCCCATTATTTCTTCGTTATACATTGAATGTTTGTATGTTAGAAAAAAAAACTTTGGCTAAAATAATTAATGAATAAGATATCAAATATGACTAAGGGATGTTGGTTAATTTTTTAGGGTGTTCTCTCTATTTTAGTTTTTTTTGCAGGATTTGGGTTTCAATAAGCATGCCTCCAAATTAATTTAGTTTTCTAGTTGCAAGTCTCTCCCTCCTTTGAAACAAACGTGACTTATTCAAAATAAAATGAAAGGTTATTTTGTTGTTTGGGGCTTGAGTTTTATGACTCGTCTTATGGTATGCTTATTTTGTTAGCTTGGGACTTGAATTTTTAAACTTGTCTTATAGTATGTATGCTATTTTGATTGACTTTGAGGAAATAGAAGCAACTAGAGAGATTTCGTTCACCTAGAAATTATTAACACCCTTCCTTGACTTTTGAAGGCTATTGTTGAGCCAACTCTTTTCTTTATGTGTTTTCTTGAATTAGTCAAATGATCTCTAATCCTTTATTATTTTCTTTTTTATGGCATCAACCGGAATTGAAGTTCTCTTTTCAAAACTCAATTTTGCCCTATAGGCCAATAACTGTCAGACCTTCGCAATGCTTGGAGTCAAATATTAAGAATTGAGTTCTTTTAGGAATCCAATTTTTAGTTTCCATCTTTCACGACTTTTTTTTTCATGTTTTTTTTTTCATTCACTAGTTTTATATATGTTGTGCGAATATATATAAATTTATAGCCTTGTAAAATTTTCACCCATCTCCTTTAACGTGTTAAGATTTTATCTATAAATTTTTTTTAAGGAGACTTGATTTTTCAAAAGAATAGATGAGCTTTTTTTTTAAAACTAATAATGTATTTTTAAATTAATTACGCGCTTCCTTTTTTTTTAAGGCAAACTACTGGAATAAAATAATTTGAAGCCTAAATATGCTAGTTCAAACGCTAGGCTCAAACAAAAAAGAAATCTGTTAAACAATGGGCTTTTGGCCCAAGTTTGTTCCAGGGGTAATTTGTTTGCAGGAAATTGGGCCCAAATAGTAAATCAACCATTATTTTGTCAATAATGGGCTGCAGAAAAAATATAAATATGTCTTGCAGATTGTTCAGCCCATTTCAAATTTCTTTTCTCTAAAGAATTAAGTATGAGGTATACATATATTATCTTACAAAACACTAAATTATTATATCATAATTTCCTTCTCATACATTATTTACACATGCATATTTATGTATTTACCATTTTACCCCGTTATATATGCATTTTTTATTTTTTTTATTTTCTAATCATGTGTTTGTAAATACTCGATTATATTATGCATCATATATAATTATTTTATTTGTCTATATGTCATGGACTAATTTTTCTCATAATTTATTTTCACATATTATACATTACTATTTATTCTTATATACTACATATATAATTTTACTCATACATACATATTTTTAATTATTATTATTATTATTATTATTATTATTATTATTACTCATATACTTACTTCTATTCATAAATACTTAATTTCACATGTCACATATCATATATAATTATTTTAATTATGTACATATCATAAATTAATTTTTCTCATATATATATATATAAACTTATTTCCACGTACATATGTACTACATATTGTTACACCCCGTAAGATGTTAGTGGCTAGTGCACATGCGCGTGGGCTTGTGATGAGCAATGAGAGCTTGATGCATGCGGAAAGATCCTCGTAGGTAGGACGGGTGAGGACATCGTCGAATGTACTAGTAGGGTTGGGGGAGGCCAGGCCGTGAGGGCCTACGCGAGGTGCCAACCCTGCCTACGCGATGGGCAGCGCGAGGTGCCGGCCTTGACTGCGCGTTGGCCAGCACGAGGTGCCCCCATGCCACCACCTTGTGCCTATATAGAGGCCCTCTTGTTGAATTTAAATCATTTCTCAAACTTTCCCTCAGCTAGAATAAGAGAGAAAACGTGGGTTTCGATTTATTTTCATCGAATTATGCTATCAAACTCCGTCCAAACGCAAATTAACTTCGAGTAACAAGTCTAGGCCTACGGAATCATCTCTGCGGAGTTATTTCTTAAAAATTTGCCCGGTACACCGGAACCCCACCGAGTAAAGGTTGTCAAAATTGCTCTAAATTGGATTCTAAACGGCCACATGCAATAGGTAAGCATTTCTCTCTTCTAAACTCTCAAGAAATTGTGGGTTTTCGGCCGAGTTAAATAGAGTTGAATTATAGTTATTATTATTATCGAAAGATATTGTTGTTTGCCGAATTTAGTATCGAAAATAACCCTATTCTCTCAGCGGAAGGGCTACAGTTGAGTGGAACCGCTGGTTATAGGTTGAAATTCATCAGTTAAATGAGAATCGGCATTCGAGGTATGTTAAGGCTTATCCCTTCGGCAAGTTATTCTCATCGTATAACGATACGACTTATGTTCTTGAATGGAGATAATGATCCTATATGTTGTAACTAGCTGTTGTCCGTAGATTATGATTATATATGTTTTGATTAGCTGCTGTCCGAAGACTATGATCATATAGGCTGTGGTTAGCTTCTAGAAAGCGTATTGAGAGTATATTGTAGTATCCCTCATCGGGAAAGAGTATGTTAAATGTGACTCACGCTAGGAGCGTCATAGGAACTCCCCTATTCTTCTGTTCCACAGTACTAGTAGAATCCTGATGTTTTTCTATCATCCCAAAGGCCTTAAAAGTTTATGGTTAGCTGTTGGGCCTGATCTAAGTTGGATAGCATCGGGCGTAGTCGGGCAATATAACTTTCAGTTTGACACTTATATTGCCAGTAAACCTCGCCCAGAGGCCTTTGGCGTACCTTGACACCTCCAGGGACAAAATTGCATAGGATGGTTTCACCCTAGAGTCAGCGGCACCAGGATTGCCCAGTGAAATAGGTGACAGCCTTCCATGTAGTTAGCCACTACCAGTGTCTATTAGTTACAGTCGACTTAATACTTGTCGTACCCATCACTAGGAAGTCATTCCAGTTATACAAGTCAGATAAACCCGTGGGTACCCCAAGGAGGGAACCTTATTAGTAGTTAGATGCGGGGCCAATGCCCCAGCCTACTCTTATAGATACTCAGGTATAGGTTGCTGCGAATGGCAAGGTCCAGGTAAACTTACCTACAAGATTAGAAGTTGCCAGAGAAGATATATGAAATTTGAACATACCAAGTTAGATCTAAGGGACTAGAATCATAGTAGTATAGTATTACCTTCAAGCTAAGAACGATAGTAAACCACCTGGGGAAGGTTAGGGGCTGACTGCTCAGGAGCATGTATGATTAAGTAGCAGCCCTACAGTTGTTCTAGGAAAAGAAACTAAGTAGTTGGTCATCCGCGACTTATGGTTCGCTTACGAGCTATCACTATTCTAGCATGACATTCAGAGTATCATTTAGACCACTCCAGATCTCGCCCTATCTGGTCTAGACCATTAGAGATCATGATCACTATCAGGATCCTCTGACCAAATATAGGCAGACGAGGTGTGCCTATTGGCAGCTATAGAGACTATTCTAGGGGCGAGTAGTGGTCGCGTTAGGCCTTAAGATCCAGATATGCCTTTTGAGTGGCTAGATTAAGATTAAGATGCAGTATATCGGTTGGTATTGACCCCACCTAGGATAGCCTTCCGTTGACCAACTTCAGTGTTGCTAACTATGTCATCGCCTACGGGGCTATTGATCGCTCAGAGGAGCTATATGATAATATCATTGCCTATGGGGCTATTGATCGCTTCAAGGAGCTATATGTTGTCCCAAGAGACTATATTCAGGCCCAAGGTCCATATTATAGTCCATCCTCGAATGGGCTTCTATTCTTATGCTGTATCGGCATCACTGACCCTCCATCGAGCCTTGTTTGCCCAGGGTGCAGTTACAGGATCCCACCGGGATCAGACACAGTTACAGGAGTCCAACGGGCTCATATGCGGACCCAGAAGCCAGGTAGGTTGGTTGTAGTACCAGTAGAATCATAAGAACCTAGATAGGGGTATATAGATTGGATTGTACTTGTCAGGGCTTATGGGGGCTCCGGTAGGTTATTTTTGTGTTATTTGAACCTTCGAGGCTTATGGGGGCCAAGTTAGGTTATTGTTTGTATACTTATTTTCTAGCTATAGCCTATGAATGTACAGTTGTACAGTTTCAACTCGTATATGTATAGTGATTTACTAGATGCAGGTTATGAATAAGAAAGTTTACAGGTTATATTTTGCCCCTTCTTGCTACTTACTTTCAGTCTTTATCAGCTTCTACTCAGTTTTCTAATTACTGCCATACATATTCGGTACATATTATACTGACGCCCAACTATGGGGTGCTGCATACTTGCCTGCAAGTTTAGACAGACAAATTGTGAGATCTCCTAGCAGCTATTCGGAGTCATCAGTTTGGCTAGCTCCTTTCGGAGTTGTCAGGTTAGAGGGTTATCTGTCTTTTATTTGTATAGCATTTGGGTAGGCTGAGGTCCTGTCCTGACCAATATTTTCACTCCTAGAGGCTTGCACACGATAGTATTTAGTTAGTTGGTTATTGTTGGCTGTGTGAGGTCCATGTATGTCTTATTTTATATGCTAGCTGTGTGGAGCCTAGTATAGCTGCCTGTTTTCATTTCCGTCATAACTAGACAACATGGTGGTCTTGTCGGCCTGCATAGGATCCCTATTATTGTTATGTTGGCTGAGTTATCTGTCTTCTGTTATAGGTGCTTCGTGGCCTTGTCGGCTCGAGACTGTATTTACACCCGAGATATAGCAGTTTGTTTTCTTGATCTTGAGTCGCTGGTAGGCACCAGAGGTGCCTATGCCTAGCCAGGTTAGCCTAGATCCCAATGTGGAATTAGGTGCCAGTCATGCCTCCTAAGGTGGGGCATGACACATATTATTTTATGCACACATACATAAAATATTTATAAGACATCATAATATACATCTAGTTATGCATATATATTTCACCACATACATATCATTTTTTCAACTTTATATAATTACATGTCCACTATTTTACAATTGTTTGACATACATTTTTATACTACATATATTTCACATATCATGAATATATTATATGTATATCATAATTTCTACATACCCATAACAACTTTTCACTAAAAAATAGTTTTAAATTATTTTACCACATTTTCTTCAATTTATTCAAACCACAACTTATCAATGTACATATACCCTATATATCACTCTCATATATCACATATATATTTTGTATACCTCATACAATTATTTTAAAATCCTTTTAACATATTTTTCTTTCACTCTTTTAACACTCTTTTTTAGTAGGTAATAATGAAATAAATACTTCACCTGATATATCTTAGATTAGATTAAGGATTATCTTCAGATAGGCTTCGAGGGATGCCTAACACCTTCCATTTGGAGTAAATAAAATCCTTACCCAAAATTTCAATGGTTTTTTCACAGATTAAAACAGAGTTTTACATTTCTACAAATGATTTTCCTAATTTTTTTTTTCTAAAACTTAGGTGGCGACTCTAAACCTTTTAAAATCAGGTAGAAGAGCCAGACATTGCAAATATATTTTGACCAGTTCAAAATGTGGGCACGACATAAGATATATGCGTTATTTCTATAACTAAAGTAACAACAGATTTCAGAGGGTTTTTATAAAAGTTTCAATCAGCTAACTCCGCTCATATTATGATTTTCAAAAATAAAGTTAAGTCTTGTTTTTGAAATGCAAATTTTTTAGCATAGAAGCTCACTAGTTTTATACAAATTTTAAGCATAGAAGCTCACCAGCAGAGCTCGGATTTGAGCGTAGAGGCTCACCAGAGTTTTAAACATCTACTTTGACTTTGAGCTTAAAAAGCTCTATAAAGATGTTTTAACTGTCTCAGATAGGCATACTTATATGAGCATAGTTTTAGGAGGATTATTTAGCACCATGATGGGTGAAGGATTCAGATAACCCAAATTTCAGAATTACGTAGCCAACATAGGTTAGGATTGTGTCGTTGGTTTGGGTGACTTCTCATACAACCCTTGGTAATGGATTAGTATGGATCCACAGTTCAGTTCGTCCTCTGTCCTGGAAATGCTTTGGACAACTCTTCCAACCAGGCTAGAAGTTGGACATCATGCGCTTATTCATGATGTATGTCGGTTAAGAGAAACTCCTAGCTATATATATAGAACTTATTTTGATGCATAACTTTAATTACATAACTGTTTATACAATATTTATACTTGTGTTTTATTGCATCATTCAAAGTTTAAGATTCAGTCAGTTAGTTCATTCAGTTTAGAGGTGGTTTCATTTAGCTATTTACAAGTCGTATATCCAAACGCACTGAACCCATTTGATGTTGCATCTTATTATGATGCAGATTTAGGTTTATAGGACTGGCAATAGATGTATCAGTAGGACATACTTCATCCAGCTTTGGTGAGGCCTTCTATTTCTCATAGGACTCTAGTTGTCTTTTGCTTTTTAGTAGATCTTACAGTAGCCGTGGGCATCTATAATATCCCGAAAGTTTCTAAGACTAGACCTGAGATTTGAAATGTGATCAGCAGAAAAATTTGGAGAATTGCTTCAGTACGACTCAACCTACGAGTTGTAGGTTAGTGGTATGAGTCATAGGAAGACCCGTGGTTCAGTTCAGAGATTTCTTTCTCAGACCACGAGTCCTTACTACGAGTCATAGTATGTGGGCATGACTCATGGTACGGATCATAACAAGTACTTAGGATTTTTCAGAAGTTGGTTGTACGCATGTTGGTACAACTCGTGATAGCTTGTTAGGGGTCATAGTAAGATTCGTGGAAATATTCAGAGGATTGGAGGTTTTGCACTTGGTTAGTACAGGAGGATACCACGAGTCGTAGGAGGATTGTACAACTCGTGGTACGAGTCGTGACAGCTGACATGATCATTTTTTCTTGTGAATTCATGAAGGGTATTTTCGTAAATCCTAAGCTATTAAGTCCTAAACTATATCGTTTTAAGCTCTAAAAAGAGGGTCTTAAGGGAGTTTAACCTATTCTAATTCATTCAACTCCCATGCATGCAAGATTAGGATTTTCCTATTGAAGATTAAGCTTAAACCCTTTAATTCCTTCTCCAAAGAAAAGTGTAGATTCAACTCACCCAGGTATGTAGGGCTATGAATGAGATTTCCTTTTACGCTCATGCTCAAAATTATCCTTAATTCCATGAATTCAAGTTCTAGATCAAGTTCATGATCTTATGGGGTTTTAACCCAATTTTATGAAATTCTCCATAAATTATTTATGGGTCAATTTCCTTCATGTTTCAAAGTATATTTTAAGATCCATAAGAAGATTTTATACCTATTTTGATTATAAATTCATGATGTCAAGTTTTAGAAAATTATGCCCAATTATGCAAATTTTATGGAAAGTCAAGTTTATGATTTATGAATTCAAATATGATGAAATATCTAGCATGATTGAATATTTAAAAATTGCCCATGTATGAATTCATTGAATTTTCTTATGAAGTCTATTTAAAGTAAGCATGATTTTAAGATTTGGGCAAGCCCACATAAGTTAACTGTCATACCCCGCCTTGGGGGGTATGACTGGCACCTGGTGCCCTACTGGGACCTGAACTGCTGGATTGCTAAGCCTGGGCACATCTGGTGCCTGGCTGGCTCTAACTCATATTTCTGGAAACAAAGGGCTATATAACGGCTGAAAACACAGCCCCCGGCCCATTGGCCTATAGCCTCCTGTACCTGTACTAACAGCTGACCAGAAACACATCAATTCAGGGAAACCTATGCGGGCCGACAAGGCTACCATGCTGTCTAGTTATCTGTAATTCAATCATGAAGTACTAAAAAGCTATGTGACCGGCAAGGTCACCACTACTGTCAAACTATGGCCCCACACGACCATCATAATAGAAAGAAAGAGTTCTAACAGCTATACAACTGCACGACCTCACACGACCGGCTCATCTGACCACAGGGAATATATACAGACTGCAAGCCTCTAGGAATAGCAATAGAAATGATCAGGACAGGGCCCCGACCTACCCGTACTGCACAACAAAAGAAAACAAAATACACCTCTGGAATTTAGACTCCGGATGACAGGAGCTGAATACTCAATAGCTGCCTGGAATCACGAGGGATCGCCTCCTCGTCTATGAGTACCTGCAGGCAAGTAATGCAGCGCCCCTCTGGGCGTCAGTACCACTAGTACTGAGTATGAAAAGCAACTGAAGTAATACAACTGAAGACAACTGAATATAGATAGTATAACTAGCATTTCTGTATAGCAGGAGATAGCTGAATCTGAAGAAGCTGATATAAACTGACTCAAGCTTTCTGTACTGATAAGGCAGAGGCGTACCTGTAGACGCGATGGCCTGCTGTCTAGTAGCTAGTATATAATATATAGAGCATATAAATAGATATACAAGTAGCAAACAAAAGCCAATACCAACCCCCATAAGCCGGATGGCGCCAAGCAAGCAAACAATCTATATACCCCTACCTGGGTCAAAACCAACCAAAAATAAGTCACACCACTCATCTGATAACTGTGAGCTCCTCCTACCGGCCCCCTTGGGTACGTAGCTCAGGCCTTGGCCTCTGACAATAAACTGTGTCTGAGTCCGAAGACTCCTGCCTCTGGGCGCAAGTGCACACGGGGTGTGTAATAAAAACTGCCCCTGGGTGCAAGCACGCAACAGGGTAATTTTATAAAAATTTGTATCTGAGTCTGCCCCCGGCCACAAGCGCACACAGAGTGTTCTGCCCCTGTAAACAGGGTGGACTGGCTCTGCGCAGAGTAAACCGAACTACCCCTGCAAGCAGGGTGGCCTGGACCGTATTATCATGGTGGTCGGCCATCATCGTCCTCTAGGCGGACGACATCGCCCAGCTGGTGGCGGTATCTGAATCTGATATCAGCACAGCTATAACCCAGGGGCGGTGGGGATGCTAAACGGGTGCCCACATGCCACAACAAGTCTCAACAAACAAATAGCACATAGAAATAGCAAGCATGTATAACTGAAAAGACTATCTGGAATCTAACTTCTTATTCTGATCTGTTTCTATACTGAACTGATTCTTTATTGATTATACTGATTCTGAAATCTCTGTTTAACTGTATGGCTAATCTGTAGCCAAGATACTATCTGTTTGAATGACTAATCTGTAGTCATAACTGTCTGTCTATCTGATATTTCTTTATTGACTTTTATTATGAAAATCTGTTTCTTTTATTCTACTACATGCTTGCTAATCACGTAATAGGCTATACTGAATCTGAAATACTAACTTTCCCTCGGGCGCATACTTTTCTAACTTTCAGACTGAATACGATATAACAACGCAAACTAGGTTTGCTGAACTTTGCACAATACTTAACATTCAACTCCGGGAATTCTACTACGGAGTCTATTGTACTATACAGGGCTAAAACTACTAACTTGCCAAAGGAACTAGCTTTACATACCTTATCCTTGAATTATTCGTCCGTCGGACGAGGCTCGGCCGGTACTTTAACTGTTCTCTCCCAACTGCATTCATAAATATGTCAATCAATACTAAATACAACTTTATTTCAAAAGGCAACGTCACTTTCGATATAGTTTATAGCCTAAACTTAGGCTTATCGAAAGACAGCCAGAAACTCACTATTTTTCAGAGGTCCAGAAGGGAGAAATATTCACTTCACAACTAGGAACACATAGACACTAGTTTAGAGCAATTCCACTTACCTTAGCTCGGTGGCTCGACGATTCGTCGGCCGTATTTTATGAAACTGAATCCGTAGGAATGCTCTCTGCTGCTAAATACCTCCGTATCTGGAGTTAATTTGAGTTTGGGCAGCGTAATCGAACGATAATTTATATTCCCTCTCCGGCTTCCTCTGTTTTGCTGCGCTTTCTGGAAATTATATGAATGATAAATGAATTTCAACCGAAGTGGGGCTTATATACTTGGGCCTGAACCTGGGCAATGTGTCGCGGAGCCATCGCGGAGGCCTCACCTCCGTGACACGCTGCCATCACGGAGGGGCCCTGCCTCGGCTCCTCCCGCGATGGTTCGACGGGTTTCTCGTCCGATCTTTTTCCCGGCCTTTCTCTAGCACGTATGGCCTTCAAATATACTTAACCAACGTGTGAGTAGGTCATCTAGGTTTCCGAGAATTCTACGGGGTATAACATTCTCCCCCCCTTAAGAACATTCGTCCTCGAATGTATACTGCCATCTAGAGGACTACTTAACTTACTTGTTTAGAAAATATTTTGGCAGAGTTTCCCCTGTAATATGGACAATACCAAAAACCTAAAATGTAGAAAAGTCCAATACAGGTACTGTACACAATACTGTAGGATTTACTGGATGGTTACGTATCAATTTTTCTCATTTATACACATACAACCATAAGATACCACATAAGCAATAATACGGACATACCTGTCGCCTGACTAGGCCTGGAATAAGTGAGGATATCTGGTCCTCATATTTTCCTCTACTTCTCGAGTCATCCCCTCTCGGTTCTTGTTACGTCTCAATACCTTGATAGACGTAATATTTTTAGTCCTCAATCTGCGAATTTGTCTGTTTAAGATAGTTATTGGGACCTCTTCATAGGCCAACTCTTTTTTTTTGTAACCTATCAACCCCAATTTTTCTGTGCCGCACATATGCATATGATTTCTGGCGGCTCTGTGCAGTCAATAAGCATTCTTTGGATAAGCTTTACCTTTTTCTTTGACTGCTGAACAATGTTTGGGCCAACCAACACTGATTCTCTGATTTCAAACACCGTCCGGTGATCTGCATTTTTGCTCGTATAATGCCTCAAAAGGCGCCATCTGGATGGCTGAATGATAGCTATTATTATAGGCAAATTCAACTAACGGTAAATGCTCACTTTGTCTACTACCGAAATCGCTCAGCCTGCTCATCTGTCTAAGGGTGGAACGCTGTGCTCAAGTTAATCTGCGTTCCCAAACCCTTTTGAAACGACTGCCAGAATCTAGCTGTGAATTGTGCTCCCCTATCTGAAATGATGGATACCGGCACTCCATGCAACCTAACTATTCCTCTGATGTATAACTCGGCATAATCCTCAGCTGAGAAGGTAGCCCCTACTGGTAGGAAATGAGCTGATTTTGTCAGCCTGTCAACTATTATCCAAATGGAATCATGTCTGTGTCTGGTACGGGGTAATCCTGCCACAAAATCCACATACACTGCTTCCCATTTCTAGAGAGGCGCAGCTATGTCCTGAATTAACCCACCTGGTTTCTGATGTTCTGCTTTCGCCTGTTGGCAGTTAGGACACTGGGCTACCAGTAGTTCTCTTTAATGTCATGGTACCTCTTTGTCGTATCGGGATGAAGAGGATAGCAGGCGTAATGCGCCTCGCTCATAAACTGCTGGCGATGCCCCAAAATATCTGGAGCACAAATGCAGCCTTTATATCGCCACATTTCATTCCCGGTTATCTGAAAATATGTCATTTCTCCTTACTGAACCTTGTGTTTAAGTTGAACCCGGCTAGGGTCTCCACACTGTCATTCCTCTACTTCCACCATTAACGACAATGCTGCGATATTCTGTATTATCGTTCTGTTATCCTTTATTTCTGCTATGTGAACGGATAAACCGGCTAACTAGTGAAATTCTCAGGTCTATTCTCGTCGTTCAGGCGGCAAGTGTGCCAACTCCCCATAGATTTACGGCTAAGGGCATCTGCTACCATATTAGCCCTTCTTGGGTGATACAAAATTTTCACTCTTTAAGGCATAAACTACTGCAGCTAACTCCAGGTCGTGGGTAAGATAATTCTCTTCACATTTCTTCAACTGCCTGAAAGCATAAGCTATTACCTTACCACGCTGTATCAACCCTCTATACCTCCTGGCGATACTAACACTGGAGCTGATGTTAACCTGGCTTTTAACTCTTGGAAGTTCTGCTCACATGCCTCAGCCTACTGGAACTTTACTGTCTCCTGTGTCAATTTAGTCAGAGGTGCTGCTAAAGTGGAAAATCCTTCCACAAACCCTCTTCAATACCCGGCTAACCGCAGGGATTGCGTACTTCGATTGGAGTGGTAGGTCAGACTATGTCTTCTCTACTTCAATTTTCTGTGTATCTATCTGTACACCAGCCTCCGACACAATGTGACCAAAAAGGCTACTGAACTCAACCAAAATTAACATTTACAAATTTGACATATAACTGACGGTCATACTGGTTTATTATACCGGAGAATCTGACAAGTAGTCTACCAGTATAGCTTAGAGCTTATCTGGCCTTTTGACCGCATGCTAAGGCTACTTGTTGCTAAGGTAACCTTGAACGACTATCTGCACACCATGCGCCCATATCTGATCAGGGGGTCCTGATATTGACCATGACCTCTAATGATCTGGCTGCATAACCTTAAATAACTAAATAGTCGAGTTGAATGACCTGAATGTGGCAGTAGTCTAACAATGCTCTAATCGTTCTACTTGAGTGCTTATAGTTCATGCATAACCGCAGACTTGTGGGCATCTAATTGCTCTGTTATCTTGCTTAAACCACTGTAATGCTGGACTCAAACTTACTCCCAGGCGATCAATCTCTGGATCTTCACGGGGAGTCTACTGATCCCCTGGTCTTAATAAACACCGTGCTAGCAGGGTACTATCAATTTCTTACGCCTTGTGTGTATCCACTTGGATTTATACTGCTATTCTGGGGAATTCTCGGTCTTATGGGCTATTATGTAAATAATGGCCTTCTACTAGGGCTCTGTATCTGAATATCTTACGAAACCCAGCTGAAGTACTAATCTGTCACTGACTATTGATGTGGACCCTTCCTTGGGGTACCCACGGGTATTCTGACTGGGGCAGCCGGCTGACTTATGGGGTGTTTCATATAATAATTGCTAGGTTGACTAAGGCCGGCTCTCACTTACAAGGCTGGGAAAATGATGTACGACCACTTAACATACCAGAAAAATTCTGGTTCCGGCATATACGATAATGCTATTGATTTTTTTTTTAAAGATGCTTCCCTGCTAATATAAGCGCCAGCTAGTCATTAGACCATCTAACTGTGCTCTTATCATCTATCCATCTGATTCAGGCCATTAACTCTAGTAAGCTTCCAGAGCCTAGATCTGGCAGCAACACATGAATCCATTAACTTATTAACTGAGAACTGAGACAGTTCCTATGACTTCATACGTAATTCACACTTAATCTGCCCCTTCCCTTCTCCTTTTCTTTCTTTCTTCTCCCTCTTTCTTATATTTTTTTTTGGCAAGGGGGTGTCCTGCAATACAATTTGTATATGCTTTCTATTACTAATCAGCATCTGTGATTGTAACCCTTATAGGCAGCCGCTCACAACATATTTATTATGTGTATACATATATATCACTCGCTACGTACAATATGTATTGAATTCTGCGGTAATTCATAATCTCTGACATGCTCTGCTGAGTCTCATACCGTACATGATACACCGCTTCTACGGCCTAATACTATCTCTTGCCCTGACTTATCATTTCATTGTATTGTCACCCCATTCTGAGAGTAACAAACATAAACACCTTAGTTATTGTCTGCTGTTTGAAATTCCGCCACTCTTGCGATGTGGGGTCAACGTTCGAATCTTGTGGCCTTACTTGGCTTATATTAAGAGCCCATAACTGTCTGCTGGGCCTTAGCTCTAGGCTACACTAGATTAGAATTGCTGTATCGGTAACTTTTTAACTTTTCCATAGCGGACATACTGCGGTATTCTGAACCGCAATCCTACTGTCAGCCCAAAGCTTAATCCTTAAAATGATACTCTATTAATCTGGGGGGGGGGGGGGTAACCCTGATTTCCCCATCAAATCTGGCATTCCTGCTTCTTCCCTTCATCTTACTTAAACTGAACTCTGGGGTTCAAGGTACCTGCTCTTCATTGTTAACAGGATTGCTGGTCCAGTATCAGTTCATACTTCCCCTGACTTGCAGTCAGACCTATCTGACTCACATGACCCCTCACCCTTTCGATATCACAACTGGATCATAACTATAATCTTACCGGTATATCTTGCTATCTGTTAGCATATATGGCGGACTTGGCCCTTTTTCTGACTCAAACTCGACTATTATTAGGCATTCATCACTAGCAGGTCTGTTACCCCTACTTCGGGTAGGCTAACAGTCTTACTTTCTTTACTAGCTTGTTATTATAAGGGTCTGCCCAGTCTACGTAATCATAAGGGCTCTTTATACCTTCTAATACTTACTAGGATCAATCAACCCATCTTTACTTACTGCTTGATTTGGCAACCCCATCTCAAGTCTTATGCCCCTTTACTATACTGGCATCAAAACCAAGGGGTGGGAATAGCCCTTTTCTTATTGCAACAAGCAAAAGCATTTGACTGTACCATATCCGAAAAGAGGTATTTGGGATTCCTGCATTTCCCTCTCTTTTTCATACTTACCTGGTGGTCTGACCTTGTCTATAATCTTAATCAGATCTTATATAACTAATAAGTAAATCAACTCATATGTACATTATACTTCTGACTTCCTATTTTGACATTATCAACGTATACTGGGAATAGTGCCAATAAAGGTATCACGCTGGGAGGTCTCTGATACCTCCTCCTGCTGCTGTAGCTATCATGTAACTGACTATATCTCTGATCTTCTACCTGTGATAGGGTAATGCTGATCTGCCTTTGTATCTGTAATCAAAGAATACGGTAAGTTCTCAGGGACTCAACCCTATATTGTACCGCTCTAAAGCACGACTGACTGAGAAGGAAGGGTAACCATCATATCATGCCTCGCAGCCTCCTGCCTATAGTATGTGGTGCACAACACATCCATAGACAAGACTCTACTTAGCACGACTTGCAGACTCCCTGGGACACGACCTGCTCTGATACCAAGTTTGTCACACCCCGCCTTGGGGGGTATGACTGGCACCTGGTGCCCTACTGGGACCTGAACTGCTGGATTGCTAAGCCTGGGCACATCTGGTGCCTGGCTAGCTCTAACTCATATTTCTGGAAACAAAGGGCTATATAACGGCTGTAAACACAGCCCCTGGCCCATTGGCCTATAGCCTCCTATACCTGTACTAACAGCTGACTAGAAACACATCAATTCAGGGAAACCTATGCGGGCTGACAAGGCCACCATGCTGTCTAGTTATCTGTAATTCAATCATGAAGTACTAAAAAGATATGTGACTGGCAAGGTCACCACTACTGTCAAACAATGGCCCCACACGGCCATCATAATAGAAAGAAAGAGTTCTAACAGCTATACAACTGCACGGTGTCACACGACCGGCTCATCTGACCACAGGGAATATATACAGACTGCAAGCCTCTAGGAATAGCAATAGAAATGATCGGGACAGGGCCCCGACCTACCCGTACTGTACAACAAAAGAAAAAAATACACCTCTGGAATTCAGACTCCGGATGACAGGAGCTGAATACTCAATAGCTGGCTGGAATCACGAGGGATCGCCTCCTCGTCTATGAGTACCTGTAGGCAAGTAATGCAGCGCCCCTCTGGGCGTCAGTACCACTGGTACTGAGTATGCAAAGAAACTGAAGTAATACAACTGAAGACAACTGAATATAGATAGCGTAACTAGCATTTCTGTATAGCAGGAGATAGCTGAATCTGAAGAAGCTGATATAAACTGACTCAAGCTTTCTGTACTGATAAGGCAGAGGCGTACCTGTAGACGCGACGGCCTGCTGTCTAGTAGCTAGTATATAATATATAGAGCACATAAATAGATATACAAGTAGCAAACAAAAGCCAATACCAACCCCCATAAGCCGGATGGCGCCAAGCAAGCAAACAATCTATATACCCCTACCCGGGTCAAAACCAACCAAAAATAAGTCACACCACTCATCTGATAACTGTGAGCTCCTCCTACCGGCCCCCTTGGGTACGTAGCTCAGGCCTTGGCCTCTGACAATAAACTGTGTCTGAGTCCGAAGACTCCTGCCTCTGGGCGCAAGTGCACACGGGGTGTGTAATAAAAACTGCCCCTGGGTGCAAGTACGCAACAGGGTAATTTTATAAAAATATGTATCTGAGTTTGCCCCCGGCCACAAGCGCACACAGAGTGTTCTGCCCCTGTAAACAGGGTGGACTGGCTCTGCGCAGAGTAAACCGAACTACCCCTACAAGCAGGGTGGTCTGGACCGTATTATCATGGTGGTCGGCCATCATCGTCCTCTAGGCGGACGGCATCACGCAGCTGGTGGCGGTATCTGAATCTGATATCGACACAGCTATAACCCAGGGGCGGTGGGGATGCTAAAAGGGTGCCCACATGCCACAACAAGTCTCAACAAACAAATAGCACATAGAAATAGCAAGCATGTATAACTGAAAAGACTATATGGAATCTAACTTCTTATTCTGATCTGTTTCTATACTGAACTTATTCTTTACTGATTATACTGATTCTGAAATCTCTGTTTAACTGTATGGCTAATCTGTAGCCAAGATACTGTCTGTTTGAATGGCTAATCTGTAGTCATAACTGTCTGTCTATCTGATCTTTCTTTATGGACTTTTATTATGAAAATCTATTTCTTTTATTCTACTACATGCTTGCTAATCACGTAATAGGCTATACTGAACCTGAAATATTAACTTGCCCTCGGGCGCATACTTTTCTAACTTTCAGACTGAATACGATATAACAACGCAAACTAGGTTTACTGAACTTTGCACAATACTTAACATTCAACTCCGGGAATTCTACTACGGAGTCTATCGTACTATACAGGGCTAAAACTACTAACTTGCCAAAGGAACTAGCTTTACATACCTTATCCTTGAATTATTCATCCGTCGGACGAGGCTCGGCCGGTACTTTAACTGTTCTCTCCCAACTGCATTCATAAATATGTCAATCAATACTAAATACAACTTTATTTCAAAAGGCAACGTCACTTTTGATATAGTTTATAGCCTAAACTTAGGCTTATCGAAAGACGGCCAGAAACTCGCTATTTTTCAGAGGTCCAAAAGGGAGAAATATTCACTTCACAACTAGGAACACATAGACACTAGTTTAGAGCAATTCCACTTACCTTAGCTCGGTGGCTCGACGATTCGTCGGCCGTATTTTACGAAACTGAATCTGTAGGAATGCTCTCTGCTGCTAAATACCTCCGTATCTGGAGTTAATTTGAGTTTGGGCAGCGTTTGGCAGCGTAATCGAACGGAATAATTTATATTCCCTCTTCGACTTCCTCTATTTTGCTGCGCTTTCTGGGAATTATATGAATGATAAATGAATTTCAACCGAAGTGGGGCTTATATACTCGGGCCTGAACCTGGGCAACGTGTCACGGAGCCATCGCGGAGGCCTCACCTCCGTGACACGCTGCCATCGCGGAGGGGCTCTGCCTCGGCTCCTCCCGCGATGGTTCGACGGGTTTCTCGTCCGATCTTTTTCCCGGCCTTTCTCTAGCACGTATGGCCTTCAAATATACTTAACCAATGTGCGAGTAGGTCATCTAGGTGCCGGGAATTCTACGGGGTATAACATTAACTATGTTTCATGATTTAGCCAAGGCTAGCAAGATTTGTTGATATATATGTTTGGGAGTCAAGACTCCCCAATATTTAGATTCAACCTATGTTTTGAGAATATATTTATATGAGCATTATATATTTTTTGGGAGTAGTTTCTAGCACCAAGTAGGCTAGGGGTTCCAAGGTTCCCTAGTCTCATAAACTATGTGCCGACATAGGAATATATTCTGGGACCTCTCAAGAGAGCGTTTCCCCCGTTCAAAGGCACACCGTGATATCACACCTTACTTATACTTTGCCCTGCAAGGCTTAGGATGACCCTCCGACACGTGGGCAAAACGTGGGATCATCATGCACTCATACATGATGATTGGCGGTTAAGACGAGTATCCTATTGTTCCTCATGATTTCAGTTATGCATGTTTATGACTTATGATATTATGTTTTTAGCAGGTTTGACCCAATGATCAGTTTATAAACTTTTACTAATGATTTCAGTTATGGCAAGCCATATGATGTTATTTTCAGCTTTGGGTCATTCTATTCATATATGAAATTTAGCTTATAATTATATGTGATTTTGGATATCAACATGCAGTCCTTACACCCATGATCTTATGATTTATGTTTATATGCATAATTTCAGTTCATACTTACTCAGTATGTTTCACTTACCTTACATACTCAGTACATTCCATGTTCTGACCATATACTCTATGTTGTATAATTTCATGATGCAAGTGTAGACGATCGACTCAGTTTCGCCATTAGTCAGTTCCCGTAGCTTAGTTCAGTTTCTATTGTTGGTGAATCCTCATCCTTCAAGGACCTCCAATTGGTTGAGTTATGTTATTTTCAATTTCAGACTTTAGTGAGTTAGTTGGGGGTGTTGTCCCATGAACTCGTCAGATAGTTTAGAGGCTTATCAGACAATATGTAGAATTTCAGCTTTGTCAGTGTTGACTCTGTATGGTTGATATGTGTTTAGACTTATGCTTATTCATGTTTTTAGTTATCATCTTTCGCTTGAAGTATGTGCCATAGTTATCATGTTCATGCTATAGGTCGACTTGGAGCCATTCGCAGTTCTAGGTTCCGTGTCTTGGTTCGAACCTATATTCAGGTCGTGAAAAACTTAGTATTAGAGCAAAGGTTTAGAGTATCCTAGGGTGTCTGAAAGACACATTGAGTAGAGTCTTTTTTATGGGTATAAAGCGTTCCACACTTATGGGGGAGAGACTACAAGACGTTTTAGAAAATTTTCCTTCTTTCATGATCTATGTCGTGCGATGAAGTATCTCTCTATCCTTCCAACTCATGCTATATGAATTTGCAGAATCATGCCTCTACATTGGGTAATTGGTAGAGGAAATAGAAATGGAAATGGCTATCAAAATGGTAATGGAGATGGGCACTAACAAGCCCCGCCAGCACCAGCAAGTCCTTTTCCCGAGTAGGTCTCTCATGCTAAGTTTAGAGCAGCTTTTTAGATGTTGGCACAGGCTTTGACCGCTATGGTCAACCAGTAGGCGGTGGCCCATGTGCCGCAGAATGGGAACGCAGCGGCGGCTTGAGTTTAGGATTTTCTCAAGATGAATCCACCTGAGTTCCTTGGGTCAAGAGTGGATGAGGACCCGTATGAGTTTCTTAAAGAGATATAAGAAGATTACCTAGATTATGGGGGTGACGGAAGAAGAGAGCGCAGACTTAACCTCCTACCAGCTGAAGGGGGTTGCTTATATTTGGTACCGTTAGTGGAGGAACGATGGAGCAGTAGGCACATTTCTTGTGAGCTGAGATGAGTTTATAACTGCCTTTTTAGACAGATTCTTCCCTAAGGAGTTGAGGTAGGAAAAGGCTAGGGAGTTCGCCAACTTGAGGTAGAACAATAGAACTGTGTAAGAGTACGCCTTGGAGTTCACTCAGCTTTCCAAGTATGCACCGGATATGGTTGCGGATCAAAGAGCTTATATGAACAGATTTGTGTATGGAATATCAGATTCGTTGGTCAAAGAGTCTAGGACCGCAATGCTGAATAGTGACCTAGAATTCTCTCGATTGGTTATATACGCCTAGTTGATAGAGGTGGTTCAGATGAAGGATAGGGAGATAGAGGCCAAGAATTCCAGGACAGACAACTTTGGATTTTCCCATCAAAGGTCCAGTGGTGGACATCATCAGCATTCCCACCAGAGACCATCAGCCCCAGTGCCGTCATCAGCCAGTGTGCCATCCAGATTTAGGCGTGAACAAAGGGGAAGGACATCAGGCTCCATAGGATAGGGGAGAAGATCAGGAGAGCCCAACGTGCCAGTTTACAGCAAGTGTAGCAGGAAGCATCCCGGAGAGTGCCTAACGGGGTGAGGTGCGTGTTTCAGGTGTGGGAAGCCTAGACATCTGCTCAAAGACTGCCCTTCATCCAGACAGGGCCATAGTAGAGGCCATGACTCAACCACCAGTTCAGCAGCTCCACCAGCATTCTCAGCTCAGTAGGGTGCATCTACTAATGCAGGTGGTGGTCAGCGTCAGAATAGATTTTATGCCCTCTTATCTTGTTAGGAGCAAGAAGTCTCTCCAGATGTGGTCATTGGAAAGTTACAAGTATTTCATCTTGATATGTATGCCTTGTTAGATCCTAGAACTACTTTATCTTTTGTGACTCCTTATGTTGCTACTAATTTTGGAGTCAGTCCCGAGATCCTAACTGAACCCTTCTCAGTCTCTACTCCAGTTGGTGACTCAATTATAGCTCGACGGTTATATAGAAATTGCCCTGTTACAGTCCTTTAGAAAGTCACCTTAGCAGATCTAGTAGAGTTAGATATGAATAATTTTGATGTTACCTTTGGTATGGATTGGTTGCACGCGTGATATGCCTTAGTGAATTGTAGAACCCATATGGTAGAATTCTGATTTCTGGATGAGCCAGTCCTAGAATGGAAGGGTAGTTCAGTTCTGCTTGTAGGTCGCTTTGTTTCCTACCTTAAGGCCAGAAAGATGATTTCCAAGGGTTGCATGTACCATCTAGGTTGAGTTAAGGATGCTACGTCTTAGACTCCGACTCTTTAGTCTGTCCCTGTAGTATGTGAGTATCTAGAGGTTTTCCGGGATGATCTACCAGGACTCCTTCCCGAGTGAGAGATTGACTTTGATAGTGACCTTCTTCTCGATATGTATCCTATATCTATTCCTTCTTACAGAATGGATCCAGCTGAGCTAAAGGAGTTGAACGAGCGATTGAAGAATCTTCTAGATAAGGCCTTCATCAGACTTAGCAAGTCCCCGTAGGGTGCACCAGTTCTCTTTGTTCGAAAGAAGGATGGGTCTCTTCATATGTGCATTAACTATCGGCAGTTGAACAAGATTATGATCAAGAACAAGTATTTCCTCCCTAGAATTAATGACTTGTTTGACCAACTTCAGGGTGCTACGTGCTTTTCAAAGATAGACCTAAGATCCGGATATCATAAGCTCATAGTAAGAGAGAGTGACGCTCCAAAGACAGCTTCAGGACTCAGTACGGTCACTATGAGTTCGTAGTTATGTATTTTGGAATAAAGAATACCTCTACAGCTTTTATGGATTTGATGAACAGGGTGTGTTCAAGTCATATTTGGATATGTTCGTGATTGTCTTCATAGATGATATTCTCATATACTCTCGGAGTGAGAAGGAGCATACAACTCATTTGAGGATTGTGCTACAGACTCTCAAGGATCACTAGCTGTTTTCTAAATTTGGAAAGTGTGAGTTTTGGTTGGACTCAATAGCATTTTATGGGCCATGTAGTATCAAGCGAGGGTCTGCAGGTGGACTCTCAAAAGATAGAAACGGTGAATAGTTGTCCTAAACCAGTTAATCTTTTGGATATCAGAAGCTTTTTGTGTTTAACTAGCTATTATAGGAGATTTGTTGAAGGATTTTCATCCATTGCATCATCGTTTACTAAATTAACTCTAAAGAAAGTCAAATTTCAGTGGTCAGGTGCCTGTGAGAAGAGTTTTCAGGAGTTAAGGACTCAACTCACTTCAGCCCCAACTTTGACCCTACCCGAGGGTATAGATGGATTCATTGTGTATTGTGATGCCTCTGGGGTTGGTCTTGAATGTGTATTGATGCAGCATAGTAAGGTCATTGCGTATGCCTCTAGATAGCTTAAGACTTATGAGAAGAATTATCTAACGCATGACCTAGAGTTGGCAGCCGTGGTTTTCCCATTGAAGATTTGGAGACACTACTTGTATGGAGTGTATGTGAATATGTTTATGGATCACAAGAGTCTACAGTATGTGTTCATCCAGAAGGACCTGAATTTACGACAAAGGAGATGTTTAGAGCTGCTCAAGGACTATGACATGAGTGTCCTTTATCATTCGAGAAAGACCAATATAGTGGTATATTCCCTTAACAGACTATCCATGGAGAGTGTTTCTCCTGTAGAGGATGGGAGAAAGGAGTTAGTAAAGGATGTCCATAGGCTTGCTCGTTTAGGGGTTCGCCTTGTTGATTCGACAGATAGTGGTGTGATTGTTCAAAATGGTTTAGAATCTTCTTTGGTGACTGAGATTAAGGTCAAGAAAGATGAGGATCCTATCTTGGTGAAGTTTCAAGAAGCGATTCAAAATCAGAAGGTAGAGGTATTTCTCTCAAAGGGGAGATGGTGTGCTTCGGCATCATGGTCGTTTATGTGTTCCGAGTGTCGATGATTTGAGAGAACTTATGTTGCATGAGGCTCATGGTTCCCAATATTCTATACATCCAGGTTCCATCAAGCTGTACCATAACCTATGGGAAATCTATTGGTGGAATGGCATGAAGAAGGACATAGCAGAGTTTGTGGCTAAGTGTTTAAATTGTCAACAAGTGAAGGTGGAGCATCAGAGACCTGGAGGTATGCTACAAGACATTAGTATCCCCACCTGGAATTAGGAAGAGATCAATATAGACTTCATCACAGGGTTGCCTCGCACTCGCTGACAACATGACTCTATTTGGGTGGTGGTAGACAAATTGACAAGAGCAGCCCATTTTTTACCGATTGAAACTACCGATTCAGCTGAGGACTATGCTAGATTTATACCCGAGATTTGGTTAGGTTGCACGGTATTCCCTTGTCCATCATTTCAAAATGAGGTACTTAGTTTACCTCTTAGTTTTGGAGATTGTTTTAGAAAGGACTTAGTACTCAGGTCAAGCTCAACACAACTTTTCACCCACAGACAGATGGTCAGGCCGAGCGGACCATTTAAAATCTTGAGGATATATTGAGAGCATGTGTGATTGATTTCAAAGGCAGTTGGGACAATCACTTACCTTTTATTGAGTTTGCTTATAACAACGGTTACCATTCTAGCATTCAGATGGATCTGTTTGAGGCTCTTTATGGGTGGAGGTATAGATCTTCTACTGATTGGTTTGAGGTAGGTGAAGCTACATTGATAGGGCCAAATTCAGTTTATGAGGCTACGGATAAAGTTCATCTCATAAAGGAAAGGCTAAAAACAACTCAGAGTCGTCAAAAGTCATATGTGGATGTTAGGCGGAGAGAACTCGAGTTTGAAATTGATGATTGGTATTCTTGAAGGTGTTTCCCATGAAGGGAGTGATGAGGTTCAAAAATAAAGGGAAGCTTAGTCCCCGATATATTGGCCCATACAGGGTTTTGAGACGTGTTGACAAGGTGACCTATGAGTTAGAGTTGCCAGCGGAGTTGGCGTCAATGCATCCAGTTTTCCATATATCATTATTGAAGAAGTGCATTAGTGACCCGGCTTTGGTTGTTATGTTGGAGAGCATAGGTGTGAAGTATAGCCTTACCTATAAGGAGGGACCAGTTGAGATCCTTGATCATCAGGTTTGGAAGTTGAGGAACAAAGAAGTAGTTTCAGTAAAACTCTTGTGGAGGAATCATCTCATTGAGGGAGATACATGGGAAGCCGAAGCAAATATGATGACTAAATACCCTCATTTATTTCCTTCCAGCTCCATTCCATCATGAGGTATTAGTTCCCTCCCTAATACCCTATTCAGTTTTATGTCGAGTTCGTGTCTCTCAGAACCTTTCATGTTTTAGCATGTATGTATGATTCATGAACTCAGTCCAGTCATGTATCTTAGTCTGGAGTCAGCCACTCCGTCAGTTTTCAGCTTTAGATGTTCCGTACATAGGATTGCAGTTTCTTTTCCCAACCTTCTAGTATGTTTATCCCACATTCGAGGACGAATGTTCCCAAGGGGAAGACCGAAAGTTCCTAAGACTAGATCCGATATTTGAAATGTGATCATAAGAAAACGTTGGAGAGCTACTTCTATATGACTCAACCTATGAGTCATACGTTGGTGGTATGAGTCATAGGAATACCCGTGGTTCATTTCAGAGATTTCTTTCCCACGCCACGAATCGTAGTGTGTGGGTATGACTCGTAACAAGTACTTGGAATTTTTCAGATGTTGGTTGTACGAGTGTTGGTATGCCTCGTGATAGCATGTTATGGGTTGTCGTAGGATTTGTGTAAATATTCAGAGGATTGGAGGTTTTGGACTTGGCCAGTACGGTAGGATACTATGAGTCCTAGGAGGATTGTACAAGTCGTGACAGTTGACAAGATCAGTTTTTCCTGCGAATTTATTAAGGATATTTTTGTAAATCCTAAGTTCCTAAACCCTAAACTATGTTGTTTTAAGCTCTAAAAAGAGGGTTTTAAGGTAGTTTAACCTATTTTAATTCATTCAATTCCCATGCATACAAGATTTGAACTTCCCTATTGAAGATCAAGATTAAACCTTTCAATTTCTTCTCTAAATCTCTTGGGCTTCCAAAAACAAGTGTAAATTCAACTCACCTAGGTATGTAGGGCTATGAATGAGAGTTCCTTTCACTCTCATGCTCAAAATTCTCCTCAATTCCATGAATTCAAGTTCTAGATCAAATTCATGATCTTATCGGGTTTTAACCCTATTTTATAAAATTCTCTATAAATTATTTATGGGTCAATTTCCTTCATATTTCAAAGTATGTTTTAAGATCCATGGGAAGATTTTATACCTATTTTTATTATAAATTCATGATTTCAAGTTTTAGAAAATTATGTCCAATTATGCAAGTTTCATGAAAAGTCAAGTTTATAATTTATTAATTCAAGTATGATGAAATATCTAGCATGTTTGATTGTTTACAAATTACCCATGTATGAATTCATGAATTTTCTTATGAAGTCTATTTCAAGTATGCATGATTTTAAGATATGGGCAAGCCCACACAAGCTAAGTATGTTTTATGATTTAGCCAAGGCTGGCAAGATTTGTTGATATATATGTTTGGGAGTCAAGACTCCCCAATATTTAGGTTTAAGCTATGTTTTGAGAATATAATTACATAAGCATTATGCATGTTTTGGGAGTAGTGTCTAGCACCTATTAGACTAGAAATTCCAAGATTCCTTGATCTCATAAACTATACACCAAAGTAGGAATATATTCTAGGACGTCTCAAGAGAGCGTTATCCCACCTAAGGGAAAACCGTGATATCATGCCTTATTTATCCTTCACCCTGGCAAGGCTTAGGATGACCCTACTCCACGTGGGCAAGACGTGGATCATCATGCGCTCATACATGGTGGTTGTCGGTTAAGACGAGTCTCGTATTGTTCCTCATGATTTCAGTTATGCATGTTTATGACTTATGATATTATATTTTCAGCAATTTTGACCCAATGATCAGTTTGTAAACTTTTACTGATGATTTCATTTATGGCAAGTCATATGATTTTACTTTCATCTTTGGTTCATTCTATTCAGATATGAAATTCATTTTATGACTATATGTGATTTCAGATATCAATATGCAGTCCTTACTCCCATGATTTTATGATTTATGTTTATATGCATGATTTCAGTTCATACTTACTCATAATGTTTTACTTACCTTACATACTCACTACATTTCAAGTATTGACCACATACTCTATGCTGTATCGTTTCATGATACAGATGCAGAGAATCAAACTCAGTTCCGCCGTTAGTTTGTTCCCGCAGCTTAGTTTAGTTTCTCTTATTGGTGAGTCCTCATCCTTCGAGGACCTTCAGTTGTTTTCGTTATGTTATTTTCAGTTTCAAACTTTAGCGAGCTAGTTGGGGGTGTTGTCCCATCAGGTCATCAAATAGTTTAGAGGCTTATCCGATAATATGTAGAATTTCAGCTTTGTCTATATTGACTCTGTATGGTTGATATGTGTTCTGACTTGTGCTTATTCATGTTTTCAGTTATCAGCTTTCGCTTGAAGTATGTGCTGTAGTTATCATATTCATGCCATGGGTCGACTTAAAGTCGTTCATGGTTCTAAGTCCCGTGTCTCAGTTTGAACCTATGTTTGGTCATGACAGAACTTATCCCGGCACCCATCCTTTAAATTCAGAGGCTTCATAGACTAGTTAGAGAGTTGATGTTATTGATATTACTTATTATCATTATTTTCAATTGCAGTAATTTGATTTTATCTTTTCTTAAATGAACTTATTGCAGTTATTGCTTACGCATTTTTCGATCTTCTCAGTTAGTATTAAGCCAGGACAAGGGTTCGCTTGGACCATTAGTGATCTAATTGCCGGCCATAACCAGGGTGTAGGTTCAGAGCGTGATAAATTTGGTATCAGAGCTTAGAGTTCAAGAGTCCTGGGATGTCTATGAAGTTGCATCTAGTAGAGTCCTTCTTATAAGTGTGAAGCGTGCCACATCTATAATAGGGAGACTATAGGGCGTTAGTAAATACCTCCTTTATTTCATACTCTAGCTTTTGCGATAGAGTTTAACTCTATAAAAATTTCCTCCTAACTTGTGCATTCACGCATTTCAGATCATGTCTCCTAAGTGTACCGCAAGTCAAAGGAACACTTATAGAGAGCTGAGATTTCCACTGGGAATAACACAACCAATCTACCTCCACAGACAAGGATGCAGACTGAAAATGGCGCATGCTCGTCAGTCCAGGATACGAGTGTTGAAGCTCAGAATGTGCCGCCTAATAATGTGAGAGTTCAAAGGCACCCGAGCCTCTGCCTCCCTATGTTGGCTCTTCAGAGACAGAGTTTAGAGGGGCCATCCAGATGCTCATTTAGTTGGTTGCTGCTTAATTAGGCCGTTAGGGCTCGGCACCCGCCAGTTCCAGCTCTCACAATTTGTCAGGAGAATTGTTAAAGAATTCCTTAAGATGAACCTGCCGGTGTTTACGAGGTCTAAGGATGATTGGGACCCCTAGAATTTTATTGATGAAATCTAGAAAATCTTGAGAGCAATGCATGAAACCAAAATAGAAGGAGTTGAATTTGCTTCTTATCAGCTCAAGGATGTTGCAAATGAATGGTATGATCAGTAGAATTAAAGCCGCGTAAGGATGCAGCTTCAGTAGTCTGGGATAGTTTCGAGGATGCGTTCTTGAAACTTTTCTTCCCTCAGGATTTGAGAGAGGCTAAGATATAAGAGTTTGTGAACTTGAAGCAAGGCACCATGAGCGTGAAGGAGTATGGTCTTAACTCACCCACTTATCTAGGTATGCTCAGGAGATGGTGCCAAATATAAGATCTACAATGAGGAAGTTTGTGTTTGGTTTAGTGATCTTGGGCAAAATGGCATGCCCAAGTGATACTTTATAACTTAATTTTCGTCTTGTGTATCTACTTATTTATATACATTCTCATGTAATTTTATGTAGATGTGAATATATATACTAACAAACATGATTAGTTCTTGTTTTTTTATGTTTAAAATGAATTTGAGGAACTAATCTATGATTTGGTGAAATGGAGGAATGGAATCGGAAGCAAAATGCGAAAGTCGGCAAGGAGGACACGCGAAACAACCCACCTGCGCGACAGCAACGTGCCACGGCAAGCCAGGCTGCGCGACAAGGGCGTGTCACGGCCCCTAACACTCTGCACAAGCAGCGTGCCACGCTGCCATCGCGACAAGGGGTTGCCTGGCGGGTGTTTTATGCAAATTCCAGATTGCTTCCGCGGTTCCTCCGTGTCACGGAGGTAAATTGATGCGACCACCTCCGTGCCACGAAGCTATTCCATGCCGGGCATAATTTTGTACATTTCTCATTTACTATAAATAGGTCCCTTAGCTCCTAAAAACATTTTGTCACGTAATATTTCTGAAAAACTACTAAGGAGTGAAAGGAGAAGTGGGAGAACTCACCTAGGGTTCTTAAATTTCATCTTTTCTTCTACCAATTCTTGTAAGTATGTTACTCTAATTATGTTTTCTTGTAATTATACAAACTTGAGTGGCTAGAACCCTTCCTCTAGGGTTGAAGCCATAAGGTATAATTGTGACTATGTGAATTTGTTTCGGTTTTAAGTTATTAATTGTTGTTTTTTCTTACGTTCTTAATTATGGTTGTTCTTATGATTGATCACCATGAAAACACACACGTTACACCTAGGTAAAAGCTTGAGAAACTAAACCTAGGAAAGAACCAAGAATGTAGGGAGCAAGTTTGTATCTTACGATATAATTCGCGGTTAGGATAAGAAATTATACTTAATTTGCCTTGCTTGGTTACTAAAATGGGATGAGCTAGACACCAACTTAGAATTATCACATCACCACTCGTAGAAGTAGTTGTGAAGCTAAGTTGAGTTAAATGATTAGAGGTACGAAAGTCCCTAATCAAGAGCATAAACCCCGTAAACCACATTCCCATAATTGAATTGCCCACGAACTAGAATGTCACATCCCCGCTCAATGATGTAGTTGTGAGGCTAGTTTGTCGTGTTTAGAGGCTCGAAAGACCATGAACATGCAATTGTAATTATGTGAGATGACAATTGATAATTCCATACTTAAACCCTTACAAAGCGTAGTATCGCATGATTATCTGGCCTTAGCTCTAGTTGCTCGTTGAATTACTTTAGAGTATTTCTGTGACCACCCCTATACTTAATTAAACTTTATCGAAAAAGTATATATCAACACTTGCGAAAGTAAATATCACACTTGAACTTTATAATTAGCTGAATTGGTCCAGTCCCTGTGGGTTCGACATCTGGCTCTTAGAAAGGGCCACTGTATTACTTGTAAGAACACGTAAGCTTGCGCGTGCGCTTGGGCGCAGTCGTCAATATTTGGGCACGCATGTGAAGAAAGAATGTAAGGGTACATTATTGATCAGCGATATGGATATCTTCAGGCTTATGGTGTATGCCTAATAACTAAAGGAGGATAAGCAGAAAGATAGAGAAGAGCATCAGAGTAGGAAGACAAAAGTCAGCTGGTCATGAGACTACTCAGCAGAGGAACAGAAACGGTAACAAGTCCTTTTTTCGGAAGAGGTCCTTTAGACCTGCACCGTCAACCGCTAATGCACTAATGTCGAGCAACAAGAATGATTAGGGTTTTCAAAACAGTAAGAATTTCAGGGCTCAGAGTTCTCAGATATAGGGTAGTACAGTTCAGGAAACCTCTCGACACCCATCTTGCGAAAAGCTTGATGTCGCCCAAGCGCACGCAAGTGCACGTGTCGTACCCACAGAGACTTGTCAGTTTAATAATTCAAGATTGATTCCTATTTTGCTATTCTATCAAACTGCTGAAAAGGGGAATGATTTAGAGAATTAAACAACTAAAATTTTAAATGTAAAATTAGCTAAAGTGGTTGCAAACTTGGTTTTACTTTTGATGATGATGAAAATCTAGGGAAATTGTAGTTTCAGCTTGAGTTTTCAAGACGTGATTCTACTAGAATGATTCTTCCTATGGTTCCTAGTTGCAAGTTACTATTCCATTCCTTGCCACTATCCCTAGCATCCAAGAACTATCTCATGAACCCTAACGCCTATACCCTTATGGTCGCAGGAAAAATATGAAATGACGTTTATGCCAACTTGTATTTCAACTAAAAAGGGATGAAGGGTATATCCATATCCTCAACAACAACTTCTATCCTCTCACTAATGAGTTCAAGGGTATTTGAATTCCTATTCTATATTTACCTTTAACCTTTTCGATTCCCTTTCTCAAGTTCAATCGAAAGTCAACTGGCTTACTTACAAGGTGATTAGTCTCATAAATAAGCAATTAAAATAAGTAAATACAAAAAAAAAATTAAAGAAGAATCGAATATGGATAAATACTCTTTCAAACATCAATCATCCACCATGGACAAAATCCTATGGTATGAGTTTAGCTACTCATAGACAAGTAGAAAAACAAAGCTTAATCGTCATCATTTAAAAGTAAAACAATAAAAAAGAGAAGAAACCTAGTGTAGAATTTGTCTTCCTTTCAAATGGATTACAAGCCTCCACAAATGAAATATAGAATGCAAAAGTGATCAAGAAAAGCCTAACAAATGACCTAAAAGCTGTATTTATAGTTGAGCCTTCAAATGACGCTTCTGCCCTCCAACACTTAGCTTTAAATCAATAATTTAAGCTCCAGAATGGGTCTGGAGCATCGCCCCATCTATTCCATCACAAAGTTAGTCAAATTTGCTCTAAAGAATAGCTCCGGGATAGGTCTGGTGCGCCGCCCCACCTATAGCCCCAAGTTGGGCTTAAGTTTTCTCTGACGTTTGGCTCCAAGCGCGCCGCACCATCCATTTCACCAAGGAGTTAGCCAAATTTCCACTTTTCTAGATCATTCGGGCGCCCTGCACCACCTATCTCGCTAGAGTGTTAGTCAAATTTTTTAGCTCTAGAACTCACCTGGCGCGCCTCCTCCTCTATAACACCAGAATGTTGTGAAATTCCTCTAAGTCTGAAATGCTTTTGGGGCTCCGCACCTCTCATCTCACCAAAGTGTTGAATGAAACATATCTGAAGTTTAGGACATGGTGCGGGGCGCCAGCCATAGCCCCAGATCTTTCTTCTCAGTTTCTCAAATCTTCACACCTTGGGCTAATTTGGGTCATTTTTCCTTGATTTCCTGCTCAAGACATCTCAGATCGTTTGTTAGCATACAAACCCATAAACATATGAATTTATGCATTTCCTAACGATTATGAACCCAGAAAAAGGTAAAAGATGGGAAAAAACATGGCAAATTGGCATAGAAATATGCCCAACATCACCACCCCACACTTAAAGCATTGTTCATCCTCGAAAAATCTTTAATACACATATAAACTCATCTTTTACCATCATGCTTGGTACCTCTATCAATTCATACTCAACCAACTAGCATAGAGCATAGATCAAGTGGTTCATCAACATATAACAATTCTCATCAAGCACATGTAAAGGTTTCATAATCAAGACCGCACAATCTCTATAATTAACTCATTCTTTCAAAACATAGGGCCAACATGATTAAGTATGAAATATGCAACAAATAGTACACCGACATAGACATCTTGTGCCCCTCATTTTTAGTGATGTTCCTCTCTCAAATTAACAATGAAAAAACATGGAACATAGAAAGTAAGGCACCCTAACGCTCAAAAACGATGTAATGAACATATGTCACATACCATAAGCTTTTCCTTCATGTACATTTAGACTACTTGGTTGTTTTAAGAAATTCAAATTAAAAGGACTTTTCTTGATTGTAATGTTGCCTAAGGGATAGGTAGGAATGATATTTCTTTTATAATGACTACCACCCTAAGCACTTTTAGAACATCTTTTCAATTTTTAAGTCCACCACCTTTTTCTTGCTTGTTTACCCTTCACTAACTCACCCTTTTTCTTTCTTTTCTTCTTATACCCCTTTTTCACTACTTGACTTCCATCCTTTGCTTATAGAATCAATAAGAATTTTTAAATTAAAGCTCTATCTTTTATTTTTCTAGTAGCAAGCAAACAACACAATCTATAGTTATCCCTTTTTCTATTGTTCTCCTCTTACCACAAGTTTTTCTTTCTCCCTTAACATTATATTTCGGTGGACCTTTACTTTCAAGTCTTAAAGTTACTAGACTACTCTGGATTAATAAGTCTGAGGCTCACAAAAAGAGGTATTAATCTACTTTTGTGGCTAAGAAAGAATAAAGCTTATGTCTCAAAGGGGGTAACTAGGGAGAATGTACAGGAAGGTAAAACAAATATGGGAGAAAACATGACTTTTTCAAAGAAACACCTTGATCATATCCCAACTCCCTAACAACTAGCTATCCTATATATACTAGGGCAAGTTCTAGGTGCTACAATATGTATACACAAGACAATTTAGCTCACCTCTCATCGCAATCAAGAATCTAGTCAGCTTCCTACAGCTACACAATCACACAATTATATTGAATTCATTTTCATTTTATTATTAAGACCTTTAGAATCATTTTGAGTCAAATTAAAGATATATGTGTGTTTCTCATGGATTCCTCACTTATGCATTCAAGATGACCACTTTACTAACTCTAGCATAGCAGCTAAGTAGAATGTCAAAAGCACACAAGGGAATGATCTATGACTCAATTCTAAAAAGACGTGACAAAATTCCCTTAGGACGATTGTCATCCATCTATCAAAGGAAAGGGTCACTGCTCTAAGATGACAATGACTCCTAAAAAAATGAAAAATTTACCTGATTCAAAGGACCCTCTTTGAAAAAGAACCGAGGCCATAAGAAAAATCAAAAGGTGGATGAGGTATGCCAATTCTCAAAAAATTTCAAACAAAACTTGACAGCATACTCACCCTTGACCAAAAGATTTTAGGAATACTCACACACACACCCTCACCCCACACTTAGAGTCTTTCTCTGTCCTCAGATCAACTAAAATTTAAGATCAGATGAGAGCGAGAAATTACACCCTGCGGCCCTATAGGGCTTAGCTAGCAGTAGGTTCTTGAATTTGCAGGTTACATGACCCCACACTTAGAGTCAAACCATGCTCCATAGCCTTCATTTGGGGTACTCAGACTTCCCCTTCTCTACAAAAGAAAATCAACATTGACACTACATATAAAAACAAGACAATTACATTTTTACAAATTGGGTTGCCTCTTAACAAGCGCCTGATTTAACGTTGCGGTACGACAATGGTCACTATCACTCCTTCATCCAAGTGAAATAGTGACCAAACGGACAATTTGTTGCGCTTCCATACATCCCAGACTGCTCAACTAACTGATTACATCCTCCAGGTTCTACTGCCAGCTTAATAGTGTAGTTCTTATAGTGAGGAGGCATCCTTGTAGCTCTAAACACTTTGAAAACTAATTCTTGACCATCTACCTTCATAGACATTTTGTCTGTCTTTACTTGTATGACAACATTAGCGTTGGCTAAAATCCTCTCCCCAAAATAAGGGAAACTACTATATCAGCTTCGCAATCTAGGATTATGAAATCCACCGAAAGGATGAAAGGTCCCACCTTTATCAAGATGTCCTCAATTATTATATCTAGGTAGGCAAGATTTTTATTTGCAAGCTACAGAGTCACTGTGGTAGGACATGGTTCACCGAGCCCCAAAGTTTTGAACAAGGATGTCGACATCAAATTGATGCTCACACCCAAATCACATAAGGCTGAACTAACTTCCTCATCTCCAATCATCACCAGAAGGGTGAAGCTCCTGGGGTCCTTCAACTTTTTAGAAATTTTCTTTTGGACCCGAGAACTGCACTCTTCTGTGAGAGCCACAGTTTCAAGCTCTGTTAACCTCCCCTTGTTGGCCACAATGTTCTTCAGGTACTTAGAGTATTTTGGAACTTCATACAAAAGCTTCACCAACGGAATGTTAACATGTACTTGCTTCAACAATTCAAGAAACTTCTTGCAAGTTGTGTCCTCCTTCCGCTTTTGAATCCTCTATGGGAATAGGGCGGTGGTCTGGCTACTACAACTTTTGGTTGTGAGTTGCTTGACTCACCGACCTCTTGGATTTCTCAACCTACTCAGCATCAACCTTCTTTTCTCTGGGGATCACCTCACCCAAGTCTTTATCACTGCACAAAGATATTGTGCTCACATTTTCCTTGGGGTTCCTCTCGGTGTTACTCAAAAGTGCCGCTTCTAGTCTATTCATCTGCTACAGGGCCAATTTCCCCATTTGCCTTTCAAGCTCATGGATGGACTTCTGCATCTCATGCACCACCTGAGTTTGTTGCACCATCCATTGCTTCATTGTCTCCTCAAGAGAGATGCTCAGTTGATGGCCCTGAGGCCTTGGATAATTATTCTGGGGCCTGTGGAAATTCTTATTCCGTCCCCATGAGGGATTGGCTGCATTCTGGTACCCCTGATTATATCCATTACTTGCAAAACCACCACCACGAACTTGTTGTCCCACAAAAAATACAGATTCAGGGTTAAACAGACTACCTGAATATGCGTGGCTTTCTCTACATGCCTAGTGTTATGGTGATGGGGTATGCACCTAATGTACCTGCATTACTTGGCTTCCTGTTGGTGTTGTCAAAAGTTTTCTAATCATATTCACCAACTGGCTAATGTCTGCTCTAATTGCCACAACGCCATCTACTTCAGGCTTCAAACCTCTATAAAGTTGCGCCTAATTATCTCCTGAGGCTGCATATAGTGCGGACAATCTCTCAAATAGCCCTTGTAACATTTCCACACCTGAGGAAGATTTCACCATCTTTCTGCACAAAATCGGTGATCTTCCCTCTCAATTCCTTCGTTCTTCTTGAAGAGAAAAACCTGTTGATGAATTTGTTAGAAAGAGCCTCCTATGTGGTGATGGAACTTGCTGGCTCATTTTAAAGCCACTCCTTGGCTTCACTAATCAGTGAAAACATAAACAATGTCAGATTAACATATTGTACCCCTCGAAGCCATTGTACCTGTGGAAACACTGTCAATATACTAGATGAGATGACACAAAAACAATTTTAAACTACTACTCAGTGGACCTGATGAGTGACTAAACAAGTCGCTGCCACTGGCAATGACTCGTGAGGTCCCTCGTTGTCACAAACCATTCTTTCTTCATGTTGGGCTAGTGTACTTAACGCTTGGTCCCAACGAGTCTTTACCAAAGGCAACGAGTAGTTATGTCAGTCGCTAGGTACACTGTCTTCTCGATTTGATCTCCACTCAGAACGAGCTACACAATGAGTCATTTGGTGATCTAACGACTCGTAATGTAGCTCGTACTCAAGAATTTCAGTTTACCTATACATTCATATTCATCCACTTACTATTGTTTAACTCCACAAACATAGAACAAAAACTTCTCAAATCAACACATGTAAGTTCAATCACGTTTTAAGTGTTCAGTCTATCTAGGGTTTCGAAAAAAAATTTGTTCAATGACTTACACCTAAATTTTCTGTGAAATTCACAAGACCAGGTCAAATTTAAACTCATTACATGTGAAAACTAATGGAGAAGAGAAGTCTCAAGCGATCACTCATAGTAATTTCGATTTAGAGCAGGACAAGTAGAACTTTTGCAATCTTGTGACACCTTGGTGGGTGCGGTCTCGTGTGTGTGAGGATGTTGTGAGTGCAATGAGAGGATTTTTCGATGAGGTTAGGGGATGGATAAGAGGGAATTTTGAAGTTGTAATGGTGCTTGGTCTAAACTCAAGTGGGAACTTGAAGAACAGTTACTTAAAACACATGATGACCCATGTCGATTCATTAAGCGATTAAACAAATTGTTTTTTCCTTCATGTTGTGATTGGAGTTCAACAAACTTACCTGAGACCTAACAAGTCAAGCAATGACTTGTGGTGTCACCCAATGAGTGGTGGCCTGAGTCGTGGTCCTTGGATTATTGTAGCTACATGACGGGTCACTTAATGACTCGTTTGGTCTCCCAACGATTCATTGAGTGAGTCATTATCACCCTTCTCTATTTGATCTGCCTTTGATCCAGTGTAATTGACGGAGGACGTCACGATTCGTTTCCAGAAGAGACGAGTCGTTAAGTGAACCGTCGCTCCCCTATTTTCTGTGACTGTCTTCATGATTGGACTGAATGAGTCGTTAGGTCAAACGACAACTCATTCTGTGACATTTTTCACCAGAACTGAAGTTACAGATTTTGGTTCCAACTTCAAATTTTCCATCTTAATCACCTGCACCCATTAACAAACATAAACACTATATTTTTCTTATATTTACAACTTGGGTTGCCTCCCAAAAAGTGCTTGATTTAACATCGCGACATGACGTGGGTGTTTTGGCTACTCAGACTTCACCAAAACACCTCCATGGGTTGCCTCCCATGCAGCGCCTGATTTAACGTCACGGCACGATACAATTCCCCCAAGTTACTCAAACTTCACTCAAGGTCCAACAGTCTACCAGTTTGAGTTCTTTACTTCTCCCCAGATAAGCTTTCTCCCTCTGACCATTCACTTTGAACCGCTTTTCTTTATGGTTTTCTAGTTCGATTGCCCCATGGGAGAATACTTGGACCACTCTAGAAGGTCTCATCCACTTAGACTTCAACTTTCCAGGAAACAAATGAAGTCTAGAATTGAATAGTAACACCATATCACCCGGATTGAATTCTTTTTTCTCAATCTTCCGGTCATGCTGAATTTTCATCCTTAATTCGTAAATTTCAAAACTCTCATAGGCTTTAAACCAAAATTCATCAAGCTCATTTAACTAATCAAGCCTCAAGTTCACAGCTTCATTCTAGTTGAAATTCAACTTCTTGAGCGCCCACATTGCTTTGTGCTCAAGTTCGACCGGAAGATGACATGCTTTTCCATAAACAAGCTGATGCGGAGACATACCTATAGGAGTCTTGAATGCGGTCCGATAAGCCCATAAAGCATCATCTAGCTTTCTTGCCGAATCTTTCCAGTTTGCATTCACAGTCTTCGTCAAGATAGTCTTTATTTCCTGGTTTGTGACTTTAACCTGCCCACGAGACTGCGGATGATAGGGTGTAGCCACCCGGTGTTTGACCCCATATTTGTCCAATAAAGAGGGAAACAACCATTTACAGAAGTGCGAACCCCCATCACTAATGATGGATCTGGGGGTTTCGAATCTAGAAAATATATTCTGCTTCAAGAATGTTGTGACACTCTTCCCTTTATTGTTTGGAAGTGTAACTGCTTCCACCCATTTAGAAACATAGTCGATAGCAACAAGTATGTATTTTATCCCGTTTAAGATCACAAATGGGCCCATGAAATCAATGCCCCATACATCAAATAGCTCAATGACCAGGATGGGAGTAAGAGGAAGCTCATGCCTCCGTGATATGCCTACTTGCCTTTGACATGCATCACATGCCTTTGCGAAATCATGTGCATCCTGGTGAATGGTTGGCCAATAGTACCCACATTGCAGAATTTTGTGGGCTGTGCGAATCCCGTTGTGGTGGTCTCAACCAAGGGATGAGTGGAAGGCCTCCAATATACTCTGTATCTTTACCTCGGGCACGCATCTCTGAATAACCCCATCAGCACATATGTGAAATAAATAGGGCTCATCCTAGACAAATTTCTGCACATCAGACATAAACTTCTTCCTCTGGTGAAAAAGATAAGTGCTCCGGTACAACATCACTCACTAGATAATTAGCAAAGTCTGCAAACAATGGGATGAGATCTTGTGGTGCCGCTAGAAATTGCTCGTCTGGGAATGCATCATCTTTTTCATGTTCATCTCTAAGTGCCGCATCAGGTTCCAATCTGGATAAGTGATCCGCAACCTGATTTTCCATCCCTTTTCGATCTTTTACCTCAAACTCGAACTCTTATAGCAGCAGAACCCATCGAATCAACTGTGGCTTGGTATCCTTCTTTTCCATCAGATATCTCAAAGCTGCATGGTCTATGTGGACTATCACCTTAGTTCCAAGCAAGTACGCCTGAAACTTCTCAAATACAAAAACTACAGCCAACAGTTCTTGTTCTGTCACGGTATAATTTTTCTGAGCTGCATTGAGAGCCTTGCTAGCATAATAAATCGGATAAAAAATCTTTTCATGCCTTTGACCCAACACAGCTCCTAGGGCCACACCGCTAGCATCACACATAACCTCAAAAGGCAAAGACCAGTCAGGTGCCACTATAATGGGGGCAGTGGTCAATCTCTCTTTAAGAAATTCAAATGCCTTCAGACATGCCTCGTCAAAAACAAACTCCACCTCCTTCTCGAGTAGTTTACACAATGGATGTGCAATTTTGGAGAAGTCCTTGATGAATCTTCTGTAAAATCCTGCATGACCCAAAAAACTTCAAACACCTTTCACAGAAATTAGGGGTAGAAGACTAGCAATTACCTCAATCTTGGCCCGGTCTACCTCAATACTCTTACCAGAAATCTTGTGGCCTAGCACTATACCTTCCTCGACCATGAAATGACACTTTTCCCAGTTAAGCACCAAGTTTGTCTCTTCACATCTCTGAAGCAGCTTTCTCAAATGAGCCAAACACTCCTCGAATGAATCACCCACCACCGAAAAATCATCCATAAAGACTTCAATGATGTCTTTCACCATGTCAGAAAATATGGATATCATGCAACGCTGAAAATTGGCGGGTGTATTACATAACCCAAATGGCATCCTCTTAAAAGCAAATGTACCGTATGGACAAGTGAATATGGTCTTCTCTTGGTCTTCAAGGGCGATAAAAATCTGATTGTACCCTGAATAACCATTAAGGAAACAATATCATCCTCTGTCTGCAAGTCTATCTAACATTTGGTCCATGAATGGCATCGGAAAGTGATCTTTTTGCGTCCAACGGTTCAGGTTTCTGTAATCCATTCATACTCTCCAACTGGTGACTTGTCTTAGAGGAATGAGCTCATTGTTAGCATTTGGGACCATCATGATTCCTCCCTTTTTAGGTACACACTGGACTGGGCTCACCCATTTGCTATCTGCAATAGGATAAACCACACCTACATCCAACCACTTTATGATTTCCTTCTTGACCACCTATTGCATAGGTGGATTCAACCTACGCTGATGTTCACTACTCGGAATACAATTTGGCTCTAGATGGATCTTGTGAGTGCAAATACTGGCTGGGATTCCAATAATATCTGCAATGGTCCACCCAATGGCTCTTTTGTATCTCTTCAAGATGGAGACCAATACATCCACTTGCCATTCCTCCAAGTCAGCTGCAATATTGTCCGGTAAAGTGTTGCCAACTCCCAAAAATACATACTGTAGATGAGACGGGAGTGCTTTGAGCTCCAATACCGAAGGCTCCTCAATAGATGGCTTGGCCAGTAGGGTCACCTGATTCTTTAAATCAAGATCGATCTTCTTTGGAGCATAAGTGTATGACCCCATGCCAGCAAGTGCATTTACAATCTCCTCACCCCCATGAATCTCCTCAGCACCAATATCCATCAAAATGACTGCTAAGTCATCAAGAATCAATAACTCCTCCATGGGAAAAATTGGGAACTCAGGTTCCACAACATCAATTACTGAGACCACCCTCATATCATTTGGCTGCTTCATTGATCTGCACACATTAAATGTCACTTTCTCATTATTCAACAGGAATTTGAGCTGTCCAGTATCCATATCTATAGGAGCACGTCTGGTGGTGAGGAATGGTTGCCCCAAGATAATCGGGACCTCAAAATCGACTTCACAGTCTAGGATGACGAAATTGGTCGAAAATATAAAGGACTCCACCTTCACTAGTACATCATATAGGATCCCCACTGTATTCTTCACCGAACGATCTGCCATCAAAAGCCGCATTATAGTCAATTTGGGGGCTCCCAAGCCCAACTATCTGAACATTGCTAATGACATCAAATTAATACTAGCTCCCAGATCACATAAAGCCTTAGAAAAGTTTAAGGCTCCAATGGTGCATGGGATAGTGAATGCTCCAGGGTCTTCCTTCATTTGGACAAGAGAACGAGATGCTATTGCAATACAATGGTGCAAATTGTCTACAGGTTTGAAACTCACAGTCCTCAAACTCACTACATAGAGACCGCTTCTATCGTTCTTGTACTCCTCGCGCTTCTTCTAGTCTCCATTATCTCTGTATTGGCCTCGGTTGTAATTATTATCCTTGTAAAAGTTTTGACCTCAGTTCCCTTGACCTTGACGCCAAGAGTCCTGGTTAGACCCTTGGGTGTTGGTCCAGAAACCCGGCCTCTGATCATTTAAATAGTTAGCTTCCTCCTCAGAATCAGATTCACATCCATCATTTCTCGGGGCCTTGCCCTGAGAACCCACAAAATTAACTTTCTCAGCTCCAGCTACCATCAGATGCTTAGCAAGCAACCCCATAGTTGTTTTAATCTCAGCAATATCTTGATCACGCCCCTTATCTTTTCTTCTTTGTTCTGCAGACATACCAACCACATAAGAACTATCCAGAATCTCCGACTCTCTAGTGTGCCAAGCGCGGTTGGTTTTGGTGATCCTGTCAAGTAGCTAAGCAGCCTCTGGATAAGTGTGGCTCAAAAGGTTCCACCCAAGATGGTGTCGGCCACCGCCTTGGTGTTAGCATTCAGAGACCTATAGAAGATCTCCAACAATGTATCATCTGGAATCTTGTGATTTGACACCCTTTTGAGTTTCTTGTTGAAACGCAGCCAGGTCTCGTGAAGTGCCTCTAAATTTAGTTTTTTGAAGTTATATATTTCATCTTTCAACTACAATGCTTTGGATGGTAGGAAGAATCTTTCAAGAAAAGCTCTCTTAAGTTCCTCGCAAGTGGTGATAGAATCATTTGGCAGCTCAACCAACCACATCATTGCCTCACTCCTTAATGAGAAGGGAAATAACCTCAGTCTGATTGCGTCCTGGATCACTCCCGGTTGTTTGTATTCCTTACATATACCCATGAAATTTGTCAAATGAGCCTGGGCATCATCAGATGCATGACCTGCAAATACTCCCTTCATATTGAACAGTTGGATCATAGCACTAGCAATATCAAACTTTGCCCCATCAGGAAAAAGGGTGGGGGGGACTATAGCTCCAATGGCACCAACTTCGTCTATATCAGCATCATCCTCTTCATCAAAATACCAGTGTCTCTGGTGTTCTGGACCTCTGTGTCTTCTAGCTCCCCCTGCTTCTGCAGCTAGACGTTGCTCTTTAGCAACTCTAGCTAACTCATGATCTGTAGCCCGAGCTTGCTCCTCAGCCAACATTTTCGCTGTGGCTTGGTCCACGGTTTCCTGCTCTTGGATATTGTCCATTCTTCTTAAGTTTCTTAACGTCTGCTCAAGTTCGTGATCAATTGGAACTAGGGGATTTCCTTGGCTCCTAGTATCGGGCATGCATGAACCTAAGACCTGTTAAAAAAACAACAAAAGAAAAATAAAAAAGGAAATAAGAACCAATAGTAAAGCAAACATAATTAACAAAAGCCTTAGCCGTATTCCCCCGGCAACGGTGCCAAAATTTGATGTCGCCCAAATTACACCTCGCAAATGAGATATAAAGCGGTCGATGTCAAATATAGAACCCAAAGAAGGTTGAGGTCGATCCCACAGGGAATATAGAAAGAACTTGAGTTAATGTGAATGGCTGTTACTATCGAATTAATCCGCGAAATTCAAGAACAAAATTATAAAATCGTTTCTTGAATCTTAATTGCAGTAAATAACTCCCAAAAACCAATGTTCCAAAAAGAAAAATTGCGTCAATTAAAATAAACCTAAACAGTGTATTTATAGTTCCAAAAAAACCTTTTCCTAATTAAAATTGAAAACTAGGTCGTCAGTGGTCACGGGCTCCATAACGATTTATTCGTACCTTTGACGGAGTCGTGCCTTCTAAAAATCAGTCATCGTCAGCATCGAACCCAGTTGTGGAAATGGGTCAACTAACGACTCATTGTGCCTAGGCACGAGTCGTTAGGCCCCTCGTGGTCTAACTCCTTCAAATTTCCAGTGTACCTTACGATTGGTTCCAGTGATTTGCCAACAAGTCGTTTAGTCAACTAACGACTCGTTATGTCTTCCGTCATCTCCACGGGTTACTTCTTCAATAATTTTTCTCTCAATCTTCATGACTCGTTACCAAATGTAACGAGTCATTCCCTCAACCCATCAGGTACACGATTCTTGCAACTTCTAAACCCACGACTTTAGTAACGAGTCGTGCTAAGTGCCAATGATTTGTGAAGTGCCTAGCAGTCACTTGTTCAGTTGTTTTAAGAATTAATTTTCCCATTTCACTTCTGGACCTATTTTCTTGCAACATTAAACACAAAACACATCATACCTATATAAACATACTCGGAATGTGCATAGTTTCTTGGGTTTAAGCATCAAAAGTGCTGTAAAGTCACAGCACATCAGAGTCGCCCAAACCAATGACACACTCCTAACCTATGCAGGCTACGTAGTTCTGGGGTTTCGGGTTATCTAAATTCTTCACCCATCTCGATGCTAAATAATCCTCTCAAAACTATGCTCATATAAGTATGCCTATCTGAGGCAACTGAAACATCTTTATAGAATTTTTTAGCTCAAAGTCAAAAGAGGTGTTTAAAACTATGGTGAGCCTCTACGCTCAAATTTGAACTTTACTGGTGAGCCTCTATGCTCAAAATCTGTATAAAACTAGTGAGCTTCTATGCTAAAAAATCTATGTTTCAAAAATAAAACTTTTCTTTATCTTTGAAAATCATAATATGAGCGGAGCTAGCTGACTGAAATTCTTTTATTAAAATCCTCTGAAATCTGCTATTACTTTAGTTATGAAAATAATGCATATATCTGATAATACAATATCTTCAAAATATAACTTTTCACACATCTAGGGTCCATGTGATAGAATGACATGAACCATAATCAATAGTCAAGAGAATAAAGATATATTACTGGGTAATGATGAATCAACAATGAATACTCAAGTTATGGGGGAAAATAGATAAAGTTCATAGAACTGGGCAAAACCCTAACTCTTAACATCTGTGAAATTGAACTAGAGATGCGGGGCGTGAGGAAGAATGGAGTTCCTCACTATGAGTAGTCTTACATACCTCAAACATTCCAATCTTTGATGGAGGAAATATGAAAAACTGCCTCTGAGACCTTATGAACTAATCCTTTCCATGATTCCTAGGGTTTCACATTAAAAAGTGCATTAGAACCCATTGCTTAGGGTTAGTATTCATAAATTCAACCTTGAGAATGAAAGAGAAGACTTACCTAGACTTTTGGTATGGTTTCACATCGTCTAGAATTAAGAGAACACGTTTGGACTTGAAACAAATACTAAAAATATGACTTAGAAAACCTTTTATAATCACTGGAAAAAGAAGTTCACGGTTAGAAGAATGGTCTGTTCTTTTGGACGATGTGCCGTCATTTAGTCATTGAATTCTTGGAGGGAAAACTGTTGGACTTTGATGGCTAGGTCGACGATTCATCTATCAGACGACGGACCATCAAATGGTTCATCCTTTTCTAGGAGGGAAAACTGGCTAAGTTTGATGGCCAGATCGACGGGCTGTTCTTCAGGACGACGAACCATCGGCTGGTCTGTCCTTTTTATTCTGCATCTGGTCGAGCCTCTTGAAGGATTCCACGATTGAAAGGAAGGGTCTTCCTCCTAGATGATGGCTTGTTGATTTGGATGGTGAAAACTACCCTGCAGCTAGGAAATGCTCTATCATAAAGACATAGACAAGAGGACGAGCCATCTACTAAGATGACGGTTTGTGGACCCATTTATGCAAGCCTTCCAGTGAAGTGGCCACCACTGAACCTATTTCACGATTCATTTGACGCACCGTGCTTTGCTCGACGGTCCATGAGGTCGATTGTGAATTTCCAAATAGACCTGAAACCTCGATATTTATTCATGAAATGTTGGTCCAAAATTTGAGGTGTTACAATATCCCCTCCCCCTTGATATGATTCATCCTTAAATGAAGTTCAACTAGATCAAAAAGGCATCATAACTAGCTCTGCCTTACTAACTTTAGGCTGGACTCACTAAAAGTTTTGCAACCATGTGTAGGGGAATTATCAAGCATAGACTCTATCCTGGACACTATGAATACTCAAACACAGGATATAGGTACTGAAAATAACTTTGAGAAAAGTGATTACCTTCAGCATCTTCTTTCTGGGGGTGAACAAGTGAGGATATCTAGCCTTCATATCCTCTTTGGCTTCCCACGTAGCCTCTTCAACAAATTGATTTCTCCATAAGATCTTTACTGATGCTACCTCTTTGGTTCTTAACTTGCGAATATGAAGATCAAGAATCTCAACTGGAACCTCTTCATATGATAGGTTGTCCTATCATTCCCTATGTTGAGAGATCCCAAATAAGAACATACCCTATGTTGGCACGTAGTTCAGAGATCGAGGTCCTCGGAATCTCTAGTCTACTCAGTGTAGAGGTCCCAAATAAGAACATACCCTATGTTGTCATGTAGTTCAGAGATCGAGGTCCTTGAAATCTCTGGCCTACTCAGTGCTAGACACTATTTCCAAAACATGCATATTGCTCACATAATCATGTTCTCAAAACACTGCCTGAATCTGAATATTGGGGAGTCTTGACTCCAAATATCTCTTTAAAACTGATCTTGTAAGCCTTGGCTAAAATCATGATAAACACACTTAACCTTGCATGGCCTTACCCAAGTCATGAAATCATAAATACTTGAAATAAGCTTCATAATTCGAAATCATGGAATCATAAGTTAAGAATTAATAAATATTCATGCATACTAGATAATTCATCACACTTGAGATCATAGAGTCATAAGCTTGAATTTCATAAATCATGCATTATAGGGAATAATTTTCATAAAACTTGAAATTATGAATTGATAACTAAATTGAGGGTAAAATCTTCTACATTAATCTTAAATAATTAATTGAAACATAAGAGAATTAGACCCATAGACATAGCATGGATATTTGCATGTAATGGGGTTAAAACCCTAGAATTTTCAAGACACTTAATTAGAGACTTGAATTCATGAGTTAGAGAATAAATTGGGTAGAAGGGTGGAAGAAATCTCCCATTCATGGCCCTACATACGCGGGTAAAATCAATTTCTAAGATGGTCTTGAAAGCCCAAGAGGATTGAGAGTGAATTTGATGAGGAACCCTAGCTTGATCTTGTAAGAGAATTTTAAATTCAATGAATGTATGAGAGCATAATGACTTAGGATAGGTTAAACCCTCTTAAAACACTCTTTGAAGAAGCCCAAAACGACATCATTAAGGAGTTAGAAGCTTAGGAATTTACAAAGTTACCCCTGGGAACACGTAATTAAAAACTGACTGGCAGGCACATTGGGTCGTACCACGAGTTGTACCCACAAACAATGACCAGTGGTTTCCTTCCTGGGTTCACTGTTTCTCAAACCAAAGGCCTCACAACGACTCGTTGTTTCCTACAAAGAGTCATACCAGGGCTCGTGGTTAGGGGTCATCATATCACCCCAAAATTTCATACAATGGCTCATTGTTTCTACAATGAGTAATACCATAACTTGTTACTTCCCCAAAGCTTGCTGCTCAATAGATGCCATGACCCTTGCCCACAACTCGTCACACCATACAACAAGTTGTACCTTGATTTGTAAGTCCACGATCTTACATCCCGTAGCTAATCACGACTCCTGACCATGACTCGTTACATCAACCTATGACTCATGGAGTTAGGGAAGCTGTTGGCTCTCCATGACTCCCTCCTACAACCCGTACCATGGGACAACGACTCTTACCATGAGTCGTTCTGAGAGAAAATTATAGATTTTTCTGCTGAATTTACTACAAGTCTAGGACTTGGTCGTAGAGACTTTTGGTGGGTTACATAATATCCCTCTTGAAAACATTTCATCCTTGAATTGAGACTATTTAAGCTAAAAAGATAGGGAAAGAGCTATAATCCCGGAACTGAAAGCCATAGACTAAAAATTGATGGAGTGACTGATTTCGGACTGAGATACATGACTGAACTAAATTCATGAATCATACATACATGCAATGACATGAAAGAAACTTAGAGACATGAACTTGACATGAAGCTGAATAGAGTACTAAGGAGGAAACCGGTACTTCATGTTGGAATTGAGCTGGAAGGGAAAAGATGCATGTATCTACCCATCATATCTGCTTTGACTTTCCATGTAGCTCCCTCAACAAGCTGATTTCTCCACAACACCTTCACTGAAGCTACTTCCTTATTCCTCAACTTCCGAACCTGCGATCAAGGATCTCAATCGGAGCCTCCTCATAAGTCAGACTATCCTTCGCACCAATGCTTTCTACTGGAACAACTACGGCTGGGTAGCCAATTCATTTCTTTAACAAAGATACATGAAAAACTGGATGCACTGAAGCTAACTTTGTTGGTAGCTCGAACTCATACGCCACCTTGCCAATTCGCCTCAGAATCCTATAAGGACCAACATATCAGGGACTAAGATTCCCTTTCTTTCTAAACCTCATCACTCCCTTCATGGGAGACACCTTCAAAAACACCCAATCATCTCAAATTCAAGCTCTTTCCACCTAACATCCACATAAGATTTCTGACGACTCTAAGCTTTCTTAAGCCTCTCCCTAGTGAGATGAATTTTCTCAATGGACTCATGAACTGAATCTGGCCCTATAAATGTAGTCTCACCTACCTCAAAAACCATCCAATAGGTGATCTATACCTCCACCCATAAAGAGCCTCAAATGGTACCATCTGAATGCTGGAATGATAATTGTTATTGTAGGAAAACTCGATGCGAGGTAAGTCATCATCCTAAATACCCTTAAAATCAATCACACACACTCTCAACATGTCCTCAAGAGTTTGAATGGTCCATTTGTCCTGGCCATTGTCTGCTGGTGAAAAGTTGTGCTAAGCTTCACCTGTGTACCAAGGCTCCTCTGAAACAATCTCCGACACTGAGAAGTGAACTGAGTATCCCTATTTGAGATGATGGAAAAATTAATTCCATGCAAACGAATCAACTCCGAAATGTACAATATTGTATAATCTTCAGCTGAATTAGTAATTTTGACAAATAGGAAATAGGTTGATTTGGTCAACCTATCCACGATCACCCATATAGAATCATACTGTCGGCGTGTATGAGGCAAGCCTGTAATGAAGTCCATATTGATCTCTTCCCACTTCAAAGTAGGAATGCTAATGTCATGAAGCATACCTCCAAGTATTTGATGCTCAACCTTCACCTGCTGGCAATTCGGACACTTATCCACAAACTCCGTTATGTCCTTCTCATGTTATTCCACCAATAGTCTTCCCGTAGGTCACGGTAAAACTTGGTGGAACCTTATGGATAGAGTATTGAGAATCCTGAGCCTCGCTCAACATCCGTTCTCTCCAGTTATATACAATTGAAATACATAATCGTCCCTCATATCCAAGTACACCATCTTTCCCTTGGGAGAAAACCTCCACTTTTTGATTTCGGACTGCTTCCTTCAGCTTCACTAGGATAGGATCCTCACCTTGCCTAGCCTTGGCTTCCATCACCAATGAAGAGTCCAACCCATTCTGAATAATAACACCACCATCCATAGAACCTATAAGGCGAACCCCTAAACGAGCAAGACTATGGACATCCTTCACCAACTCTTTTCTCCCATCCTCGACGTGAGAGATACTCTCTATGGACAACCTAATAAGAGAATCCGCCACTATCCAGGGTTCTCCCTACTCGATGCTAGACAACTCCCTAAACATGCATATTGCTCATATAATAATGTTCTTAAAACATAGCTTAAATCAGAATATTAGGGAGTTTTGACTCCAAATATCTCTTTAAAACTGATTTTGTAAGCCTTGGCCAAAATCATGATAAACATACTTAACCTTGCATGGGCTCGCCCAAGTCATGAAATCATACATACTTGAAATAAGTTTCATAATTCAAAATCACGGAATCATAAGTTAAGAATTCATAAACATTCATTCATACTAGATAATTCATCATACTTGAGATCATAGACTCATAAGCTTGAAATTCATAAATCATGCATGATAGGGTATAATTTTCACAAAACTTAAAATCATGAATTGATAACTGAATTGAGGGTAAAATCTGCCCCATTAGTCTTAAATCATTAATTGAAACATAAGAAAATTAGACCCATAGACATAGCATGGATATTTGCACGGAATTGGGTTCAAATCCTAGAATTTTGAATACACTTAATTGGAGACTTGAATTCATGAGTTAGAGAAGAAATTGAGCATGAGGATTGAAGAAACCCCCCATTCATAGCCCTATATACCTAGGTAAATCAATTTCTAAGATGGTATCGAAAGCCCAAGAGGATTAAGAGTGAATTTGATGAGGAACTCTAGCTTGATCTTGGAAGAAGATTTTAAATTCAACAAATGTATGAGTATAATGACTTAGGCTAGGTTAAACCCTCTTAAAACACTCTTTGAGAAGCCCAAAACGACATCACTAAGGAGTTAGAAGCTTAAAAATTTACAAAAATACCCCCGGCACACATAATTTAAAACTAACTGGTAGGCACCATGGGTCATACCACGAGTCGTACCCACAAACAATGACACGAGGTTTCCTTCCGTCGTTAGCTGACCAAATTTCTAGGTTCACTATTTCTCAAACCACGAGCCTCATAACGACTCGTTGTTTCCTATAACAAGTCGTACCTGCGCTCAAGGTTAGGGATCACCATCCCTCATTCTAGCACCCCACGAGTCCATACAATGACTCCTTGTTTCCTAAATCGAGTCATACCATGGACCATTACTTCCCCAAAGCATTCCACTCAATATATACCACGACCCTAGCCCACGACCCATCACACCATACAACGAGTCGTACCTTGACTCGTACATCCAATATTTGAAATCAATAGCTTATCACAACTCTTGACCACGACTCATTACATCAACCTATGACTCATTCCACGAGTCGTTATCATTGGTTAGGGAAGCTGTTAGATCACCATGACTCCCTCCTACGACCCATACCATGGGACAACAGCTCATACCACGAGTCATTTTGAGAGAAAATTGAAGTTTTTCTATTGATCTGTTACAAGTCTAGGACTTGGTTGTAGGGACTTTTGCGGTGTTATGTGAAACCTTCAGATAAACCCAATTATCTACTGCAAACTCTAAGTCTCTGCGTTTAACATCTACATAAGACTTTTGGTGAATCTGCACACTCTTCAACCTTTCATGAATGGTTTTAACCTTTTCCATAGCTTGTCATAGTAGATTCGGCCCTATCAATTTTGCTTCACCAACTTCAAACCAACCGATCGGAGATCTGCACCTCTTCCCATACAGAGCCTCATAAGGAGCCATTTGAATATTGAGTGATAGCTGTTGTTATATACGTATTATATAAGAGGCAAATGGTCATCCCAATTTTTCATGAAATAAATAACACAAGCCCTTAGCATATCCTCCAGAGTCTGAATAGTACTGCCTCACCATTTGTCTGCGGATGAAAGGTTATACTGAGGTTCACCTTTAAACCCAAACCTCTCTGGAATGACTTCCAAAACTAGGCGATGAACCAAGTTCCCCTATCTGATATGATAGATAATGGGACTCCATGAAGTTTCACCACTTCCCTAAGGTACAATTTTGCATAGTCCTCGACTGAATCTGTAATCTTTAATGGCAAGAAATGAGCCAACTTGGTCATTCAATTTACAATTACCCAAATTGAATCATGCTTCCTGTATGATCGCAGTAGACGGGTGATAAAGTCCATATTAATCATCTCCCACTTCCACTTAGGGAGTGCTATATCTTGAGTCAGGCCACACGACCGTTGGTGCTCAACCTTAACCTGCTGAGTATTCGGACAGTTTAGAAACAAAGTCCGCAATATCTCTCTTTATACCATTCCACCAATATACTTCCCTCAATTCATGGTATATTTTATAGAACCTAGGTGAATTGAATACCTAGAACTATGTGTTTCTACCATAATTCTACTCTGAGACCATCTATATATGGAACACATAACCTGTGTTGATACCTCAAAACACCATCTCCCTCTTATGTGAAAACTAACATTTTCTACTTATGGACCTCTTTCTTTAACTGAAGCAAGAGGGGATCTCTGTCATATTTTTCCTTGACTTCTGCTACTAATGATGATCCGGCCCCATTATGGACAAGCACACTACCTTCTTCAGAGTCTATAAGATGAACTCCCAGGTGTGAGAGTCTATGCACGTCCTTAGATAATTCTTTCTTCTCTTCCTCTACATAGAGTTGTACTTCCCATAGACAGCTTACTAAGAGCATCAACAACTATGTTTGCTTTACACGGATGGTTAAGAATACTTATGTCATAATCTTTGAGCAACTCAAGTCATCTGTTTTGTCAGAAATTCAACTCCTTCTGGCTGAAACATACTGAAGACTCTGGTGGTCTGTGAACACATCAACATGCACATCATAGAGATAATGGCACCAAATCTTTGAACACTACCGCTGCCAACTCAAGGTCATGAGTTGGATAATTTTTCTCGTGGACCTTAAGTTATCTGGAAGCATAAGCTTTAACCTTACTACTCTGCATCAATACACAATTGGTGCCCATTATGGATGCATTGCAATACACAATAAAACCCTCTGTACCCTCTGGTAGAGTAAATACTGGAGCAGTGATTAAATAAGTTTTAAATTCCTGAAAGCTTTTCTCACAAGCCCCAGACCATTGAAATTTAAACTTATTCAGAGTCAACTTAGTCAACGAAGCAACAATAGTTAAAAACCCCTCTACAAACCTTCTGTAATAGCCGGATAGATCTAAGAAACTTTTGATGTCAGTCGGGATTGTGGGTCTGGGCCATCTCTTTACTGCCTCAATCTTCTAGAGTTGACCTGAATACCCTCGCTAGAGACTATATGGCTTAGGAATGCCACTAACTTCAACCAAAAGTCGTACTTAGGAAACTTGGTGGAATAACTCACGGTCCTTAAGTGTTCGACGGATTATTCTAAGATGACTAGTATGATCCTCCTCACTTTTGGAGTAAACTAGGATTCCATTGATGAACACAATAATGAACATATCTAGATATTGCTTAAACACTCTGTTCATGAGGTCCATGAATGTCGGCAGAGCATTAGTCAAACTAAAGGACATAACAAGGAACTCAAAATAACCATAACGGGTCTTGAAAGTTGTTTTAGGAATGTCACTTTCTCTAACTTTCAATTGATAATAGCTTGATATGAGATCTATTTTTGAGAAACAAGTGGCACCCTGAAGTTGATCGAACAAGTCACCGGTTCTAGGAAAGGAATACCTATTCTTGATGGTGACCTTGTTCAACTGACAATAATCGATACACATTCTTAGAGTACCCTCTTTCTTACACACTAAGATAATTGGAGTACCCCAAGGTGAAATGCTTGGGCAAATGAAACCTTTATCAAGGAAATCTCCCAACTGTTCTTCTAACTCTTTTAACTTGGCTGGAGCTATTCTATATGATGGAATAGATATAGGCTAAGTGTTAGCGAGAACATCTATTTTAAAATCTATTTCCCTATCGGGAGGGACTCTGGAAAGATCATTGGAAAGACCTATGGTAACTTATTCACAATTAGAACTAACTGAAGGGGTGGTTTCTTAGCATTGGAGTCTTTAGCTCTTACTAAATGATAGATACACCCCTTAGAAACTAACTTTCTAGCCTTAAGGTATAAAATGAAATGACCCTTAGGCATACCGGGAGTACCTTCCCAAACTAGGACTAGCTCATCTGGAAACTGAAACTCTATTGCTCGAGTCTTACAATTAACTGAAGCATAACAGGATTATAGCCAATCCATGCCTAGAATAATATCAAAATCCACCATGGCTAACTCAACTAAGTAAGATGGGATGTCTTCATAATAAACTGAAATGGTGCAATCCCTATAGATTCTTTTCTCTATAACTGACTCACCGATCGGAGTAAAAATATTAAAAAGCTCTAAAAATTGTTCGAGATAAATCCCAAACTTTACGGCCACATAAGGAGTCACAAAGGATAAAGTATCACCTGGATCAAGTAAGGTGTAAACATCAATAGAAAAGACATTTAATATACCTGTGATAATATCAGGGGATATCTCCTAATCCTAACGACTAAATTAACATATAGACGGTTCTGATCTCTGCTTGTCCCAAAAGTATTTCCTTTTTGGGAAACTCTGCCTACTGAAGTAGTAGACTGAGCCCTGTTGGCCCCATTAGCTTGACATGCAAATGCATAAACCCACAAGAAGTATCCCTATTGGCCATACCCATAACATCTATCACTACTTGAACGACACTCACTGATGTTGGGCATATTTCTATGTCTATTTGCCATGTTTTTGCCCATCTTTTACCTTATTTTGAGTTCATAATCCTTAGGAAATGCATAAATTCATGTATTTGACTATTTTATATGCTAACAAACAATTGTTTTGAGTAGGAAATCAAGGAAAAAGGACCCCAATTAGCCCAAGATGTGAAGATTTGAGAAGCTGAGAAGAAAGATCTGGGGATATGGCTGGCGCTCCGCACTAGGTCTTGAACTTCAGAGATATTTCATTCAATACTTTGGTGAGGTGAGAGGCGAAGATCCCTAAAAGCATTCCAGACTTAGAAAAATTTCATAACATTCTGGTGCTATGGAGGGGGCAGCGCGCCAGGTGGGTTCTAGAGCCAAGAAATTTAACTAACACTCTGGCGAGATAGGTGGCGTGGGGCGCTCGGATGATCTACAAGAGTGGAAATTTGGATAACTCCTTAGTGAGATAGATGGTGCGGCACGCCCGGAGCCAAACTTCAGAGAGAACTTGAGCCCAACTTAGGGCTATAGGTGGGGCGGCACGCTAGACCCATCCCAGAGATATTCTTCAGAGAAATTTGACTAACTCTGTGATGAGATAGGTAGGGCGGTGCGCCAGACCCATTCTTGGAGCTGAAATTGTTAATTTTAAAGCTAAATGATGGAGGGCAAAAGAGTCATTTGAAGGCTCAACTATGAATACAGCCTTTAGGTCGTTTGTTAGGATTTTTTTATCACTTTTACATTCCTTATTTCATTTGTGGAGGCTTGTAAGCCATTTGGAAGGAAGAAAAGTTCTATGTTCGCGTGATTTGTGGGTATATAAAACGACACGCAAGTGCACATGGTCGAACAAGTAGTAAAGTGGCTTTAGTAAGCCAAGTATCGATCCCACAGAGACTTGGATGAAGTGCAATCTGCTCAAGTGTACTATATTTTACTTTTAAAAATGCAGACAACAGTGTAACCAAAAGTTTGATAGTTTGTTTTATAATTTTTATACTAAAGCTAAAACAATTATCTAATTTGAGTCTGAACTATGAATGAGAGCATGCTGAGGTTAAACGAACATGTAATGAAATTGATTATCATCATAATTTGGTTAATCTTTTCCTCTAGTTGCTAGCCAAGAACAATTGCCAAGAGATTAAAACTCTCGTATTTAACCTCACTTAAGAATCATGAACCATCCACCTACATTTATGTGATTAAATGCAATTCATGTTCTAGCCATACAAACCCGGTTCCTAAATTGACTAATATGACTTTCAGGTATATTTCTATCCTGAAAGTAAATCAATACCCAATTTTCCCAAACCAAGTAAAGAACATATCCTATTAATTCACAACTTTCCAATTTCTTGCTCTCTCGAGTGAAACCGGACTTTTTAGATGTACATTAATGTAGGCCACACATTAATGCAGTAAGAATAAGAATTAATAGAACAACCATGGAAGAAAAGATGAAAAACCAAACAATCAATGATCATATTTCATCACAATTGTTCATAACCTCAGCAAGAAGAGGAATTAGCCACTCATTTGTGGATTAAACATCTTCAAATGAGTGTTAATCATACAAGAAAATGAATTAAAGAAGAAAGAAAGAGAGAAAAAACCCTGATATTTTCGTCCCTCAACTATCTGTAACCCACGTTCTTGCTCCACCCAGTCAGAATCTTGAAAAATAAACCAAAGTGTTCTATTTATACTGCTGGGAATTTTTCCTGGAATAACGAGCAACGTGTCACGGAGTGCATCTCGGAGCACTGCCTCCATGACACGCTACGGACGCGGACCCTCACTGGAACTGGGGTCCAGGAATTAAGGCTCAACGTGGCACGACGTGCAACGCGGAGCCAAGCTACCGTGCCACGGACCGGACGCGGACCCTCTCTGGAATTTGGGCGAAATTTCCCTATCCAGGCAGAAGGCCTCCGCGATGGCAGCGTGACACTGCTCCATCGCGGAGCCCCTTTAATTCATGTTGTCCAATGCTTTATCCCTTGCTCGCATCCAAGTCCAACACCGATATCATCCAACATGCATTTAAGCTTCCCAAAATCACATTTTACCTGCAAAACAATGCTAATCATGTTGGTTAGTATAAATTCACATTTTATTACCAATTACATGAGAATGTATACACATTGGTATATAAACAAGTCTAAAATGGTACTTTTGAGTATCACTTGGGCATATAAATTTGCCCAAGATCATTCTACACTAAGTTTCTTCTCTTCTTTATCGTTTTAATTTTGAATGATGATGATTAAGTCTTTGTTTTTCCACTTGTATATGAGTGGCTAAACTCATACTCTCGGATTTTTGCCATGGTGGATAGTTGATGTTTGAAAGACTATTTATCTAGATTCAATTCTTCTTTAATGATTGTTTGTATTTACTTGTTTTAATTGCTTATTTATGAGATTGATCACCTTGTAAGTAAACCTATTAGCTTTCAATTGAACTTGGTAAAGGGAATCGAAAAGGTTAAAGGTAAATACAGAACAGGAATTCAAAAAGACTCTTGAACCCATTGGTGAGAGGATAGAAGTTTTTGTTAAGGATAGGGATATACCCTTCAACCTTGTTTAGTTGAAATACAAGTAGGCATACTTGTCTTTTCATGTTTATCCTGCGACCATAGGGATATAGGTGTTAGGGTTAATGAGATAGTTCTTGGATTCTAGGGATAGTGCCAAGGAATGGATAGTAACTTGCAACTAGCTACCATAGGAAGAATCGTTCTAGTATAATCATGTATTGAAAACTCAACCTGAAACTACGAAGTGTCATTTTCCTAGATTTTCATCATCATCAGAAGTAAAACCAAGTTTGCAACCGCTTTAGTTAATTTTACATTTAAAGTTTTAGTAGTGTAATTCTTTAAATCATTCTCCTTTTCAATTGTTTGATAGAATAGCAAAATAAGAACCAACCCTAAATGATTAAACTGACAAGTCTCTGTAGGTATGATAATCAGCACTTCATGTTACTTGATGACCACGTGCGCTTGAGCGACATCAAGTTTTTGGCGCCGTTGCCGGGGATTTGAATATTGCTTGATCATTTGTAGGTTAGAATTTTATTGTGCTATTCTGTATTTTCCATTGTTTCTTTGTTTTTGTGAAGTTTACAAGGTTGTGTGTTTAGTGTATGCCAAGTACGAGAAGTAAAGAATCACTTTTGGCTTCTCTTGATCCTGAAATTGAGAGAATCTTTCAAAGGTTAATCATGGAGAATAATGATCAGGCACCGAGCAACAATCATGAGAGAGTTCCAGTGTTGAACTTTTCTAGGCCAAACTTAGAGAATGCTTATTAAAGCGATCGTCAAGCCGACTATCACTGGGAACTTTGAGATGAAGGAAGGGACCATGCGGTTGGTTCAAAACACTTGCCAATATCAGGGTAACCCACACGAGGATCTCCACTGGCATCTGATAATGTTCATGGAGCTGAGTGAGAATTTCCACTATCAGAACGTGTCAGATCCCTGAAGAAAGGTCTGACAAAGAAACAAGTGCCAGAAAGAAGTCAACCATCATACTGCAGACTTCGGCATGAGCCGTCCTCCTCCAAAGAGTCAAGTGGCTTGGAGGAGGAATATGAAGTGCCCGAAGAACAGTTGGTGCAGAGATCAACCAGGGCTAGGCTCCACGAAATGCAAATTCGGCAACCCTATGCTCCTACTCCACTGGCAAGGGATCCGCCCAGCCGTATAGATGAGAATGGCATGGCGGCAGCCGCAATTGCTCCTGAGGGCACCACAGCTGGGCAAACGCAGAGGTAGCTGATGAGTCACATGCTCAGCGAGGGGACTCCGATGAAGAATTGACCCAGACCTCGAACACATCTAATGATCAACCAAGGAATGTGAGACGATGGTGTGTTCATGGTATGAGGGCTATATACAACAGAGACATTTCTCCAAATGATAAAGGACATCCGAAGAGGAGCATATACAAGGAGTCGAGGATGGTCACCACGAGATTTAAGGACCTTCCAGAGCTGCAAGCTGTATTCGACAAGTACAGATTCGGGTGGTTGACCGAGCCATCAGGAAGCTACAGCCCATGCTTAGTCAAAGAATTCTATGCGGCCTACCCATCCACACTACAATGTTTGGCTTTAAGGGGTCAAGACTGGAAGAAGAGACTTGCCTTAACTCAGGTGTTGGTTCAAGAGACTCCGGTGGATATATCTGAGAGGACAATCTCCAGGCTACTATATGGGCCAGACTATCATGCCCCGATGAACACAACTGAGTTTGCCCACAGGCTATATAAGCTAAAGAAAGTTAAGACTAAGAATCTGAATAGTGAGGAGCGCATCAGACAATACACCTGGCTATCTCGGGTCATCACCACAAGAGTTCCATTGGTTGAATGGTTGCACGGCACTGAGTCTCAGATCAAGAAGGCCACACTAAATTTTCAAGCTAAGTTTTGGTGGACACTGGTGCAGCACAAGCTGGTACCAACCAACAATGATAACATTCTCACACCTGACAGAGCGGCATTGGTAGCCAACATTATGGAGGGATACGCCATCAATTTCCCATGGTACATTACTGAAGAGATCAGAGAGCGGGCCATCAATGACGGTACTATGATTCCCTTCCCATGTTTGATTGATAGGCTCTGTAGGAGTCAAAAGTGCCAGAATTGCCATCAGTTGACCAGAGGATCGTGGTTCAAAAGATTACAGATATTAGGTTGATCAGGGATGAGACAAACCCAATATCGAGGGCGAGGAGTCAGTCCGCCATATCTGCTGGAGTGACCATACGAGCAAAGGCATTTAGCAGTGGTATGCAGACCGATGCTACACAGTTCACTGATTTGGTGGCTGAGCCTATTGAGGGTAGAGAGATAGGTTGTCAGCCTGAAGCTACAGATGCAACGGACACCTCTGCACCTGCTGATGTTCTCGAGTCATCATCCACCGCAACAGTACCTAGACCACTAGTTTCTCCACCATGAGCCACTACAGTCGGCCTAGTTACAGTTTATCAGGAGTTTTTGGTTGACATGGCAAGGCGGCTCTCTAAGGCTGAAAAGCAACAGGCACACACGGCTCTACAGGTTAAAGTTTTGATGGAGCATGTAAAGCCTTGGGTGACGAAAGAATTGGAGGCAATGTCCAGTTCTATGCATGGCTAGCTGGACGCTTTTGAGAGATGTATGGATGAGCGTCTTGCGCGGTTACAGGCGCCTGAATTAGAAAAATGGTATGCAGAGCTAGGAGTGCTCAGAGCCGATGTGCGGGATTTGTCCTCATGACAGGTAGTTGAAGTACCTCCACTGGTGCTTCCTATGATAGATGATGAATTTGAAGAAGAGCTACCACCAGTGTTTGATTTTATTACTGAGGAGCCAGTGGCACATGATAAAGGAAAAAGGACTCGTGAGGAGGCAAGTTGAAGAAGATGCTTCTCTACTCCGTCAGCAAAAATGAGAGCGGAATGAAATGGAGAGAGCTCTGCATGTATCGAGAGAGGAGGCTCGACAGAGAGCTGAGATTGAGTCAGCGAGAGCTCGTGGAGAAGTGACGAGCTCCTTTGGATCTGAAAATGCACTGGGTTAAGCCGGTAATATTGGAGATAACATTGGAGGAGTATCTACACGCTCCACCGAATAGGTAACTGACACCTAGGTTGCACAGGTATGTTCTCTATTTCCCTAGTTTTGTCTGATATATATGCGTCGAGGACGACGCATGCTTTTCCTGATGGGGGTGGGGAGGGATACCTGTGCATGTCTTTTGCTGAACATAACCCGAGGGTTTTTCTTGTCAGATATCTTTTCTCTCTGGTGTTTCTTATCTAGTAGTACCGGCACGTTTAGGGTTTTATTTTTTTTGTGTTTGTTTGTGTTAGTCAGAAGAAAATTAGGTGAACTTAAGGCAGTCAAGAGCTTACATTGTTTATTTTTGTTGAACTGAGAATTTGATACCCCTCCTAAATTTTTTTATGTGTATGTTAAAGTTGACGAGTATGACCTTTATAAATCTTCGCATGGCATTGAAACTGTGAACATGTTTACCACTGCCTGAACTAGAAGTTAGTAGAAGTGATGATGTTGACCTGTGCTATGTGTGGGTGAGGTTTAATAGCTAAATTCGGTTGTGTGTGTCAATCTAGAACTTTCCTGGTCAGTCGTACCGAGATAGAGGATAGAAAAACTAGGAAAGGATCATGGACCGTTTTTGATTTATGAGCTCACTTTAGCCTTTAAAGACCTACCAAAAGAGAATAAAAATCTCTTGATCCAAATGTTTGAGCTTAAATCGACCTTTCTTTTTGTTTACACCAATTCACCTTCCTACTTTTATTAAGAATGAACCTGTTTTGACCCTAGTCCCTCCTTGGAAACTGTGAATCTCAACTCAGGCAAATTGCCTAAGTTGAGGGTGGCTATTATAGGGGTGATTAAAAAGAGTAAGGAGGAATGAAAATTTGGGTAATGAAAAGAAAAGAGCAGGTGTGTTATGCATAACGAAAAGAAAAGAAAGAAAGAAAAATTATTATCAAAGAGCAAGAAAAGAAAAGAAAAGAAAGATGTGACATCAATGAATGTTTGAATGAATAAAACCTGCACCCATAGTAGCAAATGCAAATAAAAGAAGAAGCAAGTAAAGAAAAAAGGGAGAAAATAGAAAAAAGATTAAAAGTGGAGTCAAGAAGTGTGTAGTGCCAAGGAGGGTTAAACTACTAATCCCATATGTACCATACCCAAACCTGAGCCTACCTTACAAGCCTAGAAAGTTCTAAGTGATCCTGGTTACTTGTCTGAAAATCGAGGTATTAAAAGTAAAGGCAAGCCTACGGTATTGCATGCACATAGTTAGAATTTCTTTGTGAGAGCGAGTGAATCTTACCTAGTCCAAAGAGAAATATATCGAAATAATCATATACATATGGGTAAGTATGGGACTTCATTGAGGTGAGAGCATTTGGTCAAAGAAATCGTCTGCAAATTATTTGGGTCAGTGTTATATATGTGCGTGGTTGCAAGTAACAGTGTTTTGCCATGTTTTGATTCTTCTATGTCATGGTTGAAATTTTTGCATATGCATTGTGATATGAGTTTATATGATGAAGGAGGGGTTAGAAAATTCGATTTGATGAATAAATATGACTGTCGTAAGTTTTCTAGAGTTCCTTCGATTGAAGCGTCGAAGTAGTTTAGTTTAGTTTAGTTTAGTTTGTTTTTTCTGAGGACATGCAAAAGTTCTAAGTTGAGGGTGTTGATGTACCGTGATTTTATGAAACTTTCAACGCTTAAAACCAAGAAACTATGCACATTTCGGGTATGTTTATATATGTATGATGTGTTTTGTGTTTAATATTGTAGGAAAACAGGTTTGGAAGTGAACTGGGTAAAATTAATGCTTAAAATAACTGAACAAGTGACTGCAAGGCACTTCACAAGTCGTTGCCACTTAACACAACTCATTGTTGAAGTTGTGGGTTTAGAAGTTGAGTTTAGAAGTGGCAAGACCAGTGTACCTGACGGGTTGAGGGAACGACTTGTTACATCTAGTAACGAGTCGTGAAGACTGGGAGAGAAATTATTGAAGAAGTAACCGATGGAGATGAAGGAAGACATAACAAGTCGTTAATTGACTAAATGACTCATTGGTAGATAACTGGAACCAACCGTAAAGTACACTGAAAATTTGAAGGAGTTAGACCATGAGGGGCCCAACGACTTGTTCTCAGGCACAACGAGTCATTAGGTGACCCGTTGCCACAACTGGGTTCGATGTTGAGGACGACTAATTTTAGCAAGGCATGACTCGTCAAAGATCCTAATGAATTGTTATGGAGTCCGTGGCCACTGACGACCTGGTTTTCAGTTTTAATTAGAAAAAAGTTTTCTTGGAACTATAAATACACTATTTAGGTTTATTTTAATTGACGCAATTTTTTAGTTTGGAACATTGATTTTTCGGAGTTATTTACTGCAATTAAGATTCAAGAAATGATTTTATAATTTTGTTCTTGAATTTGGCGGATTAATACAACCTTGGATTTTTGTTCTTCAGTCTTGGAATTTATTCAACCAACTTAGTTTGCTTATGCAAATTTCTGTAAGTTACAATCATGATTTATTTTATATTTTGTGATTGTGATATTACAAGCATGAGTAGCTAAATTCATAACTAGGATTGTGGGAACCATGATAAATTAACGCACATAGGTTAAACACTTAGTGATTCTTGAATGGGGTTTAATGCATGCATTGTTTTTCCCTTCGCTTTAATTAATTCTTGACGGTTGCAAATATTAGGACTTACCTTATTCTTACTTACCAGACCAAGGGAGTAGTGAATAGGAAAAAGGGATTTAAAACGGAGATTTGAGGTTGTCAACCCTCATGTAATAGCTTGAACTTATCTGGAGATAGCTAACCCGATATTAAGGGTAAGGATTAATTAAGCATACACCCGTAGGCGAACCAAGTCGCGTGGTGAAAATCATTTAGATATGGGACCAACCATTTAGGTGAATCTAACTTACCAATATTGCATGTTAAATACCGGAATAGATTACTAGTATAAAAGCCTTGTGGTTATGAAATATTGGGGAACACAATCCTAGTCAACTCATTAATTGAATACAAACCAACATTGATCTAAACATTGAGTAGTTTTTACTTTTGTTTATTATTTTATTTCCCCCCCTTAGGAAATAAGTAATTCGATAGTAACAGTCATTCACATTAACTCAAGTTCTTTCCATATTCCCTGTGGGATCGACCTCAACTTTCGTTGGGTTCTATATTTAATATCAATCGCTTTATATCTCATTTGCGAGGTGTAATTTGGGCGACATCAGACTCCTCAGATAGTTGTTGGTAAGGGATTAGTATGGATCAACAGTTTAGTTCGTCCTATGCCTTGGCAAGACTTTAGACAGCTCTCCCAACTGAGCCAGAGGTTGGACATTATGCGCTCATTCATGATATAAGTCGGTTAAGAGAAACTCCCAACTCTCTCTCTCTTTCTATCTATCTCTCTCTCTCTCTCATACACTCTCTCTCTCTCTCTCTCTCTATATATATATATATATATATATATATATATATATATATATATATATTCAGAACTTATATGTATATTCAGAACTTATTTCGATGCATAGCTTTAACAGCATAACTGTTTACACAATATTTATACTTGTGTTTTATTGCATCATTCAGAGTTTCAGATTCGGTCAGTTAGTCCATTCAATTCAAAGATTCTTCTGTGTATGTTGTTTCATTCACCTATGTTATATACCGTACATTCAAATGCTATTTGGTGTTGCATCTTATTATGATGCAGATTCAGGTTTATAGGATCGACAGCAGACGCATCAATGGGACATACTTCATCCAGCTTTGGTGAGGCCTCTTACTTCTCGGAGGACTCCAGTTGTCTTTTGCTTTTTTTTAGATCTTGAGGTAGCCATGGGATTCTTGTCCCGGGACCTATCCTTCATACTTAGAGGCTTCATAGACTAGTTAGAGAGTTGGAGTTATTGATGTTACTTATTAACATTATTTTCAATTGCAGTTAGTTGATTTTATCTTTTCTTAAATGAGCTCATTACAGTAATTGCTTCTGCATTATTTGTCTTCTCAGTTAGTAGAAAGCCAGATCAAGATTTCACTTAGACCATTATTGGTCTGAGTGCCGGCCACGCTCAGGGTGTAGGCTCGAGGCGTCACACTACCCTTCCTTACCGTACTACTTTCAAGAAATACATCATGCAAAAATAATTCATTGATAGTATAATTAAATTACTCCCCTATGTCCATTGACTATTCATGATTGATGTGGGCATTCGATACTTTAGTTTGGATTTTATGAACTTGGATTTTCAATTTCTCAACGGTAGATACTGACTACCAAATTGAAGTTAGTACAATTTGATTCGATTTTTCTTGTTCAGTACGATTTGATTTTGGCTCGGTTCTTCAATATGGATGTGGTGTATTAGACTATTTTTCTGCTTAAAATGGACTATTTTCTATCTATAAAATGAGTTTCAACACTTAAATATACATCAATTTTTTGTATAAGAGAACTACGGAGATAACAACTTAACTAAAAGCTGCATGCTAAAGATATTCGTAGAACAGGTGAAATTGTTTGTTTAAATCCATAATCTATTAACTAATAGATATTTGCATCTATCAATTATATTTAAAGATCTATAATATATTAAGATGATACACAATATATATTGCAATAGTAATTTTCAGCAAAGCAACATCTATAAGCTTGGAAAACATAGTTACTCATAAAACGAACACATTAGATATTTCATATGTGTTAGAGTAATAACTTTAAGACATTCAAAAGCTAAATACCTCAACTATTTTCTTCTCCACCTTTCCTTCCAATATATTCAGACTCTATGATGTAACTTTAAGCCTTTGGACTATAAAACACAATATACCGCAACTAAATACCGAGACTTTATAATTGAAAATCGAACTTCTCAAAAATCAAGACCGAAAATCGACGTATAAGAAATGAACTAATTTGGTTCGATCCATTTTTTCAAAATTTTTGTTTTCATGCTCACCCCTAATTCATGAAATACACCATGTTTGACATTAACTAGTAATTTTAAAAGGTTGTTCGTTTACTTATAAATGTACCTTATCACACAAATTTTAACTTGTATAAACTAGAGTAAAAGAACTAATAGGATGACTCTTGAATCAGCTGACCTGTACTTTGTTACTACACTCAATGATAATAGCAAATACTCAATTTATTATGATCTTTATATTGCACGGATGGATTAACCTCAAATATTGACTTCAACCAGGAAGTATTACTTTTATTCTGATCAGTTCAACTGAAAAAACAACATGCTTTCCTACAATTTTACAGGGTGAATGGTTTGGGACTGAGGAATTCTCTCATTTTATCTCTCCAAGATCTATCTAAAATAGTATGAATGATTTGACTCTTTTTTTGATGCACCATTTCATCTTCATTAACTTTTCTTTCCTTTGTAACGGTAAACAGAAAAGGGAGGGAGAAAATGTAAACTAGATACTTAATAATTGACATTTATAAAGATTTTCAAACTATTTTCTTATTTAGTTTATTTTGAAAAGATAAATTCATTAGTGCTCAGGTGAATTTGTTATTATTCTTAGAATGATAATTGTCCTTCATATGATAGAAGAACATCTCAACTATTCCTAACTTGTGCCTAAATTACTTTGAAATGAGATCATAAATGTCGAGATCAAGAACATCCTTGGCTATTGTTATTGAATTTCAGCACGTGCTTACAATATTTTAATTTTTGAGTCTCATTAAGAGAAAATCAGTAAAGAAATGATTAGCCTAATAATTCACATTTTTTAAAAATAATATGAATGTTATATTACTATTATTTTACTACGGTATAGAAATATGAAAACATGATGCTCAAGGTAGAGTTGTCATTTAGATCACTTATTTAAGGGTAAAATTATTAGTTTTTAATAGTGGTATCATAAATGCAACAGCATAAGTCTAGAAGCATCCTTCTTTCGTTTTTGCATTTTCCTTCATATTTATAGAAGACCATCTCTCTTCCATCTAAGAATCAACATAAGGTTCGGTATTTTTCAAGTTTTTTCCTTCAAAATTTCTGATTCCGTTTCTCTGTTTTTTCAGTTTTCATTTTGTTTTTAATTTCTATTTTGATTTTCTTCATCTACTTAACTCAACTAGGTGTTATTACCGAGATTTCATGTATGCTTCTTTTTTAGTTTTGCCTAAATTTGTTCTAAATATCTTCAGATTTTTCACTTTTATAAAAATTCATGGTTATTATTCCGTCTAACTCTTCTTCAAGGTTCTTTGCAAAATTCTTACTCTCTTTTGGCTTTGATATATTCCTTTTGTATGATCTTTATATTTGTTCGGAATTTCCCTGTTGTATGAGTATGTTGATTATAAAAAATTTTGAGTATATATTGATTTTCTCCTTCTAATACTTCTTGTCACTGGATTATGTATATGCATGTTTTCTTAGTTGTAAGTATATGAGGATCATTTCACTTGAATAATTTTTGTGAGACTCTTATATAATGGCATTGTATATATATATCTATTTTCTTCTTTTGGTAAATATGCAATTGCTGAAACTAATAGCTTGGTTCTGAAAATTAGGTCATGCTATCATATGTTTTAGACGTAGAAAAACTTACATTTAATATAAGGAAGAAGGAGTCGTTTTGATGATTATAAATAAAACAACAAGGAAATGAAACTTTGCTAATCATTTACCCTTGATTGTATTTTTCATAACTCAATACCTCAGGATTCACATGATTTCTTCATGAACTTCCATGCATTTCTTTTTATTATTTCTAATAAACTTTTTAATTATAAATTCAGCATTTCTCTTTTAATTATGTTTGCTCTTGTTAATATATATGTGTTCTTTGATGATGGAGCAGTTAATTATGGTTCATGATATTAGGTTGTCCATATGTCATACTTAAGGTTATTTCACTATTAGTGACTTCATTCAGATCATTCACACTTTTTATATGGGGCTTATCATAGGAGGCATGACATTAAGGGATGAGTTTAAAAGGCATTAAAAAAACACTCTACTATCTTAGCTTCTTTGACAAATCGAGGAGAAAAAGGCGAATACAAGATTAAATTTATTTCTCAAGAAATTAATGCAGTGAAGGTGTTTTCTTCACTCGCAAATTGTTCAATTCGCAGTCGATATTCAGATCACATTTTTAGTAACTTTATAAAAAATCCTATAAAGGAAGTGTTATGATGTGGGACACAAAAGACAAAGAAAAGAATACTTATTTTTACGTTGATGAGACTTTGAAGCACGATTAAATCCTATAAAGGAAGTGTTATGATGTGGGACACAAAAGACAAAGAAAAGAATACTTATTTTTACGTTGATGAGACTTTGAAGCACGATTAAATCCTATAAAGGAAGTGTTATGATGTGGGACACAAAAGACAAAGAAAAGAATACTTATTTTTACGTTGATGAGACTTTGAAGCACGATTAAATAGTTTTAGCTTTATTTTTATGTTATACTTTTCACTTCAGTTATATTCATTAGTCTTTGTACACTATAATATACTGGAGACATTGCACGGAATCTATATATTTTATTTTTCAATCAAAACTTGATGCTGAGTTAAAACATCTTTCATATTCAAAAAAATTATTTGCGTCCAGGACGGTGGCAAGAGCCGATTATATTCGCTAAGTTACTCAGAAGAATCCAATCGAATGATAGGGCCTCTTTAAATTCACTGATTTAAATTAAATTTTATTGCTTTGATAACATAAGTATCCTTCCTAACATTCTTTATATAAAATTCTCTACAACACAATTCTCCAATTAGATTTTTTTTCTACAATTTGGTCTTCTAATTAGATGTTTTTCAATGTCACTTTGTTCAATCATCTATCTTTGCTAATGGACTTTATCAACAATCGTCCACCATTAGTATTAAACCTTTCTTTCTAACTTTTTCTTATCATTAGTATCCTCTTTTACGGATTTCGTGTTGTCTTTGATTTTCTTACTTCTAACTTCTTCTAATTTTATCTTTTGTCCAATGGCAGGTGAGTAGATCGATAAATGTATGTGCCAATTTTTTTATGATTAATTGTAAGTTTATTTTTATTAATTTTTTTCACTATTTATGTGAAGGGAATTAGTCAAGCATATAAGTATATTGAAGTAATTCTCAATTCTCATCAAGAAAATAAAATAGTCTCAGAATTCGACCCAATGTTCTATAGTTGATGATGAGTAGTGCTCTTGACACAGATGATTTGATAAATTAAGAGAGAAACTAACTTTGAAGACAACTCCATGTTTCACAATTTGGAATTAAACTGTGTGTTACTGTTTGCCAAATATTTGTGCTGATAAAAAAATAGTCAAACTGATTTATGCAAGATGAAGCATTCTTGGAGCTTTAGAACTGTTGAATAGGAATATTCCGTCATTTTTTGAAGGGTTTATATATTCTCATTTCCTTTATTTATCATAATCAATCAATTAGAAGTCAATTCTCTGCTAAATTTGATGTATAACCTCATTTTAGATTTTTTCGACTACATGTGATCCTTTCAAAAATTTCAAATATTTAGAATACTATGTGCAATTGTAAGAATACAACATAAATATAGGGTCCTTATTATGACTTAAAGTCAACTCATTAATAGGACCCCCTATTCTTTTTTGTGGCTAAAAGTATCTGCTTCATATTATAGTGATTGAATTTAGTATAATGTCGGTATACTTCTTTTTCCTCCATTTGAAATTAGTAAAAGTAGATTACATTTAGCATGTGTACTACTAAAACTTCAACTTTGTGTTATACTTCGGTGAGTAATATGCTTCTCTTGTTTACCTTATAAGTATCATTGCTTTCTTTTTAGTTCTACTTTTTAAATATTGAAGTTATTATTTTCTGAAATCGCATCTGGCTTATCTTATAAGTACAATTTATCTCTTTTGATAATTCTCCTTACGTACTAATCACAGGAGTTATTATTTTCTGTAACTTTTCAAGACTCCAATTATAAATTGGAATCCTTTAGACATATTTTGCTATTATCAACATTTACTTATTAACTTTACATACATAGTATCTATTATATTCACAATGTCTTCAAGTTGTCTTTCCTTCTCGGTTCTTTACTTTTAGATTTATCCTTATCTTTTGTATATCGGGGATATATTTTGCTATTTGTGGATTAGTTTACTGTCTTATTTATTTCTCATTTTAATAGCTATACATGCAAGTATAACTTAATGTTTGTTCTTTCCAACCTAGAAATATGTATGCACATTTGTAGTATTGGCTCAGTTCTTCTGATGGGATATTTCTGCACTCTACATCAATTTTATGTCATAAGAGTAAGATCATATATACTTCTAAAAGAATTTACCTTCAATATTTTCTAACACTAGAAATTAAATAATTATATTGAATTATTTTTTTGGTTAATATTCAGTCCATACACAGGGTCTCGAGAAATAAAGAATATATCAATGCCATCTTGAAAGTGATGTTGAGGTGGATCCACGAGCACATGCACGTGATATTTTAAACTTATGATTGACCAAATATACATATCTTTGACCAGCTTTTTTCAAAGAGGCTAACAAAATTCATTCGTGTTATCAAAACTAAGTCATAGTGACTCAGCCAGGACACGAAAAGGTCAAGCTCCTAATTTTTTAATTGTGTAACTTGATAATTGAATGAGGATTCATTTATTTTATAACAACTAAGGTGAAGTTTTGTTGTGATATTTGCAATGAGCACCACAACAGATAGTGTTTATGAGTGATTAGATAATTAACGTTTTGTAGAATTTGAGAATAATGAATTACGAATATTTCATACTTGGGTAATGAATATTGTATGAATTAGTCCTTTACTATCATTCTTATATGTTGCCTTCAGTTATTCCACCTGCTTCATTGAACATTCAAGCTGGAGTCCCAATTTTTCAAATGATTTCTCCAAAGCACGATTAGAGAATGATAATCAGTTCACATCTACAATATTGGACCCATGCAAAAATGATATTCGATTCACATCTTCAATATTGGGCCTGTGCAAAAATGATAGTTGATTCCTATTTATAATGTTGTATTCTTATCGAGTTTATAATAGAGGATATTTCAGAAATGGCATATTTTCGGAGAAAGTAGGCTGAATTAGTAACATTTTACTTATTTACATAAAATGATAATATTTTATGTGTCATGTGTTGTATTTACCCTAGGTAAAACGCATCAAATACAAATAAAAAATCTGATTAGGTGAGTAATTTTAGGCATTATGTTTCACATAAATAATCAGTTACCATTATTCACTCAATTGATAATTATTACATTCCTTAAATAAATGAACTCTAAAAATGGATGAAATTCTTATTTTATATTAACACCTTGTAAAAAAAATCTGAAAAACTGATTTATTTCTATATCAGTTACCATTATTCATGCAATTGATAATTATTACATTCCTTAATTAAATGGACTCTAAAAATGGATGGAATTCTTATTTTATATTAACACCTTGTAAAGCAAATCTGAAAAAGTGATTTATTTTCATAATCATATACTTTTCATTCTTTGTATAAAAAAATGAATAATTTGTATCATAAATACAACCAAATATATGTATTTTAACAAATAAATTCTAAAAAAGACATAAACGATTGTATATTTAATTGTATCAAAAGAGTACTAATATGTATCTCTATTAAAAGAAATTGTATCCATTGATAAATACATAACAATACAACTTATATATGTGTGTGTGTGTGTGCGCGCGCGCGCATGTGCGCGTATATCTGTATAATATAATAGTATAATTATGTTATAATCTATGTGCATGATTATGTTATAATCTATGTGTTTGCATTGTATCATAAATACAACTAAACAAAAATAGAAGCCCTAAAAATTAAATACGTACGGGTGAAAAGATAATGTCAAAATACATAGTATACATAATCTATAAAATATGCTAATAGGGTTTTCAAAAAATAAAAAAATATGTTACTATAATTAATGGAATTTTATAATCTATTTGAGACTCCAAAAATCATAAAGATTTGATTAGTAAAAATTTGATGAATTACATGGTTGAAGATTTTTTTCTAAAATACAAAAAATCATATCTTAAATTAAAAATTAAATAAAAATCATGAATGAAAATTTCTCCTTCCTCATAATATAAAAAGACAAGCAAAATACAAAAATACATCTGAATTTGAAAAAAGTTTCTATCAAAAATACATACAAAAGAAATATTTTTGGGATAAGAAACAGAGGGGCATCACCATATCTGCTTCATCGTTCTTCGATTAAAATTTTACATTTTCAATCATATCTGATTGGCGAATTAGTCGGTGACGACTTGAGTTGACTTTTGAAGGAAGCAGGTCAAAAAACTACGATTTTCAAACAAGACTAACCAAAGAGAAAGAGAGAGATGCAAGAGAGAAAAAAAGGGGGGGGGGGGTAGAAAGATAGAAGAGGGATTGGGTTGATCATCTGGTTTGATGATGAACAATGAGTGAGAGAGAAGATGGAAGAGGAATAGGGTGGTTATTGAAGGAATTTATGCTGATGAATAGGAGAGAGGTAAATAATAGTCAAATACAAAATAAAAAAAATAAATAGATGACACATTATGTGAAATAAAATCATATTATGTAATTTTTTAAAATTGTGGTCATTATATGTAAATACTTTCATAATTGTGCTATGTTATGTATAAAGGAAAATAGCTCAAATATGCTATTGAACTTTAGGAAAAGACTCATCCATGTCATCCGTTAAAAGTTGGGCTCATTTATGCCACTACCATTACTCAAAGGGGTCATTTCTTCTATTATTTTTTAATAGACCCAATATCTGATTTTTAAAAACCAGATTGGACATGTGACAAAATTTTAATGGGCCACGTCAATTAAAAAATCCACCCATTAAACTACCTATCCAACCTAATCTACCCGACCCATGACCCTTTCCCCCATTAAAACACACAAACTTTTAATCCTAACCACTAATACCAAATAAAACTTCATTCCTACCCAATTTCACTATCCGTTTATTGACAAAGACCCAGAATATTTTTCAATCTTGTCTTTCCCTTTTGAGAACTGAATATCTCCCTTCAAAAGCCAAAAGTTTTGATATTCAATATTTGATTTTTAAATCCCAGTACTATGGTACAGAGCATCTTTTGTTGATTCCCAATCGAACTCATCTCAGTTTGAGCCTTTTAATCTTGAAAAATTTGTGATTTTGCCCTTGAGCGGTAGAGATTCACCTACTACTATCTCCACAACTCAGCTAGTGTCAGTTCTTGTTGCTCATGGTTGTAAAATCACTTCATTTGATTGGTCATTGAAGAGAAAATCAATCATTTTAACACAATTTGCTGGAATTGATTCTTTGTTATCTTTGTCCCCAAGTGTTGTTGCTGCCGTTGCTTGAATATCAAAGCTTTGGCTTTTGAAGGGAGATTTTCAGTTCTCAAAAGGGAAAGCAAGACTGAGAAAATATTCAGATCTGTGTCAATAAACGGGCAGTGAAATTGAGTGAGAATGGAGTTTTATTTGTTATTAAGGGGTTGGGTTAAAAGTTTGTGGGTTTTAATGGGGAAAGGGTCACGTGTCGGGTAGATTAGGTTGGATGGGTAGTTTAATGAGTGGATGTTTTAATTGACATGACCCATTAAAATTTTATCTCACTAAATATTAGGTCTGTTAAAAAATAATAACATAGATGACCTTTTTGAGTAACAATAATGACATAAATGAGCTCAACTTTTAACAAATTGCATAAATAAGTCCTTTCATATAGTTTCGATAAGATATGTGAGGCTTTTTACTTATAATAATATTATCTAAATAACTAACCTCGGGTGAAACTTTCTTCAATTCCTCTACCCCAACCCCACCCCCCATCCTCAATCCTCTGTTTTTTCTCCAGTAGTCCTCTGTTCTCCTTCTTTTCTCCACCATTCCAATCTCCATAACCAAAAAGCTTCCACATTTCCTTTCTTTCTGTTTTTTTTCCTTCTCCTTCTCCTCCCCACCATGATGACAACTCTTAAATCTGACCAACTCAAACAGCTAAAAGAAATATTCATGCGTTTCGACCTCGACGGCGATGGCAGCCTAACTCAGCTAGAACTCGCCGCCCTCCTCCGCTCCCTCGGCCTCAAACCCGGCGGCGATCAACTCCACGTGTTGCTCGCCAAAATCGACCACAATGGCAACGGATCCATCGAATTCGATGAGCTCGTAGATGCCATACTGCCTGACATGAATGAAGAAATCTTGATGAATCAAGATCAGCTCATGGATCTTTTCCGGTCGTTCGACCGCGACGGTAACGGGTTCATCACCGCCGCCGAACTCGCCGGACAAATGTCCAAAATGGGTCATCCGTTAACTTACAGAGAATTGTCGAATCTCATGCAAGAAGCTGATACGAATGGAGATGGTGTTATAAGTTTCAATGAATTTGCTAATATTCTTGGAAAATCTGCTGCTGAGTTTCTTGGCTTAACTCCTGTTCCCGAACCAGTGGCTTGATTAACTAATTAATTAATTTTTCGTACTCCAATCGTGGCATATTTTGAATTTTTAGAGTTAAAACTTTCAAGTTTTAATTGTGAATTTAAAAGTTTAACTCTCGAAATCCAACATTGCAACATTTGGAAGTATTGTTTATAAGGTGGTCTTTCGTGTCAATTTCATCCAACATGGTATCAGTAACATTGAAAAGAAAACCATTGATCTTTTGTTGAACCATTGTAGTTTGAGAATTGGGATGATATTGACTTGGTCTGATGCACCTGTTGTATTGTATTTATGTTTAACTTTTTCCTTTTTTTTTTTTCTTTGTTTTCTTTTTAGCTTATTGTGTTTCTTAAGGTCAGATTATAGGACATTCTATGATTCTTTACTGCCCTACCCGGAGCCCGTGTGCACGCAGGGATGCTACGTATAAGGGCTGTCCTTTTATGTCCCTCATGTATTTTATTTAAGGAGGAGAAGGACAATTGATGAAGTTGTAATGTCTTTTTAACTCTTATAGTAACTATTTTATAGGCATGTCTTCTACGTATTGTCGTGATCTACAAAAGGGATTTTTCATGTGTTGAGTATGGAATATAGTACTCTGTTTCAACTTATTGTGACATTTTATCTCCAAAATGCAGCTTTTAGCTTTCATTTCTTTTTCAGAAATTTGATTGACGCTAAAGAAGAAAGAAGTTTTGCAGCTTTGATTGCAATTTAGAGAATGCATGTAGGGAAATTTCTATGTTGCAAGGTACATACACAATTCAAATTGAAATGATCATTCTTTAATGCTTCCTTGAAAATTTATACAAGATAATTGCTATCTGTTTACCCATTATATTTTATCTACAGGGCTTCTTTCCAGTATTCAACAAAGAAGATCTTCATAATTCTACAAGATATAAAAGAATGACTATACACATGTTGCCTGCTCTGGGCCAATTTTTTGTCTGTTGAAGTGTCATGGCAGAATTTTGCTTCTTTTGCACCTCTTTGCTTGAATTTCCATCCAAATACTTTCATACAATGAGCAAATTCCAGTTCAAAAACCTGTGTTTTTGTAGGTCTGAAGTCTGATCTTGCTCTAATAAAACGATATCCGTGAGTACCATTCATGTCTTTTTAGACTAGAATTAGTTCTTGCTATCGAACGAGCAGTGAAACCAACAGTTGTGTGTCTTATTGACCTCTGCCTCACATCATTGCAGAACTCAGGGTCATTCGAGTTCCCCTCATACCTTATCCATTGAATCATCCCGTGGTACATTGGGAAGAACCGGAACTGAATTGCATCATATGCAAAGTAGGGAACTAGAGCTGAAACAACCACCAACATTGTGACTAACCAGTATAGCGGGGAGGGAACAAGAGCTTCCACAAAGACTTGGTACGCGTTGGTGGAAAGTGTTGTAGGCATGGATCCATATACTAGAAGGAAAATATACCAGAGAGCAATTCCACCCCAGATGAAGATGTGTTGGATTAAGGTGAAATAACTAACAGCAAGAGCCATCTGACAGTTCACAACCCAAACCACACATGTGTACATTGTTGCTCCCGCAATTGCATAGTCACCAGTTTTACCATCTTTATTGAAGGCCTGAGGATCCAGTGCCGTTATGCAGATGAAAAAGATAATAACTGCACTGCAGACACCATTTAACATCCAGCCAATTATACGGCGCCAGCTGAAAAGGACGTTTTGTATACCTTCTTGATAAAGTATAGGGAACTGCCAAAAAATACATAGGGTCAAGTACAACGTGTCTAATAAGCTTTTCTAACATGAAAGCAACCTAAAATATCAACACTGCGTGAAGTCTGACATACCTTAAGACAATATCGGGCGGATACATCTTGATCAAAGACTCCCAAAGCAATCACTGGTAATGATGTGAAGAAGACATTGTAAAGAGACAGAAACCAATCATTATATGCAAGTTGTGCAGAAAATGATGCATATGTCTCGTATAAGAAGAGAGTAAAGCCAAATGCAACGTTTTTATAGAAGAAGTAGCATATCTGCAAGGAAAAGAAAAACCAGTTACAGGAATGCTCCAGAAGAAAAAAATGAAATAATTTCAGAACAATTTCCAAGAAGGCAACAATTTCAATCTTTTTGCGCAACAAATGTAAGAAAGAAATCCAGTAGCCTATAGATTACCATTGAAGAGATCCTTCTGTAACACCAATGCCCATGCACTAAAAGCAAGCGTTCCAAAAATCGGAACTGAGCAATTGCAATGTCACTTGACATAACAGCCTGATAAGTGTAAAACAGAGAAAACAAGATTAATAGGCACAGGTGCAAGAAGTAGAAGTGTGTGTTGTCGCAAAAGTCAAGAGAAATGTATAAGCTTCCACCTGCATTCCTTCAACACCGCTGATTCCAATTCCAATATCAGCTACTTGAAGCATTCCTACATCATTAGCTCCATCTCCAATGGCCAAAGTTGTCTTTCCAGTCCCAAATTTAACAAGTCTCGTCACCTGTATATTCCAAAAATTGGTATGCTTTAGAGCAAATCAAACCAAGCACAGAAAGATGAGAAATCTAATTCCAGACAGAATACAAGAGAGGATTACTCTGTAGTGATAAAGAGAAAATGTCAAAGGCCTCACAATCTAATAGCAATATTATGGGTGCGAAGACGATTTGTACTCACCAGTGCCTTTTGTTTAGGTGATGAACGACAGCATATAACAGATGCACATCCAATTGCAAGGTCTAAAAGCAAACTTTTTGTGTCATCTTCTAGAGCGTATGTAAGAGATTTCCCATCAATTATCAAAGCAAATGCATCTGTGCTTGAAGCCGTGAGTAAGGCCTTTCCTTCAATAATTTGTCGTAGAACACTTTCCTTTGACGCCTATAGCAGAGAAGAAATAAGATACAACTCCATCAGTATTAAACCCTTAATAATCGTTGATAGCAAATCTCCTTCAGTAACCAGTGCAAAGTCAGTGAAAGTGATACTAAGGGGATTCCATGAGGCACTATCTATTTTTGTTTTTCTTTTCTTGGTTGTTGCACTGAAATTGGATGGTGTTTAAAGGGAGATAGCATGCATGTTGATACACGGGTGTGCAAAGACGCCGAGAGCGAGGATATCAATATTTTCAAAGACAAAGGAGCTACCAAAGAGAAAAGTATCAAAATATATTGGCTTCAAGAAGAACATTGGTGAAATTGTGTAACAAAAAACCAACAGTGTTAAGAAGTGCAAGGTAAAATCTCAATCATATAACTCCTAGTAAGGAATGTGACATAGAGAGATATAAATGTGTAAGGGAAAAACAGGATAGGTATTTACCCTGGCAATAGCATCCTTGTCTCCCCCTTTCTCTGTTGCTATAATATCAGGGGTTTCCAAGTTTATGATAATTTGCTTCATTCCTTGTCTAAGCAAACTACAGGCATAACTGCAGCAGATATTATGGATAAAAGATGTTTAGACAAGAAACGATTATAGAAAATAAAATAAAAAAGTAATATAAAACTCATAATCAAATACTATACCCAATATTAATGGCTGTTTCCATCTTATCCCCGGTCAAAACCCATATCTTGATACCTGCTTGTGCAAGTTTGTCAATGCATTCAGGAACCTACCACAATGAATTGAACAAATGTCATACAACACATCCAAATGGTGATTGGTGGGAAGAGACCTGTGACTTTATTAAACTTACCCCTTGTTGTAGTTTGTCCTCAACAGCAGTGGCGCCTAGTAGAATCAACTCCTTTTCAATCTTTTCAGTTGCTTCATCAATCAACGCATCACGGTCTGTACTGACTGAATTCTTGGCCTCTGAAAATTGCTCATTGAATACTTGGTATTCGTCCTTGGTGATTTCTCGATAGGCCAGTATCAAGGTCCTCAAGCCTGCATCAGCATACTCGTTTACATGTTCCCTTGTTATCTCTTCAAATTCCCTTCCGCTTTTCGCGAGCCTTTCAAACATGACACTGCATAAAGACCATAACCAGAAAGAGGAGATAGAAGAAGGGAAACAAAAACAAAGTCAGCAAGTAACTTAAGGAATTTATGGGGCTGTTAAGTTGCAATTTTACTAACCTATCAGCACCTTTGCAGAGTAGCAATATCTTTCCGTCCTCATCCTTTACTATTACAGACATCCGTTTTCTTGCACTATTAAATTCCAAAACATTCAAAATTGTATATAACCTGCAAACAGAGAAATCTATGATTACTCTTAATATCCGAAATCTATTGCTGCTTGCAGCAAAAACTCAACATCACGGCAGCTGTATCTGCAAATAAGATCTCAAAACTCCTTCATTCTGTGAACTTGTAAATCTTTCATACAGATAAAATGTCATTTTTAATATACACACAAAATTTAGACTGTTATCGTTACTAGGCTGTTTTCATTACACAATCTTGAACATAAAATCTCTCCCCGCAAAGTATTCAAGCATCAACAGGATGGAGAAAGAGGTTTAAAGACACAGATGAGTAGTAAGAAAAAAAGGAAGCACCAAATCAACAGAACAAAAGAGCAGAGCTAATTTCTCGTTTGTTACTGTCTAAGAATATAAATATGAAGGATCTAGTTCCAGGAGTATGCTTGGTAATATTTAAAAAGTACTTACTATGTTAATATGTTTTTTAACTGGTCTTTATCGAGAAGCAGCGAATCTCTGAGATGCTATTCTTTCAAAAAATTAAATTTCTGGAAAAGCATACTTGTTGAGACATGTTTGATGTTAACTAACCTCTCAACTTTCTTGACAGATACCAGATTCAACTCATTCACTGACACACTTGTTTGTGTCCTTTTAAATAATTCAAAGCCAATTTCTTTAGCTGCAACGACAAAGGCCGCCTCATCTGGAGATTCAGCCTCATATGATATCTTACCTGTGCCTTCATCCACTTCTGGTATGACCGTATGACAGACTGCTAATAAACGGAAAAACTTCTGTATGACATCTAAATGAGGCTCATGCACCCAACTCCCATTCATGATTCGCTCGTCATTGAAGTTGAAGCCTTTTATTGAGGACTTCTTTGGACTAGCAGTAGAATCCTCAATCAAGTCCTGATCATTTACCATCAATGGAGAACCATTTCTTTTAGCCATGGCCCTCTCGACATCTGTAATACCACGTCCATAAGCCGTTCCAGCCACTGAGCACTTGACAAACTCCATTGAATTACAAGTCAAGGTACCAGTTTTGTCTGAAAGAATTGTGTCAACCTGGCCAAGTTCTTCATTTAAATTTGAGGTGCGGGCATGTGCTGGTTTATCAGTTTCTTCATGATACATATGAATGTCCTGATTAATGAACATACTCTGAAGAACTTTAACAACTTCTATTGACACATATAAAGATATAGGAATCAAGTAGCTATAGAGCATCACGGCTGTCAGAAAATGGTAAATGGAAGCAGAAAGAGCTCTATTGGGATCAAAATATATGTCGGATTCATCAGGTCGCAGATACCACCTCTTATGTCCATCATCCAAGTCGTCTTTAGTCAGAAATCCAAAGCAGACTGATCCAACAAAGGACATAGTGATCAAAAGCCCAAATAACAAGTAAATGATTTTATCCATTCTCCTCTCAACGTTACTTCTTTTTGAAGGGGGGTCAGTGGCATTCTGCATAACCTTTGTGTCGTGACCAGTGAAGACAACAGCCCCATATATGTAATCTGTATTCCGCAATTTGGAGTCTCTGAGAAGTAATTGCTGAGGTGAAAGAGGATTCTGCTTTTCCTCATATTCCATGGTTCCAACAAAAGTATATAAATTAGCATTAGGATCTTCACATTTAACAAAAGCCTTAAAGTCCTTGAAATGGGAATCTTCATGCAAGGATGAAGTCACCTCCAATGCCTGTTTAACCTTCATATTAGTCTCCCCATCAAGGTTCATGGTTTCAACATAGCAGACTGCATCTTCATAACTAGAGGAAAGCAACAGTAGGTCTGCTGGAAAGAACTCATCCTTCTCCACCTTGACAATGTCACCAACTCTCAAGTTTTTCCATTCTGTCTGGTTAAAAACTCCATTTTCTTGATGTACTTTAACCTTCCTATTATTCATCTCAATATCCTGAAAGGGAGAAAATGCTAAGACAAATGATAATCTTATAAAGGAGAGTGCAATGCTAACAATAGAATGTGTATCATATTTGGCAGGACCAGATGAAATGCAAGAGTAACTATAGGGAAAGCATGAAATTGGTCTTGAAATGAAAAAAAAATTAAAAATCTTAAAACCATAATATTATAAGAGATGACATTGTTAATTCAAAAGGTAATTTTGCTATATTTAAACTGCTAAACTATTACCATGGACAATCAAGAGAATTTTTAGAACTTTCTTGTCTTCCACTTAAAGTAGTCCACTCAACAATCAATAGGGAAAGCATGAATGTAGTCTCAAAAAGAAAAAGAAGTCTGAAAAATCATAATATTCTAAGACATGACACTGCTAAAGCAAAAAGGTTCTTTTGTTATATTTGAACTGCTAAAAGATCATTATGTACAATCAAGAGAGGCTTTATCATTTTGTTTTCTTTCACTTAAAGTAGTCTACTCAACAGATTATGTGTACTTTTATTATGGCAGTACTTCCGTTGGTATCTGTTTTAAGCAGCCACAGATTCACAAAGAACTTTTCTGAAGCAAAGTTTAAAAATACCCAGAGGAACAACTTGAAACAGGGAAAAGGAAAAAGAAGCAAGTGAAAAACCTCTTTCACTATAGCTGGGTTTTTTGGGGGGGTTTGGAATAGGCCGACTAACCCAAATTCGCTCCACGAACACTCAGTAATAGGGCATAGCCAAGTAGTTTTCCGTTCTCAAGGTACTGTACTTAATTACTCAAAAGGATAAATCATTTAAAAAGAAGAAGACTAAATACCTGTCGCTTTCTCTGCCAGTCTTCAATACCTTCTTTCAGCATGGTGACTCCAATGACAATAACCAGAGGAATAACAGCAGTAGCAGGAGAATAAGGAGTGAGGGGTGTGAAGGACAATATGGCAATTACAAGAAAGTAAAAGTTGGCCACCCTTCTGAACTGCTCAAATAAGGACTTTGGCAAAAAAGTTGCAGCATTATACTTTGTAGTGCTTACATAATTCCCTGCATAATCTCTAATTCCAGCCTCAAAACTACCTGGTTCATTGCAATAAACCACTCTTGAATATCCTGGACCTCCAATCTGTGAATGATCATCACCTAAAAATGATGATCTCCCACATTTAAATGTGTAAATCTTGCTAAAATGTAACTTCCTCCTTCTGCCTGTCTTCATTTTTACCTTCTCTTTGTTCTACCAGACTCAACTCCTCCTCAATCCAAACCCCAAACCCAAAATAAAGTAGAAAATAAGGCAAAAAGAATAGATTATTCTTTCCAGCAAGGCAATGGAGTTTTTCAAGAAGAACCCTTTTTCAATTGCCCAGAAACAAAAAACCTCCTTGAAAATCAAAACTTTCTCACACCCACCAAAGAATAAAATGAATAATATATCCAATTGAACAGAACCCCAGATAAAGAAATGCTTGAAACCCCAGAAAAAGAACAAACTATCAGACCACTAGAGCTTGCACAAACAAGAAGAAGAAGAAGAAGAAAAAATCACAAGGAAAGCTATGATAGGATTTGTTGGTGGCGGAGGCCTCAAAGACTCAAGAGAATATCAAAGACAATTAATCATAACCTCAAAAAGCTCCAATCTTTATGCAAATTTCAATGACCCAAAAACACAAACAGACATTTCTCAGTTCAACTTGAGAAAGAAAAAGAAAACCAAAAGTTGAAATGAAAGGAGACTGTTGACTTCAAATTTATATGTATTATTATGCAACAAGGTGGAATAGTGGTAACAAAGACAATGTGACAAGAAATGTTAGTTGAGCTCCCTTGGCCTAACAACATTTCAATCTTCCTTCTAGCCCCCTCCCCCCCCCCCCCCCCCCTCTCTCTTCCTCTCTCATGGGGGTTGACTTTACATAAATTTGGACTAACCTTAAAGAAACTCTAAAATCTCAGATAAACTATACCTTAAAAGAATACAAATTGACATCACATCATAATTGTACTAATAAAAATTGCAAATTGTTCTCATCACCTGAGCAGACAGTTCACAGAAACAAAAAACATACAAGTGAAAAAATTGATGTGTATGCCTTTGTTTTAGCTTTTCGCGGGAAAACTTCCCAAGAATATAACGGGTGGATTCTTCCATTTCTGGTCTTGGTCTTCTCTCTGTTCTGTCTGCGAGTTTCACAGAAAGCGAAGACTAGAAAATATTTATTTGATTTTGACATATTTTTAAAATAAAAATAAAAATAGTTCTGAATTTTATGATATTAAACTAAAAATTCATAGAATATATTAAAATATTTTTAAATTTTATTTAGTTAAACATATCACGTGAAAAGTTAAAATTAAAAAATCATCAAAAAAAATATTCTTAAACGGACTAAAAAAAATAAGATAAATAATTCAAAACGGAAGAAACATATCTATTTTAATAATTTAGATAACTAGGAATAATATTGTGAAATTACTATTTCATACCTATTTTTAATGACTTATAATAATTAAAAAATAATATAATAAAATGATCAGTTTATTTATAATTTTTTTAAAAATGTCACAAGCCAAACATAAACAAGTAAAAGTAAAAATAAACGTGAAAAGAAAGAGTAATTTATCAAAACTCTCTATTTAGCCGCATATTACGAAATAATAATCTATATAAACAGATACCCATGACTCTTAAACCCACGAGATTCGAATTATAAAATTTTTATTTATTAAATTTTAAATAAATTATTTTATAAGTATTAAATAACTTTTTAATATAAATATTGAATTTGTACCAATTGATGAATGCTATCGAACCAAAATGACTCTGTCATGTGTGTGCAAGTGTCATAAAGATGAAGACATGTGTATATTTTAATTAATCTAATCTGTATGTAAACACGGATAATTGTAGCAGATATTAGAAAAGAAGTTCCATATAGGTGCAGACAAAATTAGAATATTAAATTTGTTTGTAAAGATTAGCACTTGTAGCCGGATATATACTTCAATTTACATATTTTACTTCATATAATTGTAGCAGTATATTAATAAATGTCATGTAATTCCAATATGTAAAGACAAAAACATGATGATATATTTTATTTAGTTCTGTGTATATATCTATAAATATCAGTGTAGAGATTGACTAATAAAAAAGAAGTTTCATAAGAAGTGAAGTTTAGTTATCATATAAATTAGTGTGTGTATATATTAAATCAAGAATGCCGTAATCAGCACCCGACATCTAATACGGCGAGAGAGAATCAAAAACTTATTAACTACTCCCTCTACTTGTCATGTTTTGTTAGGGGGGGATAACTTTGCATGCATTTCAATTTCGAAGGCCTGTTAGAAAAAATCTCTTCGTCCCTGAGATAGAGGTAAGGTATGCATATATTTTATCCTACTTATATCTTATTTTATGGGATTATACTGAATAAGTTATTGTATTTTTATCAATTTTCAATACATCATTAATAAAAATAATTTAGTAAATCAAATTCTAATAAATATAACTTTTTTAAAAAACTGTTAAGTAAACAAGAAACAAATAAAAAGAAACGGAGGAAATTAATTTTTTGAATAGAATCCCAAATGTTAATCCAGAGTCAAAAAACACCGATAGACATAAATAATAATTGAATAAGATATCTCAAAGAGAATATCAAAACCCATTGTTGAAGAAAGGAGTTAAAAGGTTAGGAAGTTAGTTAGCAACAGATAGTTGTCCTTAGTTAGTTATGAGCAGTTAAAAAGTAGTTAATAAATCTGTTAACTAGGCAATCACTCAACTGATGATCAGTCTTCAAAGTGATGACATCTAACGGTTCCTATGCACTATAGATGATAGATTCAAGTCTATAAATACCTGCTACATTGGTTGTATATTGGATTCATTGAATGAACATTATTTTCTGAATAGTTTGCAATACTCAAGATTGAGTTTCTTTCTTCCTTCTCTGTTGCCTTCATGCTTACTGTTCTTCTCTCTTCTTTACTCTCTTATCTTGCTTCTTTGTTAATCATTCTTACTAAAGAGTTCATTATATAGAACTCTTAATCCGTTCATGGTATCAGAGCCTACTGAGTTGTTCAAGCATCGAATACTCTGTAGTGCAGAATTACTAACCAGATATCTGGGATATTTCATTGTCTATATTTTGAGTCTTTGCATCAAGATTTATGGAAAAGTTCTATGGAAAATCACATGAATCAACCTGCTGAAAATGGCCAAAATGGACAGAGTTTATTCACCACAGCAATCAATGGCAATCACCCTCTCTTCCTACATGCATCTGATGTAAGTGGTATTTCACTGATTTCTATTCAGTTAACTAGCCCTGAGAACTATGCTGTGTGGAGTAGATCCATGAGTATAGCCTTGTTGGGTAGAAATAAACTAGAAATTGTTGATGGAAAATGGAAAAAACAGAAATTTGGAGAAGAGTTGTAGGATCAATGGGAGAGAGTAAATGTTGTGGTACTTTCTTTGTTGATGAATATTGTGTCCAGTAATCTGCTTAGTGGAGTGGTGTATGCTTCTAGTGCATCTTCTGTGTGGGAAGAGTTGAAAGAAAGGTTTGATGGAGCCAATGGCTCAAGAATCTTTAGTCTACATAAAGAAATTGTTGTCTTATCTCAAGGAACACAATCTATTTCTGGTTACTATACAAGATTGAAGAATTTGTAGAATGAGTTTAAAGCTCTAGTACCTCCACCAAATTGTGGTTGTACAGGAGCAAAATAGTTTTTGGATTACTTGAAAAGAAAAAAGCTCTATCAGTTCCTCATGGGACTTAATGATTCCTACACTCAAACAAGGAGTCAAATTTCTTAATGAATCCTCTACCATTAGTAAACCGGGCATATGCCATGGTGATAAATGATGAGGGTCAGAAAGCCTCCACTTCAAGTTCTTCTGGGTTGTTGGGTGTTGCACCAAGTGGATATGAAAGTACTGTTATGTACTCCAAGATAGGATACAACAAGTACAAAAGAGACCAGAATCTGTAGTGTGACTATTGTAAGAACAAAGGTCATACAAGGGAACAATGTTTCAAGCTGGTAGAATATCCTCCTTCATTCAACAAGAAAAAAGATTTGGTTGATATGGAGGACCTTCAACTCACAATGTGCAATATGAAGGGTATGAAACTCAACAGTCAAAGTCTTCTGGTTCAAATAGTCAAGATGCACTCATGTCATCCAGCCAGGACCTTGTCATAACAAATGCTACTGGATTGTATCGAAAAAATGGAGACAGGTGGTGCTGGAGCATGTGTGTTCACCAAGGATTAGTATGATCAACTACTACAGTTGCTAAGCAGAAACAAATCAAGCAACTCTACTCATGAAAGTGCAGGAGCAAATGTGGCAGGTACCAGTGACCTGCAAGGTATGAGCACCAATGAGATTAGTGCTGCTTTCCTAGTGTTTAATGGTTCAGAAGAATGGATCATAGAGACAGGGGCAACTAATCACATGGTGTCTAATACAAAAATGCTAGATAAGTCATCAATAGTTAAAAATACAAATCCAAAGAAAGTGTTTCTTCCTAATGGGGAAATTTTCTTAGTAACTCACACTGGTACAAGTACAATTTCTAGCAGGAATGTGCTTAAACAAGTGTTCTATGTACCTCAGTTTAAGTTTAATTTGATGTCAGTTTCCAAAGCTACTAAGGAATTAAATTGTGTTGCATTATGCTATCCTCATTTTTGTATATTTCAGGATCTCTAAAGTGGGAAGGTGATGGAAATTAGTAGAGAAGATGATGGTCTCTATCTGCTCAGTCAAGATGGATGTAGTGCTCATGTAGTGACCTTAGAGGATAAAGAAATAAGAGTCAATAATAGTAATATTAATATGTGGCATAAGATATTTGGACACGTGTCTTCATCCACCTTATTCAAGCTAGTTGCTGAAAAGCTAGACAAAATAACTGAAGTAGTTGACAAATGTCCTCTGTCCTAGTGCTAAGAAAACAAGAATTCCTTTTCCTGCAAGTACTATTGGTAGTAATTCTTGTTTTGATATTCTTCATATGGACATCTAGGGTCCTCATAAAATACCTATTGTTGAAGGCCAAAAGTATTTTTTGACAATTGTTGATGACTACACAAGGATGACATGGATATATTTGTTGAGACTGAAATCAGATGTTTGTGTTACAATCAAATATTTCTTTGCTTTCATTAAAACTCAGTTTGATAAGACTTTAAAAATATGTAGGATTGGTAATAGAACTGAGTTTGTAAATGAGGTATGCCAAAATCTATTTAAGGAACTTGGAATAATTCATCAAAGGTATTGTGCATATTCATCATAGCAAAATGGTGTGGCTGAAAGGGAACATAGACATATATTAGAAGTGACTAGAGCTCTTAGGCTGCAAGCACATATTCCGATAAAATTCTGGGAACATTGTGTACTTACTATTGTATATATTATAAATAGACTACCTTCATCTGTGTTAGGAACATCTCCTTATGAAAAGCTATATAACAAAAAACTTTCTGTGAATCACTTTAAAGTGTTAGGTTACTTGTGCTATGCTAGAATTATTAATCAAACTGATAAAATGCAATTTAGAACAAAAGCAGTTATGTTTATGGGATATTCTAAAGTTCAAAAGGGCTATATTATGTATGATTTGAACATTCATGTGTTCTTTGTTAATAGAGATGTTCAATTTAGGGAAACCGAGTTCCCTTTCAAAATAAAAAGTCATGATGGTCCTTTATTTCCTTCTACTAATTGGATTCTTGATGTCATAGATGATAGTGGATCACTTCCAAATAATGAAGTGCAGTCTGATATAGGATAGACTGTCAATATCCATGTAGAGGATGTAATTGTAGAAAATACCAATGAACTAGTAGTTCATGACATGTCAATGAATCTTACTACAATGGATGCAGTGACTAACACATCTGGACTACTTAGAGCATCAACGAGAGCTAAACAACCTCCTATATAGATGAAAGACTTTGTGTCTCTAAGTTTTATACAAGACACTAAATATGCAATATCAAACTATGTATCTTATGCCCAGTTATCACCTAAATATCAATCATACTTATCTATGTTTTTTTCTGTGACAGAACCTACCAGTTATGCTGAAGCAGTAAAGGATCCTAGATGGATACAAGCAAATGAAATAGGAAATAGAGGCCTTACAAAACAACAAAATCTGGAGTAGAGTAGAACTACCAGATGGCAAGAAATCTATTGGTTATAAATGGATATACAAGGTGAAATATAAGCCCAATGGTTAGATAGAAAGGTTCAAAAGCTAGACTGGTTGCAAAAAGATATAGCCAGCAAGAAGGAGTTGATTATCAAAAAATATTTTCACCTGTTGTAAAAATGATAACTTTTAGATTAGTGTTAGCAATAACAGCCTCAAGAGGATGGAACATACATCAAACAGATGTGTATAATGCATTCCTACAAGGTGATCTCTATGATGAGATATATATGGATCTACTCAAGGATTTGTGAGTCAAAGGGATACTAGACCTGTATGCAGACTCAAAAAGTCTCTATATAGCTTGAAACAAGCACCTAGGCAGTGGAACGCTAAGCTAACTAAAGCACTACTAAGGTTGAAGTTTAGTCAGAGTCAACATGATCATACATTATTTATACAGAAGATTGAGAAAGGTACTAGAATAATTTTAATATATGTGGATGATATGCTAGGTACTGGAGATAATGTAGAGCTTATCAATGAAACCAAAGTAGCAATTCATCAAACATTCAAAATGAAAGACTTGGGTGAGTTGAAGTATTTTCTTGGAATAGAGTTTGCAAGAAATGACAAAGGCATATTAATGCATCAAAGAAAGTATTCTTTAGAACTCATACTTGAACTTGGATTATCAGCCTCAAAACTTGCCTATACTCCTATGGATACAAATGTAAAGTTGACAACTAGAGAGTATGATGCTCACAAAGGCAATAATTCAACTGAAGATCCATTGTTACCAGATAGTACTACTTATCAGAAATTAATTGGTAAGTTATTATATTTAACAGTAACAAGACCATACATCTCCTTTAGTGTACAAACACTAAGTTAATTCATGCAGCAACCTAAGAAATCTCACATGAAAGTTGTTATGAGAGTAGTCAGATATGTTAAGTCTTAACCAGCCAAGGAATCTTAATTTCTAGCAATCCTATTGATAAAGTATCTGCCTACTGTGATGCTGATTGGGCAGCTTGCCCTCATACTAGAAGGTCAGTGTCTGGATTCCTAATTAAACTAGGAGATTCACTGGTTTCCTAGAATTCCAAGAAGCAAACAACCATTTTCAGAAGTTCTGCAGAAGCAGAATACAGAATTATGGCATCAACAGTATCAGAATTTACTTGGTTATTCAGTTTACTAAGTGAGTTAAATATCAAGTTCAACAAACCAATAAACCTATACAATGATAGCAAATCAGCTATACAAATATCTTCCAATCTAGTTTTTCATGAGAGAACAAAGCACATTGAGATCGACTATCACTTCATTAGAGAAAAAATAGAAAAGGGGCTGTATCCAGACTCAGTACATCTCAACAAGAAAGCAGCCAGCTGATCTAATGACAAAAGAATTAACTAAGGTTTAGCATAACTATCTTACTTCCAAGTTAGCTGCTTAAACATTTCATGGCACCTACCTTGAGGGGGAGTGTTGAAGTGTCATGCCCCGAGTCTACACCCTGGACGGGACACGGTACTTGAAGTCACAAGTGACCCTAAGTCAACCCTTGGTTTATAATACACTGGTATTTTGAGTTAAATAAATATAGCGGAAGATTTGAAATAATAGCATAAAAGCATTTATGAAAATAAAACTAAAATCATAAAGTTTAAGAACATCTGAAGTCTGAAATTAATTGTGTCTGAAATCCCTCTAACTGATGAGTTGCTGGGATAAGCCCCCAACTAACTCTAAGTCTAGCTAAAATAAATGAACTAACCGAAAGAAATGAAATAAGGCCCTCAAAGGATGAGGACTCACACTTCAACTGTTGAGGTGGAGGATTTGAACCGCGGTGACTAACAGTGCTGAGTCTGAAAACCTGCAACTGTATCATGAAACGATACAGCATAAAAGTATGTGTCAGTACTTTGAATGTAATGAGTAGGTGAGAGAAGACATGGCTGAATATAAATAACTAAACTGAAATGACATGCAATGAACAACTAATATACTAGGCTGAACCACTGAAATAAACTGAAATGGTCAAGATGACCCTATATGATAGTCATGGGCATGCCCTAAGTCTGAAAGTTCTGAGTCTGAGATACTGTACTGAACTGAGCTGCTTATTCTGAAACTGCACTGGGCTGACTAGTTGGAGAGTCTATAACCGACATATAACCACGTGAGCAAGATGTGGGTCTGATGTATACACCCCATCGGTAGGATCCAATATACCTTGCAAGGGTATAAAGGAATGAAATGGGTAATCACAAGAGTCTGGGGCCAATCAGGCCAAGTAATACTGTAAACTATGATGACAACGTAGTTTTGGAAACCTGGGTGCGCTGGAACCCCAGCCTGATCGATGCTAAGTCCTACTCCCACTGCAAAATCTATACTGAACTACTGGGCTGATAGCTCAAAACTGGGGTCCAAGACTAGTCAGGGACATATAACTGAAAGTACCCTGAGAGTCTTGTCGGACCAGATTCTAAAACTGGGTTCTAGACTGGTCAGAGCTTCTTATCTGGAAGCGTCGTAACCGTCTGAGAACAAATTGTAAACTGAACTGGGATCCTGAGGCTAGTCAGAGTTGTTTATCTAAAGTGTCATGACCGCCTAGTGGACCAAAGAAACTGAGTTCTGAGTCTGATTCTGAAAACTGGAAGGCACCACTGACACCTCGGGAAAAGACTGAAGTCAAACTGATCAGTTGACAATATCTAAATAGTTCTGAATAGGTTCTAAGTTCTGACTGAACTGAACTACTAAGCAGCTAATAGAGAACCCAACTCATTCCAACAACACGGGAATTTCATAATATGGCAAAATTTCATGAATTAAAGAAATCTTATCCGACAAGTCTAATATCATTCTTATAAATGGAGTATTTACTCAACATATAAACAATAAGAAATACTAGAAAATTCATCCCAAATCACACTTCACAAACTAGATGGAATTTAATACACAAATAGTCTTTACTCAAAAATTTTGGGCTTAAATTCACTTTGGCAAGAACATCAACAATTCGGGTAAGAATTGAAGGAGATCATAACAATAGTAATCAAGGATATCATTCTATGTAAAATTAACAAATAATAACATATAATTTCTTCATATTTGAGAACTCAGGGCTAAAACTGATAGAGAAACTATAGGAGGGGTTTTGGGGAACACAAGGAAAGAACAATTTCCCTTGTTGAATTCCTACATATCTGAGTTGAAGTTTTTTGATGGAGAAATCTTGGACTGCTGCAATGGAGGAAAACCCTAGGCTTTCTTGAAGGGTTCTTGAGAGGAGAGCTTACGATGACTTTTCTAAAAGTTTAGAGTGGGAATGAGGAATGAACCGTTTTCCCCACTAATAGGTCCAAAATTATGACTAAAACGACGTAGTTTGAAGTTTAGGAGAGTAGGAAATTACTAAGTAGCCCTAAGAAAATCACTGGAAAAACTGATAGGTGACCCTAACGGGTGACCTAACGGGTCATGGTGACTGACCATGACTCATGGTCAAACCCGTTGAGTACACTGCCCGAATTCCCCTTAGGTTACCACGAGGGGACTAACGAGTCGTTACAGGTGACCACAACTCGTGGTCACCATCCATCAAGTACACTGCCCAACTCCTAAAATTCTTGACCCTGGTCTGACCACGAGTGACCTCATGAGTCGTTGGACCTGACAACGACTCGTGAGGTATTCCATTGGGTACACTGTCTCTCCCTTATCATTTCTCATACCTCCTTCCCACGAATTACCTAACGGGTCGTTAGGTCTTTCAATGACCCATTAGGTGAGTCATTTTATGACAATTGCAACAAATTTCCAGATTTTCTGATTTAAGTCCCGGATCTAGTCGTTGAGTTTTTGGGGCATTACAATATCTCCCCCTTGAAAAAATTCATCCTCGAATAGTAGAAAACACACAGGAAAGCAGAGAATAACAATAAAAAATTCCAGATACTATTCATTTAACTCCAAAAATGTCGGAATGACTACCTCTGTTTCAAAATACATAGCTGAACTGAATTCGCTTTTCATATATACATCCAAAGTCGTAAAAGTAACTTATACACATGATTTGAATCCAATAACTAGATCAGTTCCTAAGGAAAAGCTAACATTTTAAGCTGTAACAGAGTTGGTAGAGAACAAGTGCGGGTATTTGGCCATCATATCTGCTCCGGCCTCCCACGTAGCTCCCTCAACCTGTTGATTTCTCCATAAGACTTTGACTGAAGCTATTTCCTTGTTCCTCAGCTTACAAACCTGACGGTCGAGGATCTGGACTGGTACTTCCTCATATGAGAGACTGTATTTTATTCCTACGCTGTCTAATGGCACAACTGAGATTGGATCTCTCATGTACTTCTTCAAAAGTGACATGTGGAAAACTGGGTGTACAATTGCTAGTTCTGAAGGTAATTCTAAGTCATAGGCTACATTGCTAATACGTCTCAAAATTCTATAAGGTCCCACGTACCTCGGGCTGAGCTTTCCCTTCTTGCCAAACCTCATCACCCCTTTCATGGGCGAATTTTTAGGCAAACCCAGTCATCAACTGAAAACTCCAACTCTCTTCTCTGCACATCGGCATAAGATTTCTGATGGCTCTGAGTTGTTTTCAACCATTCTCTGATGAGCTGAACTTTATGCATTGCCTCGTGAACTGACTCTGGCCCTATCAAGGTAGCTTCATCAACCTCGAACCACCCTATAGGAGATTTACACCTTCTCCCATATAATGCTTCAAATGGGGCCATCTGAATGCTAGAGTGGTAGCTGTTGTTGTACGCAAACTCATTAAGAGGCAAATGGTCATCCCAATTACCCTTGAAATTGATCGCGCATGCTCTTAACATATTTTCTAGGGTATGAATAGTCCGCCGAGCTTGCCCATCGGTCTGCAGGTGAAAAGATGTGTTGATCTTGACCTGAGTGCCTAGTCCCTTTTGAAAGGATTTCTAGAAGTGTGAGGTGAACTAAGTCCCTCTATCTGAAATGATAGATAAAGGCACCCCATGGAGTCTGACTAACTTGAGGATGTATAGTGTGGCATAATCCTCAATTGAGTTTGTGATTTTAACTGAGAGGAAGTGTGTTGACTTAGTCATCCGGTCTACTACCACCCAGATTGAGTCATGTTGCCGACGAGTCCGAGATAGACCCGTAATGAAATCTATATTTACTTCTTCCCACTTCCATGTGGGTATACTGATATCTTGAGTCATGCCTCCTGGTTTTTGATGCTGCACCTTGACTTGCTGGCAGTTTGGGCACTTGGCTACGAATTCAGCATTGTCTCTCTTCATGCTGCTCCACCAGTAAATATCCCGCAGATCGCAGTACATTTTAGTAGCACCAGGGTGAATGGAGTATCTCGAGTTATGCCTTAGCCAGTATCTTTTGTCTCAACTTACCAACATCCGGTACACACAACCTACCCTGGTAGCGGAGCACCCCATCTCCCCCTTGGGAGAAAGATTCTATTTCTTTTCTGAGAATTTCTCCCTTAAGTTTAAGTAACATGGGATCCTCATCCTGTCTGGACTTGACTTCAACTACCAAGGATGAATCCAACCCGCTTTGCATTACCACACCACCTTCGGCTGAATCCACCAACTGCACCCCTAATCGGGCTAGTCTGTGAACATCCTTCGCGAACTCCTTCTTGCCTTCCTTAATGTGAGCCACACTCCCCATAAACCATCTGCTTAGGGCGTCAGCCACCATATTGTGTTTACCCGGGTGATACAGCACACTCATGTCATAGTCCTTTAGCAACTCCAACCACCTTCTCTGACGTAGATTTAGATCCTTCTAACTCAACACGTACTGAAGACTCTTATGATCTGTAAAAACATATACGTGAGTTCCATATAAGTAATGCCTCCATATCTTTAGTGTGAATACCACCGCTGCCAACTCCAAGTCATAAGTTGGATAATTCTTCTCATGGACTTTGAGCTGTCCAGAGGCATAGGCTATCACTTTGCCTCGCTGCATCAGAACGCAACCGAGTCCAACTCCGGAAGCATCACAATAAACAACCAATCCATTCGTTCCTTCTGGAAAGGTCAGAACTGGAGCAGTAGTGAGTCGAGTCTTCAACTCCTGGAAACCCTTCTCACACTCATCCGACCACTAAAATTTCACCTTCTTCTGAGTAAACTTAGTCAGAGGAGATGCTATAGAGGATAAGCCTTCCACAAACCGTCGAAAATATCCAGCTAAGCCCAGGAAACTCCTGATTTTAGTAGGAGAGGTGGGTTTGGGTCTTTCACTGCTGCTATCTTGTGAGGGTCTACTTGTATTCCTTCACCTGAGACCACATGACCTAAGAAAGTCACGCACTTTAACCAGAATTCGCACTTGCTGAACTTGGCGAACAACTGGCGGTCCTTGAGTGTATGTAATGCTAATCTTAGGTGATTTGCATGCTTTTCCTCATTTCTGGAGTATACTAGAATTTCATCGATAAATACAATGACGAACATATCTAGATACTGCTTGAAGACCCTGTTCATCAAATCCATGAAGGTTGTTGGGGCGTTTGTTAGCCCGAAGGACATCACCACAAACTCATAGTGACCATACCGAGTTCTAAATATTTTTTCGATATTGCACACTCTCTGACCCTTAGTTGATGATACCATGACCTGAGATTGATTTTTGAGAAACAGTTGGCTCCCTGAAGTTGGTCAAATAGGTCATCAATTCTGGGTGGAGAATACTTGTTCTTGACTGTGACTTTGTTCAGCTGACAGTAATCTATGCACATTCTGAGGGTGTTGTCTTTCTTACGTACGAATAGCACTAGAGCACCCCAAGGAGAGATGTTGGGTCTAATAAAACCCTTGTCAAAAAGATCTCTTAACTGATCCTTCAACTCTTTAGACTCAGCTAGAGCCATTATGTAAGGAGGGATAGAGATGGGCTGAGTGTCTGGGAGGAGATCTATTTCGAAATCTATTTCCCATTCAGGGTGAACTCTGGGAAGATCCTCAGAAAAAACATATGGGAACTCGCTGACCACTGAAACTGACTGGATAGTTGGGGTCTTAGAGTTGGAATTCGTGACCCAAACTAGATGATAAATACATCCCTTGGAGATGAGTTTCTAGGCCTTAAGGTAGGAAATAAACCTACCCTTAGGTGCTAAACTGCTGCCCTCCCATTCTAACACTGGTTCATTTGGAAACTGGAACTTGACAACTCTAGTTCTGCAGTCAATTGAGGCATAACAGGAGTGTAACCAATTCATGCCAAGGATAAGGTCAAAATCGACCATTTCTAACTCTACGAGGTCAACTGGGATGACTTTATTCAGAACTGAGACTGGGCAGTTTCTATACACCCGACTGGCTCTAACTGACTCATCAACTGTGGTGGAGACTGAGAATGGTTCTGAGAGGACCTCTGGACTGCTACGTAGGGAGTCACGAGTGAAAGAGTGGCTCTTGGATCTAGAAGGGCATACACGTCTAGATGAAAGAGACGTAACATACCCGTGACTGCGTCAGGTGAGCTCTCCTAGTCCTGACGGGAAAACAGAGCATAGAAACGGTTTTGAAGTCGACCGTCATCTGTACCTAATGTGTTAGCCTGCTGAGCTGGTCAACCTATTGGAGCTGATGATGTGGTGGATTTTGATCTTCTTTGCCCGGCTGATGGCACTCCCTGAGCCGATGTTCGAGCTGTCGACAACCAAAACAGCCCTCTCGACCTGAAGGCACTCTCCCAGGTGATTCTTGCCACACTTGGGACAAGCTGGATACCTGTTCCTGATACTATGGGTCTGAGACTGAGTTCCAGATGACGCACTCCTCCAATCTAATGGGACCAAAAGGTTGGGCGCTGGCTGAACTGGGTGTTGGGGCTCTCTGTTGTTGTGGGCGGCTACTACCACTAGACCTCTGATGGTCGTAACCTGACTAGCCAGTCCTTTCCCATTTGTTCTTTCGCTCTATATCCTTCAGTTTTTCAGCCTCAATCTACTAGGCATATACAATCAAGCTAGAGAGGTCCATATCTTTAATCAACATCGCTGTCCTGAGCTCCTTGAGGACCAGATTCGACACCCCGTTCACAAATTTCAAAATGCGAGCCCTTGGCTCAGCTACTATCTCTGGGGCGTACTTAGACAGCCTGGTAAACTCCAGAGCATACTTCTCCACTGTTATGTTGCCTTATCTCAAATTTATAAACTCCGCCATTTTTGCCTCCCTCAGCTCCCGAGGAAAAAATCTGTTCAAGAAAGCTGTGTGAAACTCTTCCCACTCCACTAGTCCTGCTCCCGCTGGCCGCCCCTCTTTCCACTGGTCATGCCAGACCTGGGCTACCCCATATAGCTAGTAGGCAACCAGGTCAGCACTTTCAGAGGATCTAACACCCATAATGCGGGTAATCTTCTTGACCTCATCCACGAACTCTTGGGGATCCTCTACTACTTTGGATCCCTAAAAAGATGGAGGTTTCATACCGGGTGAAGTCCCGCACCATCGCAGTTTCTGCAGACCCATTGGTGGCTACCGGAACCACCTGATGGTTCACCTGGTTGCTGACTGTTGGGGCTAGTAGTTGAATGGCTGCCCTGAATTCGGCGGTAGACACCAAATCATCTTGAGGGGCTGCCAGGGCTAGTGGGGCAGGTCTATTTGCGTTACCGGTCCTTCTTCCGTTACCGCGTCTAAGGAGGTATGATTCACTGAAATGAAATAGAGCACAAGTTAGAAGGACGTGTCTCGAATTAAATTTTAATGCACGATAATGAGAATGAACAAAAGAGAGTTTTTCCTAATAAAATCTTGTAGCCTCCTCGTCATAAGTGTGGCGCGTTTCACACCCATGAAAAAGACTCTACTCGATGTGGCTTTCAACATTCCTAGAATACTCTAAACCTAGTGCTCTGATACCAAGTTTGTCACGCCCCGAGTCTACATCCTGGATGGGACATGGTACTTGAAGTCACTAGTGACCCCAAGTCAATCCCTGGTCTATCATACACTAGTATTCTGAGTTAAATAAATATAGCGGAAGCTTTGAAATAATAGCATAAAAGCATTTATGAAAATAAAACTGAAATCATAAAGTTTAAGAACATCTGAAGTCTGAAATTAATTTTGTGTCTGAAAGGCCTCTAACTGATGAGTTGCTGGGACAAGCCCCCAGCTAACTCTAAGTCTAGCTAAATAAATGAATTAACTGAAAGAAATGAAATAAGGCCCTCGAAGGATGAGGACTCCCACTTCAATTGCTGAGGTGGAGGATCTGAACCGCGGTGACTAACAGTGCTGAGTCTGAAAACCTGCAACTGTACCATGAAACGATACAGCATAAAAGTATGTGTCAGTACTTTGAATGTACTGAGTAGGTGAGAGAAGACATGGCTGAATATAAATAATTAAACTAAAATGACATGCAATGAACAACTAATATACTAGGCTGAACCACTGAAATAAACTGAAATGGTCAAGATGACCCTATCTGATGGTCATGGGCATGCCTTAAGTCTGAAAGTTCTGAGTCTGAGATACTGTACTGAACTGAGCTGCTTATTCTGAAACTGCACTAGGCTGACTAGTGGGAGAGTCTATAACCGACATACAACCACGTGAGAAAGAAGTGGGTCCGATGTATACACCCCATCGGTATGATCCAATATACCTTGCAAAGGTGTAAAGGAATGAAATGGGTAATCACAAGAGTCTGGGGCCAATAAGGCCAAGTAATACTGTAAACTATGCTGACAACATAGTTCTGGAAACCTGGGTGTGCTGGAACCCCGACCTGATCGGTGCTAAGTACTACTCCCACTGCAAAATTTATACTGAACTACTGGGTTGATAGCTCAAAACTGGGTCCAAGACTAGTCAAGGACATATAACTGAAAATACCCTGAGAGTCTTATCGGACCAGATTCTGAAACTAGGTTCTAGACTGGTCAGAGTTGCTTATCTGGAAGCGTCGTAACCGTCTCAGAACAAATTGTAAACTGAACTGGGGTCCTGAGGCTAGTCAAAGTTGTTTATCTAAAGTGTCATGACCGCCTAGTGGACCAAAGAAACTGAGTTCTGAGTTTGATTTTGATAACTGGAAGGCACCACTGATACCTCAGGAAAAGATTGAAGTCAAACTAATCAGTTGACAATTTCTGAATAGTTCTGAATAGGTTTTAAGTTCTAACTGAACTGAACTACTAAGCAGCTAATAGAGAACCCAACTCATTCCAACAACACGAGAATTCCATAATATGGCAAAATTTCATGAGTTAAAAAAATCTTATCTGACAAGGCTAATATCATTCTTATCGATGGAGTATTTACTCAACATATAAACAATAAGAAATACTAGAAAATTCAGCCCAAATCACACTTCACAAACTAGATGGAATTTAATACACAAATAGTCTTTACTCGAAAATTTTGGGCTTAAATTCACTTTGGCAAGAACATCAACAATTCAGGTAAAAACTGATGGAGATCATATCAATAGTAATCAAGGATATCATTCGATGTAAAATTAACAAATAATAACATATAATTTCTTCGTATTTGAAAACTCAGGGCTAAAACTGATAGAGAAACTATGGGAGGGGTTTTGGGGGACACAAGGGAAGAACAATAAAGCTTGGACTTCTTCAATGGAGGAAAACCTGGACTTCTTCAATGGAGGAAAACCCTAGTCTTTCTTGAAGGGTTCTTGAGAGGAGAGCTTACGATGACTTTTTTGAAAGCTTAGAGTGGGAATGAGGAATGAACCGTTTTTCCCCACTAATAGGTCCAAAATTATGACTAAAACGACGTAGTTTGAAGTTTAGGAGAGTAGGAAATTACTAAGTATCCCTTAGAAAATCGCTAGAAAAACTGACAGGTCACCCTAACGAGTCGTGGTGACTGACCACGACTTGTGGTCTAACCCATTGATTACACTGCTCGGATTTCCCTGTAGGTCACCAAGAGGGGCCTAACAAGTCGTTACAGGTGACCACAACTCGTGATCACCATCCGTCAAGCACACTGCCCAACTCCTAAAATTCTTGACCCCGGCCTGACCATGAGTGACCTCACAAGTCGTGGGACCTGACTATTACTCTTGAGGTATTCTGTTGGGTACACTACCTCTCCCTTATCATTTCTCAGACCTCCTTCCCACGACTGACCTAATGAGTCGTTAGGTCTCTCAACGACCCGTTAGGTGAGTCGTTCTGTGACAATTGCAACAAATTTTCAGATTTTCTTATTTAAGTCCCGGATCTAGTCTTTGAATTTCTAGGGCATTACATGAATAAAGGAGTTAAAAGGTTAGGAAGTTAATTAGCAATAGTTAGTTGTTCCATTAGTTAGTTAAGAGGAGTTAAAAAGTAGTTAACAAATATGTTAACTAGGCAATCACTCAGCTGATGATCAGCCTTCAAAGTGATGACATCTAACGGTTCCTAAGTAGTATAGATGATAGATTTAAGTCTATAATACCTACTAAATTGGTTGTATATTGGATTCATTGAATGAACAATATTTTCTGAATAGTTTGCAATACTCAAGATTGAGTTTCTTTCTTCCTTCTCTATTGCCTTCATGCTTACTGTACTTCTCTCCTCTTTACTCTCTTATCTTGTTTCTTTGTTAATCATTCTTACTAAAGACTTCATCATATAGAACTCTTAATCAGTTCACCCATCTATAGTGTCAAATTGAGCATCTACAAGTATTGTTTGGGATGTATGCCTTGACATATATATATGATATATAGAAGAAAGTAAAAGAATGAACAACTAGAAACCATGACATAAGTGTGTGATCAATTCACAGCAATTGGTTGAGTTATAAACCTTAGCTATCTAATTCTGATTAAACTAAAACTGAATGAATAGCGGTGTCATCTATCTTATTTGATACTAAGAAACTAGATTTGTCGATGAAAAAGATACTAAGCCACCCAAAACCAACTGATACTAATATTGTTTCATGATAATGCAATTAATGCATTTAAAACACCCATATTATGACAGATTATACTACTACAACAACATATCTAGTCAATCCAATAAGTGGAGCTTACTAAGTGGTATGTACGTAATTTTATTCTTATTTTATGAAGGTAGAGAGACTATTTTGGATAGATCCTCGATTCAAGGACAACACATTAAAATCAAGTATGGAAAGAAAATACAATAGTGAAGCAAGTTATGCTGATAATAATGTAGAGGGGAGAAGTAGCAACAACAAAATAGTACAATAACCGAGGCAAGAAAATAACTGGAAGTAATAAAATCAAAGAATGAAATACTAGGAGAGTAATAATAATAATACTGATAAGAAAAATTCGACAACGTATGTTCGACTACCTACTAGCTTCTACCCTAATCCTCGGCCTCCAAATTCTCCTCTCTAAGGTCATGTCCATATTAAGCTACAAGTGTATTATGATATGCAATTAATGCACATAAAATAGCCAAACTATAACAAATTATACTACTATAACAACATATCTAGTGTATCCAACGAACAGGGTCTAAGGAGGGTGTTGGATATGCAACCTTACTCTCTAGTGGGAACATAGTCTTACTCTTCTCTTGTGAAGATAGAGAGACTATTTTCGATAGACCTCGAGTTAAGTATAACATATCAAAATCAAGTATGGAAAGGAAATACAAAAATGGAGCAAGTCATGTTGACAATAATGTAGACTAGAGAAGTAGCAACAACAATGTAATACGATAACCGGGGGAAAAGAAATATTAGAAGTAATAAAATCAAAGAATGAAAAACTAGGAGAGTAATAATAACACTGATAAGAGAAACTAGATAACTTATGCTTGACTTCCTACTAACCTTCTACCCTAATCCTTGACTTTCAAATTATTTTATCTAGGGTCATGTCCATGGTGAGCTTCAAGTGTGTATTTCCTGTCTAATAACCTCCCCCCAATATTTATCTGGCCTACCTCTCTATCTCTGTCGTCTCATACCACCCATAACCAATGTCTCACAACTCCTAACTGGTGCATCCGTGCACCTCCTCTTTGCATATCCAAACCATCTCAATTTTGTGTCTGCCATCTTTTCTAGCATAAAGAATACCACTCCCACCTTGCATTGAATATCTTTGTTCATAATCTTATCTCTCCTAGTATGCCCAATTATTTATCTCAACATCCTCATTTTGCTACTTTCATCTTTTGAACGTGCAAGTTCTGACCAGCCAATACTCTGCCCCATGCAACATATCTGGTCTGACAACCATTTTATAAAACTTGTCTTTAAGTCCTGGTGATGCATTCTTATCACACAAGACACCAGATGCGATCCTCCATTTCATTCACCCAACTCCAATATATGATGTGTATCATCATCATCAATCTCTCCATTACTTTGGATTAGAGACCCAAGATACTTGAAACTTTCTCTCTTGTGAATGACTTGTGTATCAATCTTCACTTTCCCATCTACCACGTGAGTTACGCGTTGAACTTTCACTTCAAGTACTCTATCTTAATCGTACTCAACATTAACCTTTTAGAATCCAAGATCTATCATCAAACCTCCAATTTATCATTAACTCTGTCATTTTTCTCGTAAATAATACTTTTTCATCTGCAAATAGATACATAATGGCACCTCCTCTTATGTTATTGTAATGACTTTACAATTAGACCTAAGAGGGGGGGTGAATTGGGTCTAACACTTATTTTTCTAAATTAAAACTTTTCTTCAATTATCTTTTGTGATGGGAACAGACTTGAACTCCGTTCCTTTGAGAAATAACCTAATTCAAGTAAAAAATAATAAAGTGTAGAAAGTAAAGCAATAGACGAGAATTTTTATGTGGAAAACCATCCAGGATCAAATGGGTGTAAAAACCACAACCTACTCCCTAGTAGGATTTCAGCTTAACTCCACTAGACACCGAGCTAAATTCGGATTGCAACCCCCGCAATCCACGGACCTACCCCTAAGCCCTTACAAAGTTCCTAACATGTATAAACTACCCTTAGTTTAAAAAAAAGAACTTTAACGCAATTACAAAGGAATAAAAACAGAATTGAAACAAAATAAGTTCACTAATTCACTAGAAATTGACACCTAGACCTAGACTGTAACGGAATAGAACTAGGGACTGTCTCTAGCACCGGTCAACTCTCTTCAACTTGAATGTCAACTGTTTTCCCTAGAATGATGAATTTGCTGAAGAGTATTTCATGAGAGAATGCCCCAACTGGATGTGATGGCTTCTCCTTTTATAGTCACTTAATTTGCATCTGTTTGTCCTCGACTAGGAGAAAAAAAATTTAGACTCCTTTTCATTATTTGAGAGATCTTGTTGACTCCTTCTAGGATACCACAATCTCTTACCAAATATTCCTTTTTCTTTTCAACTCACACTTTAATTCTTTCCTTAGACAAAGAATTTCTTTCCTTGTAGACTTTTAGCTCTTTGTTTCTTTTTCTGCAATAAATCAAGGCACTAAAAATCTACAACCAGTTAATAGACAATTAGTAAATAGCACAAGCTATTCGACCAACTTTCAATTTCAACCAATTAATAGCCGATTGGTAAATAACAAGTGTTATTCGACCAATTTCTAATTTCAATGTTTCAAGCATATTTTAAATCATCATAAATTATCATTAAAACTTATTTCAATGAATTTCCCCTTTTTAATGATGACAAATAAGAATATGCTTGAATACATGTACGCTTAACAGTTAATCAACAATTAAGTAAAAACCAACACTCAAGCATAACCTTCCCCCTTTTGGCATCAGTGAAAAGGAATGAGGCATCAAAGAAAAACAACTAAGACGAAAACTAAGATGAAACAACTAACACTTCATTGATATCATGATCCCAGCTAACAACAGTGGAGACAAAATAGAACCAACCTAAAAAGGGATAACAGACAAGAATACCCAGAACATATTCAAAAACTAAAACTGTTCACAACACAGATGAAGCAATACTAAGGAGCAGGGTCAGAGGGTGAAACACTGGGAGGAACAACAAGGGTGGGATTAGGCATTGGGGATAGGGTCTTTATAATGCCCCGGAAGCTCAATATCAATATCCGAGAATTAATTCAGAAAATCCGAAAAACTACAGAAAAGTTACAGAACGACCAACCTGACGGGTCGTTAAGTGATCCAACGACTCGTCAGGCCAACTGTGAGAAAGATGCTAAGATGATGAGTTAGTGTTCCCAACAGGCAACTTCACGAGTCGTGTTCAGACCCCACGATCCGTTGAGTCACTTGTTGTCAGGCCAGAATTCAGAAACTTGAGAAGTTGGCAGTGTTCTTGACGGGTGGTCACCACGAGGCGTCGTCCGTAAGAACGACTCATTGAGTGACTCGTTACCAGCTTTGTATTATTTTCCCAAGAGATGAGACAGTGTGGCCGAAGGCTGGTGACCACAAGTCGTGTCCAGTGACCACGACTCGTTAAGTCACTCGTGGTCACCCACTGAAGATTCCAGGTAGTGTATCCGACGAGCATGACCACGAGTCGTTTTCAGACGCCACGACTCATTAGGTCACCCATTAGGGGCGCTTCATAGTTTTTCCCAATAAATTTTTAAGGGCTATTTAGTAATTTTCTATTCTCCCAAGCATTTAAACCACGTCGTTTGGACTTCGATTTTAGATGCTTTAGTAGGGGTAATGGGTCCTTTTCCTTATTCCCCACTCAAGCACTTAGAAAAAAAATACACCTTAAGCTCTCTCAGAGCAAGAACTAGGGTAGCTTTCTCCTCCTCCGATTTCTCAAGATTTTTGTGGGTTCTTTATCAGGTATGTGGGGTTTTAGCAAGGGGATTGTTCTTTCCTTGTGCCCCAAGATCCTCCTCAATTTCTCCTATCAATTTTAAGCCCTGAGTTGTTCGAGTATGAAAAGGTGTCATAGTTATTTTTGTTGATTTTTAGAATGATGTTCATGTATATTGTTGATACGATCCCTATAAATTCCTATCAAATTGTCAGTGTTTTTACATAAGGGAATCTAAGACCTAACTTTTGAGTTATAAACTTTGCTTATTAAATTTTCTCTAGTGAATGAAGAATGCTATGGGCTGAATTTTCTAGAATTTCCTATATATTTATATATGTGGAGTAGGTATTTCATTAATGAGAATGATGTTAGCCCTATTGAATGAAATTCCTAGAATCCTTGAAATTGCTCTATGGGATTCCCATATTGTTGGGATAAGTTGAGTTCTCTATTAGCTGCTACTAGTTCAAACCAGTTAGAACGTAGAGTCTCTTTAGAATCTTTCAGAAAAATGTCAATTGATCAGTTTGACTCCAGTTTACTTTCGAGGTGTCAGTGGTGCCTCCCAGTTTTCAGACTCAACTTCAGATTACAGATATTTAGTCCATTAGGCGGTCATGACATTTAGTTATAGCTCTGACCAGCCCCAGGACCCCAGTTCAGTTATTAGTTGTTCTGTAGACGGTTGCGACGCTTCTGGATAAGCAGCTTTGACCGGTCTTAGAATCCAGTTTCAGAATCTGGTCCGATAACGCTCTCAGGGTACATGCAGTCATTCATCCCTGACTAGTCTTAGGCTCTAGTTTTGAGCTATCAACTTAGTAGTTCAGTTTAGTTTTTCCAGTGGGAGTAGGACTTAGCACCGAGAGGGCTAGGGTTCCAGCGCACCCAAGTTTCCAGAACTACATTGCCAGCGTGGGTTACAGTATTACATGGCCTGATTGGCCCCAGATATATTTTGTGATCGCCCAGTTCATGCCTTTATACCCTAGAAAGGTATATTAAGTCCTACCGGTGGGGTGTATATATCGAACTCCACGTCTAGCTCACGTGGTTATATGTCCGTTATAGACTCTTCCACTAGTCAGTCCAGTCCAGTATCAGAATAAGCAGCTCAGTTCAGTTTAGTATCTCAGATTCAGTGATTTAGACTTAAGGCATGTCCATGACCATCAGACAGGGTCGTCTTGATCATTTCAGATTATATCAATAGTTCAATTCAGTACTTGTTGGTCATGACGTGTCATTTCAGTTCAGTCTTTATATTCAGTATATCTCCCACTTACTCAGTACATTCAAAATACTGATGTATGCTTTTCATGTTGTATCGTTTCATGATACAGCTGCAGGTTCTCAGGTTCAGCATAGATAGTTACCTCAGTTTCAGAGCATTCCACTTCAGCAGATCAGAGTGTGAGCCCTCATCATTTGAGGGCCTTGTTTATTTATTTCATTTTGGTTATGGTTTTGTCTATGCTTAGAGTTAGCTGGGTGTCTGTCGTTAGCTGGGGCCTATCCCAGAAACTCCTCAATAGTTGGCTTTCAGACTAGACTGATCTTCCAGAATTGTATTTCAAATATATTACTTTCAGTCTTTACATTTTCTTAAACTGATAAAGTTGTTATTCATAAGTTTCGTTGTGCATGTTTACTCAGAATGTTAGTGTATGATAGATCAGGGGTTGACTTGAGGTCACTTGTGGCTTCAAGTACCGTGTTACGTATAGGGTGTAGGCTTGGGGCTTGACAGTCTTAAGAAATGATAGCAGTTCTTCATGTCGAGCAGAACCCAATTCCTTAAAATAAGCCATCTTAGCCCTAAGATTTGCATTCTCCTTGTAAAGTAATTCAATCACCAACTAACTGTTCTTGAGAAGCCAGCTTGTCTAACTTAGAAGTGCATCCAGCATCAAATCCTTCAAACCTTTCTCCTAACGAGAACCATGATTTTAATAATAACCCAACGCATCATAAACAGAGTAGTATTCCAAAAAAGTAAGATGAACTTGCAACTTGGCAAACACCTCAGTCAATAGGAAGCCATAGGGAAGAGCATGATCCTGCTTGATATCAGTGATAACTTTAATCAAGTATGAGATCATCAATCTAGGCAAGTCTATCTGAATTTCTATATCCAACAACTCCATGAGAGTAAGATCAAGATAGGAGGCAGCATCACGCCTTTCTTGACGAGGCACAAGATTTTTAATCACAAAGACAAATAAAGTATTATGATAATCGAACATCTAATGCTTATAAGCTTTAGTATCAGACTCTCTAGAAAGGTCTCCGGGATACTTCCTAACAATCTCCAAGGGCTTAAGTGGGGGAGGCAGATCTGGCCGTTTGTTCTTTTGACAAGAGAAAAAACCTTCACATTTGACTCCTAAAACTCTACTCAGTGTGTGAGGATCAAAAACAACCATTATACCACCGATGCTACTGGTAACACACCCAAAATAATGAGTAAAGTTTTGAAAAAACTCAAAAATAGCAGAATGAGCACACATAGCTTCCTTATCAGCAAACAGAACAGTCCAACCTTGAGCAGCAATCTTAGTCCAAAGAGTAACAATGCTAGGGTTTTCATAAGGAAAAACCATTTTATCATTCAATAGGCAACGCTCACCGAACTCCGTCACACAAAATTTTGTCACCAAAGAGAATGAAGTTGAGACCGGCTCCTTACTGCAAGCTCAAGTGCATGAAGCAAGACCAAAATTGCTTGAATTTTTAGGATCCTTAGGCTTGGTATAAGTAGAGAAACAAATTCTTTTACGAGCACCCTTCTTAAGAGCATCTAGAGGAACCAAATCCTCTAGACTGTCTGTGTCAAAAAGAGACAAAGGTTGCTACGGTGGATTTTCTTCAGTCATAGATTTCTCAGATTCTTGGTCAGCCGAACCAGTGTGTGACGGAGATGGAGAAGGGGATGAGGGTCTCTCATAGCGATACCTAATATCAGTAATGAGGGTTTCCAAATACACCTAAGGAGAGGAAGCAGATCTAGGGCTGTCAACTGACTGACTCGAAGAAGCAGGCCAGCTTGGAGCAGTTACCATAGAAGCTACCGGTGAATCAGACCCCTGTGCCCCCATGGGTTTTGTAGAGTCTTGTGCAATGGCGGAGGGTAGGTCGATTTGTGGGATTGTTGTGGAGTTTTGCATAGTGATAGGCTCTATGGTAGGGTTTGGTGGAGGTTTTGACGGAGGTGCAGTGGTAGAGGGTTCGGTGATGGGTTTGTTCACTGGTGTGGTTTCCATGACTTAGAGTCGTTGAAAGGAGAAAGAAATTTTGAAAGAGGTGAAAGGATTAGAGAGCACCGACTCACTTAAGTAAGGATTGATATGGTGAGATGAGAAGTCACAGAAGGAAATGAGGGGTTTGTGTATGAGAGGGAAAAGGAAAATCGGGAAAATTGAATGAAATATTAGGTGGTGAGGTGACATAAGCGATGACATACCGATGTGACAAGACCCTGACGTCATGAACAGTGATAGCAATTAAGTATGACATTGAGTGATACCTGATTGCGTTCCCTTCCATAGATAAATGAGTCCTATCAAGTTCGGCAAAATCATAGGGAACACAGTAACAATGAATAATAACGAATAGAATAAAATTGCAATAATGACGAAAAATAATCCCTTAAGACGGTCGTCATCCATCCATCATTGGGAAAAGCCCCTCATTTTTTTTAAATGCTAAAGGAAGGAAGATTATGAACAAGATGTTGAGTTAATCTTGATTAACCCAAGCTCCATCCTAATTCTCTCAAATTGTTCTCTACCCAAAGCTTTAGTGAAAATATCAGCAATTTGATTCTCAGTTTTACAAAACTGCATAGATATAAGACCTTTTTCAACATTGTCCCATAGGAAGTGATGTATAATATCTATGTGTTTTGTCCTCTTATGCTGACATATATTTTTTGCAATATTTATGGCACTTGTTTTATCACAAAAGATAGGCATAGTACCCATATCTAACTCATAATCCCTCAATTGTTGTTTTATCCACGGCAGTTGAGCATAACAAGAGGCAGCTGCAATATATTTAGCTTCAGCTGTGGATAGGGCTATGGAATTTTGTTTCTTTGTAGCCCAAGAAATTAAACATGAACCAAGGAAGTGAGCTAAACCCGATGTATTTTTCCTGTCTGTAAAGGAACCGCCATAGTCAGCATCTGCATAACCTACTAAATCAAGATTACCTTCTTTGGGATACCACAGACATAGATTATCTGATCCCTTCAAGTATCTTAGGATATGCTTGACTATAGTCAGGTGAGATTCTCTAGGAGAAGATTGAAACCTTGCACATAATCCAACACTAAACATAATATCTGGTCTGCTGACAGTTAGATACAGAAGAGATCCAATCATGCCCCTATAGCTTTCGTCACATACTATATTTCCATGTTCATCATTATCTAGCTTAGTGGCAGTAGCAATATGTGTATCAATTGGTTTAACAAAATCCATATCATATTTCTTAAGCAATTCCTTAATGTACTTTTGTTGATGGATCATTGTTTCATTCGAAAATTGTTCGATTTGTAAGCCTATTAAGAAGTTAAGCTCACTCATCATACTCATTTCGAATTCACTACTCATCAACAGGGCAAATTCATTACACAAGGATTCATTTATTGCACCAAAAATAATATCATCTACATACACTTGTACAACTAACAATGAACCCTTTTCTTTGCTTTTTAGAAACAGAGTGTTGTCAGTTTTCCCCCTAGAAAAAACATTTTCTATCAAAAATTTTGAAAGGAACTCATACCAAGCTCTAGGAGCTTGTTTCAATCTGTATAAGGCCTTATCCAATTTAAAAACATAGTAAAAAAATTCAGGATTTTTAAAGCAGGAGGTTGACGGAGATATAACTCTTCCTTCAGTTCCCCATTTAGGAACGCACTTTTGACATTCATTTTGTAGAGGGTGAATTCCATGTAAGCAGCAAAGGCAATCAGCATTCTTATTAACTCCATCCTTGCAACTATTGCAAAGGTTTCTTCATAATCGATGCCTTCTTCTTGGTTATAGCCCTGTACCACCAGACGAGCTTTGTTCCTGGTGAATGTTCCCTGTTCATCAAGTTTATTTTGGAACACCCACTTTGTTCTAATTACAGTATGTCCCATTGGAGGTGGTTCTAGGTGTCATACCTTGCTCTTTCGAACTAGTTGAGCTCCTCTTGCATAGCCATTTCCTAATCTGAATCCTGCAAGGCTTTACGAAAATTTTTAGGCTTAATATAAGATAAGATAGCAGAATAAGCACAAAAGTTTCTCATGGAGGCCCTGGTTTGAACTCCCTTATACATATCAGTTATTATTTGATCAAGGGGATGAGAACTTTGGTTCTTCCAGGGCCTCAAAATCAATTCTTATGGATTGTCATTTTGTGTTTCAGGAACAGGGTCATATGATGTTTCTTCCCCTGTTCCGTCTTCTGGACCTACCATTGTCTCAGGGTTTGTTCCCCTTGAATTTTCCAGTTCCTGCCTTGGTTCTGAGGGAATGTTCAAGGAGCCTGTTTCCAAGAGCGTTCCTTCATTTTAAGCTGCAGCACTTACCTGGTTGGTTGAAAATGGAACTAACCCGATTTTAAGTTCCTCCTCATTTTCCTGCAAGTCTATCTCAACAAAAATATTAGACTCATAAAAAATCACATGAATGCTTTCTTCTACACACTTTGTTCTTTTATTAAACACTATATAAGCCTTGATGTTTAAAGAGTATCCAAGGAACACTCCTTCATCAGTCCTTGCATCAAACTTTCCTAAGGCAGTTTTTCCATTATTGTGCACAAAATATTTGCTACCAAAGGTTCGCAAGTGTTTGATACTCAATTTTATACCTTTAAGAAATTCATAAGGAGTTTTATCAAGAAGTGACCTGATCACGCATCGGTTAGTTATATAACATGCCATATTTACTGCTTCAGCCCAAAAACTCTTAGGAAGACCACTAGCGATTAGCATTGTCCGCCACATCTTCTAGTATTCTATTTTTCCTTTCAACAACCCCATTTTGTTGGGGAGTTCTTGGAGTAGATAAATTATGAACAATTCCATATTTAAAGCAAAAAGCAGTGAATTTAGCATTTTCAAACTTCGTGCCATGATTAGATCGAACACTTATTACATCCAGAACAAGAGTTCGTTGAATCCTTTTTGCAAACACTTTAAACATGGCAAATGTTTCATCCTTAGAAGATAAAAACAATGTCCATGTAAAGCGAGAGAAATCATCAATAATTACCAGAACAAATTTCTTGCCTGTACTGCTAACTACTCCCATGGGCCCACAGAGATCCATGTGAAGTAATTCAAGTTGCTTGGAGGTGCTTATTACCTTTTTGGACTTGAAAGATCATCTAATTTATTTTTCTTTAGCACAAGCATCACACACCTTGTTATCTTTAAATTTTATTTCAGGAAGACCAAGGACAAGGTCTTCTGAAACAAGTTTATTAAGTAATGAAAGGGTTACATGACCCAATTGCTTGTGCATAGAAGAACATCATCATCTACAACACTCAAACAAGTTAATTTATTTTCAGAAAGCAATATGATACATGCTTTATAAACATTACTATGTCGCTTTCCAGTCAAGACAATTTCCACAGACTTATTGTTAACAACTTTGCAATCAAGGGAAGAGAAGAACATTGTGTTCCCTCAATCACAAAGTTTAGAGATGCTCAGCAAGTTGGGTTTTAGCCCTTCAACTAAGTATACATTATTGATAGAGTGAAAGAGTGACTTATCGATCTTACATATTCCCACAACTGTGTCATTCTTTCCTCCGCCAAAGGACACAGTTCCTCCATTGAAGGTTCTTAATGAGAGAAAAAACTTTTTGTTACCTTTCATGTGCCTGGAACAACCACTATCAGGATACTATTTTTTGTTGTTCCCTCTCACTTCAGCCTGCATACACAATCAAGGGTTAGATTTGGGTACCCACACCAGTTTGGTTTCCTCTCTTTTAAAAGATTGCGAAGTCAAATCTTTTATAATCCATCTAACAATATTTTTATTTTTCTCAAGAGATTTTATCCTGGCTAAACATTCATATCTAACATGACCGGTATGTCTATAATGGCTATAAAGTTTATATTCTGCCAAACCAACATATTTTCTTTTTCTATCCCATTTGACAGGTTTGTTCTTGTAGCTAAGACAAGTCTGAGCTCTATTGTAATGCTCATATCGCCAGGTTAAAGCTTCAGATGACTTGTTCTATTTTTTTATCAAAGCAATGTCATAATTTGCTTGATTCAAGGTTACTTGAAGCTTAGAACTTTTCTTTTTCTCTTTGCACAATTCCTTATTCAAGGAAGTAATTTCGACTTCATGAAAACCTTGATCATTGTTACTTATTTTACTGCTTGATATTTTTCTTTCCTTTATGGCATTTAATTCAGCTTTTAGAGACGAGACTGTTTCCTTCAGCTTACTGTTTTCAGTTTTCTGAACAGAGATAGTCTCCTCTCTAAATTGCTAATTTCAGCATTGAGTGTTTTGATAGCATTTTCGAATTTAATTTTCTCCCTTTCTAAAACTTTGAAATTAGATTTCAAGCTAGAGAAAATTTTTGATATTTCAACCTTTTCAACACTCATTTGCTGACATTCATCCATCAAGGAAAGTAACAATTTAATTACTTTTCTTTTAGATAGATTGTGAACTTGAGTTTTTAGATCAGAGAAACTTACCTCGGAGGAGTCGTTGTTTGAGTCTGTGTAACTTTTAGCCATGAGGGCCAGATTACTTTCACCATCTTCTCCTTATAATTTCTCTTCAAAAGTTTCACCCCAAGTAGCTTTCATGGCCTTTTTGAAAGCCTTTGATTCCAATTCCTATTGTTTCTTCGAGTTTTTCCTTTGTTCTTCGTTCAGGAGGGGACAGTCTTTTATCATGTGATCCATCTTGCCACACTTGAAGCATCTTGAAACTTTCCCTTCTCAGATGAATTGTTTTTATTGCGTGACTCCCTCTTCTCTGAGTTTTCTTTTCTGAAGAACTTTTTGAACCTTCGAACAAACATTGTCATTTCTTCGTCATCCAATTCTGATTCAGCTTTTAGGCTAAGACTGTTTTCCTTCTTGGGTTCCTCTACCACTTTGTCACTCTTTTTAAGTTCATAAGTTTGCAAATTTTCAATGAGCTCATCCATTTGCATTGTGCTCATTTTTCTTGCTTCTTCGATGGCAGTAACTTTAGGTTCCCAAGAAGCAGGCATAATTCTCAGAATTTTTCTGATATTTTCTTCAGTTGTAAATTCCTTCCCAAGAGACTTGAGCTCATTATGATATGTGCGGGTAAACATATCCTTGACTGACTCCTTTTAGCCCATGGTGAAGAGTTCATACTTCCTTATAAGCATGTCAATTCTGGATTATTTTACCTGATTCGTACCTTCATGAGCCAAAGTGAGAGAGTCTCAAATCTCCTTTGCACTAGAGCATCTAGAGATACGGTTGTATTCATCAATGTCTAGTCCAAAGTAGAGTATTTTTATAGCCTTAGCATATTTCTCCATCATTCTGAAATCATCAGCATCAAATTCATCTTCAATCTTTGGCACCTTTGTTCTGTCAGATTTTACTTTGGTAGGAACAAGAGGTCCCTTCAGGGTGATTAGCCAGAGCTGATAATACTCAACTTTCATATAAATTTCCATTTGATTTTTTCAAAGATTGTAATGTTGGTCATTAAAGAGAGGATGTTGAGTGCTAGATTGTCCCTCAGGCAAAGTTATTTCAGAAGTCATTTTGACGGATCTTTCTCTAAGGGGTTAACTTATAAATGAGCAACCTGCTCTGATATCAATTGTTATTGCAATGACTTCAAAATTAGACCTAAGAGGGGGAGATAAATTGGTTCTAACACTTATTTTTTCAAATTAAAAATTTTCTTGAATTATCTTTTGTGACGGGAACAAACTTGAACTCTGTTCCTTTGAGCAATAACCTAATCCAACCAGAAAATAATAAAGTTCAGAAAGTAAAGCAAGAGACGAGAATTTTTATGTGAAAAACCACCCAGGCTCGAATAGGTGTAAAAACCACGACCTACTCCCTAGTAGGATTTCAACTTAACTCCACTAGACACCGAGCTAAATTCGGATTGCAACCCCTACAATCCAAGGGCCTACCCCTAAGCCCTTACAAAGTTCCTAACCTGTATAAACTACCCTTAGTTTAACAAGGAGAACTTTAACACAATTATAAAAGAATGAAAACAGAATTGAAACAAAATAAGTTCACTGATTCACTACAAATTGACACCTAGACCTAGACTGCAACGGAACAGAACTAGGGGACTATCTCTAGCACCGGTCAACTCTCTTCAACTTGAATGCCAACTGTTTGCCCAAGAATGATGAATTTGCTGAAGAGTATTTCGTGAGTGAATGCCCCAACTGGACGTGATGGCTTCTCCTTTTATAGTCACAGAATTTGCGTATGTTTGTCCTCAACTAAGAGAAGGAAACTTTAGACTCCTTTTTCCTTATTTGAGAGATCTTGTTGAATCCTTCTAGGATTCCACAATCTCTTACCAAATATTCTTTTTCCTTTTCAGCTCACACTTTAATTCTTTCCTTAGAAAAAGAATTTCTTTCCTTGTAGAATCCTTATAGACTTTTAGCTCTTTGTTCCTTTACCTGCAATTAATCAAGGCACTAGAAATCTACAACCAGATAGTAGCCAATTAGTAAATAACACAAATTATTCGACCAACTTCCAATTTCAACCAATTAATAGTCGATTGGTAAATAACAAGTGTTATTCGACCAACTTTCAATTTCAATGTTTCAAGCATATTTTAAATTATCATCAATTATCATTAAAACTTTTTCCAACATCTTGGATATGACGTATTAATTCATAAATCACCAAGGCAAATAGAAATGGGCTAAGAGTTGATCCATGGCGCAACCCCATCACAACTAGAAAGTGTGTCGAGTATTCTCGCGCCATCCTCATTCAGTTCTTGACTCCATTGTATATGTCTTGAATTGTCTAAATATAAGTTGCAGGTACACCTTCATCTTTCAAACATTTCCATAGACCCCCCCCCCCCCCCCCAAGTAGGACTTTGCTGTATGTTTTCTACAGATGAATGACTTTTATCATTGAACGTTCCGGCATGAATTCAGATTGATTTTCAATAATAGGCAAATCCCTTCTCATTCTCATTTCCATAACCTTCTCTTAAGCTTTCATAGCGTGGATAGCAACTTAATACCCCTTTGTAACGGAGTATATAATATCTGCATAAATAATTTATTTTACTACCAAACAAGTATATAACATACAAGTTATTCTAATGTATATGTTTGTCTCCACATATACATGGTCCCACAACCAATCTTTATCACATAGCTATATAGCTAATTAGTATGCTTTTCTTCGGGGTAAAACTCATATAGAGATCAAGTTTTTACTTATCTTGTAAAGCTAAGCGTACAATTCCTTCCTTCTATCCCATATCTAATTTCAATAGAACACATTCAATCTATATAAAATATCGATCATCGAGGTTACTTTTACCCATTGAACTCATCTATTAGATTTAAGTATTTGTCAAATTCTAAAAGTCAACATCGGTCAACATGATCAAGTCTACATATTGATACATTTTTGTATCAACCATAATTCATGGAGTTCAAAAATGTGATTAATTTTAATTTTTTATTTTGGGGGCTACTCAAATAAGTGGTTGGCCATTCTTGCCTTAATAAAAGTCGTGGAGCCCATTCCAAAAGAAATCCCCACACATCATTTAGATCATTGATGGAAAAAGTCTTGAATTTGCAGCATTAATTGGTCCTATCATATTGTGGAAGGAGGGATTTGGGACGATGAAAACCCTTTTGCTTTTGCCATGGGCATAGTTGTACCTGGACCGGACCTCCGTTATCACGATATCTCTGTCCGCAATCAGAGAATAGGGTAGGCCATAAGGGACACGTTAATCATCACCTAATATTTCCTTTTTGCAGTTAATTGGAACTCAAATCAGACCATCCAAACGCATCACATTTTGGAATGCAGCAAATCTACAAAGGATTAATTTGTCTCGTTCTCCATCATTTTAGTCATTTTTTCCCCTCTAAAATTATACTCCCTCCATTTCCTGATAGGTATATTAAAAATATTTACTTCAGAATAGTAGTCAACTTAAAAACTTAAAAAATAATTAAATCATTTTTTTCAACTCTATCCTTACTATTTAAGTCAATCTAGAATGTGAAAAAAAAGATTATTATATGTTTTCAAAAAGTACCTATTAATTAATAGGGTTATGTTAATCAAATTGCTATCCCTGTTACTTTTTTAAAAAAAATGTGTAGATTAATATACCAATTAAAAAGGAATGGAGCGAGTACCTTAGACTACTAAACTATTGTGGATAGTAATGAAGTAAATATGATAAATTGTATTTATGGTAGTTATGTAATTGTAATAATTAGGGAAAGAAATTATTATAGTCCTATTGGGACATAGAAGTAATTATATTTAGTCATCTTCGAACAGGAAAGTGAAGCCTACACTATGAATAAGGTGATATTGTGAATATTGAATAACAAGAAGGAAGAGAAAATTTCTCCCGAAAGTGTGTCTCTTGTTCTTCGTTTTTGCATCTTTATTTTAACATAGTATCAAAGTCACGATAAGGGAGAAAGGAAAAACTTAACAGAATTTTTCTTGCAACTATTACCACCAAGAGTGAATCGAAGAATTTCTTGAAAACCATGAAAGACGATCGGTGGAGGAAACCAATGCAACAAGAGATTCAAGCGTTAGAGAATAACAAACATGGGCAATAAAAACATTGCCTCCAGATAAGAAGGCACTTAGGTGCTGATGAGTTTACATCAAGTATCATTCGAATAGTACAATTGAGCCGTACAAGACAAGGTTGGTTATCTTTGGCAACCATCAAGTGGCCGAAGGAGTTGATTATAATGAGACGTTCGCTCCAGTTGTTAAAATGATAACGGCTCAAATTCTTGGCTATTGTCCCGACAAGAAATTAAAAATTGTATAAGATGGATGTGCATAATGTCTTTTTGCACAACTATCTCAAGGAAGAAGTATATATGAAGTTGCCGCCAAGATTATTTTAAATTGACTATCTGGGTAAGGTATAGGCTTTGAAAAGTTTTGTAAGGGTTGAGACAGGTGTCACGATGTTGGTTTGTGAAACTGTCTAATGCTTTTGCTAAGTATGATTTTGAATAATCATACTCGGATTATTCTCTTTTTACCTTGCACTAGAATTACAATGATGGAAACCCCTTTATTTATAGAAAAAACTAACTTGGTCTCAAAGTTAGTAACCCTAACTTTACTTCAAAGAAATAGACATTCACTATAATAAGAAAATATATTTATAACAATGACATTATATTTATAATATTCATATTTTTCAAACATGCATTCCGGTGATGTTTTTAAAAAATGTGACTTTTAATTTATAATTAATTTAATTAAACTACTATTAATTTGAAAAAATATCGATTATTTTTTATAACATTAATTAAAAATATATATTTATTAATTGATATAATTTTTCACAGACAATATGTATCTTAATATTTAATTTAATATCATTTATAAAGACACATATTTATCAAATATTAATTATTGATAATTAACTTTTATCTTAAGAATTTTTAATCTTACTATGTACTACACTTGTGCAACCAAACAGTACGCTTGTAATTACATTATGACAAATAAATAGGTCATAATAATTACTACACTATATAATACTAGTAGATGTGCTTATCGGTCTGTTCGGTTTGGCTTAATATATTATTGATTTGGTTTATCAATTTTCTATTCCAAACATGTTAAACCGATAACCAAACAAATAAGATACTCATTATCAGTTTCGGTTAATCAGTTTTTGATCCTTAACGATTCAATTTTTGATTTAACCGATAAGAAATGCTTTAATTTTTTTGCCTTCATATATATGTCTGCATATGTATTCATCATAAAAGGCTATAAAAATTACAAACATAAGCAAATTTAGTACTGCGGTAATTTGTCAAATAAAAATATAAGACCAATCCACAATTTACTTCACAAAAAAAACACCAGCTCATCAATGCCACCAAGATAGTAAGACAACGTAACTTAAATTGTTCTGTGTTCTCGTGCCTTCTCCTTCAACTTCAAAGTTGAGGATGCATTGCATATGATGCACCGTGCAAGGTGTTGGCAGATAGGAAATTATGATTAGAGTATTAGGGTTTGTAAAATATTAAAGCAGGCAAGCAGCTATTATATAATCAAGATTAGGTTTAGAGATATAAAATAGTAATTTTAATATAATCTTATTGGATTATCGGTTTAACCAATAACAAAAATTTTAAAATCAGAAGCCAAAATGATAACTCAATAAAGAAAATTACAAAATCATTTAAAAACCGTTAACCCAATAACCCAATATCAATAATCCTATAACATTTTTAGCAATTCGATTTATTGGTCAAATCGATTTTTGTGTAGCCTTAATTATTAGGTTGTGTAATACTACCCAATAATTACACCAATTTCAATTATCGGGTGACTTTCCAAAGATACTCTTACTTGTGTAATATTTTAAAAAAATATTTTTACTTTTACTCATCACTTTTAACAAATCAAGAAAAGACAAATAATTTTTTCTCATTTTACCCTCAATATTAGTTACTTATTTCCAAAATTATTTTTCAAGACTGAAGATTATGTATCAATTAATATGACTATTATATAAAATACTCATATTAATTATTATTTCTCAAAGAGTATGCAAAATTCAAAAATATTTTTGAAAAGAATAAGTGAATTTTTTGTTTTTTATTATTATTTTTTTGTATTTGATACATAAATAAAAAATATTATTATAAAAAAAAAATTTATATAATCTAAACGAACACTATGAAAATAAAGAGTGGAGGTAAATTGTGGGGGCAGTGGAAATGGGGGAGTAAAGGTGGTGCATAGGGTTTGGTTGGGGATGTGGAAAAAAGACAATTAATTTGAAATACCACTTGTGATCATGTAAGTTTCCCTAGTTTCTTAAATTAAAGAAGTCATTTTTCTCATTTTTCAAGTATATTATTTTTTATAAAAAATATTGTCTTAAAATTTATTAATCAAACATGAGAAAATTTTAAAAATACTTTTTTAAAAATATTTACACCGTAACAAAGGCACCCATAATGAATATTTATGGCATCATTTGCAAATAATTAAATGTCTCAATGGTGAAGATATATCCTAAGCGTCTGTTTGAAAAGTCACATAATAATTAAAATTGGTGTAATTATTAGGATAGTAATTACAAAAGTCTAGTAATTACACGATATATTAATTATGATTATCTACTTGTTTGTCATAATGTAATTACAATGTAATAACAAGCGTACGATTTATTACACAAGTATAATTATACAATTAGATTAAAATTTTAAAATAAAGTACAAAAATTTTAAATTAACATTTAAAATATATAATTTTTTTAATAAATGATATTAAATAAGGTATTTAAGATACATATTGTCTTGTGAATATATATTAATTAATAAATATATATATTCTTAGCTTATATTATTAAAAAATTGATATATATTTTTAACTTAATAATATTTTAATTTAATTAATTATAAAAATTAAAATTCACAATTTTTAAAGAACATTGGGAAATGCATATTTGATAGAAATTTTAATATAATAAATACAATGTCAGAAAATTATATTATTTAAATATTTGACGAAAAATAATATATCAATTCTAACTGAAAAATGAATGACATGAAATGTGAAATGACAAGTAAATACTGTTAAAGTAAATAAACTAAAACCGAAAATATAATATAAATTCAAATTTATAAAGAAAAAATACTTAACATAATATTTTTATAGAAAATTCCACCATAACTTAAGTAAATATAATTTTGTAACATCATTCAACAATGAAATTCTACTTTAATTCAAAAACTAGGATAATAACACATTTATGTTAAATGAAGAAAAAAAAAATACAAGTAATTACATGGAATCACAAGATGTAAAGATTGGGAAATGAAAAAAAAGGAAATAAAAGATAAATAATGTAAAATAAAAATATATATTTTATACATTAAAAAAATTAAAATAATAGAAACAAAAAATAAATTAAATTAAAAAAAATAAAAACGAAAAAATTTAAAAATAACCTTTTAATTAAACCATATACTTATCTACAAATCTCACATCCCATAAGAATTGAAAAATATAATTACCTCCTCCCAATTATACTGTTATTACCTGCTAACCAAATAATAACCTGATTAAATAAATAAAAAAGTATAATTACTCCCTCCCAATTATATTATAATATTTCTTGCTAACCAAATAATTACTTGATAATATAATTACATTTGGTTACATTCAATTTCAATTTTTCAAACAGGCTCTAAAAGTTGTGTGACACACTCTATTTCCAATATTGATGTTAATTTAAAAATAACCTTTTAATTATATCATATACTTACCTAAAAATCTCACATTCCTTGAGAATTGGAGAATATAATTACCTCCTTCCAATTATACTATAATTACCTGCTAATCAAATAATTACTTGATTAAATAAATAAAAAAATATAATTACCCCCTTCTAATTATACTATTTTCTATTAATCAAAATAATTACTTAATTATATAATTACATTCAGTTAAGTTTGATTTCAATTTTTCAAACTCGTGTGACTCACTATATTTACAATATTGATGTTAATTTATAGACTCCGGCTATTGAGGTAGATCGATCGGACTGAATAGTCAAACTAAAAAGATACACGAAATTCCTCTGATGATCCTCAACACATGTTCCTCAGAATCAGTCTTGATTTAATTTCCTCTATGTGTCACGTGGCATGAAATTAATTAAATTCACTTGATCTCAAGCCTACTCCAAATTATAATATGTTATTTTAACCTCAATTACCAATTAAGGGTTAATGATAATGTTATACTTAAACGTTTCTGTGTGACGATAGAGTTATTTTTTATGACGACAAGTATAATTTCATTAGCAAAATTTAAAAAGATTAGTGGGGTGTATGCAAATTTTACACTTATTTTTATAAGGTAAAGAGATTATTTTTGATAGATCTTTAGTTTAAGAAAGTCAGTCGTTTTTTTTACAAAACATGCATGTTTGAATGAAATGCAAGAATAAACAACCGTGGTTAAAAATTTGAAGAAAGAAAAATACTTACATAAAAGTAATAAAAATAACTGTAATAATAAAATTAAAAAATCAAATAACGTTACCGTAATAAATTTTCTATGCGTATTATATTTAGCACATCAAGCTTCAATATAATGATCTCTGGTACCCCACTCACAATATCAACCCATTCTAGATTAGATTAAATTCTATGATAACTTTACTTATTAATTTAAAAAATAAAATTACGTATTTACAAATAATATATAGAATATTTACTAAATCTTTTCAAAAAGTATTCCAAAATGTCATTATAAAAAATTACTAGGATCATCAATAGATAATACTAATGTCTTTTTCTTCGGCAAAACGAGCACTACTTTTTTGTTGACCAAAGGTGTGATAACACACGTATAAACATGATTTTTTTTTCTTCAAGATATTGGTAACGTGTCAAAACGTACCAATTCAATTTCTATGAAAATAAGAAAAATAACTGCACCAATTATTTGGTAATTAAGATGTAAATTTTTTGATATGTATTGGATTGAATGTATTATGGATAAGATTTTTTCATTCATAGTTAGATATTTTGAATTTGAATTATGAATTATTTTATAAAAAAACAATTATTTTTTTGCATAATAAATCTTAATCGATATAAATTAAAATTAATCAAATTTCAAAACAAATATCAAACACTAGCACAAAACTAAGATAAACCTAGTTATGAAAAAACAATCATTCGAATCATCTTTTTCGCACTTGGGGGAACATATTGTCTTTCTTACACCTTAATAGGTTAGTACCTTTCAAATCCTATAGTATTAGGTTTCCATCCATCAAATAATTTGATTTAGTTTCAAAAATCATATACTTTCTATTTTAGTTGTATCTAATTCAGAAGTGAGAGAATTTAGAAGGTTTACTTAAGATACGATTTTAAGATTATATGAAACAAAGAAATATTAATTTTTGAATTCCGAAGGGGAACATAATACTTTATGCATCAAATTATTTGAAAGTTAACATTCAAAGGGAGGGTGAACAATCTTATTCTTTATAATATTATCTTATAATAAAATAAAATAAAAAATCAAATGCTAAATTAAAATTTTGTTTTTTATCAACTCGTTTGAGTTACACTTCTAACCTATAATTAATATTCCTTAATTTAAATTGTAAGAACAAAAGGTTAGGAATGGAAAGAAAATATTCTTTTTATTTAATAATAGTATGAGGATTCGAATAGAAGCGAAGGAATTTTTTTTTCTCTCTAAGTTGAATAAGAATTTTAATTTCGAAGATAAATTGTAATGTTGATTTGAAGGAACGTGATGAAGACGTGATTACAAAACTTCTTAAATGGCCTGTCCTTATTTTAAGTGTGGTCAAATCTGACCAAACTTGTTAAAATGGCAGTTGAAAATTCATTACACTAAAATAACAAATATTCACTAAAGTTTTTATTAACTGCCTCACAATGATCCTTTATTTGTAAATACTTACTTGCACCTAACTTTTATATTAATTTATTTATTATAGCTGCTCGAATAAGTTATAATATATAACCAAAAAAAAATAAATTTAATATGGTCATTCATGACTAATCCAAATTTATTTATTTAATTTTACTTATTTTGCATTTATAATTTTATCGCATTCAAACTCAAAGTGTTCTATTAGGAAATAAATGCAAATTCTAATTTTACGGAGCTGTGTTAAATTCAGCCAAGCCTAAATGAGTATAAAGGATGATCGTTTAAATGAGATTTGTTTTCTAAGAAAAATAGGATTTCAATATGCTAAATTAGTCTCTCTTTCTCTCTCTTTTTTTTTTTTAAAAAAATCTTCTGAGTTAAATAATAATAGTTAAGTAATTTTATTGCTTTAAAATTATAAAATGATTTTAATAGATTATTCTTATAAATTGTGTGACCATTCAGGAAATTAACTCTAATTGCAAATATGCATAAGGTTTAAGTAGTTTCTCCTATTTGTTTTTTTTTTAGTTTCCATATTTATCTTTTACTCTTTTTTTTTATTTATTTATTTTTTAAATATCAATACGATCTGTTTTGACTAATTTATTTTTATTTGTAATTTTTTTCTTCCTTTTATCAGTAGTTTCAAGAATGATTACTTTTAAGGCAAGATGAGAAAAATAATAATTAATGTTATTAGAATTTTCTAGATAGACTTATACACCATAATAACTTAAAATGACTAAAGGGTGTGTATTCACAATGAATCATATTTATTTCTACCTCTTTTGAGCCAGACAACTATTTCCAGTAGTTGGACTTAGTAGTAGTACTATAGTTGACGTTTAATTAGGTTCAATTCCACTTGAAAGTTCAATTTACAGTGTGTTTGCTACGTATGCCTTTCCTTGATTGATTAAAATTTTCAGAAAATATTTTATTTTAAAAAATAAGATATTTAAAAATTAAAAAAATTGTTTTTAGTAAAAATTAAGAAAAATAAATTTTATAGTAGAATATTATATTATTTGTCTGCTTCTCAGCCTTCAAAACATCTCATTCCATCATTATTTACATAGCTTTCATATTATTTATCTAGATTATATGTAAATATTTTAAATTAACATTCTTTATTTAATTATCAGACATCAAAAATAAATAAATAAATTCATTTATTTTTTGGGTAAAAATTGTTTTCGCCCCCTAAGTTTGCTATAAAAATCAAACTCCCCCCCTCAACTTTGAACAATAGATATTCCCCCAACCCCCCCCCCCCCCACCCATTCTAATTTGCTTTTTAAAATATCTGTTTTATCCTTACATTATCAATTTTGTCTTCTTTCCTTCATTTTTTCAAAATCATTATATATATATATATATATATATATATATAAATGAAACAATTATTTTTTAATAAATATTAACTTTTGAAAAAAAATAAAATAAAAAATACTAATTGAGTATATAAGTTAGTGACGTTCTATAATGAAGTAAATTAGCAGAATAAAAAAATAATTTTAATAATAATCAAAACTCTAATATTTATTTATACAAGTGAAAACAAAAGGTAATAACAATTTTATAAATATATTTCGATGTATGAAATACAAAAAAAATAAAAAAATAAAAATAAATTTAAAAATTATTTATTTATAATGTAAATTAATTTAAAATTATATGTTACGAAATATTTTGTTAATAACAATCAAATTTTATTTATTTATATAGACAATAGAGGATAAGAAAAAGAAGAAACATAAATACACACACATGCATGCACATACATATATATATATATATATATATATATATATATATATATATTTAATACATATAATATTTTAATAACAATAATAAAAAAAATACTAAATTGCATTAGATTTTATGACAAATTCATAAAAGTATTGTTCTACTTATAATATTAGTAAATTTAAATAAGAAACTATAAATATCTATGTTAAAAAATAAATATTATATATAATATAAAAAAATATTATATACATGGAGGATTGAAGGGTAAAATAGATATTTTAAAAAATTAATTAAGATAAAGAGGAAAGAATATCTATTATTCAAAGTTAAGGAATAAATTTGATTTTTAAAATAAAATTAAGTGGTGAAAATAATTTTCACCCTTTATTTTTTAGATAAATATTTTATTAGAGAAAATATATTTTTTCTACCGAAGACACCCTAAATCAAATATGGACTCCGTCTTCACGTACTGATCAATTTGGAAAATGACATCCACCAAAAGTGACCATACCCATTATTACTAACATCAACAACATCAAGACACAATATATATATAAAATATGTTATTTAATGACAAAAAAGAATTCTCATTTGGAGTTGGTTAATTAATTAAATTTTATTTTCATATTCTTTTAAAATATCTATATACTTTGCAAGATATGATGAACGAACAACTCCACTATTTCAGATATTTTCACCTTTTCCTCTGCTCTATTTCTTTTTGGTATTATAATTTTTGGAATATGTATTTGCAAGATACCATCACCTTTAATTTTTGTATACGCCATTCCTCGTCATTGGGAAATAAATAAACAAACAACTTCCACTTTGCCTTTCTCCTCACCTTTTTCTCTATTTAGTGATCAAATGTACTTATATAGTACATGGTCAAGTTGATGCACCAAGATAAACTCACCTAAATATAGATAATAGAATGTTAAGTTTTATTTAACATGTTTTATCAAGTTGTGTATTTATTTAAATTGCAAATCAATGATAAAGTTATTCGTAATTATTTTCTAAGTAATTTGATGATATAAATATTGAGTCAAACTTCATTATATTGATAACGTTTGTATGAAAATTTCATAGTTATTATAATATATGTATACTGTTATTTGACGTTTAGATCTTGTTTAGCTGTTATAAGTAAAAGTACGCAAAAAATTAGTTTAAAATATATTTATTAACCAATTTAACAAAAAAAAAATAGAAAAAAAGGTTCACCGGTAGTTTTTCCTCATGAAGTTATAATCATAACTGATGGACACCATTTAAATATATATTCTTTTCTTTTAGATATTTGCACTTGAAATTAATTACTATGTGCATAACATCAATAATGATTACGATTACTATTTTAATATTTTATTTTATACATATATTTTTTTATAAAATATTATTACACAATATTTAAATATGATTATTATATATAGAGGGACGGTTTTACAAAAAGTGTACTGCTATAATGAATGTTATTGTTATTGCAGGTAGAATAATATTATAGAAAAGTAAAATATAAAATAAAAAATCGATTCTAGAAAAACTCAAGCTATTATAATAAAAAAATAACAAAATTTAACTGTATATATTTTTAACCTCAGACAAATATAATAAAACTATGTGAATATAATTTGGTTACGTCAAAATTCGCAAACTAATGGAGTTGGTTGCATTATATAGACAAGTTGGTCCTTCCTTTGGTTACGTAAAACTATAGATATTTGAGTGAATAATTAAGAAACAAAAATGTTTTATTTGCTGAAGTCAGAACAAGTGACAAGGATGAAAAGAAATACTTTAGTAAGTAATAAACAAATAAAAATAAAGAATGAGTAATTATTGGTTGTTTGATTAGGATAGAATGTCCAAATAACAAGTAGTAACCTCTGGGATTGCTTGAGTTTACTTAAGTGCCTGGACCCTTCTGTTAATTAAAAATAAAAACTTCAAGATTTAAAGGTCCATTTGCTCATGCGAGATAAAATCATGATATGAAATAATATGATCGATGAAGTTGAAGTTTTATTTGGACATGTAATTTAAAATTCTTATATTGTATTTCTTTCTTATGAACATCACACCCTATAAGTTGTAAAAACTATTAAAATTTCCTCAATTCTAATATAATCTTATCAAATAAGTAAAAGTTCATAAAGTATAATACATTATCACAAAGGTTCATACGTTTCACATAACCTAGTACCAATGTCATCGAAGGGTCTCAGACCAGTTACATCTCGATATATTATGAGGAGTCTTGTGTGATCAAGTTAACCACGACATTACCTATACTTTGACTAGACCTTCTCTCTTCGGTCCAACTTCATGATCACATAGTTGGAACAAGTTTGTAACGATCTCCCACTTCAACTAATGCGAAAAAAAGAAGAAAAAAAAATGTTTGGGTTGTGTGAGGATTGGGACTATTCAACTAAAGTGGAAAATGGTTATGGGGGCAGGGGCAAAGAATTATTCAACTAAAGTGAAAAAGAGGTGATCTTGATTATCTTATTACGATTTCACTTCAAAAAATTATTCCACTAAAGCAAAAAAAGAAAAAAGAAAAAAATGAGGGGGAGGTGGGATCAAAGAATCATTCAACTAAAGCAAAAAAGAAAAAAATGTTTTACTACTTTCTAACATTCAACTCAACTACAAAAACCTACTTTGCTTTATTGTTCTACACTAAAATTGGTACATGCATGGGCCCTAAATATTTGGAAAAATCTTCTTCTTTTTCCTCCAAACCAGAGTGATTAAGGCGGAATTAGGATTTTTTAATTTAAATTTATGACGTTTGGAATAAATTTTATATTTATATTACTAATATAAAATTTAAGTCAAAATTATGGATGAACTTCAATAAAAGAAATAAAGAATTTGCATCCATAAATTCAAAAAAAGGGAAAATCAATTCAACCGTTAAAGTCAATCACTTCAATTGTCTCAGCATTGGAAGTGCACTCTGATGTTGAAGTCAAGAAAAGGAAATCAAATTTGCAAAATATTCAACTTCAAATTTTGGAATATGTTAGTTTTTTTTTCTTATCAAGTGCGGTTGTAATTTGTTGAAAATACTTGAATGAGGCAATATACAATTTGAAAAACATATGAGGTGATTTAAATTGATTTGAAATCAAAAATTGTATTTGAAACTGAAAATAAAAACGTCATTACGATATATGTATATCACCACATATTCATGTATACAATATCTATGGATATAGAAGGGATACATCTATTCACGGAGGATATAAATGATACACACACACATGGAGGGAAAAGTGTCATATATATATCATATTTCACAAAGTTGAACGACTTTTTATGGAAAACCCCCGAAAATTGAGAATGAAAAATCTGACTCTTCTTCGTTTAGTTTGGTCTATAGATATAAAAATATCGACATAAATAGTTGGGGATTTTTATAACATTAACAATAACATACCCATCATATTCTCTCAAATAGGGGTTTGTCGAGGGTGAGTATACGCACACCTTACTCCTATCTTTGCGGAATAGAGAGTCTATCTCCAACAAACCCAAAATGCATATATAAAGAAATATATTGAAATAAGTATATATTAGTTATAAATAATAATACTATTTCATTTTCGAAATATAAAAATAATTTCCTTATAAAATACATACAACCTCCAAAAAATTCCACAAAATAATAAAATTTGGCGATCTTCCTTTTTCTCCATCTTCCAAATTCTCTTGCCACAAATCTTAACTGTTGTTGTTCTTTCATTCGTCGTCACTGCTCCGTCACCATATGCCGTTGCTCCGCCCCTCTGCCACTTCTATGCCGTAAATTTACTGGAGTTCCACTGAAAAATCAGATGACTTGAGAGTTCTTCCCACGGTTCTACAAATTCTCCTCTCCGAGTACACTTGTATATCATTATATATTATTGTATGTCAATATATATCATTGATATACGCATGTTATACAATATTTGCATACAACAAGACATATACATGTCATACTCATAAAATACAACCATATACAAACTTGAATGTCATGTATATATCATTATATATAAAGTATACCTATAATATACTTAAAATATACACATCAAACATACATTTATTCCATCTTCAAATCACCACCACAAAACAACCACCAGAGACCACTATAATCACCATTCATTTCAAGGAATACTTATTCCCTTAGATTGCTATATTTAAAAAATTATTATTGTTATATCATATCTCTTTAAAGATAGTAACTAGGGATTCTCGATTTGTGCGTGTCACCCTTGCACAAGGGTTATGCTAATCTTCTCTGTATCATTCCAATTTTATCGGATGTCCCTGAACGGACAGTAATTAGGGATTCTATTTAATCATATGATGTAAAAAAAAAATTATTAATTTGATTTGATAAATATAAAATCTTAACCTATTCCATCTACGTATATTCCTATTTGAGATAGATTCCTGAAAAAATTTTATAATTGTTTTCTTCTATACATAAGAAGCTAAATCATTCATTTATACGATCATTCTCAACAAAAATAAAATCTCTCATTCTCTTCAAATTCTTTCTCAAAATATCAATCTACAAAACATTTCTTTCTCCCTAGTTTTCCTTATAAAAAATAAAATGAAAGAGTTATTACATATAAAAAGTAGCATTATATTTAAGCATACTAAGAAAAATTAAAATAAGGAGTATACACTAAGTTGAGGTGTAGAGTGATTTTCTCAACATAAGTCTAAATAATTTAAGATCACTAGTATTAATGTATGCGCAATCCTATTGTGAGAATAAGCTTTTAAAAATAGCATAATTATTATTCAAACGATATACTTGCATTCTACTATAAAAATTGACAAACAACTGCAAGTTTAAAATGATAATTGTGTTGATCATGTTTAGAATTTGATTCACTCTAGTGGTTCTTTCTTCAATTTGTTCAGTACTTATATAAACTTATTTATTTTAGTGAATTCATCCACCCAGACTTTCACCTTACGTGGTCATGGGAGGTTTGACATAGACCCCTACCTCATTATATAGCATTTGATTAAAAAGTTAAAAGATCATTCAATTTTATGTAAGTATTTAAATACACGTATTGCACGTATATTTCACGTAAGTTATTATAAAATTTATCAATAATTAAAAATATTTTATCCACATATTGCTCATTTATAAAAATGCTAAAACTTGTTCGAAATGTGAATTTGCAAAGATCTAATGTGTAAAATATTTATTAATATAAAAAAAGGCACCTAAACCTAAAAGGAGTACAAAGTGTTAGAAACTTACTGTAATTTTGCAGTGTTTTGTTTAAGCTTGTTTAGTTAAGGAAACCCCCAATTATTTATTTACTGAGAATACAATTATTCTATGTGCCTGGCAAAATTTTAATTATTTAAATTTATTTTCTACATAATATATATATATATATATATATATATATATATATATATATATATAAAATTAAATTTTAGTTGATTTAAAAATTCTAAATATTATGAATAATAAGTAAATGAAAGGGCGTGCTTCGCACTTATGAGTAATGAGTAAATAATTTTAAGGACTTACATAAATATTCTCATATTATTAAGGGAAACAAAGTGTACTATTAGGAAATAAGAAAATTAAATTTAAAAAAAGTTTCTAAAAATGATAAATATTATAATATTAACCCGATATAATCCCACAAAGTGAGGTTTGAGGAGAATAGAATGTATGCAGGCCTTATCTTTACTCAAAGGTAGAGAAATTGTTTCCAATAGACCATCGACTCAAGAAGAAATCTCCCAAAGCAATCTAGAAAGATAAGTAACAGAAGTACAAGAAATAGCAAATAGTAACAAAACAGCAGATAGTAACATGATAGTAACTACAATAAAATGATATAATAGTCAAAGTACAAGAAACAACAAATAGTAATAAAAGAAATTAAAGAACAAGCTGGTACAGGAGCGATAATATAACTATTAGTATAGATGGGTAACAAGATAACGCACTGCTAGCTACTAACCTTTTACCTTAATCTGTGGCCCTCCACAATCTCCTATCTAAGGTCATGTCCTCAGTAAGTTGAAACTGCATCATGTCTTATCTAATTACCTTTTCCCAATATTTCTTCGGTCTACTTCTACGTCTCATGAAACCATCCATTGTCAATCTCTCAGATTTCCGCACTGGGCCATCTTTCATCTCCTCTTAACACGCCCAAACCATCTTAGTCTCGTTTTTTGCATCTTGTCCTCTATCAAAGCCACTCCCACCATGTTTGGATATCCTCATTTTGAATCTTATCTCTCCTAGTATACCCACGCATCCATCGCAATATTCTCATTTCTGCAACTTTCAACTTCTGAACGTGGAAATTTTTGATTGGCCAACATTCTGCCCCATACAACATATAGTTGGCCTATAAACCACTCTGTAGAACTTCCTTTAAGTTTCAATGACACCTTTTTATCACACAAAACTCTAGATGCGAGCCTCCATTTTATCCATCTTGTATCAGTACGGTGAGTGACATTCTTGACAATCTCCTCATTTTTTGAATAATAGACCCAAAATACTTGAAACTTTCTTTATTATGGATGACCTGTGAATCAAGCCTCACTTCTATATCCGCCTCATCTGTCACGTCAATGAATTTAAACACCAGGTATTTAGTCTTGATTCTGCTCAACTTGAACCTTTTAGTCTCCAAGGTTTGTCGCCGAACCTCCAACATAATGCTAACTCTATCACGAGTCTCATTAATAAGAACTATATTATCTATAAATGACATACACCATGACACTTCACCTTGAATTTTTCATTTCATTACATCCATCACCAAGGCAATAAAAATGGGCTAAGGGCTGATCCCTAGTGCAACCTTATAAAAATTGAAAAGTGCTCTGAGTCGCCTCCCACAATCCTTACCGGGGTCTTGACTCTCTAGTACATATCCTTGATTGCCCTAATATACTCCATAGGTACACCTCTAACCTCCAAGCATTTCCACAAAACCTCCCTTAGGACTTTATCATAAGCCTTCTCTAGGTTGATGAACACCATATGTAAGTCCTTCTTTCTCTCTCTATACTGCTCCATCAGTCTAATTACAAAATAGACGACTTCTGTAATTGAGCGTCCTGGCATGAACCCAAACTGGTTCACGAAAATATCCATCTCTTTTCTCACCTTTATCTCCACCATCCTCTCTCAAACATTCATAGTTTGGCTTAGCAACTTGATATCCCTATAATTATTACAATTCTAAATGTTATCCTTGTTCTTGTACAACGGATCATTGTACTCCACCTCCATTCTTCGGGCATTTTGTTCGTCTTAAATATGACATTAAACAACCTAACTAATCACTCCATATCTATCATGTCTGCGCTCTTTCAAAATTCTATTGGGATCTCGTCTGGCCTAGTTGCTCTTCCCTCACACATCCTATAAATAGCACCCTCAACTTTCTAAACTTTTATACACCTACAACACTCAAAATCATAATGTCTCTATGAGTGATCCAAATCCCTCAACACCATGCATCTTTTTCCCTCTTCATTCAAAAAATAGATGGCTTAGTCAGCCAAAGTGGGCTGTGAAGTCTGCTTCGAAATGGTCGAGCTTATGGTTGGATGAGGGTAATTCCATCTTGTATTGTGGCTAGTGTATAGTTGTGATGTCTTTTTCGGTGCATTAGTGACCGTGCTTGCGAGTGTATGACTATGACGTCTGTTGACACCTAATTTTGACCCTCCATATTTTAAATTAATTGTTCAAACTTTTTGAAATACAAACAGGGTGAAATATTCATTTTTTAATAATCAAAATTGTTTTGTTCAAAGTTATTATCACTACGCAAAGTCTAAAATTATTTATGACTCAAATTTGATAATTAATCCATTATTTTAAAAAATATTATTTTACTTTATCAAGTTTAAGAAGCTTGGTTAATTAATTAAAAAATAATTTTTTTTGATTTTATCTCAAATTAATTTTTAAAGAGTCGTTTAATTTTAGTCAATTTGGTTATTCTATTAATATTTTGGTTACAATTATAATATTTTTGGATATATTTTAAATTAAAAAAATCAGTTCTAAAATCCATCTTACTTGGCAATTCATGCCATTCGAATTCAACCAATCTATGTGTGCCACATCAGCATGCACGTGGATTGTGCTTTCTCTCTTTTAATCTCACAGCCATCAAATTTAATTCAGTGACTCCTTTATTTTCAAATTATATATATATTTATATATGTCCTTTTATATATATTTTTTAGAAATTAATGAAATATATCCTATCATCTTGATCGGACGGTTCCAAATAAATAAATAAATAAATAAATTTTTCAGACCCCTATCCCCACACCTCACCATCTCTCCTCTCTCCTTCTCACGTTTCACCATAGCCGTACCCCTTCTTCCTCTCTAACATCCTTTCCATTCTCACCAACTCACTGCAAACCCCTCTTTTCTGTATCGCCTCTTCCCCAGGAATGCGCCTCGCCAGAGCTCTCTCCCATCCCCTCACCCTGAAAATCCGCCCTAAATCCCTCACCCTCGCCTGCGGAACCCGTCCCATCTCCCAGAAAATCGCTGACTCCCATCCCTTGTCTTGTCAGTTCAAGTTCAGAATAGGTAGGATTTTTTGTACCTCTCTTCCTAGTTTTATTTTCTGAATTGGATTTTAAATTTCAAATTTAGCGTTTGGGATTCTCATCTTTGTTGCTAGATTTGGGGTATTGGTATTCTGCATTTTCCATTTTTAAAACTTTAGATTTGCTCAAGTATTCTAAAGTTACTATCTATTTGGATTTTGTCGATTGTTGGTATCAAAATCGGTGAAATCGACTCAACTCGACTCGTCCCCCAGTTTGCTGCTTCTGAAAAGGTAATTCTCCCTCTCTGTTTTCACTTCTTTTATTAGGTGCTCTTTAGCTTTTTCTAATTGTTTGGTAGTATAATGATGTTTGAATGTGCTTCAATTTAGTTTAATTAATTCAGTAATGTGTCTTGTCTAATTTCTTTTGAATTCGTTGTTTAGCTTCAGTTAGTTTAATTAATATAATAATAATTTGCTTTGTCTAAATGTGCTTCAATTTAGTTTAGTATCGTTTGTTTTTGCTTTTACCGTATCTGTTCTTGTTGTCAACCGTGTCTAGTTGTTCTTATTTTGATGATTTTCTAATAATAATGTTTAGTAGTCCCCTCAGCTGATATATGCAAAAGCCTTCTCTGTTTCTTGTCGACGCATAAGAAATCAACCATCTAGTCCAATGTATTTCTTCTTTATTAAATTTTTTGCAATGAGTTGCAAGAATTTCTATCTATATGGCACTAGTTTAGATGGATGCTTGCTGCATATAGTTACGATTTGATCTCTTATATGACTTTTGGAAGTGGTTCAAACGATCCAAATTAATTTTATAGTTTATTATTACGTAAAGATGTTTATCACTTTTTTAAAATAGGGCTAAGAATCTATACTCTGTTTCTATCCAACATTAAATCTGTTTAAATTCAAGACTTACATTCTTATGCTTTCCCCCTCTTTATCCAATGCATATCATTCCCTTACCATGCTTTCCATGTTGAGGAGTCAGTAAGCATGTACACTCAACCTTTAGATGTTCTCCTATAGTTCGAATTTTATTTGAAATCTATTATTTGTTGGTGGTATTGTTAGAGGTGGTCTCAAGTTGATGAGAGTTTAGAGTAAACAAACTCAACTCTCATTAAGGAGGTCCTGAGTTTGAATCCTTGAAGATATCCTTTAATTGTTTATCCAATATATTTTGTCTTGATTTTGTGTTTGTTGGATGATTTTTTCCCTAGCATGTCTCATTGACTATAAGATTTTTTATTAACTAACATTTGGCTCTTCATGGTTCGGTATTTGTGTTTCATTTTACATGTCACAGAATAATGTGGCACGAGTATTTTGTTCTTCCCTCCAATGGATAGTCATGACTAGTCTTCTTCTTAATTTGGTGAAATATAGTTGAGATATATTAGTTTGGCTCCTCGACATTTTTCTTATCTTGGTTCTTTAATTACTGATCCAAAAGTTCATTAGCCTAACTTCTTTTCATATAGTTAAAAGTGGGCCAAGGAGTTTTAAATACATCTCTTTAATTTATTTGTTATCATCTTTAATTATCCTCAAGTGTTCGGTTCACTGATTTATTTCACGAATAAGTACTAATATTTTTATTTTTTTATTTTTTATTTTACACATGTAAATCTGTATGAGCCCGCTTGGACTCAGCCTCCTCTTACATCATCGCTTGGGCTCAAAGCCCAACAAATTACATTCCTTGGGTCAGCCTCTCCAAGATCAGCAAGGGGCCCTAAATTCTCAGCAGTAGGAATATTTGAAAATATTTGAGCCAAAGGCCTAAATAGTGTGAAAGTCAGCAGACCAACAACATACCGCTAGCTCATAGATTCTTTATTTGGGCTAGAAAGCCTCGATTTAGTTTTCTTTTGTTTGTTTTCGTTAATTTTAAATATTATATTTGTTCTCTTGTGATTATGTGACATTAACATCAGTTTTATTTTATATCCTAGATGAATCTCCAAAAGAATTTTTTGAATGATTAGATTAATTTTCTTTATTACTTAAAATCTTTTGAACAAATTTAGTTAAATCATCTTTTAATATCACGCAATTTGAAGCTCAAGAATAGCTTGGAGAATCTTGCGTGACCCCTCATAGTTATTAAGTAGCTTTAAAAAAATTATTTAATTAGATATCATTCATTATTTTGAAAAGTTGAAATATTTTGGAAATGGGTTCTTCAAAAGTTGGACAAGTGACAAAGATGTTCTACTCTTTTAAGATTTTTTCAAAACTTAAAGATTTTTTAATTTTTCCGAATGTATTAAGTTAATTCATTAGATGAATTAACGAAATAATTGAAGTGCTATATGTCGCATCTCACTTTTCTCGTAAAAAATGGGACCTCACAAGTGACGACTCTTTTAGGATAAAAAATTAAAAAGTCGTCACCTAACGGATTATGGTGCGTTAGGGCACCGTACTAAATTAATTAAACAAAAATCTGTTTACCTACGTCACCAGAAATCTGGTAAGGGTGTCAAGTTATCTCGAAAGAAAGGTGTTAAGCATCTTTTGAGGTCCATAACTGTGGATTCCGACTGAATTCATTAATATGTGGGGGAATTACTAAGTGAGCGAATAAAGTTAATTTTAACGTCTCTTTTATGTAAAACAAGTTTGATAAACTATGTGATCAAAATAATAAAGTGTTCAAACAACATTAAAATAAATAAAATCAGATAAAGCGAGAAAGATATAATGCAAAAAAAATAATTTATTTAAATAATAATTGACAAGCAAAGACAAATAACAAATAAAACTAAATTAGAAGAAACAATAACAAAACAAATAAATGAAAATTTTAAGAATTGGACCGAACCTCAAAGAGGCGCCTATGTATCCTGAAAGAGAATCAGGTCAAATGTAGTTTTGCCTTTAAAGAGGGGAAGGAGTTATTTTAATCTAACGGGATCATCCCATGCAACTAAAATAATACTTTGCAATCGTTTGAGATTGCTCGTATTATTCAGCTAGCACAGACTATCATATCCCAACTACCCGCCTAATTGATTAGATATTAGCCTTAAATCGCTCTAAAACGAGAAAACTAAGCAGCCTAATATATGCCTACCCGTCCCAAACCTGATGTCCAAGATGCATTTTGGACTGCTATTTTTGGATTTTGGATCTAGAATTTTTGGGCTTTTAGGGGTGATTAACGTCAAACAAGCAGATAGTAATTAAAACAAGTAGCAAACATGAGTCTCAAATAAGCCCCAATCTTATAAGCATGATGAGAAGGAGTCCTATGAACATGTTTTCTAAATACGAATAAACAAATCACGTGGGCATGTTTTTTACCAAAATTAAACAGATTTAAATAGGCAACACTACAAATAGAGATGTGTTAAGGCATGAAGTAATACCTTGAAAATGCTCCAACCTAAATCAAATTTAAGTCCTAGGCATGGTAACTAAACATTCATATCAGAGCAACCCAATGATATCAATTGCAAACTAGTTAAGTCTAAAGATGGGCAAAATCTGATGAACGTGCTCGTTTGATAATCAAATAAAAATTCCTAGACATGATCTCTACAAGCAGGAGGAGATTAAAACAAATGCAGACATTTTTTTTCATAAGTTCAAATAAACGCGAGATTCTTTTAGCATGCTTCTAGAATATAGATCGGGAATTATCATGTAGATACTTATGAGCACGTCCTATAATATCGGTTGATTGCTAAAATATCTTATATATAGGCATGACTTTTAATGGTAACTACCAATCAGATTCCTATAGACATGATTTCTACTATGTTTTCAAACGATTCATTTCAATTTCTATAGGCATGATTTCTAATCTCATAATTAAAATGATAAAAGAAAACATACGATCCTGCCCTCCATAAACTATTTTTCACTATCATGAGTGTTTATTACAATTATTACAACTGATAAAAAAGAAATAAATAAACAACCAACATATAATGAGAAAATCACATAATGCTAAATTTACTAAACTCCTATAGCCTCTCTCGCCCCGACAACTCTTTAATATATTCGGACTAAATTTAAAAGAAAGCTACTTAAAAGTTAAATACAACAATAGACACATAGTAATGATCTTATATTCATGATCATGACTCACTTATTTCAGGCAAACTTAATAAATAATGTTAAAGAACATATTAGACACATAGTCATAATGAGAGAGCAATTTAAAAGATTAAATAGCAAAATTTATCACATAAGTAATCGCCATTTTCAAATTTAGATATACTAACCGGTTAATGATTTAAATTATTAGGAAGACAGCGAGCCAATAACATTCACCCATACCTCAACACATCAAGATCACAAGAATCTCAAAGATTTCAAACAGTGCTTGTGTTGAGGAGGGATAGAGAAAATATAGAATTAATATAGCAAAGAACAAAGAAATATCTAGAGTAAAATAATTATCGGGTTCTTTTTTATACCATGTCTCGTGTTAGGAAACAAGAGAAAAGAGAGGTCCCTCTCTAAAGAAGGAGAGGAGAAATATATATATATTCGAAAATCTTCATAGGAAAAGAGATAATTAGCATTATTAATTAAATGAGTAAAGGAAAGAAAATATTTAGAAGGACAATTAAATGGATCATTTTCATATACGAAATTAACATATCTATCATAATCAAGTTAACTAAAATACATACTATAGTTATTAGTTAGAAATTAAAGAATAGGAGACGAGCATTCAGGAAATAATTAAAGATATTCTTTCATTAATGGCATTACTTCGAATTATGGATAACAGTAAAAAAAAAGTTAACAAAATTAATTAAGTACTAAAGTTGTTTCGAATAATTAAAGAAAGGAAAGGGGATATAGATACCAAAAATACCTTCAACTGATAAAAGAAATTAATTATTCAAAATGGTCAATCAACACAAATTTACTTCCTTAAGCAAGAAGTGGAATCAATTAGGGGTAAAACTTATCAAAGTTTACCATAAATAATATATACTAAAGTTGTTAAAGAAAAAAGGGAAGCAATTACACAAGCTTCTTTAGACGGAATCAATTTAATAATGTTTTAACAAAATAGACACATGCTCCAATCAAGGGAAGGATAGGAAAGAGATATTAACCATATCAATTATATTAATCAAATAAGGCATTATTAATTTTGGTGCACAAATATATTCGAACTTATCAAAATATTTAATTACTAAAGTACACCACATATATACAAAATCATAGTTTTATATAATTAATATAAAGCTTCTAATGAGTCCGAGTTAAAGAGAAAAACATATCAATCAAGATTAATGTAAATCAAAACTTAACCAGAATAGACCAATATCAAAGTCATCACACAATTATCATGTGGGTGGGTGGGTGGGGGCGGGGGGGATCAATTGACCACTTGTTGATTCATACCAGACAGGACAAGAGAGTCGGATAATGGAGGCAGTCATACAAACACATGATTATTATATACATCTTTCCATGAATCAAAATAGAGGGAAAAGGGATGGATTGAACAAAACACCAATTATACTAGTGTATCACTCCATCAGATAGTCGAGTACAAAGAGGAAACAAATCTCAAATGCGAAGTGATTATTCAAATCGGAAAATTGCTTGAGATCACATTTAAACAAGAAAACGGTAAATTGAATATCATCATAGCCCTATTCATAATTCCATAATAAAGACAAATTGAAAAGATTAAAAAAATATTCAATGCTTCACTGCTATTTCAGTAGCTCGAAAAAGTTAACAAGATGCAAAAAAAGCAGAAGAATTATATACTAATAACAGGCTTATAACAAATCAAGAAGTAAAATGAAAATTAACAAATGTTAAATCTCAAGTATTTTTTTTGAATTTAAGAGGATTAAGAGAAAAGAAAGGTGGACGAGAGTGTTGTTCGTTGGTTGGAGATGGCGGTTTTTCGATTCTGGTTTGTTTTTTGGCTAAGCGTGGCAGAAACTATGGCGGAGGCTGGGCAGGAGGTTTCTGTTCACGGCTGCAGGGTGTTATTTGGCCGGAGGGAAAAATGATGGGGAAGAGGGGATTCGAGGGAGAAAGTCCAGCGAAGAGAAGTTGGAGGAGGGAGGAATGGAGGTGCGACGCTTGTCGGTCAGGGATGGATGACAACAACGAGAGGAAAGGGAGAGAAGGTGAAGGTGCGACCAAGTATTTTCACGGTCGTCACTGGGTGGTGTTAATGGTTGTGCTTTGGGTGTTGCGTTTAGCCAGAGATGGGGTTTGTCCGGTGGCTGTGTTGTTCGGAGAGAAAGAGAGAGAAAGGAGAGGGTGTGCGGCGCAGAAGAGAGAGTGGGAAGTGAGGATTAGGTTTAGGGTTTGAGGTATAGATAAATATGAAAATAAGTAGGGTTTAATTTAGACCGTAGGATTATTTGAGATGAACGGTTGACATTAAAAGTCATAGATGGGTCGAATCGCGCGTCATAGATGGGTTAACTAGATTTATGAATTGGGTAGGGTTAACTGAATTTGAATTGAATTAAAAAGTGACTAGATTTGGTAAAAAATAGGTTAAAATTGACAAATTTAGGCAAAAAGTGGCTAGACTTCAAATAAATTGGATGAAATTGAATAGAAAGTGGCTAGAATTTAAATGAATTGGAGGAAACTTGAATTAACTGCTATTAAGTTAATAAAAACACTACACTTGTAAAAGAAATTAATAAATAATTTTATTTACTACACTTGTAAAATAAATTAATAAATAGACAATGTAATAGTTTAATTTCCACACTTATAAAATAAATTAATAAATAAATATATGTAATAGTTTAATTTACAAAGATATAAATATTATTATCAATATAAATAATTGATTCAAGTAAAGTTATTCAAGTATTATTATGTAAATATTTTATAAAATTTAAGTAAAATTATATATTTTGAAATAAAAACTTGTTTAAATAAAGGTATGTATGCAAACATACTAATACGTAATATACTATATGACCTAAATACAAAATATTACGAAATTACTAAATTGAGACTAAATGTAAATAAATATTTTTAAAAAATTATAATTTGAAATAATTACGCAAAATTACTCATTAAAAAAATATGAATGTGAACTACACAGTTACGTAAAAGACGTAATGCATTACATATTAATGCGCAGCTTGGACGGGGTATAGGGTGGTCAAATTGGGTGTCAACAACTACCCTTCTTTGCTCGGAAATGAAGGATGAATTTGCGAGCAAAGAACGTTGACTTAGTAGCCAATTTTGTCCAATCGAGGACCGATCTCAATGGGGATGAACAAAAAGGAATAGGAGATAAAAGATTGAAAGACGAGATGACGGCGAACATTGCTTCTAAGTAATATGCGGTGAGAAATGATAGAGCTTGAAAATAAATAATTAGATAAATAAATTAAAGACAGGTGGAGACGATTGGGAGTGACGTATAAATTTGTGAAAGAAAAGCGTAGATTGGATAACGTTGAGAGGGTAGCGCTTAGCCTGAACAAAGTACAGATGACTAGGAGGACCACACATAGCCCCTTTAAAATTTGGAGGATAGTGCTTAACCCATCTAGAATTTAAAAGAATGGTGAAAGTAGCATAATAACAGTAGCTCAAATGTAGTAAAAGAGTGGTACGATAACAGCATAAAAGTAGGTTGAAAATAGCTTGATTCAATATCACGAGAGTAACTTGAAATAACACAATAGTATCCTGCAAACTTTAAAATGTTGGATAAGAGCCAATAAGCATAAAATAATATTTTGCAGAATTAACGATTAGCTTGAATAAATTTGAAAGGATAATGCTTAACCCGATCAAAATTTAGAAGGCAGTGCTTAGCCTTTTAAAAAAATTGGAGGGTAGTGCTTAACCCATTCGGCAATGCTTAGCCTTTAACATTTAGGGTAGTGCTAAACCCATAGGACAATGCTTAGCCCTTAAAATTGAGGGTAGTTCTTAACCCATAGAACAATGCTTAGTCCTAAAAATTAGAGGGTAGTGCTTAACCCATTCAAAAGCAATAGGGCTACGCTTAGCCCTTAAAAATTGGAGGGTAGCGCTTAACCCATAGGTGTTATACCCCGTAGAATTCCCGGCACCTAGACGACCTATTCGCACGTTGGTTAAGCATATTAGAAGGCCATACGTGCTAGACAAAGGCCGGGAAAAAGATCGGACGAGAAACCCGTTGAACCATCGCGGGAGGAGCTGAGGCAGAGCCCCTCCGCGATGGCAGCGTGTCACGGAGGTGAGGCCTCCGCGATGGCTCCGTGACACGTTGCCCAGGTTCAGGCTCAAGTATATAAGCCCCACTTCGGTTTAAATTCATTTTAATCAAAGAAAAATTTCCAGAAAACAGAGGGTACGGCAGAGAGGAGTAAGAACGAAGGAAATTAAATAATTTTCGTCCGATTACGCTGCTAAACGCTGCCCAAATTCAAATTAACCCCAGATACTGAGGTATTTAGCAGCAGAGAGCATTCCTACGGATTTAGTTTCGTAAAATACGGCCGACGAATCGGCGAGCCGCCGAACTAAGGTAAGTAGAATTGCTCTAAATTAATGTCTATGTGTTCCTAGCTGAGAACTGAATATTTCTCCCTTCTGGACCGCTGAAAAATAACGAGTTTTCGATCGTTTTTCGAAAGGTTAAAGTTGGGATAAATATATATATCTAAAGTGACAATTTCTCCCAAATATTAATGTATTTAGTTCTAATTGACGTGTATATGAATGTAGTTGGGAGAAACAGCAGAAGTACCGACGAAAATCACACCGGTCAGTCGGGTACTCAGAAACCAGGTATGTAAAGTTATTCTTTCGGCAAGCTAGGAAGTACAGCCTAGAAAGTAAATAGAATAAAGGCTATTAACCGATACCCAGCATACAGGAACGATTTTAGTACAATTTCCAGCAAGCATGCTAGTATATTAATTACGTATCATGCGATAATCAGAATAGTAGATATTCAAGCAATACGTATTACATCTGTTGAGATTGTATCCAGTAGTAGGTGATGCATTTTATGTTATTGAGATATAGCCAGATATAATCAGATAGACAGATAAAGGCCAGGTAGCAGTTAGTCCAACAATCAGGAATAGTGTAAAACAGAATATAGTTCAGTTATTTAATACAAACTGGCCTTGAGATACAAGAAGAGAATATGGTTAGTATTTTGCATTGAGCATGCTTGCTGTGTATGTGTTTTGTATGTTGAGACTTGTTGTGGCATGTGGGCACCCTTTAGCATCCCCACCGCCCCTGGGTTATAGCTGTGTCGATACCAGATTCAGATACCGCCACCAGCTGGGCGATGCCATCCGACTAAAGGACGATGATGGCCGACCACCATGATAATACGGTCCAGACCACCCTGCTTGCAGGGGTAGTTCAGTTTACTCTGCGCAGAGCTAGCACACCCTGTTTACAGGGGCAGACCACTCTGTGTGCACACCTGTGCCCAGAGGCAGGAGTCTTCGGACTCAGACACAGTTTATTGTCAGAGGCCAAGGCCTGAGCTACGTACCCAAGAGGGCCGGTAGGAGGAGCTCACAGTTATCAGATGAGTGGCGTGACTTGTTTTTGGTTGGTTTAGACCCGGGTAGGGGTAAATAGATTGCTTGCTTGGTTGGCACCTTCCGGTTTATGGGGGTCGGTCAGGTATTGTGTGTATTATTATGTATCTTGATATGTGCTAGTAGATACTGATAGACAGAAAGACGACACGTCTTCAGGTACGCTCAGTTAGTTACATAATGTATAAACTCTCCCCAGTTATCCTCAGCTAGATAGACTCAGCTACTTCTTACTTAAATGTCATGTTATTGTGCTATTCGTTTCAGTTGCATATTTCAGTTTGCTTTACATGCTCAGTACCTGTGGTACTGACGCCCAGCGGGGCGCTGTATTGCTTGCCTACAGGTACTCACGGACGAGGAGCCGATCCCTCGTGATTCCAGCCAACCAGTGAGTCATCAGCTCCCGTCATCCGGAGTCTGATTCCCAGAGGTGTAGCTCCTTTTCTTTTGTTGTGCAGTATGGGTAGGTCAGGGCCCTGTCCCGATCATTTCTATTAGTTTCTTACAGTATTCGTAGAGGCTTGCAGTCTGTATATATTCCCTGTGGTTATTTGAGCCGGTCGTGTGGGGCCGTGCAGTCTGCTGTAGCTGTTTTGTATTCCAGTTTATGTTGGCCGTGTGGGGCCTTAGTTCGACAGTAGTGGTGACCTTGCCGGTCACGTAGTTTTACAGCAGTCTTGTGTTGAGTTACAGATAACTAGACAGCATGGTGGCCTTGTCGGCCCGCATAGGTTCCTTGTTACAAGTCTGTTTCTGGTTAGCTGTTGTTACAGGTACAGATGGCTACAGGCCAGTTGGCCGGAGGCTGTAGTTACAGCCGTTATATAGCCGATTTGTTTCTTGAAATAGAGCCAAAGCCAGCCAAAGCACCAGATGTGCTCAGGCTGGACCAGTTAGCAGTCCAGAGTCTAGCAGGCACCAAGTGCCGTCATACCCCCCAAGGTGGGGTGTGACAAACTTGGTATCAGAGCAGGTCGTATCCCAGGGAGTCTGCAAGCCGTGCTAAGTAGAGTCTTGTCTATGGATATGTTGTGCACCACATACTATAGGCAGGAGGCTGCGAGGCATGTTAGGATTGTCACTTTTCTTTCTTATTCAATCGTGCTATAGAGCGGTACAGTATAGAGTTGACTTTTGAAACTCACCACCCTCTTTGCTCACAGATATTATGGCAGACCAGTGGCACTCAGCTACAGGTAGGAGATTGGATACAGAAGCGGGTGAAGGCACCAGTAGGATGCCTCAGTTACAGCCAGATTCCGCCCGGTCTGAGAGCAATACGGAGGCGTCATCTCGGCCCTCCCAGCAGTCTCCGCCTCGCCAGACACCATTTGAGGCAGCACCGCCTCCCACAGCTCCTGCACCCATTTCGTCTGATCAAGAGCTACGTAGTGCGGTGGTTATGTTGACTCAGATGCTAGCTGCTCAGCGTCAGCCAGCACCACCTACAGCAGCAGAATCCCTGGGGGGCCAGGTAGTTCCAGGTGTTAGAGAATTCTTGGCGTTGGGACCCCCTCAGTTTACTGGATCGGATTCAGCGGAGGACCCTCAGAACTTTTTGGACCAGATGCAGAGGATCTTTAGAGTCATGCACGTAACCCCAGCAGAATCAGTTGAGTTAGCAGTGTTCCGGTTACGGGATATTGCTGTTTTGTGGTACGAAAGTTGGGAGAGGTCTCGGGGAAGAGATGCAGCCCCTCCTACTTGGTCCAGCTTTTCAGAGGCCTTCTTGGACCACTACTTACCCCGGGAGGTCAGACAGGCTCGGATGGACCAGTTCTTACATTTAGAGCAGGGGGCTAGGAGCGTCCGTGAATATTCCTTACCATTCGACTCCTTAGCCCGCTATGCTCCAGCATTTGTGGACACCATGTCATCCAGAGTCCACCGCTTTATTATGGGCCTGAACCCAGAGTACATAGAGACGTGCATGACAACTACTTTAAGAGAGGACATGGACATAGCCAGGGTACAGTCCTTCGCACAAACAATTGAGGGCCTGAGGCAGCGACAGCGGGGTGACAGACAGGCGACTTCAGAGCAGCGCCGTAGGAGCAGACCCGCCGAGGTTCAGAGGGAAATTCCTAGGGGGCCGAGACCACGGTTTTCAGATAGTCCACCCAAATCTTTACCACCGGTACAGCAGCAGAGGGGCAGTTTTATTCGCCGGAGTCAGTCAAAGTCCGGTAGCAGTTCACGGACAGTAGCCTCACCTCAGCAGCGGAGGGTAGAACAGAGTAGATTTGCATCTACCCCTTGTCCTATATGCCACCGACTACATTCTGGAGCCTGCAGGCAAGGCTTCTCAGGGTGCTATTACTATGGACAGGAAGGGCATTTAATGAGAGATTGTCCAGCCAGGGGACAGGGTAGTCAGGATGATCTGGATAGAGCGTCAGCAGGGCCACGAGTTCCAGCAGCCTCAGCAGGGCGCAGACCCCCAGGTTCAGGAAATAGGGGCCGAGGTAGACCAGGAGCCTCTGGCTCAGGTGCAGGCCCCAGCCGTACCTATGCATTACCAGGGAGGCAGGATTCAGAGGCATCTCCCAACATGGTCACAGGTATATTGACTATCTGCTCATGCCCTGTTTATGTATTGATTGATCCAGGGTCTACCTTGTCATATATTACACCATTTGTGGCCCGAAAGTTGGGCATCGAATCAGAATTGCTTCAGCAGCCCTTTTCAGTGCTTACACCGGTCGGTGACTCGATTACAGCTAAAAGAGTTTACCGAGGGTGTACGGTAGAGGTTGCTGATCGCCAGACCACGGTAGACTTAATAGAACTTGAGATGGTCAACTTTGATGCCATTATGGGTATGGACTGGTTAGTGCCATGCTATGCCAACTTAGAATGCTGGACCAAGACGGTCCAATTTCACTTTCCGGGGGAAGCAGTGCGAGAGTGGAAAGGGAGTACGCCTACGCCGAAAGGTAGGTTTATTTCCTACCTTCAGGCAAGAAAATTAATAGCAAAAGGATGTATTTGCCACCTAGTTAGAGTCCAGGACGTTCGGGTGGAACCTCCGACTCTTCAGTCTGTTCCAGTAATCAATGAAGTCCCTGACGTATTTCCGGATGAGTTGCCTGGTATCCCTCCCGAAAGGGAGATAGATTTTGCGATTGACTTGTTGCCAGGGACTCAACCTATATCCATTCCCCCGTATCGCATGGCACCAGCTGAGCTTAGAGAGTTGAAAGAGCAGTTAAAAGATTTGCTCGACAAAGGTTTTATCAGGCCTAGTACTTCCCCGTGGGGTGCGCCAGTTCTGTTTGTAAGAAAGAAAGATGGCTCACTCCGTATGTATGTGGACTACCGGCAGCTGAATAAGGTAACGGTTAAAAACAAATACCCGCTCCCGAGAATAGATGATTTGTTTGACCAGTTGCAGGGGGCCAAATGTTTCTCTAAGATAGATCTGAGGTCCGGATACCACCAGGTCCGGTTTCGTGAGAGAGACATTCCAAAGACTGCTTTCAGGACCAGGTATGGTCACTTTGAATTATAAGTTATGTCTTTCGGGCTGACGAATGCTCCCGCAGTGTTTATGGACCTGATGAACAACATATTCAGACCGTATTTGGATTTGTTCATGATAGTATTTATCGATGATATTCTGGTATATTCTCGTTCAGAGACAGATCACCAGAACCATTTACGAACAGTACTCCAGATCCTTAGAGAACGTCAGCTGTACGCTAAGTTTCCTAAGTGCGAGTTCTGGCTGAACTCAGTTGCCTTTTTGGGGCACATCGTGTCGGATGCTGGTATACAGGTAGACACACAGAAAATAGAGGCGGTCAAGACATGGCCCAGACCTACCACTCCGACCGAGGTCCGCAGTTTCTTGGGTTTAGCAGGATATTATCGGAGATTTGTTGAAGGATTCTCCACTATAGCAGCACCTCTGACAAAGCTGACACAGAAAGCAGCAAAATTTCAGTGGACGGAGGCATGTGAGCAGAGTTTTCAAGAGTTGAAAGACCGATTGACCTCCACCCCAGTACTAGCATTGCCAGAGGGAACAGATGGGTATGCGGTGTATTGCGACGCTTCAGGTTTGGGACTGGGTTGTGTGTTGATGCAGCATGGTAAGGTGATTGCTTATGCTTCCAGACAGCTGAGGAAACACGAAAAGAACTATCCGACCCATGACGTGGAACTGGCCGCAGTGATCCACGCTCTGAAAATTTGGAGGCATTATCTGTATGGCGTCCATGTAGACATTTTCACAGATCATAAAAGTCTGCAATACATTTTCACACAGAGGGAGTTAAATCTGCGGCAACGTCGCTGGTTAGAATTGTTAAAAGACTATGATGTAAATATTCTCTATCACCCAGGAAAAGCTAATGTAGTAGCAGATGCCCTGAGCCGTAAGTCAATGGGGAGTTTGGCGTATTTGCGGCCCGAGAAGCGGGAATTAGCCAAGGAAATTCATCAACTAGCTGGTTTAGCCGTTCGAGTAGTGGAGACAGAAAATAATAGAGCGGTAATTCAGAATTCTGCCGAGTCATCACTAGTTACAGAGGTAAAAGAACGGAAGTACGAGGACCCTGACTTAGTCCAGCTCAGAGATAGAATTCAGAAAGGTAAAGAGTCAGATTTCCAAGTGACTGAAAATGAAGTACTACGTTGTGGGGGCCGTTTATGTGTCCCGAATGTTTTAGGGCTTCGCCAGCAGATCATGCATGAGGTACATTACGCTCGTTATTCCCTCCATCCAGGAGCAACGAAAATGTACCACGATATCAGAGACATCTACTGGTGGCCAGGTATGAAATCTGAAATAGCCGAATTTGTATCTAGATGTCCTAACTGCCAGCAGGTGAAAGCGGAGCACCAGAAACCGGGCGGTCTGACGCAGGATATAGCTGTGCCTATGTGTAAATGGGAAGCGATAAATATGGATTTTGTAATAGGATTACTCCGTACCAGACGCAGAAATGATTCCATTTGGGTAATAGTAGACAGGCTAACAAAATCAGCTCATTTCCTACCAGTGAAGGCTACCTTCTCAGCTGAGGATTATGCCGAATTATATATCAGAGAAATAGTTAGACTGTTGACACACAATTTTGACCTACCTACGCCTTAATATGCTGCTTATATATGTATATATTTATTTATTTATTTAACGAAAAATTCGGCTTATTTTTGTATTTATAAAATAATTTATTATCATAATATTGCGAAAATCATTTCAAGTAATATATATATGACCTATATTAATTTTAAGTTTTGATATTAAATAATTACGATGTATATAATATATTTCGTATCAATATGTGCCCTTATTTTAAAATATATCCTTTACTTAATAAATTATTTACCTAGTTTTACTAATTTTATAAATTTATTTGAATAATAAAATTTACTTGAATTTATAAATTATTTACGTTAATAATATGATTTTTATAATTTTTGATGACTTAACTTTATATTTTAGTCATTAATTTATTCGTAAAATATAATAATTTAATTATATAATATTTACATAAGTATATTTAAATTTAGAATTTATTTATTAATAATAATATTTATATGTTTTCTTATAATTTAAACTACTTTATTATCTATTTTATTTAAAAGTGTAGTCTAGTTATTAAATAGCAGCAAAATTCATTTTTTCTTCAATTTATTTAAATTATAGCCATTTCTATTCAATTCATTCAATTTATTTCAATTCTGGCCACTTTCTATTCAATTTATTTCAATTTTAGCCATTTTTTTGATCAATTGTGGCTACAATTTAAATTCAATTTTAGCCTAAATTAAATCCTAATCCATTGGCCGACCCGCGACCCGTTTGACCCATAACCGACCCAGATTACACCCTTTTAATCCTAACCGTTCATCTAATCTAATCCTACGGCTAAGATTTACCCTAGCTTATTTCCATATTTAAATCACTTATCACCCCTAACCCTAAAACATTTTTTCATTCTTCCCCTTTCCACTTACTTTAGCCGCCGCCCTCTCCCTTTTCCCTCTTCCCTCTTCTCCTCACCGGCCACCTCCCGCCGGAAAACGCCATAACCACCATCGCCTTCCATTTCCCTCTCTTCCTCTCTCAATCTCCATCTTCCCCCTCACTCCGACCAACAACCCGAACAAACCACCTCCATGCCATAGCCACCATATTCCTCCCCCTCTCTTCTCTTCCTCTTCCTACCTCCCGAACACCGCCGCACCCCGTCACCGGAAATACCTTCAACCGACGGATCGGACAGATCACAGATCTGTCCGTATATTTTTACTTTTACTGTCGATTTTTTTTTATTTTATATTTTTTTATTTTATTTTATGTATATAATAAATATATAAGTATATTATATAATATAATAGTATATATATAATATATATATAAATAGTATAAATATATAATAATATATATATCTAATACATGCTGTTCGTTTCTTTTTCTTTTTTTTTTATATATAATATATATAATATATTGTAATATGTATAATATATGTATATAAGCGTATATGATATAATATAATCTATATATATGTGTGTGTGTGTATAATTATATATGTATATATATATTTTTTTCTGTATATTTATATAATAAATATGTATAATATATATGTATAAGTAATACATGTTATTACCCTTTCTGTTTTATATATATATATAATATATATGAATAATATATATAATATATATAGATTGTTCTTCCTTTGTTCGTTTATAAAGTTTGAATGATAAATCATTGTTAATTAATTACGCTTGTTAAATTCTGTATTAGTTGGTAAATCGGGTTGTTTAGTTAACTGTTAGACTTTAATTAAGAAATGAAAATGATTTATTTTTTTTATTTTTTTTATTTTTATTTATTTATTTATTTTTTTAAAATTAATTTACATGTTAAGGATAATTGTGTTCAACAGACTGTGGGCATATTTTTGATTTATTTCTTTATCTGTTTAAAATTATTGATCAAGATATTGTGCTACATCTATCTGTTATTTATTCGTATGATCATCATTTCATTGTTATTATTATCATTATTAATTTTTCTTTTCATATATGCATGCCTACTTTAAGCATGAAACCCTGGTTTATTATGCCAACGTTGATTTTCTGAGATTGTGTTTGGACATTATTTACTGTTTTAAAATTGCCTTGAGTAAATAAGTCTGATTATTTAATATTAATAATTTATGATTTATAACACCTTTTATGGCTTTCAGCTTTATTTTAATTAAGGAAATAATACTTTTTATTGCTCCTTTAAATTTAAAGCGTATCTATTTGTGATAAATTATGCTTAATTTTAGGCTTGGTTGATTGGATTAAAGGAAACCAATATAATATTATTTCTGATTAGGTTTTACAAGGAAACCCATATATTATTATTAATTTTTTACGTAATTGATTTCTTTTATTTAAGGAAACCAATATATTATTATTTCTGATTAGTTTACGTATTTGATTCCTTCTATTTAATTAAGGAAACAAGTTTTATTTCTGATTAGTTTTTACGTAATTGATTCCCTTTATTTAATTAAGGAATTTTCCCTTTTTATCTAATTGAGACTGAACCCATTCCTTTCCCTTCACCCCCCTAGCTATAAAATGACGTCTCCCCTTTAGACTGGAAGGAGGACATAAAAAATTTTCTCTGCTAAAAAAAAATAAAATATAAACGTTGGAACTTTTCTCTTAAAAAAAAAGTTATTCTCTTTGACGACATCTCTAGATAAAAGATCATTTTCAAGATTTCCCTTTAAGTTTCCTTCAACCGGTTAGTATACTTTCGATATTATATTTCTGTAATAATATGCTTTAACGTGCTATATGTATTTTGTGGTAGTAATCTTAGGTTTTAAATTTATGATACTCTGTGATTCAGGTTCGAACATGATTTTCTTTTAGATTTAGGATGTCCATACATGTTGTTTTGTTCTATTTCGTTATGTAACAGGTTTCTTAGGAAGCAAGTATTGAAGAGTCGTTTGGGATATAAGGGACGGAGGACTTATTTTTCAATTTCGTTTAATTGGTTGTATTTAGTTGTTATCTTATTTTTTTTTTCTTTCTTTTGTAATAATTGTAAAACATCGATAAATAGTGGAAAGGGGAATGGGGGAGGGGATCTTATTCTTCTTTACTGTTTTGATATCGCTAGAAAACATGCATATAGGAACGACGCGCAATAGAAATTATACTCGTAACAGTTTGATTTATATATTGCTAAGAAATATGCCTATAGGAATAACACGTAGTTGTTATAAATCACACTCAGAGGAATTAGCAATAATATGAATGCCGATTTAATACTGCTAAAATTTTTAGGACTTTGTAGTCATGCATGTGCAAGTAGATAAAAACGTCATACATTTTTTATTTTTGCATATCTGTTGTTTCTTTTTAATCAATAGGTGATAAAAGACTATTAGTAACATGTTATAGGACTTAATCTTTTAGATTGATTCACGGAATCACCAATCCACTTTTGTTTATTCTCTCAATTAAAGAATCATGCCCGATTTACTGTTTTAATATGATTCCTTGTCTGCTACCATAATTTCGATAGGAATTTATCTTTAAGTCCTTAATTTGGAACACGTTTATATTACAACTTTTTAAACACTGTTTGTAGTCACAAATCTAATTGCTACAAATTTGTCAATGCATATAAGATCTTATTTAACATAGCAATCATGCTAAGATATTAATTTATTTAAATTGTACTCGTTTAATCATTACATTATATTCATCCATTTCAAATTGGCTATTGCTCTTACATTTAAATTCTGTTGTTCTGCATTCCTGCACCTAGTTAAGTATGTTGGCATTAAAATTCACTCGAATTGATTTGCATTTCTGAGTCCATTTCAAACCAGCCTTATTTTCGCATTAAATTTGCTTTCTTTAATCTACGGTTTTCATCTATTTTAAACTGGCGCTATGTTTATACTATTTTGGTTTTCATATACAAAGTCAACATATTTGTTTAGAGATCATTTATAATATTCACTTGCACCCATAAATCATGCTTTTAGGAGGCCTATTCAAAATCTTCATATGTTTGTTTTGCTAATTGCTATTTATCTGACGTTTTTTTTTCTCTTAAAGCCTAGGAATTTTAGACCAAAAAATCCAAATATACTAGTCCAAAGCCTCTTGGACTTTAAGTTTGGTGCGGGTAGGCAAATTGTAGGGCGTTAGCTTCATCACCTAGAGCGTTTTAAAGTTAATTAATCAATTAGGTGGGTAGTCGGGAAATGATATTTGTGCTCGCTGAATAATACGAGCAATTCAAAAGATTGCAAAGTATTATTTAAGTTGCACAAGTGATCCCATTAGGTCAAACATTTCTATCGTAGAACTACGTTTGGCTTGATTCCCTTAAGGGATACGTAGGCGCCTACCGAGGCTCGACCCCCATAAAAAAAAATATTTATTTTTTTTCAAAAAATGATTGCTTGTCACAGCTTTTGTATTTATTTAAGAATTTAGAATATCATAAATTTGTTTTAACTTTCATTCCGCTCAAATTTTTTTTTCTTGTTTGTCCAAACGTTGTTATTTTTGACTATATCACTTAGTATAAACAATAAGCTAAAATCAGTTTTAATTGGCCACTTAGTTAATATCCCATTTAATGAGTACGGCCGGGAACCACATTTGTGGACCTCGAAAGGTGCCTAACACCTTCCTTTCGAGGTAATTAAAGCCCTTACCCGAACTCTGGTGACCTAGGTAATAAAATAAGCTTAGAACGGTGCCCTAACGCACCTTAATTCGTTAGGTGGCGACTCTCTTTCTTCAACCCTTAAGAGACTCACATGTTGGGTCCCGCTTTTCCGCGAGAGAAAAATGGGGCGCGACATAGACTACATGGAGTGCCGGTATCTATTATTTTAGACAGGGGAGCACAATTCACAGCTAGATTTTGGCAGTCGTTCCAGAGGGGTCTGGGAACGCAGATCAATTTGAGCACAACATTCCACCCTCAGACAGATGGACAGGCTGAGCGAACTATCCAAACGCTCGAAGATATGCTACGGGCGTGCGTACTAGATTTTGGGGGTAGCTGGGATGAACATCTTTCGCTGATTGAATTTGCTTATAATAACAGCTACCATTCAACTATTCAGATGGCGCCTTTTGAGGCATTATACGGGCGAAAATGTAGATCGCCGGTGGGCTGGTTTGAAATAGGAGAATCAGCATTAGTTGGCCCAGACATTGTTCGGCAGTCCGAGGAAAAGATAAAGCTTATCCGAGAACGTTTACTGACTGCTCAGAGCCGCCAGAAGTCGTATGCAGATATGCGGCGTAGAAATCTAGAATTTGCGGTAAGTGACTGGGTATACCTGAAGGTGTCTCCGATGAAAGGGGTGATGAGATTTGGCAAGAAAGGCAAGCTTAGCCCAAGATTCATTGGGCCATATCAGATTCGGCGAAGAATAGGCCGAGTTGCATACGAGTTGAACTTGCCTCCAGAGTTAGCATCTGTTCACCCAGTGTTCCATGTTTCTATGTTAAGGAGGTTCGTAGGGGACCCTTCTACAGTAGTTCCGGTTCAAGATGTCCAGGTCACAGAAGAGTTAGCATATGAAGAAGTTCCCGTAGCTATATTAGACAGACAGATTCGCAGGTTGAGAACTAAAGATGTTGCATCTGTCAAAGTATTGTGGCGTAACAGAAATCGCGAGGAAATGACGTGGGAAGCAGAAGAAGATATGAAAGTCAGATACCCTCACCTATTTCAGGCCTAGTCAGGCCACAGGTATGTCCGTATTATTACTTATGCAGTACCTTATGGTTGTATGTATGTGAATGATAAAGAGTGATATTTAGTTATCCAGTGGATCATAGAATATTATGTGCAGTGCCTGTGTTGGACTTTTCTGCATTTCAGGTTTTTGTTATAGTCCATATTACAGGGGAAACTCTGCCGAAATTTTTCTAGAAAATAAAGTAAGTAGTCCTATAGATAACAGTGTACATTCGAGGACGAATGTTCTTAAGGGGGGGGGGGAGAATGTTATACCCCGTAGAATTCCCGACACCTAGACGACCTATTCGCACGTTGGTTAAGCATATTAGAAGGCCATACGTGCTAGAGAAAGGCCGGGAAAAAGATCGGACGAGAAACCCGTCGAACCATCGCGGGAGGAGCTGAGGCAGAGCCCCACCGCGATGGCAGCGTGTCACGGAGGTGAGGCCTCCGCGATGGCTCCGTGACACGTTGCCCAGGTTCAGGCTCAAGTATATAAGCCCCACTTCGGTTTAAATTCATTTTAATCAAAGAAAAATTTCCAGAAAACAGAGGGTACGGCAGAGAGGAGTAAGAACGAAGGAAATTAAATAATTTTCGTCCGATTACGCTGCTAAACGCTGCCCAAATTCAAATTAACCCCAGATACTGAGGTATTTAGCAGCAGAGAGCATTCCTACGGATTTAGTTTCGTAAAATACGGCCGACGAATCGGCGAGCCGCCGAACTAAGGTAAGTAGAATTGCTCTAAATTAATGTCTATGTGTTCCTAGCTGAGAACTGAATATTTCTCCCTTCTGGACCACTGAAAAATAATGAGTTTTCGATCGTTTTTCGAAAGATTAAAGTTGGGATAAATATATATATCTAAAGTGACAATTTCTCCCGAATATTAATGTATTTAGTTCTAATTGACGTGTATATGAATGTAGTTGGGAGAAACAGCAGAAGTACCGACGAAAATCACACCGGTCAGTCGGGTACTCAGAAACCAGGTATGTAAAGTTATTCTTTCGGCAAGCCAGGAAGTACAGCCTAGAAAGTAAATAGAATAAAGGCTATTAACCGATACCCAGCATACAAGAACGATTTTAGTACAATTTCCAGCAAGCATGCTAGTATATTAATTACGTATCATGCGATAATCAGAATAGTAGATATTCAAGCAATACGTATTACATCTGTTGAGATTGTATCCAGTAGTAGGTGATGCATTTTATGTTATTGAGCTATAGCCAGATATAATCAGATAGACAGATAAAGGCCAGGTAGCAGTTAGTCCAGCAATCAGGAATAGTGTAAAACAGAATATAGTTCAGTTATTTAATACAAATTGGCCTTGAGATACAAGAAGAGAATATGGTTAGTATTTTGCATTGAGCATGCTTGCTGTGTATGTGTTTTGTATGTTGAGACTTGTTGTGGCATGTGGGCACCCTTTAGCATCCCCACCGCCCCTGGGTTATAGCTGTGTCGATAGCAGATTCAGATACCGCCACCAGCTGGGCGATGCGGTCCGACTAAAGGACGATGATGGCCGACCACCATGATAATATGGTCCAGACCACCCTGCTTGCAGGGGTAGTTTAGTTTACTCTGCGCAGAGCTAGCACACCCTGTTTACAGGGGAAGACCACTCTGTGTGCACACCTGTGCCCAGAGGCAGGAGTCTTCGGACTCAGACACAGTTTATTGTCAGAGGCCAAGGCCTGAGCTACGTACCCAAGGGGGCCGGTAGGAGGAGCTCACAGTTATCAGATGAGTGGAGTGACTTGTTTTTGGTTGGATTAGACCCGGGTAGGGGTAAATAGATTGCTTGCTTGGTTGGCACCTTTCGGCTTATGGGGGTCGGTCAGGTATTGTGTGTATTATTATGTATATTGATATGTGCTAGTAGATACTGATAGATAGAAGGACGACACGTCTTCAGGTATGCTCAGTTAGTTACAGAATGTATAAACTCTCCCCAGTTATCCTCAGCTAGATAGACTCAGCAACTTCTTGCTTAAATGTCATGTTATTGTGCTATTCGTTTCAGTTGCATATTTCAGTTTGCTTTACATGCTCAGTACCTGTGGTACTGACGCCCAGCGGGGCGCTGTATTGCTTGCCTACAGGTACTCACGGACGAGGAGCCGATCCCTCGTGATTCCAGCCAGCCAGTGAGTCATCAGCTCCCGTCATCTGGAGTCTGATTCCCAGAGATGTAGCTCCTTTTCTTTTGTTGTGCAGTATGGGTAGGTCAGGGCCCTGTCCCGATCATTTCTATTAGTTTCTTACAGTATTCGTAGAGGCTTGCAGTCTGTATATATTCCCTGTGGTTATTTTAGCCGGTCGTGTGGGGCCGTGCAGTCTACTGTAGCTGTTTTGTATTCCAGTTTATGTTGGCCGTATGGGGCCTTAGTTTGACAGTAGTGGTGACCTTGCCGGTCACGTAGTTTTACAGCAGTCTTGTGTTGAGTTACAGATAACTAGACAGCATGGTGGCCTTGTCGGCCCGCATAGGTTCCTTGTTACAAGTCTGTTTCTGGTTAGCTGTTGTTACAGGTACAGATGGCTACAGGCCAGTTGGCCGGAGGCTGTAGTTACAGCCGTTATATAGCCGATTTGTTTCTTGAAATAGAGCCAAAGCCAGCCAAAGCACCAGATGTGCTCAGGCTGGACCAGTTAGCAGTCCAGAGTCTAGCAGGCACCAAGTGCCGTCATACCCCCCAAGGTGGGGTGTGACAATAGGGTAGTGCTTGGACCTTAAAATTTAGGGTAGTGCTTAACCCATAGAACAATGCCTAACCCTTAAAATTGAGTGTAGTGCTTTGCCCATAGGACAATGCTTAGCCCTAAAAATTAGAGAGTAGTGCTTAACCCTTAGAGAAATCAAAATAATAATGCTTAGCTTTAAAAATACAGTGTTCAGCTTTAGGTAACTTACTAATAGGGTATTGCTTAATCCCTTTCATGATTCGCAAAGCATTGACAAGCTTCAAGTAGCTTAGCTTTATCGTTGATAACGAATACCTTCGTGAATCCTGATGATATGAATTAGTACTTGTCGCTCCCGTGCTCAAAGGAAAATCATAAGTTTAAAAGGGGGAAGGTTGATTTGTGCCTCTATTCGTATGTTGCTATTTCAATTTCACGAGATTCGAACTTATGATCAGGCTGGATGTCACGCCCTTCCATAGGTGTCTGTTTTAAGAATCAATCCCTGGTCTTTGACTTAATCCTGATGAAATTTTGAGATCCTTTTCAAAATTTTTGGCCTAGTTATTGACTCATGAAATCTTGTACTTCTTTACAAAAGGAATTTTTGAGGTCACCTCAAAGTTCTGCCCCAGTTTGCAGCTCGTTAATCATATCACTATAGAAAACCTGATAAAATTATCGAGACCCTCTCAACAAAGGGGAGAAGGAGATTTTATTAAGATATAGATCGAGTCCAACATGGACGCCTACATATCCTTCTTAAACGTAAATCAGGTCCAACGTAGTTCAGAGTACACGTAATAAAAAGAATTTCAAATGAGGGAACAAGCCGAGGATAACTCTCAATTTCAATATCCTAATTAGACATCAACGTTCATTTCGGGTGTATCACCTTAGAATCAATCAATGCTTGAATCTTATCTTTTAAAGCTCGACACTCTTCTGTGGTGTGTCATCTCATCCTTGAATGATAATCAAAAGCCTTATTATGATCGAGCCATTTCGCATGTATATCTATCACTTATGTAGGAATTGGAGTGATATACAACCGACAACCTTTAATCTCTCATACAATTGGGTTATAGGCTCACCCAAAGGAGTGTACCTCTTGGATGAATTTACTCGGAATCTCGCAGGCTGGAGACATTTTCGATTTGGAGGATTTTGATAAACTGGGGGCCTTTGGAATGCGAGTGGAGGAAGCTGAAAATGTGTAGGTTGAGCGTTATGGATAAGATAAGTAGCAGGGTTATAGAACGACATTGGGTATTGGAGTAGAGGTGCTTGATAGCCCCAAGGAGTTTTCAGCCCTTCTGTAGGCGATACAACATTTACCTCTTTCATGTTCTTGTTCTCAGGAATCATACTAGGCTGCGAAGTCTTGTTAGCGGCTCGCAATGCTTCCCAATCGATAATGGTACCATTCTTGATACTGTCCTCAATCTTTTTGCCTAATTTGATGATTTCGGCGAAGCTCTTCTCACTTACCAGCATCAACCTATCATATACTTGCGGGTCCAGATTCTGCATGAAGATATCCTTCATTTAAGCTTCCTCCATTGGAGGTCGTACTCTGGCAGCCTCGGACCTCCAACGGGTTGCATATTCCCTGAATGTCTCGGTAGACTTTCTCTTCAAGTTCTGAATGTAGTGCAAATCCGGTGCATTTTCTGTATTCAAACTGAACTGCTCTATGAAAGCTGTAGCCATATCAGTCCAATTAATCCATTTTCTTGGAGTTTGCTCTACGTACCAATTGAGGGTATCTCCAGACAAAGTTCTCATGAACAACTTCATTTGAATTTTTTCATCTCTTGCTACTCCAATCAACTTGTCGCAATTCATTCTTAAGTGGGCTTTCGGATCACCAGTCCCAGTGAACATTTCAAATTTTGGAGGTTTGTAACCTACCGGTAGCTCGACATCAGGATGTATGCATAGGTCTTCGTAACTTAGGCCTTCCATCCCCTTGGCCCCCTCAATATTTTGTATTCGGTTGTTCATTTTCTTAAGCTCCTCGGCCATGGTCTGTATCAACCTATCTTTCTCAGAGAGTCCAGATTCTCCTAGGTGATGAGTGAGTGGAGCAGTCTCAATATAAATGGGGCTCAAGGTATGATTTCTCGAATCATGGGCGTAAGATATGTTGGATATAACTGTGGGAGGTAAGTAATGAGATATGGTGGGTGGTCTTTGTGGAGTGGCTTGATTTGAAGGAGTTGCGTAGGTATTATGCGGATATTGTATATAATTTTAAGGAAGCGAGTAGGCATGACTAGGATTGTTTTGAGGATATGAGGCTTGATGGGATGATAGAGGAAGACTTGTAAAAGTGACGTGAGGCTTGGTAGGGGTGTGGATCTCGATTTGCGGTTCCAACAAAGTTTTCAGTGGGACCGAGAGGTTGGTCATATTACGAACTCGAGATAATTCCCTTTGGAGTTTCAAAATCCTTTGCTCCATCCTTAGAATCAGGTCATTAAACGCAAGTGGATACCTCCTCTCTGAACTCTCTGCGGAATCTCTTGGAGTGGTCGTGTCAATTCTGGCTGCTGAACTATTATTGTCATTCATTTTCCCTTTGACTGACTAGGAGAAGCGTATGGCGGACAGTTATGCACAAATCAACCTTAGGGAGGGGAATAATAAAGATAGCAATAAAATCAGTATAGAAACTCGAATATGGCATGTTGTAGATAAAATATTAAGCCAAGTTAACACATTAGGACGTTTCATGTTGTAGATAAAAGATTAAACACATTAATGCGTTTCCTAATTTGGGAGCCTCTTTTATGCCAGAGGTGGGCCTAGCACATTTTGAGAGACGAATATTCCATAATGTATCATTCCATTTGCTCCACTAAAATTTTTAAATAAATAAATAAATTATTGCTTTATTTTACATAATGAAATATTACAAGAAATAAAAAATTACAAAAAGCAAAGCTATAGCCTAAACGGAAATGCTCTTCCATTTTTTTTTCTTCTTAACTTATACGACGTGACTTTGTGCTTAACACCTGCATAAAAAAAAGTTAGTTTTACCCTTCCCATCTAAGGAGAAAAATAGCCTACATTTTTAGGCATATTGACTTCTCAAATAAAATGCAAATATATATGATAATGTCCTTTTCGAGATTATAAATCTCTTTGAACTTTGGGCAAAGTCAGACTAATGTTCTTAATACACGGATGGTATCAGTACTTCCTAAGGGATAATGCATGCATGACTTAACAATTTCTAAGAGTTGGGTAGGCGGACTGAAAATTCTTATGTGAAAAGGCACGTGGTCACATGGTAGTAAAACTATCCATTCAACCCACGTATATGCCAATTCTCTATCTGAGTTCTGAAAGGATTCTGGAGAAGTGAAAAGTACAATTCGCGTGTACAGTGTGTGATAGTGAGAGATTCCCAAGTGGGGAAAGTGTGAACGGAATGACAGTTATATGCAACTATATAACAATTGGCACATAATTAAAAGAAGGAGCACATAAGCAATTAAGAAGCCAATAAATATAAATGACCGGAAAGATCAAACATCAACAAGGAAGCATATAGAGGGAATAAGTAGACGGATTAATTATGTAAGAAATACAGAAACAAACAAATAATATATGACAGAAAATAACTTATTTCAGGAAATAGATCAAGAAATGTTTGAAAGAAATTAAACATGGAAACATATAAGTAGATGAATTATATAAAAGAAATATATTTTAAATAAGGAAACAAATAAAGGTAACAAGGAAAAAATTAGATATGGAAAAAACAACTTATTCTAGGAAATAAATACAAAAGTGCACACAAATTTTGCAGGCATTACTTTCAAGATTTAACTATGAGTGGGTATAGACACAGTTCTCTCGAGCGGACAATTTGAGAGTGGGAAAGATCATGGCCGTCGACGCACCGCTGATCGATCAATCCATAAGGCATTTTCAGACATTGATATTAATAGTGAACGACCGTGAAACCACGCAACCGTTATTAAGTGTGTGACAGTGAGAGATTAGAACGGCAAGTAATATTTGATATGTAAGGAAATTAATTATATTAGAAAGCAAATAAAACAAAAATCATATATATTTAAAAAAATAAACAAATAAGGAAAGGGGATTTCGCATTAAATACACATAAAAGAATGAAATGACAAAATTAAAGCATGATAAGAAAATCATATATATATATATATATTAACAAATAAGATATGAAAAAGGGAAAGGGATTCTCATAGAACAAAATTAAATAAAACACAACAAAACCCCACATAATAAATGAAACCGTAATGGTTAGAAAACCTAAAATTCTCAGCAGAGTCGTCATGCTGTCGCGCCCTATTTTTCTCGCAAAAAGCGGGACCTGACAGGTGACAACTTTTTTAGATAAAAAAAATTAAAGAGTCTCCACCTAACGGATTATGATGCTTAGGGCACCGTACTAAACTAATTAAGCAAAAATATATTTAAAAGCCTATGTCACCAGAAATCGGGTAAGGGCATCAAGTTACCTCGAAAGGAAGGTGTAAGCACCTTTCGAGGTCCACAACTATGGGTCCCGACTGAATTTATTAATATGTGGGGGAATTGCTAAGCGAGCGAATAAAGTTAATTTTAACTTCTCTTTTATGTAAAACAAGTTAGATAAACAATGTGGTCAAAATAATAAAGTGTTCAAACAATATTAAAATAAATAAAATCAGATAAAGCGAGAAAGATATAATGCAAGAAAAATAATTTATTCAAATAATAATTGACAAGCAAAGACAAATAACAAATAAACACTAAATTAGAAGAAACAATAACAAAATAAATAAATGAAAATTTTACGTATTGGACCGAACCTCAAAGAGGCGCCTACGTATCCCGAAAGAGAATCAGGTCAAATGTAGTTCTGCCTTTAAAAGGGAGAAGGGATTATTTTAACCTAACGGGATCACCCCATGCAACTAAAATAATACTTTGCAATCGTTTGAGATTGCTCGAATTATTCAGCGAGCACAAACTATCATATCCCAACTACCCGCCTAATTGATTAGTTATTAGCCTTAAATTGCTCTAAAATGAGAAAACTAAACGGCCTAATGTATGTCTACCCGTCCCAAACCTGATGTCCAAGAGACATTTTGGATTGCTATTTGTGAATTTTGGATCTGGAATTCTTAGGTCTTTTAAGGGTGATTAACGTCAAACAAGCAGATAGTAATTAAAACAAGTAGAAAATATGAGTCTCAAATAAGCCCCAATCTTATAAGCATGATGAGAAGGAGTCCTATGAACATGTTTTCTAAACATGAATAAACAGATCATGTAGGCATGTTTTTTACTAAAATTAAACAGATTTAAATACGTAGCACTACAAATAGAGATATGTTAAGGCATGAAGTAATATCTTGAAAATGCTCCAACCTAAATCAAATTTAATTCCTAGGCGTGGTAACTAAACATTCATATCAGAGCAACCCAATATTATCAATTGCAAACTAGTTAAGTCTAAAGATGGGTAGAATTTGATGAACGTGCTCGTTTAATAATCAAATAAAAATTCCTAGACATGATCTCTACAAGAAGGAGGGGATTTAAACAAATGCAAATGTTTTTTTCATAAGTTCAAATAGACGCGAGATTCTTTTAGCATGCTTCTAGTATATAGATCGGGAATTATCATGCAGATACTTATGAGCACATCATTTAATATCGGCTGATTGCTAAAATATCTTATATATAGGCATGACTTTTAATGGTAACTACCAATCAGATTCCTATAGACATGATTTCTACTATGCTTTCAAACGATTCATTTCAATTTCTATAGGCATGATTTCTAATCTCATAATTAAAATGATAAAAGAAAACATACGATCCCGCCCCCCTATAAACCCTTTTTCACTATTATGAGTATTTATTACAATTATTACAAATGATAAAAAAGAAATAAATAAATAACCAACATACAATGAGAAGATCACATAATGCTAAATTTACTAAAACTCCTATAGCCACTCTCGCTCCGACAACTCTTCGATGTATTCGGACTAAATTTAAAGGATACCTGCTTAAAACTTAAATACAACAATAGACATATAGTAATGATCTTATATTCATGATCATGACTCACTTATTTCAGGAAAACTTAATAAATGATGTTAAAGAACATATTAAACACATAGTCATGATGAAAGAGCAATTTAAAAGATTAAATAGGAAAATTTATCACATAAGTAATCGCCATTTTGCAAATTTAGATATACTAATTGGTTAATGATTTAAATTATTAGGAAGACAACGAGCCAATAGCATTCACCCAGACCTCAACACATTAATATCACAAGAATCTCAATAATTCCGAGCAGTGTTTGTGTTGAGGAGGGATAGAGAAAATATAGAATTTTAATATAGCAAAGAACAAAGAAATATCTAGAGTAAAATAATTATCGGGTTCTTTTTCAGACCATGTCCCGTGTTAGGAACCAAGAAAAGAGAGGTTCCTCTCCAAAGAAGGAGAGGAGAGCAATATATATATTCGAAAATCTTTAGAGGAAAAGAGATAATTAGCATTATTAATTAAATGAGTACAGGAAAGAAAATATTTAGAAGGACAATTAAACGAATCATTTCCATATATGAAATTAACATATCTATCACAATCAAGTTAACTAAAATACATACTATAGTTATTAGTTAGAAATTAAAGAATAGGAGGCGAGCATTCAGGAAATAATTAAAGATATTCTTCCATTAATGGCATTACTCGGAATTATAGATAACGGTTAAGAAAATTAACAAAATTAATTAAGTACTAAAGCTGTTTCGAATAATTAAAGAAAGGGAATGGGATATAGATACCAAAAATACCTTCAACTGTTAAAAGAAATTAATTATTCAAAATGATCAATCAACACAAATTTACTTTCTTAAGCAAGAAGTGGAATCAATTAGGGGTAAAACTTATCAAAGTGTACCATAAATAAATATATATTAAAGTTGTTAAGGAAAAAGGGGAAGCAATTACACAAGCTTCTTTAGACGAAATTAATCTAATAATATTTTAACAAAATAAACACGTGCTCCAATCAAGGGAAGGATAGGAAAGAGATGTTAACCATATCAATTATATTAATCAAATAAGGCATTATTAATTTTGGTGCACAAACATATTCGAACTTACCAAAATATTTAATTACTAAAGTCCACCACATATATACGAAATCATAGTTTTATATAATTAGTATATAAAGTTTCTAATGAGTCCGAGTTAAAGAGAAAAACAGATCAATCAAGGTTAATGTAAATCAAAACATAACTAGAATAGACCAATATCAAAGTCATCACACAATTATCATGTGGGGGGTGATCTATTAACGACTTGTTGATTCATAGCAGACAGGACAAGAGAGTCGGATATTGGAGGCAGTCATACAAACACATGATTATTATATACAGCTTGCCATGAATCAAAATAGAGGGGAAAGGGATGGATTGCACAAAATACCAATTACTAGTGTATCACTCCATCAGTCGAGTACAAAAGAGAAAACAGATCTCAAACGCGAAGTGATTATTCAAACCGAAAAATTTCTTGAGATCACATTTAGACAAGATAACTGTAAATTGAATATCATCATAGCCCTATGCATAATTCCATAATAAAATAAAAATTGAAAAGATTAAAAAAAAAAATTTAAAAAATCAAGGCTTCATTGCTATTTCAGTAGCTCGATAAAGTTAACAAGATGCCAAAAAAAAAGAACTATATACTAATAACATGCTTCTAACAAATCAAGAAGTAAAATGAAAATTAACAAACGTTAAATCTCAAGTATTTTGTTTGAATTTAAGAGGATTAAGAGAAGATAAAGGCTGAAGAGGGTGTTGTTCGTTGGTTGGAGATGGTGCTTTTTCGGTTCTGGTTTGTTTTTCAGCTAACCGTGGCCGGAACTATGGCGTAGGCTGGGCAGGAGGTTTCTGTTCATGGCTGCAGGGTGTTATTTGGCAGGAGGGAAAAACGACGGGGAAGAGGGGATTCGAGAGAGAGTCCGGCGAAGAAAAGTTGGAGGAGGGAGGTATGGAGGCGCGACGCTGGTCGGTCGGGGATGGACAACAACAACGAGAGGAAAGGGAGAGAAGGTGAAGGTGCGACCAAGTATTTTCGCGGTCTTCTCTTGGTGGTGTTAATGGCGTTGCTTTGGGTGTTGCATTTAGCCGGAGATGGGGTTTGTCCGGTGGTTGTGTTGTTCAGAGAGAAAGAGAGAGAAAGGAGAGGGTGTGCGGCGCAGAAGAGAGAGTGGAAAGTGAGGATTAGGTTTAGGGATTTAGGTATAGATAAATATAGAAATAAGTAGGGTTTAATTTAGACCATAGGATTATGTGAGATGAATGGCTGAGATTAAAAGTCATAGATGGGTCGGATCGCGGGTCATAGATGGGTTAATCGGATTTGATGAATTGGGTAGGGTTAATTGAATTTGAATTGAATTAAAAAGTGATCATATTTGGTAAAAAATGGGCTAAAATTGACAAATTTAGGCAAAAAGTGGCTAGACTTCAAATAAATTCGATGAAATTAAATAGAAATTGGCTAGAAGTTAAATGAATTGGAGAAAAATTGAATTAGCTACTATTAAGTTAATAAAAACACTACACTTGTAAAATAAATTAATAAATAGATAATGTAATAGTTTAATTTCTACACTTGTAAAATTAATTAACAAATAGATAATGTAATAGTTTAATTTACAAACATATAAATATCATTATCAATATAAATAATTTATTCAAGTAAGTTATTCAAATATTACTATGTAAATATTTTATAAAATTTAAGTAAAATTATATATATTTTGAAATAAGAACTTGTTTAATTAAAGGTATGTATGCATACATACTAATACGTCATATACTATATATGATATAATTATAAAATATTATGAAATTAATAAATTGAGACTAAATGTAAATAAATATTTTTAAAAAATTATAATTTGAAATAATTACGCAAAATTACGCATTAAAAAAATATAAATGTGAACTACATAATTACGTAAAAGAGGTAATATATTACATATTAATACGCAGTTTGGACGGGGTATAGGGCGGTCAAAATTGGGTGTCAACACTATCAATCAATTTCAAGCAAAATCACTCTTAAACTCCCTTCTACGAAAAAGAATATATTTTAGCCATAAATGTTTAAAATTCACCGGTAACAACATTTGCGAATTTTTTAAAGTGCCTGATACCTTCTTTAAAAAATTATTTGAACCCTTACCCTTTCTCTGATTTTCTAAGTAAAGGTTTCCAAAATTTTCTTTAAAATGATTTCCTAATTTTCATAATAATAGGTGGCGACACTGTATTTTAACAAAATTGTCAGGTTATGGAACGTTTTGAACGTAAGTTTAAAAACGGATCGTGAAAATGTTTTCTCCGACACACTTGAGCTTATACATGCTGTTAGACCTATAAGATCGTAAGGTGTTTTCCCAGCAAGGTTGGATTGTGGACTGTTTTTGTTACTCTTGGTTGCTATACTTGTTGTATTACTTGTTCTGATATTGCCCCAGTTAGCTGTCAACTGAATACATGAGTTGGTGATGACTGTGCTTGTTGGTTTCCCTGTATTAGGCTCAGGCATCGATCTATTATCTGTTGCTTTCACTTTTGGTTAAGCTAATTTGTGGCACCTCCGTACCTCCCTTCTTGTCGATCTGTATATTTATATTCTTATATTTTTATTGCTTACATACTTAGTACATCTCTGTATTGATATTTTGAGTCTGGGGGCGCTGCATACATGTCTGCAGTTGTTGATTGACAGGCGGATCGTGATCTACATTGCTGAATTGAATTCCTGACTATTGGTAAGCTTTAGTTTGTTTGGAATTACCTTGTTAACTATCTATTGGAGTTGTGTACCTATCAGGTATGTCGGGGCCCTGTCCCAATCGTTTATCATTTTCTTAAACTCTATAAAGGCTCATAGACTTGTGCTGTTGGGTTATTTATGGTTATAGTCCTTGTTGGCCCTTTCGTATAGAACTTTTGTACAGGTGTTGGCTTGTTGTCCATTTGTATATAGTGTTTGCCTATGATACTCGTTTTTATTATTAATGTTAATTCAGTTGTTGGTTTATACTGTCATGATGTTGAGCTTCGTCGGCTCTGGCTTGTCTTGGTTAGAATTATTATAGGGCTCGCTCGGTCAAGTGAGACATTCGGTGCCAGTCATGCCTCTCGGGTTTGGGTGTGAGATCAAAGTTGTCCAAGTATTCTCATATGGGACATTGTTGAAAATGAAGCAAGAGGAGCTGAGCATATATCCAAGGCATCACCCAAAAAAAAGAAGGCCAAAATCAAATGAGTGAAGCAGTACCTATGTGGCTTGAAAGAAAGAAAGTGGGTGAGGAAGTCCCATCCTAAGGACAACTCACCATTTGGTTGATTCAGGTATTTTCATCATGCCGCGGCATTAAATCAGGTATTATTTAGGAGGCAACCCAAAAGTATGCATTATATTGCCGGCGGAGTTAATTCTATCACACATGCCTCATGGTGAGCCTGACTGACTAGTGCGCCAAGTGCTCCTTAGGGAGTCCTTATCCTTACTCTTTAACATTTTCATACATTGAGGACATTGCATGTTTTTAAGTTGGGGGTATATTGGGTACATTATGAATCTATGTTGATATGTGATTTTGTTGATTGATATATGTGACTTCTCTCAAATTTTTTTAGCCATGATTCTTTTTTCGAGAGGTCTATTTTCTGTTGAATCTGATAAAATAATGTAGTTAAAGTATCGTAGTGTATGAGACTAATGATAGATTGCTAGGAAACATTCTTAAGAGTATCAACCTACTAGTTGAGTCATTTTTGGTTGAATAAAATATTTTTGACTTAGGTAGTGGCGGCAATGGAGTTCATAGCATGCTTGTACTAATTTTTGAAAAAAAATGCCCCCTCAAAAATTTACAGCAGCTATTTGGTGTTGACATGTGTCCCTCGCCTTTTGATATTTAATTGTGCTTATTTTTACAATATATCCCTAGTTGAGAGTAATGTGTTTAGTCACTTTGATATTCATATGCCATTATATAGTGAGGAATTTTATTTGTTCACTTGATTTAATCACACTCTAAAACTTGCTTTGCTACTTGTGCTTGAACTTAGGATTGACTATGGGTTGTAGAGATGAACTTAGGCCTTCTTTGTACTTCACAAACTACATTTTCCTAAATAGACCTACCAAATTATGCATGTACGTTTAATCTCCCCTTTTGAGCCTATGGCCCTTTTTCTTGACCAATCGAAATGAGTACCAAAATTAATTCTCAAGTTGACCCTCTTTTGAGTCCATCCTCCTTGACACTATTAAATGTGATGAAAATGAGCAAAAAGGTGTAAGTTGGGATGATAAGGTGGAAAAGAAAGAAAAGGGCAAAGATGAATGTTTGATCATATCCCAAGATGTATTGAGCAAAGTGTTAAAAAGAAGAAAAAAAGAAAACAAAAGAGAAAAAAAGAGAAAATGAAAATTGAGCTCACAAAAATACCTTGGGTTGAAAAAAGTTGCTAAGAAAAGAAGGGAAGAAAAAGAAGAGATCCTAAAAGTGAAAAGGTAGTGAAAAAGTGATGTAGTATTCAAGGATGGTAAGTGAGTCACTAACAACCACATTTGTATCCTACCATCCCTTTGACCATCATTATATGCTTAGAAAAGTCCTTGTGTGATCTCAACCCAGATATCTAAAAGAAAATGCATTTGAGTAAATAGGCAAGCATATGATAGTTGTGACCTATTTTGTGAATTTCTTTATGAGAGATGAGTGCTTTTCTTGATCTTGTGTATCCTTGAAATATGTGTTATCATTGCTTTCGTGGACCGATTATGAGGGAATATGAATGCTACTGGTTGGCATGTTTTACTTCTCAAATCTAGGAGTTTGCATATTGATATGATGTCATTAGTGAAGATTGCATGCTTGGTTCAAACAATTGCGAGAAAAATTAATTTTGTTAGATGGAGGGGGTGGCTAGATTGAAATTTGTGTGTCTATAGTTGTTTGTCAAAACCACCCCTAGTCATTATATTTTATGATGTCGAGACATTAGTTTAGATTTAGATTAGTCTTTCTCATTTTAGTTACTTCACGACAAACAAATATTTTAAGTTGGGGATGTTGATGTATCGAGAGTTTGCAACATATCTTTGATTCATTTCATAGAGTTTTGCATGTCTTTTAAGTACTAATTTAAGTCAAAACTAACCTTATTATGCTATTTTTCAAGAACCCAAGTAAAATGAAGAAGGGTATAGTCAAAATCACTAGTCTGCCAAAAAACAGAGCAAAGGAAGAACTGTCTTTAAAAAGAACGGTCCGCACTTCTAAAAGTCCAACATGTCCTTCTTGATCCAAAAATCACTTCCAATTGATTGGCAATCGATGATGGAAAGGATGAACGTCTTCCCAGAAAATGGCCGTCAATCAAAGGATGAATCACTTGACTAAAAAGCTTCAGAGCCAAGGGATGAAATGAAGGATGGATTGTCTTTCCAGAAGACAGTCCATCAATCAATGGTTGAAAGGCGGTCCGTCAATCAATGGACAAACATCATCAAGGCAGAAGCTAGATTTAATCGATGAAGCAAAGGACGGTTTGCTCCTGCACACCTAGGACCCATCGATTTTAAATGAATTAGAGGTATTTGAGGGTTAGAATAAATAGTATTTTTCTTCTTTTTCAAAGAGCTAGAGCGGATACCATACTAGAGAATAACATAGTGAATAGTTGATAGAGAGATAGAGTAGAGAAGTAGATCCATCTTGTATTTGAAGATTGATGATTAAAATTTATTAGTTCAAGTTTTCTTCTACTAGTTGTGATTTCATCAGTAAGAATGTTCAATTACTTGCTTTCTTCTTCTCTTCTTGCTATGGGTAGCTAAACCCAGATCTAGGGTTGTGAACCCTAATAATCTCAATTAGATAAAATTAATTATGGGCTTAAGAGCATTGATTGATTTGAGATTTGTACAGTGTGATTGATGATGAATGTTATTTAATCCTATCAAATTACCTTTATTGTGCTTGAAAGAGACAATTTAGATTGGGTTAACATCAATCAACATAACTCAAGGCTCTAACCCTTGTTTAATGGGTTCACCTGGACATAGGTTGAAATCCAATTGGCAAAATACAATCAGGTAGAAGGGAGTTCTCTTCAATTTTATAAAATTGAGGTAGATTGACACTATTGGTGTTATTGAAAGATACCCATTGGTTGCCTAAGTGATTGCTCGCATATTCATCAATAGCCCATTCTCAATTTTTCATATTGAGTGTTTAGGGGGATCGGTCCAAAATTGGGATCACTCTCCTAGTATTTCTCATTGTTAATTTCATTCTCAAGCATTTATGTTAATCAGATATAGCTATGTTTTTTCAACGCTAATTTGAATAGCCTCTAAACTCTCAAATTTGAATTGAAAAGTGCTAGATAGTTTAGGTTTACCAAGGTCTCTATGAATTCGGCCCTGACTCTTAGTTGGATATTATGATAGTTTGGGTCTACCAATGTCTCTGTGGATTCGACCCCAACTCTTAATTGGGTATTATATTTGCAATGACTACATACACTTCCTAATTGGAGTGAATTTGAGCAACGATCAATGATGAATTGGCAGACCCATTTACAAAAGCAATGACAAGGAGTCGACACTAGTTATATGACACACTTTTCTTTTTAATCAGTCCCAAAAAGAATGACATATTTTTTATTTGGTAAATATTTAGTGACACTATCAATATTTTATGTTATTGAATCCCCCTTATTTGATAAAAAGTCCACAAAGATGTATTCTTCTAATTAAAAATTTACTTGTTTTTAGGAGTAGTTTTGGAACATCGCAAAATTTTTTCATATTTTTAAAACTATATACTCTGTCAAACTACATCACATAAATTGAGACGGAAGGAGTATGATTGGCGAAATATTATCCTTTAACTATGCAGAAATACACTCCTAATATTGTGCAAGATATGATGCTAAAATCATACTTGTAATTATAGATCTTTGTATATACGTAACCTCTAGTTTATCAATTGTACATCAGAAAATGCAGAATACTTTTTTATTTTTTGGCTCTTGATTTATCAATAGTTATCAAAAACATATTCAAAATTGAATTATATTAAAAAGGTGGTTAGTGTAATTAATTCAAACTTTTATTTAAATTTAACAACATTTGGAAACTACGGCCCCTCCCTTAATAAATAGTTTTTAAATGGTATTTTTCGGTTCAAAATAATTGATATTTTAGGTTTGAGAATATGAATCAAGAAATTCACTTACTTTTAAAAATTAGTAAAAATAATTTTTTATGGTTACTTACAAATTGAATAGGCGTAAATAACCCTTTCAAATTTCTTGTATGTAAAACTTAAGATCTATTATAAAAAAGACATAAAATTAAAAATAATTTTGTAAAAGGCTACAAAATTAAATCTCCGTGAAAATTAAGAGGTATTTTGATTAAAATACTCTTAGTTATGATTTTTTTTTTCTTTTTAGATTGATATAGTTATCATTAAATTAGAAATATATCAAAGATAAATCTAAAAAAAATAGTTAATATCCTTCAAATTTTATAAACCACTTATTATTTTGATAAAATGAAATTTTTTTATTTTTTTATAATTTGAATAGAAGAGAAATAATTTTTTCATATTTTTTATGCGTAAATATGAAAATTTTCTTATGTGTAAATAAATTATAAAACTAAAAAAAAATATAAAAAATCATTCCTTCTAAGTATTTTGTTGAATTAAATTTAAAGAGTAAAACATTAATTATTTAGAAGGGAAGGAAGTAGTAAAACCTTAGAAGGAAAGTAAACAAAAGACGGAAAAGAAATAATCGGTCCAATAAGCAGCCACACACGTCGTATAAACATGTGGCATGTCCCCACCATTTTTCTTTTCTTTCCCCATAACTCAACTTTCTGTTAAAATTTGGAACAGCAATATGCAAAATTCAGCTAAAGAAAGAAACAAATTCTCATAGAAGTTAGAGACTGAAGCAAGGTTTCGAAGTGTATGTATTTTAAATTAATAATTTATGTATAAATTCAAAATAAACATAAAATTGAAATTAAAATTACTAAACGCGAAGCTATAATCACAATATTTAACTATTGATTCTCAAAATAATTTGATTGATAGTCGTACCTGATTCACTAGGTATACTTCCTATTCATGATGGAGGTGGACACACATTAAAGATTGAGAGTGCACGTGCATTCATTAATTTCTGAAAAAATTATGTATATATGTGTGTATATATCTTGAGAAATTACTATATAATAAATTGTGCACCCTATAAATTGAAAGTTGGATGGGGCATGCTAGTCCCAAGAGTGTTTTCCCTTCTTGAGAGCTGAGTTCGAAATCAAACCTGCATCATTCTATTAATTTCTACGTAACTTTAACCGCTAAGCTATCATTACTCTTTGACTTAAAGTTTAATTATAACCATAATTTACTTATATATTTGTATTTTTATTACTACTTGTGCTATTAGTGATCAGTCCGGTACATTATTTCTTAGTTATTGAAAATTTTATTGATATTTTCACTAAGATAATAGTAAATCTATTAATTTCAAACTCTAAATTTGCTTTTAATTTACGATGGAATCAAAAATAAATAAATAATTTCTTATATAAAAATATGAATTTTTGGGTTAACGCTCTCCCTCCGCCCCTGATGGAGACATAAGATCTTTCAATCTTTTCCATCATTTGCCCCTAAGCATCTTTCACCACTCCCAATACTCTACAGTGTACTCCAATCAACTTTAACAGTAACGTATACAACAACCTAACAAAATACCAAGCCATTTCACTATCCTTTTTTTGCTCTGCATTTGAAATCAGTTAATACTTTCGCTAAATTCAATTTGCACCGTCAAGTGTATCAAATTAATTGACAAAATGGATAGTTCTTATTTTTTGAGTTTAAACTCAAAGTATATATATTCTTATTAGGGTTGGCAAATGGATAATATATATGATTATTTATTAATTTAATTTATTATAAATAGGTTAGATACTGATATTTTTAAAAAATAGGCTAAATATAAATCAACTCATATTATACATTTAAAATATAGGTAATTTAATGATAAAATAGATAAAACCGATATGTTACACAATATATACTATTATCTGTAATGAATTAAAAAATTAAGTAATTTATTCTCAGAAACATTACTAAGTAACTCATGAAACCAACATTTTTGAAGTAGCTTTGGATAATATGGAAGTCTATTATCCGTCGAGTCATCCATTTTTATCCGTATTGGATATGAATGAGTCGGATATGTTATCCATTTATATTTAACTCATTTTTGACCCGCCTATATCCGACTCAACTCACTCTTTTGACTCCTAGTTATTATGATATCAGAGTTAGACTCAAATTAATTTTTATTCTGGATTATCGAAGTTGGGTCCCAATATTATGTTGTGCACGCTCTAAATGTCTAGTCATGAGCTTGCGGAGACTATTAATGATCTATTTCACCAAATCTTTAGAATTTGCTTATTTAGAAATGTGATTTTTGCCAGAAGCGTTTTCCACAAAGTACTTTTGGAGACTCGCAATTTATATTTGACTAATCAATTTAGAAAATACTTTTGTAATATATTAAAACAATAATTCGTGCTTGACCAAAGTTCTGAAAATATTTTAGAGAGCGAAAACTATTTTTTTAACTTTTGAAAAATAGATTTTACTGTTATTCAAAAGCATTTGTTTTTTCTAAAACTTTGATGAAATATCTCAATTCTCTATGCTTTTATAAATTAAAAAAAAACATATTTAAATTTCTAAAAAGTTTAACCAAACAGATTATAAATATGTCACATTGTGCTGTTATCTCGTTGTATATTCTTGAACAATCTCAACTCTTGTATTCTCTTGAGGTTAAGATTCGAGGTAGATTTCTTGCTTTACAATTATGGTTTATAAGAGAATCTTGAACAATTTATAACTTGGTGGCGCCATTTTTCATCAATCCCTATACTCTACTCAACCATCTAAACGTTCACGTAAGCAACAATCCAAACAAAATATCCAACTCACTTCACTCCATCAAACACCCTTTCTATACTCAATCTTCATTTCTTCAGATAACTTTTTTTTAAAAAAAAAAGAAGAAGAAGAAGAAATTCTCAATGCAATCACATAGTCTTCTTCCTATATCTAGCCCTTTTATTTACACCCCGCCACCATCAACAATGATCCTCACAAGCTCAGCTACTGCTGACACAATGTTAGTCACATCACTGGCTCATAGGCCTTCCACAACAGTTGTTGTTCCTTCTTCTTTTGAGACCATACCCTTTTTTTCTCTTAAGTGGTTGCAATATCTCAGGTAATGTTTCTTAGCTATGAATTTCTTCGTTAATCCGTTGTTAAATTGCTGGTTGCAAGCAGAATTTTTTGATAATACGTCCCTAACCCCCAGCTACGTATATTGTTGTTTATCTACAAAATTTGTCCGTCGCTAATTCGTGTTTTTTAGTAGTGTTTTCTTTTCTTCCTTTTGCTCTTATTTTCTTGTTGTGTATGTGTTGTTGATTTGAGTTTGTTTGCTATGTGTATATGTATTGGTTTTTTTTCTTGAACATGCTAAAAGTTTGAATTTGCTTCTTGTTTCATTGTGTTCAACATTTCTAGTTTTGTAGAGCCTCTAATTTACCAAAAAGACAAATTATTGAGCATAATTAGAATTTAATATGTTCGAGAAGAGCAGAACATATATATAAAGGATTCATACATCCGATTTCAACTTTATTGACAATGTTCTTAATGTGATTCGCGTGTTTATTATCTTATCATCATTTGTTTGGTTCATGTAATAAGAGTAAACTTGCAAATTTCTATTTTAACTACACAATATAGTTCTTTAAAGTAGGATCCTTTTTAGGCAGTAGCAGTACACTGCTGGTGTAGCTTGAGAAACCTTAAATAAGACATCAAATCTTTCTTACATTTGAGGAAAATTACCTGTTTGTATTGCTTGGACTTTTTGTTTATATTGTTTTCTCTTTCTCCTTAATGGACGGATGATCTGCTTATATGAACTTGGACAATTCCCTTCATGAGCTTACTTTTGAGGTTGAGTTACGCGTAGGTGTCATATCCAGTCCATCCCTATTATTTGGGCTCCTGCTCGATGGTCCAATTAGGCCTGGGTGTGAAGAAGTGTTAGAGTCTCACATTGGTTGGGAAATAAACTAGTTATGGTCTCTCGCAATTAAGCAAAAGATGAACTTTGAACAAAAGCTTAAAACAAGAATTTGTCCAGACATAATTTTTACCCCAAATCTTGATGTTATTTCGAAGAATATGTAAGGAAGTTTCTAATGGTTTCTGGTCATCTATCTTTCTTCAGGGTAGGATACAGATGGATCACCATGTTTCTTGCTCTTGGATGTTATGCTTTCCTACTTATACCTGGTTTTATTCAAGGTCTGGAACATCAAAGGCTATGTTTCTTATTGAGCACCTCAATTTACATAATTTGATGATATCACATGAACAAAATCATGGTTCAAAATTTCTTGTTGTTTTCTCTTTCACCGCACCCCATTTACGTTTACGGCATAGTTTCATTAATAAATCATGCCTAAGGCATGTCCTTGTTGTTTGTTGCAGTTGGATATCACTATTTTTCTTCTAGTCAAGTACTTAGAGATATTGTTTATGGTGATCAGCCGAGAAATAGGTACACTTTCTATTTTAAACGCTTTGTGTTCTTTTACTGGCTATGCAATGCTTGTGTTTGTCTTCATGGATTTATAAATTAGTGAACATCTCATGTTTGCAGGCTTGATCTGTACCTACCGAAAAATAACAACGGACCAAAGCCAGTTGTTGCATTTGTAAGTGGTGGAGCTTGGATCATTGGGTGCGTAATTAAGTCATTTTGCTTCGATGATTGTCCTTTGATGAAGTGAATAATTTAAGTTGCCATATTTATAGACAAGAAAAACCAATAAATAAATCTAAACAATAGTAAATATCAGCTGATGTTATTCTGCTGATTATGGAAACTGTTGAATCTTCTTAAGATCATTGACATAGTAATAAATATTAGAAGCAGAAACTTTGCTATGAGTTTTTTTGACTCTATTGTTTAGGACTATTATTCCTTCAGCTTACAGTTTTGGCAAATATACATGTATAGAAAGTTTCCGCGCGCTTTATCGTCTCACATAGTTAATATAGTTACCCATTCTTACTCTTTGTTTGAGTGACTGTTTCCTTCTATAATTTTTCTTCTTGGTTTGTCCTGTCCCTTTTTGGTTTGCAGTAACAAAGCTTGGGGTTCTCTTCTTGGTCAACAGTTATCAGAAAGAGACATTATAGTAGCATGCATTGACTACAGGTGATCTCTGTTACATTTGAGCTAAGCATAGGTTTACTAATTGGTATCCTCTGCTTAATGTGCCTTATGCGCGGTGGATATTTTTGCTGTATCGAATAAGCAATGAGATGTTCGCTGTGTCATATAGATTTATGAGTTACATAATTGATGTTTTTACATGAAAGGAAGGGTATAAGATCTCTTGTTTCATATATTAAACGTGTAGATACATGCTTCGCTTTCACTTCTATCTGTCAACGAATCATTTTCCGACTTCTAACTGTTGCGTGTTAACTGTTGTCAGAAATTTCCCTCAGGGAACTATAAGTGACATGGTTAAGGATGTTTCTCAAGGAATCTCTTTTGTGTGCAACAACATAGCTGAATATGGAGGTGATCCTAGCAGGTACTCAAATTCTCTTTCCACTTGCATTTCGTCAAGAATGATCAACTTTCATTGAATGTTTTGGTTTTCGTTCTTCTCGTAGAATTTACTTAATGGGACAATCCGCTGGTGCACATATTGCTGCTTGTGCTCTTTTGGAACAAGCAACCAAGGAGGCTAGCGAGAAAGAGAGAGATTCTTGGAGCGTCTCTCAACTAAAGGCTTATTTTGGTCTATCTGGGGGGTGAGTTCTCCTGTTCAAGGTCCCCTTACTACGAGGCCCGAGTTTTGGAAACTTCTTTCTTCAGGTCTTGTCAAAGATTGAATCTTTATGCAGTTAATATTGAAATAAGACATTGTGATGGATTCTAACAGACAATACTTGTGAGTTTTTCTTATTAATTGTGAAATGGTTGTTGATGTAGGACTAGAAGTGTAATTTACTCAGGGGATTGCTGGCAAAACATTCGACAAAATGTGATTTCTTAATCGTGCATATAGAATTGATAGAACTAGTAATTCTTTTTCACCACTTGTGGACAGGTATAATTTGTTTGACCTGGTTGATCACTTCCACAGTCGAGGTCTGTACCGATCGATTTTTCTAAGGTATATTTTTGCTGTTTTCTGGTATTACATGTACTGCGACCCTTCAACAGTTATGGCTTTTCTAAAATGCCTCCATTAGAGACAAATCCAACATTTAGATTCATGTATTATACATATAATTATTTTTGAGAAATTTAGTATATACATGGTTCAAGTTGAAAGTAATAAGTTTGGGTTGAACCTCTAAATCCGCCTCTGCTCCCATTGCATATCAGTGACATTTTCTCTTGGTACGCATGCAGCATAATGGAAGGGGATCAAGGTCTAGAACAATATTCACCTGAAGTAATGGTACAAGATCCAAACATTAGGAGTGCTGTTTCTCTCCTTCCTCCTACTATCCTTTTCCATGGAACTTCAGATTATTCCATTCCTTGTTATTCCAGGTTTGGACCTCCAGTATATGCAACTTGAATTTATCACATATTGCTGTCTATAAATACTTTACTACCGCGATATGTTGAAAGACTGTTTATGAAAGTCTGATCTCGATTCAGATTAAAAAAAGAAAGTTAAAAATTTATATTAAGAAAGGGTCCTAGTTTGGAATGAGTATCATCTTGTATCTTATGCCATCGTTTGACAATTTCGCGTACTAATTGCAGATATTCCGAGCAGAACAGTATATATTGTTATTATTTGCATATAATTTGAAATGAAAGATGTGAATATTCTTAATGCAGAGATTGCTAATAAGAATTTCCTCATTTCAGCAAAAGTTATGCGGACAATCTTAGAGCCCTGGGCACCAAAGCTGAATGCATCTTATTACAAGGAAAAACACATACAGATATATTTCTTCAGGTAATTGACTTTGTCTTATTGAAGCCTCTTTCTGTTCCATCTCATGCACTAGAGTAGGAAAAACACATATAGATTTGGCCGTTCAGTCAAAAATATTTATAGCCACTAACCAATATACATATATTATATACTAAATTTATACAACTGCATATGCTTACATATATTATACATCTACCGGCTATTTTTTTGAATATTGCTATACTGTGTGAATCCCTATTTAAATGTTAAACTTTCTTATTTACATATACAATATATGTTCAATCCCAATTGTATATATACTTCTTTATATTTTAATGAAGAGGAGTCAATATATAAAGAAGTATATATACAGTTAGAATTGAACATATATTATATATGTAAATAAGAAAGTTTAACCTATCCAAACAGTCTAGTTTTTTGACAAAGGGGTATGAATTTATTCCCCTTGGACAAAGGTAGATCTGCCCCAACAGACTGAATACGTAGTAAATAGTACTCAAGAATCAATATGCTATGTACTAATGCTACTTAATATATACGTGTAACACATTTTTGTACTAAAAGGAAAAAGTGTGTGATAAAAGGCATTTGGCTATGCTGCTGTAATTCTTGTTTTATATATAGTTGCAGCAAAGTTAATCTTTATTATTGTGAATTCTCCTTTTGTAGGATCCGATGAGAGGCGGCATAAATGATATGTTGGAAGATTTAGTTTCAATAATTCATGGTGAAGACTCTGAAGCTATCAAAGTGAATGCACCTCCAAGGAAACGCCTTGTGCCTGAATTCATGTTGAAGTTGGCTTGTACTGTGAGCCCTTTTTAGTCATTGACTAATCATTATTTGTATACTTAGATGAATAATTCCTCTTTCTCTATAGTTCATTATTGTAACATGCAAATAAGAAGAAAAAATAAATAAGAAGAAAAAGAGCAACTGTTTTATTCCTTTGAAGGATATGAAAAACATAGCTTCTACGTACTACGATTAATTTAATAGCTGCTTAACTTACACACTTGTATCTAATGCGAGATAATTCTGAGGTCTGCTTCGAATTATCCATTTGGAAGGTTTAGGGGACTCGGACAATTATCATCCCAACGCATGCCAACCCCAAAATATCTAGGATTCCATCTTATCACGTCTAACGAACACAATCTTATCCTCGACATGTGTGAGAGATTTAATGCTCGTTGGATATTTGTCTTGACTTTTTTTATTATAATTGGGTGTTTTTTTCTAAAAATATTTAATATTTGACCAATCCTTTTTCCCGTAAGAAAAAGTTTTCTTTCATCTAGCTTGATAGCATACCCAATATAGTCCTACATTGTCACTTATATAAAGCTCATTTTATGATGTTGGTTCACGCAATATTTATACACTCATTTATATACTAAATTGCTTATCTCTTTTTATAGATGTAAACCACATTAAATTATTATATTTCTTATTTAGCTGTCTTTTTTCGAAGTCTGGTTCAATCTGTTTGCTGTCAATCAGCGCATATCAATCAATAAAAATTACTTTCTCTTCCTCTTTATTGTTTATTGTCCGATTAATTACTCTGTTATCATTATTATGTTGTTGTTTTTTTAATATTAATTTTTACTTTACCTAAAAGAAACAATTTTAGAAATAGGAGTATGATGATATTATTTCATTAAGAGGAAACCAAAGAGAAGAAAGTAGAAGCTAGCTTAGCTTGCCAGTGCTTCAGCTATTACATTTCACTCATAAATTTAAACAGCAGACATAATATTCTTCATCATACTCTATAATTACTCCAACTTCTTCTTAGTTATTCTTTGCAGCTGGCTTGCTACCTGATGCCTAAACAAAAGAATCAAACTGTATTATTTACAGGAAATATAATTAATATCCAAAAAAAAAAATAAAAAATTTAGAGCTTAGCTAACTTCTATATGCATTTATACTCTAATATTATCCCTTTTGATAAAAACACAGAGTTGAAAGAATGAAAGGAAGACCTTCGAGATTTGTAGGATAAAACAAGACTTAACATTTGTGCGATTATAAATCAATCTCATCGAGATTAAAATGGTAAATTTAGATTGTTTTAAAATATAAAAATATGACATACTTTTTAGAATATGCCTGCATATATAAATTGAGACGGAAGAAGTAAACATGTAAAATAAGACGGATTACCTGTGATAACACGTTAAAACAATCTAAAAATTATTTAAACTATACCAGCATAAAATGTTAAATATGTTAATCGATTGACCTTCTTCTTAGACTCACGAGTCTTTTTCTGGGCGGATTTGGAAGCAGGAGGAGCCTTAGCAGATGCTTTCTTGGCAGCAGGGGCAGATGGTTGAGTACCAACTGGTTTCTCAGCTTTTACTGATGCCATTTTTCTCTGCACCAAAGAAAAAGAAATGTTTTCTAGTACTGCTATATAATGCCTCAATGCACTCTCATATTTATAGTCTCCTTTAATTTCACATTAAAGAAAATATCATGTGAAATGGGAATAATAATACTAACATGAATATGTCAGAAGCCCAATTTGAGAATTTCAGCATCAGATGCTAATTAGATACGACGCATACACTATTAAAAATAGAAGCTTTTTTCACTGCTGATCAATAGAAAATTTATATTATAAAATATAATTTTTTCAATTATTTTTTATCAAACTAGTTCACTGGGAAAAATACACGATGAAAAACAGATTCTCACTGAAATATTGGAAAGATTTCTGATTTTTCCCATGTGAAAGCACTATTTTATTTCTTTTCTCGCCATTTCAATCAAGATATCTGTTAGAATAGCCACTTATCATTTTTCAGTAGAAAATTCAATACGAAAACAACAATTTTTTAGTAGTGATATAATTCTCACCAATGAGGGTTGTTGAGAAGGTAAGTACTCCTTCAAGTTTAATCAGGTCACAGTCACTAATACAAAATGCAAAAGCCGGCGGATAAAATTGGATAAAGTCGAGGGATTTCGTCACTATTAAAGAGAAAAACTGTAGTTTAAGAGTATAAATAAAGTGAAAGTATTTTATCAAAGAACATGAGTAAGCTAGTGGTATAATTGTTCAATGTCATGATAAATATTTGGATTCAATTTCAAGTTGCTACATTTTAAAAATAGAGGTCGTCCGTCAATTTTAACCTTCTAGGTTTGACCTGTTTTTAGTAATGGTTCTCGGGTTTGAGCATCGATATGGAATCGTCTTTGTTAGAAAGCGCTTTATCCTCTAACGTGAAAGTCAAATTTAATCGAGTTTTAATATAAATATCTAATGGCTAGTGAAGATAAAAGGCATATAATTTTCTTGATTTTCGATTATTTAAGGACAAATGCTAAAGAATTAATTCATGTTGTTCTTTTAGATATTATACGAAATTCATACACACTTCTGTCGGGAGGCAATTGGAAGCTAGAAGGACAATGGAAAATTCTTTTGTTCAGTTCCAAGTAGTAATAGGAGTATTTAGAATAATATCAGTTGTCAAACAGATGCTATTTTATATTGCTGTAATCCTTAACAATATATGAAACCTATGTCATGCAAGTTGGCAAAGCATCTTCAACTATGACTATTTATTTAAGGAGTTAATATCACAAAAACTCATTTAATTATAAAAAAATTATTTTATTTTATTTTATTTCAATAAAATCATTCTAAGTTTAATTTTTTTTCTTATTATATTCATCCTATAAAATAATGACATAACAAAATTAATTAATTTATTTATGTCATATTGTCATGACCCTATAAATAAAATAGAATTAAAAAAGATTCATATCGTACGTACAAATATCAACCCATAACAGTAAATTTTTTGAAAGTATGAGTGATTTTTTTAAAATAATCGGGAAGAAAAGAAGAAGAAAAATATATAAAGAATTGAGATTTGAGAGAAAACAATGCATTTTCATATTATAATTTATTTTGGGATGGAAAACTTAAATAGATAAATAATGGTAAAGAATAAAAATCAATAAAAGAAAAAATTAAAATTGAAGACTAAAAATCAATAGGAAATAAATAAATGAAAAAGCGTTTTACTGCCACTTATTTTTCTATTTATTTTTATGTGTGTGCGTGTTTAGTTTTTTTAATATATTATTAAATATTTATTTTATTTGAATAAAGAAAAAACTATAGTCTATTTTATTCTTTATTTTTAAAAAATCAAGTTTTTATATACATATACATATTTTTAATTATTTTTAATAGAATCGGTATTTGAAGGTTAATTTTTCGCAAAAAAGTAAATCTAAAGAATATTTTAAAGCCTTGTTAATTTTGCAGTTTATAATCTTGATAGTTACAGAATTATGGTGGATTGAGTATTTTTAATTTTATTTTATTTATGAGATCTATATTTATATGGTATAAAAATTTAATTAAATTTAGTCATGTCATTATTTTTTATTATAATATAATTGAGTGATTTTATTATAAAAAATCTCAAAATTGAGTGACTTTAGTACATAATTTTTTATAGTTGAGTGACCTTTTGAGATATTTATTCTCAGTTAAATCTTCCAACAATTTTACATGATTTCCTATTAGGCAAAGTCAAAATTTTTATTAAGAAAATTTAAAATATGGAAAAGTAAATGCATGTAAAAACTATAAAAAAATAAAAGAATTTAATATTTAATATATATAAATAAAAAAATAATTTTAATCTTATATATACAATATAATTTTTTACCTAAATTCAAATAAATCTCTTGCACCCGTATAGCTCCATCCCAGTAATCACGAGAGGTTGTTAAAATATGTTGATTCAAAGTCTAATAATTTGGAACATATCTTATCATAAATCCGCAGGCACTCTTCCAGTTTATGAATTACTAATATATATTTCTTCAGTCCTGACTTATATGATTTTTTTTTTAATCAGTTTGAAAAAAATTAAAATAACACCTTTTTAAATCAAAATAAATTTATACACTAATATATAGCTACCGCTAAATTACCGTAATTGAAAAGTTTTCTATTTATCCCATTAAGGACGGAATAAGTTTTTTATTTTACAAAAATCACTCGAATAAATCAAATTTTCAGTTTTACAAAAATTACAAAATCAAGCCTCAAATATTTCTATGCTCCCCCCTTAAATTGGTGCATAAATATCGCACAAGCCCAACTTGCTCTCAAACTTGAAGAACACTTTACTCGAAACTGCTCCAGTAAGAAGATTACCAAATTGATCTTCTAATCGAATTTTAGGTAACTCTTAGTATCTTTCAATCCAATTTTTTCTAATAAAAAAATCTATCTACTTCTATATGCCTGGTACGATCGATTGATCTGTATCGAATTATGAGTAATATCACGTTCAATTTTATTATAACAATACAATTAAATTTGTGCCTTAGATAAATAACCCAAATTTATTAAGAGAAGTATGAGTCACAATGCTTTACTTATTCCAAGTGACAATCCTCGGAATTTGGCCTCCGCACTTCAGCTTGCAACAACATTTAAATTTTTGCTTCTCCATGTAAGTAGATTTCCGAAGTAGACCGTCTATCATCAATGCTTCAAGGATGGCTCAATAAAATTTGTGCCTTAAAATCAAATTTTAATGAGAGACTTTAAACTTAATATTTGACATACTTCATCTATATTATTTTCTTAATTTCAATTTATTTGTTTTATTTCTTTTTTTTTAAATCTTTTTCATAGAAAATTTTCTCTTTTATTTTGATAACTCTTTAATTTCATCTTTCTACCTGACATGTTTAAGCCACAAGATTAGATATGACTTTATTAATTTTAATTTTGAAAAAATTGGTTCCTGTTAAGTCAACATTATAAAAATTGTAAATATTATCTCAGTAGCAGTGTTTTAAAAGGAGGGGACGCGAGGCGAGGCGTTTTACGTAGCACGGGGTGAGACGTAAGTTCTGAGACACGGGGGTAAGTTTCATAGATCTACGAGGCTTATATCTCGTGTATTTTTAATTTTATAATTTTATTACTAAAAAAATAAGTAGAAATAATATTTTCAATAATTCTATAAATAAATTCAAATAAATTCCAATAATATAATTATTACTTGAGAAAGATAACAACAATAGAAAATGATAATAACTGAGATAATCTTTAACATAAAATCATCATCTACTTCATCAGCGATCTCCTGTAGTTTTTCTTACTCTCAACTAATATTTACACTGATTATTGTTCATATATATTTTAAAGAAGGATAAGGATTAAGTATTGTAAGAAAACAATATAAAAATATAGATAAAGTTTCTCATGAGCATAAGGATATGAAATCTCTATCCTATCATTTTTAAGCATAATCATCAAAAAAATTATTTATAACGTCATTTTCTATGAGAGTTATTTTTATTATTGATATATTCTAGAAAAAATGACTACAATATAAAAACATGATAGTATAAAGTATACATATCATTACACCAGTAATAAAAATATTATTTATAAAAAAATACTTTTAAAATAATAAAAATCAAATTTAACACCTGAAACTTATATTTTTATGCCCGGGACTTACGCCCCAAATTTTGGGGCTTACGCTTTAAGGATCTATACCTTTTATTTGCGTCTCGGTGCGTTTTTGGTACGCCCCGTCTAGGAATTCGACCCAAAAACGGCTTTGAAAACACTGTTCAGTAGCAATATATTTCACTAACATGATTCAATTTCAGAATTTTGTAGATCAACGTATTGCTAGAAAAGATAGTCGAATTATTGGAGAAAATCAAGTTGATTTTCACAATTATATTACGACTCTCTCAATGCTTCAATTCATTGAGATTACAAGAACAAGAATCTTGATTCTATAATCTCAAAGGAAGTACTCTTTGATTTATGAATCAATAAAATGTAAGAAAGAGAAAATAGTTGATTAAAAAATTGAAAACTAAATTCGTTTTAGACACGATAAATGGATGAATATATGTAGAAGAGTGAAAACAAAAATAAAAGAGGAGAGGTAAATACATTAATTAGTAAAAAGAGAATAAAACATCTTAATTTTCTTTCTCATCAAAAAAATTAAACTAAATTCAATAAAAGAGAAGAAGATAAAATTCAAAACTTTTTAATAATAATAAATAAATTTTGGGGTCTTAATAATGTTAGGGTTTAAAGCTAAGACTTTAGTGGAGTTATGAGTTAGCCGGCCCTCAATTGCTCCAGCCCAGTCAACATCCATGTATACATTTATGCCTAGAGGATTTGCAAATATCTCAAGATGCACATAATTGCATTCCTATATTGCTCTTTGGGATTAAGCATAAATTAACTTATCACACTTAAAGAATAAGCAACTTCAACCTTCTCACAAGTTTTTAATATCTTTCTTTATCAGCTAAAATTTGATTAGGTTTAGTATTTAATTTCAGACCTTCTTCAACAGGTGTACTACCTGGTTGACAAGTTGTCATGTCGATTTCCTTTAATATTTTCTGGCAACTCCTGCGCCCTTCATCTTTTTCTTTAGGCTTTCCGTCCTTAATTTCTCTTCTTTTTTTTTTTTTTTTACCACTCTCTCTTTTCGAATGCTTAAAAATTTTGGGATCAAATTTAAAGGTCAATTAGAATAAAGAGATTAGTTTCAGTTATGGTTATCAAAAAAATAAGCTCAATGACTCAACATGACTAATAGCCTGTTTGGTCAAGTTTCTGAGAGATCAAAAATGCTTATTTTTTCTGAAAAGTGTTTATTTTAAAAAAATGAGGTGTTTGGCCAAGCTTCTGGAAGAAAATAAGTGTTTTTAGGAGTAGCAAAAACTGCTTTTCAAAAGCTAAAAAAAGTAGCTTCTCCCCAAAAGCATTTTTTCTGAAAAATACACTTAGAAGCAGTTTCCAAAATCTTGGCCAAACACTAATTGACACTCAAAAATATTTTTTAAATTTATTGGCCAAACACAAACTACTTCCCACCAAAAATACTTTTTTGATGAACACTTTTTGAAAAACCACTTCTCAAAATAAGTTGATTTGAGAAGCTTGGCCAAATAGGCTATAACTAAGGATTTCACATATGGGTAGATAAATCGCAGGATAAAAGTAGGTTAATCAAAGAAATGTCTATGTCATCTCCTAGATTCGACACTCTTCATTTCGTTTTGCACACATACCGGGCAAGTTCTAGACATCAATATGAAATCATGAAATATTATAAAAAATTTCACACACACATGACGCATGTTTAACTCAAGACGAATTCATTTAGACCCTCATTTAATCAAACAACAAGAATTTAACATCAAACCAATTCAATCACACAAAAGCGTAGAAAATGAGCCTAGGTGTCTCAAAAGAGGTCATTCACTTTTTTAGAGCATATTTTCAACTTCAAAACCGATACTTGCATCATTAGAATAAATTAGCACATAACCCGAGCACCTAGCATTCAAATGGCTCTAAGGCTCAAGTTTCCTATTTAGCTCCTAATGGCTAACTTCGCATGAGAACTTCTCTCAAGATGGTCGTCAACCATCCATCGTCAGAGAAAGTTTCTTTTTTTCCTAATTATTTTTTTAAAATTACTGCGTAAAAATAAAAAAAAATATATCCGGTTCAAACATCCCCCCTCGAAAAAAGAACCGAGGCCATAAGAAAAATCAAGGGGTAGATAAGACATGCCAAATTTTCAACCTATGACACTCAATTTTGACCTCCCTATGTCCGTCGTACGCTGCTTATATACGTATATTTTATTTACCTTTTTTACACAAATATTCGACTTGCATTCATATTTTTAAAATAATTAATTATCATAATCTTGAAAAATTATTTTAAATTACATATATATATATATATATGTATATATAATTTGCATTAATTTTAAATTTTTTAATTTTCTGATAATAAATAATTATGTCGTATATAATATATTTCGTATTAATATACGCTCTTATTGTGAAATATATATTTTACTTAATCCTTATAAACTATTTACATAATTTTACTAAATTCTACAAATTTATTTGTGTAATAATATTATTTGAATTTATAAATTATTTATGTTAATAATAAAGTTTATATAAATTTTTTATAAATTAATTATATTTCTTAGTCATTATTTACAATATATAATTTTTATATAATATTTACATAAGTCTGTTCAATTTTATAACTTATTTATCATGATAATAATGTTATTTGATTTTTTCCATAACTTAAATATTATCTATTTGATAAATCATTTACAAGTGTAGTATTTTTATTAATTATATAGCAGCCAATTCAATTTCTTCTCAATTCATTTAAAATTTAGCCATTTTTATCAAATATGTGCCAATTGTAGCCTATTTTAAATAATTATGGCTACTATTTTTAAATTCAATTTCATCCATATTTAAATCAACCATCAATTGCCCTACCCGTTAACCCATTATTGACCCGTTTGACCCGTTATTCGACCTAGAATCCAATGCAATCTCAGCCCTACATTTCTTTTAATCCAACGGCCAAGATTAATTCATCATTTTCATTCCTATTTCTATTACCCAAACTCTCAAAACCTAAACCTACCATCATTTTCCCTTTCCCTCTAGCCGCCGCCCCTTCCCTCTCCTTTCTTCTTCTTCAACTCGCCAATGCCGAATTACTCTTCCTCCTCTCCGCCTTCTCTGCTCCAGTCGACGAGCAGAACCACTGTGGACCACAGATCCCAACCTTCCGTCGGACCACCATCCTCTTCCCCTCTCACCATTATTTCCAGCCACCGCGGCCGGAGGACACCAGCGCCGCACCCCTCCTCCCGTCGCCTTACCTCACCCGAACACCACCCAATCTTCCTCCTCTTCCACTTCCGGCCAGAACCCGCCGGAAAACATCCTGTAGCCTACCTCCCGCTCCGGCCAAAACTCTTCGACCGGAAAAAACTCCATAACCACTATATTGCCTCCTACCAGTGAACAACCAGGCGCCGTTGTTCTTCTCTCTCTCCCTTTCCGCTATCTACGACCACTACACCACCCAAAAACCTCCCTCAGTGTTTCCATCGATTTCGGCCACTGTTGGCTGGAAAACCTCTATCACCCATCACCCTCTTCTTCTTCTCTCCGCCTTACCGACCACCAGCGAAACCACAACACCACCACACCCCGAACCAGATCCACCAGACACAACCCGAATCCGACCAAAATAAAACCAACACCATCATCAACACTCAGACCCTGAAAATCTGCCTCCGATTTAGTTTCTTTATATTAGTTTGTTATTTCTCTTACTCCGGAAAATGATTTCTTTCCTGATAGTTTTTTATGCTAGATTCATGTGGAATGAAGTGAATTTGTTTTCTCTTGGCTGATTTTGAGTTTAAAATTAGTACAGATTTACTTGTTAATTTTGTTCAAATGTTTATCAATTCTCGCATCTATTCGATTGTAGTCGTGAGCCTTATGTGTGAAATTTGTCTATCCCTATATTTTCTATATATCAATACTGCAGTGCTAAATTTGCCTTTATGATTATATAACCTTTACTGAATTATTTGATTCTACGAAACCGGTCGAGTCAGCTATTTATCTGCTAAATCTCGTGTAATGTATATTGCTGCTACTTTGGCAGCCTTGTATGATATGCTTTCTCTCTTTCTTTGTAAAGATAATAATAGTCTTTTGTAGGGATAATTACAACATTTGTTCAACTGAGAAATTATGATCTTATATTTGACGTCGTTTCCTTACCGAACATAGAATAGACTTGTAATTGTAATTGTGATAAGCTTTTGTTAATTACAGTTGTGATAAATTCTAACATGTCTCACTCTAGTCAGTTAAATTTTCCTCTCTTTGCTTCTAAATATTTTAGTACTTGTTTACTCATAATGCACTTAATTTGATTTCAAGAGTCCTGTCAATAGGAAAACCATGATTTGTTATGTGATGGATCTTTCTCCCTTAATTAGTTCTGGACAAATCCTTACTTGAATAATTACGATAAACTTTAATGTATATATTTTTCAACGTTTTCTCTCTTGCCTTAATTGTCCAAGAACAAACTCGTTACCCATTTTACTTGTATAACTTTGACTTTGCTTTACATATTTATTATTTTTCCTTTAATTATTTGGATAACTTGGTATTTGAAAGAAACCTGCAATGGCTATGTTATATTTGGCTGTGTTATATTTGGTAAACTGTGACTAATTTCTTTCCTTAATATATCATTGACATCTTTGGTACTCACATTTTGAGAAGTTTTGATATTGAAGTTAATTTGTTTCTTTTCTCTTATATCCTTTAAATAATGTGTTAGCCTTAATACTTGCCTTTTTTAATTTATGAAAAGCTTCGAGGTATTTGATTGGTTTGGTTTACTCTTTTAAGGAAAAAACTAATCTTGATTGATCCCTTTAAATTTAATGCATACCTATTTCTGATAAATTATTCTTAATTTTAGGCTCAATTGATTTGATTAAGGAAACTTGCATATTCTTATGGAAACTTCTGATTAGCTTTTTACTTAATTGATTCATTTTATTACTTAAGGAAATGATCTTCTAATTGATTTATTTATGAGGAAATTAACTTCTCAAATTGATTCTGTTACACCCCATAAATTCCCGGCATATAGATGGCCTAATCGCGTGTTGGTTAAGAGTATTTGAAAATCATACATGCTAGAAAAAGGCCCGGGGAAAGATCGGACCAGCGCCAAGTCGGCGCGTCGCAAGGCAAAATGTGACTTATAAATCGCATTCCAAGAATGCGACTTATAAATCGCATTCCAGAAATGCGACTTATAAATCTCATTCTCTGAATGCGACTTATAAATCTCACCTCCACTTTGGTTTTAAAGTTGCAATTCTTATAATTTCCAGCTAAAACAGAGAGAAAATCAGAGAGGAAGAGGAACGAAGGTTTCTTAATAATTTCCGTCTGATTATGCCGTCAAACGCGGTCTAAACTCAAATTAACCTCAGGTACCGAGGTATTTTGCAGTAGGGAGCATTCCTACGGATTTTGTTTCGCGAAATACGGCCAACGAATCGTCGTGCTACCGGGCTAAGATAAGTGAAATTGCTCCAAACTAGTGTCTATGTGCTCCTAACTGTGAAGTGAATACTTCTCCCTTCTGGACTTCTGAAAAATAGCAAGTTTTCGACCGTCTTTCGATAAGCCTAAGTTTAGGCTATAATTTTATCGAAAGTGATGTTGTTCTTCAGAATAAGGTTATATTTAGTACTAATTGACGTATATATGAATGCAGTTGGGAGAAATAGCTGGAGTACTGACTGAGCCTCGTCCGACAGTCGAGTAACTCGAGGTTAAGGTATGTAAAGCTAGTTCCTTCGGCAAGGTAGTAGCTTTAGCCTTGTATAGTACAATAAACTCCGTAGTAGAATTCCCGGAGTTGAATGTTAAGTATTGTGCAAAGTTCAGTAAACCTAGTTTGCGTTGCTATATCGTATTCAGTCTGAAAGTTAGAAAAGTATGCGCCCGAGGGCAAGTTAGTATTTCAGATTCAGTATAGCCTATTACGTGATTAGCAAGCATGTAGCAGAATAAAAGAAATAGATTTTCATAATAAAAGTCAATAAAGAAAGATCAGATAGACAGACAGTTATGGCTACAGATTAGCCATTCAGACAGACAGTATCTTGGCTACAGATTAGCCGTACAGTTAAATAGAGGTTACAGAATCAGTATAATTAGTAAGAATTAGCTCAGTGTAGAAACGAATCAGAATAAGAAGTTAGATTCCAGATAGTCTTTTCAGTTATACATGCTTGCTATTTTTATGTGCTATTTGGTTGTTAAGACTTGTTGTGGCATGTGGGTGTCCCTTTTAGCATCCCCACCGCCCCTGGGTTATAGCTGTGTCGATACCAGATTCAGATACCGCCACCAGCTGGGCGATGCCGTCCGCCTAGAGGACGATGATGGCCGACCACCATGATAATACGGTCCAGACCACCCTGCTTGCAGGGGTAGTTCAGTTTACTCTGCGCAGAGCCAGTCCACCCTATTTACAGGGGTAGAACACTCTGTGTGCGCTTGTGGCCGGGGGCAGTTTCAGATACAGATTTTTATAAAATCACCCTGTTGCGTGCTTGCACCCAGGGGTAGTTTTTATTACACACCCCGCGTGCACCTGCGCCCAGAGGTAGGAGTCTTCAGACTCAGACACAGTTTATTGTCAGAGGCCAAGGCCTGAGCTACGTACCCAAGGGGACCGGTAGGAGGAGCTCACAGTTATCAGATGAGTGGAGTGACTTATTTTTGGTTGGTTTAGACCCGGGTAGGGGTAAATAGATTGTGTGTTGGTTGGCACTTTCCGGCTTATGGGGGTCGGTCAGGTATTGTATGTATTATTATGTATACCTCTATGTGCTATTAGATACTGATAGACAGTGGGATGACACGACATCAGGTACGCTCAGTTTAGTTATGGAATAAATAAACTCTCCCCAGTTATTCTCAGCTAGATAGACTCAGCTACTTTCTGCTTATATGTCATGTTACTGTTGTTATCCATTTCAGTTGTGTATTTCAGTTGCTTTACATGCTCAGTACCTGCGGTACTGACGCCCAGTGGGGCGCTGCATTACTTGCCTGCAGGTACTCATAGACGAGGAGGCGATCCCTCGTGATTCCAGTCAGCTATTGAGTATTCAGCTCCTGTCATCCGAAGCCTGAATTCCAGAGGTGTATTTCATTTTCTTTTGTTGTACAGTACGGGTAGATCGGGGCCCTGTCCCGATCATTTCTATTGTTATTCCTAGAGGCTTGCAGTCTGTATATATATTTCCCTGTGGTCAGTCGAGCCGGTCGTGTGAGGCCGTGTAGCTTGTTATAGTTATTTGTTATTTCTGTTCCTGTTAGCCGTGTGTGGCCATAACCAGTCAGTAGTGGTGACCTTGCCGGTCACGTAATTATTTAGCGTGCCATTGTTAAGTTACAGAGAACTAGACAGCATGGTGGCCTTGCCGGCCCGCATAGGTTCCCTTGACAGTAGTATATTTCTGGTTAGCTGTTTTTCAGGTACAGGTGGCTATAGGCCTGTTGGCCGGAGGCTGTGTTTACAGCCGTTATATAGCCCTTTGTTTCCAGGAATTTGAGTTAGAGCCAGCCAGGCACCAGATGTGCTTTGGCTCACCAGATAGCAGTCTAGGTCCTACTAGGGCACCAGGTGCCAGTCATACCCCCAGGGTGGGGCGTGACAAACTTGGTATCAGAGCAGGTCGTGTCCCAGGGAGTCTGCAAGCCGTGCTAAGTAGAGTCTTGTCTATGGATGTGTTGTGCACCACATACTATAGACAGGAGGCTGGGAGGCATGATAGGATGGTTACTCTTCCTTCTCAGCCATTCGTGCTTTAGAGCGGTACAGTATAGGGTTGAGTCCCTAAAAACTTACTATATTCTTTGATTACAGAAACAGAGGCAGATCAGCATTACCCTATCACAGGCAGAAGATCAGATATAGCAACAGAAGAGGGCATCAACCAGTTACAAGATACTTACAGTAGCAGGAAGAGGTACCAGAGACCTCTCAGCGTGATACCTTTATCGGTACTATTCCCAGTATACGTTGATAACGTCAGAATAGAAAGTCAGAAGTATAATGTACATACGAGTTGATTTATTTATTAGCTATATAAGATATGATTAAGATTACGGACAAGGTCAGACTATCAGATAAGTATGAGAAAGAAAGGGAAATGCAGGAATCCCAAACACATCTTTTCAGATGTGGTACAGTTATATGTTTCTATCTGTTGCAACAAGAAAAGGGCTATTCCTACCTCTTGACCTTGATTCCAGTACAGTAAAGGGGCATAAGAATTGAGGTGAGGCTGCCCAAAATGAGCAGTAAGTGAAGATAGATTTATTAATTCCAGTAAGTGTTAGTGAGCGTAAAGAGAAAGTAAGACTGTTAGCTTACACGAAGTAGGGGTAAAAGACCTGCTAGTGATGAATGCCTAGTAATAGTCAAGTTCGAGTCAGAAAAAGGCCAAGTCCGCCATATATGCTAACAGATAGCAAGACATACCTGTAAGATTATAGTTATGATCCAGTTGTGACATCGAAAGATAGAGAGGTCATGTGAATCAGATAGGCCTGACTATAAGCCAGAAGAAGTATAGGCCGAGGCTTGATCAGTAATCTCATTAACAACGAAAGGCAGGCACCTTGAACCCCAGAGCTTAGCTCAAGTGAGATGAGGGGAGAAAGCAGGAATACTAAATTTTGTGGGGAAAATAGAATCACCCCCAAATTGACAGAATATCGTATTACGGACTAAGCCTCGGATTGACAGTTAGAAGACATTAAGGTTGTGGTCCAGAATGCTGCAGTATGTTCGCTTATGGGGAAGTTAAGAAATTACCGATACAGCGAATTTAATCTAGTGTGGCCTAGAGATAAGGCCCAGCAGACAGTTGTGGGCTCTCAATATATGCCAAGTAAGGCCACAAGATTCGAACGTTGACCCCACATCGCAAGAGTGGCAGAATTTCAAATAGCAAACAATAACTGAAGTGTTTATGTTTGTTACTTTCAGAATGGGGTGACAATACAATGAAATGTTAAGAGAAGGCAGGAGGTATTATTAGACCATAGAAGCAGTATATCATGTACAATATGAAATTTAGCAAAGTGTGTCATAGATTACGTATCACTACAGAATTCAGTATGTATTGTACGTATTTATTGATATATATCTGTGCAGATAATAAATATGTTGTGAGCAGCTGCTAATAGGGGTTAGAATCACACAGATGCATATTAGTGCTGGGAAGTATATACAAATTGCATTGCAGGACCCCTTGCCAAAAATAAAAAGAGAAAAGAGAGAGAAGAAAAAGAGAAAAGAGAAAAGAAGGGGCAAGTTAAGTGTGATTTACGTATGAATCCATAGAAACTGTCTCAGCTCTTAGTTATTAAGTTAATAGACTTATATGTTGTTTCCAGATCTAGGTTTTAGAAGCTTATAAGAGTTAGTAACCTGAATCAGGTAATTAGATGATAAGGGCGCAGTTAGGCGGTCTACCGACCAGCTGGCGCCTGTATTAGCAGGGAAGCATCTCTAAAGATCGATAACACTAGCGCATGTGCCAGAACCAGAATTAGAGACTGAATAGGTATACTTCAGAGATTAGCAATACTAGAATTGTTCCAGTATGTTAAGTGGCCATACATTGTTTTCCTAGCCTTGTAGGTGAGAGTCGACCTTAGTCAACCTAGCAGTTATTACAAGGAATACCCCGCAAGTCAGACAAGCCCGTGGGCACCCCAAGAAAGGGGTCCACATCAGTAGTCAGTGACAGACTAGTACTTCAGCTGGTTCTTGTAAGATATTCAGATACAGAGCCCTAGCAGAAGGCCAGTATTTACAGAATAGCTCATAAGACCGAGAATTCCCCAGAATAGCAGCATAAATCCAAGTGGATACACACAAGGCGTAAGAAATTGATAGTACCCTGCTAGAATAGTGTTTATTAAGACCAGGAGATCAGTAGAATCCCCGTGAAGATCCAGAGATTGATCGCCTGGGAGTAAGTTTGATTAAGCCCAGCCTTACAGTGGTTCAAGCAAAATAACAAAGCAATTAGATGCCCACAAGTCTGCAGTTATGCATGAACTATAAGTACTCAAGTAGAACAGTTAGAGCATTGTTAGACTACTGCCACATTCGGGTCATTCAACCCGACTATTCAGTTATTTAAGGTTATACAGCCAGATCATTAGAGGTCATGATCAATATCAGGATCCTTTAATCAGATAAAGGCACAAGGTGCGCAGACGGTCGTTCAGGTTATCCCAGCAACAAGTAGCCTTAGCATGTGGCCGGAAGGCCAGATAAGCTCTAGCTACGCCTGTAAACTACCCGTCGATCTCTTCGGCAAAACAAGCCAGTATGACCGTCAATTATATGCCGAGCTCTCTAAGTATGAAAATGTTATATCAGTCAAGAAGAGGTAATGGAGCAGCAAACGCTCTTAGCTATAGATTTATTAGGAGTATGGCGTATGTGCAACCCGAGCAACGGGAGTTGGTCAGGGAGATACATCAATTGGTCAATTTAGCCGTTCGTGTGATAGAAATGAAGGACAACAGTCCAGAACACCGCCGTGTCGTCCTTAGTTGTGGAGGTAAGATAACGGCAATATGCAGATCCTGACCTGGTCTAGCTTAAGGATAGAATCCTACAAGGGAAGCGCCAGATTCACAAATAACAGAGGATGGAGTGTTGTGTTGTAAAGACCGTCTATGTGTTCCAGATGTTTCAGGCCTCCGCCATCAGATCATGAACAAGGTGCACTGCGCTAGCAACTATTTTCTCCACCCTGGCGCGACAAAAAAATGTACCATGATATCAAAGAAAACTACTGGTGGCTAGAAAATAACAAAAAAGAAATTGCTGAATTTGTAGCCTGGTGTCCTAACTGCCAGCAGGTGAAAGCAGAATATCAGAAACTAGGCGGTTTGACTCAGGACATAGTTGTGCCTCTCTGGAAGTGGGAAGCAGTAAATATGGATTTTGTGGCAGGATTACCCCGTACTAAACATGGACATGACTCTATATGGGTGATAGTTGACAGATTGACCGAATCAGCTCATTTCCTGCCAGTGGAAACTACTTTCTCGGCCAGATTATGCGGAGTTGTATATTCGAGAAATAGTCAGGTTGCACGGAGTACCAGTATCCATTATTTCAGACAGAGGAGCACAATTTACGGCTAGATTCTGGCAGTCATTTCAGAAAGGTTTGGGAACGCAAATTAATTTGAGCATAACATTCCACCCTCAGACAGATGGATAAGCGGAACGCACAATTCACACTCTCGAAGATATGTTGCGAGCGTGTGTGTTAGATTTCGGTGGTAGATGGGTTGAGCATTTGCCCCTAATCGAGTTTGCTTATAATAATAGCTATCACTCAGCTATCCAGATGGCACCTTTCGAGGCTTTATACGAGCGAAAATGCAGATCGCCGATTGGCTGGTTTGAAATAGGAAAATCAGCGTTGATTGGGCCAGACATTGTTCAGCAGTCAGAGGAGAAGGTAAAACTTATCAGAGAACGCCTACTGACTTCATAGAGCCGCCAGAAGTCATATGCAGACGTGCGGCGCAGAAACCTGGAATTCGATGTGAATGACTGGGTATTTTTGAAAGTATCCCCAATGAAAGGGGTGATGAGATTCGGCAAGAAAGGTAAGCTCAGTCCAAAATTTGTTGGGCCATATCACATTCGTCAAAGAATAGGCCAAGTGGCAGATGAGTTGAACTTGCCTCCAGAGTTAGAATCCGTTCATCCGGTCACGTATCCATGTTGAGGTAATGCATAGGAGACTCGTCCAGAGCAGTCCCAGTCCAGGATATCCGGGTTACAGAAGAGCTGGCCTACGAAGAGGTTCCAATAGCTATCCTAGACAGATAGATTCGCAGATTGAGAACTAAAGATATTGCGTCTGTCAAAGTATTGTGGCGTAACAGGAACCAAGAAGAGATGACGTGGGAAGTGGAGGAAGATATGAAAGCTAGATATCCTCACTTATTCTAGGCCTAGCTAGGCGACAGGTATGTCAGTATCGTTACCTATGCAGTACCTTACAGTTATTTATATATAAGTGAGAGAAATTGATGTTTAGCTATCAAATGAATCTTGTAGTATCGTGTGGAGTACCTGTATTGGACTTTTCTGTATTTCAGGTTTTTTTGGGATAGTCCAGATTACAGGGGAAACTCTGCCAAAATTTTCCTAAGAACAAGTTAGGCTAATTGAGTAGTCCTCTATATAGCAGTTTACATTCGAGGACGAATGTTCTTAAGGGGGGGAGAATGTTACACCCCATAAATTCCCGGCATATAGATGGCCAAATCGCATGTTGGTTAAGAGTATTTGAAAACCATACATGCTAGAAAAAGGCTCGGGAAAAGATCGGACCAGCGCCAAGTCGGCGCGCCGCATTCCAAGAATGCGACTTATAAATCGCATTCCAGAAATAAGACTTATAAATCGCATTCTCTGAATGCGATTCACAGTGTCTATTATATAAGCCCCTCCACTTCGGTTTTAAAGTTGCAATTCTTATAATTTCCAGCTAAAACAGAGAGAAAATCAGAGAGGAAGAGGAACGAAGGTTTCTTGATAATTTCCGTCTGATTACGCCATCAAACGCGGTCTAAACTCAAATTAACCTCAGATACCGAGGTATTTAGCAGCAGGAAGCATTCCTACGGATTTTGTTTCGCGAAATATGGCCGACGAATCGTCGTGCTACCGGGCTAAGATAAGTGGAATTGCTCCAAACTAGTGTCTATGTGCTCCTAACTGTGAAGTGAATACTTCTCCCTTCTGGACTTCTGAAAAATAGCAAGTTTTCGACCGTCTTTCGATAAGCCTAAGTTTAGGCTATAATTTTATCGAAAGTGATGTTGTTCTTCAGAATAAGGTTATATTTAGTACTAATTGACGTATATATGAATGCAGTTGGGAGAAATAGCTGGAGTACTGACTGAGCCTCGTCCGACAGTCGAGTAACTCGAGGTTAAGGTATGTAAAGCTAGTTCCTTCGGCAAGTTAGTAGCTTTAGCCTTGTATAGTACAATAAACTCCGTAGTAGAATTCCCAGAGTTGAATGTTAAGTATTGTGCAAAGTTCAGTAAATCTAGTTTGCGTTGTTATATCGTATTCAGTCTGAAAGTTAGAAAAGTATGCGCCCGAGGGCAAGTTAGTATTTCAGATTCAGTATAGCCTATTACGTGATTAGCAAGCATGTAGCAGAATAAAAGAAATAGATTTTCATAATAAAAGTCAATAAAGAAAGATCAGATACACAGACAGTTATGGCTATAGATTAGCAATTCAGACAGACAGTATCTTGGCTACAGATTAGCCGTACAGTTAAACAGAGGTTACAGAATCAGTATAATTAGTAAGAATTAGCTCAGTGTAGAAACGGATCAGAATAAGAAGTTAGATTCCAGATAGTCTTTTCAGTTATACATGCTTGCTATTTTTATGTGCTATTTGGTTGTTGAGACTTGTTGTGGCATGTGGATGTCCCTTTTAGCATCCCCACCGCCCCTGGGTTATAGCTGTGTCGATATCAGATTCAGAAACTGCCACCAGCAGGGCGATGCCGTCCGCCTAGAGGACGATGATGGCCGACCACCATGATAATACGGTCCAGACCACCCTGCTTGCAGGGGTAGTTCAGTTTACTCTGCGCAGAGCCAGTCCACCCTATTTACAGGGGTAGAACACTCTGTGTGCGCTTGTGGCCGGGGGCAGTTTCAGATACAGATTTTTATAAAATCACCCTGTTGCGTGCTTGCACCCAGGGGCAGTTTTTATTACACACCCTGCGTGCACCTGCGCCCAGAGGTAGGAGTCTTCGGACTCAGACACAGTTTATTGTCAGAGGCCAAGGCCTGAGCTACGTACCCAAGGGGACCGGTAGAAGGAGCTCACAGTTATCAGATGAGTGGAGTGACTTATTTTTGGTTGGTTTAGACCCGGGTAGGGGTAAATAGATTGTGTGTTGGTTGGCACCTTCCGACTTATGGGGGTCGGTCAGGTATTGTGTGTATTATTATGTATACCTCTATGTGCTATTAGATACTGATAGACAGTGGGACGGCACGGCATCAGGTATGCTCAGTTTAGTTATGGAATAAATAAACTCTCCCCAGTTATTCTCAGCTAAATAGACTCAGCTACTTTCTGCTTATATGTCATGTTACTGTCGTTATCCATTTCAGTTGTGTATTTCAGTTGCTTTACATGCTCAGTACCTGCGGTACTGACGCCCAGTGGGGCGCTGCATTACTTGCCTGCAGGTACTCATAGACGAGGAGGCGATCCCTCGTGATTCCAGTCAGCTATTGAGTATTCAGCTCCTGTCATCCGAAGCCTGAATTCTAGAGGTGTATTTCGTTTTCTTTTGTTGTACAGTACGGGTAGATCGGGGCCCTGTCTCGATCATTTCTATTGTTATTCCTAGAGGCTTGCAGTCTGTATATATATTTCTCTGTGGTCAGTCGAGCCGGTCGTGTGAGGCCGTGCAACTTGTTATAGTTATTTGTTATTTCTGTTCCTGTTGGCCGTGTGTGGCCATAACCAGTCAGTAGTGGTGACCTTGCCGGTCACGTAATTATTTAGCGTGCCATTGTTAAGTTATAGAGAACTAGACAGCATGGTGGCCTTGCCGGCCCGCATAGGTTCCCTTGACAGTAGTATGTTTCTGGTTAGCTGTTTTTCAGGTACAGGTGGCTATAGGCCTGTTGGCCGGAGGCTGTGTTTACAACCGTTATATAGCCCTTTGTTTCCAGGAATTTGAGTTAGAGCCAGCCAGGCACCAGATGTGCTTTGGCTCACCAGATAGCAGTCTAGGTCCTACTAGGGCACCAGGTGCCAGTCATACCCCAGGGTGGGGCGTGACAGATTCTTGAATTATTCTCTTTTCCTTTATGACTTTTGACTGTTTAACTATATAAAGGGGTATCCTCCCCTCTTGTCATTCATTCGAGATTGTGATTAGAATTGAATACTTTATTGCTCTATTCCTTTAAAAATAATCACTCTTCCCTCCCACTTCAACACGAGCACTGCTTGGGACTCACGAGGTCCTTGTGATCTTGACGTGTTGAAGATTGGGTCTCAATTTGTTGGCCAAACCGTTCAGAAATTATTGGTTGTTGCCCTATTTCTTATCCGACTAACTGGTTAGTTATTTCTCCTTACTACTTTCACATAATAAGATGTGTAAATTCGTAGTTGCATCACGTTACAATAAACTCTTTTAAAATTTTGAGTATTCTTGGGTCTCATAATGTGTGCTTGAATCCTTACAATTCAATTTGCTTGCATGAGTATCTTTGTAAAATCAAATAATTTGCAATTTATGGATTTCGAATATACGTTTGTATGCGTGCATTAGTCGTATTGTTTATCAATAGTCATTCCTTTGGGATAAAGAGTCGTCCGAGGCAGGATGGACTTCAGATTTATTTTAATAATTTAATTTCTGTTTTGTATTTAATTCATTATATTCTTCAATTTTGTAATAATTGTAAAATGCTGATAATAGTAAAAGGAGTCTGGGGGCGGGGAATTGTATACTTTTTCTTTACTATTTTCTCTTAGTTTGTCAAACTCGCCTAGAAAGAATGCCTATAGGAATAACACATAATCATTAGAAATCATGCTCATAAGAATTAACACAATAATATAAGCACCGATTAAATACTGCCAAAAATTCTGTAGGATTTTATATGATCACATGTGTGCAAATAGGTAAAAATCCTCATACAAGTTTTTATTTGCAGATCTGTTTGCTTTTAAATTAATACATAATAAAAGACTATTAGGTAATAGGTTTATAGGACTTAATCTTCTAGATTGATTCGCGTAATCGTGAAACCCAATTCGATTTATTTTCTCAACCAGAAAATCATGCCCGATTTATTGATTTTAATATGATTCTTCGCCTGCTACCATAATTTCAATAGATATCATGTCTTTAGGTCCTTAATTTGAAGTATGTTTATGTTTAGACTTCTTCAACACTGCCTGTAGTTATTAGAACAGATCTAATTGCTTTACTATAAATTATGCGTATAGGATTTGAATAATGCATGCAAGATCTTCTTCTTATTCAACATAGAAATCATGCCTATAGGTTAAGATTTAATTTGTAAATCATAATACTTATCTAACTGTCATATTATGTTCATCTATTTCAGACTGACATTTCTTTACATTAAATTTTGTTTTCACTGATCATCATGCACTATCCCTAACCATGCATGAAGTCGGACATCTTGTTTAAAAGTCATCTTTTACTTGCACCCATTTAGAAGTCATAGGTTGACACAGATGCCTATTTGAAGCCTTTATATGCCAGTTGGTTTAATTACTATTTGTTTGACGTTAATTGCCCTAACAACCTTAGGATTTTAGATTTCAAAAACCCAAACTAGTTGTTCAATGCCTCTTGGACCATAGGCTCGGGACTGGTAGGCAAATGTTAGACCGTTAGTTTTTCTTCACCTAGAGCACTTTAAGTTAATAACTAATCAACTAGGTGGGTAGACGAGATATGATAGTCTGTGCCCGCTGAATAATATGAGCTATCTAAATGATTACGAAGTATTATTTAAGTTGCACGGGGTGATCCCATTAGGCTAAAATAACTCCTCTTTTAATTGTAGAACTACGTCTGGCCTGATTCCCTTAAGGGATACGTAGGCGCCTCTATGAGGTTCGGCCCTTTAGTTTTAAAATTCTTTGTTTGTTCGTTAGATTTTTATGTTTATTTTGTCAATATCTATTATTCTTGTTTTTATAACGTGCTGTATTTTTGGTCAATCTTCTTAATTGAATCATCAATTGTTGTAATTTTTTAGAAAAAGTAATAATCATAGTTTGGAAATGCATTTTGTCAAATTTCTTTCTTCTCGCTTGTCTACAAGTTTTATTTATTTATTTATTCTTATCAATCTAGTTTAAGTGCAAATAATATAGGTTAAAATCAATCTTATTTGCTCGCCTAGTTAATTCCCCACATATTAATGGATTGGACCGGGAACCACATTTGTGGACCTCGAAAGGAGCCTAACACTTTCCTTTCGAGGTAATTTAAGCCCTTGCCCGACTCTGGTAACTTAGATAACTAAGAAGACTTTTAGCTTAGAACGGTGCCCTAACGCACCTCAAATCGTTAGGTGGCGACTCTTCTCTCATAACAAACTCTTAAGAGCCGCCATATGTTGCATCCCTCTTTTCGTGAGAATAATGGGGCGCGACAACATACTCACCCTTAACCTCAAAACATCAAAAAATATAACTATCCCACACTTAAATTCATGCTTTGTCACCAGAGCATCTATAAAAATAATATAATATAAACATGGGTGAGAAATACTCCCTGAGACCCTCTAGGGCCTAGCTAGCAACATGTTTCTTCAATTCAAGGGTCATTCGACCCCACACTTAAGCTCAAAATGTGCTCCTTAGCTTCAAATTTGGGTACTCAGACTTTCCCTCATCTACACAATAATAAAAACAAACAAACGTAATACTATATAAACAAAAATAAGAAGCTACACTTTTACAAATTGAGTTGCCTCCCAATAAGCACTTTATTTAACATTGCGTATGACGCATCTCTCAAATCAGGACACTATCATATGCTTCCTCCTCCTATTTGGAGGTTCCTCAAATTCAGTTCTTTTATGCTTTTGCACCACTTCGCCACCATTTGGTTCATGCTCAGACCACTCACCATGTTTGAGCAACTTTTTCTTGCTCTCAGACACCATAACATAAATAGGTCTTTCAGATTCCTCTTATTCCACCCTACACTTACTTTTGACCATCCTGTGATCCTACATAAATTTTTATAGTGTAAGGGGGTGAATATTTCTTTATATACATTAAATGTGGCCTCCTCATCATGCACCCACATCTTGAGCTTTTCTACTCTCACATTAATGATGGCCCCTCTACTGGCTAAGAATGGACGCCTCGATATGACTGGCACCTTCTCATCTGCTTCAAAATAAAAATTGATAAAATCAACAAAAATTACAAGCTTACCAACTCAGATGAGTACATCCTCAATGATGTCATCTGGAGTGATTTGAAATCTGTCAGCCAGCTACAAAGTGATAGTGGTAGGCCACAGTTCCCCTAAATCTCTCGGACACAGACAGAAGCATTAAATTTATACTTACCCCCAAGTCACATAGAGCTCGCTCAACCTCACTTTTCACAAATTTGAATGGGGAGGGTGAAACTCCTAGGATCTTTAAGATTCTGAGGAAGCTTACTTTGCACCCTTAAGCTGCACTTCTCAGTAAGTGTAACTATCTCGAGCTCTGTTAGCCGCCTTTTGTAAGCAACTACATCCCTGAGATATTCTGCATATTTGGACATCTCTTTCAAAGCATCAACCATAAGGATATTTATATGTAGCTCCTTAGAGATATCAAAGAACTTCTTGAACCCAGCATCATCCTTTCTTTTCTGCAATCTCTGCAGGAAGGATAGTAGGGGATTTCTTAACTGTAATTTTAGGCTACTCAGCAACCTTTTTCTCAACTTTACCTTCCGGTATAGGCTCTATGGTAGGTTGTGGAATGAGTTCACTATGGGAATGGGTAGAGGCTTACTCTCCTTCCACATGACTATCTTTCTTCGTTCCATCTCTATTTTAGGAAATTTTGTGCCTTGTACTTGCACTTCTTGTAGAGGTAGAGCTACACCTAACTTATTTTGGTTCCTCGACAAGATGGTCTCTACCTGTTTTGGATTGTGCTATGTATCACTAGGTAAAGTTCCTGCAGGCCTAGTATGTTGCAAAGAATCCATCTACTCCCATCTGCCTTTATAACTTATATATAGACTTATGCATCTTATTTATGACAGCCTACTGTTGAGTGGCAACATATTGCTGCCGAGCTACATCCTGCTGTTGTTGCAACATCATTAACTTCATCATATCCTCTAGAGAGCTTCTAGATTGCTGAGTTGGAGATGACTGAATGTTTATCTAAGGCCTCTAACCGTTCTGATAGTTACCCCAAGCTTGACTGTTCACATTCTGACTGTAGTTGTTGCCAAAATGGATGCCTTAGTTATCATAACCTCTATTTCGTTGCCCCACGTAATAGACAGACGCTGGATTCGTCGGGCAACTTAAATACGGGTGCGCTTCTCCACAGAGTTCACAGGTTGTTTGAACCTACTTAACCTGCTGAACCTATGAAGTGGCAACCAACTTGTGTATAGCACTTACCAGCTGATCAATATCTTAATATATGGTTGCGACATCATTAACCTCTAACATACCTGGTCCATTCTGAGTGGCAAAATATAGGCTCCACTTCCAATAATCTTGGTTACCTGTAGACATCATAATTCTTGAACAAGGTTTGTCACTGAGCAGTAGCATCTAATAATATCTTTAACTAATGCCTTAGTCCTTTAATAAAGTTAATGCCAATGATTTTATTTACCTACATGTAATGTGGGCAGCCTTGTAGATAGACTTTATATTGCTCCCAAGCTTTTAATGAACTCTAAGATCTTCTCTCTCAACTCTTTTATTCTTCTCTAAGGGAAAAATCTATTGAGGAATTTATTTGACAAAATCTTCCTAGAGGTGATAGATCCCGCAGGCTCAATTTGTAACCATACCTTTGTTTCTCCGATTAATAACAAGGGAAAAACTATTGGCTTTACATATTTGTGGGACATTGATAGTGGAAATTCTCGCTTAGCTCAATGAATAATACTAAGTGCTTGTGTGCGTCATGTGTCTTACCCTTGTATTGTCACGCATTGATCTGTACCAATCATATTGTACCCTCTTTAAGCTCAAAATTTCTTGTGATAATAGGTTTAACTATAGTCTTTGATGCATTCTTTAAGTTAGGCCTGGAGAAATTTAATACATGGATCCTCTCTGGTACTACCTAGCGAGCCAATCTCGCTTCCTATTTCAACAGGGTTGGGGTCATCGATGTCATTTGCCATTTGTTTCCGCTCTCAGAGCGTTCTTTCAAGTTTAAGATCAAGTGGAATGAAGGGATTACCTTGAATTCGAGTATCTGGCATACACTAACCTGTGTACTGAGGTGCACCAAAAACAAGAAAACAAATAAAAGTTGAATAGCACAATAGAAATTCAAACTAGAAAAATAATCTTTGCCAAGTTCGCAGCAATAATGCTAAAAGCTTGATGTGTTCAAACGTACAAAAAAGTGCATGCGGTCGTCAAGTAATATAGGACGGTGAAGTCCAGATATCATACCCATAAAGACTTGTAAAATTTTTCATATAATTCAAAATCTTATTCCAACCATCCGAAAGAAAATAAATGGTTCTTGAAGTGGTTGTTTATACTTACTTCTTATGAAAATTAAATACTTATAATAAAATGCTTAAAGTGTTGGTAAAATTTTCTAAGTTGCTAGTTGCAGGTTGATATCACTTAGTTGAGCATCATTCGGTAACTCCAAGAATATTCAACAAGCCCAATGCCTATATTTCTATGATCATCAGATAATCTCGAAGTACATGTAAGATTTCATCTGTATCAACTAAGCAATGCTAATAGGTATATTTCTATACACATTAGTGAATCTTACTCCTTTCCCTATAAGGCTCACAAACAAGTTCTACTTCTTCCTATTGACCTTGCAATTCTCTTCTTCAAGTTCACTTAACGAGTCGTGTATAGTGTTTAATTATTTTGTCAAGTAATCAAATAATTCAGCCCAAGAAGAAGTAAATAAATCATCATGAAAAGCTTCAATAATTATAAATGAAAATCAATATTCAATCTTCATGTTTATATCAAAATCCTAGAACTATAAAGTTTAGCTATTCATAATTCTTATATGATATTTTGAATTCATGAATTTACGTGAAATAATTTCTAGAAAATAAAGAGAAGAATTAATCTTGAAGAAAATCTTGTCTTGCTCTTACTCTAAGCTTCAAAAACACCAAACCCCTGATAAATACGGATAAAGGATGTGTTTATAGAGTCTAGAAAGCCTTGGAATTTTACAATTTGAATCCAAAATGGATCAGAAAATTCGATTGCTCGCGCCACCCTTATGACGCAAGAGGTAGCACAACATGCCACAAAACTTCTTCCTGACTGATTCTTTGTGCCACCCTCTCTGTGGCAAGATTATGGTGGCTTGTGCCACCATTGTGAAGCAAAGGGTAGAGCAACTGTGGTTGCAATTTATTGTTTTCTACTTCTTTTGTAACGTCGTTCCTTCCTTGATTACATTTGGCTGTTTCTTCTTTTTTTTTTACTTGTTTATCATACAGATCTCTATGAACGCACCTACACATCAAAATATAGAAATATATGTATAATTCATATACTTAATACTCAAAGAGATGATAAAAACACTAAAATGCATGCGAGGTAAACAACGGCTAAAAATATGTACTTTTAGCCTATCATCAACCATAACCAATTGTCTGCCTCGTGTGGATATCCTTAAACATATAACATTTGGTCCAAAAATCACAAATAAGATAGATTAGTGATAATTTATAAAATAGATAAAAGATTATAATGCAATGATGAAACTACTAAGACAGAGTCCTGGTTCAAAGTATTCTCATGAGAGACAAAGATCGTTCCTAATGATAGGTGTCGAGAAACCATTAGACGTGGAAATATATTTTTGTGATGAGGGTTTAAGAGATGAAGCTTGTCTACAATTAAATATAATGTGATTCAAAGCTCTGGGATTAATTAATTATTTGTGTACTATTACAAACAAGTGTTTACCATCATTACCTTTCCTCAATACCAAGGTTGTGGATTTTCAGCAACATATTCCTCAACATACAATTGGAGTAGTGGTGGTTCTCCTTGAATTTTGCCTTGTTGAATCACGATTATGGTCCGCTAGCTAGTCTTGGTATCCCAACAATGATGTTTTATGTGCCTTAATTGGTTGATCACAATGAGTACACTTATAGATGAACTTGTTGATACCCTTAGGCGACTTCGTTCGATCTTGTTGATTTAGATTTAATTTGATATGTTTCAAATTTTTCAAGTTCTCCATTTAGTGTTGCATGTTGTCGTCCTGCGTTCAAATCAGTAAAATAGAAAATATAATTAATATCCGAGATCACATAATTCACCGTGTGTCCTTAAGTAATTTAATCCCTTCACTATACTCGAGGTTTTGAATTACTTCCTCCCAGAAAAAAATGGATATACCTGTTAATGGTGTAGCAGTACCTCAAACACAAATAACTTCATCGAACTCTAAGAGCAGTAACAAATTACACAACAGACTCGATTTTATTTGTTTGAAAATATGCAGAATGTTCGAAAATTCTCTATCCAAAAATAAAGGCAAAAGGCCTTTATTTATAGCCAAAGATCTGAAGTGAAGGGATGTGAAGACACCTGTTTAGATGGTGTCTGTTTAGAATGGCTACCATTGGAAAAAAAAGCTTTTCAACTTTCTCTTTCATCTAATTTATTTCTCTTCATTTCCCAATTCACACCCAATACTTAATTCCAACAATCCCCCACATGAATGGGGAATGACTATATAAAAATTTTAATGCATGAAAAATTGTGTGATTCGTAAGTAAGAATTAATTGCATATGGATAAGTAGGTTTCCCCTTAAACTTTCCGTAGTGAACATATATCGGATATACTTGGTCAATCGGTAGATTTGATATCTTTGAACCATCAAGCTTTGATGTATACCTAGACAACATAAGTCACACAATTAATTCTTTCACCGTCTTAGGTTCTCATTATTTTATTCGTTTCAGCCATAAACACAATCTGATTTCGTAAGTGCGTAGAGAATTGGCTTTACAGAATTCTCCTTGAAGCGGTTTACACTTCACATTTATATAGGTGATTTCTAAATGAGTTATCCCGTAAATACACCATTTGATATATCCCATGTCAAACTTATAAATCATTGAAAAGCTTTAATGATTTATCCTTGTTACTGAATATTGTCTCATCATGAGAATGGACCAAAAGTTATTTTGACAATGTTGAACCTTCCTCAATGACTTTATTTGATCTCCTTGAACCTAGATCTTGGGATCTCTAGTCTTCTAGGTAGAGTTACCACCACGATGACTTGTCCTCGGCCATAGTCCCATTTCCTTCGATGACCTTTCAACTGCTTCTCTAGTTAGGCCTTTCGTAAATGGAACTGACATATTATCTCGTGACTCTACATAGTCAATTGTGATAATTCTACTAGAGATTAGTTGTCTTACGGTATCATGTCTTCTTCATATGTGATGAGACTTTCCGTTATACATTACACTTCCAGCCCTTCTGATTGTCGTTTGGCTATCGCAATGTATATATATTGGTGCCAACGGTTTGGTTCAGAATGGAATGTCTTCTAGGAAATTCCTGAGCCATTCAGCTTCTTCACCAGCCTTGTCTAAAACTATGGATTCAGATTCCACTATAGAGCGAGTAATACATGTTTGCTAGGATGATTTCTAAGATACTGCTCCTCCACTAATGGTAAACATATATCCACTTTTGGATTTAGTTTCAGTTGATCCGGTGATCCAATTTGCATGACAATATCCTTCAACAATTGCTGGATACTTGTTGTAATGCAAATAAAAATTTTGAGTATGTTTTATATACCCCAAAACTCATTTCATAGCCATCCAATGACTCTGATTGGGATTACTTGTGTATCGACTAAGTTTACTTATCACACAAGCTATATTTGATCGTGTACCGTTCATGATGTACATCAAACTTCTCAATACTCTTGCACAGTCCAATTGAGACTTACTTTCACCTTTGTTCTTAGAAAGAGAAAGATTCACATCAATTAGTGTCTTTGCAATTTTCAAATCCAAATACTTCAATTTTTCAAGTATTGTTTGGATATAATTAGACCGAGACAATGCTAGACCTTGAGGAGTTTTGTGGATCTTAATGCCCAATATCAAATCAGCAACTCCTAAATCTTTCATCTCAAATTTACTTGCAAGCATACGCTTGGTAGCATTTATATTAGCAATGTCATTGTCACGCCCCATTTTCCTCGCGGAAAGTGGAATTCGACATGCGACAACTCTTAAAGGGTTTATTGAAAAAAAAGAGTCGTCACCTAACGATTTGAGGTGCGTTAGGGTACCGTATTAACCTAAGATTCTGTTATATTAACCTAGGTCACCAGAGTCGGGTAAGGGTTCAAATTACCTCGAAAGGAAGGTGTTAGGCACCTTTCGAGGTCCACAAATGTGGGTCCCTTTCAGATTTATTATTATTTGGGGATATTTACTAAGCGATCAGATAAGATTGATTTTAAACCTTTTATGTAGAAATAACTTAAATAAACTAAGTGATAAGAAGGAAGAAGATCGTGACAATATAATAAATTTAGCAACTTATGAAAATAAGTATTAACAAATAAAGGTAAACAATAAATGATAAATTGAAAAATAAAAATAAATAAATAAAAATTTTAAAGATTGGACCGAACCTCAAGGAGGCGCCTACATATCCCGGAGGGAATCAGGTCGAACGTAGTTCTTCCTTTTAATTTTATCCTAATTGGATCACCCCGTGCGACTAAAATAATATTTCACAACCTATTTAGATTGCTCATATTATTCAACGGGCACATACTATCATTTCCCACTACCCGCTAATTAATTGATTATAAACTTAAAGCGCTTCTAGGTGACAAAGCTATCGTCCTAGTATTTGCCTACCTATCCCAAGCCTAACGTCCAAGAGGCGTTGGACAACTAATTTGGAGTTGGGATTTAGAATTCTTAGGGCTTTATAAAGGTGATTAATGTCAAATAATCAAACATAAAATGATAAACATATAAGGGCTTCACATAGCCTCAAACCTTATGAGCATAATTTCTAAACAAATCCTATGACATCTAATGCAAAAAGGATAAGATTCAGATATGCAGCATATAGGCACAAAATGAGAGTAAAATTCCTGTCAGCATGCTTTTAGTGAAAAATGTTAAATTTGAACCTATAGCAAATATTTTCTAATGATTACAAACAAAATTAGAATCACAGAAAAATATTTTTTATTTGAAAACAAAGGTAATAGCACGACCACAAACGTTAATGTTAACAAGTGAAAATATTTGAAATTGTGAACATGACCCTTATTAAATTAAATATTAAGCATCTTCTAACATTTTTTAAGAAAACTATATTTGGTAATAATAAATAAGTTTTAATCAGAATAATTACAAAATTTAGCGAATCATCACATAAAATAAAAATGTTGACATTAAAGTCATTTGATCTATAGGCATGATCTCTAATTACCATATATTCACATGAAATAAATTTCTATAGGTATGATTCTATCAAAATAATTGCCTTTTTTATTCCTATAGACAGGGCTTCTAAGATTTAAATCCAAGACATTACGAGTTAAATTGCTTAGGTTCCGATAAGTATGATTTCTAATATATATATTATTCCTATGGGCATGATTTCTAGGTGATATTAACAATAAAAGAAGTAAAGGAGAAACATGCAATCCCCGCCCCCATAGATCCTTTTTTTACTATTATAGCATTATTACAATTATTACAAGTTGATAAAAATAAGTAAATAAATAAATACAACATTTGAAAGGAAAACAGTATTGAACTAATTTATGGTCTTCTCTTTATCCCCCACGACTCTTCGATGGTTCCCGGAATAAAATGTTACCTGTTTAAAGACTAAAACAGACGATATGTATGCAGGGATATGAAAGAGTAATGTGCAAACAAACAGTTGTGTTGCAACATGAATAAATTCAAAGATTGATATTTTCCTAACATCTAATAGACGATAGACTAAACCAAATTACATGTTTAAACATAGTTTATGAATAGTTCAAATGATAAACAAATTTGCATAGTTAAAGTGACTAACCAGTCGAGAAGCTCATCACCCAAACCTTAACACATCAAGATCACAAGAATCTCATGGATTCCAAGCAGTGCTTGTATTGAGGCAGGCTAGAAGAAATAAAGAACTATCTAGCAAAGATGAGAGCGAAGGTATACTTAGGAACAAAGTAATTTTCAAGTTCTTAGGTTGTTCAAAAAATAGTAAATGAACATGATAAAAAGTATCTCATGTTTGAATATAATGATAAGGAATGAATCCCTCTCCCTTTTGAAAGAAGGAGAGGACATGCTTATATAGTAGATAATCAATCCATTTGAGAAGTAAAGCAGGAAAGGAAAAAAATGATTAATAAAATCAATCAACGGATATTATACCATAATTGAAGCAATTTAATCAAAGAGATTGATTTAATTTACCTTAAATGAAATATACCAGATCAATCAAGGGCCAGAAATAATCATCCAAACAAATCTTCCTTAAATAGAAGCACTTAAATGAGACCAATAATAAGTATATATTCACGTCACAGGATAAAATATGAAAATACATAATAGTTAAGAAAAGTTTGTTCGAGGTAAATAATAAAGATATTACGCTTATATCTTGTCAATGAATTATCCTAATTGAATTAAATAAATGGAAGAAAATTCTTTACCGTGATTAAAAAATATTAATAAACAAAGATTTTAGTCATGAGAATCTTCTTTTAATTAACGCAGGTCGGAAAAATCTCTTTTACCCCAATTACAAGTATTTGAAAGAAATGAAAGAATTATTCTAATGGCAGCTTTTACCTTCCATTAAATCAAAATAAATTTCCTTAAACACCTTGAGCAAGAATAACTATTGGACAAACTATATTAATCACTGATTCCTCCCTACTTAATCAGATTAACGCAGAATGATCAAAAATTGCCATATTTAGACGAAAATTTTGCTATCAAAATCAAAGTTACCGTATAGGACAGACTTACCACACAACCGGAAAGAAAATCATCAATAATTAATGGAGAGATGTCCTAATTCAAGCCATAGAGGAAACATTGTCAAGTAGGGAACTTAAATCACATATCCTATGGGAAGAAACAAATATTCCAAACTAGTTTTCGAGTCTACTAGTAACTAATGAATCAAAAATCAAAACTAACAGGCAAGTTTAAGCTAATTTCTCATTTAAAAGAAAGAATGAATTACCTATTTCCATGCTTCGTAGAATCCTAACATAAGTAGAATAGAGCATGTACGTATAAACCATGAATCATAATAGTTTTAAATCCATTCGAATATCAAGTAAAATAGAGTTATTTTAACATGCTAATCAAGGGAACCAACAAATAAAACAAGAACAGTTACAATTAAAGACGTCAACGAACATAATTAACTTTAGATTTAATTTTGTGATAATAATAATAATAATAATAATAATAATAATAATAATAATAATAATAATAATAATAATAAATGATGAAAAATAGTAATAAATATTTAGCTTATCCAAACCATGGAAGAATTTAATTTTTTTTAAAGGTAACTAGAGGTACGACATCTGGTTGTTCACGGTGGTGGTGTTAAAGAAAAAAGACGGAAGAAATGAGAGGAAGAAGAGCAGTGGCCGGATCCGGAGGTGGTGAGGCAGTGAGAGGGGAAATGGGGGTTACCGAAAAATAGAGAGGGAGAGAGGGGAGAGGCAGCGGCTATGCGAAATGAAACGGGAGAAGAGATGAGAGTAAAGGGTCGAGGTGGTTGTCGGAGTGCGACTGGTGGTGTTCCAGTTCTGGTTTTCTGGTGGCTGGTGGAGGAGCTTGTGCTGGAGTCGCTGGTGGAGGAGTTGTTGCTGGTGGGTTCGGGTGAGAGGAAAAAGGAGGCGAGGGGGCGGTATGGCTGTGTTTTGTCGGAGATGGGAAACGACAATGGTAGTACGGCGCTGGGGACTGTATGTTTCGCTGGAGATGGGAGATAGAGAGGATGTGTGGTGCAGTGAGGATGGTGTTCTCCGACCAATAATGACCGAAAGTAATGGAAGGGAGAAAGAAAAAATGGGTGGCGGCACTGTAGAGAGAGGGAGAGGGAAAAGAGAAAGGGAAAGGGAGCGGCCGCTGGTGGTTTTCCGGCGACGGGAGAAGAGAGTGAAGGAGAAGAGGTAGAGAGGGAGTAGAGCGGCTGCTCTAGGTGAGAGGAGATGAGGGAAAATGAAAGTGTGTAGTAGGGTTTGGGGGGTAATTGGTTATTAAAGGAAATAGGGTAGGGTTAGTATGGACCGTTAGATTAGATTAGATGAACGGGTAGGATTAAAAGTTATAAATATGGGTCCGGTCGCGGGTCTTCTGGCGGGTCGCGGGTAGGATAAATGGTAGATTTAATTTAAAATTGAATTGGATTTAAAAAAATGGTCAGATTTGATAAAGTAGGCCGAAATTGACATAAATTGGCTAAAATTGGTATTAAATTGAATAGAAAGTGGCTAAATTTTAAATAAATTGAATGAAATTGAATAAAAAGTGGCTAGAATTTAAATAAATTGGATGAAATTAGATTTAGCTGCTATTAAATTAATAAATATACTACACTTGTAGATAATTCAATAAATAGATAATAAAATAGTTTAAATTATAGGAAAATCATACAAATATTATTATTAATAAATAAATCCTAAATTTTAGTAGATTTATGTAAATATTATATAATTAAATTATTATTTTTTATAAATAATTTTATGACTACAAAATAAAATTAAGTTATCGAATATTATAAAAATTATTAACATAAATAATTTATAAATTCGAGCAATATTATTACGCAAAATAAATTTGTAAAATTTAGTAAAAGTTATGTAAATAATTTATTAAGTAAAATATATATTTCAAAATAAGGGCGTATATTAATACGAAAATATATTGTATACGACATAATCATTTAATATAAAAATTGATACAAATTATATGAACATATATATGTAACTTGAAATAGTTTTCGCAATATTATGATAATTAATTATTTTATAAATATAAATGCAAGTAGAAAATTTATGTAAAAAAGGTAAATAAAAATATATATATATAAGCAGCACATAAGGGCGTGGGTAGGTCAAAATTGGGTGTCAACAGTCGTTACTCATTATCAACATGCCATCCACATATAGGCAAACAAAGATGACTTGATTTTGAGTGTTCTTAAGGTAAACACATTTATCACACTCATTAATGTTGAAACCATTTGACAATATAGTCCGGTCAAATTTTGCATGCCATTGTTTGGGCGCTTGTTTTAGTTCGTCCAAGGACTTTACAAGTCGGCACACCTTCTTTTCATTTTTAGGAACTACAAATCCTTTAAGTTATTCCATGTAAATTTCTTCCTCCAAATCTCCATTTAAGAATACTATTTTCACATCCATTTGATGGATTTCAAGACCGTATACGGCGGCTAACGCTATTAACACTCAAATGGATGTAATTCTGATTATCGACGAGTATTGTGTCAAAGTAATCAAGACCTTCTTTTTGTCTAAACCCTTTGACTACAAGTCTTGCTTTGTATTTATCAATAATGTCATCATCTTTAACTTTTCTTTTGAAAATCTATTTACAACCTAATGGTTTGTTCCCTGGAGAAAGGTCAGTCAATTTCCATGTATGGTTATTCATTATGGATTCAGTTTCACTATTGACTGCCTCTTTCCAATATTGAGCTTCGGAAGACGTCATAACTTCTGAAAAGTTCGAGGCTCATTTTTTTAAAAAAATATTAGAAAAATTGGTCCAAAGAAAGTAGAAGTCCTTTGATGTTTGCTACATCTTGGATTCTCTTCATTAGGAACACTTTTCTTTATCTCTTCCCGAGGTAGTTTAGATCCTTCGCTAAACGACTCACAATTCTATTTATATGGATATATATATATATATTCAAAGAATTCAACATTGTCTTTCATTACCATATTAACATGAATTTCAGGATTTTCTGATTTATGAACCAGAAATCGATATGCTTTACTATTTGTAGCATATCCTATGAAAACACAATCAACAGTTTAGGTCCTATATGAACCCTTTGGGTTTAGAAACTTGTACCTTGTCCAAAAACCCTCACACTTTCATGTATTCAATGTTAGACTTTCTTCCTTTTCATTTTTCGTATGGAATGGATTGTGCTTTGCTATGGGACACTCGATTGAGTATTCTGCTAGCTGTAAGGAAAGCTTCCCCCCACAAATTCTAGGGTAAACCATAATTTTCCAATAGAGCATTCATCATCTCTTTTAATATTCTATTTTTCCTTTTCGCAATCCCATTAGATTGTGGCGAGTAAAGGGCAGTTGTTTGATGAATAATTGCATATTCCAAACATATTTCTTCAAAAGGAGATTCATATTCGCCGTCCCTATCACTCCTTATCATTTTGATCTTTTTGTTAAGTTGTGTTTCAACTTCACTTTTATATTGTTTGAGTGCCTCAATTATTTTATCTTTACTTTTGAGTAAGTAAACATAGCAGTACCGCATACTATCATCAATAAAAGTTATGAAATACTTCTTTCTACCAAGAGATGGCATTAACCTCATGTCACAAATGTTTGTGTGAATTAAGTCTAAGGGACTTGAATTCCTTTCAACTGACTTATAAGGATATTTAACATACTTAAATTCGACACAGATTTGATATTCTGATTGATTGCATTCAAACTTTGGCAGTAATTCCAAATTAATTATTTTACGCAAGGTTTTATAATTGACATGTTCCAAATGGAAATTCCATAAATCATTCGACTCAATCAAGTAAAAAGAAGCTGTAATTTTATTGCTTTCAACAATAATTACATTCAGTTTGAAAAGGCTCTCAGTTAGCTAACATTTTCCTACATACACATCATTCTTACTTATTACAATATGATTTGAAACAAGAATGCACTTAAATCCATTCTTGATGAGAAGATCAGTAGAAACTAAGTTCTTCCTCGTTTCTGGAACATGATAGGCACTATTGAGAGTCACCATCTTGCCGGATGTCATTTTTAGAAATATTTTTCCATAACCTTCAATCATGGTTGTTGCAGATTTTTCCATATACATGGTCTCGTTGGATCCAGCAGGGGCATAGAAAGCAAATGCTTCTTTGACAGTACAACTATGTCGAGTGGCTCCAGAATCAAGCCACCAGTCCATGGGGCTTCCCACTAGGTCGCATTCGGCCACCATAACACACAAGTCATCAATCTCCATGGTTCTTTCAACCATGTTAGCTTGACCCTTTTGCTTCCCTTTTTTTTGAGCACGACATTCAGCATCCTTATGTCCAATCTTTCCACAGTTGTGGTAGTTTCCTTTGCCCCCATAATTGTTAAGTTTCTCTTTACCTTTCTTTCAGCAGCTTTATTATTTTCTTCGATTCTCAATCGAACGATAAGATCTTCAAGCTTCGACTCGTGCTTTTAATAATTCTTAAAGTCCCTCCATGAAGAGGTGGTTTTTCAATCATGGCTGCAACTTGAAAAGTTTCATTGATGACCAAACCTTCAATGAACAACTCTTTATTAGCATCATAATTAATACTTTTGATAAAAGCATTAGTATGAATTATTCCTTCAGCAAGGCGATCGTGAATGACTTGCAGCTCTTAGAATTGTGTGATAACAGGCTTGCTGTCTATTATTTTGTAATCCAGAAATTTGGCTACAACAAATTTCTTTAAACCGGCATCTTCTGTTTTGTACTTCTTCTCTAGTGCATCCCAAAGTTCTTTAGAAGTCTCCACATTGTTGCATACGTTATACAAATCATCCTCCAATCTTCTTAGGATATAGTTCTTGCACAAAAAACTTGAGGCTTCCAAACTTCAATCACCAAGAACCGTTCATTTTTTAGAGTTGATTCTGGCAGAACCGGATTATCCTCCTCATGAACTTCTGCAGACACAACGTGGTCAGATAGAAGAACATCTTCTGCTGCCAGCGTTTGAAGTTGATGCCCATAAAACTTTTTGAGCTTTTCTGTCGGAGCCGGTGCTTGCACAACACGGGTGGAGGAGATTTCATTGCTTGTAGAGACAAGCATGGGGTCAGTTATTTCTTTCATATCTGTTAATCAATAACAACAAAAGTTAGCAATCGATGAAGATTCTATTTCTTCAAACCGAAAAAACTTTTGACAGAACTAAATTGAGAAATCAGTGAAGTTTTTATATCTTCAAATCAAATTATCAACAATCAGATTTACTTGGTGAAGATTTTATATCTTCAAACCAATAATCACAGTGAGTAAAAAATCACAAGGATTTTAATCTCAACGGGAGTAGAAATTTTCAAAGATTTTAATCTACAACAACGGAGTAGAAAATTAGAAAGGTTTTAGTCTCCAAAATCAGAAATAGATGAACACAGAAAATTATAACCAAATAATAAATTCCTTAAGCTTGTTATTGTCTTGTATTCAAATCAGTAAAATAGAAAATATAATTAATATCCGAGACCACTGAATTCACTCTGTGTCCTTGAGGAATTTAATCCCCTCAATGTACTCGAGGTTTTGAATTACTTCCTCTCAGAAGAAAAAAAACGGTTATACCTGTTAATGGTGTAGAAGTACCTCAAACACCAATAACTTCATCAAACTCTAAGAGCCGTTACAAATTACACAACAGACTCGATTTTGTTTGTTTGAAAATATGCAGAATGTTCGAAAATTCTCTATCCAAAAGTGAAGGCAAAAAATCTTTATTTATAGCCAAAGATCTGAAGTGAACTGTTCAGATGGTGTCTGTTTGGAATGATTACCTTTGAAAAAGAAACTTTTCAATTTTCTCTTCCCTCCAATTTATTTTCCTTCATTTCTCAATTCACACCCAATACTTAACTCCAATATTGCATGCATGCCTGGCAGATTCAGGATGAAGCATCGAGTAACATTCTTCTAATGCTGAAAATTTCAATTAATTCGCCATAATAGAAAGAGAAAGATCTGCCATTTTATTTGGCATAAAAGGTGTTTTGATTCAATGTGAAGACAAACAAGAGTTTCTCTATGATTTGAGATCATATATGTATCATAATTTGCTTCAGTTAGAATCATTCCTATATACTTTGAAAGAGAAATTTTCTAATTGAATAATAATTGGAGCAGATTGGAAAGCATATGATTTGACCGTCACTCTCATATACTAACTTCAAATATTGTGTACAATATATAGTTCAATTTTGTATTATGTTGTTTATCAAACTAAAATTTGTACATCAAAATGTATAGCTACTGCTAAGTTATAATTATAAATGAAAGAGACTAATTAACTTCTATTTATTTACCCTACGATCAAGGATTTAAAGATAAGTTTCATATTTCATAAATATCAATGGAATCAATTGCAAGCAAGTTTTTAGTTTTACAAATATTAAAGAATCAAACCTAAAATATTTCTATAACTACGGCTAAATTACTTGTAACTAATAGAATTTCTTGATAATCTATCACCAAATAGGATTATCGATAGATGTTGCTATTTAGCTATAAAATTTTTCGGTCGCTAATGTTTGTTTTTAATAATGAATTTAGTTAGTAAAAAAATTAAGTTTTAAACTTTCTATTTATTCTTAATGAGATGATTTATTGTCACACAAGTGTCTATGGCTTATTTTAGATCAGAAATTTCAAAAATCTTTCTCTCATTCTTAAATTTTATATCCAGTCAAATACCTTCACATAAATTGAGACAAAAATAATAGTAAAAATAATTCTTTTGATAAATGCACGTTTTTAACAAAATGTTAGAAAAAATGGAAGGATGTAAATTAAATTATCGTTAAATGAATTGATTATATAATCAAAGAAGAAAACAACACATTTCTCTTATCAGTTTTAAAGTGATTTCAAATTAGTGAATGATTTTCGATAACAATGACGAGAAGCGTGCATTGGCAGCTCTTCCAGATTTGTACATATGATTTACAATAACATAATTCTTTTTTTTTTTTACTGTTATAAAAAACTAGTTTTGTGACTTTAGTATTACAAACAGTTACTTAAGGGACTTCATTTTTATACAAAATAGTTTTGTGATTTTACAATTACAAAGAATAATTATATTTCAATAATTAACTAGTTGGAATCGATTATTTAAATTATCAACGTCATCTCGTCAATTTTGGTTTCATTTCACTCTAATATTCAATGGTTTGTCTTTAAAGACATTAGGGGTTATTTAACACTAATATTTTTGTATTCATCTATCAATCCCATTTTTGCATATTAATGATGGCCAGCGTCGCATAAAGGGAAAAATAGTGATATTTGGGACCTCCACTTTTCTTTCATTAATGAAAATCACTTACTATATTATTTATAAACAGATCTTTATAATCACTATATTGCTTGTCGAAGCTAGTTTTATCGGTTATACTTGTTTAATTAACCTCCATAAGCTGAAGTCTTTGGTTAATAACCTTAGTAATCAGCAGATTATATGAGCATTGCACGAAGATGCACAGCATTAATTGCACTATTGCAACAGCAAAATAAGACTATATTTTGATAATTCACCCAATTCACTCATATTTTAGTGGGTTCGGTGAGTGATTTTTTGGATGTGTAAAATTTATGTTTAAGCCTATATTCAATTCATAGAAATATGGATATTCATGGGTAAAATATGGATTAGCTTAATTGGTTAAGCTTCCAACTTTTATTCACTCAAAATTCATGATATCAAAAAAAAATATTATAACTTTCCTTTTTTTTATTTTTTATATTTTTTTCTCTTTATAGTTATCATTTTGAAACTTCTTTTTCTCTAAATATATATAAGTATTGTTTAGCATTATTCAAAAAAGTATCTTCTTTTTGTTGCATACTTAAATACCAATTGCAAGAATAATAAATATATAACTGTCAAGTTTTGTATTGGAGTTGGGGTCAAAAGTTGGATCTCGATTCTCGGTTCGGTGTTAAGAATTGGGTCTCGGATCGAAATCAAAAGTTGGGCCTCGGATCACTTTCAAGATTTGAGATCGAAAGTCATAGTCCTGGGTCGGAGTAGGGTCGAAATTGGGAGTCGGGTCTTGGATCGATGTTAAGAGTTGGATTTTGGGTCGGGTCGGGTCGGGTCGGGTTCAGGGTCAGGTGTCGAGAGTCTGATCTCACATTGAGGTCAGATCCCAAGTTGGGGTCGAAAGTCGGGATCAGCTGTGAGGGTGGTGTGGGGTCGAGGTCGGGAGTTAAGGTCAAGGTCAGAGGTTAGGGTCGGGATCGGGGTGGAAGGTCGGGAGTCGAAGTTAGGGGTCGAGGTGAGAGTTAGGGAACAGGGATCAGGGAAGGGTGTTGGGGTCGAGGGTCGGGGTCAAGGTAGGGACTTGAGGTCGAGGGTCAGGGGTTGAGGTAGGGAGTTGAGGTCAAGGTTGAAGCTCGGGGTCGAGGTCGCGATCAGGGCTAAGGAACGGTAATTGAGGTCAGGGAAGGGTGTTGGGGTTGAGGATCATGATCGAGTTTGGGAGTTGAGGTATCAGGGGTCGAGGGTTTAGGGTAAAGATCGGGGTTGAGGTAGGGAGTTGAGGTCGAGGTTGAAGTTCAGAGTCAAGGTCGAGATTGGGGCTAAGAAAGGATTAAGGTTGAGGAAGGGTGTTGGGGTCGAGGGTCGGGTTAGAGTTAGATCTGGAGTTAAGGTTGAGGTCAAAAGTCGAGGTCGGAAGTCAGAGTCAAGATCGGGGTCGGGCTCCGATATTGAGGGTAGGCGTCAGTGTCGGGGATCGACGGTCGGGGTTCAAGGTCGAGGTCGAGGTCCAAGTCGGGGGTCGTGTCGAAGGTCAAGATCGAGACTTGAGTCTTGGTTCAAGGTCGATGATGGGAGTCGCGATTTTGGTTAGGAGTCGGGTCCCGGATCGAGGCCGAAATTTAGGTCCTCGATCAGGTGTCTGGGTCAGGATTGATATCAGGTGTCGAGAGACTGGACTTTAAAAAATATTTTACAAACTTTATATAGGAAAGTCATTTTTCTTAAATTCGAGAAGGATAAGTCAATTTGCAAAAACAAAAATTCAAAATATTTAAATTAACTAAACATGAGAAAATTAAAAAAATATTTTTCTTCATACAAAACACACCCTTATAAGTGATTTATAAATATTTTAAATCATGTATAGTACTGATATTTCTTAAAGTGCATATCTAAGCATGTTTTACTCCTCAGTTACAAATTATTTTTACTTTGAAATTCAGTGATAATATTTTTTCCTTTGTTATTACGTATTTTTTATATTGAAAAGTTATAGAAAAAACTTTATGACTTTTATGATACGATAAAAGTAAATAAAGTATTTTCAATATTTCTCACTTTAAAAAATACTAAAATATTTTTCGGATATTGAATTTTAAAGTAGAATAATATTTGCTCATAAAAATATTGGTAAACATGTCTTTTACCCAATCTATTTATTATCCAACCCATTTTATACCCATATGAAATATGGAGAAACATTACCCATTTATGTTGATCCGTTTTCAACCCACCCAAATTTGACTCAACCCGCTCATTTGCCACCACTATACAGAACTAAAAAAAAAAAGATATAGTGTTTTGCAGGAAAGAAAATGTCTTCCATGAAAAATATATTTAGAAAAATAAGTGAGTTTTTTAGTTATTTCTTTTTATTCAGTATGTATGTAAGTAAAAAATATTATCCTAAAAGTATTTATATATAATTTTGATAGATTCTATGGGAGGTGAAGGTGGGGTTGGGGGTATGGGGTGGTTGGTATGGGGACTACAGTGGTGGGGTGAAGATGAGGTATGTTGGAGCTCAAGAGAGGAGGACATAATCAATGTGAAATGTCACTTGTGGAACTTATTTTCCCTGATTTCACAAGAAAAGTCAATTTCCTCATTTTTGTAAAAACTTGTTTTTCTAAATAAAGTGTTTTCTCAGCTAATTGACTACTTGAACTTTTACCTTATTGGTAAGAGTTCCGATTCCTTACCTTGTAATTTCATTTTCCATTTTCCCTTCTCCTAACCCCAATATTTAAAATAAATTATTTTTTAAAAAATTAAATTAATCAAATATTTTTAAAAAAAGATTTAAAAATATTTTTCTCCACACCAAAAACTCTCAAAATTGAAAATCAGATCTGCCTCTTTCTATGAAAAAGCTACTCCCTCCGTTTTAAAATAAATGATGTTTTGGCCTTTTAATTTTGTTTCAAAATAAGTGGTGTTTTATATAATCAAGAAGACATTAATGATGTTTTTCCAATTTTACCCTTATTTAAGTGGAAAGAATTTTACATAATCAAGAAAACATTAAAGAGTTACATTTTTTTCAAGATATTTATTAGGAGTAAATGAGTAAAAATATATTTTTCTATATAAAAATAAATAATTTTCTTAAGGGATGTGCTTAAGATAAAAGTACCATTTATTTTGAAATAGGGTGAGTAATTGTCAATGCCATGCTATTAAATATGTTGGCTTGGAAAATAAAATTTTGTGGCAATCCTTGTCGATGTGAAAGGAGGCACTAATCAAGAAATTGGATATTGTAGTTCTGCTTTTCTCAACTTTCTATGCAGACATTAAAGTTAGGTTCTACTCATGTCATTCAAGAATAAGATACTTTGCCACCTGTTCTAATTTCTATCACATCAATTAGGGGGCATAATTAATAACACCATTGACATTCCATTAATTCAAGAAATTCCACCTTTCTTGACAATAATAGTTTGTATAGTACAATTCACATTTCATTGTAACAAATTTTCTTGTCAAGGTGAATCCACTTCCTAATATCTGAAGATATCAATCAGTTTATTTAATAAGCTTCAAGAAATTAATACAAATCGATCTTGTCTAATTCAAAGTCAACACTCTCTCTCTTTAGTCAGTGATGCCACAACCTCAAAGCAACATAAGCCAAAAGCCTATACATCACCAACATAACAACCAAAGCCACCACATCAAGTACCAAATTGTCAATGCCAAGATACTTAATAGCTGGGAATTCCAATACTTCACAATATTTCCCAATTCCACACTCATAAACCTCATTTCTTGAATACTGAACTCCCAGCAGAAGTTTGTAACAATAGTGGCTGAATGAGATGTACTTGAGCCAGTTTATGAACAGAGGAATATGTTGAATGTAGTATCCACTGGCTAGCAAGAACACAAGCATCAAGACAGATGACAATGTTGTGGCTTGTTTCACATCCATTAGTATGGCACCAAGTGCTAGTCCAAGTCCTTGAGAAACTAGCACATTCAAGAGTATGATCAAAAGGGTTAACATAAAAGTGAGAAATGAAGGCTTTAGGCCACCCATCCAGTATGTTATTGTCACAAATATTGTTGGAAGTACTAATTCCATTGGTAAATCGCCCGCGATTCGCGCGAAGAAATACGACGAAAGGCGATACATTCCGGACGAACGCTCCCTTATGAGCATCGGACGCTCTTGCGGGAATGCAAATATGGCATTGAACAGAGGAAAGAATCCCCAGAATATTGAGAAGAAAAACAGTAATCCCACCTGTTGGACACAATTACCTTGTTAGGAATTTTTGTTATTAAGGTAATATATTGAGGAAACTCTTAAAAAATTTGTTTTTAGATTAGGTGACATGATTCAATATGACATCTGATCTGTGCAACCAAAAGTCCTGAATTCAAGTCTCACGTTCACTCATTTTGAAGATTACCTGATCCATGATATGGTTAGTATTACAATGCCACCAGAGGAGTCCGGACAGAAATGAAACAGACATGACTTGGAAAATTCGTAGACCTGAGTAGGCCTCGTATTTTCGTTCTTTAAGTCCTCTGCCAAGCAAAACCTTAAATTGCAGCCACCAACTTGTTGTCCATTGATCTTCGCGACCTGACAAATAAATTACATGATTCTCGTTATCTTGTACACTGATAGTGTATATTTTTTTAAAAGAAGGAGATTTTCGCTTACTTCTTGACGGTGATCGTCCTCCTGAACGAATTGGGGACCTGCAACTTTGATTGATCTCCTCTTTTAGTAATGGATAAATGTTCTTTCTATAAGAGGCTATTAGGGACTGTTTGGTTGCATTCTGGTTATCAGATTGATCTGGTTTCACTAGAAGTTCATGTTGATCATCGTGCCTTGTATCAGGGGTAATACCTGCAACATTGTTTAAAATTAGCCTGATAAGCAATAATAGAACTTGAATTTGACAAATCTATGAAAGGACAATTAATCTTGTACTGTTAATTTCTATATTATGTACACATGATAAACAATTATTGTATTGGCAACTTAAAGTCGTGTGAGAATCTTTAATTTTTGTTTTTTCTATGTAGAAAATGTGTTTCACTTAATAATAAAAGGACAATGGGACCGAACGAAAAGGTAAGAAGAAAATGATCCGACAACTTTAATTAAAGGGCAAATTGAGGAGGCAAATTAAAGTTTAATTTAGGGCAAAACAATCATGATTAGGTACTAAATGTTTCACTTGTGACTGGGAAGCAGATTAATTAACTAAATTAATATGATCATCTAAGATATAACATGATCTTCATTTAAGAAAGAAAGGATGGGAAGAAAGATAATCAAAATGGTGTTCTATGTTTAGCAGAAGAAAATGATTTTTTTCGATTATTTTTCTGTTATCTTCACATCTCTTATGTATAAAAATAAAAATATCTTGTAAAAAATATATAAAATTAAAATGAATTTGTAAAGCCTACAAAATCAATGGACGAAGCAAAACATGTATTTGCCTTATTTTAAATTTATTTCTTTTCTTTTTTTTCTTAGGATTATTTGACATAATATTTGATAAAGACATATGCATATTTGACATATATGGACAATATTTTAAGTTGTCCCATTCTGGCTTGGTTTCGTTTTTTACGGTACACACAGACATATATGACCTTGAATCTTGATGTACACTCAATTAGGAAAATTTCACATGAAATAAATTGCATTTACCGAGTAAGCAATCTTATTTTATATTAGATTAAATATCCTTGAAAGACATTATATGAGTTTTATAATTCGTACTTCCTTCATCTCAATTTATAAATTATTTGTACAGATTAAAAATAATAACATGACAAGTAGTTTTTTTTTTTTTTAATACCATTAAGAAGGTGGAAACCTAAAAAAAAAGGTAAGAAGATGAAAGAAAATCCATACCATTAGCAAGATCAAGCAGAAAATCAGCAGGGTTCATGAAATTGAATCCAGGAGCATAACCAATCGATGCAAAATACTCCATAACAAGGCTGCTTTTTCCACTATAAATCGGACAACCTTCAGTTAACACAATAATTTTATCGAACATTCGGAACAACCTGCTCGAAGGTTGATGTATAGTGGTGATCACCGTCCGACCCCCTCGGGCTAGCCAACGTAACGTTGCCACGATACGTTGAGCCGTGGTCGAGTCTAGCCCGGAGGTAGGCTCATCAAGCAACAATAAACTCGGATTCACTAGCATTTCCTGCCCAATACTCACTCTCTTTCTTTCTCCACCTGAAATACCTCTAAATAGTTGTCCACCAATCATACTGTTTCGACATCTTGTTAGTCCTAATTCCATGATGACTAACTCGGCCTGCTCCATTTTCTCTTGATTTGTTAGCTTATTAGGCAACCTTAACAAAGCTGTATATGTTAGCGTCTCGAGGACGGTTAAGTGAGGATATAGCACATCATCTTGTGTCACGAAACCAATTTTTCGCTTCATACAGCTCGAAAATTGTTGCCCGTTGTATGTTATGGTACCGGAGATTTTACCAGGTAATCTTCCGGCTAATGCTGTTAGGAGAGTTGTTTTGCCACTTCCTGATGGACCTAGCATAGCTAGAAGTTCACCAGGTTTAACTGTTCCCGTGACACCTTGGAGTAACATACGAATTTGCTTTTGTTGATGTGAAGAAAAACAACCTCCTTTGTTGCTTTCCAATTTGATAGTGTATGAAACATCTTCAAACTACAAATATAAAATCATAAAATTTTAATACATATTGAAATATGCAGTTAGAAAAATGAACACCCTTGAATATTTAACTAGGTCAATTAGATCAAAGATAATTAATTATGTTCGTATTTACACTGTTACTATAGAGAAATTAAATACCTCAAGTGTTACGGTACGTAAAGATTCACGAAGAACTGATAATTTGGCATGGTATGATTGTTGATGGTCGGGGACTTCGTCGTTGACGCGAGGACTAACGTTACATGTTGGACCAGTTGGTTCGATTTGAAGCGAAATGCTCTCCATTCGGGTACGTACAAGAACGTTACTCGAACCACCATGGATGCTACTATTCTCTTGATCATGAGGCAACATTTTCCTTTGAAAAAAAAAAGGTAGTGAAAGAGAAAAGGGAGAATTAAATGGATTAGTTAAGAGAAAGAGGGGGGGAAAGGAAGAAAATAAATCACATGCAAATGAAGAAAAGAGAAGGGAGCTTTAAAGTGATAAAAGCACGAGAAGAAGCAGTGTGTGTTAGAGACATGATATAGTAGGGAGAGTTAATAAGAGAGAGACCCACAAAGGAGGAGTTGTCAATTTGGCAAGTCTAGGGGTGATGTATTAAAATTTGCCGTATTATAATGGACGTCTCTTTCAAGTTTCCCACTTTGTTTAATGTATGTGCTTCCTTTCCTTTTATATATATATATATATACATACATATGCATGAGATAAAACTCAGTACGCTTTCTCTCTCAACGTATGTGATGCACTTAATTTGATTGAATATGAAATTTAAAAAAAATTAAAAAAAAACTTGAAAACTATAATTTAAAAAAATTCATAAATATTTATTTGTTCATAAATTTTTCATTAAGAATAAATAAAAATTAAATTATTTTTAAATATAAAAAAATACTCATTTTTTTAGACATATTTAAAAAAGAAAAAGTGCTCATATAAATTAGAAATTATTTAGTATTTTTTCTAAGAGATTTATTTTTTTTCGCATCTCGATTAATCCCACGAGATATATGTTATCTTCCGTTTTCTTATTTCTGCAAGAATTTAAATATGAGACCTCATCTCTCGTTAACTACTGGATTATATCCTGATTCTTTTAGAAAATAATATTATAAGGAAAAAATGTTGTTGGTTTGGGTTCTATTCCTATATATATATGTCACGTGTTTCTTAATGGTGTATCATCGCCTTAAATATTTATTTTTACATTTACCTGAACTTGAGGAATTTATAATATTGTTGTCTCTCAAGAAAAAAATGGGACTGTCTTCATGTAAAATATCTAATAATTGTTTTTTATTATATTTTTTTGAAGATGAAAGGTCATTTTTCTTGCATAATCTCATTGATTTTGTCCGAATATTCACTTATAGCAATTTGTGAATTGCCAGTCTGGAAATTAAACTGCATATTTGTGTAGCTGGAGAGCACATGTTTACACAAAGAGTTTTAACTTTTATATCGCACTAATATAAAAATATCTATGTAATCAGATTACCCATAAAATAATTTTTAACAATGGACATGGTATTTACTCTGAACTAGTGTTCGTATAAAAATCTATATATTATTTAGATCCCAATATAAAATATTTTATTTATATAATTATATTTTTAATTTATACTACGGGATAGCAAATTATTCTTTTATAATAATATTTATATATTTGATATATAATATTATATATTTATTATCATAAATAATGTATCAATCTTATATAAGAATATACTAATAATGTGTAAAAGGTGTTTATATGCATTGTTATATAAAATTATATAAAAATTGAATTTCATTTCTTACGAATTCAACCCACGAAAATAGGTTAAAAACATTACCAAGTAGCTCAAATCTTTTTTGAATAACTTAAAATTTTAATCATAATTTTAAAATAACATTCCTAACCAACCTCAATCATCAAAAAGATTTACCAAATCACAAAAGTCATTTGTGAGTATTCAAAAAACTTTTAAAAGCCCCACAAATGGAGTTCTAAATGTTTCACTTTAATAACTCATCCAAGATCATTTAAATCTGCGATAGATAAACATGAATATCAATTTTTAAAATATATTAAAAAATTAAACATTATAATCACAAATTAAAAAATTACTATCTTTTTCTCTTAAAGTATTTTAAATTATAAACAAACTAGCTAAATAGGATAAGACCTAAAAATATAGGCTAATTTTGATCATGAGCTCTGACCAAGTGATATAAAATGTAAAAATCTCCATTATTTATGCGTAATGTTTAGGGATCATTTGATAAAGTGTATAAAATAGTATTGAATAAAATATATTAGTAATATTATGAATGATAATATTAAAATAAATTATATCAAAATTATTTCTTATGCAATGTTTGCTTTGATATATTAAGAATAATTTCACCTTTAATCATATTTATTTATGTATATATTAATAAATTTTGTATTACGAATATCATAATTTACTTTGTATTAATTATATATCGGATAATACAAAGAAATGATGTACAACAGATATATACATATATAAACTGAAATTCTACTAAATAAAAAAAATTAAATAATATTACAATTAATACATACAACTTCATAAAGTGTCGCAAAATCCGGTATAATTGTTGCAAAACTTATTGACCGTTTAACCTTGAAGAATAAAATATATCTAGGTAGGCCAACTATAGATTATGTTAACGGGGTCCACATAATCCTCAAACCAGTTACAGTAAGCCAGCTCCCTTCCCTCAGCATATATATATATATATAGCTTTTAACAAAAATTATATACATAGGAAAAGAGAAAGAAAAAGAAGATTTGTTGCTCATCAAATGATTTCTGCTTTTTAGCTCTTCTTTTTTTTTTGTTTTTTGTCATTTAGAAAATGTCATTGTCCGCTAGAAGTTTGGGCTTATTTTCCTCCTCTTTTTAAGCAAAGCAAAATGTTAAATAAATCAAAGACCAAATTACAGATTGCCTCGTTACTCGTTACAAGGAAAAGTATAGTTAAATTTTATCAAGTTTAAGATGTGCACATTAACATTATACTATTTATGTGAATGTTATATTTTGGTTCTCTCCGTCAATTCATGTGATGTATTTTAATTAGGTATAAAATTAATAAATTATAAAAAAAAAATTTAAATTTATGATCTAAAACAAGTCATACATATTTATGTAACTATAAATCATCTCATTAAAGGTAAAATATGTATGTTAAAGTTAAATTTTTTGTAAATGTAAAGATATGACTTTTTTTTTAGGATTGACTAAAAAGAAAAGTGTGTCATATAAATTGAAATAGAAAGAGTAATAATTTAAATCAAATATTATTCGATAACCTGAAAAATAAAGCAAGTAATGTGCCTTTATTATTATAAGGAACTTCTATAATTTATTTTTTATTACGTTGATATGTATAACTTTAGTTCATATATTAAACCGAAATTAAACATGAACCAACCCCATTTCTTCTTCTTTTTTTTTTCTTTTTTTGTTTGACAGGAAAGTATGATAATCGTTTCTTTTATTTTTCATTCAATATTTGATACTTATATTGAAATTTAATTGATCCAATTAACTTCAAATTCGTACTGAAAAATCTTTTAGTAAGAAATAAAATACTTTCTAATAAAGACGACTTCATATATAGCAGAGTTTGAAATCCGAGGATGGTAGCTTTAGTATCTCCTTTTATAGAGGTATTAAGGGGGAAAAGGCAATGTGTGTGGGCACTTTGATGCCTTTAATTTCTCTGTGGCACATTTCAATTCAATAGGGAAGATAGTGGATGAGATTGCCGTGTCGTTGCTTTTTGTAAAAAGAACACTTCCTTTGCCTTTTTTCCCTTCTTATATGGGAATCTCAATTTAGTTTGCTGTTTCTTCATCCCTTTTCATTTTTACCCACTAATTTTGCCAGGCAACAAAGATTAGATTAAAAAGTTTGTAGAAAGGGAAATCAAGAAATAAATTATGTATGTGGTTTACTTTTATTCTTCTGGTGTTAATAGCATTTTTGGTTCCTTATGTTTTATTTGATTGTGCACATTTAATCATTTATTTATTTGACATGTGCACTTTTGATTTCTTTGTTTTTGAATAATCATAATTTTTTTTTAATTACTAATTGTTTTCCCATTTGAAGTACCCATATTTTATGTTAAATTGTTAGCGGCGACGGCGTCACGGTGGCGAAAGGGATTTCACCGAACTCCCTTTGTTGGAAAAAAACATTTTATATGTAAGGTCAGATATGATATTTATTTGTATATATTGCATATTGAACCTACTTGATACAACTTGAAAATTTATTTCGAAACCTCTTGGTGAAAATCCTGTCTTAGCCACTGATTACTAGTGTTACTCTTAGCCTGTTTGACCAAGCTTCTGTAAGGCTAAAAGTGCTCATTTTTCCTAAAAAGTATTTATTTTTAAAAAATGAGGTGTTTGGCAAGCTTTTGAGAGAAAATAAGTATTTTTAGGGAGTAGCAGAAGCTAAAAAAAATAGCTTCTCCCAAACACACTTTTGAGAAAAATACACTTAAAGATATTTTTCATAAGCTTGGCCAAACACTAATTATTGCTCAAAAATACTTTTTAAATTTATTGTCCAAACACAAATTGTTTATCACCAAAAATACTTTTTTGATAAGCACTTTTGAAAAAGACACTTCTTAAAATAAGATGATTTGAGAAGTTTCGTTGAACTGACTACTATATTTGAGGACGATATATTTTTAAAAACAAATTAGATATAATATATTTCCTACATAAATAATTTAAAAAAAAAATATATATATATTAATTAACTAAAAATTAAATATGCTGCATAATATATCACAAAAGGAATAAATTCATAATTTACCCAAAATCAAGGAATCAAAAGTACTATTATCTCTAAAGTACTCTTATCGGTTTCCACCCATAACTATTTGAATGTTTTGATGATATATTAAAGCAAGTATGGGGTTTTCTATACTACACAGCAGCCCAATAAAGCGCAATTTTTTTTATATAAATTGAGATGAAAAGAATGTCACAGCTAAACAGGTGAATTCTTTTTAGTCGGCCAGCTAAATATGTTAGGATCCATAAATCAAAACTATCAAATATCTTCTTGAGAATAAATTTATCCTTTATTGATTGTGTAAGAGTTTTTAAAAAGATACACAGTATCCTGGCCCATCTATTAATTTTTTTAGTTTTGATTTAGATACTCATATTTTTTACATCTTGGGTTTAGTTTTTTTCTTTTTTTCCTTCTTCTTAGCAAACACCCACCAATGATAGAATTGTGGGATTTAGACATGACCCCAAACTATATATTTATTAAAATGAGCAAACCACGAAGAACATAAACCATAATCTCCAAATAAAAGTGAAGAGGGTAACAAGCCACCCCTAGGGGATCTATTGAACAATGATACATCTTGTTATTAGAAGATATTTTCCCTTACACTAAGGGAACAAGAAGATGTTATATGAGTTATGTACGCTACAAAACTCCGAACATGATTATCTAGAGTTGACATCATTAATGACAAAATAATTCTTTCTTGCTTTGAATATGAAATTAGGAATGCTATCTCTGTACAATTTGATGAAGGACTTTATATTCTCAAGAAGGGAGTTAGCATTAGTAAAAATAATGACATTTTCTGAATCTATTTAACTCCAAGATTGGAAAGGTATTTAACAGCTTTATTGCACTTCCTTTAAGCATGAATAAAAGTAAAATTAAGCTTGTTAGGAAGGTCTTATGTGATCAGTGATACAGCCACAACATATCTGATATAGTTTCGCAAAGTGGAGTGTGAAAGAATAGACCGTAAGCAGATCTTATTTCTATCTCAAAGGTAGAGACGTTGTTTATGATTGACCCACGACTCAAGAAAAACAATTCAAAGCAGTCGCGAAAAAAACTAGAAGTACGAGAAATAACAAACAATAAAAAAAAATAGCCGATAATAACATAACAAGAACTACAATAAAATAATCAAGGTACAAGAACAGCAGATAGTAATAGAAATCAAACAAAAAACAACAGAAGTAATACTACGACTACTAATATAAACAGCCAATAAGATAACGCACTGCTACCTGCTAACTTTCTACTTTAATTTGTGTCCTCCACATTCTTATCTAAGGTCATATTCTCGATAAGCTGAAATTGGATCACGTCCTCTCTGATTACCTCCCCCTATACTTCTTTGGTCTATCTCTACCTCTTTTACAACCATCTACAATCAACCTCTCACATCTTCGCACTGAGGCATCCATGTCTGAACTCTTCATATGTCCAAACCATCTCACCTCGCTTCTCGCATCTTGTCCTACATCAAAGCTACTCCCACCTTATTGTAAATATCCCTATTTCTAATCCTATCTCTCCTAGTAAGCCCACATATCCATCGCAACATTCTCATTTTCGCAACTTTCATCTTTTGAATATTAGATATCTTGATTGGCTAACACTCTGTTCCATACAACAAAGTCGATCTAACCACCAGTCTGTAAAACTTGCCTTCAAGTTTTTGGTTGCACCTTCTTATCACATAAGTCTCTGGATACGAGCCTTTATTTCATCCACCCTGCACCAATATGATGAGTGACACCCTCGTCAATCTCCTCATTCCCTTGGATAATAAATTTAATATACTTGAAACTTCCTCTCTTTTGGATGACATGTGCATCAAGCCTTACTTCCATATCAGCCGCATGCATTACATCACTAAACTTGCAGTCTAAGTACTTTGTCTTAACCCTACTCAACCTAAACCCTTTAGACTTCAAGGTTTGTCTCCAAATCTCCAGTTTAGCATTAGTGCTGCTGTAAATCTCGTTAATCAGAACTATGCCATCCGCAAATAACATACATCATGGCACCTCACCTTGAATTTATCTTATTAATGTATCCATCATCAAGGAAAATAACAATAGACTAAGGATTGATCCCTAGTGCAATGTAACACCTTTTATATTTTGAAATGACTAACCCGCTAAGTTGAAGACATACGAGTCAAATTTTATTTCTTTCTTTCACTTTAAATCATCTGCCAATGAGATGTCGGGAGAATAAGGTTGTAAAAAGGGGTTCATATCAAGGAATTGATATATGAAGGTGGTTGAAGAATTAAATTAAAGTTTTAGGTTAAAAAAAACCTTTAAACAAAAGTTTAAGTTAAAGGAATGCCTCGTGGAGAGTCACTAGAAGAAAAGATCTTATTTATGACCAACATCTAGAGACGAGTTAATAATTCCGTCTCTAAAAGTATATGTGATGGGAAGAGATTATATTCTGATCCTTAATTTTGTATTTTATTGCAAAGGTACTAAATATGGTCCCTAAAAAATTAGTAATTCATCCCAAATTATAAAATAAGGGCCTTGAGCGGGACAGAATGCGCCAAAATTTATACTAAAATGTTTTTTTAACAAACTTTTGTTTTCACAAAAAAATTCAAGCACCAAACTAATCAATATATTATTTTCTAAAAATTTAAAAACCTCTATTTATCAAAGCAAAGTGGCCGCAAGTTGTAAATCGATCTGCCCTAATCAGCACTTGGTCTTCGGCTAATCGTCGCAGATCTCTCTGAGGCTCTATTTTCCATCTCGCTCAAAGCGTGAATCCCAGGCATGCCTTTTATTTCAGTTATTATTCTTCGGGGCAATGTTCTGCTCTTTTTTTTCTCTAAGTTATACTAAATTCAATGTATTGCTTGCTTGCTTGCTTCTGTAACATTAAATTGGTAAAAGATTTCATAATCTTATATTTTTTCTTTATATATACAGATAATGAAAAGATTATTGGGATGGAAATCCAAATTGATAATTTGATTTTCTAAAGTGTATTCAAGTTTGAACTGTATTGCATGTCCGAAGAATCTTATTTCATACAGAGTGCATATCAATTTTGAAAAATTAAATTATTTCATTAAATTGGTAAGAGGTTTCACAATCTTATCTTTTAGATTATTGGGTTAGAATTCCAAAATGATAATTTGATTTTCTGAAGTGTATTCAAGTTTGAACTGTATTGCGTGTCCGAAGAATCTTATTTCATACAGAGTGCATATCAATTTTTAAAAAATTAATTATTTCATAAATGGAATATTAGATTTATGTCTTCATAGATTTTGCGAGCCAAATAACGACTAGTCTTGTTACGCCAATTGAAAATTTTATTTTACATCTGAAAAGTTTTCGACTAAATCCAGTTTTCCCTTTGAGCCCGTCTATTCTCTATTATCATTTGTATTTAGCATACTTGAAAAATTATAGCATCTAGGAAGATTGCAATTCCTTGTTGTTATGTTGAAATTCTTCGACACAAAAGGAAAAACTAAAAAAATTATCTAACACATGTTTTAAAGAAGAGCCTAAATTAGAGTGTTCTGTAGTTTGAATCTTTACATGATGCACTATAAAACATGAGTCCCTAGAAAATTTAATCCTAAAAAACTTCTCATTTATGGAACTTATGAACCCCTACTAAGTCTTGTCAAATATTACTTCCGTTCACAAGTATATAACATGTTTATGATTGGGATTATTTAAACATTTGGAAGCTTTTGATTCTCTACATGATACACTGGGAATCACGAGAACTCCGTAATGCTTAAAATCTTTTAAGATCTTGAACTCATGTATGCCTTGGATCTTGACAAACCTTACTAAGTTTCTTATAAGTGTAAAATAAATTTTTTAATGAGATTCAACTAATTAGTTTCGATCTATTCTTGTGCATAAAATACTTGAAGATAGGAAGGAAGGAGGCAAGAAAAATTCTGGAGTCACAAATTTTGGTACCTTTTTTCTGTTGCTTTAGCCAACAGGGAGAAAAGTACACACTGCAAATAATTTAAGTTAGGTTTCTCCTTCAGTGGAGGAGGGACATTCAAATTGATATTTAGTCACTCCAAGCTAGAAAACATAAATTAAAGATTGAGGAAGGAGATCTAATCAATTCAAGTGAGATTTAACATATTGAAGAAAGATTTAAACTACTGTAATTTGGGATAATCTAGAAATCTCTTCCTATATGTTCTTTCTTTTTTGCTGCATAAAGAGTGAACTGGCATCTTTTATAGCTTGACATTAAACCCTCTGATTTATGAAGATTATACATATAAATTAGTAAACTAAACTTGACCTGCACTCAGTGTTTGTTTGGTGCTCTGGCAGAATTTACATCATGATTATTGGTGTCTATAGTTCTCAACTAGTCGAAGGCAAGGGTGACGTTATGTAATGAGAGGAATATATTGGTGTATATGTTTATTAAAAGTAGTGATTTTCAGTTTTTCTAGTTCTTTCTTCATATATTACTTTGATTAAGCGTATAACATTTTAACCTATTAGGAAAAGCTAGTTTATAAGCCAAGTAATGTCAAACATATAGCTACCAAACCCTTATAACTGCTGGTTTAACAAACCACCCCCACTAGTTGAACTCGATGTCCTCATCGAGGTCATCTTAAGATAGTCCTCCAGCTACTTCTCAAACTGCCATAATTTGAAACTCTTCTCCCAAGTCGCGTCTGCCACTGACTTGCCTTTCCAATGTAACAAAGAATTCTGTCCACCTGTTTTTCTTGCTCATGCCCAGCACTCGATGATCCAACACCTGTTCAATCTATCCTTCAAATTGTGTTCGCACCATAGGAGGAGCCCTCTTTGCTTTGTGCCTGTTCGGATCTGCATCATCTTCAAAATAAGGCTTCAGAAAACTAACATGAAAAGTATGATGAATTTTTAATCTTTCCAACAATTTCAGCTTATAATCAACTTTGCCTATCTTCTGCACCACCTCGAATGGGCCATCATATTTGAGAATCAGTCCTCTATGCCTCTGTTTGCTCATAATTTGTTTCCAAATCTGTTGTGTGAGTTCGAGCAGCACCTTGTCACCCACCTTAAATTCCAACAGGCGTCTATGCTGATCGGCATATTTCTTCATGCGACTTTGGGCCTTGCGCAAACTGTCTTGCGCTTCTGCAAGCATCTCATGCTTGTCCCTTGCATAACGGTAAGCAGCCGGACATTTCCCTTGATGCTTCTACTTTGTGACATCTAGTGGTGTCAGGGGCTGTCTGCCCAAGGCTAATTCAAAGGGACTCAACTCAGTTGCTGAAGACTTGTGCAGATTGTAGTAAAACTATGTTGTATCCAACAAGTCTACCTGATTCTACTGGCTTGCTGTCATGAAGTGTCTAAGATATTCCTCCAACAAGTGATTAATTCTTTCTGTCTGGCCATCTGTTTGAGGGTGATTTGCTTTCGAAAATTTCAGATCAGTCCCCATCATATTGAACAAAGCTGTCCAAAACCGACCTGTAAATATAGCATCCCGATCACTCATAATATCAGCTGGCACACCAAACAGTTTAACCACATGTCTATAAAATAAATCAGTAGCAATTTCTGATGAACATATAACTGGAGAAGCAACAAAGATAGAGTATTTCGAAAATCTGTCTACAACAACCATTATAGATGCCTGACCGTCAACCTTTGGGAACTCAGTAATAAAGTCCATAGAAACATAAATTCATGGCCTTTCAGGAATCGGAAGAGGCTGCAACAAACCTGCCTCCTTCTTATGCTCAATTTTTTCTAATTGGCACACTAGACAAGTTTTCACATAAGCTTCAATATCATCTTCTATCTTTGTCCAGTAATAAACACGGGATAGCAAGGCTAACATCCATTCCACACCCGGATGACCAGCCCATGTAGTGTCATGCGCCTCCTTCATCAAGTCTCTATGCAGCCCACCACCTTGAGGTACAACAATTCTCCCCCTTTTGAAGTAAATGAGATCGTCCTCGATCCAGTACCTCCTAACTATCCCATCTTTCACTTGACTCATCCATTTCACATACAATGAGTCATTAGCAGCACATATTCTAATATTATCAAGAAATCAGTTTCAAGTCTGGAAATTGAATACATAGCAACAAATAACTCTTTCGGCTCAAGGCATCAGCGACTTGGTTGTGCTTTCCCGGCTTATGTTCCCATATGAAATCATATTCTGCCAAGAATTCTTGCCAACGTGCTTTCTTTGGACTTAGCTTGCGTTGAGTCTTGAAAAATGAATTGGCCACATTATTAGTCCGCACCACAAAACGTGTGCCAAAAAATACACCCTCCACGTCTACAAGTAATGTACAACAACAACCATTTCTTTCTCATGAGTCGAATACCTCTGCTCAGCATCATTCAATTTCCTGCTTTCAAAGACCACTGTATGGCCTTCCTGCACAAGAACGCCTCTAATAGCCTTATTGGACGCATCTGGATGCACTTCAAATGGAAACTCAAAATCAGGCAACTTTAAGATAGACTCTGATGCTATTGCTTCCTTCAATAGAAGGAATGCAGTCTCACAATGATCGGACCATGCCCACTTAACATTCTTCTTCAGTAAATCTGTTAAGGCGGCTGCCTTCTTGAAATAGCTAGCAATGAACTTGCTGTAATAATTAGTTAGCCGTAAAAATGACCGCAACTCTTTTACGCCACTGGGTGCCTGCCAATCCAAGATTGCCTGCACTTTCTTTGGATCTATCCGCACTTGATTCTGGCTCACCAAGTGCCTAAGGAATTTGATTTCTTTTTGAGCAAATTCACATTTTTCCATCTTTACATACAGTTTATATTCCATCAAACGAGACAACACCTTGCTCAAATGTATCAAATGTTCATCACGAGAGCAACTATAAATAACAATGTCGTCTAAGTAAACAACAACAAACTCATCAAGATACTCAAACAACACATCATTTATTAAATTACAGAAAGTGGCCAGGGAATTAGTTAGCCCAAACGACATTATAAGGAACTCATATGAGCCATATCTAGTTACACAAGTAGTTTTAGGCTCATCACCCTCTGGTATTCTAACCTGCCAATAACTATATGTAAGATCTAGTTTAGTAAACCAGCATGCCTTGCTCAGCCTGTCCATCAAGTCTTGCACCAGCGGCACCGGATAGTTGTTCTTCACAGTCACTTTGTTCAATGCCCTATAGTCCACGAACATCCTCAAGGACCCGTCCTGCTTCTTTTGAAATAAAATAGGAGCACCATACGGAGCCTTTAAAGGCTGAACCAGTCTGGTATCCATCAGCTCATTCAATTATTTGCAATTCAGCCAACTCTTTAGGAGCCATCCGATAAGGAGCCTGGGCAGGGGCAACTGATCCTGGCAGCAACTCAATTTTATGATCAATATCCCTTCTTGGTGGCAGCATCTTGGGCAATTTAGGGGGCATCACATCAGCATACTCTTTCAGGACTTTTCCCACAGAATCGGGCACCTCAATCTTCACATCTGGTTTGATTTCAACCATGGCAACAAGAAATGTTTGATCTCCCTTCTTCAATCCCTTCTCCACGACAATAGCAGAAATAATAGATGTCTTGTAGTTCTTAACTTTCTCGGCTTCTCCATAGGGATGAATAGCCTTGATAAAACTTGGTTTCTTCTCATCCATCAGCATCAGCCCATCCAAATAAGAAAACGGAACAAGCCGGTACTTCTTCAAGAAATCAACTCCAAGTATAATTTCAAAGTCTCCCAGCGACATCGCCATTAAATTATGTTTTCCTGTCCACTCTCCAATGACCATGAAAACATCATACGCCATTCCTACAATGGCTTGTGCTTTAGTGTTAACAGTTTGGACATACGATGTGCATTTCTTCAACTTCAATCCATACTTAGTAGCAACTTTGACATCAACAAACATATGAGTAGCTCCAGTATCTACCATTGCGATCATACGCTTTCCATCAACTTTCATTTCAATATGAATCAAGGCAGCTTGCAGGTTAGAAGAAGACTTTGACGCTTCCCCAATAACATTCATCAAACTTAAGTTATTAAAAGGCAAACCCAACGAAATTTTCAAGGCAACAACGACTTCCTCTTCTTCCGCATCCTTCTTCATACTTCCAGCAAGAAATGCATTCACCTGTTCATGGTTGGGACAACTTCTGGCCAAATTCGGACCACCACACGTCCAACAGCCTTTTGTGTTACTATCTTTCGGCTTAGCCTTCCCATTTCCAGCATTTATCACAGTCTTTCCTTTGTCCACAGATTCTTTCCGCCTCTCTTTCCTCCATTCCCCCCTCTTCTCTGTCTTTTTCTTTGGCTTAGAAGAATTAGGAATTTCAGAAGCAGCCCAAGTTGAGCGAAAATCAACTAGTGAATCAGCAACAACAATTACACTAGGGAGGTCTTTCACATTCTACCTCCTTAGTTCATTTTGCGCCCATGCTTGCATCCCAAAATGAAATTGTGTAACTTGTCTTCATCTAACATGTTATGTATGTCCCGCATAACAAAAGTGAATTCCTTGATATAATCCCCCACCGGACCTGTTTGCATCAATCTCTTTAATGGTCCCTAGCAAGCCAAGATGCGTTGCTAGGAAAGAACTGGTCTCTCATTTCCTTCTGCAATTTCTCCCAAGTATCAATTTTGGGTCGGCTAGTACTCTCATCATCCACATTTCTGGTTCTCCACCATAGTTTAGCATCATCCATCAAGTACATCGTAATGATGTTTAACTTATCATCATTAGAAACACGGGTAGTAGAGAAATACTGCTCCATGTCCCAAAGGAAATTTTCCAATTTCTTGGCACTTCTTGCCCCACCAAAAGCCTTAGGTTCCGGAATTTTTACCTTTGAACGTTCATCATGGGTCTGTCCTCCGCCAGAAGCAACGACACGATGCAGCACCGCTATTTTCGTGGCCAAATTTTCGTTTTCCTTCTTCAGATCCTCGATCTGTATGTCATCATCATCACAATATTTGTTACAAATCCAACAGTTGGGTTCGGAAAGTCTTGCGAAACAGCGCCGGTTCTGTGTTCAACTCATGTAACTGGGTCTTGAAGTCAACTAGGCTCAGATCATTGTCATCCTCATCCTTCATACCGACAAGGGCCTCCAAACGTGCAAATTTTTTCCTTAGTTCAGCATTGGTCACCATCTTCCAAGTCACGTACAGCCTGGGCTCTGATACCAGTTGCAACAGGGGTAATTATTTTTCAGACACACCACTTCCTGACAGTCGCACTACATAGCACAACTCAGCCTCGCACACACGCCTAGCTGTCAAGGGACTTAGATTAATTTTTGGCACAACGAAACATAAAAGCACACACAATAATTACAGGAAATAATTTCCAACCTTTATTATCTCGCAGATATACAATGGACTCACTGAATTTGGAAGGCTTATAATGACTCAATGCTTTAGCCAAATTCTGACAACTAAAATTTAAACCTGCCAATCGGCAGTTACAGGGGGGGTGTCTGGCACATGCTAGCTTACAAGGAACCAGAAAACATTATCCAAGGCACAAGGGCGCCAAAAGGCAGTAACATTTTCAAATTTTAAAAATCAAACTGGCCAACTGACACCTGTGCACGCCCCTGCCAGCGCACATGCCAGGCCGGCGCACATGCCAGCACACATGCCAGACTTCAGCGCCCACAACTTCAACACTTGGAATATTTTTTAGTCTTCCTTGCCTTGCCCATGCCATGAAAATGCCCACAAGCTTGCCTTGCATCCGTCTAGCTTTTTTCCATGCCATCGCGTAGCCGAGTCATCCCACCGCTTGCACGCACACCCACTAGGTTCCATGCGCCTGTCCATCGCCCCTTGCTGATCAAGGCCGCCTTGCCAACACTCAAGTCTGCCTTGCCTTAGTTGAATGACATGCACAACATCCAACTACATGCATTGCTTCCGAAGACCACAAGTGCACGTGCCAAGGCAGTGCACAAGTCTTTGGCACGCCACTGCCGACGTCGGTCAAGTTCGAACTTGGGGGTATAACAGTAGGGGGACCTAAAGCAAGGAGTTTGTTAGGCACACAAATAAAAAAATTAGGTTATTGTGTTTTTTCTATGTTTGTGGTCTCTAATATTGTGATTACTAGAGAATGTGTCTCAATGTTACTGAATGTACATTAAATTGTCCATAAGGTGAACACTAATAATATTCGAGGCTCAAATGAGAAAAATAAAAACTACAAATGATGTAGAAAATTACGCCATCTCTATGCGAACAAATTGACTTCGATTGTAATGAGATTATGTATCCATGTAACTAGAGAGAAACAAAGGATCAGGCATGCAAAAGCATACATGAATGTACAAGTTATTGTATCAAATAGATAAGTCATGAAATTCACAATCAACCTGAACTTTGGTGTAAGTACTTACTTCGATCTCAAGGAAGGACAGAAGGAACCATGTATACATGTTTCAGGAATTAACATCTTAATTGCAAGTTAACTTATAATCTTTTATATATCTTAGCGCCATCTGATTATATATTTCAATGCATTAACAAAAAAAAAATCTAAGTCCACTAGAAAGTGTGACCTTAGAGTTCAACCCAATTGTGTGCATCTGATCGTAACAAGTTATGTTCATCTTAGTATTTTTCTTATCGTTTATCTTTTCTTAATCTAATTTTTATGTACTCTCCAAGGTTCTGGCTCCTAGTAAGCAACGGATGCAATTTGTTGATAATCGGCTTGATAAAACCTACTTAATCGGGATACAAAAATTTTTGCATTATGCTTTTTGAAAAACAGGAGAAGAATATGAAATACGATATCCATGTGTCAAATATTGTGATACAATTTTTGGAACTCGTAAGACAATTGAGACATATTTAAAAGTACATTGAATAATTCAAAATTATACGTTTTAGTATCACCACAGAGAACACTTAGTTGAGCCATTATCAGAATCAGAAGATGAATATGGTGATGAAGTAGAAAAATGTAAGAGTGAAGATGAAGTACAAGAACTCTTGGGAGGAGATTTTTATCCTAATCTTGATGGAAGAACTAAATACACTGGTTGTGATGACTTACTTGAGGAGGAACCAAATGTTGAAGCAAAAAATTTTTACAATCAATTGAATGATTTTAAGTAGCCATTGTACCAAAATTCAAAATCTTCAAAGCTTTTTTCTTTGATTAAATTGCTTCACATCAAAGATATAGGTCATTGGAGTAATGAGCCATTCACAATATTATTTAAAATGTTAAAAGAGGAGTTGTTGCCTAATGGAGCTAATTTGCCAAACTCATATTATGAAGCAAAGAAGATAATTTAAGATCTCTGGCTTTCTTATGACAAAATTGATGCTTGTACTAATGATTGCATGTTATATTGGAAAGAGAATTAGCTTACTCGATTTTTGCAAAGTTTGTGGTGCGTCCAAATGAAAATAGATACACATAGTGAAAAAATAAAGAATAAAAAGGTAGCATCAAAGGTTTTACATTATTTTCCCTTAAAGCCTAGGCTTTAGAGGTTGTTTATGTCTACAAAAACATCTACTCTAATAACATGGCATGAGGATAAAAGAGTTGATAATGCAATAATGAGGTACCTAGTTGATTCAATAGCATAAAAGTCATTTGATGAACTTCATCCTTTATTTCCGGTCGAGCCTTGTAATGTTTGACTTGTACTTGCTAGTGATGGATTTCAACCATTTAGAAATTCAAAAACCGCATATAGCATTTGGCCTGAGGTTCTTATTCCTTATAATTTACTACCTTGCTTGTGTATGAAATAAGAAAATTTTATTTTGTCAATGCTTAGTTCAGGTCCAAGTAGTCCAGAAGATGCAATTGATACATATCTTTAACCTTTAACAGAGGAACTGAAAGAGTTGTGCGAAATTGGTATTGAGACCTTTGATGCATTAGCTAAACTAAATTTTAAGTTGCATGCTTCCTTGTTATGGACCATCAATAGCTTTTCAGCATATAAAAATTTATCTGGATGGAGTACAAAAGGAAAATTGGCATGCCCATATTGCAATAAAGGCATTTTCTCAATTCGGTTGGCTAATAGTAAGAAGCAATGCTTTATGGGTCATTGTTGTTACCTTTCTCTTAGTCACAACTAGAGGAATGACAAAGAGTCATTTGATGGTATAAAAGATAAAAGGATCCCACCAAAAATGCGTCCTGGTATTGAGATTCTTAATCAAATGCAGGATCTTGAAGCTCTACAGTTATAAAGGATCCAATGAAAGATGTCACATGAAAATCGAAAAGATTGGAACAAAAAAAAGTATCTTCTCTGAACTTTCATATTGGATGCCTCTCTTATTGCGACATAATTTAGATGTTATGCATACTAAAAAAAAATTGATAATATTATGGGGACAATCATGAATGTCAAAGGAAAGACCAAGGATATGATTAACACTAGATTAGACTTGCAGGAAATGAACATTGGGCCGGAAATGCACCCCATCCAAAGAGGGGATAAAGTTGAAGTTCCAACTACATGCTACATATCGCTTCTCGAAGATAAACACAAATTCTGCCTTTTCTTAAAGAATTTAAAGATTCTTGATGGATTTTCATGTAATATTTCTCAGTGTGTGAACCTGAAAGATCATAAAATATCTGGATTGAAAAGTCATGATTGTCATGTTCTTTTGCAACATCTACTCCCTATTGCACTTTGTGGTATACTGTCCAATGAAGTGTGTGAACCACTTATTGAGTTATTTTTATTCTTTAGTGTGCTTGGATCAAAGGAGTTGAAGATTGATCATTTGAAACATATTGAAGCATAAATTCCTATTACAATTTGCAAGTTAGAAAAGGTCTTTTTTGATGTCATGATGCATTTGCTTACTCGTTTAATTAGTGAAGTTGTGATATCTAGACCTATTTATTATCGATGGATGTATCCTGTGGAACGATGATTATATTTTTTGAAATCTCTCATTGGCAATAGGGCATGTACAAAAGGTTCTATTTTATAGGACTACATAGCAAATGATTGTAATAGATAGAGGCGGTAGATATCTTCTTTCGTATTTTTCTAAGACTTTCACAATTTTCTTTGAGAATGGTTATTTCATATAAAAATTATTGCGAACAAATGAATGAATAAGGATGTTACACCCCGTAAATTCCCGGCATATAGATGGCCTAATTGCGTGTTGGTTAAGAGTATTTGAAAATCATACATGCTAGAAAAAGGCCCGGGGAAAGATCGGACCAGCACCAAGTCGGCGCGTCGCAAGGCAAAATGCGACTTATAAATCGCATTCCAGGAATGCAACTTATAAATCGCATTCCAAGAATGCGACTTATAAATCATTCCAGAAATGCGACTTATAAATCGCATTCTCTGAATGCGATTTACAGTGTCTATTATATACGCCCCTCCACTTCGGTTTTAAAGTTGCAATTCTTATAATTTCCAGCTAAAACAGAGAGAAAATCAGAGAGGAAGAGGAACGAAGGTTTTTTGATAATTTCCGTCTGATTACGCCGTCAAATGCGGTTTAAACTCAAATTAACCTCAGGTACCGAGGTATTTAGCAGCAGGGAGCATTCCTATGGATTTTGTTTCGCGAAATACGGCCGACGAATCGTCGTGCTACCGGGCTAAGATAAGTGGAATTGCTCCAAACTAGTGTCTATGTGCTCCTAACTGTGAAGTGAATACTTCTCCCTTCTGGACTTCTGAAAAATAGTAAGTTTTCGACCGTCTTTCGATAAGCCTAAGTTTAGGCTATAATTTTATCGAAAGTGATGTTGTTCTTCAGAATAAGGTTATATTTAGTACTAATTGACGTATATATGAATGCAGTTGGGAGAAATAGCTGGAGTACTGACTGAGCCTCGTCCGACAGTCGAGTAACTCGAGGTTAAGGTATGTAAAGCTAGTTCCTTCGGCAAGTTAGTAGCTTTAGCCTTGTATAGTACAATAAACTCCGTAGTAGAATTTCCGGAAGTTGAATTTTAGGTATTGTGCAAGTTCAGTAAATCTAGTTTGCGTTGTGATATCATATTCAGTCTGAAAGTTAGAAAAGCATGTGCCCAAGGGCAAGTTAGTAGTTCAGATTCAGTACAGCCTATTATGTGGATAGCAAGCATGTTGTAGAACAAAAAGGAACAGATTTGCGTAATAACAGTAGTAAAGAAAGATCTGATAGACAGACAGTTATGGCTACAGATTAGCCATTCAGACAAATAGTATCATGGCTACAGATTAGCCGTACAGTTAAACAGAGGTTGAAGAATCAGTATAATTACTAAGAATCAGTTCGGTATAGAAACAGATCAGAATAAGAAGTTAGATTCCAGATAGTCTTTTCAGTTATACATGCTTGCTATTTTTATGTGCTATTTGGTTGTTGAGACTTGTTGTGGCATGTGGGTGTCCCTTTTAGCATCCCACCGCCCCTGGGTTATAGCTGTGTCGATACCAGATTCAGATACCGCCACCAGCTGGGCGATGCCGTCCGCCTAGAGGACGATGATGGCCGACCACCATGATAATACGGTCCAGACCACCCTGCTTGCAGGGGTAGTTCAGTTTACTCTGCGCAGAGCCAGTCCACCCTATTTACAGGGGTAGAACACTCTGTGTGCGCCTGTGGCCGGGGGCAGTTTCAGATACAGATTTTTATAAAATCACCCTGTTGCGTGCTTGCACCCAGGGGTAGTTTTTATTACACACCCCGCGTGCACCTGCGCCCAGAGGCAGGAGTCTTCGGACTCAGACACAGTTTATTGTCAGAGGCCAAGGCCTGAGCTACGTACCCAAGGGGACCGGTAGAAGGAGCTCACAGCTATCAGATGAGTGGAGTGACTTATTTTTGGTTGGTTTAGTCCCGGGTAGGGGTAAATAGATTGTGTATTGGTTGGCACCTTCCGGCTTATGGGGATCGGTCAGGTATTGTGTGTATTTATATGTATACCTATATGTGTTATTAGATACTGATAGACAGCAGGACGGCACGGTATCAGGTACGCTCAGTTTAGTTATAGAATAATTAAACTCTCCCCCGTTATTCTCAGCTAGATAGACTCAGCTACTTCCTGTTTCTGTGTCATGTTACTGTTGTTATTCATTTCAATTGTGTATTTCAGTTGCTTTACATGCTCAGTACCTGTGGTACTGACGCCCGTGGGGCGCTGCATTACTTGCCTGCAGGTACTCATAGACGAGGAGGCGATCCCTCGTGATTCCAGTCAGCTATTGAGTATTCAGCTCCTGTCATCCGGAGCCTGAATTCCAGAGGTGTATTACATTTTCTTTTGTTGTACAGTACGGGTAGATCGGGGCCCTGTCCCGATCATTTCTATTGTTATTCCTAGAGGCTTGCAGTCTGTATATATTTCCTTGTGGTCAGTCGAGCCGGTCGTGTGAGGTCGTGCAGCTTGTTATAGTTATTTGTTATTTCTGTTCCTGTTGGCCGTGTGTGGCCATAACCAGTCAGTAGTGGTGACCTTGTCGGTCACGTAATTATTTAGCGTGCCATTGTTAAGTTACAGAGAACTAGACAGCATGGTGGCCTTGCCGGCCTGCATAGGTTCCCTTGACAGTAGTATGTTTCTGGTTAGCTGTTTTTCAGGTACAGGTGGCTATAGGCCTGTTGGCCGGAGGCTGTGTTTACAGCCGTTATATAACCCTTTGTTTCCAGGAATTTGAGTTAGAGTCAGCCAGGCACCAGATGTGCTTTGGCTCACCAGATAGCAGTCTAGGTCCTACTAGGGCACCAGGTGCCAGTCATTTCCCCAGGGCGGGGGGTGACAGAGGATGCGTTGGTTCGCCCACTGGGAAAATTATTGTGGGTGTCAATCACAGCCACTTGGGTCATGACAGATTGTGGCTAATTCAAATGATGATTTTTCATTTCCTCCACCTAATAAGTTATATAACTTCAACTATAGAAATGATAATAAGTTATGATCGTTTAACTTTTTATTTTAATTTTAGATAAGTATTATTTATGTGATAAGGCATAACCTAACACACAAGGATTTCTAGCACCATATTGTAAATCCAATTCTGGTTAGGAGTTTATCATCGAAGGTGTCCCATAAATAAGGAGGAAAAATTTAACCATGCTCATAAACAACTTAGAAATGTGATAGAACGTGTTTATATTTGGAGTTCTGAATGTAAGATTCTAACATTAGATAAAATGACACCATATTCTATTGATATTCAAACAGATGTTGTTATCACATATTTTGCGGTTAATAATTTTATTAGGAAGGAGTATATAATGATGATCTATTTGCTTGAAATGATATTTGACGAAGAAGGACAAGAAGAAGAAATATTGGGTGAAACAAATGGACCTAGCTGAAAAAGTTAAGATGCCAAATAATTAGCAATATGCGCGAGAAAATTGCGCTTAAGCTAATGCCAAAATAGATCAAATACTTTTGAATCTTATAATTTAGTTATTTAAATTATTTTTTTTATATGTTTGTATATTAGAATTTAATTTGACTGTCTTGCAAATGTTATTTGAACATTGTTACATTTGTGCATTTAAATTGAAATAATTTATTTTATTATTTGATTGGATAACTTTTTTTTTAGATTAATGTATGTTTCATTTAAAAATTTTATGATTACGTTTTCTTATGACAATAATTTTTTTTATTTATAGTTCAGATAGTTTAAATGTTGTATCAAACTTAAAATATTTATTTAAAATATTATAATTTTTCTCTAACATTTTATTGATATAACACCTAGTTATGATTTTATTTGAAATATATATTTATTATATTTATATATTAATAAATTACACATACTTAGATGTTTAAATACAAACAATCTTAATTATTTAGTACTTAGATTTGGGGATAATATTTTAATTATTCAGATATACATTTAGATTCAAACATCTTAATGTTAATGAAAACAAATGAGGTAAGTTACTCTTATTAGTTAAATACTTTTTTAGAAAATTAAATGTTATTAAAATATTTCTTTAATATAAATTTATGATTGAAAACAGCTTTTTATTTTAAATTTTTGAAGCAATACTTATTTTCAAATAATTTCTTTATAAAATTCCAATTTTTTATTTCATTTTATTTTTGACCAGCTTTTTTTAGCGATTAACTGAAAGGTTAATGGTGTTTCTTCAGTACTTTACAAGTGTTACAACTGATAAGATTTTACCATTGGATTTAATCGAGGGTCGTTTGGTTCGACGGATTAGGTGTGTTATTCTAGTTTAAATTTTTTGAATTAAATTTATTTTATGTTTGATTAAAGATATTAATTAAATTTAATATTATTATTTTGATAATTTATTTCATATAGAAATTGAAACAAATTATTAAGATTATGTTTCTAAATTTAATTCTGAAAAGGATAAGGTACAAGAATTCTCTGCATTATGGCGAAATTGTAAACACGTCTAAATTATGCAAGGGTTCTATTATTTTTTAAACTTAATTTTTTATATATTATTTACATTTTTAAATTACGCGAGAGTCTTACTATCCCCTTCGAACTTAATTTATCTGTATTATTTTAACCCTATAATTATTTTAGTCCAGTTTTTATTGTTGTCTAAGTGTGTTTGGTTCAGTTTTTACTACTGTTTTAATGTAGCTTGAGATGGATTTGTGGTTTAATTTTGGCTGCCGTTTTGGTGCAATTTTGATCCAGTTTTGATTCAACTACATGAACAAGAATAACTTGCAAGTTTTGTGCACCAAATAAATGAAGGAACTTTACAAGTGTGACAATTTCATAAGTGAAGGAAATCTATGCAAAATATGAAGAATAATTTTATTAATACCAAAACGAATGATGCAACTTTATACATATAAAAATCAGTACAAAGATGCATTTAACTATGCAATAATATCATCTTAATAAACATATTGGGTTAAACATAAAAAGTAATACAATTTTAACAATTCAGTCCAGGAAATAATAAGAGCCTCACATAATTAAAAAGTATGAATAATATAAAAAATATTAGAATCCTCACATCGTTTGAATATATAACTGATATTGTTGTTGTCCTGTGTTTAAATAATTAAAACAAAAAATAATCTTGCTAATATTCTAGACCACAGAATTCACTGTGTATCCTTAAGGAACTTAATTCCATTACTGTACTTGAGGTTTTTGATTACTTCCTTTCAGGATAAAACGGATATACCTATTAATGGTATAGCAGTGCCTCAAACACCAAAAATTTCATCGAACTTTAAGCACAGTAACAAATCATACAACAGACTCAATTTTATTTGTTCGAAAATATGCAGAATGTTCGAAAATTCTATATCATAAATAAAGGCAAAAGGCCTTTATTTATAGCCAAAGAATTGAAGTGAAATGGTGTAAAAACACCTATTTGGATTGTGTCTGTTTGGAATAACAACTGTTGGGAAGGAAATATTTTGGCCTAACTTGCGCAGCACCTATGTTTCATAGGTGAAGACCGGGGCACGTAGCTGCGAAATGTAGGTCCAAGCAATATCCTTTCAGAAATTTCTACTTCTGCGTGGACTTGCGGCCGCAGGTGCTATTCCAGATTGCATGAAAAGTCAACTTGGATTTTAAATAAGTTTGGTATAAAAAATATATCAATCAATCAGATTATTTGACCAAATCCAAAACCAAATTCAAATTCGAAGTCGAGCGACGATGACGGCGTGAGGAGATACTTTCTTCTCAACTCTTTATTAGTTAGAAGATATGCTTTTCAATATAAGCATCAACTTTTTCCTTTTTTCTACCAATGTGGGACAAAGTTTCTTTCACAAAGGAACTTTTTCAACTTTCTCTTCCCTCCAATTTCCAATTCACACCCAACAATTAACTCCAATAATCCTCCACATGAATGGGGAATGGCTATATAAAAAATGTAATGCATGAAAAAAATTATGTGATTCATAAGTAAGAATTAATTGCATCTGGATAAGTAGATTTTCCTTTGAACCTTCTGTAGTGAACATAGATCAGATATACTTGGTTAATTGGTAGATTTGATAATCTTTAAACCGTCGAGCTTTGATGTATACCTAGACAACATAAGTCACACAATTAATCTTTTAACTGTCTTAGGTTCTCATTTTTTATTTATTTCAGCCATAAACACTGTTTGATTTTATAAGTGCATAGAGAAAGGAGAATTGGCTTAGACTTCATACTTACATAGGTGATTCCTAAATGTGTTAGCCCGTAGATACACCATTTGTTCTTAGCAAGAGCAAGACTCACATCAATTGATGTCTTTGCAATTTTGAAATCCAAATACTTAAATTTTTCAAGTATTGTTTGGATATAATGAGATTGACACAATGCTAGACCTTGAGGAGTTTTGCAGATCTTAATACCCAATATCAAATCAGCAACTCCTGAATCTTTCATCTCAAATTTACTAGCAAGCATACGCTTGATAGCATTTATGTTAGCAATGTCGTTACTCATTATCAACATGTCATCCACATATAAAAAAGCAATGACAACTTGAATTTGAGTGTTTTTAATATAAACACATTTGTCACACTCATTAATCTTGAAACCATTTGACAATATTATGTGGTCAAATTTTGCATGCCATTGTTTGGACACTTGTTTTAGTCCATACAGAAACTTTACAAGTCGACACACCTTCTTTTCATTTCCAGGAACTACAAACATTTTAGGTTGTCCCATGTAAATTTCTTCCTTTAAATATCCATTTAAGAAGGGTATTTTCATATCCATTTTATGGATTTCAAGACCGTATACGGCAGCTAAAGTTATTAACACCCGAATGGATGTAATTCTAATTACCAACGAATATGTATCAAAGTAATCAAGACCTTCTTTTTGTCTAAACCCTTTGACTACAAGTATTGCTTTTTATTTATCAATAGTGTCGTCATCTTTAACTTTCCTTTTGAAAATTCATTTGCAGCCTTATGGTTTGTTCCCTGGAGGAAGGTCAACCAATTCCCATGTATGATTATTCATCATGGATTCAATTTCACTATTAATTGCCTCTTTTCAATATTGAGCTTCCAACGAAGTCATAACTTCTTGAAAAGCTCGAGACTCATTTTCCAACAAAAATATTAGAAAATCTGGTCCAAAGGAATTAAAAGTCCTTTGGCGTTTACTATGTGTTGGATTCTCCTCATTAGGAATAATTTCCTTTATCTCTTTCTGAGGTCATTTAGATTCTTCACTAGACGACTCACATTTCTATTTATATAGCTATATATGTTCAAGAAATTCAGTATTGTTTGTTTTCATTATTGAGTAAACATGAATGTCAGGATTTTATGATTTGGAACCAGAAATCGATATGCTTTACTTTTGTAGCTTATCCTATGAAAACACAATTAACAATTTTAGGTCCTATCTTAACCCTTTTGGGTTTAGGAACTTGTACCTTATCCAAACACCCCCGTACTTTCATATTTTCAAGATTATGATTTCTTTCTTTTCATTTTTTATATAGAATGAATTGTGTTTTGCTATTGGGTACTTGATTGAATATACTGCTAGCGGTAAGAATAGCTTCCCCCCACAAGTTCTGGGGTAAATTAGAATTTATAAACAAGGCATTCATCATCTCTTTTAATGTCATATTTTTCCTTTCCACAATTTTGTTAAATTGTGGCGAGTATAGGACAGTTGTTTGATAAATAATGCATATTTCAAACATATTTCTTTAAAAGGAAATTTATATTCGCCGCCCCTATCACTCCTTATCATTTGATATTTTTGTTAAGTTGTGTTTCAACTTCACTTTTATATTGCTTAAATACTTCAGTTGCTTCGTCTTTATTTTTGAGTAAATAAACATAGCAGTACTGCGTACTATCGTCAATAAAAGTTATGAAATACTTATTTCTACCACGAGATAGCATTCACTTTATGTTATAAATATCTGTGTGAATTAAGTCTAAGGGACTTGAATTCCTTTCAATCGATTTATAAAGATATTTAACATACTTAGACTCAACACAGATTTGACATTTTGATTGATTACATTTAAACTTTGGGAATAATTCTAAATTGATCATTTTACGCAATGCTTTATAATTGACATGTCCCAAATGTGAATGCCATAAATTATTTGACTCAAACAAGTAAGAAGAAGTCGAAATTTTATTGCGTCGAACAACAATTACATTCAGTTTGAAAAGGCTCTTAGTTAGGTAACATTTTCCTACATACACATCATTCTTACTTATTACACTTTAGTATGAAATAAGAGCACACTTAAATCTATTCTTGATAAGAAGTCCAGCAGAAACTAAGTTCTTCCTCATTTTCGAAACATGACATACACTATTGGGGTCACCACCTTGCCGGATGTTATTTTTAGAAATATTTTTCCATAGCCTTCAATCTTTGTTGTCGCAGAGTTTTCCATATACATGGTCTTGTTGGGTCTAGCAACGGCATAGGAAGCAAATGCTTCTCTAATAGAACAGCCATGTCGAATAGTTCTAGAGTCAAGCCACGACTCGGTTGGGCTTCTCACTATGTTGCATTCAGTCACCACCGAAAAAAACTCATCAATCTCTATAATTTTTTCAGCCATATTAGTTTGACCCTTTTTCTTCTCTTTCTTTGGAGCATGACATTCAGCAGCCTTGTGCACAATCTTTTCATAGTTGTGTCAATTTCCTTTGAATTTCTTCTTGCTAGGATAATTCTTTGGTCCGGCAAGCTTCTTCCTCTTTTTCGGATTAGCTGGAGCAGTCTCAACAATATTTGCCCCCATAATTGTTGAGTTTTCCCGTACCTTTCTTTTAGCAACTTTATTATCTTTTTCGATTCTCAATTGAACGATTAGATCTTCAAGCTTCATCTCATTGCGCTTATATTTAAATAATTCGTAAAGTCCCTCCATAAAGGAGGTATCTTTTCAATCATGGCTGCAACTTGAAAAGCTTCATTGATGATCAAACCTTCAATGAAAAACTCATAAAACCATAGTTAAATACTTTTGATAAAAGCATTAATACGAATTATACATTAAGCAAGAAGATCGTGAATTATCACTTGTAGCTCTTGGACTTGTCTGATAATAGGCTTGTTGTCTATCGTCTTGTAGTCCAGAAATTTGGTTGTAACAAATTTCTTTAATTCGACATCCTCTGTTTTGTACTTCTTCTCTAGCGCATCCTAGAGTTCTCTAGAAGTCTGCGTATTACTGTATACGTTATACAGATCATCCTTCAATCTTCTTAGGATATAGTTCTTGCAAAAAAAATTGAGTTCTTCCAAGCCTCAGTAATTAAGAATTGTTCATTTTCGGAAGTTGATTCCGGCAAAATCGGAATATCCTCCTTAATAAACTTTTGCAGAGTCAACGTGGTCAGGTAGAAGAACATTTTCTGCTGCCAGCATTTGAAGTAAATACCAACAAAATCTTAGGGCTTTTCTGCCTTAGACGATACTGGCACAACACGGGTGGAGGAGACTATATTATTTGTAGAGGCAACCATGGTGTCAGTTGTTCCTGTCATATCTGTTAATCAATAACAGCAAAAGTTAGCAGTCGATGAAGATTCTATTTCTTCAAATCAAAAAACTTAGACAGAAATAAACTGAATAATTTGTGAAAATTTTATATCTTCAAACCGAATTACCAACCAGAGTAGAAAATTCAAAAATTTTAATCTCCAATAGTGGCGTAGAAGATTAGAAAAGTTTTAGTCTCCAAAATCAAAAATTAGATGAACACAGAAAATTATAAACAAAAGTAAATTTGTTAAGTTTTATTGTCCTGTGTTCAAATAATTAAAACAAAAAATAATCTTGTTAATATTCGAGACTACAGAATTCACTGTGTCCTTAAGAAATTTAATCATCTTACTATACTCGAGGTTTTAGATTACTTCCTCTTAGGATACAACGAATATACCTGTTAATGGTGTAGTAGTGCCTCAAACACCCAAAACATCATCGACTCTAAGAACAGTAACAAATCACACAACATACTTAATTTTATTTGTTTGAAAATATGTAATATGTTTGAAAATTCTATATCAGAAATAAAGGCAAAAGACCTTTATTTATAGACAAAGAATTAAAGTGAAATGGTGTGATAACACCTGCTCAGATGGTGTTTGTTTGGAATGACAACCGTTGTAAATGAAATATTTCAGTCTGACTTGCGCTACACCTGCGTTTCATTGGTGAGGACCGGCGACACATAGGTCCAAACAGAATCCTTCTAGGAATTTCTGCTTATGTACTGGCACCTGCATTTTGCAGGTAAGGATCCACGAAATGCAGCTGTGAAACGCAGGTCCAAGTAGAATCCTTTCAGGAATTTCTACTTTTGTGTGGCACCTACATTTTGCAGGTGAGGACTTGCAGCCGCAGATGCTACGCTAGATTGCGCGAAAAATCAACTCAGATTTTATATAAATTTGTTCTAAAAAATATATCAATCATTCAGATAATTTGACCAAATCCAAATGCAAATCCAAATTTGAAGCTGAAGCTGAGTCGAGCGACGATAACAGTGCAAGGAGAGACTTTCTTCTTAACTCTTTATTAGCTAAAAGATATTCTTTTAAATATAAGAATCAAATTTTCCTTTTTCCCTACCAATGTGGGACAAAGTTCCTTTTACAAATGAACTTAAAGGAACTTTTTTAACTTCTCTTCCCTTCAATTTATTTTCCTTCATTTTTCAATTCACGCTCAATAATTAACTCCAATAATTTCCCACATAAATGGGGAATGGCATATGAAAAAAAATTGTGATTCATAAGTAAGAATTAATTGCATCCAGATAAGTAGGTTTCCCTTTGAACTTTTCTTAGTAAACATATATCGGATATACTCGATCAATCAGTAGATTTGATATCTTTGAATCGTCAAGCTTTGATGTATACCTAAATAACATAAGTCACACAATTAATCCTTTAACCGTCTTAGGTTCTCATTGTTTTATTCATTTCAAAATAAGCACTGCCTGGTTTCATAAGTGCGTAGAAAATTAGCCTTATAGGATTCTCCTTGAAATGGCTTACACTTCGCACTTACATAGGTGATTCCTAGACGTGTTATCCCATAGATATACCATTTGACATACCTCGTTTCAAACTTAGAAATCATTAAAAAATCTTAAATCTTTATCCTTCTGAACATTGTCTCATCACGAGAATGGATTAAAGGTTATTTTGACAATTGTTGAACCGTCATCAGTGACTTTGTTTGATCTCCTTGAACCTAGATCTTGGAATCTCTAGTCTTCTAGGTAGAGTTACCGCCACGATGACTTATCCTTGGTCATAGTCCCATTCTCTTCGATGATCTTTCAAATGCCTCTCTAGTTAGGACTTTTGTAAGTGGATCCGACATATTATCTCTTGACTTTATATAGTCAATTGTGATAATTCCATTAGAGAGTAGTTTTCTAACGGTGTCATTTCTTCACCGTATGTGACGAGACCTTCGATTATACATTGCACTCCCAGCCCTTCCGAATGTCGCTTGGATATCACAATGTATACATATTGGAGCCAATGGTTTGGGCCAGAATTATAATGACCCGTCTGATTGTTATAGCACCTCGACGATATAAACATGAAAGACTTTAAAAAAATTTGAAGAACTGACTTATGTTCTCGAATTGAGGGACAATGGGCCAGAAAAAATTATAATGGGTGAGTCAAAATCAGGTGAACCCAACCACAGGATAGCCGTAGCGGGCCAAATTTTTACATTAGCGAAACTACTGCAACGGGTAACGTGGACGAGAATACGACAAATCTTGTCCCAATTAGGATTTAAAACCCTATTCTCCTAAAGGAGCTGAATAAAAATGCCCAAAAAAAGGAATCTTGGGGACAAGGAGCAACTATGAGGCTAGAGAAGGCAAACTTCACCCTCCATAGCTCGGATTCTTCGTAGGAACTCAGAACTGGAGGCAGGCATGCAACTGAAATCATCTCGATGATAGCTTAGCGCCAAGGTAGGCTATAACTTACTCACTTCATGTTAGAACTGATTAGCAAAATATATATGTGCATATACTTAATGTGCTATTGATGGGTAAGAAAAAAATTGAGTAAATTTATCATTAAAAAGCTATAATCATTAAGTATCTAGGGCCAGAGGAAATAGGGGAGGGGTGGTGATATCCCCCATGATATGGAGCCCGTAGGTTATGGTTGAAATATGAATAGACTATAAATAATGGAGTATATGGGAGTGGGTTAATTTTATACGTAATGGTCTTCGAACATTGCTTGTTGATGTATGTGTGTGTGTATATATATATATATATATATATATATATATAGTTCTTCTTTTCTGAATGATAATATTGAACGGTCAGTCATAAATCCTTACTTATATAATTCGGAGATTGAATATTGAGGGGTGGGCTATAATTATTGCATGGTTTGAATCATGTCCCTTGAGTTGTGGGGGAAAGCAAGCTATGGGACTAGTAAGTTTTCTTTGTTATGTTGTGTCCTATGCTTGTTTGGTTTGTATCAATTCAATTGTTCTTGATTGAGGAAGGAGGTAGGGTGACTACAAAGATGAATCAATATAGTTTATGCATAATGGATGAAAGATTGCAACGAAATAATTTGTGGGAAATCTGGGAGGAAGAACGGATCGAAGTACTGCCTGAATAGTACCACTGTAGCGGTCCAGGAATCGTTGCAGCGAGACTGCCATGGCGGCAGTGATGCCACTGTAATGGAGCCCAATCTGGGGAGCAGGCCAGTTTTGTACCTCATCATGGAACTTCTGATATAAATGATGTAATAATTAACTGGTTATAAAATAGCCTCGAGCTAGGGTTGTGCTATATTTGGTGTTGTGTAACTCTTGTTCTGTTTGATTTATTGTTATTTGGACAGTGACATGTGGCTCTTGAATTGATAAGTAAAGTCTGTGATACGCGAGTGAGTAATTGAAGTGACATGTAATATGGAAATTTGAATCATCGACATGTTGAGAATGAGATGCATGGGGCTGAGATGAGAACTTGGATAAGCAAATTATATTATCAAGACGTGAGACAGGGCTTGGATATGAGTGGCTCATGCTCTAGGTGAGCATCCGCGCGAGCGGTATGAGTGGATACATTGACAGGTATGACTAAGTGATTATACGGCTAGGTGTACAGACAAGAGTACACAAACATGTATGATAAAGGTCTCATACAGTTGGGTGTACAGTACATGGATTTTAAGGGTCCCCTGCATGTCATGACTAGAAGCGCATATATAAGACCCTCCGGTATGTGTGTATAGTGATGTGATAGAGGTGTATTGTCATGATCCGAGTCTATAATCTGGACGAAACACGATACTTGGTACCACAAGTGACCCCAAGCTAACTCATGGTCTATCATTACACTGGTAAACTGAGTAAACATAACCGAAACTTTACCCCTACGGCACAGTGAGCTGAGCGACGCGCCTCCCATCCACCTTTCTCTTTATATACATATATATATATATATATATATATATAAGTTGGGTAAGTTGGATTCATTTATTAATTTCCCAATTGAGTAGCTTGGCTTGGGTGACATAGCTCACGAGGTTTTCATCAAATTGAAGCAAAATTATGCCGTCAAATCACCTCCAAATGTAAATTCTTTTAAGGTAATGATTTCTAGGCCTACGAAGAATGTATTTATGGAGTTATTTCTTCAAAATTATCCCGGTTCGATGGAGTCCTGCCGAGTAGAATTAATAAAAATCACTTATAATCAAGTCCTGAGAGTCTACAAGTGATAAGTAAGTATTTCTATCTTCTAAACTCTCAGAAATTCATGAGTTTTTGGTTGATATGGGTTGACAACATATGGTGTTCATTGTGAATATTGTTGAATGTTGCTAGCTGTTTTCTTGGATTAGGAATAGAATTACTACCATGACATAAAGGCAATGAGTTGGAGGAATTGCTGGTTCTAGGCTAGAATCGGATTGGACAAGCAGAAAATGGAAATTGAGGTATGTTAAGTTCTAACCTCTTCAGCAAGTTATTCTTGTCATATAATTAATACCATTATAAGTAAATTGAACATATGTATGTTGTGATTAACTGTTGCAACTAGGTAATGATTATATATGTCGTGGTTAGCTGCTACTAGTAGATAACGATTATATATATTGTGGTTAGCTGATACTAGTGGATAATGGCTATATATGTTGTGGTTAGCTGCTACAAGATGAATTAAGATTGCCTCGTAGTATCCCTCGACGGAAAAGAGTTTATTAAGTGTGATTAACACTAGGATCGTCGTTGAGATTTCCTTACTCACCTGTTTACCATTTAGAGGGTTCTGATATCTTGCTGTCGTACCAAGGCCTTAGAAGCTTGTAGATAGTTGTTGGGCCTGAATTAGTGAAGTTGGACAACATAGGGCGTAGCTGGGCAATATAACTTTTTGGTTAATGCCTATATAGATAATAAAGCTTGCTTGTAGGCCATTGGTATACCTTGATGCCACCAGGGCCAGAATCTTGATAGGATGGTCTTACATTCGAGCCGATGGCACAGGAGTTTCCTAATGAACTGAGTGATAGCCTGCCATATAATTGGCCACTGTAAGTGATCGTTAGCTTCAGTCGACCTACTGTTGGTTGTATAGGTCACTCAGGAAACCACCCCAGTTGTTAGGAATCTGATAGACTAAGTAACATCTTAAGGGGAAAACTTGTCAGGGATTAGAGGTGGGGCCAACGCCCCGGGCTACTCTTGCAGACGCCTGCATTCATGTTGTCGCGTAGGGCTAGATCCAGATATACATTGCCTACGGGGCTATGAATTGCTTGAGGGAGCTATATGTTGTTTGGACATACCAAGTCAACTTATAAAGGACTAGAACCATAGTATCATAGTATTACCTTCAGGCTAATAATTATCGTAAGCCACCTGTGGGGAGTTAGGGCTGACTACTTAGGAGCATGTCTATTTAATAGCAGCCCAATAGTCGTTCTAAGCGAAGGAACTAAATAGTTGGTCTCCTGTGACCTTGTTGTTCACTTATGAGCTATCATCATCCTAGGATGACCCATAAAGTATCGCTTAGGTCACCTCAGACCTCGCCCTAGTCTGTCTAAACTGACAGAGGCTGTAATCGCTGCCAGGACCCATTAGTCAGGAGTAGGCACATGGGGTGCACCTGTTGGCAGCTATATAGACTGTTTAGGGGCGAGAAGCAGTTGTGTTAATCCTAAAGAGCTAGATACGCCTAGTGAGTAACTATATTGAGGCTATAGCATCGTACTCCAGTAGGGATTGACCCACCTTAGTTGGTCTCCTATCAAACGACCTCAGGATTGTTAACTGTATCATTGCTTACGGGGCTACAGAGTAATTATAGGAGCTATGTAATGTCCAGAAGGACTATATTTAGGCCTACAAGGATGTATGAAAGTCCATTTGCATATAGCTTTTATTTATCCTATATCGGCATTACTGACCCTCAGTGGGGCCTTGCGATCCTAGGGGTCCAATTACACACGCCGAGAGGGCTTAGATACAGTTACAGGAGCCCATGGGCTCAGTTGCAGTCCTAGAGGCCAGATATGTTTGGTTATAGTTACTTGTGACACCATAGTGACCTGGTTAGGGTTGTATAGATTGTACTGTACTTGGCAGGGTTTATGAGGCCCTAGGTAGGTTATCTCTGTGATGATTATATCTTCCAGGCTTATGGGGGGCAGGTTGGGTTCTTGTTTGAATATTTGCTTGCTAGGTATAGCTTATGAATATATAATAAGCTTACATTCTTATTTGTATAGTTGTCTACTAGATGCAGGCTATGGTTATAAAAACATACATGTTAACTTCTACTCCTTTTCGCTGATTACTTTTAGTTCTTTATCAGCTTCTATTTAGTTATTATTATTGCCTTACATACTCGGTATATATTTACTGACGCCCACACATGGGGTGCTGCATACTTGTCTGCAGGTTTAGACAGACAGGTTTCAGGACCTCTTTTAGCAACTATTTAGAGTCAGCAGATTGGTCAGCTCCTTTTATTCGGAGTTGCCGGTAGTAAAGGTTTGCTTGTCCTTTATTATATAAATTTTATATAGGCCGGGGCCTTGTCCCGACCACTATGTTTCACTCTTAGAGGCTTGCAGACCACAGTCTTAAGTTCCTAACTAGTTGTGCATTGTTGGCTGTGTGGGGCCTATATATGCTATACTTTGCGTATTGGCCATGTAGGGCTTAGTTAGCTATTAGTTTGCAGCCTTGTAGGCTATAATTCATATATGACTATCTGTTTTCTTTCTGTTATGACTTAGATAACATGATGGTCTTGTCGGCCCGCATAGAATCCTTTTATTATTGTGACTACTGGGTTAGTTGTTTCTTTATAGGTTTGCTGTGTGGCCTTGTCGGCCCGAGGCTGTGTTTACAGTCGAGATATAGCTGTTTGTTTTTTTGATTCTGTATTTTTGGTAGGCACAAGAGGTGTTTATGCCCATCTAGGTCAGCCCAGGTCCCAGTGTGACATTAGGTATCAGTTACGCCTCCCAAGATGGGGCATGACAAACTTGGTATCATAGTAACGCTGTATCCTAAGGAGTCTGCAAGCGGTGTCTAGTAGAGTCTTGTTTATAAATGTGTTGTGCACCACATTTTATAAGGAGAAGGCTATGAGGCATGATAGTATAGTTATCCCTCCTTCTTCTCAGATCGTGCTATAGAGACGAGTTGTATAGGGTTGAGTCCATAAGCTTTCATTGTTATGTCTGTCTAGAATAATGTTTGATATGAGATAGACTATAGCCAGTTGTGAGTCAAATAAAACTGCAAGAGAGTGTACCAGCAAGGTGCTACAATTGGGGGATGGCCCATCTTGAGGGCGAAGGAAAGACCTTCTTTTTAATCTCCCCAGCATCCTCCTGGAGCACCAGGAACTTCATAAGGTAGCAAACGTGCCAGCAACGTTCCCAGCTCTTCCTATATTCTCAAATTAGGATGTCAGGAGTATAGTATATATGATGTCTTTCCTAGTAACTACTCAGTATTAGATAGGGGTAGCAGTTAGTATTAGATTACCTGAAAGGCACGAGGGATTTTAAAATTATGAGACTCTCATCTCTAACCCTTTAGTGTTTGTTGAGTTTAACACTTCAGCCCTACTATAGTATGATATGGTTAATTCCTACCTCGAAGCCTTTCTCAATACAGCAGAGAGCGTAAGTATTGGTGCTATGTTGCCAAGAGTAAATAGTAAAGAAGGGCTAGACCTGTTAACTCCTAGGGGGGTGTTAGAAAAAGTGGTTAAAAACCCTAGTACTTAACTAAGCCACCTAGACCTTCACTACAGTAAATACTAGGATGACAGATAATATTGCTAGGAGCAGCCGAGTACATATGAGAGTCCATAAGCAGTAGGCTCCTAGTAATAGTAAAGCTCATGTCAGAAATAGGCTAATCCCAATGAAATGTGTTAATAGCGGTAGGGAATACCTAGAGAATAAAGCTTTTTTATGTTGGGGGCAAAAAGATTCTATGATGGGAACTGGCCCGAGTGTGGGTCAGAACGACATAAATTAATAGACCTAGATAGTAGTACCCTTGCCATTACGGTGCATGGGGCATGAACCCCAGATTTTAGCCTATAGAAGTAAGGGCAATACATGAACGCCGAGCTCTGGGGGAGAACGGAGGAGAATAGAATCACTTTAGGTGGTAGCGGGTTGATAGAATATGGAATCGCCACTGAATATCAAGAAATAAGCATAAGGCTAACATTTAAAGGATAATTAGAATTGTGACCTAGAATACTGCAAAATCACCTCTAGTTGTAGAGGTAAAGGAGTGATGGTACGAAGACCCTAGCTTAGTACAACCTAGAGACGGGGCCCAGCAGAAGGAATCACCGGCCTTCGAAATAGTAGAGGGCGGAGTCTTGAGACCTAGAGGTCGATTCTGCATTCCAAACATGGCAGAGCTTTATTGGTAGGCTATAGCAAAGGCTCCCAGATTCCATGAAAACGCATCAGGTTATAAAAAACACAAAGATTTAGTGGGAGAACGAGAAGAAGAAAGGCATTTTTGAGCTATAGTACGGTACTCCAATTGCCATCAAGTAAAGAATGGACATCAGGACCGTGACGGGCTAACTCAGGAGATAGTCGTGCCTGCGTGAAAGCAAGTAGTTAAAATATGAATTTAGTTATAGAGTTACCTCATACCAGCTGTAAATTTGACCCTACTCGAGTCATTGTCAAAAGGCTAATGAGGTCAACTTATTTCTTATCGGTCAGAATTACGTTTCAACTAAAGATTACGCTGAGTTAAATACTAAAAAGATAGTCCGGCTACATGATATCCTAGTGTCTAACAAATTCTGACAGAGAGGCACAACTTACAACTAGGTTTTGGAAAGGATGTCAGAATGGATAGGGGTGTAGATTAACTTGAGTACAGCTGTATGTCCCTAGACCGATGGCCGAGTTGAGCGCACATTTCGAACGTTCGAAAATATGTACGGACGTGAATACTAGACTTCAATGAAGTCGAGATAACTATCTACCTCTTGTGGAGTCATATATAATAGCAATCACCACTTTACAGTCAAGATGAAGCTTTATGAGGCTATATACGGATAGAAATGCAGGTCCCCCACAGGATGATTCGAAGTGAGTGAATCAAAGTTAATGGGACCTGGCAAGATACACCAATCAGAAGAGGGATTGAGCTTATCAGAGAGCATTTACTGACAGCCCAGGGTCATCGAAAGTCATATTCCAATGTACAGTGTAGACACTTGGAGATTGAGGCAACAACTAGGTATTCTTGAAAATTTCGCTAATGAAAAGTGTTATGAAATTCGACAAGGAGGATAAGCCCAGCCCTAGATTCATTGGGCCATACCGAACCCTTAGGAAGATCGGCCAAGTGGCCTATAAGTTAAAGTTGCCTTCGAGGCTAGGAACTGTTCATCAATATTACGTAAGCGCATAGGAGACCTTTTCTCAGGTTGACTCGGTCAAGGATGCTCAGGTTACAAGAGAGTTGTCCCACATGGAGATTCCAATAGTTACACTGGATCATCAGGTCTGTAGGGGCTATCTTGAGGACTAAATATGTAGCTTATTAGAGTCATATGGAGGAATAGAAATATAGAAGAGATGAATTGAAAAGCTAAGGATGACGTGAAGTCTGGATATCCTCAGTTGTTCCAGGCTCTACGAAGAAAGTGTACAAACTCAGACAATTTCAGTTAAGGCAAGATAGTTTCAGATGTTATATAGTTGACTTTGTTGCTATTGTTATCAGTTGCTTACATATATATGGTGGAAATATGTTATTCAGTTGCAAGTAGCGTCCTGTGAGACGCCTGTGTTGGACTTTTCTGCGTTTCAAATTTTTGGATAGTCCATATTACAAATGAGATTTTGCCCAAATATTCAGGCAAAAGCATAGGATAGAACCTTTTAAGATTGAAGTACATTTGAGGAAGAATGTACCTAAGGAGGGGATGATGTTACGCCTCGTAAGTTGTTAGTGACTAGCGTACGAGTGTGTGTGCTTGTGCTAAGTGGTAAGAGCATGGCACGTGCGAAAGAAGTCTCAGAAGTAGGATGCATGAGTACATTATCGAGTGGGTCGGCAGGGCTGGGCGAGGCCGATCCGCGAGGGCCTGCGCTACGCGGCAACCCTGCTGCGCAATGGCCCGCGTGACGCAACAGCCCTGCGGCATAGTGAGCTGCGCGACGCACCTCCCTTCCACTGCCCTATATATATATATATAGGGCAGTGGAAGGGAGGTGCATCGCGCAGCTCACTATATATATATATATATATATAAAAAAGTTGGGTAAGTTGGATTCATTTATTAATTTCCCAATTGAGCATCTCGGCTTGGGTGACATAGATCACAAGGTTTTCATCAAATTGAAGCAAAATTACTCCGTCAAATCACCTCCAAACGTCAATTCTTCTCAGGTAATGATTCCTAGGCCTACAAAGAATGTATCTACGAAGTTATTTCTTCAAAATTGGCCCGGTTCGACGGAGTCTCGCTGAGTATAAGTTATAGAAATCACTTCTAATCAAGTCATAAGCATCTACAAGTGATAAGTAACTATTTCTACCTTATAAACTCTCAAAAATTCATGAGTTTTCAGTTGAATTTGGGTTGACTACATATGGTGGTCGTTGTGAATATTGTTGAATGTTGCTAGCTGTTTTCTTGGATTAGGAACAAAATTACTACCACGACATAAAGGCTATGAGTTGGAGGAATTGCTGGTTCTAGGTTGGAATAGGATTCGACAAGCAGAAAATGGAAATTAAGGTATGCTAAGGCTAACCTCTTCGGCAAGTTATTCTCGTCGTATAATTGATATGGCCTATACCGTTGTAAGTAAATTGAACGTATGTATGTTATGATTAGCTGCTGCAAATAGATAATGATTATATATGTTGTGGTTAGCCGCTACCAGTAGATAACAATTATATATGTTGTGGTTATCTACTGCAAGATGAATTAAGATTACCTAATAGTATCCCTCGATGGGAAAGAGTTTATTGAGTGTGATTAATGCTAGGAGCGTCGTTAAGATTTTCATGCTCACCTATTTACCTTTTAGAGGGATTATGATATCTTGATGTCATACCAAGACCTTAGAAGCTTGTAGTTAGTTGTTGGGCCTGACTTGGTGAAGTTGGACAGTATAGGACGCAACTGGGCAATATAACTTTCTGGTTGATGCCTATATAGACAGTAAAGCTCACTCGTAGGCTGTTGGCGTACCTTGACGCCTCCAGGGCCAGAATCTTGATAGGATGATATTAACTTCGAGTTGTTGGCACCAGAATTGCCTAATAAACTAAGTGATAGTCTGCCATATGATTGTCCACTATCAGTGTCCATTAGGTTAGTCGACCTACTGGTGGTTGTATAGGTCACTCAGGCAAATACCCAGTTGTTAGGAATTTTATAGACTAAGTAACGTCTTAAGGGGGAAAACTTGTCAGGAATTAGATGTGGGGCCAACACCCTAGGCTACTCTTGCAGACGCCTACGTTCATATTGCCGCGAAGGGCTAGATCCAGATATACATTTCCTATGGGGCTATGAATTTCTCGAGGGAGCTACATGTTGTCTGGACAGACCAAGTCAATGTCTAAAAGACTAGAACCATAGTATCATAATATTACCTTCAGGCTAATAATTATAGTAAGCCACCTATGGGGAGTTAGGGCTGACTGCTTAGGAGTATGTCGGATTAGTAGCAACCCTACAATCGTTCTAAGCGGAGGAACTAAATAATTGGTCGCCTACGACCTTGTCGTTCACGTAAGAGCTATCATCGTCCTAGGATAACCTTCAAAGTATCTCTTAGGTCACCCTGTACCTCACCCTAGTCTGTCTAAACTGACAGAGGCTATAATTGCTGCCAGGAACCATTGGTCAGGTGTAGGCACATGGAGTGCGCCTATTGGCAGCTATATAGACTGTTTAGGGGTGAGTAGCGGTCGTATTAATCCTAAAGATCTTGATACGCCTAGTGAGTGACTATATTGAGGCTATAGCATCGTACTCCTGTAGGAATTTACCCACCTTAGTTGGTCTCCCGTCAAACGACCTCAGGATTGTTAACTGTATCATTGCCTACGGGGCTACAGAGCGCTCAGAGAAGCTATGTGATGTCTGAAAGAACTATATTCAGGCCTACAAGGTCATATCAAAGTCCATTCACATATGACTTTTTTTATGCCGTAACGGCGTTACTGACCCTCAGTGGGGCCTTGCGAGCCTAGGGTGCAGTTACAGAAGCCGAGAGGATTTAGATACAGTTACTGGAGCCCATGGGCTCAGTTGTATTCCTAGAGGCCGGATAGGTTTGGTTATAGTTACTTGTGACACCATAATGACCTGGTTAGGGGTATATAGATTGTACTGTACTTGCCAAGGTTTATGGGGGCACAGGTAGGTTATCTCTATGATTGTACCTTCAAGGCTTATGGGAGCTAGGTTGGGTTCTTGTTTGTATACTTGCTTGCTAAATATAGCTTATGAATATATAATCATACAACGTACGTTCTTATTTGTATAGTTGTCTACTAGATGTAAGCTATGGTTATAAAAGCATACAAATTAACTTCTGCTCCTTTTCGCTGATTACTTTTAGTTCTTTATCAGCTTCTATTCAGTTATTATTATTGCTTTATATATTTGGTACATATTGTACGGATTGGGCGCTGCATACTTGCTCGCAGGTTTCAAGACCTCCTTTAGCGGCTATTCAGAGTCAGCAGATTGGTCAGCTCATTTCATTCAGACTTTCCAGGTAGTAAAGGTTTGCTTGTCCCTTATTATATAGATTTTGGGTAGGACCGGGCCCTGTCCCGACCAATATGTTTCACTCTTAGAGGCTTGCAGACCACAGTCTTTAGTTCTTAGTTAGTTGTGAGTTGTTGGCCGTGTGGAGCCTATATATGTTATGTTTTGTGTGTTGGTCATGTGGGGTCTAGTTTAGCTATTAGTTAGCAGCCTTGTCGGCTATTGTTCATATATGACTATCTGTTTTCCTTCTGTTATGACTTAGACAACATGGTGGTCTTGTCGGCCTGCATAGGATCCTTTTATTATTGTGACTGCTGGGTTAGCTTTTTCTTTACAGGTTTGTTGTGTGGCCTTGTCGGCCCGAGGCTGTGTTTACAGTCGACATATAGCTGTTTGTTTTCTTGATTTTGTATTACTGGTAGGCACCAGAGATGCTTATACCCAGTTAGATCAGCGCAAGTCCCACTGCAGCATTAGGTATCAGTTACGCCTCCCAAGGTGGGGATTGACACAGAGATCGTGTGGGTATGATATGGTATACATACGGCTGTAGTAACAAGGAGGTACATGTATACAATTGAGATACAAGATATACTAAAATTATTCAGAAATGATACGAGAGACACGGTTGGGATGCAATACATGATGATATGGTACAGGTATGATACTATATGACATGATTATGATGTGGAGAAACAGGTATGTTCATGTATTTGGTCACGGAGGAATTGACTCCATCAGTATGGTTTGATTCTTTCTCTGTATGTTCGTGAGCTATTTAATTTGTATTTGTGATTGAATATTTGATTAAATTGGTTTTAGTGGGTTATAGAAAGTAGCATGACGGGATAACAAAAAGTAGTGAATTACCGGGAGACCGGGGGTTTGACTTTATTAATAATGTACTAAATTAAGGAGGGTCAAGAAATTCTTTAACTAATTAAATAGATTGATAGAAATGGACTTGGTTAATGATAGTGAAATGGTAAATGCGGTAGACGTACTATAATATTATATGGCGGAATAAAAAAGAACTGAATCAGCTAGACAGAGCTACTGCTTAAGAAAGGTGCCACTGCAGCAGGCCAGTTGCCGCGGCAACGAGACCATTATAGCGATTACAGATACCTGCAGTAGTGGGGTAAGGAGGTAGACTAAGAATTTAGACGAAGGCTAGAGTGGTAGGATGCTTGTATAAAAAATTGACCAGTATAAGAGACGATAAGGTAGCTAATAAACTTAATGGATAATTGCATAAGTGGAGTAATTGTTTAATTTATTAAAGTCAATTATATGTTAATTTATATGTTGTTATGTGAACTAACCTCAGTTAGTCGATGATGCCCACAGGTACGTATGGTGTACTGATTGTTGACACACAATTTTGACCGACCTGCGCCTTAATATGCTGCTTATATATGTATATATTTATTTACTTATTTTACGCAAAAATTTGACTTACTTTTGTATTTATAAAGTAATTTATTACTATAATATTGCGAAAATTATTTCAAGTTATATATATGATTTATATTAATTTTAAATTTCTATATTAAATAATTACATCGTACATAATGTATTTCGTTAAATATGCGCCCTCATTTTAAAATATATTCTTTACTTAATAAATTATTTACCTAATTTTACTAAGCTTTACAAATTTATTTGACTAATAATATTACTTGAATTTATAAACTATTCATGTTAATAATATGATTTTTATAATATTTGATAACTTGATTTTATATTTTAGTCGTTAAATTATTCGTAAATATAATAATTTAATTTTATATAAGTATACTTAAATTTAGGATTTATTTATTAATAATAATATTTATATAATTTTCTTATAATTTAAACTACTTTATTATCTATTTATCAAATTATTTAAAAGTGTAGTATAGTTATTAATTTACTAGCAGCAAAATTCATTGTCCTCTAATTTATTCAAATTATAGCCACTTTTATTCAATTTTATTTCAATTTTGGCCACTTTCTATTCAATTTATTCCAATTTTAGCCACTTTTGATCAATTGTGGCTACTATTTAAATTCCAATTCAGCCTAAATTAAATCATAACCCAATCGCCTCTTGGACCTTAAGATTGGTGCGGGTAGGCAAATAATAGGACGTTAGTTTCATCACCTAGTGCGTTTAAGTTAATTAATCAACTAGGTGGGTAGTCGGGAAATGATATTTGTGCTCACTGAATAATACGAGCAATTCAAACGATTGCGAAGTATTATTTAAGTTGCACAAGTGATCCCATTAGGTCAAACATTTCTAATTTTAGAACTACGTTTGGCCTGATTCCCTTAAGGGATACGTAGGCGCCTTATCAAGGCTCGGCCCCATAATTAAATAAAGTATTTATTTATTCATTGTTTGTTTATTCGTAATTTCTGTTCGTATTATTTTGCCACGATTTTTCAGCATGTAGCAAGTTAAAATTTTCTTGGATTTCATTTTTTGCCTAAACTCCTTCTTGTCACTCGCCTCAATAGTAATTAATCTTTTATTCTCCAATCATTTTAGCATAAATAATATAGGTTTTAAAATCAGTTTTAATTGTCACTTAGTTAATATCCCATTTAATGAGTACGGTCGGGAACCACATTTGTGGACCTCGAAAGGTGTCTAACACCTTCCTTTCGAGGTAATTAAAGCCCTTACCCGAACTCTGGTAACTTAGAAAATAAAAGCTTAGAATGGTGCCCTAACGCACCTTAAATTCGTTAGGTGGCGACTCTTCCTTTTCACCCCTAAGAGACGTCAATGTTGGGTCCCGCTTTTCCGCGAGGAAAAAATGGGGCGCGACAGAATGGCGACTCTGCTGGGGATTTTAGGCTTTTACCATCACGTATTCATCTATGTGGGATTTAGCTGAGTTTTATTTTTTAATTGTTCAATTTATTTTTTTTACTTTGCCATGAAGTTACTAACCGTTTTCTTTGTTTCTTATTGTTTATGGTGATTTTAACATGTAATTACTGATATATAAATGTTGCAATTTTCTTTATATAATTGACATATCGTTCATACTCTCCCATTTGGGAATTTCACACTTCACACACGATGACGGTTGCGTGGTTTCACGGCCGTTCACCAGTTTAAAACACCTCGAGGATTGTTTATGATTTGGTCGATCAGCGGTGCGTCGACGGTCATAAGCTTCCTCACTCTCGAGTTGTCCGCTCGAGGAAACCGTGTCATACCCACTCCTACTCTTAGATCGTGACCGTGTACTCCTTTAACAAGGCTTGCACTTCTTCTAAAACATAGAAAAATTGCGACGTCCATGGTACGTCAAGATTAAGTAGGAACTTGCCCTAAGTCTTAAGGGATCATTTTTAATCCCGATAAAAGACGATTCATTAATTATGTGCATTTTAAGAGAAATTTCGTTTAAAATATCGTCATTGTGCTCCCGGGGGTAGGATAGCCTAACCTTTCTTTTATTGCAGGCACAATGAGTCTCCCAACTTCGTATCCAAGATTCGGCATGGTTTGGTGCATGTCTGTGGGTATGAGAGCGTGGTGGTTGAACTTAGGAGAATACGGGCAAAATGAAGTAAGAAAAGTGTTGGGACATCTACCTTCATTAATGTAAATTACTCCCTGTCGAGAACTAATAGAAGCAGCCACGACTTTTTGGGACGAAAAAAGAGTAGTATTTAGGTTCGGTGAAGTTGAAATGACCCCGTTATTGGAAGAAATTGGGGATATGTGGAGAACGTAAGTTTATTATGGAGAAACAGAAAGTGGAAAAAAGCAGAAATGATCATACCCAAACGCGTCACCCTAGAAGATGCGCGTAATAAATTGGGGTTACAAGGTAGCGAAATGGTGTCCTTTATAATGAAAGGGAGGATGCCAGGAAAATACCTGCTAACCCGATTCGGTCACACTTCTTCTCGGGATATTTACAAAGATGACAATACCGATCTAGATTCATGGACGAGCAGACGAATTTTCGCATTCATGGTCTATTTTTTAGGGACTGTGGTTTTCCCACGAGGAGCTGAGGAGGACATCGATATTCGTCTCATTTCTGTTGTTAATGCTTTGTGTAACGGCGTAGACAAAGGACCTTGCACTATCGTCCCAATGATTGTAGCAAACATTTATCGATCTTTGGGGAAGTGCAAAAATGGGTTTAAGCACTTCGAGGGTTGTAATTTATTGTTGCAGCTTTGGATAATTGAACATCTTCAAAAGGTACGTGGCAATCCAACCATGCCTCGGCCTACAGAAACCGATCATATTGCCGCTCACCATTATAGAGTCACCATGGGAGTTAAGCCGATTAAACGACCCGAAGAAGTGGAGAAATGGGGTCAAATGTTGGGCAATTTAACCGAAGACTCTGTTCAATGGATGTTCGACTGGTTTCCGAGGACGCATTTTGCTGTATACACAAAGGCCCGATACTACCTGGTCTTGATAGGATTGCGAGGTCTCCAACCGTACTCCCCAATGCGAACTATGCGGCAGGCTTGAAGAATGCAAATAATACCTCGGGTTGCTGACATAACTATGCGGAGCAAAAAGGTCTATCTCGACGAAAAGAGCATAGAGGTCAACCGATATCAAGCAGGTTACGTAACTGGGTATATCGAGTGGTTACATGATGATTGGGCTGGTACTGCAATAGCAAGTGTCAAACGAGGCAAGCATGTAGAAGATAAGGAGGCTCAAGCGCAAACCCTTTATCGTCGTTTAAAAAGAAAAGTCCAAGATTCTGAGGCTTGTCATCGGCAGCTACACGATGACAATGCCAAAGAAATTGCTGAGATGGGAAAGGAATTGGAATATTGGAAAGATCGTGCTTTAGGTTTGGATTTAAGGATACAGGATTTGCGTGATGAGTTCAGCAAACAAGGAGGGGAATGTTTGAACAAAGGAGCTATGGGAAAAGATTTAGCATTGGCCTACCTTCTGTCCAGTCGCCACCGTTTCGACAAAGTACTAGAAGATCCGAGGAAGCTGGATGCAGACGAAGATGTTTTTAAGATTTAATGTTTTATTGTAATTCTTGTAATTTTATATAATAATAATAATAAAGTTTATTTTTGGGGTTTATTTTGGGAGCAAAATGACGATATTTAATAACAAGTTCTCTTAAACTCGTTAGGCCTACCTCTGGCATAAAAGAGGTCCCAAAATTAGGAAATACGTCACTATTGTTATTTAATCTTTCTTTTAATCAAGTATTGTTTCTAACTTCTATTACTAATTGTGGTTTATTTATTGTTTGTTTTTATTTTCCCCTTCCCAAAGGTTGATCTGTGACAAGCTGGCTTACTACACAAGATCCAAAGGGGCTCCTCCTTCTCCTTCTCCTACTCCCGTCTCTAACCGAAAGGATAGAATGGATGAGCATAATAGCAGCGGTAGCGACACACCCAAAAATGATCGAGACAATTTTGAAGGGGCCGGCCCTCCAGGTTACAATGAAATCATTATGAGGTTGGAACAGAAAATCTTTGAATTACAAGAAGAGCTGGCACAAGTTCGAAACGCAAACACTCAGGCGGCACTATTTGGGACACAAACTGATGCCTCGAATTCAAAAACACCGGCCAGTCTTCCCATGTCCTCACAACCAGCAGCTCCACCACAAGAAGCTCCACCTCCACATTACCAATACCCTCCTTATACCTACCCACATCCACCAGCTCCAGCCACCGCCCATTACCCATCACCACCTCAAGAAATACCTCCTCCAAATCATATAAATACGACCTACGCCCACACCCATACCAACCCAATCTATGTGGAAACTGCGCCTGTAACACACCATTGTGAGGAATCTGAATCTTCTGAAAAGGATAGACTAATTCAGACTCTGGCAGAAGAGTTGAAGAAGATGAATGCTAGGTTGCAAAATGTTGAGGGCAACAAGGGAATCACGGGTCTGGATTATGAGGATTTGTGTATACATCCAGATGTTGAATTACCGGAGGGGTACAAACCTCCTAAGTTCGAACTCTTCAACAGAACCGATGATCCAAGGGCCCACCTGAGGTTGTAATGTGACAAATTGGTAGGAGTAGGACGGAATGAGAAGATAAGGATGAAATTATTTATGAGAAGTTTGACCGGAGAAGCTCTTAGCTGGTATGTAGAGCAAGATCCGAGGAAATGGTTTACCTGGGCAGAAATGGCGTCAGCCTTTGTAGAACGTTTTGGATTCAACACGGAAAATGCACCTGACTTGCATTACATCCAAAACTTGAAGAGGAAGCCCACCGAGACTTTCAGGGAATTCGCAACTCGATGGAGGACTGAAGCCGCAAGAGTGCGACCCCCGATGGAGGAGTCTCAAATGAAAGATATTTTCATGCGGACCTTAGACCCGCAGGTTTATGACAGATTGATGCTGGTAAGCGAGAAAAGCTTTGCAGAGATCATTAAACTTGGAGAAAGGATTGAGGATGGTATCAAGGATGGTACCATTATCAACTTGAATGCTTTGCAGGCGGCCAACAAAGCGTTGCAATCCGAAACTGCTTCGAAAAGCCGCAAGAAAAAAGAAGTTGGAACAGTTATGATGGCCCAAGGGCCGAAAAATTATGTGTATAGACCTCAAACCCCAACCCCACAATACCAAATGTCAACCCCACACTTCCAAACTCCACCTCCGCCATATCATGCTCCGTCATCACCTTACCAAACCCCATCTCCATATCAAAACCTCCATCCCTATCAAGCTCCATATCAAACTCCCCCTCCGACCCAGTTCCAAACACCTCCCTCACATTATCAATCCCCTGCTTACCCTGTTTATAATGCCCAACCCACTTATCCACAGCATCCTCACCATCCACGACCTTCTCACTCAAGACCTTCTTTTTCACCAAACCAAAGGCCTAGGGCTCAATTTAGGCCAACAAAAACTTACACCCCTCTAGCCGAACCAATTGACCAGCTGTACGTAAGGTTGAAAGAAGCTGGTTACATTGAGCCTATTCCTGCACTGCCGGTCGATACCCAAGCTAAGTGGTACGACCACAACAAAGTATGTATGTACCACTCGGGAATGAGGGGGCACACCACAGAGTCCTGCAGGTCTTTGAAGGATAAAATACAAAAGCTGATTGACACCAAGGTTATTCACCTCAAGGATCCGGCACCGAATGTAACAAGAAATCCTCTACCAAATCACCAGGTGAACATGATTTCTTATAATGAGGCTGAGGACTTGGCAGATGTTATTGGGATGATTGGTCGAGGAGTAGCTTCTTCTTCAGATTCATCTCGTAGAGCACCGGTACGCCCTCCGTTTGAGGTTGAGATAGCTGCACCAAGGCCTCCTTTCACGGTTGAAAGAGCTGCTCCAGTTTCATACAAGACAGTCCCATGGAGTTATAAGGAAAACGCCTCGCATAAAACAAAGGTGTTGGAGGCAGATGCGGCACAAGGAGTGACACGGTCTGGAAGAGTATACACTCCTGAAATCTTGGTCCAAGGAGCCGATAAAGGGAAGCAGCCAATGGTGGAAGCAGAAAGCGGGATATGGAAAAAGGTGCAGGCAAAGGAGTATTCGGTAGTAGAACAGTTGAGCAAGACTCAAGCTCAAATCTCTATTTTATCTCTTCTGCAGAGATCCGAGCAACACCAAAAGGCTTTGATGAAAGTGCTAGGAGAAGCCTATGTCCCGGCAAATACATCTAGTAGCGAGGTGGCTAACATGGTTGGTCAGGTATTTGAGGCCCAAAAAATATCCTTCCACGAAGATGAGTTGCCTGTGGAAGGAGTGGCCCATAACAAAGCTCTGCATATTACGGTACAACACTCGAACAAATTCATCACAAAGGTATTGATTGACCTAGGCTCTGGCTTGAATATTTGTCCGCTAAATACATTGACTCGGTTGGAAGTTGACCTCGCTAGGATCAAGCATTGCAAAATGAACGTCAAGGCATTTGACGGTTCACAAAGGGATACTGTTGGAGAGATAGATTTGGATGTGTTGGTTGGGCCTACCACATTCACCATAACGTTTCAGGTAATGGACATCCCAGCCTCTTACAACTTGTTACTGGGACGTCCATGGATTCATGCTGCGGGAGCGGTGCCTTCGACTCTGCACCAATGCCTAAAATTTGAATGGGACCATCAAGAAGTCATGGTCCACGGGGATGAAAGCCGTCCAATTTACGCTGCTCCTGTTATCCCTGTCATTGAAGGAAAGGGTGGCCTAGATGGGGAAAGTTTCCACACCGTAGAGCTGGTCGGTGTCGTTGAAGAAGGTAGATAGTTGAGTGATAGGATCCTGAGTATGCTACTTTGGCTAGGGTTCGAGCCAGGTCGGGGTCTTGGAGTGAAATTACAAGGAATCTCCGAGCCGTTGCAAGTGGCAATGCAAAAGACCACTTTCGGATTGGGGTATCAACCTACTAAACAAGAGTTGGATAAATGGAAATATCCTTTGGGAAAGAGAGAGTTTCTTTTGCCAAACCCGTTGCCTTCGCTTCAACAGGCTTTTATTTCGGATGGCTTCCTTGATATTAAACGGGCTGAAGAAGATGTCGTGCTGCTCAGTCTAAGGAATTTGTTTCTGGATGATCATGGTTGTAACGCCATTGGCCACGGGGAGGAAGGAGGGGCCCTGCCACAGGATTTTGGAGTGCAGAGAACCGCAAAGTGGACAGCCGCACCATCCCGAGCTCGCCGGGCATCTGGGTACACCAAAGGATTAGTTTTTCATTCTTATTCAAAACAAATATTTGTTTTCAAAAATTGTGATTTTTTTTTATGGGTATTATGTCAAGTTTCGATCGGTTTTAATAAAATTATTTCTCTTTCATATATTTGATTTGATTTAATTTTATTTTATTTTTCAGCATTTCTAATATTGAACGAGTTGAATCTAAGGCCATGGCTTGTAATGAAACCGTGCGACATAACACAAACAACTCTTTAGAAGTTGAAGAAGATGAGTTACCTGCTGAAATTATCAGGGAAATCGAAGAGTTTGAGGACAAGCCTAAAGCCAATCTGACAGATACCGATGTAGTAATTTTGGAAGATTCAGAGACGCCGAAAGAGACTCAAGTCAGTACTCATTTGCCGAAAGATGAGATTGAAAAGTACGTAGAGTTTTTGAAAGAGTATAAGGACATCTTTGCCTGGTCCTACGATGATATGACTGGGCTCAGCCACTCTATAGTAGCGCATAGATTGCCTACTGATCCGGCGTATCCCCCTGTGAAGCAAAAGCCGAGGAAATACAAGCCAGACATGAGTTTGAAAATCAAAGAAGAGGTAGCCAAGCAGATTGATGCCGGAATCCTCAAAGTGGTAGAATATCCCACTTGGTTGGCCAACATCGTGCCTGTACCGAAGAAAGACGAAAAGGTCAGAGTCTGTGTGGATTACAGGGATCTCAACAAGGCTAGCCCTAAAGACGATTTTCCGTTACCAAACATCCACATCCTTATTGACAACTGCGCCAAGCATGAGACACAGTCATTTGTGGATTGTTTTGCTGGTTATCATCAGATTAGAATGCATGAAGATGATGCTGAGAAAACTGCATTTCTTTCCCCATGGGGGGTATATTGTTACAAAGTAATGCCTTTCAGATTGAAAAACGCTGGAGCCACCTACATGCGGGCCATGACTACTATCTTCCATGACATGATTCACAAGGAAATTGAAGTTTATGTTGATGATGTCATCATCAAGTCAAAGAGAAGCTCAGATCATCTGGCAGACCTCAGGAAGTTTTTTGATAGATTGAGGAAGTATAATCTGAAGCTAAATCCGGCAAAGTGTGCATTTGGGGTTCCATCCGGGAAATTATTGGGTTTTATCGTCAGCCGTCGTGGTATTGAGCTGGATCCAAGCAAGATTAAGGCCATCCAAGAGCTCCCACCGCCGAAAAGTAAGAAAGAGGTTATGAGCTTTTTAGGACGCCTCAACTACATTAGCCGTTTCATTGCTCAGTCAACGGTTATTTGTGAACCTATCTTCAAACTGCTGAAAAAGGATGCTGCTACAGAATGGACTCCTGAGTGTCAGCATGCTTTCGATAGAATCAAAGATTATCTATCGAAACCTCCAGTTTTAGTGCCACCGGAACAAGGAAGACCTTTGCTCCTGTATTTGTCCGTGCTAGAGAATGCTTTTGGCTGTGTTTTGGGACAACATGATGAGACAGGGAGAAAGGAGCAAGCCATATACTATTTGAGCAAGAAGTTCACACCGTATGAGGCTCGGTATACACTGTTGGAAAGAACATGTTGCGCTTTGACTTGGGTCGCTCAGAAGTTGAGGCACTATTTGTCTGCCTATACAACATATTTGATTTCAAGGATGGATCCGTTGAAGTATATCTTTCAAAAGCCCATGCCTACGGGGAAGCTGGCCAAGTGGCAGATATTGTTAAGTGAGTTTGACATCGTTTACGTTACGTAAAAAGTCGTAAAAGGACAGGCTCTTGCAGACCATTTGGCAGAAAATCCTGTAGATGAGGAGTATGAGCCATTGAAGACATACTTTCCTGATGAGGAAGTAGCCTTTGTAGGAGAAGATATTGCCGAAGAATATGATGGTTGGAGGTTGTTCTTCGATGGAGCAGCAAACTTCAAAGGAGTGGGCATTGGAGCAGTGTTAGTATCAGAAACTGGGCAGCATTATCCTGTATCGGCTAAGCTTCGATTTCCTTGTACCAACAACATGGCTGAATATGAAGCCTGCATTTTGGGTATTCGACTGGCAGTTGACATGAATGTGCAATCATTACTGGTAATTGGAGACTCATGATGCACCAAGTAAGGGGAGAATGGGCCACGAAGAACGCGAAGATTCTTCCCTATCTACATTGTGTGCAAGAATTGTGTAAAAGGTTTATCAAGATTGAGTTCCATCATGTTTCCAGAATACAAAATGAATTTGCGGATGCTTTAGCCACTTTGTCGTCGATGATCCAGCATCCTGATAAGAATTACATTGATCCCATTCCTGTTCACATACATAAGCAGCCGGCTTATTGCTTTCATGTTGAGGAAGAACCAGACGGCGAGCCTTGGTATGCCAACATCAAAAGGTATCTGAAAAACGGAGGTTATCCTGAGCATGCTACAAGCATCCAAAAGCGCAAAATTCGGAGGTTAGCCAATCAATTTTTCCTAAACGGAGAAACCCTTTATAGGAGGACTCCCGACTTGGGATTGCTAAGATGTGTGGATGCTAAAGAGGCTACGACTTTGATTGAGGAAGTTCACGCTAGAACTTGTGGACCCCACATGAACGGTTTCATGTTGGCAAAGAAGATATTGAGAGCAGGTTATTTTTGGTTGACTATGGAAACAGGCTGTATCAAATACGTGCAAAGATGTCATCGCTGTCAAACCCATGCCGATGTGATTCGTGCTCCCCCTAACGAGCTTCATGCCACAAGCTCTCCTTGGCCATTTGCAGCTTGGGGGATGGATGTAATTGGTCCCATTGAGCCGGCAGCATCCAATGGACATAGATTCATTCTGGTTGCAATTGACTATTTCACTAAGTGGGTTGAAGCTACCTCCCACAAGTCTGTCACAAAGAAGGTAGTGACAGATTTTGTCCGCGACCATCTCATTTGCCGATTTGGAGTACCTGAATCAATCATTACCGACAATGGCGCCAATTTGAATAGTGACTTGATGAGAATGACATGTGAAAATTTTAAGATCAAGCACCGCCATTCTACTGCATATAGGCCGCAAATGAATGGAGCCGTGGAGGCTGCAAACAAGAATATCAAGAGGATCTTGCGCAAGATGATTGACAATTACAGACATTGGCATGAGAAGCTTCCCTTTGCTTTGTTGGGATATCGTACCACTCTCCGAACGTCTACTGGTGCTACACCCTATATGTTGGTGTACGGTAATGAGGCAGTGATACCAGCTGAAGTGGAAATTCCTTCTTTGAGAATCATTCAAGAAGCAGAATTGAATGATGCAGAATGGGTGCAATGTAGATTTGAGCAACTCGCACTCATTGATGGGAAAAGGATAAATGCAATCTGTCACGGTCAACTTTATCAGAACAGGATGACCAAGGCCTTTAACAAGAAAGTTAGGCCAAGACTCTTCACGCCTGGGCAGTTAGTTTTGAAGCGGACTTTTCCAAACCAAGATGAAGCTAAAGGTAAGTTCTCGCCTAACTGGCAAGGTCCCTACATAGTTCACCGAGTGCTGACAGGAGGAGCGCTTATCCTAGCAGAGATGGACGGTGAAATCTGGCCTAAACCCATCAACTCAGACGCGGTTAAGAGATACTACATTTAGATTGGAATTTTATTTCTTTTGTCTTGCCCTGTAACCTGAACTACGTTGGACCTGATTCCCGTTTAAGAGGGATACGTAGGCGTCCCTGTGGGACTCGGTCTATATCTTTATAAAATTTTCTTTCCCCCTTCAAGGTTCTCGGCGTTTCTATCACATTTTCGCGGTATTTCGGTTAACAAGCTGCAACTGGGGCAGAATTTTTTGAGAGGACCTCAAAAAATTCTCAAATCTCTGTAAGTCTGTGTCATCTTCTATACTAGGGCAGAAATTTTGGGAAGGATCTCAAAATTTCATCAAACTAGGTCAAGAAAAGTTTTGACTTACAAAAGGACGTCGTACGGTTTTAAAATATGCCATGGCCCATGATTTAACTCAATTCTTTTACGTTTTTACTTTAATTTTACTAAATTATTCACCTTTTGTCTAAATCATGTGCCCGAGTGTATGCCTGGATGGAGTGCAACAATAGACGTCCAACGAGTAGAAGAAGGCCACGAGATGAACACACAGATCAACCTCCCCTTTTCGAACTAACGAATTTTCTTTGAATGCAGAAATAGCAGAAATGCAAGACAGAGACAGAAAATGTCGTGTCACAAGGCGACATAGAGCTAAGTCACTCTTTCTCATATTATCTTGCTAACCCTCAAAACATTCAGTTTCATATCAAACCCATGATATACATTTTAATATATACATTTGTGTGCATTTCGAAGCCCGTATCACATTATGAGCCCGTGACATTTATTTATATACATTTGAGCTCGTAACATTTATTTATTTACATTTGAGCCTCGGATATGCGTTCTACGTATGCATTTAAGCCCTGTTACGCATTCATGTATGCATTTGGGCCCTGATATGCATTTGAGCCCTAATTTACTTTTACGTATGTACTTGAGCCCTGATTTACTTTAACGTATGCATTTGAGCCCTGATATATATTTGCATATGCATTTTAAGCCCGTGATATGCACTTTATATATGCATTCTGAGCCCCTGATATACATTTTACATGTGTATTTCAGCCCGGATATACAATTCATATTCGAGCCCATATATACGTTTGCATATGCATTTGAGCCCTTGAAATACGTTTGCATATGCACTTGAGCCCTTGAAATACGTTTGCATATATATTTGGCCCTTGAAATACATTTTATATATGTATTTGAGCCCTGAATATATATTTTATACATACATTTGAGCCCGTGAGATACATGCATTTGAGCCCGTATATATATTGTGCATATGCGTTTCAACCCTGATATACATCCCTATATGCATTTGAGCCCATGGTATACATTTTGACGTATGCATCTGAGCCCGATATTTGCATTTTAAGCTCGTTCACGCATTTGAGCCCGTTGTTTGCATTTCAAGCCCGCTTATGCATTTTGAACTCGTTATTTGCATTTGAGCCCGAATAACCTGGAGCTCTTATTTGAATTATTGAAGCCCTCGAACAATTTACTTTCTTTGAACAAGCATTTCTTTTACTCATCCGAAGGCATCATAGTCTAAAGGCATCGTTTCATGGCCTGCAGACATCATTTCATAGCCTAAGGATTTACTTTACAGCTTATCATGCCCTCAGGCGTCATAGTCTAAAGGCATCATTTTTTCATGGCCTGCAGACATCATTTCATAGCCTAAGGATTTACTTTACAGCTTATCATGCCCTCAGGCGTCATAGTCTAAAGGCATCATTTTTTCATGGCCTGCGGACATCATTTCATGGCCTAAGGAATTTATTTTGCATATCATGGCCCGAGACATCATGGTTTAGAGACATCAACCAATATCTCTAAACGAACTTTCATTGTCTAAAGGGAACTTGCATCATGTTTAATTTTCGCGCCCATTTATTTTACTTAATATTTGATGCACATGCTTTACGTATTTATGCGAACGCCGAAGAAATCGCAAGCTACGAATGGTAGCGCTTCCCTACCTTTTCCTTTTGAATTATATTTTCACCTGGTTATTATCATAACGCATTCTAAATCGTGTCAATTCGTGCTACCCCATCCTTATCCAAGCCCCGTGTTGTCAATTTTTAGGGATCTCATTCGTCCCTAAGATTCAGAACTACACGCGACCTGATTCTCGTGAAACCCAAGATATGTAGGCGACTTGAAACTGAAGTCTCGGTCGCGATATCTTCATGACTTTATTTGGCCGCCCCAGAATTTTTGCTTCGGTCGGACAAAATTGGCTACTAGGTCAACGTTCTTTGCTCAACAATTCATCCTTCATTCCCGAGCAAAGAAGGGGCAGCTGTTGACACCCAATTTTGACCGACCTGCGCCTTAATATGCTGCTTATATATGTATATATTTATTTACTTATTTTACGCAAAAATTCGACTTACTTTTGTATTTATAAAGTAATTTATTACTATAATATTGCGAAAATTATTTCAAGTTATATATATGATTTATATTAATTTTAAATTTCTATATTAAATAATTACATCGTACATAATGTATTTCGTTAAATATGCGCCCTCATTTTAAAATATATTCTTTACTTAATAAATTATTTACCTAATTTTACTAAGCTTTACAAATTTATTTGACTAATAATATTACTTGAATTTATAAACTATTCATGTTAATAATATGATTTTTATAATATTTGATAACTTGATTTTGTATTTTAGTCGTTAAATTATTCGTAAATATAATAATTTAATTTTATATAAGTATACTTAAATTTAGAATTTATTTATTAATAATAATATTTATATAATTTTCTTATAATTTAAACTACTTTATTATCTATTTATCAAATTATTTAAAAGTGTAGTATAGTTATTAATTTACTAGCAGCAAAATTCATTGTCCTCTAATTTATTCAAATTATAGCCACTTTTATTCAATTTTATTTCAATTTTGGCCACTTTCTATTCAATTTATTCCAATTGTAGCCACTTTTGATCAATTGTGGCTACTATTTAAATTCCAATTCAGCCTAAATTAAATCATAACCCAATCGCCTCTTGGACCTTAAGATTGGTGCGGGTAGGCAAATAATAGGACGTTAGTTTCATCACCTAGTGCGTTTAAGTTAATTAATCAACTAGGTGGGTAGTCGGGAAATGATATTTGTGCTCACTGAATAATACGAGCAATTCAAACGATTGCGAAGTATTATTTAAGTTGCACAAGTGATCCCATTAGGTCAAACATTTCTAATTTTAGAACTACGTTTGGCCTGATTCCCTTAAGGGATACGTAGGCACCTTATCAAGGCTCGGCCCCATAATTAAATAAAGTATTTATTTATTCATTGTTTGTTTATTCGTAATTTCTGTTCGTATTATTTTGCCACGATTTTTCAGCATGTAGCAAGTTAAAATTTTCTTGGATTTCATTTTTTGCCTAAACTCCTTCTTGTCACTCGCCTCAATAGTAATTAATCTTTTATTCTCCAATCATTTTAGCATAAATAATATAGGTTTTAAAATCAGTTTTAATTGGTCACTTAGTTAATATCCCATTTAATGAGTACGGTCGGGAACCACATTTGTGGACCTCGAAAGGTGCCTAACACCTTCCTTTCGAGGTAATTAAAGCCCTTACCTGAACTCTGGTAACTTAGGAAATAAAAGCTTAGAATGGTGCCCTAACGCACCTTAAATTCGTTAGGTGGCGACTCTTCCTTTTCACCCCTAAGAGACGTCAATGTTGGGTCCCGCTTTTCCGCGAGGAAAAAATGGGCCGCGACATTGATACTACCTTGCTACACCTTTTTGGGTGTAGGTTGTGGCATGTTTGAAGTTTTATAATTTACGTGGAGTACTCAGCATCAGCTTCCGTGTTCTTCTCTGTAGACGAAGCTATGTCATTTTATCTTGTCAAGTATTCTGATAGAGCTCTTGTATCTGTCTAGACTAGATCTTGGGGGAGTCATGATTCGGAATAAAAAGGGTTTATCTTTAAAGATTAGACACATTTTGTAAGATGCGAGTTAATGAGCATTTAGTTTTCTTTGCATGTTGTTTTAGCCTGAGTCATTCAACTTCTTCACCAGCCTTGTCTAAGATATGGATTCAGACTCCATTGTAGTGAGAGCAATACATGTTTGTTTGGATGACTTCCAAGACACTGCTCCTTCACTGATGATAAAAATATATCCGCTTGTGGATTTAGTTTCAGTTTACCCGATGATCCAATTTGCATCACAATATCCTTCTACAACTGTTGGATACCTGTTGTAATGCAAAGTAAAGTTTTGAGTATGTTTTAAATAACCCAAGACTCGTTTCATAGCCATCCAATTACTCTTATTGAGATTTCTTGTATGTCGACTAAGTTTACTTATCGCACAAGCTATATGTAGTCGTGTACAGTTCATGATGTACATCAGACTTCCCAATACTCTTGTATAATCCAATTGAGACTTACTCTCACCTTTGTTCTTAGCAAGAGTAAGACTCACATCAATTGATGTCTTTGCAATTTTGAAATCCAAATACTTAATTTTTTCAAGTATTGTTTGGATATAATGAGATTGAGACAGTTCTAGACCTTGAGGAGTTTTGTGGATCTTAATACCCAATATCAAATCAACAACTCCTAAATCTTTCATCTCAAATTTACTAGCAAGCATATATTTTGTAGCATTTATGTTAGCAATGTCGTTACTCATTATCAACATGTCATCCACATATAGATAAATAATGATGACTTGATTTTGAGTGTTTTTAATGTAAATGCATTTGTCACACTCATTAATCTTAAAATCATTTGGCAACACTGTGTGGTCAAATTTTGCATGCCCTATTGTTTGAGTGCTTGTTTTAGTCAGTACAAAGGCTTTACAAGTCGGCACACCTTCTTTTCATTTTCATGAACTATAAACCCTTCAGGTTGTTCCATATAAATTTCTTCCTTCAAATCTCCATTTAAGAAGGTTGTTTTCACATCCATTTGATGGATTTTAAGACTGTGTACGGTAGCTAACGTTATTAACACCCGAATGGATGTAATTCTAGTTACCGGCAAGTATATATCAAAGTAATCAAGATCTTCTTTTTGTCTAAACCCTTTGATTACAAGTCTTGTATTTATCAATAGTGCTATCATCTTAAACTTTCCTTCCCTATCAACTTTTCTCTTTTCCTTTTTCCCTATCAATATAAAGAAACTTAAAGGAATGTTTTCATTCCTTCCCTCCAATTTATTTCTCTTAATTTTTCAATTCACACTCAATAATTAACTTCAATAGATATTTCATCATAATTCAAAAAAATTCTTCTATATTATCCTATTCCAAAATAATAATATTGGAATATTCTGATTGCAAACCAAACGGCCCTTATTATCAATGATTATTTATATATTTTAAAGCTATCTAATAACGTGAAAGAAAATTCTCTATCACTGAATAGAAAGAAGTCAATTTTTTTATTATTATTTTATTTTGCGTCGAACGAGAATCTAACCACCGAATTCTCCTCCTAATAATATGTTGACAATTATTTTCTCCGTTTCATAATAAAGTAATTTTTTTATATTTTAAATTTTATTTCAAATTAAATAATATTTTATATAATTAAAAAATAAATAATTTTTATTTTTTTTAATTTAGCTTTATTTTATATAATTAAAAAATTATTTAATTTTTTTTTAAAGATATCTATTAAGAATAAATTAGTAAAATATATTTACCTTCTAGGAATGTATTTGGTACGAGGAAAAAAGAATATATACTAATTTTGAAATTAATTTTGGCATGAATTTATTCCTCGTTTAATTGAAATAAAATTTTAAAATAATTTATCTCGAAATTAGTTATTCCAAAATTGTAGTGCTATATTTATCACCACATTAAAGGTGAAATAATAATTTCAGGATAACTAATCCAGAAATAATTACTCCTGAAATGACTTGTTCTCCAATCAAATAAGTCATAAAAATGAATAATTTTTTAAAGAAGTGTGGACAAACTAAAAATATCATTTATTATAAAATGAGGAAGTAAACCTTAAAGCTACTTTTTCCGTCCATCTTTACTTTTTCAGTATTGACTTGGCATATCTCTTAAGGAGCAATAAATATAATAATAATCTTACTATATCACTTTTTGAATATAATAAATTCAAATGTTTTGGGAAATGTGTTGGAGAAATAACTATAAAGTTAAATTAAGAATTAAATAATAAATTATGTTTTAATTTTTAAAATAAAAGTGAATATCTATTTTTAGTATAATGAATAAATAAAAATAACCAAAAGAAGTACTCCTCCGTTTCATTTTAATTGCTAGGTATAATAAATATAGTTGTTACAAAATACTTGTTAGTTTCAAAATTCAAGAGAGAATTGATTATATTTTTTTAATTCTACTATTAATACTTAAAGTCATTCTAAAATGTAAAAAGAATTATTATTATATATTTCTAAAAAATTAATAAAATTATATTAGTTAAATTATCATCTCTATTAATTTTTTCTTAATAAATATATAAATTTTATTCTAATAATTTAAATGAAACAGAAACGGAAGGAGTGATTAATTAGGAAAGAAAATGTTTGTCCTAATACCACTAATTGGCATTCACTAACTTTAAGCATATCTCTCAATGCCGTGTGTTTTATGCCAAGTGTTTAAATGCTTGGTTTCTAAGCTTTTCCACATTATGCTCTCTTTTTTTCCTCTCTATTTGGTCAATGACTCCCTATTCTATGTGTTTTTGACTCTAAATAAATTAATAAAAAAAACATTACTAGCTAGCTCCTTTTGATGTGACTGGCATTATTAACTAACATAGTTAATTTAGAATAAGAATATGATTCTTATTTCTTTATGATGAAAAAGAAAAGTTAAAATCACTCATTATTGAATTAATAACATAAAATAGTTTATTAATTTCACATCCTTTTTTAGCGACAGCACAAGATTCAAGATATAATATGGATAATTAATTATTAGAGTCCTTTTCGAAAGCTTGATTCTATTTCTTAATTTAGAGAAATTCAACCTCTGATTACGTAAAAGTAGAAAAAAGTATTTGCACTGTCTTTTGCCTATTAAATTAATTAAATAAAAGAAAGTTTACATATAATTGAGGTAGATATCTAGAACAAAATTAAAAAAAAAATGCTTGATGGAGAAAAGTGTCGTAATAAGAAACTGTATACTACTTTCTAAGGGTTGGAATAAATATAATTATTCGTTTAAATGGCAATTGGCATCACTTAAATTCATTTTAGTATTTTGTGATAAATACTCTGCATTCTTTTGATTTGATACAAATGCTCCTTAAAGATTTATTCTGTTAGAACTGCATTAATTAATACTCCCTTAGCCTTATGTCCTGGCGTGCACGATACCTGGGCGGGGTAGAATAAGGACAACTCTTTTGAAAAACATCAGACGGAGACTATAGAGTGGATTGAAATCTTAGCAGGGTTCAGACTTAACAAGCTCTAACCCATTTATTGTCATCCCTAAGAAAATCAAGGAGAAGGAAAAGATATAGTAAAAATTGAGTCTAAACTTATTATATAGAAAATTTTCATCAATATCATTAAACTGCAAGAGAGATATTTTTTCACGATTAACATTCAATAAGGTACAACAAAGACAATACATTAGTACCATTGTCGTGCCAAAGTACTTATATTTTCATGGAAAAGTCCAAGGAAACATGTGAACAAATTTAAGTTATTGAAAATTTAAGTTCATATCCTATAGATTGGTTTTATATGATATGCATGTTTTCCAATACATTATTTGTCGAGTTACACACTAAAGGTCACCGCTTCCAACATGAAAATAGTACAATTTATAAATAGGGGTCATGTGTATTACCAAATTATTTGTTTGAAATAAAAAATATCTAGTCCTTGAAAAACATAGATTTAATAAATACATTATAACTTTTTTTTTAAAAGAATTGATCTGTCTAAAAATCTGTCGGTCCTACTCACGGAAGCAGGTGGTTGTAAGCTTGTAATTATCAACTTTTTAGGTATAATTAAAAAAATATACTTTATATTATAAGTGTGTATAAACTACACTTTCTAATTGATTAAGAAAATGCTTCTCATAATGCTAGTTGACCCTAACATGCTTTTCAAGTAATTGTGGCTCGTAATCCATACTTAAATTAATGATGGCTTTTATATATGCCTAAGACTTAGGTTCTTAAATAAATATAATCACGTCCACTATTAACACCACTAACTTAATTGTATGTTATCATTTACACATGTTTGACTTTAAAGTAAATTGCCGAAAGAAATTTTAAAAATAAATTGATATGTATTTCTCCGTTCACATTTAATTGTGCACTGTATTAAAAATAAATTTTTTATTCTTATTTATTTATTTATTTTAATATATTATGAAAAAAATTATATATTTATTTTCAATATTAATAGCTTATTTCTTGAATCATTTTTCAAGATTTAAAATTATACATCAATTAGTTTGAATATTATAGTAAAATATATATTTTATTTATTTATTTTTTTTAAAAAAAAATGTAAGGTCTAGTAAGGACAAATAAAGTGAGAATAAATATCTTAAAGGTCATTCAACTATCAAATATTATGTAGTAAAGTCACTCAACTTAGTTTTATTTCAATAAAATCACTCAATTATATTATCATAAAATATAGTGATATGATAAAATTAATTAAATTTTTATACCTTGTAGAAATGGATATCACAAATGAAATAAAATTAAAATACTCGACCCACAAACAATTCCATAATTATCAAGATTATAAGCTTACAAAATTATCAGGGCCTTACAATATTCTTTAGATTTACTTTTATGGAAAAAATTGACTTAAAAATAACGATTTTATTAAAAATAATTAAAAGTATGTATTTATATATAGAAATTTAATTTTTTAGAATAAAAAATAAAATAGACTATATTTTTTTTCTATTCAAATAAAAGAAAATATTCAATGATAAATAAATAAAAAACTAAACACACACAAATAAATATAAATAAATAAATAACTAAGTGGGCAGTGAAACGTTTTTTCATTTATTTATTTTCTGTTGATTTTTCCTCTTCCATTTTTTCCTTTTATTGATTTTTATTTATTTTTTCTCTTCCATTATCATCTATTTAAGTTTTCCATCTCCGAAATATACATTAATCTAGAAATGCATTGCTTTCCCTCAAATCTCAATTCTTTATATGTTTTTTTTCTTTTCTTTTCTCTTTTTTTTTTCAATTATTTCAAAAAAATTACTGTTATGGGTTGACCTGGGAGTTAAGATATGAGTTTTCTTTAATTTTATTTTCTTTATAGGGTTATGGCTATACAATATAAAAGAATTAATTAATTTTATTATATCATTATTTTGTACGACAAATATATAAAAGAAAATTTTAAAATTGAGTGATTTTATAAAAAAAAATTTCAAAGTAATTAAATGATTTTTTTAGATAATTTTAAATAATTATTTTTAAGATAGTTACTCACAAAAGAGAATGAACGAGATATTTTTATTGAAGACATTTCCGATAACGTGTTGAGTTGGAACTTAATTGACACCCACAGATTAAGAATCTTTTCAAATATTGTGTTAAAGTAGTACAACTGAATTTTCTTTTTAAAATTTTAAAAGAAAAAAAGAATTAATAAATTAATAATCCTTTTGAATTTAACAAAGACAGCCATAGGAGGCAGAGCTACCAATTAAAAAGAGAATGACAAACTTTGTCAAGTAGAAGAAAACCCACCAAATTCTTCATTCTCCGCCATTTAACTTCCATTGGTTCAACAAACATGAAGAGTTAAAAGACAAACACTATCTTCAATTAGAATAAAACGAACTAAACTATTTAGCCTGGCGATTAAGTCTGAAACCAACTTTCATAATCACAAGTTATTATTAGGATTTATTATGAATTTTATCATAATTGTATTTTTTTTAAAAGATTTTAATGAAAAAGATCTCTTTTATATTTGATTAATTATTTATTAGAATTTCTTTTTTAACTTCTATAAATTAAAGATTCTTCATTCTCACAATAGTACAATAACTCCTCAGTTTAATTATTAGTGAGTTTTGTTTAGGAAAAATTATCCTTTCAACAATTTTTATACTTTTTTTATATTAATTTTTCACATGTAGGTCAATGATCAAATCATATTAGGTGTAAGGGGTGTATATAGTCTGGATTGGTTCAAATTTTTTAAATATCAAATCAAATCAATTATATCGGGTTGTTAAATCAACAAACCAAATGAAATCAATAAAAGTCAGGTTTTTCAACCTCGAATTTTTTCAATTTTTATTTCTGATAAAGTCTTCATACAAAATATATAATTTATACTTGAAACATTTCTTTAATTCTAGTAACATACAACTATCTAAGATATTTCATGATTAAGAAAATAATACAAAATAGAAGATGAGTGATGACATTGTACTAAGATATTCAACAAAAGAGATAATGAAATTGCATAAAACAAATATTCATAATTAATAAGTCAAAATGAAAATGATCATACTCTAAAGTACTAAGTTATGCCAAAGAAAGTACGACTAAAAAGTATTAATTATATAAGTAAACATTAAAAAAATTAAGTTATTTATTTTCAATGAGTAAATTAACCTGCAAAATTAAAGAATAGATATCTAATATGTATTATTTATTATTATTGAAGGTTTGTAGTTGTTAATAACTTTCGCTCTATGACGCTCTATTATTTTTTAATTCGAATAGTTATTATGTTCTTTTAATGTCAGAAACTTAACGAGGGGAAAAATCACAAAATACTTAATTCTTTCGCATGGAGCACTAAAATCGAAAATTAGTGCATTTTTAAGTTGCTCTTCTCATATTAATCCTTTTGCTATGTAAAGGAACCGTCTCGGCTTGCCTATTCCCAAAATTCTTTTGATTTTACGGAAAAATATTTGGAAAAGTTTTTATAGTTTGATTAATACAAGCTGGGTTGTGCTACTTTGCCTATGTTCTTTTGCCAATTGCCACTAATTTTGATGATTCTTTTTGATCCACTATGCTTTTTATTATCTTTCTTTTATTTACTCTTCAACAACCTTTTTTTTGTGGTGACTAACTTTGTTGCCTTGATGACATTTGGTTTTCCTTCTATTATTTGTTTGCTCTTCTTGCTTTTTAGATTTATTTATTTTATACTACAGCTAGCAATCTTCTTCTTTTCTTTTCTTTTCTTTTTTTTACCTTTAGGACCACTGGATCAGACAACTTATAATTAACATAAGAGGAAAGAATCAATGGTCAGGTGAATCACACGTGCATATTTTAAGTCTATTAAATAATAGACAACAATTTCGGGGAGGATTAAAAGTGTACTAATATTTTAAACATTATTAGTGCTCCATACCAAATAAAATAGACGATTGTGAGTCGAAATCAAATAGTGACGATCGCTAAGCCATGTATTAAAGGAGGCAGAAACCGATTAGTTTTATTTTTCAATACTAAGCAATCTACTTAAAAATTAACTTATCCATCAAATGCCCCACCTTCGGTCATCATATGTCCATATAAGATATGCGGTGTATGAAGTTAAGTTTGACAAAAATAGTTTAAGTTCAGATAAAAATAATTGTACTTCAATTCTTTTTATTCGATTTTTGTCATTTTATTTGAAAGACTCATACATATATAATTGAAATTCAAGAAAAAATTACTAAAATTAGATTAAAATAATTAAACTTTAATTATATATAATTAAATTAAAATACTACAAAATAACTGAAGTTTAGATAAAAATAATTTAGACTTTAAATTAAATAATGTCATCGAAATTGTGCCTCATCTTCCCCCGTCCCCATACTTTAACATTAATAATCAGTCCTTTTATATGTATTCAGAACTTAGGTCAAACTACGAAGACAATCAAGTAAAGTAAGTAGACATTTGGCCATTAAATTTAAAGTTTCGATTTGAAAACATTTTTTTATGTATTGAATAAAATTTTAACTTTGGCTTGAAATTTTGATTTCAAATTCAAAATTCTATTAAAAAGTAGAATTTTGATTCCATATTTGTGATTTAATTTTATTTTTTTCAAAAATTAAAACTTGAGTGTATATATATATTTGAAAATTTATAATAACATGTAATCACATATATTTATTTATTAATTAAAGAATATGGAGATACGATTAATTAATTAATGTGGCGCCTTACTACCATTTCTACCTTTCCTAAGAGCTCTCATCTTGCTTCCTTGATGACTTTGAACCCACAATGTTAAGGTTAGAGATGGAAGGTGCTTACCACCCAGCAATTCCCTCTTGTCATGTGACGCCTTAGAATATGCAGATATATTATTTATATACTATGATTTGCTTATATGATAAGATTGTAAGAATTGAAAAAGTTTAATTCTATAAAGTGTTTACCATTTGACCTATAGATTACGAGTTCGAGCCGTGAAAACAGTCACTTTGGACATACATTGTCTACATCACACGCTTTAATTTGGGATGCAACCCTTCTCTAGAACGTGCTAACACGGAATGCTTTATACACCAAGCTGCCTTTGATAGTTTTCACAAACTATCATATTTTTATATTTATGAGGAAAAATTATTTAACTTACATATTTAAATAAAATTTTAACTTTAAATTAATGAAATTTCAAATCATAACTAATCGAACATTGACTTTAAATTGTGATATTTATGTTGGTTCTAGTTCCTACTAAGGAGGAAATGAGATTTTTTGGCCTTTTATAATTTAAATAGAAGAAAATAGCCTTTTTAGATCTCTATGTGTTAAAATAATGATATCTTATATGTAAACATGAAGATCTCTGTTGGGATTTATGTAGTTTTGATGATTGACAAAATCGATGAAACAGGTCAGCCAAGTTATTTCAAGGGAGTATAAAATTACTGTCTAAAGAAGCTGACATGACAGCAGTAAATGTTCCAATAAAAATAAGCTGCACGTATCAAAATTAAAGATGGTTAAGCCATGTCACACAATCTCAGTACAATAAACATGTACTAAATTGAAGTATTGGAGTTGTACTACAATACTAAAAGGGCAAAGAGTTTGACTCAAAGAACAAGTCTCACTTGAAGTAGAACTTTAAGTCAAGAAGAGTTTAATTTGATGGGACTTCGAAGTGAAGAACAACTCTCAGAAGAGTTGATCATGTGTTGATTTGTAAGAGTTGGAGTTTGATTAAAACACAAAGGAAGCCAAAAGATAGACTTGAAGGACTCCTACTTGGAGTAGACTTCTAAGGCGCGCAAAGGTAGTTGGTGCAACGATATTGAAGAGTTGTGTATATATAGAAGTGTGACTTCTCAAAGCAACTTGTGCACTCACAAAGAGAGAAAAATAAAGTATGTAAAGTGTGAGATTTTGCACCATTTGGAGTGTGAAGAAATTCAATTGATGAACTTGGTCCTAGTAAAGTAATAGGCTAGGATTAGCAATCTTGTATTAGGAGTTAGTCATTGAGTTGTAATTGATATAATCTTAATTCAGTGAGTTATAAATTGGATTAAAAGAATTTTGTCTTCATGTAGAGTATACTAGGAGACGTTGGGAACACATTCCTAGGGAGGAGTGTGAACAACTAGGAATTAGAGTTTATAATTCTTTTAGGTTATAAGTGTTGTAATGTGCTGTTTGAAGAGACTCTTTGAAGTTAGTGAAGTTGGCGAAAATCCCGTGGAGGTACAGGTCGTGGTTTTTCACTTTTGAGCCGAGTGCTTTCCACGTAAAAATACTGTACTCTTTACTTACCGTTTTACTGCATTATCGAAACACGTCAGACGACCTGTTTCAATCGTAGCAAATAAAATAATGTGAATAAATAAAATCGTGATCGTGTAGCCTAACAATCTCTTATACTAAAAAACAAAAAAACAAAAAAAAAATTGCAAATGATTAAAAAAATAATTTCTCCACAATGTCGTAGACTTCGTTGCCTAGCCAGTTTTTGAGGATAATATTTGTGTGTTAAAAATCTTTTTCTACAGATTGATTAGACGTGCATGAGACAGCACAGCAATAAGGTCACTATGCTAGTTGTTCACTAACATTGGTTGCTCTTTCTATGCCTCACTACCCAAAAGCATTTTATGTTGTTTAACTAAAAAATATCTCTTATGTCAAGGGAACATAAACAACCTATATTCTCCATTCGATTTAATTTATTTTTAATTCATTTAATAAAAAATATTTCTTATTTTGGATAACTTTTAAATTTTAATTTTCACATGACATATTTAAGATCATAAGATTAAAAAATATTTTTGATACATTCTATATACGTTTAGTTTAAAACCAGAAGAATATAGAATATGCTTTTGACTATATACCCTATAGTTAGTGGGAATATATTTTGTTTTAATGCTTCTATGGGAGATATTTAACTAGGATAATTAGTCATGATGTAGTTTAATTTGAGGGAAAAAAGAAAAATGTATTATGTCTAATGATATCACTAAAAGGGCCACGAAGAGGTGCAATTCTAACACTTGCCTCACAATGGTACTCTTCAGAATGATTATAGTACTTATGTATCTTCATTGTTCTCTCTTTTCCCAAATTAAAACTCCTAATTATTACTACATCTTTCATATTATAGTAATTATTATGGTGATCTATACTCTTCAGAATGATATTAAAAAGCTCTTTGTCCATTGACTGTTCCCAATTAACTTGTACTGTTGAAATAAAATGAAGGTAATGACTACTGCATAAACATTTCATATTCATTTGCTCTTTATCTTATTGAATCATCATGGTAAATCAATTGAGCCCGTGACACTTATGGTCTGTTTTGCCCAACAAACCTCACGAATTCATCCTTTAGGATATGTCTCATTGAGTCTAAAATTGTCCCTGCCATGTAAACATATACTATATCTTATTTAGCACTTTATTTTATCTTCCTTTCTGACCAGTGGCGTATGTAGAATTCTTTATAAGCGGTGTCACAATTTAAAGAAGTGAGCAAATGAATAAATCACTACAATGATATCATATTATAAAAATATGATAAAGAAGTTATTATAGTGTTGGTTTGTTAAAAATTATAAAAATCTTAAGATTGTAAATTGTGTAAACAATAAAGGCCGATATTAGTATAATGAATCTATCCTAAATACTTTTATTGTAACAAGAAAGTAGAAAAAATAAAATTATTATCATGAATCATAAAAATAAAACTTCAAACACTTAATAAAATATTAAGATTAAGAAAGTACTAACTTGATGGAGATGGAAATGACAACAACACGAGGCGACGAAAGAAGCTCACAAATATTTTTAGAAGTGGCAGTTGTTTTTAGGTTTTAATATAGATAGTGCAAAACAAAGTGAGTCTGGGCAGGCTGGAACCCGCAACCTCTTTGCACCAAGAAGCAACGCCTAACCACTATGCCAAGCAACAACTTTACTTATGAGTGTCCTTTTAACAATTCAACCTTTTATTTTTGTTTTTTAGTTATTATTATTATTATTATTATTATTATTATTATTATTATTATTATTATTATTATTATTATTATTTATATATGTATATTTAGTAAAAGAAATTATCAAAACAGTGTCACGTGACATCCCTGAGACCAAGATAAATCCGTTCCTATATCCGGCGTAAATTTGTCTAAAACACAGTGTTATATAAACTCTTTTTCCAAAAGCTTGCAGACATTGAAGTTTTGTCAGTCTTTTTGACACACCCTCATCAACTAACTGTTTGTCAATTTGGGCATCAAGATAGGTTTCGGATCATAGGACATGACAATGACCGGGTTTGGGTTAGATAATTTAATATATTAAGTGAATTTCTTAATAGAATTATAGAATATAGAGCGAAGCTACTGAATTTTGCCAAACTCGATCGCTACGTGTGGTATAGATCAGGCCCCTACCCCTACTGTGACATGAAATGTGTGTTTCAAGATCATGAAAGGGGAGACTATGAACAATACACACTAACATCTAATCATAATTGGGAAGGCTGATGCATCAAGACACTACTAGTTTAGCATTAAAGACAAACACCAACATCAATTACAAGCTTTTATATAATTCAACTACAACTTGTTGTACCCCAGTGTGATATAGTGGCCCCTCCCTAAGCTTGCTTTACCCCTTTTAGATTTAATGCCTGCAGCTAGCTAGATAGTTTCAAGAAATATGTTCTCATTTCTTGAGAGTATGGGGTGGTTTGGTTAGCGGATGAAGTTATCTCAAAATTATAATTTTATGTTTAATGTATGATTTTTTTTGGGAAGTGGAATAAACTAATATCAAGTTAAATGAGATAAAGATGAAATATTTAGAACTAACACTGGGATTAAATGAATACTCTGTTTAGTTAGATATAAATTAATCTCACACTAAATTTATACCTTTGACCAAACAGAATATAATTTTAATCCCAATTTTATTCTTAAGTTATCTCACCTTATTCTACTTACCAAAAAAACCCTGATATATTTGCATCCCAGACATATAATGTTGATGGGAATAATAATTTTTGTCCAGCATCATGGTTATGTCATTGTTTCTTTTCTTTCTTCTGTAGAAGAACGATAAGAATTTGGTACTGTATAGTGGGAGAAAGAGAAACACAAGGTACATGGTTGTGTCATCAACTCTTTAATTTGTTTGTAGCCGTACTATTTTAACATTATACATGACTTGATCCCACTTTGAATGGTACAATTTTACTTCTCCAATCACTCATGAGCGCTTGAGGTACTTGACACACATTTTCTTTTTTTAAAAAAACCATTCACCCGGGTTATCAAGTCCTCTGGTGAACGAGGTTTGACATGATCCCTACCTAAGTTTTTAAGGAAATAAGAAATACTACATGAAGGAGGGGGGCATGGGTAATGTCGCGATCCGATTTTTACCTAAGTCGGAATAGCACCTACAGCCCCAATTTAATAAGAAAATTGTTACAATATGAATTGATAGTGTTCTTGATGAACACAAGAAGATTAGAACAAAAAGTAAAAGAAGAAGGAGATGAAGATCGAGAAGAAGAAGAAAGAATGTCTAGAGGAACTATCTGTATATTTCTTATTGATGTGTCTTGTGTATGAATACACTAACATTTACAGATATATATACACCTCACATGAGGATTAGATAGCCTCTTAACTAACTCTTCTAACCACCAATGGGAATCCTAACTACCAACTAACTTGCACTTAAGGTAGATGAAGTATAACTGATTTAGTTACTGCCTTAATTTTCACCAGCTTTCCATGAGTATTGGTCCTTCAACACTCTCCCTCAAGCTAGGTGTTAGGTACTGAAAATATGTTTACCAAACCTAGCTTGGAGCTGAGATACTCATGTCGAACTCTGGCTAATCCTTTTGTCAGAAGATCAGCTGGTTGTTCTTGAGTAGTAATATATTGAGTGGCTACTAATCCTTGCAGAATTCTCCCCTATAAAATGACAGTCTATTTCTATATGCTTAGTTCTTTTATGGTATACAAGATTGGCAGCAATCTGCATAGCAGCCTTTCTGTCACTGTACATAATTACTATTGATTCATAGGCAATCCCGACTTCGTTAGTAATCCCAATAGCCAAATGATTTCAATAAAAGTAGTTTCCATGCTTTTGTACTCTGATTCTGCAGAGCTTCTGGATAGTATTGTTTATTTTTTTGATTTTCAATTAATCAAAGAATCTCCTAGTTTGATAAGATATCTTGTTACTGATCTTCTAGATATGGGGCAAGCTGCCTAGTCTGAATCACAGTAAGCAGACATTGTCATGTTGCTCTTTCTTGATAGAAGCATTCCTTGTCTCAGTTGTTTTTTTAAGTATCTCAGAACCCTTAAAGCAGCTCCCATATGAGTTTGTTTAGGCTGATGCATGAATTAGCTCAAAGTTTGTATACTGAATGATATTTATGGTCTTGTCATAGTTAGATATAGTAATTTGCCAATGAGTCTCTGATAGGAACCTTGATCTGCTTGTGGATCTTGAATCTTATTGTCCTTCAAATGATCATCATACTGTTTGGAGGTCAATTTTTAATTGATGTCCGTAAAAGTTGTAGCTGGTTTAGTTGCTGAGAGACTTGTTTATGAGATTAGCTGCAATACATACTTTCTCTGATGTATTAAGATTTCTTCTTTTGAACTAGCACATTCTATGCCAAAGAAGTACTTAAGTTCTCCTAGATCCTTTATCTTGAAGACTTGCTGGAGTATCCTTTTGTTTGCTTGATTAGTTCCAAATTACTTCTTGTTACAAGCATATCATCTACATATACTAATACAATAGTAATACCTTTATTTGTCTTCCTAATGAATAGAAAAACTGACTTTGCTGAAATTACGCCTTTATCAATGCTTTTGTTATTTTTAATTTCCATTGTCTTGATTCTTGTTTAAGCCAATGTAGGGATTTATTGAGCCTGCACACTCTCTTCTCCCCCTGTCTCTTAAATCCCTGAGGTGTTCCATAAATCTCATCATGAAGATCACCCTGTAAGAATGCATTATAGACATCCATTTGGTGTACATGCCATCTGTTCATAGCAGCTACAGCTAACACAATCCTTACTTTCTTCATTTTTACTACTGGAGAGAAAGTTTCTTGAAAATCAATTTCTTCTTTCTAACTGTAATATTTAGCCACAAGTCTAGCTTTAAACCTTTGATTTCACTAGTGGCCTTATATTTGATTTTATAGATGCACTTGCAACCTAGTGGAATCTTCCCTTTTGGTAATGCCCACTACATCCAATGTGTGATTATTATTAAATCTCCAATTTCATCCTTCATAGAAGAGATCCGTTTTGGGTCTTTAACAGCTTCACAGTAACTCACATGTTCTGTTGTCTTTGAGGAGTTTGTGAGATAAGCTTGATACTTGGAAGATAAGCTATCATAGGAGATAAACTTTGACATAGCATAGCGATTATCTTGGTGAATTTTTTTAAAAATAAAATCTTTCATCCATACTCGAGGATTCCTACCTCTCCCTGATCTTCTTTGACCAAGTATGGATGACAATCTGCTATTAGTCTTATTATCGTTGACCTGAGTGTTTTCCATTGTGCTTAATTTAGAAGTGAATTGATCTTGGCTTTGATCAGTATTGAGATGAGTATCTATTATTGGATTCTAACTTTCTGACCCTCCTAATGATGATTCTTGTTATAGATCATATAAATAGTATACTGGACTAATCTCAGAAAATAAATGCTTATCACTAGAGGATATGTGTTGAAAGGGAAATATGTCCTCTCTAAACTTAAGATATCTGCTAACAAATATGTTCTTCAACTGTAATCTATAGAGGATATAACCTTTTTGTGTAGATGAGTATCCTAAAAGTACATCCATTTTGGACCTTGACTAAAACTAATTCATGAACATTTTTTGCATAACATAGCCAACCTATAACTCTGAAGTGATCAAGAGAAGGATATGCTTCCCATAGAGCTTTTCATAAGGAGACTGATTTTGGAGAACTAAACTAGGCATTCTGTTTGTCAAATATACTACAGATTGTACACACATGCCCCAAAATTATATGGGTATTTTTTCTTGAAATTTAAGTGCTCTAGTGACTTTAAGGACGTGTCTATGCTTCCTCTCAGCTACCCCATTCTTCTAGGGAGTATAAGCAAAACTAATCTGATGAAAAATACCCAATATTTTGAACAAATTTGCACAGACTAAGTTGACAAACTCAGTAGCATTGTCTGTTCTTAGTATTTTTATTGTTTTATCAAACTGCGTCTTGACATACAGAAAGAACTGTTGCAATACCACACACACATCAGACTTAAGCTTGAGCAAAAAAATCCAAGTCATTCTAGTAAAATCATCAACAACAGTAAGGAAATATTTGTTTCCATCAAATGTAGCAACTTTATAATGACCTCATATATCCATATGAACTAGATCAAAAACAGACTTGGTTTTAATACTACTAACTGGAAAAGATTTCCTAATCTGTTTTGCACAAGGGCACATAGTATATTTATCTATCTTTTCTTCTATTGGCTTTATATTTGTTGGGAACATCTTATTCATAGTAGATACTGATGTAAGTCAAGCCTCTTGTGCCAAAGTTGAATGTCATCTTCTGCTATCTTTCATGTATTGCTAGTAGTGTTGGACTTTGCTGTAGTCAATGTCACTTTCTTATTCAGGTTGGAAGTTTGATTTACTAGTATGTACAATCCATTTTCCTCCTTACCAATCTCCTTCACCTTCCTATTGTAAAAATCCTGAAATTCACAGAAATCAGGAAAAAACCTGACTAAGCACTGCAACACTCTTCTTACTTTGGATATTGACATATGATTAAAATGAAATTGTGGAATATGGAAGTCATTACTAATTTCACTTCTACTAGATAATATATTAGATCCAGTATGTGTCACCACTGGCACTTCTCCATTTGGTAAGAATACGTTTTTTGGATTTTTTTTACCTGTAAAATAGTGTATGCATCCAATATATCATTATTTTCTACCATATGATTGGTAGCCCCAGTATCTATTATCTAATATTGATCATATTTAGTAGATAATAAGGTTGTACTTATGTTGACACCCAATTTTGACCTACCTGCGCTTCAATATGCTGCTTATATATGTATATATTTGTTTATATATTTTGTGCAAATATTTGACTTATTTTTATATTTATAAAATAATTTATTACCATAATATTGCGAAAATAATTTCAAATTATATATATTTGACCTATTTTAATTTTACGTTTTGATATTAAATGATTACGATGTATATAATATATTTCGCATCAATATGCGCCCTTATTTCGAAATATATTCTTTACTTAATATACTATTTACATAATTTTTTCTAAATTTTACAAATTATTCGACTAATATTATTATTCGAATTTATAAATTATTTATATAAATAATATGATTTTTATAATATTTGATAACCTGATTTTATATTTTAGTCATTAAATTTTTCGTAAATATAATAATTTAGTTATATGATATTTACATAAGTGTACTTAAATTTAGAATTTATTTATTAATAATAATATTTATATGATTTTTCTTATAATCTAAACTATTTTATTATTTATTTACTAAATTATTTTAAAGTGTAGTATATTTATTAACTTAATAGCAGCTAAATCCAATTTCAATCAATTCATTTAAATTCTAGCCATCTTCCCATTCAATTCATTCAATTTCATTTCAAGTCTGGCCACTTTCCATTAAATTCATTTCAATTCCAGCCACTTTTAATTTATATGGCTATTATTTAAATTCAATTTCTAATTGAATCTACCCAATTTCCAACCCGTTTGACCCATGACCCGATCCGTATTACACCCAACTAATCTTAGCCGTTCATCGCATTTAATCCTACGGCTAAGATTAAACCCTACCTACTTCCTTATTTACCTCACCTACCCCAAAACCTAATTTTTTCATCCATTTCCCACATACTCACACTCTCTTCTTCTCTTCTCAAACTCATTCTCCCTCAAGCTTAGCAGCCCTCTCCTTCACACTCTCTTCTTCTCATCTCCCTCTCCTCGCCGGCGAAACCTCCATTAACGCCGGCAACGAAACCAACTTCCCTCCGCCCTCCATAACTTCCGGCGAAGCTCCTCCCTCTCCCTCGCGTCGGGTTCTCTCCTCTTCTCTCCATCTCCTTCATCTTCCTCTCTCCCTTCCCTTATTTTTTCCGGCGTACCTCCATACCTCCGGCCATCAAACTCCATTTTTTCCGGCGAATCTCCAACACCACGACTTTCTTCCCCTCTCTTCCGCCATCCTCTTCCCTTTTTTTTTTCTCCATTTTTTTCCGGCGAAACCCGACACCACCATTAATTCCGGCCACTATTGGCCGGAAAACTTCATCAACCCTTCGCCTCTTCTCCCCTCTCTTTCTCCCTCTCATCTCCGGCCGGCCAGACAACTACCGCCGGAAAAACACCAAACCTCCATAACTTCCGGCGAACAACAACACTACCAAGCAGCCGCCGGCGAATCTCCATCTTCCTCTTCTCCCAACCTCCATAACCTCCGGCGATCTCCCTCTTCCCTCTTCCCATCGCCGGCCACCACCATAATCTCCATTAATTCCGGCCAAACAACAAAGCCGCCACCATCCACTTTTTCCTCTCCTCCCTCTCTTCTCGCTAAAAAAAAAAAACGACCGCCGAATAGCCGCCGGAAAATTCCCGTCGCTCCGGTTACAGTCCGATCGGACAGATCTCATATTTGTCCGTAAATTATTTATTCATTTATTATTTATTTTATTTTTATTTTATTTTTTGTTTTGCTGTTTATTGTTATATATATATATATGTATATAATATGTATATAATATGTATAACATAGGTATATCAGTATATATGATATAATATAGGCGTAATATATAATACATAATATAGATATATATATGGGTGTATAGTTATCTACTGTTTTTCTTTTCTGTCTATCTATATATAATAAATATATATAATAAGTATATATAGTAAAATATATGTATATAAGTAGTATATACATTTGTCTTTCTGTTTCATAATATATATGTCTAATGTATCATTCTGCCTTTTGCTTCATTTTTATATACAATAATTTATCTGTTAATTATTTTATTATACAGTTGATTAATATGCTTGTTTCATTTATGTATATGGATCATATATGCTTGTTTCATTGATTAATTATTTAGTATGGCTTTTGTTTCGTTTATATATATACAACATGAATTTTGTTGTTGTTTGTTATTATTATTATTATTGTTATTATTATTATTATTATTATTATTACTGTTATTATTATTATTATTATTATATTATTATTATTATTATTAGTATTATTACTATTGTTATTATTTATTATTTATTATTATTATTATTTGTGTAGTGGTGACAAAATGATTACTATCATTTTACTTTTTCTTAATGGTAACATAATTATTAGCTTTTATAATGACTAATTATTTTGTTTGCACTTTATTTTGAAATAATAGGGCCCATTGATTCTTTATTTTGATTTTTTCGGAAAGTGCTTTTAGCTTTTTAACTTTTGTTTTTTTTTGGAATTAAGTCTTCTTTAAAAGGGGTAGAAGACCCCAAACAAAAGAAAAAAGAAATAACAACAAGACTTAGAGAGAGACCACCTCTTCTTTAGAAAAAAGAATTTTATTTTTTAACATTCAAATATTGCTATTCCTTTATTAACATAAGCACTCGAAATTTGCTTGGCTCCTGAGGATTTTTTCCGCCTTCTGCTCCTCTCTTTAATTCTATGGCTCCTTTATACCTCATCTATGCACACACTGCTCGGAATTCTTGAAATTCTCTTGACCTTGACGCGTTGAGGATGGGTACTAATCAAGGCGCTTTGTTGCATTATTAATTCGTGATTTTCCTTTCAACTTTGGCATTTGTCGGTTAGTTTATTTACCTTTATCAGATTATCATTTACTATGCTAATCTCTTTGATTGTTTTCTTCTCGTGACTATATGTTTAATATGCTCTTAGTGTGATTTTTTCCAAGTTTAGTCAAACTCATGACTAAGAATATCAGAATATTATTCTTGTATCTATGATTGTACTAACATTTAAGCAGGTTCATTTTATTCCGACTTTCATCAAAGAATCTCCGGGACGAAAGAAGGCTACCAAAAAATTATTTTAATTATTTTAATGTTGTAATTATTCATTCTTTTCATCTTTGCAATGTTTGTAATAAAATTATGATAATAGTGAAAGGGGTTATGGGGGCGGGGCGTTTATTTTATCGTCTTATTTGTTTTATTAGAAATCATGCCTATAGGAATTAAAATAATTTGATTTGATACACATAGAAATCATGCCTATAGGTCTTAAATAATTCAATTTAAAATGCAGCAATTTTATTTCATGCGAATTTAGGGTGACATTTAGACATCATGCCTAAATTATTTTATTCTTTACAACATTAATTTACTTGGGTAATTTTTGATGATTTGTTGCTGGAATTATTTTAATGAGTAGGTTTTACACGCACTAGACATCATGGCTTTAGGATAAATTTTAACATGGCTACATTCACTAGAAATCATGATCATAGGTTTAATAAAGAGGCCTATTTGAAACCCCCTTAATGTTAATTGTTTGTTTGAATTTACTTGTTTGACATTAATGTCCTTTAAAAAAAGCCTTAAGGTTTTAGAACCAAAATCCAATATAGTAGTCCAATTGCCTCTTGGACCTTAAGTTCGGGACGGGTAGGCACATTTTAAGGCGTTAGTGTTATCCACTTAGATTGTTTAGGATTAATAATAATTAAAATAATTAGGAGGGTAGACGGGACATGATGAAACAGACAGGCTAATAGCTGACTTCTTGTATGAAGCGCATATTCTGCTTTGGAAATACAAAGCAACTTATTACTCCCATCTTTTCTAAATTCATTTTTTCTAAGAAGCTTTAAATATTTTAAAATTATCATTGTTATGTTCAAATATTGATATATTTTCATCTAAAAAAAAAAAATTGTTAAAAATATATAATATATACGATTTTCTTAAAATGATTTTTTCTCAAGTTATACATATATATATATATTATTCTCTTCAAACTATCTTGATTTTAAAAATAGAATAGAAGGGAGTAGTATTGAATTGGGCCCGTTTTCAGCCTTGTCAAAACCTGATCCCACTAAGTTTTATATTTTAGTTTCTGCTAATTTAGTATTTAAGTTAGTATTCTATTTATGTTTAATAATTCATCGACTTTATGTGATCACTTAGTTAATACCCCCATTTAATGAGTACGGCCGGGAACCACATTTGTGGACCTCGAAAGGTGCCTAACACCTTCCTTTTGAGGTAATTTAAGCCCTTACCCAACTCTGGTTGACTTAGGTAACAAATTAGTTTAGAATGGTGCCCTAACGCACCTTAATCCGTTAGGTGGCGACTCTCTTCTTTTCCACCCTTAAGAGTCCTCGATGTCGAAACCCGCTTTTGCCCGCGAGGGTAAAAATGGGGCGCGACAGAATGGCGACTCTGCTGGGGATATTAGGCTTTAACCATTACGTGTTTATTTAAATGGGGTTTAATTAACTGTTAACTTGCTAAGTGTTTGATTTATTTTCTTATTTTTGACTTTATCATGAAGTTACTAACCGTTTTCTTTGTTTTCTTATTGTTTATTATTTCTTATGTAATTGTCGATAAATAAATTGTTGTAATTTTCTTTTATTTATCTGACATATCGCTCATACTTCCCCCACTTGGGAATTTCACACTTTCACACACAATGACGGTTGCGTGGTTTCACGGCCGTTCACCAGTTTAAAACACCTCGAGGATTGTTTGTGATTTGGTCGATCAGCGGTGCGTCGACGGTCATAAGCTTCCTCACTCTCGAGTTGTCCGCTCGAGGGAACCGTGTCATACCCACTTCGACTCTTAGATCGTGACCGTGTACTCCTTTAGCAAGGCTTGCACTTCTATTAAAACTTAGAAAAATCGCGACGTCCATGGTACGTCAAGATTAAATAGGAACTTGCCCTAAGTCTTAAGGGATCAGTTTTAATCCCGATAAAAGACGATTCATGAATTGTGCGCATCTTAAGATAATTTTGTTTAAAATATCATCATTGTGCTCCCGGGTGGGTAGGATAGCCTAACCTTTCTTTTATTGCAGGCACAATGAGTCTCCCAACTTCGTATCCAAGATTCGGCATGGTTAGCTTGGTGGTCGAATTTAGGAGATCGCCACCATTTCGACAAAGTAGCAGAAGATCCTAAAAAGTTGGATGCAGACGAAGATGTTTTTAAGATTTACTGTTTTATTGTAATTCTTGTGATCTTATATAATAATAAAGTTTATTTTTTGGGGTTTATTTTGGGAGTAAAATGACGATATTTAATAACAAGTTCTCTTTAACTCGTTAGGCCTACCTCTGGCATAAAAGAGGCCCCCAAATCAGGAAGACGTATAAACGTGTTTAATTTTTTTATTTACCATGTGAAATATATTTAATGTGTTTGTTTCATCAACTACATGTCATGCTTCAATTTTTCTGTTTATTATTTATCTTGGTCCCCTTCCTAAAATCATGCTTCTATCAAGCCTCGCGTCACTTTCATAAATTTTGCTTCGGCATTCTCTTAAGGCTCTCACAATTTGACTCATTTTTCTATTAGTTAGGATTATGTGTTACCTTTTATTTACATATCAAGATATCTGATTATCTGGCACGAGTCGACATTGCTCATTCCATTAGCTTGTTAAATTCTTTTGCAATATCACCATTTCAAATATTAACTCTCTAATAGTCATTAATCGCGAGTTTTGTCACCCTCATGCTATAAAATTGTTGTGTCAAAGCTTAAATTTACTTATCTTACTTGATGTAGTCAGTAATACTTTCTATTTTTGCATACTAATCAGACGTTTGCATTTGATATGTTTATGCTTAAGGGCTGTCAAATATTTGAACATCAACTCAGTGAGAATCTGCAATTCCATCGAAATGTCCAACATCCCAAACAATTCTACTTTTATTCCTGACGCAAACTTTGGTTCTCTCCCGAAACAAGGTCTCTTCTCGACAGTGTCTCTATGTCCAACTCCACCTCTTACACTTCCTCAACAAATTCCTTCATCACATACCTATATCGGCCCTTTTCAAGACATGACGATATCCGAGAGAGAGGTCATCACGCTACGGAGAGAGTTCAATAACTTGGAAAAGATTGTGGATAAGAAGCTACGCTCAAAAAATATTCCAGATTTAAGGTATAAGAAGTTGTGCCTACGTCCAAGTGTTCAATTGCCGCTGGGATACAAGATCCCAAAATTCAACATCTTCGATGGGCATGGAGACCCAATCGAACATCTGAAGGACTATTGCGGTAGATTAGTCGGAATTGGACATGATGAACCTCTCCTAATGAGATTGTTTATGCAGAGCCTGTCAGGAATGGCATTAACTTGGTATGGCAAACAGGACTTCGATAAATGGAAAACTTGGGAAGATATGGCTCGAGATTTTGTAGAACAATACAAATTTAATACCAAGGATGACCTGACATTTCTAGATTTGCTTGAGATAAGGAAAATGAATCAAGAATCTTTTGAGGAATATGTGACTCGATGGCGAAGGGAAGCTTCTAAGATCCATCACTCGCTATCTGAAGAAGAATTAGTCCAATATTTCATCAAGTCATTAGAGGGTATATATCGCAAGTATTTATATTTTACAATCATTCATAGCTTCGCAAGTCTAATTCGGATTGGGAAAGAATTGGAATATGGCATTCGGACAGGAAAAATTATTGATATTTCCACATGTTCTCAAGCACGAGAAAGTCCTCCGAATAAAAGGAAAAAGGATATCTCAATCACTATTCCTCCGCCACAACATCATCAGGACGTACAACAAGTATGTACCATCTTTGACTCTGGCAATGAGCAGAGCTCCCAACAACAAATTTATCGGATATCACCTGATTATGACCAGCTTGATTTTCAAAACCAGGCTTATCCAGTACAATCCGATTTTGTGAAGTCTCGTACATTTACTCCTCTAACTGAATCTCTGGCAGGCATGTTTGAAAGGTTGAAGACACAAGGAGTTTTGAAACCGAGAAGAGGGTGGATTCCTAAATACCCATCTCCAAATTTTGATCCATCCAAAAGCTGCGCATACCATTCGAATATTCAAGGACATGATACCGAAGAATGTACAGCTTTGAAATACAAGATTCAGGATTTGGTTGAGAAAAGGAGGATAATAGTGCATCAAGGACCGACGAATTACAACCTCTTTGCTTCTGGAGCAACCGTTATACAAGGTGATCCAACAAAAATAGTTCCAAGATATTTGGCAAAAAAGCGCAAAAGGAACTGATGAAGACGAGACCTTCACAAGCAAAGCGCTTTCGTTCACCCTTCGTCCACTCTATCATTTTCCCATCTCATTCATTTTCCCTAAAATGCGAACTACGTCCGACCTGATTCCTTTCGGATACGTAGGCAGCCCATTTTGGGTTCGGTCTCAATCAAATAAATTTTCTTTCTCCTCATATCCCAATCAAATTGCCTCCTCCACCTACACTTCAAAGGTAACCAATTTTTTTTAAAATCCTCTGATTCAACAATCTCGCAAGCCCGCAAGACCCCGAGCAAGTTCATCTGAGCAGTATACTCCTTTGGATGAATCTATAATCCAACTGAAAGACATGATCCAAGCGCTAATTGATGCCAAGGTTATCCACCCGAGTTGAAAGTTGGTGCCCAAAACTATCCTCAACTCGATTTATTTCTTTGTTCGAAAACCTTTCATTTCTTGTATTCTGAACTACGTTGGACCTGATTCCCGTTTAAGAGGGATACGTAGGCGCCCTTATGGGGTTCAGTCTATATCTCAATAAAATTTCCTTTCTCCTTTCCTTTTCCAACTGGGGCAGAATTTTTGAGAGGACCTCAAAAATTCACAACTTTGCGTCATTTGCAACATAAGTCTACACTGGGGCAGAATTTTTGAGAGGACCTCAAAAATTCAACAGATCGAGCGTTTCTACATAACTGGGGCAGAAATTTTGAGAAGGATCTCAAAATTTCATCAAGACTAAGTCAAGCCGAGGAGCTGATTCCCGAAAGGACGTGACATCCCGTCTGATCATCAAGCTCATGAAATTGGGATAGCAACGGACGAGTAAAGGCACAAATCAGCCTTCCCCATTTTAATCTTATAATCTTTTCTTTGAACGCAGGATGCAACAGGTACCAAATCTGCAATCATTCCATATGGATCTTCAAAGGTATTTACTAAATTATTTTTCAAGGGCTAAGCACTGTCCTAGGGTTAAGCATTACCCTAAATTATTTGTTCAAGGGCTAAGCACTGTCCTAGGGTTAAGCATTACCCTAAATTATTTGTTCAAGGGCTAAGCACTGTCCTTGGGTTAAGCATTACCCTAAATTATTTGTTCAAGGGCTAAGCACTGTCCTAGGGTTAAGCATTACCCTAAATTATTTGTTCAAGGGCTAAGCACTGTCCTAGGGTTAAGCATTACCCTAAATTATTTGTTCAAGGGCTAAGCACTGTCCTAGGGTTAAGCATTACCCTAAATTATTTGTTCAAGGGCTAAGCACTGTCCTAGGGTTAAGCGTTACCCTAAATTATTTGTTCAAGGGCTAAGCACTGTCCTAGGGTTAAGCGTTACCCTAAATTATTTGTTAAGGGCTAAGCACTGTCCTAGGGTTAAGCATTACCCTAAATTATTTGTTCAAGGGCTAAGCACTGTCCTAGGGTTAAGCATTACCCTAAATTATTTGTTCAAGGGCTAAGCACTGTCCTTGGGTTAAGCATTACCCTAAATTATTTGTTCAAGGGCTAAGCACTGTCCTAGGGTTAAGCATTACCCTAAATTATTTGTTCAAGGGCTAAGCACTGTCCTTGGGTTAAGCATTACCCTAAATTATTTGTTCAAGGGCTAAGCAGTGTCCTAGGGTTAAGCATTACCCTAAATTATTTGTTCAAGGGCTAAGCACTGTCCTAGGGTTAAGCATTACCCTAAATTATTTGTTCAAGGGCTAAGCACTGTCCTAGGGTTAAGCATTACCCTAAATTATTTGTTCAAGGGCTAAGCACTGTCCTAGGGTTAAGCGTTACCCTAAATTATTTGTTCAAGGGCTAAGCACTGTCCTAGGGTTAAGCGTTACCCTAAATTATTTGTTAAGGGCTAAGCACTGTCCTAGGGTTAAGCATTACCCTAAATTATTTGTTCAAGGGCTAAGCACTGTCCTAGGGTTAAGCATTACCCTAAATTATTTGTTCAAGGGCTAAGCACTGTCCTTGGGTTAAGCATTACCCTAAATTATTTGTTCAAGGGCTAAGCACTGTCCTAGGGTTAAGCATTACCCTAAATTATTTGACTAATCATTTATCCAAGTTTTTTAGCTTGCAGGTCAATATTGACTAATCATTTATCCAAGTTTTTAGCTTGCAGGCTGCTATTGCGTTCCTTCTCATGTTATCTGATCAAACTCCCCCCCCCCCCCCCCGCTCTTTGATATTCTTATGCTAATTTCTGCTATTTTGACCTATTATTCTCGTGCTACCTCATTCTTATTCAAGCCTCGTGTTGTCAATTTAGGGATCTCTTTCGTCCCTAAGATCCAGAACTACACGCGGCCTGATTCTCGTGAAACCCGAGATATGTAGGCGATTTGAAACTGAAGTCTCGGTCGCAACATCTACATGACTTTCTTTCCTTTTACTTGGCCCTACCGAAATTTTTCTTCGGTCGGACAAAATTGGCTACTAAGTCAACGTTCTTTGCTCGACAATTCATCCTTCATTCCCGAGCAAAGAAGGGGCAGCTGTTGACACCCAATTTTGACCTACCTGCGCTTCAATATGCTGCTTATATATGTATATATTTGTTTATATATTTTGTGCAAATATTTGACTTATTTTTATATTTATAAAATAATTTATTACCATAATATTGCGAAAATAATTTCAAATTATATATATTTGACCTATTTTAATTTTACGTTTTGATATTAAATGATTACGATGTATATAATATATTTCGCATCAATATGCGCCCTTATTTCGAAATATATTCTTTACTTAATATACTATTTACATAATTTTTTCTAAATTTTACAAATTATTCGACTAATATTATTATTCGAATTTATAAATTATTTATATAAATAATATGATTTTTATAATATTTGATAACCTGATTTTATATTTTAGTCATTAAATTTTTCGTAAATATAATAATTTAGTTATATGATATTTACATAAGTGTACTTAAATTTAGAATTTATTTATTAATAATAATATTTATATGATTTTTCTTATAATCTAAACTATTTTATTATTTATTTACTAAATTATTTTAAAGTGTAGTATATTTATTAACTTAATAGCAGCTAAATCCAATTTCAATCAATTCATTTAAATTCTAGCCATCTTCCCATTCAATTCATTCAATTTCATTTCAAGTCTGGCCACTTTCCATTAAATTTATTTCAATTCCAGCCACTTTTAATTTATATGGCTATTATTTAAATTCAATTTCTAATTGAATCTACCCAATTTCCAACCCGTTTGACCCATGACCCGATCCGTATTACACCCAACTAATCTTAGCCGTTCATCGCATTTAATCCTACGGCTAAGATTAAACCCTACCTACTTCCTTATTTACCTCACCTACCCCAAAACCTAATTTTTTCATCCATTTCCCACATACTCACACTCTCTTCTTCTCTTCTCAAACTCATTCTCCCTCAAGCTTAGCAGCCCTCTCCTTCACACTCTCTTCTTCTCATCTCCCTCTCCTCGCCGGCGAAACCTCCATTAACGCCGGCAACGAAACCAACTTCCCTCCGCCCTCCATAACTTCCGGCGAAGCTCCTCCCTCTCCCTCGCGTCGGGTTCTCTCCTCTTCTCTCCATCTCCTTCATCTTCCTGTCTCCCTTCCCTTATTTTTTCCGGCGTACCTCCATACCTCCGGCCATCAAACTCCATTTTTTCCGGCGAATCTCCAACACCACGACTTTCTTCCCCTCTCTTCCGCCATCCTCTTCCCTTTTTTTTTCTCCATTTTTTTCCGGCGAAACCCGACACCACCATTAATTCCGGCCACTATTGGCCGGAAAACTTCATCAACCCTTCGCCTCTTCTCCCCTCTCTTTCTCCCTCTCATCTCCGGCCGGCCAGACAACTACCGCCGGAAAAATACCAAACCTCCATAACTTCCGGCGAACAACAACACTACCAAGCTGCCGCCGGCGAATCTCCATCTTCCTCTTCTCCCAACCTCCATAACCTCCGGCGATCTCCCTCTTCCCTCTTCCCATCGCCGGCCACCACCATAATCTCCATTAATTCCGGCCAAACAACAAAGCCGCCACCATCCACTTTTTCCTCTCCTCCCTCTCTTCTCGCTAAAAAAAAAAACGACCGCCGAATAGCCGCCGGAAAATTCCCGTCGCTCCGGTTACAGTCCGATCGGACAGATCTCATATTTGTCCGTAAATTATTTATTCATTTATTATTTATTTTATTTTTATTTTATTTTTTGTTTTGCTGTTTATTGTTATATATATATATGTATATAATATGTATATAATATGTATAACATAGGTATATCAGTATATATGATATAATATAGGCGTAATATATAATACATAATATAGATATATATATGGGTGTATAGTTATCTACTGTTTTTCTTTTCTGTCTATCTATATATAATAAATATATATAATAAGTATATATAGTAAAATATATGTATATAAGTAGTATATACATTTGTCTTTCTGTTTCATAATATATATGTCTAATGTATCATTCTGCCTTTTGCTTCATTTTTATATACAATAATTTATCTGTTAATTATTTTATTATACAGTTGATTAATATGCTTGTTTCATTTATGTATATGGATCATATATGCTTGTTTCATTGATTAATTATTTAGTATGGCTTTTGTTTCGTTTATATATATACAACATGAATTTTGTTGTTGTTTGTTATTATTATTATTATTGTTATTATTATTATTATTATTATTATTACTGTTATTATTATTATTATTATATTATTATTATTATTAGTATTATTACTATTGTTATTATTTATTATTTATTATTATTATTATTTGTGTAGTGGTGACAAAATGATTACTATCATTTTACTTTTTCTTAATGGTAACATAATTATTAGCTTTTATAATGACTAATTATTTTGTTTGCACTTTATTTTGAAATAATAGGGCCCATTGATTCTTTATTTTGATTTTTTCGGAAAGTGCTTTTAGCTTTTTAACTTTTGTTTTTTTTGGAATTAAGTCTTCTTTAAAAGGGGTAGAAGACCCCAAACAAAAGAAAAAAGAAATAACAACAAGACTTAGAGAGAGACCACCTCTTCTTTAGAAAAAAGAATTTTATTTTTTAACATTCAAATATTGCTATTCCTTTATTAACATAAGCACTCGAAATTTGCTTGGCTCCTGAGGATTTTTTCCGCCTTCTGCTCCTCTCTTTAATTCTATGGCTCCTTTATACCTCATCTATGCACACACTGCTCGGAATTCTTGAAATTCTCTTGACCTTGACGCGTTGAGGATGGGTACTAATCAAGGCGCTTTGTTGCATTATTAATTCGTGATTTTCCTTTCAACTTTGGCATTTGTCGGTTAGTTTATTTACCTTTATCAGATTATCATTTACTATGCTAATCTCTTTGATTGTTTTCTTCTCGTGACTATATGTTTAATATGCTCTTAGTGTGATTTTTTCCAAGTTTAGTCAAACTCATGACTAAGAATATCAGAATATTATTCTTGTATCTATGATTGTACTAACATTTAAGCAGGTTCATTTTATTCCGACTTTCATCAAAGAATCTCCGGGACGAAAGAAGGCTACCAAAAAATTATTTTAATTATTTTAATGTTGTAATTATTCATTCTTTTCATCTTTGCAATGTTTGTAATAAAATTATGATAATAGTGAAAGGGGTTATGGGGGCGGGGCGTTTATTTTATCATCTTATTTGTTTTATTAGAAATCATGCCTATAGGAATTAAAATAATTTGATTTGATACACATAGAAATCATGCCTATAGGTCTTAAATAATTCAATTTAAAATGTAGCAATTTTATTTCATGCGAATTTAGGGTGACATTTAGACATCATGCCTAAATTATTTTATTCTTTACAACATTAATTTACTTGGGTAATTTTTGATGATTTGTTGCTGGAATTATTTTAATGAGTAGGTTTTACACGCACTAGACATCATGACTTTAGGATAAATTTTAACATGGCTACATTCACTAGAAATCATGATCATAGGTTTAATAAAGAGGCCTATTTGAAACCCCCTTAATGTTAATTGTTTGTTTGAATTTACTTGTTTGACATTAATGTCCTTTAAAAAAAGCCTTAAGGTTTTAGAACCAAAATCCAATATAGTAGTCCAATTGCCTCTTGGACCTTAAGTTCGGGACGGGTAGGCACATTTTAAGGCGTTAGTGTTATCCACTTAGATTGTTTAGGATTAATAATAATTAAAATAATTAGGAGGGTAGACGGGACATGATGAAACAGACAGGCTAATAGCTGACTTCTTGTATGAAGCGCATATTCTGCTTTGGAAATACAAAGCAACTTATTACTCCCATCTTTTCTAAATTCATTTTTTCTAAGAAGCTTTAAATATTTTAAAATTATCATTGTTATGTTCAAATATTGATATATTTTCATCTAAAAAAAAAAAATTTTGTTAAAAATATATAATATATACGATTTTCTTAAAATGATTTTTTCTCAAGTTATACATATATATATATATTATTCTCTTCAAACTATCTTGATTTTAAAAATAGAATAGAAGGGAGTAGTATTGAATTGGGCCCGTTTTCAGCCTTGTCAAAACCTGATCCCACTAAGTTTTATATTTTAGTTTCTGCTAATTTAGTATTTAAGTTAGTATTCTATTTATGTTTAATAATTCATCGACTTTATGTGATCACTTAGTTAATACCCCCATTTAATGAGTACGGCCGGGAACCACATTTGTGGACCTCGAAAGGTGCCTAACACCTTCCTTTTGAGGTAATTTAAGCCCTTACCCAACTCTGGTTGACTTAGGTAACAAATTAGTTTAGAATGGTGCCCTAACGCACCTTAATCCGTTAGGTGGCGACTCTCTTCTTTTCCACCCTTAAGAGTCCTCGATGTCGAAACTCGCTTTTGCCCGCGAGGGTAAAAATGGGGCGCGACAACTTATACCTGCAACAACAGCTGAGAAGGCTGTGTCAGTCTTGCCTTTTAACAGACTTAGAATCTCTTCATATTGGTCCTCGGTAAAGGGATATGGTCCCATCTATTCCTTGATGATCAGGTTTCATAGGTTCTTTTCCCTTTTGCTTTCCATGTTGAGTATATTAAGTCTGGCCTGCAGGATCATACACTTTCTCATCATCATTAGTCATCACACTATAAGCAGTAGCCTTACTATTTTTAGAGAATTTATGGTTATTCTGAGTCAGACCCATTGACGTAACTTCTATATTGATTTTGTGAATTAGACATATTACCATAGACCTTCTTCTTGGCTCTGTCTTAGGGGTAACCAACCAATTTATAGCACTTCTCCTTGACTATGTCCCTTCATTTTACAAAATCATATTGCATATTATAGTTCTTTTTAATCGAGATGGACCAACACTTGCAGTAGCAGCATTTCTTGAATACAATACTACATCTACATTCCCCATAGTTGCAGGATTTGACCCCAAAATACCATCATTAGACACAACTGATTTTTGTCCACATCACCAACTATCATGGCATATGCTAGATTGAGTGTAGGGATAAGAGTCATAAGCAAGATTTGACTTCTTGCTTGATCATAAGACTCATTTAACCCCGTTAGAAACTGAAACAACTTCAAATTTTGCAGATGTAATACATTATCATGATCCGAGTCTACACCCTAGACGAGACACGATACTTGATGCTACAAGTGACCCAAGCTAACCCGTGGTCTGACATTGTACTGGTAAACTAAGTAAGCATAAGCGAAAGCTTTACAAAAATAATTATCCAAGAAATACGGATTTGAAAAGAATAAACATATCTAGAAAGATTACTGAACAACTGTATCTAAAAGCCAACTACTAACTGATGAGTTACCGGGACAAGCCCCCAGCTAACTCTAAAATTTGTCTAAATAAGAACTAACTAAAAAATCAGGGATTTACAGGTCAGGGGGAGAACACAGTATGTAGACTTTTTAAATTCCTTTATGGATTAAAGAAAACACCAAGACAGTGAAATGCAAAGTTGTGTAAGCCTTACTAAAGTTGGGTTTCAAGCAACATGAACATGAACATTCCTTATTCATCAAACAGACATCAACTAATGTTGTGTCTATATTAATCTATGTTGATGACATGCTCATTACAGGAAGTAGTCTTTAGATTATAGAAGAAACTAAAGACAAACTGAAATAGCCTTCAAGATGAAGGATCTAGGAAAGCTAAAGTATTTCCTATGGATTGAATTTTCTAGGTCCAAATAAGAGATCTTAATGCATCAGAGAGAGTATTCTTTATAGCTAATATCTAAAATAGGATTAGGTGCATCAAAGCTAGTTATAACACCTATTGATGTCAATTGCATATTGACCACCAAACAGTGTGATGAGTTTGTCAAAAACACTTCTAATTCAGAAACAACAGAAAGTGATCCAATGGCAGATCAAAAACTATATTATATATTAGTTGGTAAGTTGTTATATGTAACTATGGCAAGGACTGATATATCATATGGTGTGAAAAACTCAAGTCAGTTCATACAACAGCCTGAGAGTTCTCACGTGAAAGCAGCTCTAAGGAGAGTAACATATGTCAAGAATCAACCTCAACAAGGGTCTTACTGTCTAGCAATCACTTTGAGTCCAAAACCTATTATTCCATATGCAAACAAACACTAGAGGGGAGGGGTAAGTGACGTGCAAAAAAATGAAAGCATTATAGGGACGAATTTTTATAGATCCATCCTAATTTGTAGATTTTAGGAAAACATATGGAAATACTTCTCGACTTATTCAAATGTCATAGCCAAATGGAAACAACCTGAGGGCTTTTATGGGTTACCTTTTCGCCTTAATCATCGCAAACCTAGACAAGGGGTCTTACTGTCTAGCAATCAGATCTGCACAACCACAATCTTCTATGATGCTAATTGGGCCTCATGTCCTCACTAGAAAAAGTCAATAACATGCTACTTTGTTCATCTAGGAGACTGGTTAGTTCTTGGATAACTAATAAACAACCAACAGTCTCTAGAAGCTCAGCTGAGGATGAGTACAAAAGCATGGCTAACACTGTCACAGAACTTATATGGTTACTTAGCTTTCCGTCTTATTTCTTTCTTGTAGTACTGTCAGTCTTAGGAGAGGAATGAGGATGAGTACAAAAGCATGGCTAACACTGTCACAGAACTTATATGGTTACTTGGACTCTTGAATGACCTTGAAGTTGAAGTCACCAAACCAATAGACATTTTCACAGATAGTAAACCTGCAATTCATATTGCAGCCAACCCTGTCTATCATGAGAGAACAAAACACATTGAGATCGATTGTCATTTATAAGAGAGAAAATAACTCAAGGCTTTGTGACTACTAAGTGCATCTCAACTTAAGAACAACCTGCAGACTTACTAACCAAAGGGCTGAGAAAAGTTCAGCATCACTACTTAAGTTTCAAACTTGGAGTTCAAAATATTTTCTCACTTCCTGATTTGAGGAGTGTTTATGGAAGAGGAGAAGCTACTAAGCTGTTAAATAAAGGATAGTTTGGTTAGTTAGTTTACTATGAATTAGTTAGGTAGTTAGTTATAACTAACTCTTATGAAACAGTAAAGCAGTGTATAAATAGTACTACTATGTACTATTTAGACAAATTATTCATTTGAAAATATCTGTATTCTCTCTTATTTCTCTCTTCCTTCTTTTCATCATCTTCTTCTTCCTAATAGAACAAATATCTTGTTCTTCATTATCGTTTAACCACACATCCAAACAGGGGGTATCAAATGAGTTATTTGAGCTAAATTTGATGGGTTATATGAGTTGAGTTAATAAATAGACGGGTTAAGGTTATTGGGGTTGAGATAGATTAAGTCAAGATGGGCTAACTAATGAGTAATAACCCATCCCGCCCAACTTTGACCAAGTTTTAGTTTCTTTATTTGTTTTCGTATGGTTTTTTTCGTTACCTAATAAACATTATTTATTTATTACATCTATATATAATATATCAAATAAAAAAATTATTTTAAAAATATTTTGATAAAATTTTCTCATGATCAATTTGGGTTAAATATTTTACTCAAATCAGCCCAACTTCTAGATAACCTGATTGTGCGGGTCAAAATAGAATTAAATTTGGAAAGGTCATATTTTCAGGATTTAATTTTATCGCTCTTACTTTTATCTATGTTTTTTTAGCATAAGTTGCTGAAGGACGAGTTAACCCATAAATAGAAGTTGAGTACTAGAAAATTTGTGGACATTAGTGCCCTCCTACTTTCTCCTTAATAACAATTTGTCTTGATAATATAGAATAGTTAAAAATGAAATCTTAAGAAGTACGGAGTATCAAATTTTTCTAGAAAGAAAATATAAGCAAATTTAAATGTAATGTACTAATGTTATATCAACCAAAGGTCAATTTAAATAATTAACACTTCAGATTAGTGCTGGCTAAATAAGCCCATATTTTGATAATCCACCTAACCTGCTCATATTTTAGTGAGTTGGGTGAGTGACTTTTTAAATGGGTAAAATTTGAGTTTAAGCCCATATTCAACCTATAAAAAATATGGGTATTCATGGGTAAAATATTGGTTAGCTTAATTGGTTAAGCTTCCAATTTTTATTCACTCAAATTCATGATATCACAAAAATGCTATAACTTTCTTTCTTTCTTTTATATATTTTTTTCTCTTTATAGTTGATCAAAACCCGGGGTTGGGGTCGGAATTGGGAGTCAAGTCTAAGATCAGAGTTAAGAGTCGGGTCTTGAGTCGGTGTCGGGATTTGGGGTTGAAAGTCGTGATTAGAGATCAGGGTCGACTGTAAAGAGTCTGGGTCAGGTGTGGGAAATCTAATCTTGGTTCAAGGTCGGGTTTCAAGTTGGGGTCGGAAGTCGCGGTCAGGTGTCAGGATCAATATCTAGGTTGAGGTTGGGGTCAAAGTCGAAAGTTAAGGTCAGGATCGAGTTCAAGAGTGGGAGTCGGGAGTTAGGGTTGGAGATTGGGGTTGAGGTCAAGAGTTGCGATCGAGGGTTAAGGGTCGAGGTTGGAGGTTCGGTCGAGGTCAGGGGTTGATGTCGGTAGTCAGAGTTGGGGGTTGAGGTCAGGGTCGGAGTTAGGGTTGAAGGTCGGGGTCGAGGTCAAGAGTTGAGGTCAGGATCGGGGTCAGGATCGCAGTCAGGGTCGAGGTCAAATTCTGGGTCGAGGGTTGGGGTCAGGGTTGGGGTCGGGGTCGAGGTCGGGAGTCAGAGTCAAGATCAAAGGTCGAGGTCAGGGTCGAAGTCGGAAGTCAGGTCGAGCGTTGAGGTTGGGGTTGGAGGTTGAGGTTCATAGTCAGGTTTGAGGTCGGGGTCGAGGTAGGGAGTAGAGGTCAAGGTCAAAGGTCGAGATCGAGGTCGGAGTTGGAGGTCGAGGTCGAAATCGAGGTCGGAGTTGGAGGCCGAGGTCGAGTTCGAGAGTCGAAGTCAGGGATCGTGGTTGAGGTCAAGAGTTGAGGTTGGGGTTCAACGGTCGAGGTTGGAGATTGAGGTTGAGGTCGGGAGTTAGAGTCAAGGTCGGGAGTCAGAGTCGGGGTTTAAGATCGTGGTCAAGGTCGAGGTTAGAGGTTGGGGTTCATAGTCAGGGTCAAGGTCGAGAGTTGAGGTTAGGGTTGAGGGTTGGGGGTTGGGGTTGAGATTGGGGTAGAGGTCAGGCGTCAAAGGGGATCAGAGGTCGAGGTTAGGGTCAAGGTCGAGAGTTAGAATTAGGGGTTGAGGTAGGGGTTAGGGTCAGGGTTTGAGGTCGAGGTTCGTGGTTGGAGTTAGGGTTGAGGTCAGGTTTGGAGGTTGGAGTCGAGTTCAATAGTCAAAGTAGGGGTCGGGGGGTCAAGGCCGAGGTCGAGGTCAAAAGTCAGAGTCAGGGACCGGGGTTTGAGGTCGGGGTTAATGTAGAGAGTTGAGGTCGGGGGTCGAGGTTGGTGGTTGGGGTCGAGGGTTGAGGTTCAGGTCAGGGTCAGGGTCGAGGGTCGGGATTCGAGATCAGGTTTGAAGTTGGGTTTCAGGCCGAGGACGAGACTTGGATCCTAGGTCGGGGTCATCGTAGAGTTGGAGAGTCGAGATCGGGTGTTGGAAGTTAGGTCCCAGATTGAGGTTGGGACTTGGATCCTAGGTCGGGGTCGATATCAGGAGTCGGGACTTTGTAAAATATTTTGCTAATTTTATGTAGAAAAGCTATTTTTCTTAAAATAGAGAAAAATAAGTCAATTTGCAAAAATAAAAATTCAAAACATTTAAATTAACTAAACATGAGAAAATTGAATGAAAAATATTTTTCTTACCGAACACACCATTATAAGTGATTCATAAATATTTTAAATCATGTATTATTATGAGAAAAGGGTTCAAAACACACTTCAACTATGTTCGAATTTGTTGTTACACACTTCAACTTTGCGGGGGTCCTCCTGGACTAATTTAAAATAAAATTATTAAACCTCTAACTGCTTATGTGGCAAAGAAAGTGTAATACACTCTCCTTAAGAGAGTAAGAGCAGAAAAATATGTTAAAATTCTATTTTCATAATTTTTTTAAAAAAAATTCTCTTTTATTTCTCTTTCTATCTTTTTTATTCTCTTCTTCACTATTCATCTTCTTCTTCATTGCTCCATAAGTGATTCCGGCGATCTCCGTTCCGGCCAAATTTTCATAATTTAAAAATAATAATTTTTCTTCTAATCTTCTTATCTTCTCTTTCTCTCTCTATCTTTTTTATCAGTATCTTCTTTACCGCTTCATAATCGATTTCGATGACTTGTTGGTGAATCTCTATATTATTTTGAAATCCATTCCAACTTCAATCTCATTATACTAAAAGAAAACTTTAAATGTTTAATTCGATCCTTGCCTCCCCTTCATCCATCAATGTCATTTTTCCATTAAAGACCCAGATAATTAATTTTTATTTTTTACATTTTCTTTCACAAAATACACAACAAAACACTTATTTTTCTTTTTTCTTTTATAGATATATAAATCAAAAGTCAAAACAAATCCAAAAATCTACAAACAAAAAAAGAAATTTCATTATAAAAAAATTTCAGTGATCAGAAAAAAAAATCCACTACCAAGAGGAGATAATATAAGTAATGGTTATTAGCAAAACTCAAGAAAAGTTTAAAAAAATGAGAATTGAATAAAAAGGAAAAAGTTTAAGAAGCAAAAAAAAAATTAAAAAAAACATGAAATTTACACGTGGACGCGTGCATATCACCTTTTAACACAAATTTGAATATGACTTTTTATAGGGTTATATATTCTATTTAAAATTAGTCCAGGGGGGTCATGGGTTCCCCGCAAAGTTAAAGTGTGTAACAGCAAATTTGGACATAGTTAGAGTGTGTTTTGAAGCATTTTTCCTATTATTGTTGATATTTTCTAAAGTCCATTAAGTATGTTTTACTCCTAAATTGTGAATTTTCTTTACTTTGAAATCCAGTGATAAATATTATTTTCCTTGTTATAACATATTTTTTTATATTGAAAAGTTATAGAAAATTTTTTATGACTTTAATGATTCAATAAAACTAAATAAAGTATTTTCAACATTTCTCACTTTAAAAAAAATCTAAAGTATTTTTCGATATTGAATTCTAAAGTAGAGTACTATTTGCTGATGCAAATATAGGTAAACATGTCTTTTGCCCAACCCATTTGTTACCCAACTTATTTTTACCCTATAAAATATAGCGAGTTGAAATTACCCATTTTATGTTGAGCCATTTTCAATCGGCTCAAATTTGACCTAACTCGCTCATTTGTCACCACTACTTCGAATGTATTTCGTATCGAGGAAAATATTTCTCTTTGCACCAAACACACTTTTCTTTACAAATAGAGCTCCTCGAAAAAATCATTAAAGAGGAATAAAATATGATAGGTTTACTATCGAGTATACTATTAAGTACATTTGTGGTTCTTTTTATAACTTATTTGGTCAAATTTTTTGAAGGGGCAAAAATATTTATTTTAAAAAGTGAGATATTTGGTCAAATTTTTAAGAGAAAATAAGTATTTATGGGGAGTAGTAAAAACTACTTTCAAAAACTAAAAAATAATAATTTTTTTCAAAAATAATTTTATAAAAAACACTTTTGAGAAAAATACACTTAGAAGTATTTTTAAAAAAAATTTTAAAAAAAAAATTGATCTAACACTAATTGTTGCTAAAAAAAACATTTTTAAAATTTTATTGGTCAAACACAAACTACTTCTCAGTAAAAAGTACTTTTCTAAAACGCACTTCTTAAAATAAGCTAATTTTAAAAATCTGACCAACTAAACTATAAAAATTTAGGTCAAAATAAAAATTAAAAAGTAAAAGATTGTACCTCCTTTCTAACAATGACAATGTGTGCTCTTCTACATCAATTAAGGTGTTTTAAACTAAACCAGCTCTTCCGCATGCCCCGAATGCAACCTTAATAATTGTCCCGTCGGAGTAAAATATTTATCAATCGTTATCTCTTTATTTTTATATCCCTTAATTAATTATAGAAAATACTCTATCTTGCAATCTTTCATGATATCATCATAGTATATTTATATACTGTCATGGTATTACTACGGATGAGCTTCCTTCAGGAATAGCGCGCAGGACTCCTCAATCCTTCATGATACTATCATAGTATATTCATATACTGTCATGATATCACTGAGGAATGAGGAGTCGTTCAAGAATACACTTCTTAATCATGCATGATACCATCACCGTATATTAATATACTGCCATGGTATACTTCATGATACCATTACAGTATATGATATACTGTCATGATATCTTATGCGCGAAAAAGCTTCAAACTCAGAGTTGGGCACGAATTATAATTATTTTGTGCCGACTGAATACTAAAGATAATTAGTATGAAACGATTCATTTTTACGTAATTAGTTTAATTTTTTATTTATTTTATAAACTTTTTAAAAAAATACCATTATCATCGGAAGGAGAAGATAAACATTAGCACTTACTCTATCTATGAGTAGGTATATTGCTTAAGTAAAGAGTGGCAAAACAAAGCTGGACAGCACCATTTTTAGGAAAATGAAAAGAATTTTACGCAACCTGAGAGTAACTCAATTATATATACATCGATTTTGAAAAAAGATGATTGAACCACACTCATTTTTGTTGAAGGTAGAATCTTCTTTAAAGAACATATAGAATCTACTTTGGACATGAGAACATATTATATTATATTCCGGGAAACACATGCATCTTATAACTGTTTCCTCAGAGAACATGAACCATATATATTCTTACGCTTATACCCTGTTTCGCAAAGTTTTTCAGAAGCCAAAAAGTAATTTTTTTACGAAGAAGTGCTTATTTAAAAATAATTAGATGTTTTATTAAATTTTTGAGAGAAAATAAGTGTTTCTGAGAAATAATAGAAGTTGTTTTTCATAAGCTAAAAAAAGTAATTGCTGGTCAAAAAGTGATTTTTAAATTTATTGGTCAAACACAAATTACTTTCCACCAAAAACACTTTTTTAAAAAAGCACTTCTCCAAAAAAAACTAATTTTAAAAGTTTAGCTAAATAGATTATTACCCTGTATGTATTCCTCTAGAGGAAATATTTGGACGAATTTGACCGTCTTTACGCCTACATTTCATTTTTCTCATAAATTCATCTTATATACACATCGGCGTAAAAAAGATAATCTAATAATATAGTATTATCTTACCTGTTCTAATAGATTATTTATGTGTTAAAATTCAGTTTATTTAAATCGCGGTGATACACATCCCAACTTGTTAGGTGAATCCGATGACATGAAAAGACTAGTACAATTTGAAAGTAAGTGAATAAACATAAAGATACAATTTTAAAGTCAAAATAAGAATATCAAAAACATCCCAAGAATTGGTGCTACAAAGTTGTGAGCTTTTACTCGAATAACATTACACTAGTGTGCAAATACAAATATTGGTTGATAAAAAAGAAGAAACAATAAAGATAATAAGATAAAGGGAAACTCTAAGGTATTGTGAAGCAACAGCTCATCACGACAGTCTTCAATGGACTTCTAAATCTGCTCACGTCCTCTGTTAGTCCATGAATCAATATTTGTATAAAGTACGATAATCGTACGTACGTAACATGTATTTAGTAAGTATCATCAATCGCCCCGATAAGATGGTGAGACTTAATCAACTTGTACAGAGGATATATAATTTTGTTAAATAATAACCACATGTAACATGAAATTATAAGACGCACAGAAACCAACATATATAATCAATTAAGCGAGGACCAAATTATAATATGATATGCATAAATGATGATGAATCAAAATCAAATATGCATGATAAAGACTTCATCTTTACTCATAAACAGTGCTCCAATTAAGGTGCCTAGGTTATATAGTGACTTACGAGGGACAAACCTAAATTCACACGCCGCACAAACAACTCATGTGTCATAATACAAACATGCATAGAAAACTCACGTATCATAGCCACATATAGGTGTGACCATAAGTATGCAAATACTGTGCATATGTACAGTGGATGACAACAGCTAAACATGTAAATTTCATGAGCCTTGCTCGTAATGTTAAACTAGTGTGGAATACGTTCCCGATAATATTATTTCTAGTATGGAAGGATACTCAAGTAGTCATGCATCAAGTAAAGTATGAAAATTACATATGATATTTCATAATTCTTCAATATAGACACCATCGTATCCACATATACGTTCACCACTTATCATATACTAATTACCCTATATAGGCAATTTATTGCAAACAAGTCAATTTGAAAAAATAAATTCTGCATTGACGTCAAAACCTTAACTTACCTTGGGGTCTTAAATGCGTTAACCTTCATGAACCACATTTCCTCGCTAAAATCAAACCACACAAGTTCGATATATTCAAAATAAGACTCTAGGAGGTTAGACGAATCCATTGATACAAATTTTGCTATTTTAGACTAAGTTAGGGTCATCGTCAAACTCAAATCAAACCCCAAAATAAATTATATTTTTGGGTTACCCATAATCTTATGAGTCCAAATCTATCATTACATTTCAATTTCGAGTTCAATTCGACATTTAAAATCTCAAATTTCAGTCTGTTAAACCTAGGCGAATTCTTCCGATTACTACTTTCTTAAATACAAGTAACAATAATATGCTCACAGTAGTCTCATAAAGTGGGGTCTGGGTAGGTTAGATTATATGCAGACTTTATCCCTATCTCAGAGGCAGAGAGATTGTTTCTGATAGACCCTCAGCTCATACCACTTTCTTAAATCTATTATTAAATTCAATGGATAATAGTAATACATAATTAAAATCACATGCCCAAAATCCACTTTAAATCACATTAGTCTGCGCTCCCAATACCCAAAAAATTATGAAATAGCTGGAAATCCCGAAATCTGTCCAATTTATACTACATATTTCAGATAACCTATCATGATTGGGACACTCGCGATCAGCAAGAGCATTCCACGTGAGGTTCTCTGCTGAATCGCAACACTACCTGATGCCACCACAAAGCACGAAGGCCATACACTGCATAATCACAACCCAAAGTCACCGTGATCACAATGGTTTGCACTAACATGATTTGGGGGGAGGTATCTGCACTGTCCCAAAGTAATTTTCTTTCTCAAAACTCAAACCTGCCTCTCGGGTTTCATTCTGAACCATTTCAATAAGTCCGTAAATACCCAAGACGAAGGATCCGAATGCTACAATATGATTTGCAGATTATCAATCTAACTTTGTTACAAAAGTAATTTGTAATTGGTTTTCTAGTGACCTGATAATGCAAATAATTTTTATTGTAACTGTGTATAATACTATTGGTTAAGGTCTTTTGTGATTAGAGGGCTGAAAATGAGTGGAAATGTCTATTTTCTATCACCGTCCTCTTAATCATTGCTCCTAATGAACTTGGGAAGATAAAATTTTAGGTTTCAATACTAAAGTCCTGTGTATTCTGGGGCTTAATTAATGGTCAAGTCAATTCAAATGCTAGACTCATACTTAACTATCTTTTGTCTGTGGTATAAGTTACAACAACAACAACCCAGTATAATTCCACACAGTGGGGATCTGAGAACGACAGAATATACGTAAACCTTACCTCCACCTCAGAGGTAGAGAGCTTGTTTCCGATAGACACTCGACTTATAGAAAAATAGTCTCGAAAAAAAATAATAGCAGTACAAGAGACAGCATATAATAACAAAGCAGCAACTAGTAACAGCGTCAAACTACACAACAACCCACTAACCAAGATACAAGTAACAACGGTTAATAAAAAACATCGGAAGACAAGAAACAATAAGGGCAATACTAGGCCTACCACTAAGGGCGAAAAATATTACAACGCACTGCAAGCCTGAGACCTACTACTCTGCTACATTAGGTCAAGTCCTCGATAAGTTGCAACTGCGTCATATCTTTTCTAATAACCTCTTCAAATTGCTTCTTCGGTCTATCTTTACCTCTCCTAAAACCATCTTAGTGAACCTCTCTCACCTCCGCACTGGGGCACTCGATACCTCTGCTTCACATGTTCGAACCACCTCAGTCTGACCTCACGCATTTTTTCCTCCAACATAGCCACTTCCATCTTAGCCCGGATATCGTCGTTTCTAATTCTATCTTTCCTAATATGGCCACACATCAACATCTCTGCAGCCTTCATTTTCTACACAAGGGAGTTCTTGACCGGGCAGCACTTCGCTCCATACAACATAGTCGATCTAACTATCATTCTGTAGAACTTGTCTTTAAGCTTTGCTGGCATCTTCTTATCACACAAGACACCAAATACGTACCTCCATTTCATCCAACTTGTTACGATGAGCAGCATCCTCATTGATCTCTTCACTTCATTGGATAATAGATTCAAGATACTTGAAACTTTCTCCCTTTTGGATAACTTGGGTATCTAACATCACCTCCAAATCATCCTCATGCCTCACGTCACCGAATTTACAATCCAAATATTCTATCTTAGTCTTGCTCAAATTAAACCCTTTAGACTCCAAGATTTTCTCCAAGCATCCAGCTTAGTGTTTATGTTGTGGCGAATCTCGTCAATTAGAACTATGTCATCCGCAAATAGCATACACCGTGGCATCTCTTCTTAAACCCCTCGCATCAATGTATAAGTTAATTGCTTTTAAATAAATGCATCCATTATAATATGCTGAAACTCTGAAAGGTGGGCCTAGATAGAAAATCAAGATAATGTAGGAAACACAGAAAATACTTGGACTTACCTGGATCAAGTCTTCCACTCGTAAATCATAAGTAATAAATAAAAAAATCAGAGAAAACGAAAAGTCATTTCATTGGAAAAAGTCCTTCGCTGTTTGATTTCAAATGCTCAAACCACAAAAATATACCAGAGGAAGTAGGTCAAGAAAATAAAAACTACTGATAGGTCATAGGATACACACTGATTTCATCTATATTTTATATAAGTGCATCATAGATTATGTATCAATCACTTGAAGGTCTGTAGCTGAACTTCTTGGCCTTTAGCCAGTGTTCCGCATCCCGGCAGCAATACCATTAATAGTAATGAGCAATGCATCTCTAAGCTTATTGTTATCTTCATCACGTCTCAACCTCTTTAATATCTCCACCTGCAGTATATTCATTGGGTTCAGATACGGAAGCCTGCTCTCGATCAACCTCCGCAAGCTACGGTTGTTTGCTGAGAGTTTCTCATGACCAGTAACCAGTAGGACATAGTGTCCTGTTGTCAAGAGCTCCCTCCGCATTTCTGCACCGAGTTCTCTTCGTGTCTCAGACACTAGAACATCATCATAATGCTTGGCTATAGGAATGTCTGCTTTCCCTAAAACCATCTCTATAAGATCAACAGTGGACTGGAAGAAGGGCCATTCTCTATACATTGCTCGTAAGTCTTCCGTATGTCCCCTGTCACAGATACCTTTCAAGCCTGCTCCAACTCCAAGCCATGCAGGGAGGACAAATCTTGTTTGGGTCCATGCGAATATCCATGGAATTGCACGGAGTTGACCGATTCCACCGGAACTCTTTCTCCTTGTTGGACGGCTACCAATGTTGAGAAATCCTAGCTCAGCCTGAGGTGTTGCTTCATGGAAGTAAGCAAGGAACTCGGGGTTTTCATATACTGTGCTTCTATAACTCTTGCAGCTTAAGTGTGATATGTCATCCATCAGATTACGCCATTTTTGTTCCCTTGGAGGCTGTGGAGGACGTAAAGTAGCAAGTAGAACAGCTGTAGTGTATATCTCTAGCTGCCGAACAGCCATTTGGGGTAATCCAAATTTTGCCTGCACCATTTCTCCTTGTTCCGTAGATCTAAGAGTACCCTGATAATTTCAGCAATAAATTTTTAAAAAAAAAACTTAGTACATGCGCAGAGGTGATATTAAGGTTTTCCTAATAGCAAAGCAGTATTACTTATCATTCTCAAACTCTTCCAATATTGAAGGAACAAAAACTTCAACTGATTAGAGTTTAAGAATCAGAAAACTAATATCCATTGGTTGGGACCATATTTTTGATAATTGAATCAAATTTTGTTATGCATGTAAAGTTAGAGAGCAGATTATGAGTGGTCAGATTGGAAGTTAAAAGGAAGTCTTAGACAAAGAGGAAGCAAGAGAAAGTGTGGAGAAAATTTGTGGCAATTCAGACTAGAAGGTTTGGTCCAGAGAAGTTAGATGAATTCTGTAATAGGGTGATGAACACATACACATCCGCCGTTCATTATGAAAAGGTGAGATGTCTTCAGTAAAACCAATTTCCATCCAAATACACTCTCCTATTATGACATTAAGATGGAGTAGCCAGTTACTGCCACATGGTGACAGGAACTAAACCTGATTTGATTGCACCCATATATAATCCAAAGAAATCTTCAGGTACATAGTGTGCACATGCGAGTAACATATTAGGAGCTTCAAGACAGTTTAACTGAAAACAAACCATAACAGAGCCGGGTGGCTGGGATTGAATTGCAAGGTATGTAGGACCACCACCACGGCCAATGCTTCCACCGCGCCCATGGAACAGAGTAACTTTGATTCCATATTCATTACATGCAGCTACAACATCTTCTTGAGCTTTGTAAAGCTCCCATGCAGCAGTGAAACGGCCAGCATCTTTGCCAGAATCAGAATAACCAACCATAACCTGTGGACACCAAGCATGAGCTAAGCCCAAAAGTGAAACTTTTTTGGATTGCCTAATGCATCATGGCATAAATACCTCCTGATGTCCATTGTGGTTTTTTATGATGTGGTCCCTATACCAATCAATTGATAGTAATCTTCTAATCACCGAGCCAGCTTCTCGCAAGTCTTTCACGGTCTCAAACAGAGGAACCACCCGCAGTCTGTTGAAATACATGAAATATTTAGCATTATTTTCATAATGATAGAAGCATTACCTCTTTTCAATTGGTATATTCCCTTAAAATTGTCTGGCTGCGTGAGCTACAATGTTAATTTTACGACTCATCTCAACTGGTTTAAGTGCAGAAATGTTACTAGGTACTTAGATATTAATATAGCAAAGATATCTTATATGAAAACAGAAAATGAAAACAAAAGAAGATAGTACTCCAAACTCTTGGTTGCATAAGTAAAGTTCTAGTGTGACAACAGCATTTGTCTGGAAAGTGGGATTCTTCGCCCTTCCTAGGTATGATTTCCATACCTATGAGGTGCATGAGAATATATGTGAACATAATTCTGTTGATTTAGCACTCCACAATAAATTTGATTCCCTTGGAACCAGATCAAACAATTTTCCATGAACCACAATAGGGAAACCGCTGAAACCAGCTACAGTGAAACATTAAGCCTACGTCCTACAATGCAAGAAAGAATTAGATGGGAGGACATAAAAATTATATCCAATCATCTAAAGGGGAAAAGAGACCGCCCTGTAGGCATGTGTACTTGTCTGAATGCAGCTAGAGAACAGGAATAGAAAAATTACCACCTACCATGAGATGGAAATTCTGCAAGTATCAAAAAAGATGATCACGGAAATGACAACTCATTGGCTTAACATTAGCCCTTCTGCATGAATATAGGTCATGTTAATTCTGAAAAATTATTGCACAGCCAGACATCCAAATGCACATAAGTTTTTGGGTAAGTGCATGAAGAAAGTTCTGTTATTGCATCTGCAACCAAAAAACTATCAGTCTTACGTTCCACCAGGACAAGGTCTGCCTAGCTCCCCAGCAACAGCAAGGCGTGCATCCTTCTGCAAAAGCTCTACAGCTAGGACATCACTGGCCTGCCAATTGAAGATGCATCAAAATGTTAGTATATAAAAGATAACGGAAACAAGTAGCTCAAAACTTAAGATCAGATATCCTTTATGCAATTTAGCTAAACCATTCCACCACTGCCAAAGGTAGTCTATATGTACACCATGTGGATATTGATCATACATTTGAAGCCATGGAAATAACATAAGCTCCAAGTGAATCGCTTCCTAATTCAGCTGCTACTTTGAACGTGTCCAAGACTTCTTTGACATCAGGCGGAACCTATAAAAGAAGGATTAGAAAAAAGCATCAGATCCGAGACTAAGAATAGGAACCAGCAATCTAATAAAGGAACTCAGATCACAGACTTTGGCAGCTAATTTAATAGGAACAGGAATACAATTCACTCAAGTGGTAAAAATTAGGTACTCATTAGTTTACTCACTATCCGATATCATTTCCCAATCCAAGAATCAGCTATCTACCTCGTTACTTAATATATTAAAAGTATAATGATATGGTTTTGATACTCACTACCTGATCACTTCCCAAGCCAAGAATCAGTTATCTATCTACCTCTTCTATCTACCATAAATACCACCAAATACTCAACTATAGGCTATCAAGTTTCCTCCCTTAGAAATCAAGAAAGAAGAATAAAGTTGAACAATATATGAGTGAGTTTTGGGTTTCTCCTGCAGAGACAAAACATTTAGATAACTTGTAGAGGAAAAGCACTACTACCCAGCTACACTGGACAGCCAATATTACCGCTCCAAGGACTTTCCATCCAGTCTGCTCTGTTTAAAAGAGATTTAGGCTTTCCCTGAGAACATTAAGGATCCGTTTGGTAGACAATATTATTAGAATAGTCCTTGGATTAAAATTTAGTGCAGCCAATACATTGTTTGGTTATTCAATTTAACCTAATATATGGATTACTTATACACCATAGGGTATATTATTTTATACCAAGGAAACAAAGGGATAACTAACCCTGGATAAGATCTCTAAATGACTAGACTACCCGTCAATCCCTTTTCCTAAATTTCTTTATACAAAAATTAAAGGGTATAATTGTAAAGAAGATTTTTATAGAGTTTTAAACCAAATACAATACATGATATATCTAGTTTTTAACGCATGAATCAAACACTTGATAAAAAAAAATCTCAGCATTACAATCCTTGTATTAGCAACCCCTGCAATAGTAATCCATGTATTAGTAATCCCTGCATTACTTATTTTCGTACCAAACGACCCCTAAATGACCATCTCTGTTTCATAGCATGAGGTAGATACTATTTTAGACCTTCATTATGTGAGAAGTATAACATGGAAGAACAAGTGTTTATGGGAATTCGAAGTTCATATACCCTACTTCTATTTATTTATATAGGTGGAATAAATGTTCTTGTCCAATGTGGGACACTAAGTATAAATATAACATTAACTATCTAAACGCTCCCCCTCAAGCCAATGTATATAAGTCATAAGTAACAAGCTTGTTATAGATGTAACTAATTCGAGGACCAGTGAGGGACTTGGTGAATATATTTGCAAGCTGATAATTTGACATTTTGTAACAATATCTCCTCAGAGTATCTTTTCCTTGATGAAGTGATAACTATCTCAATGTGTTTAGTCCTTCCATGGAACACCGGATTTGATGCAATATGAAAGGCAACCTGATTATCACATAAATTCCATCTAACCGATTTCCCCAAGCTTTAATTCTCTTAGCAATTGTTTGATCTAGACTAGCTCAGAAGTTGCTTACAATCATATCTTGATAATTTAATTTTCCACTAGATCGAGCAACCACATCTTGTTTCTCGCTTTTCCAAGACACTAAGTTACATCCTACCAAAACACAATATCTAGACATAGAACGTCTATCACAGGGCAATCTTGCCCAATTTGTGTACCCAATAATCTACTCATGAGTCATGACCTCGATCTTTGAAGAGCAATGTGTTGCCTGGATTCAAGTATCGAAGAATGCATACAACTGCATCCCAATGACTATCACATGGAGAGTCCACAAATTGACTTACAAGACTCATAGAAAAGGAAACGTTAGGACTGTCACTGTGAGGTAATTCAACTTATCAATCAATTGTTATATCTTGTAGGATCACTAAAAGGCTTCCCTTGTCATCATAGAAGTTTAGAATTTGAATCATAGGAGTGTCAATGGGTCTATCAACTGTCATTCTATCTCCTTAAGAATGTCTAAGACATACTTTTGAATTCGAATCACAGGAGTGTCAATATGTCCACACAATCCATCATTTTTGTCTTCTTAAGAATGTTAGAGATATACATTTGCTGTGAGATAACAATACTTGATCTAGACTGAGAACCTCAATACATAAAAAAATATTTTAATATGCCTAGATCGTTGGTCTGGAAGTGTTGAAAGATATGCTGCTTCAAATTAGTGAAAATGTGAAACCATCCTGCTCATTGTCGTGATAATGATATCATCAACATAAACCACCAAACAAATGCACAAATTTCGAACAGAATGTCAATAAAATACTGAGTGATCAACTACGCAACCAGTCATGTAAAACCCTGAATAACTGTGCTAAATTTACCAAACCAGGCTTAACTTTAGCTTCAAGGTTGTCGTGGATAATAGCAATCTTAATGTGCAACTGATAAAGAGGCCAATGGAAAACGACAGACATGGACCAAAAAGGTTAATAGAAGCTATATGTAGCCACAGGAGAGAAAGTACCAGTGCAATCAAGCCCAGATTTTTGAGTATACCCTTTAGCAACAATGCAGCTCTTAAGCTGATCAATTTGTCCATTTGCACAACTTTTGATAGCATAAACCCACAACAAAAAACAGTAAATTACCCGGAGGAAGAGGGGCAAGCTCTTAAGTACCACTAGCATGTAAAGAAGACACCTCAACCATAGCATGTCACATTCTAAGTGAGAGAGTGCTTCACTTGTAGAGGTATGGAAACATATGACATAATACAAGAGCATAATAGGATGATGATAGACAATGATAACTTAAAAATATATAATGGGGGTTAGTATTACAAGTGGATCGAATACATTTTAAGGATGTAATCGCTGGACTAGGACAAGACAAGTCTGACTGTCATTTTATTCATGAGAAAATTCAGGAAATTTTGATTTCCACTGGCTACGTGAAGACAAGAGAGCAACTAGCTGATTTGTCCACATAAGCATTGAATGACACTAGGGTTGATTATCTTTGTAACAAGTTGGGCATGCTCAATATATACGCTCCAGCTTGAAGGAAAGTGTTACAGGATGAATATAGACTCTTTCTCCGTAATGTACATAGCACATATAATAGATAGCAGATTTGTAGGAATCTCTTTTATTCCTTTCCTAGTTAGCACCTTGTGTACTTGTATTTATATTGCACATCTCTTGGAATAAGATAAGTTATTCAGTATATCTTATCGATTACAATTCCCATATTATTCGTAGATTGAGGGATGTAGAGCTTTGTGCAAATGACAGGATAGTGTTACAACTCCCCGGACTAACCACTCATAAAGGTATTTCTCTTGCCTACATTTTTGGGCAAACAAGCTACCTCTAGTATTAAATGGGTTTTATTAAATCTCATTCTTTTCCTCTTGTGAAGGCACCGGAGATAGATCAATTAAGCAAATACAAAGATAACTAAGCAGCACACTTAAAATAGGATAGAAGTACATTATCTTACCTCTATAGTAGGAGGAACCAAAGGCCTTTTCCCCTTTAGCTCTTTAATCAGAAAGTCCAGCTTTTGTTCTTCATCCCACTCACTATATGTACCCATGTCCAAGTATTTCGTGATTGCATCAAGTGCCTCAGAGTGCCTACCAGATTCCTGATTCATTGGGCTTGAATATAAGCACGTGTTTCACTAAAACTCACCAATAACAGGAAAAAACACATACCTGACGAAGGTCAAGCTTCATTAAGACCATTCCAAATGTAGCAACTCGCCTGATTAGGTCAGCAAGCCGGCCATCAGCTAGAACCCCAGAACCACATGATTGCTGCCAGGCACCCAATATTTACATTTTTGAGAACTAGAAGTTGTCTGTGATTTATTAATAGTTTTTCTTCTGGAATCTTAAATAATAATTAGAAGGTGCATAAACAGATTTAGCAAAGAGGATTGACTTGTACCAGCGAGTCATAGCACAATAACAGTGGTTCCAAAAGCTGATCTGATGTTTCATAATAATCCCAAGGATCGTGGTCACACGGAAGATCTTCAAGAAGAAGCTCCAGCCGCTTTCGTGTCTTGAGGAGCTGAATTTAGAAAAGATTACCATCATGAAACACTATGGCATAAAGAACAAAAAGAAAAACACTAGTTGGACATTCAATTTTAAGGCCTATAAGAATTTCCAAACATTGCACTGTTCCATATGGAACATGAGAAAAGCAATTGCAACATTGATATAGTTCCTCATAGTGAATTAATCAATCAACTTTCATCCCATTAATTATTCATCAAATGAAGTAACTACACTTCAAGAAAGAAAAAAACTGTCAAACCCCACAATATTCTTCTTATGTATAAGCAGTATTCCCCTTTATAATTTTACGATATATATTCCATCAACTACAGACACATCCTGAAATCTGCCTATGATCATCCTAGTCAGAGATCAAACTAAGTACATCATTTTAGTGTCGTATTAGCTGTACTAGTACATACTTCAACACAATTCTGCTACAAAAATATACTAAAAGCATTCAGATATAGGACTGTTATATACTATTACCAAATAGCACAAAATTATTTTTAGAAATAGCATTTTATTTTCTGTTATTTCTCAAACATTGTCAAGCCATTACATTAGCCAGTTGCTAGATAATAGGATATTAGCCTATCCTCAACTCCTCAAACATCAGAAAGGTGAGTTCATCCAAACAAATATGCAACAGAATAAACATCTATTTGCACATAGTACACACAAGTAGATTGAATATAGAGGATGCAAGCTTGACCTTTATCATGACAAGAATTCACATCCTTATTTGGTTCAGGAAACTACCTCCACGAATTACAAAATCCTACTAATGTGCATCAAATCAATTTCAATTTATTATTCTCATATCTACCAACCACTTTCTTGCTTAACAAAAAAAGAAAATACCTATAACTTCAGCACTAGTTGGAAGTGGTGGTACTCAGGAACTACCTAGTTACAACTAAAAGTTCATTCATTGACCATATATTAACACTAAGATCCATCTGGCAAACCAAATTATCAAAATGACTATCCTAGGTGGAAATTCCCACCCTGAAGAACCTTGACTATAGTTTCCACATTTTCATTCTTAGACTTGCATATGTGCAGACAAGTAAAAACAAACAGCAACAGCTTGTTTGTGCAGGAACAGCAGCTTTGACTTTGTTTTTTTGGAAACAGAAAATTAAAAAAAAAGAAAGAAAAGAAAAGGAATCAAAGGCCTGCTACTCAGAAAACAATTCTTCCAACACATAAACCCACCCTTCCAACACCAAATCCAACCACACATTGTTTTCCAATTGACAAACCAAAAACAAATCCATTTCTAATCAAAATGTCAAAAGAATTAACATAGAAAAAATGAATAACAATAATGAACATTTGTAACTATACTCTCTTCATGCAATTAAGTGTAAAGTTTTGGTTGTTGAAATGCATTGTATTTTACCAACAAATTTTGGGTAACAGAGAAGAAAGATTTGCTAGATTTGACGTCTTTTGAAACTTCTTTTCAATATCATTCATCAGAATAGAACCATCATATACCATATGGTGGAAAAATGTACCAGAGGAAGTACTTAAGGAAAATATGCTTATCATTCTTAAATTTCCATGTATCAAATTCCAATAAAAGCTTTGCTGTCTGAGGCGAGAGAGCATATCTGAAAGTGTCGCAGGAACAATGGGGATACCTTTTCTTTTACATCCCCAAGGACAATTCTATAAGGCGCAATTCCAGGTCTCTGTGATGAGCTTGGTTCCAATAGCTTTTGGAAGCTGGCCCTTCCAACCTGGGTCTCGGCAAAAAGTTTCCTTTGGAGAAGCTGACTAGCGCTTAACGAAGCAGAACGTGGGGTTATATTTCCATTTCCGTATGCCTTTTCAGTATTTTTACTAGAATCACCAGCAAGGGGACCCACTTTTGAAACAGTCTGACCATCCTGTTAAAAAATATAATGCATGAGAAACAGAGTATGTTTCTGGAGTACAAAACAATAAGGAACAAACTAAAAAGAAGATAGAGGGGCATATACAGACAAGAATGACAACTGTAATGAAGTAACAAAACCAGCTTAACCTGATTTTTGAGTGGTATGAATTCTGTACCAGGAAGAGCCAATCTAGGATAGTGGGACTCAACATCACTGCATTCTGCAAAAGATCATGTGTTATGTTTATCAGTAACTAGTTAACATTGATTTTATATTGAAAAACAACTTAGGAGAGAAATATACAGAATAAGCAGCAAATTGAACTCCATAAACCCTGATAAACAACAAATGTCGGTTTACGGAATTGAGCACCGATAATGTATTACAAGAGGCAGCATATTATAGTATCTGCTTTTACAGCGATTGGACAATGCAAGGATCTTATTGCAATGACACCTAAATAATCGGTAACTTGAAATAAAAGAAGATATGAAACTCTTTTACTATGTTACTCCTACTAGATTTGAGATATCCAAAATTCCAATTTATTGATATGTTGAAGCATCTTGAAGGCACGGCTAAAGATCAACCAGATAGGTATATGTTCGTGATTTTTCAAACCCTATTCAATAAATGAAATCAAAAATATTTACCAATTTAGTACAGTGAAATTTAAAAAAAAAAAACGAGAAGATTAGAGAAAACTTATGCAATATGGAGTATATGTTATGCACTTTCCCTTTTTATTTGTCCCAAAAGAATGATAACTTTCTATGTTTAGAAACAAGTTAACTTTAAACTTCACCCATTTCAAAGAGTATTTATAGCACAGAAATATTACTTATTTTAACCCACAAGTTCTAAAGGTCATTCTGCCTTTCTTAAATTCTGTGGCAGTCAAGCAACATCACATAAAATGGGAAGGAGGGTATATTAACTTAAGAATACCATGAATAATAACCGAGCTGGAATGAAGAAATTCAAACATTTTGAAGGCATTACTAAATTAGATGATATATGTTGAAGTTGTCAATATAAATGAAATGGATAATGAATCTACTTTACCTGTGCAAGAGGGCAGATCAGCTCCGGTAGGGAGCTGTGTAGGGAAAGGAGGAGCATGTTGTCCTTGATGTTTTGATTGACTCCAGTTTGAGGAATGACTCCACGAATCAAGGTTATCGTCAGAAGTATTTCCTGGACGGTATTCCGAGAGACCATGAGAAAACATAAATAAGTGGATGCTAATCTAGTAATAGCTCTTAATCCAGATGGCCTAACTGCTTGAGAGTGTCATAAAAACAAGGTGAATAGATATCTGAAAAGGCCTCCATCTGCTCTTAAAAATAAGCTAGAGTATATTGTATCTGACATGAGGCTAAGTTTAGGAGTCATAACACATCCCTGATCAAGGAAAATTTTCTGGATTGACAGCCCATTCCAAGTAATCGAATATTTGAATGAGACATACAAGTTCTACAGTACGATTAGCATCTTAAAAACATGACTAGCAAATAAGGGATGACCTCTAAACAATAGAATTAATATAGTATCCACCGAGTTTCAAACCGTGTTCCACTGGCCCTTGGGGATTTCTCGGTTATCAAAAAAATAAATTAAGCAAAGTCACCTAATGCTGTGGATTTCTCATTAGTGCTTCTGTTATAGCACACTTTTCGTGAAGAAAAAAAAAATTAGTTTCTGTGCTAAATAAATTAAGCAGAGTCACCGACTGCTGTGGATTTCTCATTACAGTGCTTCTGTTATAGAACACTTTTGGCGAAGAAGATATAAAAGAAAAGGAGATCAACCAACAGGGAACATTTGGAATTTTTATTTAGACTTTAAAAGGAAAGAAGAAAAGAGAGTACCATCAGGTACCTTCGCTTTCTTGATAATCTGAATCACGTTTTCTAATATTTGGTAGCTCATTGATTAAAAATTACCTGATTCATTTGTCACTCACAGACTTAAACATATAGTTGAAAACCAAAGCCAAACTTTACCATCGGCCTAGCAAGAGGATGACCCACTGAGCAAATTTCCAAAAGAATTTTGAGATAACAAACCTTTTTCTAAGATTTCATGTGCCAATCTTGCAAATCTTTCACTGCATTGATTCATGGAAAGTTCAAATCTGAGGCTATCTACTTCTCGTACATAAAGATCAATAGCCATCCACCTGGACAGAAGAGAGACATCTTTTGTGACCTGAAATAACAAAAAATATATGTTAATTTTGTAGATGGAAATCACTGCATCAGTACAAGTGATGGATTTTCTAACACAAGCAACAGAATGCAGGATAAAAGAACTTTGCTTCTCATCAAGAATGTGCCGAGCAAAATTTAAATTTTTTCTTATGATGTTTACCGAACTTATACTAGTAAGTTTCATCACTGTTTATGAGAAAAGAAATATTACCCAAGTGGAAGCAAGACTTTACTGTGACATAGATTCTATTTTTAGTGGATCTTGAACACAGGAAAAGATAGAAAGAAAGATATGTATGCAAACTCCATATTCACCAGAGTATAAAGATGTAATTGAGTTTGGAAATACAACACTAATCTTTTGCATGGATAAGCATTTAAATGCAACCTTTGCTGTGACATTTGGATTTCCATCTCGATCACCCCCCATCCAAGATCCAAATCTTATCGGCGTGCAAGTCAATGGTAGAGGCCTTCCAGTATGCTAAAAGGAGGGGCAGAACCAATTATAACATATTGTATACCTTCATTACAACTGTGTGAAAAATCATATTATAGAAAACCTTTCTTAAAGCATTGCTGACTCGACGTAAATAATGGGGTACAGCTTTCCACAGCGTCTGTTCCACAATATGTAAACCTGAAAAGTCATAACTTATTGTCTTTCTAGAATGAAAAGGTGTCGAAATCAGAATTTGTAGAAATCTCCAAAAAGAAAAAATACCAGCCCTAGCTTCATCAACTGGAGTAGGTTTATGCCGCCTGAGCTCATCTGTTTGCCATATGGATGTCATCTCTCTGACCTACAATAACCACAAAGATTTTTGGATCAGTGATGATGTTCAATATGTGGCTATAACCTCCACAACGCTTAATGGTACCAACCAGATCTTCAATTAGCATCTCTCTGTCTTCGATCCCAAGATCAGGCCTGTCATTATATTCCAAAAGGTGCTGCACAAAATAAAGATTCCAGAGCAACAATGGTCAAAGATGGTTTGATCTAATATAAAACTGTACTCTTTTCCGGAAAACATTCTGAGGAAAGAAAACGCACTGCAATTCTGATGTGTTTGTATTGCAAGGTACGACGGTTTATTTGTGTGGGATGTGCAGTGAGAACAATCTCAACTACCTGCAATAAGGAGAAAATTTGCTTAATCAGAAAAACGCCTGATAAAAAAACTTCCACATGTATCAATTTGACAAATTGGATGAATAAAGCAGACCTGCTTGCAAACAGTGTCATAAAGCTGATCTGGAGGAACACCACTCTGCAAGAGGTGGTTGAAAATGTCATCACAAGATTTTGACAATTGTGCTACTCCTCGCGCCTTGCGGACTCTGCAAACATGACTCAGTTATCAAATACATTTATGTGGTCCCTATACCTACCTATTGAAAGGCGAAAAGACAAGCAGTTAAATCTATCACCGAGCAAATTCAACATTCAGAATTACTACCACAACTACTGTAATTACATATGCAACCCATAAAGCGCTTGCTAGGAGATGAATAGATGAACAAAGGGAAACGTGGGGTACTCACCTATGATGTGTTTCTGCAATTCCCATCAAATTAAGATAATGGCTAAATGTACGGGCAAGAGCAAGAGCTTCCTCTAGCGTCATTTCTGACAACTCTGATGCCAGTTGTTTCTCAAGAAGCTCTGCTGTGTCCTCAATTCCTGCCATTCTCATGTTACAGGCACCCTAAAGATGGGAAAAAATCTTCAATTAGTATAACCACATATACCCTATACAAGAAGTTGTAAATTCTACACTTAGCACAGCCCTTTAGAACAAAGAAATCAATCCATTGAGACGACAAAAAGGAATCACAAAGAGATGTTCAAAAACCAACATATGTTCGGGAATATACCCATATTTCAGCAAATTTCTGCATTGTATTAATTTTTGAAGTGGGTATATTAAAAGGGATGTCAAAAAATCAGTTATAGATATTAAAACTTGTTACGTCTACACATATAAATCATTCAACAAGCATCAGCTCTGACTAGGCACATAAAAACAGATACATCAAAGAACATCAAGCACTAAATCGACATGATTTTGAGCGCATGCATGTACAATGGCAGATCTCCAGACAGAGAATAAGCGAATCTAGATAACTATACAGGGAACTATCGACGCATGCAGGGAACAGATCTTTCATATGAATAAAATGAAAAAACAACCATCGCGGGAAGCAAGAAAATGAAACGAAACCCACATGATAAATATTCAAGGGAAAAAATCAACAGTACCTCAATGCGTCTATAGTCCTAAAATAAATAAACAAAATCATTCCTCTCTAAACCGAGATATTCGCACAATTTTAAGGACAGAGGACCCATCACAAAATATGTACTCGACCAAGAGAAAGAATCAGGTCATACCTGAGAAAAATTTTGCAGACGTAAAACAAATAAAATAAAAGCATTCAACGAACCCCTTACTGGAAAAAAAAAAGACAGAGAAATGTGAGTAGAGGGGAGAGAAAATGTGAAATCAACCTGAGCAAGAACTCGAGTTCGTTCAACTTTTTCCATGAATTGAGGACCAACTTCCCTATGAAGAACATCATTGAGAAGGCTCTGAAGCAGCCTACAATCATCTTCAAATCCCTGAAAGGATATTTCCTCTGCTATATCATCAGTTACGTCCGTCATTGTTACAGTTTTGGGCTTACACAGAGAAAAGAGGGTCTCAGACGATCGTCAATGGCGGAGATTGGGAGGAAAATGGAGCTATCAAAAAAAGGAAGATGAGAGAGAGAGAGAGAGAGAGAGAGAGAGAGAGAGTGTGTGAGGTGGAGAGTTTGAGTAGGAAAAGAAGAGTTGCTTTATGAGAAGATCTGATATTTCTCCCTACCTGAAAGCCCTGCAGAACGGAAAAGAGGATGCTGACAAGTGGCATCTAGAGAGAGGAATATTCTATCACTTCTTTTTGGATTTTGCTTTGTTGGAATATATACATTTACATTATACATATACATATATATTAATAATGGATGTTTTACCCAATTAATTTTTTTTCCATATAAACCTTCATTTTCCAGATTATATTCTATTTTTTCTTTTTGGAGACTGATTTATAATTATATCTTAAATTATTTGATAATAATATAAAAGTTATTTTATACTACATAAGGTATAATAATATCTTCTTTACTTAAATTGAATGCAAATAGAGTAGCTCATAGAACCCTGCAAAAGTGGAATTAGTGATATTATTCAAACATAAAAATAATAAAAATGTTCATGAACTATCCAAAATAGAATAAAAATAAAGGCTATCACACTTATTTCATATATATTGTGTTCTCCTTTCATCAATGAATATAATTTTTTTGTTCTTAAGCTTTCTTCTCCATAAAAAATCAAAACATATATGTGTGACCTAATTATTACTTCTAATAAATTGGGATAAAAGTTCTTAATATGAACATATATTAGTAACCTAATTATTACTTCTAATAAATTAGGCTTCATCGTTCTTAATATGAAAAGATTTGGTAAATATTTAATTTTTATTTTATTTGTTTTAATATTTTTAGAGGAGAAATAACTATATGATCAAACTCCTTTTATTTTTAAGGTTTTTTCTTTGAATAATTTGAGAACTTATTTTGTTTTGAATAATTAAATCCTAATGAGTTTATTTAGTTTAGTGGGTCGGGTTTAGTTCTAAAGAAAAAATGGGTATTTTAATTGAAATTGAGTATTTTAAGTCAATTTGGGGGATTCCATCCAATTGAAGGGCAATTTTGTTTACTTTGTTAACGACGGAGGTATATTTGGTCATATAGTATAACTAGGGGCAAAATTAGCTAATATATAAAAGTAAAGGGGTATTTTTGACCATTTTCCCTTTAATAAATGTAAACAATCTTTTTCAACTATTAAATTGGACATAAATTATTTGTCTAACCTTTATTTGTACTAGGAGGATTATATTAAAGAGTAGTACACTACAACTCATGTTTAATTTTATTTTTTATTGAACTAAAGTTCGATTCTTGAGTTATATATATATTTTTAGAATAACTTTGTAATAGTGTGTTATATTTTATTATGAATTTTTACTTATTTGGTAAGACTGTGTAAGAATTTAGGCAATTTAAATAGTTTTTTACAACTTATGGAGTTCTTATGTTCATGAGGAAAAAATACAATTTAAAAATCTCAAATAGCATGTCCAAACAAAATTTCAAACTTCATCTCATATGATTTCATCATATTTTAAATTATGATTTCATTTTGGATGACCAAACGGGCCCTAAATTTTAAGAAGGAACATATGAGACCCGCAGATAAGGACATAATTGAGCCAATTCTTTGACGGTAAAAATATTTTTATCCTATATTTTTAATAGTTTAAAAATATTTTTGAATCAAAAAATATAAAGGACTTCTGTCTATTTATGATAGTACTTGAGGTGCATTTTTAATCGTATTAATTATTATATTCAGAATAAAAACCGACTAAATTATTAACCTCAATGCAGGATCTTAAAATTGTTCCAAATGAATTTAATTAGAATAATAATGATTTTACTCGTTAAATCATCTAATTTATCTAAAATTCCTCTTGTCTCTATTTCAACTTTCAACTATTGTACAAATAAATAAAGAAAATTCCTTTGCTCGTATAATTAAGAATATTATACTGCTAATAGTACCTACTTTTAAAATGAGACATAATTAAGTATAATTTCGTCAACCAAAAAAGTTCAACGTCAACGTCTTTTTTTTTTTTTTTAGAAAAAAATATATTTTGCAAACAAATTTAAATCCTATAACATTATGTTAAATGTTATGATGAAATATTCCTTTGCTTTATTTTTGGATATTTTGTAACAATGGAAGATGACTTTTATATTTGGTTTCTTCAAACAAGTCGAATCATATAGGTGAAGGTGAATATACAGTTGGCTTTTCAGTTAGTGGGCAGACGCAAACCCTTTTACTTGAGCCAGACCCAAAAGCAACTGAAAGTATGAAAACAATTGCCTATTTTGTCTGTTTTTGATTCTTTTTTTTAAAAAAAGTCAGTGTGAATTTTCGTGTGCAAAGACTGCAAAGTGAGGACTCTACTCATGTTAACTGATCACTGAGGGACCACTTTCACTACCAAATGACGGACCAACAAAGAAAATGAGCCTAAGTAGGACCCTTTCGCTGGGCGGTATTAATTAGAATAAAATTTAATTTAATTAATATATTATTTGATTATTTAATTTAATTTAATTTAATGTATGAATTATTTATATAACATAAGATGTATTATTTTATATTAAAAAAATAAAAAAATAATTAATTTTTGGATAAAATTCTTAAATGACTAGACTATCTCTCAATCCTTTTTTCTAAATTTCTTTACACAAAAAATTCAAGGATATAATTATAAAGAAGATTTATGTATAGTTTTAAACCAAACACAATACATGATATATCTAATTTTTAACACAATAAACTAAACACTTGATAAAAAAATCCCAACAACAGTCCTTGTATTAACAATCCCCTGCATTATTAACTCCATGTATAAATAATCTCTGCATTACTTGTCTTCGTACCAAAAGACCACTTAGTGTTCTTTGCCCTGAAAAGGCTTTGAACGGCTCTGGTAAATTGAGCAAGATAAGTAAGCATTATTTACTTATTTATGATTGTGTTGGTAACGAGAAACTCTCCAACTTTTTGGAGTTAGAAGTTTGATAATCCCTTAATTTTTGGTAATTGATTATTACTGTCACTTAATTTTGTTTGAATTTTTAAAAGTCACTCAACTTTGTTAAATTGATTTTCATAATTATTCTAGTCTGAGACATAATTTTTAATATCTATTTAATAATGTGATAGCTATAAAATTTTAAAACAAAATATTTTAAAAAATTAAAATCATATTTAAATTTATCCTGAACCTAATTCATCATAATGACAAAAAAGATTGATAATCATCTAAAGAAAATTAACATATTTAAGAGAAAAAAGTCAATACGTTGAAATAAAATTTCTCAAAATAACTTTTATTTAAGCTATTGAATTAGAAAAATAAAATTAAAGTCTTAAGTTCGTGCCTTAGAAATTTTTAAAAATAAAGCCTTGCAGGGAATACTCTTTTGTAAAATTGTTTTGATATTAAAACTAAGTGACAAGTGTAAAAACTAATTTTTAAAATAAACCTGAAACTTGATTTTGGAGTTTTTTTTTTCTCATTTTTCTTTTATTTGAAAATATTTTGTGAAAAATAAAAATATTTAATTATCTATTTATCAATTTTCACCGATATAAAAATAAGATTTAATGGTACTCTTTCAAAGAGAACTAATTTTTCAATATAATTCTTTCAAAATCTTTTCCAAACACTCGTATTATTTTTCAAACAATAACCAGTTCTCAAAACCAAACCAAAAGTCAAATTCTAATGCCACCAAAGAGTTGCTACTTGCTAGCACATTTTGTAAAGTGAATTTTTAAAATTTATTTATCTGAATTAAATAAATTATATTTGTCAGCAAATACTAAATTTCTTATATAATCAATTCCGTAAACGGGTCGAGTTAAGAATTAGATCGGATTAATAATGAATTGAGTTCTAAATAAATTAAAATATTAATTTCAATTTTTTTAAATACTTTTTTATTATTTTTATTTTTATAATTATCACATCATTAAATAAATATTAATAATTATATTTTTAATTAAGATGATCATGAAGTTAACTAAATAAAATTGAGTAACTTTTAAAAGATAAAATAAAATTAAATAACTATAATGACCAATTACTAAAAATTAAGTGATCATTCGAACTTTGAGTTAATTTCTTAGATGGTCACTGAGTTAAGGATGATTCACTTAGAAAGTCACTTTTCTTTGCTTTATAACTCAAAAGTCACTCAACTATTGGTGTTTCACTTACAAAGTCACTCAACTATTAGTGTTCACTCACAGAGTCATTCAACCAATCGGATAATCATTTTATTTATTTATTTTTCTAATATAGTATTTTTATTTTAACTCAAAATTATTAAAAATAAAAAATTATCCATTTTAACCATTTTATTAACCCGTTAGATTTGAATTACCTTTTTATTTGTAGCTCATGTTGCAAGTTCTCCGAAGAACCAACAAAAAAGCAACTTTATGTATAATGTTTTTAACATATTATTATTCTAAATAATTTTCAAATACTGTTATAATTTTTTTGTAAAAACATGAGAATAAATATAAAGGAACGAAGACAGAAAATAGAATAATATTACAGTTTAATACTAAAAAGGTAATATAGTATTAACGAGTTAGGTCATATGGGCGGGTTAATAAAATAGTTAAAATGAATAGCTTTTTATTTCACATAAATTTGGGGTTAAAATAAAAAATATTATATCAGAAATAAATAAATAAATAAATTATTTGATTGATTGAGTGACTTTGTGAGTAAAACATCAATAATTGAGTGACTTTTGAGTTAAAAATCAAAAAAATGACTTTTTGAGTGAATCATCCATAGTTGAGTGACCATATGAGAAATTAATTCTCCGAACTTCTACTCAACTTCTTGCTCAATAGTCCCTTCAAAGTTAAAGAATTAGGAGTAAATTTTTGAATATAATATTATTATTTTTAATAATTAATACTTTTAATTTAACATAATATAAATTGTAAGATCATTAATTAAGTTTCTAATATTTGTATTTATTTAGTTTATATAATATTTTTATTATATTAATTTTAATTTTAAATTAATATATAATTTTTATAAATTAATTTCCATATATAATATTTTTATTTAAAATGTAAATTAATTTTTATTATATTTTATAATTATATAAAAAATATAACCACCGCAAAAAATGTGTAAATATAATATATTATTAATAAATAACATGTTGTATTTTAAATAACAGGACAATAAACATTCAATAAAGTCGTGATGGATATACAACAATATTAAAAAATATAATGCATACATAATAATATAGAAAATTATAAAAATAATTTAGTTATCTGGCAGGTCTCCAGATCATAGGGCCGTCACATTTTTAGAGAAAAAAGTGCTACATGTATTATACTGCACAATATGATAATCGAGGATGAGCGTGATCTTAATGCACCAATTCAATATACTTCGGAATGTCCAACTCCAACAGTAAAAATGGTAGTAGATGAAAATTATCAATTTGAATAATCGTTAGCTCCACATAAAAAAAAATTAAGGATAAAGATGCTTATTTTGAACTTCGCAATGCATTAATAAAGCATTTTTGGGAGCAACGTAGTAATTTTGAAAGTTAAATATTTATTCAGAAACTAAAATGAATATATGTAATATTTATTTAATTATATTTTATCAATGATTTTATTTTTATTTGAATTTTTCATTAATAGGTATAACATATATTATTTAAAAATATAGAACATAAAATAATTTCATATTAAATAATTATATAAAAAAAATATGCCTTATATAGGGTAATTATATAAAAAAAGAAGCAATAATTTATTATATAAATTTAAAAAATCTAATAAATAAAATAAAAATAATAATATAATATTAAAGCAATAGTTTGAATTAGCATTGTAGTTACTTTATCGTTAGGCATTATGACGTAGAGAAGTGCTAGTCTAATGCGCTTTGGAACTTTATTGTAGAAATTTTGATATTGGAATGCACAGCTGAAAATTTAACAAAAAAAATAAAATTAAGTAGTACTAAATGATTGCTTTTGGAGTATGAAGATCAACACATCCTTTATGTTTGAGTTAATCTAAAGAATGATTTCTTAATTTTTCTTGGTATATCTTTATTCCTAACCACACATTCATTTAAATATTTTTATTTATGTTATCTTTCATTTTTTAAATATGAGAATTCTGATTGATCAATTTTATATATTTGTGTTTTTTTAAAGAAAAAATCTACTTAAAACTCGTTTGGTCATATGAATTTTTTACTTTTTTTAAAAAAAAATTTCACTTTATTTGAAAATTGATATTTGATTATAAAAATTTCAAATATAATTTGAAGTTGTATTTGAATTTAAAAAACATCCAAAATAGTATTTTCACTTTTTTCACTGATACTATATTTTTCTTTTTCAAATTTTAACTTAAATTTTTTAGTTTTTATAAAAATGACCCTCTTTAAATTATATATCATGTTTAAATCGTATTTCATATTTTATTTTAGTAAAAATGTATTCAAACAACCAAATATTATTTGCAAGAACTATAACCAAACACAACTCTAACTTCATAACCAAATACCTACTGAATAATTTACATAGACTCAATATAAAATTAAAACTCCTTCGACTCTGATTATGAATGTATATTTGACATTGCTCATACAAAATTCTATGTTGCCCATAGAAGGAGGATTGATTGAATTAGTAGCATCAATAATGTTTGGCTAAGAAAATGATTTTGGTGGGTCGAAAACAAAGTGAAAATTATTACTAGTCCAATTAGATTATATTAAAGTTGCCTCATAGGAATATGATTTTTCAAAAAGGTATAAATAATTTACTTAAAAGAATGTCCAGAAGATGCAAAGAAAGAAAGAAGACAAGGTATCGTTTTCATTGGGCAAAATTGCCAGTGGGATCTTTGGCCACTGATAGCTATAGTATTAGCAAATACATGTAATCATAGTACTAGAGGAATTTCTCCTACGAAACTTTAACTGGCACCATTAGTAATAACTACGTTTACTTCAAGACCAAACATATCCTGAATATATGGGAAATGATTTATAAATACTCATCATTCACTTGTTGATTTAAAATTATCCTCAATCTAACTTTTTAGCTGAAGAATATCTGTCAAACTAATATTCTAAACTTGAATTTTTTAAAAAAATTTAAAACAGTCACGTGACTTACTATGATTGGTAATAAATATTATTTAATTTAAAAATTAAACTCATCCACTTTTTAAACTAAAATCTGCTGGCCCATTTTGAACCCACCCACTTTCTAATCATATCTTCTTAATTCATCGTTTTTTTTCTCTCATAAAATTAATTAAATCTATTATTTGAACTTTGCATTTACAAGATAACCAAAATGCATAATTAAACTATTTCTTTTCAAATCTCAGGTTGAGATCAAGCCTCACAATAACACTAACTCCTGTATTTAATTCATTCATATCGTGAGCAGTAAAATTAAAAGAATGTACGACTGAAGTTACCACTGAACACTTTATTTTATTAGTACAAGCATTATTCTTTTCTTTTCACTTGATCATGAATTAGAAAAAGATGTTGCGGATGTTGGCTAACCCCCCAGAGGCAAAGGTACTACAGGTGGAATTTGGAAGTTAGTTTGTGCCTTTGACCCTCTTAATTGATGAATACTTCGCTGTTTATGATTTTTTTTTGAAATTTTTCTTCCTTTAGCTTTAGCCATAAGATGTTGATAATATCAAGTTGCAAAAAACGGATTTAATTATTTTTGTAAGAAAAAAAAATTAAGACGATAGAATTAGAAGGTTGGTGAGTTTAAAATAAGTCAGTGGATTTGAATTTAAAAAGTGAGTGAATTTAATTAATTTTTAAATTAAATAATATTTATGACCAATCATAGCAAGCTACGTGGCTATTTTAAAATTGAGAAAAATCATCAAGTTTAGAGTGCTAGTTTGAGAGGTAATCTTGTTCCCCCAAAAAAAAAAAGTTGAGGGTATTTTTAGACCAATAGGTGGATAGAGGATATTTATGAGCCAATTTTCCATACATTAGAGATATTTTTGACCCTTTTTCCTTTATTTTATTTTATATGATATTATTACTATTTAAAGAGTTAAAGATTTCTTTTTAATTACATCTTTTAAAAATATATTTAAATGTAAAAACCTGAGATTTATGGTACTTCCTTAGTTTGATATACATAAATTTTAAGAAATATATATAAAAAAATATGATTTTAAATTAAAGGGACATATAATATATTAAATAGAAAAAAGTTCAGATATGCCATCGAACTTTAGGAAAAAGTTCATCTATGTCATTCGGTAATAGTTAAACTCATTTATGCCACTGTCATTACTCAAATGGGTCATCTACACTATTTTTTTAACAGACCCAATATCTAATTTTTCAACAATAAATTGTACACGTGGCTATATTTAAGTGGACTATGCACTTAAAAAACTCACATATTAAACTATCCATACAGCATAAAACTACCCGATCCATGCCCAGAAATATTCACCCACATTTTAACTCGACCTGTAATTATTTAATTTAACCCTTTCCCATCTAATTTCACTACCCAATAAAATACCATCGAAGACCTAACTCCCCCAACCATCTTCTTCTTCACTCCTCTTTTGTACATCTCTTTCACGAAGATGGAAGAAGAAGACGAAGAAGAAGATGGTTGGGAGGTTAGGTCTTTGATGGTGTTTTATTGGGTTGTGAAATGGCTGGAAAAGGGTTAAATTAAGAAATGACGGGTCGGGTTAAAATATGGGTGAGTTTTTCTAGGCATGAGTCGAGTAGTTTTAGGATGTATGGATAATTTAATAGGTGGGTCTTTTAAGTGATATGACCCACTTAAATATTGAAATGTATACAATTTGATATTGAAAAATCAGGTATTGAATCTGTTAAAAAATCATGGTATAGATGACCCCTTTGAGTAACGGCAGTGACATAAATGAACCTAACTATTAATGGATGACATAGATGGCCTTTTCTAAAGTTCGATGACATATATGAGTTTTTTTCCTATATTAAAAATACTCTTTGACTCTTATTATTATTTTTAACGTGTTATGATATTGAGAGTGTCATTATTGAAAATGACAAGCTAATATGTTACAACATTAGAAGCAGTTGGAGTTTGTTATTATTAAGCATTGATTAAAAGTGATTAGATGGTAAAGTGGTTAGTTAGTTACAAAGCATGTGCAACTCGCATAATATAGTGTAATAGTATAAAAGACCATGTAGACTAATAATGCCAGATGAACAAAATAATATTCCTTTTCTTCTCTCTCCCTCTCTGTCTGTCTGTCTCTCTCTCCTTCTCCCTCTTGATTTGCATGAGCTCAGAGCATGGAAGTCTAGCTTTTATGGATTTGAGTCCTTGTGCTTAATTTTATATGGTATCAGAGCAGTGGGACTGAGGTTAGCTCATTGTTCACAAAATCATATCTCCTCTATTGAAGTTGAGACACAACTATGGCAGAATCAGCAAAATTGATAGTTGCAACATTAGGCCATAATCATTCACTATATCTCCAGCCTTCAGATACGCCAAGTGCAACACTAATCCTAATCAAACTCACAAGTTTGGAAAATTATGAACTATGGAGCAGATCATTGCGACTCGCATTGTTGGTAAAAAATAAGCTAGGTTTCATTGATGGAACTTTCTTGAAGAGCTCGTACAAAGGAAAATTAATAGTTCAATGAGAAAGGTGCAACACGGTGGTGCTCTCATGGATCAGCAGCACAGTTGCAGTTAGATTGCTAACCACGATAATCTATGCTTCCCATGACAAACGAGTTTGGGATGATTTCATGGAGAGATTCGACAAATTCAACCTCACCATAGTGTATCATTTTTGGGCAAAAGTTGCAACTCTGCGACGAGATATTGATTTTGTGACTAATTACTATTTGAAAATGAGACATCTATGGGATAAGCTTGATGTGTTGGTGCCAACATTATTGTGTGATTGTAATGAGGCTAAGCCCTATATTGTACATCTTGGACATCAACAGTTGTTGATGTTCACGATGGAATTGGTTGAATCTTATAGTCATATGAGAAGTGACATACTACTTAAATATGATATACCAAGTGTCAACCAGACCTATGCCACAATAGTTTAGGAGGAAAGCCAAAAGTTGTTAGGTATAGCTACATAACAAGGGAACCTTTCGCTATGTTGGCTAATAGAAGACAAAATTTCAAAGGAAAGAAGATGGCAGGGGAAACATGTAAGCATTGTGGATACAAAGATTACCTGACTGAAAATTGCTACAGATTAGTTGGATATTCTCCAGACTTCAAGAGCAAGAAGAAGTATAACCATGCAGGATTGACTAGATCAACCGGTTCGCAAAATTGTGCAGGTGGTTATAGACCAAGTCGGTCTAATCAACATGGCAAAAACAATTTCAAGCACTGTGCTAAAAATGCAGCAACTAGTGATCATGAACAGGGACATGATCTCATTGATGAAGAGTGCAACCAAGTGAGAAATCTCAGACATAACACAAAACCAAGTGAATATAAAGCAAACTTTGGTGTCACGCCTCACCTTGGGAGGCATGACTGACACCTAATGCCATATTAGGACCTGGACTGACCTGACAGAGTATAAGCACCTCTGGTGCCTGCCACCAACTTAAAATAAAGAAAATAAACTGCTATATCTCGACTGCAAATATAGACTCGGGCCGACAAGGCCATAGTAAACCTGTAAAAGAAAACTGCTAACCCAGCAACATAACAATAAAAGGATCCTATGCGGGCCGACAAGACCACCATGTAGTCTAGTCATAATAGAATTAAACAGAAAGCCATATTCATATTATAGCCGACAAGGCTTCTAACTAACTAGCTAAACTAGACCCGATACGGTCGACACGCAAAATATAATATATGTAGGACCCACACGGCCAATAACAACCAACAACTAAAAACTATAGTCTGCAAGCCTCAAAGAGTAGAATAATGATCGGGATAGGGCCCCGACCTACCAAAAACTATACAACAAAAAGAGCAAACTTTTCTAACTATCAACTCCGGAGGAAAGGAGCTGACTGAATCGCTAATCCTGGCTGACGGCTAAGAAGGTCCTGGTCTATGTCTATTCGCATTTGCAGGTAAGTATGCAGTGCTCCAAAGTTGGATGTCAATACAATATGTACCGAATATGTAAGGTAGTAATGAAAACGGCTGAATGAAACTGATAAAAGAACTGAAAGTAATCAATAAGAAGAGTTATAACCTGAATAGCCTCACAACCTGAAGTATAGCTAACAAGTAAGTAATACAAGCAAGAACTTTACCTGGCCCCCATATGCCTGGAAGGTACAACCAACACAGAATAACTCACTTGGTCCCTCATAAGCCCTGGCAAGTACAATTCAAATTATATACCCCTAATATGGTCAATATGAGTCAACGAGTAACTATAGTCAATCTACCTGGCCTCTGGGTCTGCAACTAAGCCCGTTGGGCTTCTGTAGCTGTGTCTGAGCCCTCTAGGCTCCTGTAACTGTACCCTGGGCACACAAGTCTCGACAACGGGTCAATGATGCCGATACAGCATAAAGAAGGAGTCCTTTCATGGATGGATTGTAATATGGCCTTACAGGCCTGAATATAGTCCTGTCAGACATCATATAGCTCCTATGAGAGATCTATAGCCGCGTAGGCGATGACACAATTAGTAACCCTGAGGTTGGTCGACAGAAGGCTATAATAGGTGGGGTCAGTCCCAACCGAAATAATCAACTTTAATCTTAAAACTAACGATAGCAGCTAATCACAACATACATGCTTATGGCTTGCTTACAAGGACGTAGTCATATTACTATACGACAGGAATAACTTATCGAAGAGATTAGCCTTAACATACCTCGAATGCCGATTCTCATTTATCCGAATAGTTTCAACTTGTAGCTAGCAACTCCACTCAATCGTAGCTTCTACACTGAGAGAATAAGGCTATTTTTAATACTAAGACCCAGCAAACAATGATATCTTTCAATAATATTAACTATAACTTAGCTCCATTTAATTCGGCTGAAAACTCACAAATTTTTGAGAGCTTAGAAGGTAAAAATGCTTACCTATCACTTGTAGTTGCTTAGGACTCAATTAGAAATGATTTTGACGACTTTAACTCGACGGGGTTCCGATACTCCAAGTGAATTTCCAAGAAATAACTTCGCAGGGATGTTCCTCATAGGCCTAAAACTCGTTATCCAAGGCAAATTTGCGTTTGGACAGAGTTTAATGGTGTAATTCCGTAAGAAATAGATGAAAAGTAGAGAAAATTCGTCGTAGGGGCCGAGTTCTGATTTTGGGAAATGTTTAATGACCTCAACTTGAACTTAACTCATATATATATATATATAGGTGGGGCGGTGGCCTGCAGCGTCGCCCATCGCGCCAGGCAAGAGGCGCGATGCGTCGACCATGTCGCTGGGCTGGCAAGCGCGGCGCAGCGATCAGTCTCCGGCCCCGGCCTCCTACTCGCTCGATGCCATACTCGTATACTCACCCCTGAGCCCTTTCTCACATACGTCATACTCCAAGACTCTCAACATACATACGCACGCGTCAGTTAAATGATAAGAACTTATGGGGTATAACACTTGGCAAATAATGTCTCATTACTGAACAATTCCGGTGCTCATGAAGAGATTGTTGATTTAGGTACAATTCACCATATAACATCCTGTAATGACCTTCATGCCCTTATTTTAAACTGGTCAAAATATGTTGGCAGTAGCTGGCTCTTCTACTAGACATAAAAGTTTTAAGGTCGTCACCTAATTTTAAAGAAAAAATATTAGAAAAATCATTTGTAAAATGTAAACTTTTTTTTAGTCTGCGAAAACCATTGAAATTCTAGGTAAGAGTTTTATTTACCCCAAGGGGAAGGTGTTAGGCACTCCTCGTAGCTTATCCGAAAATGGTTCTTAAGTTTAGTCCAAGATACATAAGAGAGATTATCTATTTGAATTATTACCTACTACAAAGTGTTAAAAGAAGTGATAAAAAAGGGTTAAAATGATCTGAAACTAATTTGAAATTAAAAAGAATGAAGTATACACAATATATAAGTGATATGCATAAAATATGAGAGTGATATACGGGGTACATATATTAATAAATAATAGTTTAAACAAAATGAGAAAAATATGATAAAATAATTTAAAAGATTTATAGTTAAACATGTGTGAGGCAGGTAGAAAATATAAATAATATGCACACACATATGTGTGTGTATGTGCGTGCGCGCGCGCATACGCATGTGTGTGGATTACAAATAACTTACAAATACTAATATGTATATGTATATAAAATAGTATATGTAATGTATGTACGTATGTAGAGATAAGTATATATGTGAATATTAGAGTATATGTGTGTGTGTATGGAAAAGTATGGTATAATATAATAGTACATAAAGTATATTTGTAAAATAATAGTATATACGTCATACTTGAGCTTTTGGAGAAAATTCTGAAATGGACCATATTTTGAGCCTAATTTTCTGCAAACTTATTTAAATATAAAAAAATGGCTCACTTTAAAGAGTTGACAAATTATTATACATTATATGAGCCTGATATTTGAACTTGATTATTTGAGTTTTTTAAAAAATTATTTGTCGCTTCTTTTATTTTTAAATTGCCTAAAACAAGATGCTTATTTAAATAATACTACAAAGACACAATGAAATATTATTAAACCTTAAAAAATGAAATACTAGATATACCCTTTTTTAAAAAAATCTTTAGACAACAATATAATACGAAAAACAACCATGTTTTAAAACACACTTATGAAAACAAAAACAAACACACACACACACATATGTGGATTACAAATAACTCATAAATACCAATACGTATATGTATATAAAATAGCATATATAATGTATGTATGTATATAGAGATAGGTATACATGTGAATATTAGAGTATATATATGTGTGTGTGTGTATGAAAAAGTATTGTATAACATAATAGTACATAAAATATATTTGTAAAATAATAGTATACATCTCATACTTGAACTTTTGGAGAAATTTCTGAAATGGGCCAGATTTTGAGCCTAAGTTTCGGCAAACATATTAAATATAAAAACATAGTTGGGCCAGCAGCCCACTTTAAAGAGTTGACAAATTATTAGCTATTATATGAGCCTAATATTTGAACTTGCTTATTTGAGTTTTTAAGAAAAATCATTTGTTACTTCTTTTATTCTTAAATTGCCTGAAACAAGACACTTATTTAAACAATACTACAAAGACACATTGAAATATTATTAAACCTTAAAAAATGATATATCAGATACACCCTTTTCTTGAAAAATCTTTAAACAATAATATAATATGAAAAATAATGATGTTTTAAAACACTCTTATGAAAAGAAAAACACACACATACACACACACTCATAACTCATAAATGCTAATATATATATGTATATAAAATGGTATATGTAATATATGTATGTATGTAAAGATAAGTATATATGTGAATATTAGAGTATATATGTGTGTGTATATGGAAAAGTATAGTATACCATAATAGTACATAAATTATATTTGTAAAATAATAGTATATATCTCATACTTGAGCTTTTTGAGAAAATTCTGAAATGAGCCATATTTTTGGCCTAATTTCTGCAAACATATTAAATATAAAAGGAAAACTTACATAATTAAGCAAACTTAACTAGCTATTTACATAATTAGCATACCTATTAAAAAATTATAAAAATATAAAAATAATTACATAAAGTAGCGAATTATCTTTTTCTTTTAAACAATTACTATTGTATCAAATTTTATATATTCTCTTTCCAACTTAATGCGTTCTCTCTTCAGTTTAATCCCCTTTTTTCTTTCATTGTAGCTGCCCATAAATTTCTCTCCTAAATTTTCTAAAATTTTATCCGATTTTCTCTCTCATCACTTCGGCCGATTAATTGCTTCCTCCCCCTCCCTCCCTCTTAGCCATGACGACACATTTAGAGTTTGGCTTTATTCTGGTTGAGGCAGGAAAGAAGAAAACTATTATGGAAGTCTTATTAGATTTACAGAAAACAGAGCCCAAATACTACACTAATTCAGAATCTCCGGAGAAAGCAAAAAAGAATTCGAACTTTTTGGTGAGAAGATACAGAGAATTATATTAGCAATCTACTATTATCGGAGAAAACGAACCTCCAGATTTGATTAGCAATATTTCCAATGGAGAAGCCTCTTCTTCACCATTGCCGAAGAAATCGAAGCAGAATTACTATTGAAGACTCTTTGATTGTGCATCTGTTTTTCATATATTTTTTTTTGAATTTTGACTATTAAAATCGATGATACTATGTTTATGCGTTATATTTGTATATGTATCAAATCTTTTGATGCTTATTAGTATGTATCAATTTTTTCGTGAAAGACATAACTTTCATTTAGATATATGAGTTTTTGATACATGTATCAATATCAAATTTTTGATAATTTCAGAATTGTTATGCACCAATGTATTGCTTTGTGTGTATCAATATATTTGTACCAATTGTTATTAGTATGTATCAATTTTTTCCAGTGATACATGAATGTAAATTTCCATATTGCTTTGTGTATCAATTTAGGGAATCTTTGCCCATTATTGCTTTGTTGCCCATGTATCAGTATCTTAAATAAATTATAAATTGGAAAATTACCCTCGTGTTTATCAATGTGTAACAACATTATCAATTTTTATAAAACATTTAATGTTATAGAATTTTGCAGAATATGGACACTTTGATTGTGTATCTATTTTTAGGATCTAATAATTTTTCCAGTGAAACACATAACTTTCATTTAGATAGATGAGTTTTTATACATGTATCAGTATAGATAAATGTATCAATTTCTGAATATAGATAGTTAAGCTTAAATACATGTATCGGTACCAAGATAGTTCAAAAAGTAATCTCCCACGAAATCTGTGATTTTTTTGAAGTTTTTGTAAATGTGGATTAATTGTTTAAACTTTCTCTAAGTATGGTAAAAAAACAACCGAGAACAAAACCAAGAGAGTTTTTCTCCCATTAAATGCGCAAGTTTAGTTAATTAGATATTAAATAGCATCGTTATAGAAGAAAATTAAGAATTTAAATTTTTGATATAACACTCAAGATTTTCATTAATCTGTATAAAAAATAAATAAAAAACACTACTTTATGTAATTTAGATAAAACATGCTATTTTGTGTAATTTTTATACTATGTAGTGCTATTTATAAAAATTGCTCAATAAAAAAACATAGTTAGACCAGCAACCCACTTTAAAGAGTTGACAAATAATAAACTATTATATGAGCCTAATATCTGAATTTGATTATATGAGTTTTTTTAAAAAAATCATTTGTTGCTTTTCTTTTTATTCTTAAATTGCCTGAAATAAGACACTTATTTAAACAATACTACAAAGACACATTGAGATATTATTAAACCTTAAAAAAATGAAATACCAGGTACTCCCTTTTCTTGAAAAATCTTTAGACAACAATATAATACGAAAAACAATCATGTTTATACGCTAAAAGAAAACAATTCCTATCAAGAGGAGGTCACTAACATCCTAAGTTGGCACTAAACCACACAAACATATAATAAATAAGAAAGTAATAATAACAATAATAAAAGTGACTCGTAAGGAAGAGAGCTAAGAAGTATTGGACTCTTTAAGAACCCAACTTCTAATACTTTGACTCTGATAATTGCGGGGATCCTATAGTGTGGCCCAAATATGTTGGCCAAGGTTGAGTTTCCAGTGAAAACTCCTAACTCCACTTTATGCCATAAAAAAAAAGAGAGAAAAGAATTAAAGAGTTGATCGAATGACTAAATAATATAAATGTAAGATGGTCAAAAAAAAATGCATTGATAGAATTCATGTTGAAAGCACAAAACCTCTTATTAGCATTAACTTAGACAAAAAAGAGAGAGGCGGGATATGCTATTGCCATGAATTAATCCAATCATCTAGATGTCTAAATCCACATATGCTATTCCATTATTCATAATATATAAAGATTTGTATCATACTCAAGAATACATACTGACTGGTTCTATAGAGATAGTAAAACCGATTCAAATAAATATCATAATACATTTGCTCAAAAAACCTTTACTTCTTACTTAATGACAATTATACAGAGAGACAAATAATACATACTATTTTTTATTTAATACAACTCATCCTTTTCTTCAATTAAATAAGTACTCACTCCTTTATTCTCAAGTCATTTAAAATAAATAAACAAAGGCAACTATAAAGGGAGGCCAACAGTTATGTGGACCAACTTGCATATACTTATACATTATCTTAGCGAATAACTACTATAAATTCCCGAATAGATATCCAAAAGAGGACAGATAGGAAAAATCATACACAGTCACACTATTAGACAAGAAAAAGTAACTATGAATGAAATTTAGTCCAAATCTTACCTTAGCTAAGCTATACAAATAATTAATCAATTGAGTAAGTCACACTTACTTAAGAAAATTCAAGAATGAAAGATACAACTAAGCACATTGATTTTGGAAGAAAGGATCTCAAGCTTACATCATCCTTAGCCATTCTTCTATCAAATATCTTAATACACGCATAAATGCGGCTTCTTAGAAACGTGGACTTAAAATGAACTAAAGAGGGAAATGGACAGTTAACTAAAGAATCACTACCATCATTAACTACTTTCCTTTTTTAAACTATTATTCTCTAATCATGAGCCACATATGATCATACTTGTAGAAACCAGAATAAAAGGACACAACTTCAAAAAGATCAAATTCTAAACTGAAAAGATCCCAGATCTTGTTTCAAAGTTTTTATTTCATTTCACTTGAATCCTTTACTATGTTCTTGGTATATTCAAAAGATAGTGTTTTCAGTACCCGAAGCAGAGGGTCATAGTCAACTTAAGAGGAGCAAATAAAATTAATTAAGTCATATTAGCATTGATTAATAATTTTTGTGTTAACACATACTGTTCCAAACAAAAATTCATATAAGCACCTTTTGATAGTTAAGAAAATGGTAACATATCTTCAAATAGAACCCAAATCCTTAAGCAGTACAAGAAATAGAACATTCATGAGCTTATTTAGGTCCTTTACCATTTTAATTAGTTCATGACTAAGTTATTAATCCAAACAAATATTTAAAATAGCAAATAAAGTACATATGCTTAATCTTTGTCATGACCAAAATGCGCAAATTGTATGGGCACCTACATCGACTCTAGCTCGATAGGAGAATCCTACTCTTAACCAACATATGAAGAAAATTCAAGACTACTTAACTTGCATGAATACAAATGATTTAAAAATTAAAATAATATTTTCTGAATCATGACCTCTCCAAGATTTAGCCTAGACAGGTATAAGAGCTCTAACAGGATACTTGACAAGATAGATGACACAACTTCGTCTGAGAAGAAAAACATGGAAGCTACTGCTGAGTATGTCACGCCAATCAAGAAATTTCAAATCCGCCACAACCTACACCAAAAAGGTATAGCAAGGTATTATCAGAATATCACATGTATCGGTAGGCATCATCGGCCGACTAAGATTAATTCACATAACAATATAATAATTAACATGAAATCGACCAATTCAATGTACAACTGTTTCCACTTACAACATAAATCTTCAAGAACACCAGTTACATTATCAACGCTATTAAGCCGCCAATTTCTCATACAAGCACCCTAGCACTTAGCCTTCGTCCTATTTACTAATCTGTCTTCCTCATCTCGCTACATCGGGTAATTCTAACTGCTACAGTCGTCTCGCTGCACCGGCAACTAGCCCACAATATGTCATGACCCGAGTCTGCACCATGGACGCGACATAGTACTTGGTGCCACAAGTGACCCCAAGTTAACCCATGGTCTAACATCACACTGGTAAACTAAGTAAACATAGCGGAAGCTGAAAACATAACTGAAATAACTGATTTTTGAAATGAGGAATGTCTAATAAAATACTGAAAACTTAAATAATACAAAACAAGCTGGACACTATTATGTCTGAAAGCCAACTACTAACTAGCGAGTTGCTGGGACAAGCCCCTAGCTAACTCTAATGTCTGAACAGGAACTGAAAGAAACTAAAACCTCATCCCCGAACAATGAGGACTCACCACTATAAAGCTGCTGAAATCGTCCAAGGAGAACTATTGATGCTGTTGCGATAGAGAACATGCACTTGTATCATAATATGATACAACATGAAAATATGCATCAATACTTTGAATGTATTGAGTAATTGAGATATACATAAAGCATGAAAATAAGCAACTGAACTAAAATAATATGAAATAACCAACTGATACTGAGTACTAATAAAAACTGAGCTATAACTAAGATAAGGTCAATATAGACCCTGACTGACGGTCATAACCACGTCCTGAAACTGAGTGATTGAACTGAGCTAAACTGAGATTGAGCTGAACTGAATTATATTAACAAGTAGGAGAGTCTATAGCCGACATATAACCACGTGAGCTAGACGTGAAATCTGATGTATGCACCCCATCGATGAGAGCCCACTGTACCTTGCTAGATTATAGTGGCTGAGCTGGGTGATCACAAGTTTGAGGCCCGATTGGGCTAATGACCTATGGTGGCAACATAGTTTTGGGAACCTGAGTGCACTGGAACCCCGGTCCGCTCGGTGCTAAATCCTACTCCCACTGGATAGTCCTAACTTGACTACTAAACTGATAACTCAAAACTGATGCCCTAAACTAAGTCAGGAATACTTATTTCGAAGTAAACTGAGAGTATGTAGGACCTGATAACTGAAAGCTAGTGTTCTATGATTGACCAGAGCTGCTTATCTGAAAACATCGTAACCGTTTAAAGAACAACCTGATAACTGGAACTAGGGAGTATTACTAAACTCTTCAAGAACTAACTATTGTCAAACTGATCAACTGCTTACTGAAAGATTCTGAATAGGCTAATTACTGACTGAGACTGAACTAATATTCAAATTGACTGTGAACTCACATGATGGAAATAACATGGAAATTCAAGAACTAACAGAGTCAAGCAACATTTGTATCTAGACCATTATGCAAGACCCAATTTACTGTATTCATAGAAATTAGGGCTAAAATAATATTTCACGGAGAGGATAACAACATGCTTAACAATTAGTGAAAACTTGCAAGAATTCATAGGAACTACAATCCACAAGAAAATATTCATGATCTAACTGAAAGTTAACTCTATTTCTGATCTTCAGGGCTAAAACTGATAAGGAAATTCAGGAGGATTTTGGGGTACAAGGGAAGAGCAATTCACTTGTTGAATTCCCACATACCTGGAGTAGAATTCTTGAAAAAAATCTGGAGAAGTCTGAAAGAAAATTGAAAGCCCTAGCTTAGCCCTTCTATGTCTGCCGTAACTTCTACGTTTTGAGAATTGTGAGTTGAGCAAATGAGAGGGATTAAGTTGATAAACCCCTTTAATTCTCTTCTAAACGTGCCCAAAATGACGTAGTTTAAGAATTAAAAGGTGAAAAATTAGAAAAATGCCCCTGAACTAAATTCTAAAAAACTGCTCGCGGGATCCAATGGGCCACACAATGAGTCATTCGTTGACACCATGACTCATTGGGACTATTCATTAGTCTTGTGCCTAAAATCTGAGCTCACTGGAACTGGACAACGGGAGGGGACAACGACTCATTGGATGAACCAACAGGTCGTTGGTTCCTCTCGTGGTCACTGGAGAGATTTTTGAATATGAGCTTGGACTCCTACCAATGAGTGGCACAATGACTCGTTGGACCAACGGCTCATTGTCACAACTCATCCTGGCCATTGGGTTTTTTTGGACTTGGCTCATGGATGGAAGCGACGACTTGTTGTGTGGAAAAACGGGTCGTTGTTGCCACTGGAATTGATTTCTTAACTTCTCGGACTTCTCTCAATGGCTCAATAGGATGGGTTGTTGGTCTCTTCCATGACCCGTTACTGTGCTCATCAATTTTATGAAGAACTTCCTGCAGGACTGACGGCGACTCAGACAACGGGTAGTTATAGCTGACAACGATTCATTGTCTAGGTTGTTCTGAGAGAAATTTTCTGGTTCTTTCTGGGTTTTTCATCCTAAGTCTGAGTTTGTTCTATAAAAGTTTTGAGGTGTTACAATATCTCCCTCTTGGGATCATTTGTCCTCGAATGAAGGCCTACACTACCGGAAAACTGGGAAAAAAGCTGTAATTCCCAAACTGAGACTATAAACTGATATTTGAAGGAGTGACTGATTTCGTACTGGAACAGGCATACTAACTGAGTTGATGCAACTAGAATGCATATTTAAACATGAATAGAGCTGATGAGTACGGAACTGAATAGAGTACTGAGGAGAAATTTAATACCGGATGCTAAAACTGAGCTACAAGGAAATAAATGGGGATATTTAGCCATCATGTCTGCTTTTGCTTCCCATGTGGCCCCCTCAACTAGATGGTTCCTCCATAAGACTTTTACTGAAGCGACCTCCTTATTTCTTCGCTTACAAACTTGACAGTCTAGGATCTAAATTGGGATTTCTTCATAAGAGAAATTATCTTTCAGTTCCATACTATCTAGTGGCACAACATAGGTTGTATCACCTATGCACTTCTTCAATAATGACACGTGAAAGACTGGGTGCGCAGATGCCAACTCTGAAGGTAATTTTAACTCATAGGCCACATTTCTAATTCGCCTCAGAATCCTGTAGGGTCCTACATATCTCAGAATAAGTTTCCTTTTCTTTTCAAACCTCATCATCCCTTTCATAGGTAAAATTTTCAGATAAACCCAATCATCTACAACAAATTCTAGTTCTCTTATCCTCACATATGCATATGATTTCTGGAGACTCTGAGTTGTTTTCAGTCTTTCTCTAATAAGATACACTTTCTGCATAGCCTCATGAACTGAATTTGATCCTATCAAGGTAGCTTCGCCCACTTCAAACCACCATATAAGATATCTACACCTCCTGCCATATAGTGCCTCAAACGGGGCCATCTAAATACTAAAGTGTAGCTATTATTGTATGCAAACTCAATGAGAAGTAGGTGATCATCCCAACCACCCTTAAAGTCGATCACATAAGCTCTTAACATGTATTTCAAGGTATGAATAGTCTGCTCGACTTGTCCATCTGTCTGAGGGTGAAAAGCTGAGCTGAGCCTAACTTGAGTACCAAGTTCTTTCTTAAATGACTTCTAAAAATGCAAGGTGATCTGGGTACCTATATCTGAAATGATGGACAAGGGAATCCCATACAGTCTGACTAACTCCCTGATGTACAACCTAGCGTAATCCTCAGCTGAGTCTATAGTCTTAACTGGTAGAAAATATGCTGACTTAGTCATCTTATCTACTATTACCCAAATGGAATCATGTTGCCGATGAGTACGAGGTAGACTTGTAATGAAGTCCATATTCACTTCTTTCCACTTTCATGTGGGTATGCTGATATCTTGAGTCACACCCCCAAGTCTCTAATGTTCAACTATAACCTGCTGGCAGTTCGGATACTTAGCCACAAATTTTGCAATATCCCTCTTCATGACGTTCCACCAGTAGATTTCCCATAGGTCACAGTACATCTTAGTGGCACCTGGGTGGATAGAATATCTAGAGCTATGTGCTTCTGCCAGTATTCGCTGTCTCAAGTCATCTATGTATGGAACATAAAGTCTTCCCTAGTAATGAAGCACACCATCTCCCTCTTTGGAGAAAGCCTCCGCTTCTTTTCGTAGGACTACTTCTTTCAGTTTGAGGAGTATGAGGTCTTCATCCTGCTTTGACTTAATCTCTACTACCAGTGAGGACTCTGATCATCTCTGAATTACAACTCTACCCTTAGCTGAATCGACTAACTACACCCCCAATCGAGCTAACCTATGTATATCCTTTGCTAGCTCCTTCCTTCCCTCTTCAACATGAGAAACGCTCCTCATGGACATCCTAATTAAGGCATCCGCCACCACAATTGCCTTTCCCGGGTGGTATAGCACACTCATGTCATAATCTTTCAATAACTCCAGCCACCTTCTCTGACAAAGGTTCAAATCCTTTTGACTTAACACATACTGAAGGCTCTTGTGGTCGGTGAAAACATCCACGTGAATCCCATAAAGGTAATGCCTCCATATTTTCTAAGCAAACACTACTTCTACCAATTCAAGATAATGAGTCGGATAGTATGAACGACATAACCACAAATTCATAGTGACCATACCAAGTTCGGAAGGCTGTTTTCGGTATGTCACATTCCCTGACCCTAAGCTGATGATAGCCTGACCTGAGATCTACCTTGGAAAAACAACTGTCTCCCTTGGAGCTGATCAAACAAGTGGCTAATCCTGGGTAGGGGATACCTGTTCTTGACTATAACTTTATTCAGCTAACGGTAGTCGATACACATTTTGAGGGTACCGTCTTTCTTTCGCACAAACAACACTGGAGCACCCCATGGAGAGATACTGGGCTGGATGAAGCCCTTATCTATAAGGTCCTTCAACTATTCCTTCAACTTCTTGAGGTCAGCTGGAGCCATTCTATAAGGAGGAGTAGAGATGAATTGAGTGTCTGCAAGAAGGTTTATACCGAAGTCTATTTTCCACTCGGGAGGAACTCCAGAAAGATCTTCGGGAAATACATCAGTCTGACTGAATAGTTGGGGTCTTGGAGCTAGAATTTTTGACCCGAAATAGGTGATAGATGCACCATTTCAAAATCATCTTTTTTGCCTTAAGGTAGGAAATAAACCGATCCTTAGGTGCTGAAACACTGCCCATCCATTCTAAGACGGGCTCATTGGGAAATTGAAACCTAACGACTCTAGTTCTATAGTTGACCGAGTCATAACCAGAATGTTGCTAATCCATGCCAAGAATGAGGTTGAAATCGACCATATATGGCTCTACTAGATCAATTGGAATAACTTTGCTCAACACCGAGACTGGGCAGTTTCTATATACCCTGGTAGCTCTACCTAACTCACCAATTGGGGTAAAGACTAAGAACGTTTGAGAGGACTTCTGTACTGATATCGAACTAAACAACTAAGTAAGGAGTCACGAATGAAAGTGTGTCTCCTAGATCTAGTAGGGCATATACATCTAGATGAAAGAGACGTAACATACCCATGACCATGCCAGGTGAGCTCTCCTGATCCTGACGAGAAGATAAGACATAAAAGTGATTTTAGTGTTGACCGCCATCCGTACCTGAAGTATTACCCTGCCGAGCTTGATGACCTGCTGGGGCTACTACAGTAGTAGACTGAGTTTTTCCCCGTCCTACTAATAGCTTCTTTAGCATGTGACCCAATTGCCTACATCTGAAGCAACCCTCTTTGCCCATGCGGCGTTCACCTGGATGGTTCTTTCCATATTTAGGACAAGCTGGGAAGCGGTTGATGGAGATATGACTCTGGGATTGGGAGCCTGATGCTCCACTATTTCAATCCTTGCGGGACCAGAAAGAAGGGGCGCTGGCTAATGTGGGTGCTAAAGGTCTCTGCTGCTGTCGCTACTGCTGTTATGATCGACTACCCCCACCTGTCCTCTGCTGGCCATACTCAAACTGTCCGATTCTGGACTGCTTGTTTTCCCTCTCTATATCCTTTAACTTTTCTGCCTCTATCTATTGGGCATGCATAATGATACTGGAGAGGTCAATATCTTTGATCAGAATCGGTTCTCATTCCTTAAGTACCAAATCTGAAACTCCATTCACAAACTTGAGCATATGAGCCCTCGGCTCAGCAACCATTCTGGAGAATACCTTGATAGCCGAGTGAACTCCAATGCATAATAGTCCACTGTTCTGTTACCCTGCCTCAAATTTATGAATTCAGTGACCTTAGCCTCCCTCAATTCCTGAGGAAAGAATCTGTCGAGAAACGCCACGGTGAACTCATCCCATTCTACTGATCCTGCTTCAGTTGGCCTCCCTTCCTTCCATTGATTGTACCAAATTTGAGCCACTACTTTTAACTGATAGGCAGCCAGATCAACATTCTCTATAGAGTTAACACCCATAATTTAGGTGATCCCGTACCTCATTCACAAACTCCTGCGGGTCCTCTCCACTTTAGATCCATGAAAAGCTGGAGGGTTCATTTGGGTGAAGTACCGAACCCTGACAGTTGCTACAGACCCGTTCACATTCACTGGCACCACCTGTTGGTTCACTTGGTTGGTCGAAGTCTGAGCTAATAGTTGAATCGCCGCTCGTAATTCTGCAGAGGATACTTAATCGGCTTGAGGGGCTGTTGGAGCTGGTGGGCCAGTTGATTTGCATTCCTATTCCTCCTCCCGTTTCCTCTTCTTGGTGGCATATTATCATTAAAATGAGTAGAGAACGAATTAGGAGGATATTTTTGGAATTAAACTCAATGCACGATAAGGAGTATGAACAAAAGGGAAATTTTCTAAAATTGCCTTGTAGCCTCCCTTTCATAAGTATGGCGCATTTCACACCCATGAGAAGGGCTCTACTTGATGTGGCTTTAAGATATCCTAGGATACTCTAAACCTAGTGCTTTGATACCAAGTTTGTGATGACCCTAGTCTGCACCCTGGATGCGACACAATACTTGGTGCCACAAGTGACCCCAAGCTAACCTATAGTCTAACATCACACTGGTAAACTAATTAAACATAGTGGAAACATAAAACATAACTGAAATAACTAATTTCTGAAATAAGGAATGTCTAATAAAATACTGAAAACTTAAACAACACAAAACAAGATGGATACTATTATGTTTGAAAGTCAACTACTAACTGACGAGTTACTGGTATAAGCCCCTAGCTAACTCTAAAGTCTGAACAAGAACTAAACTAAACTAAAACCTCATCCTTGAACAATGAGGACTCACCACTATAAAGCTACTGAAATTGTTCGAAGAGAACTACTGACGCTGCTGCGACTGAGAACCTACACCTGTATCATAATACGATACAACATGGAAATATGCATCAGTACTTTCAATGTACTGAGTAAGTAAGATATACATAAAGCATGGAAATAAGCAACTAAACTGAAATAACATGAAATGACCAACTGATACTGAGTACTGATAGAAATTGAGCTATAACTGAGATAAGGTCATTATGGACCCTGACTGATAGTCATAACCACATTCTGAAACTGAGTGACTGAACTGAGCTAAATTGAGACTGAGATGAACTGAATTGTACTGACAAGAAGGAGAGTCTATAACCGACATATAAACACGTGAGCTAGACATGGAATCCGATATATGCACCCCATCGGTGAGAGCCCACTATACTTTGCTAGATTATAGTGGCTGAGCTGGGTGATCACAAGTCTGAGACCCGATTGGACTAATGAGCTATGGTGGCAACGTAGTTCTGGAAACCTGGGTGCGGTGGAACCCCAGTCCCCTCGATGCTAAGTCCTACTCCCACTAGATAGTCCTAACTTGTCTATTAAACTGATAGCTCAAAGATAATGCCCTAGTTTAAGTCAGGAATACTTATCTGGAAGTAACCTGAGAGTCTGTAGGACCTGATAACTGAAAGCTAGTGTTTTAAGACTGGCCATATAAACAACAACCCGATAAATGGAACTAGGGAGTATTACTGAACTCCTCAAGAACTGACTATCGTCAAACTAATTAGCTGACTTATTGAAAGATACTGAATAGGCTAGTTACTGTCTGAGACTGAATTAATATTCAAACAACTGTGAACTCACATGATGGTAATAACATGGAAATTCAAGAACTAACAAAGTTAAGAAACATTTGTATCTAGACCATTATGCAAGACCCAATTTACTATATACATAGAAACTAGGCTTAAGTAATATTTCATGAAGAGGATAACAACACTCTTAACAGTTGGTGAAAAATTGCAAGAATTCACAGGAACTACAATCCACAAGAAAATATTCATGATCTGACTTAAAGTTAACCCTATTTATGATCTTTAGGGCTAGAACTGATAAGGAAATTCAGGAGGGTTTTGGGGCACAATGGAGGAGCAATTACTTTATTGAATTTCCACATACCTGGAGTAGAATCCTTGATAAAAATCTGGAGAAGTCTGAAAGAAAACTAAAAGCCCTAGCTTAGCCCTGCGATGTCTTCCTGGAACTTCTACATTTTGAAAATCGTGAGTTGAGAGAATGAACGGGATTAAGTTGATCAACCCCTTCAATTCTCTCCTAAACATGCCCAAAATGACGTATTAGGGATTAAAACGATGAGAAGTTGCAAAAATGCCCCTGAATTAAATTCTGGAAAACTGCCCATTGGTATCCAACGGTCACACTATGAGTCATTGGTTGACACCACGACTCATTGGGACCTGTCGTGGGTCCTGGGCCTGAAATCTAAGCTCATAGAACTGGACAACGATAGGGGACAACGACTCGTTGGATGAACCAATGGGTCATTGGTTCCTCTCATGGTCACTGAAGAGATTTTTGAATGTGAGCTTAGACTCCTACCAATGAGAGATACAATGACTCGTTGGTCCGACCAACAGGTTGTTGTCCCCATGTCTTGGCCACTAGGATTTTCTAGACTTGGATCATGGATGGAAGCGATGAATCATTATGTGGAACAAAAGGTCGTTGTTTCCACTCGTTGCCATTGGAATGGATTTCTTAACTTCTCTCGGACTTCTCCCAATGGTTCAATAGGACGGCTCGTCAGTCTTTTTCATGACCCGTTACTGGGCTCGTTGGTTCAGGAAGGACTTCCTGCAGGGCTGACGATGAATCAGACAATGGGTTGTCACAAGTGACAGCAACTCATTGTCTGGGTTGTTTTGAGAAATTTTTTTGGTTCTTTCTGGGTTTTCATGCTAAGTCTGAGTTTGGTCTAGAAAAGTTTGGGGTGTTACACTGCAGCGTCACTTTAGTTAAGTTGTAGCCTGTTTTAGCTGTTTCAGTTCTATTTCATTCCACTGTGTAACCTTCACAACATGTCTACCTCATTTACGCTCCCGTTATTACTGACCATGTCCATCCTATTATATGATGACCTATTTATTCACCCAACAGAATTATCTAACTTACTTGATTTCATACATGAGTAATAAAATGACACCTGCAATCTTCTCGCTAATTCACTACTTTTTGTTAAACTCGTCATGCTACCTTCTATAACCCACAAAACCCACTTTAATCAAACATTTAATCACAAATATAGATTAAATAGCTTAAGAACACACAAGAAAACATCAAACCATGCCGATGGAGTCAAATCCTCCAAATCATATACACATATATACCTATTTCTCCCCACATCATAATTATGTCATATAGTACCATATCTGTACCATATCATCATGTATTGCGTTCCAACCGTGTCTCTTACCTCAAATCCGAATCGTGTCGGTATATCTTATATCATACTTGTATACCCGTACCTCCTTGTCATTGGAGCTTTATGTATATCATACCATACCAACACAATCTATAATCTCACAATTATACCATAGATGATATACCAGGCACACAGTTTCATCACATTACTGTATACATATGCCAGAGGGTCTTATGCTTGCCTTTCAAGTCATGACCTGCAGGGGACTCTAGAAATCCATGTATTGTACACCCAACTGTATGAGTCTTTTATCATACCTGTTTGTGTACTCATGTCGGTACATCAAGATGTGTGATCATTTAGTCATAGCTGTTTGTGTATCCACTCATACGCTCGCCTGGATGCTCACCTCAGGCACGAGCGGCTCATATCCAAGCCTTCACTTATGGCTTGATCGTATTTTTTACTCCTCCAAGTCTCATCTTGTCCCTACGCCTCTTTCCTCAACATGTAAATAATTTATCTTCCGATCATGATGTACCTCTTTATTCACTTGCTCGATTATCGCAGGATCCATTGATCATTTAAGACATAATATATCATAGTTAAAATATCAATAAATCACACACAAATAAGAATTACACCTCATCAAGTATAACACAACCCTAGCTTGAGGCTATCTTATAACCAGTCAATTATTACTTTATTTATATTCAAAGTTCTATGATAAGGTACAAACTGGGCTGCTCGTATGATTGGGCTCCGCTACAGCGACATTACTATCGTTACTGCGGTCTTGCTGGAGCGGCTTCAAGACCGTTGTAGCGGTACTGCTCAGGTAGTACTCCAACCCGTTTTCCTCCAAGATTTCCCATGGATTGTTTCTTCACAATCTCTCACCCCCTATACCTAAACTACATTGATTTGCCCCATAATTACCCTACCTTCTTTCTCAAGCAATGATAGTTGATTTGATATAGACCAAACAAGTGTAGACACAACATAACAAGGAAAATCTTACTAGTCCCGTGGCTCGGTTTCGCCTAACATTTTAGGGTCACGATTCAAGCCATGTAACAACTATAGCCCACCCTTCAACGTTCAATCTTCACATTATATAAGTAAGGGTTTATGACTAATCGTTCAATATCATAATTTCAAAAAAGAAGGAGAATATATATAGGTACATCGACAAACAATGTCCAAAGATCATTAGGCCTCAAAATCAACCCAACTCTCACACATACCATCATGCATAGACTATTCCTATTGAAACCATAACCTATGGGTTTTCACGTTATGGGGACATCACCACCCTTCTTTATTTTCTTCGTCCCCAGACACTTATAGGTTATAAATATTCAATGACAATTTACTCGAATTTCGTCCCTACCCATCAAAAGCAGATCAATTACACGTACGTGTATGTTTTATAATCAAAGTCTAACACAGAGGTGAGTAAACCATAGCCTACCTGGGCGCCCAACTATTGTCGAGATGTTCTCAGTTGTATGCTTGCATCGAGTCCTAAGTTCTTGTGGAGAATCATAGCTACGGAGGGTGAATCCCTGCCTCCTATAGCCTCCTAGTTCCTCTCCCTATTCAAAAAATTCTACTTCCTATTTCTGGGCATTTTTATTAAACCCTTTTTGAGAGAATAGGTTTTTAAAATCCTAAGTAGGACAGGATTGCAGAATTCTGGTCAGCGTCACCACTGTAGTGGTTTCGCTAAGACGGAGAACAGCCCATCGTGACAGACATACCCCTGGGCCCACCCGATTGTAACTTAGTCCATTCGATACCTTACGTCACTTGATCTTTTAATTCAGGGAACTTCACCCTGGATGGAAAAATTTCAAAATTTCCTCAGCTTAAGTTGTACGGGTGCTATAACGAGCAGACGGATCGTTACGATCTTTCATACTTGGATGGTTACAACCTAGTTACCTTGACTTTGGCAACCAAATTTGTGTTCTTCTTTTAGCGAGTTACTTATCCTAAGTCATTTTAGTTAACACAATATTTAATAACATGAGACACTACTTAAACCGAACAATATTTAGCCTAATAGCAATCGTCATGCTCACTTAAATATATTTAAGGCTAATTACTACTTTCATATCCACATTATGAAACAAGTAACACAATGATATATGCACAAAAGCTAATCACGCTTCAAAGTTCAAAACTTCTCTTTTTCTCATACTAGGCTGGAAACTATAGTGTCACACAAGCGTACAACCAATTAGAAACCCAATCAAGTGTCTATTGCTTAAGTTAATTCTAAATGCCAAATGGCTTAGATGTGTGCAACACATAGCCGTACGAGAAATACATGATTTGGAGAAGCTTAAACCCAAGTCGAATTGAATCAAACTTTGAACATTATATTAACTTATTAAATGATAGATTATAGTCATATTAGGCCTCTCAAACGACATGCTAATGATCTTAAAGTAAACAACATAGACATACTTTAATTCTAACCGTTATGGAGCCTTTTCATGATAGATTAGAAGGCTAGAAGATGTGTTGTAAATACACAAACATATAGACATATAACTGAACAGTTATTACCATGTATGAGTATTTAAAGATACATTGCAATGATTTTATAATGGACAACTAACCAAACTTAAAACTTCAGATTTAAAGCATTTATTTCAAGCCAAATCACAACTTTTAAAACAACTTACAAGTATACAATAACAACCAAAAACTAATTTGCTTCACTTTTTACTCATATCCAATTGACCAAAATGACCAGCCCATTCAAAACACAGTTAATAAATTTTTTAAAGTTAAGTGTAATGTAATAGAATGGGATAAGATGTTACCTTGTGTTGTGTAGCAATTGAAGCTGTAAAGGTCAAGTCTCAGGCTTTTAACTTCGATTTCAAACGCGATGAGCGAAGAAAGAAACAAACAAGAGGGGTTAGTATGACCAGAGAAAATATTAGAGCATGAAGGGATGAGAGAAAAATTAGCAGTTCGAGCCAATTTTTTCTCATCCTGTGTGTTTTTGTGTGTGTATTTATCTATGTATGTGTATGTGTCACTGCCTCTCTGCTCCTCTCCCATCTTTGTTCATCAATCTGTTTCTCTTTGTCTATTTATTTATCGTTCTTTCCTATCTTTTTTTTTGTCTATTTTCGTCTCTCTGTGCTATTCGTTTCCCTATATGGGTTTGCCTCAAAGGGTGAAGAAGTCCAATTTTTATCGACAAAATCGAGGGAGAAATTATCTTTGAAACTTGAGGATTCAAAATTTGATCTTCAAGTTTTGAAGGGACAAATTGAGTGAGGAAGAAGAAAAAAATCTGAAAGAGTCGACAAAGGGAGGACATACCTTCTCCTGGATTGTGGCAATGGCATGAACGGATTTTTTAACGGGTCTAGGATGATGGGATGGAGCGTTGCATAGATGGGGTCAGGGTGTTCGAAGAAAAAGGAAGAGAGAAGGGTGAGGGATAGAGAAAGGGAGAGGGGCAAGGGTGGAGGGGTTTGGGAGAGGGTTTTGGAACGAAGGGGAATTGGAGGGACATGTGACGACCCGCCTGACCGTTATAGCAGCCCAACCGGGTGAAATTAAATTTTTTGAAAAATTGAAATGAAGTCCCTGAAAAACAAAGTGCATAATATGAATAAGTTTGAATGGGCTAAGTTGTAATCAGTGGGGCCAGGTGTGCGTCCGCTGTGACTGGCTTCTCTCTGCTATAGCGGAACCACTGCAACAATAATTGGTCTGGCAGTCGTAAGACCACGTATGGGGGCTGACGCCTACCCAGTGCCTGAAGGTCAAGGAAGTTGGTGACCTGATGACAGGGGAGCCGGCGATCGAAACCCCGGTGAACGGCTGCCGTAATAACTCGATGCGCGTTATTATATTCGATAAAAGGAATGAGTGAAGCTCTAATAAAAAAATATTGAAAAGGAAAATACTTTGAAGATGAACCTGTTCCCATGTAATAGTCAAGAATTCTTGACGGTATCTTTCATATCCGTAATAGTGCGAAAAGAAGGCCCGACTCCACGTTGTTCAAGAATAGTGGCATTGATTTTCTTGACCCTTTGACTTAGGATTAGTCAGCTCTATTTCTCGATGAGGCGGGGAAGGGATATAACTTAGCGGTAGAGTGTCACCTTGACGTGGTGGAAGTCATCAGTTCGAGCTGTGAAGATCCCACCAGAGAACCTTCTACTTCTAATAGGCCATGAACTAGACCAGAATCATTCTCAACGAGTCCATAAGAAGTGATCCCATTTTTTTTATCGGGTCCGGATAAAGACCAAAGATCTTTTTCTTGATGAGATCAATATTGATGATAGTGACAATCTCAAAAAAAATGAAAAATTAAAAGGTTATTTTATTCAAAACCCCAATTGTGACATCCCTTCTCTCCCACTTCACACCTCAGAACACACCCTTCTTATAGAGATAAACGCGTTTCATTGTTGAATCTCTCTTTGATTAATCAATGTGTGATATTGCGAATCCTCATTAATAATGGAATCCAAATGACCTATGGATTGATCAGAAGATCCTTTCAATTGGCTAGAATCAGCAGTGGGTGATGCAGACCAAAATTTCGCAATCCTATTTTGATTAGGATTTTAAGAACCTATTCTCTAAAAAGAGGCTTAATAAAAATTCCCAAAAATAGAAAATAGACTTTTGAAACTAAAAAAAAGATATGAATTAAATCTTGATCCTCCATAGCTAGGATTTTTTGGTAAGAACTCAGGAATCGGTGCAGGCATGTAATTGGGAACGTCTTGATGATAGCTTAGTGCCTAGGTAGGCTATGGTTTACTCACTTTTGTGTTAGACTTTAATTAGATAAACATATACGTGCATATAGTTGATATGATTTTGATGGGTAGGATCAAAACTTGAATAAATTGTTATTGAATATTCAACACAGGTAAGATTTTGAGGATGAAAGAATTAGAAAAAAGGCGGTGACATCCCCATAATGTGAAAACCGCTAGGGGAGATATTATAATAAAAATAGTCTATGCGTGAGGGTGTATGTGAGAGTGAATTGATTGTATGTAGAATGATCTTCGGGCGTTGTTGTTGAACATATTTATATGTATATAGAATTATATACTTATTCTTCCTGAGTTGTAATCTTGAAAAGTTAGTCATTCAAACCATGTTTACGGATGCAGTAATTAAATGTTTATGCAGTAATTAAATGTTTAAGGGTAGACTAGGATTTCACTGGACGCAATATAAAACTCGCAAATTGGAAGAGTTAGATTTTACATAATAACCTACGTGTTCCATGGGTGATAACGTAATATTTGGGTCTGTAGATATTACTTGTAATGATGATTTTCCTGTTAACAATTTATTATTGAGTAAACTTGTCATGGTACTGTCACGATCCGAGTTTGTACCTTGAACGAGACACGGTATTTGGAGGCACAAGTAACCCCAAGCCAACCCATGGTCCGTCATAACACTAGTAAACTAAGTAAACATAAGCGGAAGCTTTAAATAAATAAAATCATTTAAGAAACCTGATTTGACAAGAGTCAATATATCTGAAATACAATACTAAAAATTTGTATTATGTTTAAAAGCCATCTACTCACTGACGAGTTGTTGGGACAAGTACCCAGCTAACTTTAAAATCTAACTGAAAGTAACTAACTGAAACTAGATAGCGTCCATAAAAGATGAGGACTCACCAAATGCTGCTGTTGATATCGTCCAGGGAAACTACTGACAATGCTGGGATTGCGAACCTGCGCCTGTATTATGATATGATACAACATAGAAGGTATGCGTCAGTACTTTGAATGTACTGAGTAAGTGAAGATATAATAAGCATGAAAGAACAAGTAACTAAAATGAAATGATATGAGATGACCAACTGAAATACTAAAAGCTGATACAACTGAAATATAACTGATATGGTCAATAATGATCCTGGCTAAAGGTCATAGAAATGTCCTGGATTTGAGATACTGAGCTGAGCTTAGCTGAACTGAACTAAGACTTTACTAACTAGTGGGAGAGTCTATAATTGACATATAACCACGTGAGCTAAATGTGGAGTTCGATGTATATGCCCCATAGATAGGACCAAATATACCTTGCCAGGGTATAAAGGCATGAACTGGGTGATCACAAATCTGGGCCCATTAGGACAAAGATAACCTACGTGGTAATGTAGTTTTGGGAACCTGAGTGCGTTGAACCCCGATCCTCTTGGTGCTAAGTACTACTCCCACTAGATATATCTAATTTTTCTACTAAGCTGATAGCTCGAAGCTGGGCCCAAGACTAAGTCAGGAGCACTTATCTGAAAGTACCTTGAGAGTCTTATCGGATCAAATACTATAATTGGTGTTCTAAGACTGGTCAGAGTTGCTTATCTGGAAGTGTCATAACCGTCTGTAGAACTAACTAATAACTGATACTGATTCTGATAATTGATATTTGGGAGGCATTATTGACACCTCAAGGAAAGAGTATAGTCAAACTGATCAGCTGACATTTTTGAAAATACTAAAAATGCTAACATTTTGACGGAAACTGGATTAACATGCAACTGACTGAAAATTCAAGTGATATTAATAATATGAGAATTCTAACACTGATAAAATCAAGCAACATGAAAAACTTATCAATTGTGCAAGAATCTAATTATTGTAGTCAAGAGCTAGGGCTAAAACCCATTTACAGGAAGTAGGTATCAACATGATCTCTAAGTAATGGAAATATAGCAGCTAACAATATGAACAACATTCCACATGAATTTAATTGAATTGCGACTAAAAGATTTCTAAATTTCGAAACCTCAGGGCTAGAACTGATAAGAAAATTTAAATAGATTTTGGGGAACAAGGGAAGGACAATTCCCTTGCTAAATTCTCACATACCTGGTGATGAAAACCCAAGAGAAAACCCTTGAGAAGATCTGAGAAGAAAGTCCAAACTTTGCTCCTGCTCTGTGCTTTCTGACTAAGTTCTACGTTCAGACTTTTAATGGAATGAGAGAAATGAAGAGTGAACATAGATTACCCCATTAAATCCCCTGAATATAACCCAAAACAATGTAGTTTATAGATTAAAAAGGTCGGAAGTTACAAAAGTGCCCCTGAAAAAAATCTGGAAAACTGCCCGACAGGGTCCAATGAGTCACATTACAAGTTGTTGTTAATACCATGACTCATTGGAACTAGTCATTAGTCCTAGGCCTAGGAATCTACACTTGCTGGAACTAGAGAATGAGAGGGGACAACGACTAGTTGGATGCACCAACGGGTCATTGGTTCCTTTGTGGTTACTGAAGGGATTTTTGAGCCTGAGCTTGGCCCCGTATCAACGAGTGACACAACGAATCGTTGGTCCAACCCACGGGTCATTGACAACACTCATCTTGGCAACTGGAATTTCCTAGGCTTGGCTCACGGATTGAAACAACGACTCGTTGTGTGGGACAATGGGTCATTGTTTTCCCTCCTTGCCATTGGGAAGAATTTCTTACTTTCTCGGACATCTCCCAATGGATCAACAGGATGGGTCGTTGGTCTCTTCCATAACCTATTACTTGGCTCTTTGGTTCCAAAGGGACTTCCTGCAAGTCTAACGACGATTCAGACAATGGGTTGTTACAGCTGACCATGAGTCGTTGTCTGGGTCATTCTGAGAAAAGCTTTCTAGTTCTTCTGGATTTTCATGCAAGATCTGAGTTTGGTCTAGAAAAGTTCTGGGGTGTTAATATCTCCCCCTTGGGATCATTCGCCCTCGAATGAAGGCTAAAGCTGCTGGAAAACTAAGAAAAGGGCTGCAATTCCCAAACTGAAACTATAAACTGATTTATGAAGGAATGATTGACTCCAAATCGATTTAACCATGCTAAATGAGTTGATGCAACTAGGATGCATATTGAAAATCTGAATAAAGCTGACTAGTACGAAACTGGACAGAGTATTGAGGAGGAATTTAATACTTGATGTTGAAACTGAACTGGAAGGGAATAAATGAGGGTACGTGGCCATCATGTCTGCTTCTGCCTCCCATGTTGATGAACTTATTGGAGAGGATCTCCCAAGTAGTGATGGAACCTACAGGCTCAATTTGAAGCCACTTCTTGGCTTCCCCAATCAATGAGAACGGAAGCAGAGTCAACTTGTCATATTCATCTAACACGTTTTGGTAGTGGAAATTTTCACTCAGCTCTACGAACGTCATCAGATGCCTATGGGGATCCTCGTGCGGCTTGCCCTGATATAGGCAAGTGTTTTGGACCAACTGCATGGTCCCTTCTTTTAGCTCTAAGTTTTCAGTGATGGCCGCTTTGACGATTGCTTTAGAAGTGTTTTCCAAATTAGGCCTAGAAAAATTCATCACTGAAACTCTATCATTCTCTTCACCTACTGCTGCCTGCCCGATGTTTCCCAAAGCTAACATTTGAAAGATTCTCTCTATTTCAGGATCAGAGAAGCCAAAGGTGGTCCCTGACTTCTCATACTTGGCATACACTAAGGCAAACAACCTTATTAACTTCAACAAAAATAAGAAACAAACGTAAAATACAAATTAGTGAAACTAAATTCTAACTTGCAAACGATTAACAACATTCAAGTCCTCAGCAACAATGCCAAAAATTTGATGTCGCCCAAGCGCACGTGGTTTTCAAGTAATATAGGATTATCAAGTCCAGATATCGTACCCATAAGACTTGTCAATTTAATCGTACCCATAAGACTTGTCAATTTAATCATTATAAGGTTATCACTTTAATTTCACTAATCTACAAAATAGTTAAAACGAAGATTGGTTTGGAAAATTAAACTACTAAAACTTCAACTATAATATTAACTAAAAACAATTGTAAGTTTGATTGTATTTTGATGATGGTGAAATACTAGGGTAATGGCACTTGGTTGGTTTCAAGTTGAGTTTTCAAGACGTAATTAAACTGGCATGATTCTTTTTGAAGTTGTTAGTCGCAAGTTATTATCCCATTCCTTGCCAGTATCACTAGCATCCAAGAACTATTTATAAACCCTAACGCTTATATCCCTATGGTCGTGGGAGAACAATGAAACGACGATTATGACTACTTGTATTTCAACTAAACAGGGTTGAAGGGTATATCCCTATCCTCAACAACAACTTATATCCTATCACCAATGGATTCAAGGGTCTTTATATTTCCGTTCTGTATTTATTTTTAACCCTTTCGATTCCCTTTCCCAAGTTCAATCGAAAGCCAACAGATTAATTATAAGGTGATCAATCTCATAAATAATAAATTAAAAAAAATAAATACAAACAACCATAATTGAATAATCAATACCAAATTTAATTAGTCTTTCAAACAATCAACCATTCACCATGGCCAAAACCCTAGAATATATGTTTAGCCACTCTTAAACAAGCAGAAAAACAAATACCGAGTCATCATCATACAATAATATTAGTAAAGAAGAGAAACACCTAGTTGTAAAACTGTGACTTCCTTCCAAATGGCTTACAAGCTTTTATAAATGAAAACAGACTGTAAAATACGAACTAAGGTCGATAAAAAATGATATATCCCCTACAAACGACCTAAGACATGTATTTATAGATGAACCTTCAAATGACTCTTCTGCGCTTCAAAACATGGATTTAAAATTAGCATTTTCTACCCCAGAATAGCCCTGGCGTGTTTCCCCACATATCTCACCATAGACTTAGTCAAATTTTCAATAATTTCAGCTTCGGACAAGGTCTGGTGTGTCGCCCCCTCTATCTCACCAAGGTGTTCGTCAAATTTTTCTAAGTCTGGATACCTCTGGTGCGGGGCACCACTCATCTCGCCAAGATTTGTGAAGTGCAATTCTCTGAAGTTCAAGGGATGATGCATTGCGCTAGCCATAACACCAACATGAAGTTTTGTTCTCTAAAGTTCGAGACTTGGTGTGGGGCGCCGACCATAGCACCAGGCCCTTTCGCTCGTCAAATCTTCAGTCCTTGCATCATTTTAAGCCCATTTTGCTTAGTTTCCTTCTCAAATCAACTCAAATCATTTGTTAGCGCATAAAACACACACACATGAATCTAAGCACAAATTAAAGATTATGATCTAAAATGTGATCAAATATGGGTAAAAACATGGCAGATGGGTATAGAAATATGCCCAACATCATAACCATAAAATAAATCTGTGCTTTGGCTGTGTAACACTACTCCATATCAATTTAGCACCTGCAAGTCTTCTCTGGTATCCCCTGAGATCCATGTAGCTCTTTGACAGTGAATATTCTCCATTCAAGGTGACTTTATACTTTCCTAGAGTATACCAATTTCTCATCTTGTCCTTTATTGAGTGGAGCTTCCCCTTGTACTAGCCACTGTTTATAAGTGCTTTATGATGCCATATATTTTCACCTTCCTTTATACAGATGTGATGCACCTACTTCACCGATTGGGAGTCTTTGTTCACAACTAACTGTCACAAAAGTTTACCAATTGCTGCTAGATTCCAAATTCAGAAGACCTTAATATTCAACCCTTTTGAATTATTTGGCAAGCATATTTTCTCCACTACTACTAATGATACCTTCTTTTTTATTTTTGAACAATTCTATAAATATTCTCTATATTTTCTATCCACCTCTTTTAGGATACTTTGAGGCAGTATAAACACAGAACCCCATAAATTATGGATGGAAAAGAAAACTGAGTTGATCACCTGCAACTTCCCTATATAAGAGAGTTCTTTTGTATATGTATGTTTGATTCTGTTGGTAATTTTGTTCACAAGCTGTTGATATTTAATTTACTCCATTGCTTTGATGAGAGTGGCAATCCCAAGTATCTAATTGAAAATTCTTCTAGTGTAAACCTTGTTCTCTACAGTAGTTGCTGCTTTACCTGGTTTGTCACACCAACCATAGAAATATTAGACTTCTCCATATTAGCTTCTACACCTATAATGTCACTAAAGTGAGTCAGTGCCTCCATAACTCTATTCACCGACTCGGTATTGCCTTTATAGAAGATTATTAGATTGTCATTAAAAATCAAGTGTGTGAGTTGAAGTCTTTTACAATTGGATGAAATCTGAAATCAGGCATCATACTCTTTGTCTTTAGAGTTCTAGATAAGTAATTCATAACTAACATAAATAGTAGTGGTGAGGTCAGATCACTTTGTCTTAGCCCTCGTCTCCCTTCAAAAAACCCATGACTCTCTTCGTTCACTTTCCCTAAAAATTTAGAAGTAGTAAACACATGTTATCATATGCTGTATGAACTTCTATAGGAACCTAAATCCTATCATTACCTCCTCTAGGAAATTCCAATCCACCATATTATATGCCTTCCTTAGGCCAATTTTTATTAAGCGGCTTGAAGAAGTTTTCCTATTATAATGTCTCAATATATCATGACTTATCACTATGTTATGAGTCATTAATCTACATTTAACAAAAGCTGCTTGGTTATAAGCCACTAGATGTAACACTGCATCCATTAGTCTATTATATAACATCTTAAATGCACTTATAAAGGACATTGAAGCAAGATATTGGTTTATATTGGCCGGCATACTCAGGGTTAACAACCTTAGGTATAAGAGCAATGATGGTTACATTAAACTGTCTCCACAATCTCTCATTTTAAAAGAATTCCATGATAAGATCAGTGACTTCCTCTCTAGTAATAACTCAAGAAGTTTTAAAGAAATCATAACCATAACCATCTGGGTCAGGGCTCTTATTACTATCAATTTTAAATATTGGTTCCTTCACTTCCTTCCTTTCAAAAGGCCTTACTAACTCTATTTGTTGAGCAGTAGATAACACTATTACATTCTTCTAACTCTTGTATCTATCTTTGTACCCAACAACTCTTTTAGTAGTCAACCAACACATTAGCTACTGAATTGGGCTCATTATGCCAATTACCATGATTGTCCTTTATCTGAGTAGTGGCTTGGATGAGTCTTCAATTCTTAATGACTGAGTGGAATTTTCTTGTGTTGTCATCTCCCAACCTAAGCCAAGTTGCTTTACTTTTCTACCATAAGTACATTTCTGCCATATAAGAAATATGTATATACTTTTGATATGTGGAAGATTCATCCTTCTGAAACTCCAAGATAGTGGGATCAAATTGCAATATCTCCTTAGCTTTCTATAATGCCACTCTATCTTCTCCTACCTTTGAGATGATACTCCTGAAATATTGAGAATTCCACTTCTTTAGTTCTTTCTTCAACATTTTCAATTTCTTAACTACTTGAAACATCTTACAACCATCTATATGTTTCTTCCACCCTTCTTTCACCTAGGTAGGGAATAGTGCAAGTTGGGCCTAAACATTATAATAATAGAATTACATTTTTATCCTCACCTTCTCTTCCATCAGGGACACCTTTGCTGGACAGTGATCACTAATGCCCTCTGGTAGAAATATAGATTCACATGGAGGATCGTTTCCACCCACCTTTCATTTATAAAAATTGAATCTATCTTTCAAAAGATTCTCTGGTTATTCTTCTTGTCATTACAAGTGTATTTATTACCTATAGTAGGCATTTCAATTAATTCACACTCCTTAATACATTTGTGAAAATCTACTACATCAGACCAAGTCACAACATTCCCCCAGCCTATTCTCAACTTTCAACATAGAATTGAAATCACCAAGAATCATCCAAGGCATATGACATACAATGTGAAACTAACCTAGATTTCCTTATAAGTGTTTCTTTTCTCTTATCCATTATATTATATGCATAAATAAAAAGAGGACAAAAGTACATATTTTCAGCCACTATTTTCATCGCATTTTATTATTTTGTCATCTCTTTAAGTATTATTTTTATGGATTATGCTTGTATTCCTATGTTGTACTTTTATAGGTTCTTAATAGATAAATGTGGTGAAAATTGATATGAAAAGAGATATAAAGGAAGGTTCGGATCTTTGGAGAAACATTGGATGTGTTTTTGGACAAAACCAAATTGGTACATGTCACGGCCCGAGTCTACACCCTGGCCAAGACACGACACTTGATGCCACAAGTGACCCCAAGCTAACCCATGGTCTAACATTTGCACTGGCATACTAAGTAAACATAAGCGGGAGCTTTATGACAACATAACTTATTCAAGAAACTGGTTTGAAAAGAGTCAATATATCTGAAAACAATACTGAATAACTATGTCTGAAAGCCAACTACTAACTAATGAGTTACTGGGACAAGCTCCCAGCTAACTCTAAAGTTTAATTGAATAAAGAACTAACTGAACAAAACCATCATCCTTGGAAGATGAGGACTCACCAAATGGCACTGCTACTGATATTGTCAGAGGAAACAACTGATGATGCTGTGACTGAGAACCTGCGCCTGTATCATAAAATGATACAACATAGAAAGTATCCATCAGTATTTTGAATGTACTGAGTAAGTGAGTGATACAATAAGCATGAAAGAATAAGTAACTGAACTACAATCACATGAAATGACCAACAGAATATTATAAACTGATAAATCTGAACTATAATTGATATGGTCAATAATGACCCCGACTGATGGTCATACGCATGTTCTGATGACTGAAATACTAAACTAAGCTAAACTTAACTGAGGCTGAGACTATACTAACAAGTGGGAGAGTCTATAATCGACATATAACCACGTGAGCTAAACATAGAGTTTGATGTATACGTCCCATTGATAGGACCCAATATACCTTACTAGGGTATAAACTGTGAGATAACTATCTGCGCCAATTTTGGCTAAATAACCTATGGTGGCAATGTATTCCTGGGAACCTGGGTGCGCTGGAACCTCGGTCCGCTCGGTGCTAAGTTCTACTCCCATTGGATAGTCCTAGTCTCACTACCAAGTTGATAGCTCAAAGTTAGGGCCCAAGACTAAGTCAGTGATACTTATCTGGAAGTACCTTGAGGGTCTTATCTGATCGAATAACTGTAACTGGTGTTCTAAGACTGGATAGAGTTACTTATCTGAAAGCGTGGTAACCGTCTAGAGAATAAACTGAAACTGATACTGGTAGTTCTCAGACTGGTCAGAGCTGCTTATCTGGAAGCATCATAACCATCTAAAGAACTAACTGATAACTGATAACTAAGAGGCATACTAACACCTCAAGAACTGACTATAGTCAAACTGATCAGCTGACATTACTGAAAGATACTAAATTTTCAGTCAATTATATACTTGAGAGAATCCTGAAGAAATCTAAAGAACTGTGGAAGCCTAGCCTAGCTCTGAGATGCCTAATAAGAATTTCTTTTCTCTTGAGATCGTGAAATGAGTGGAATGAGAGAGGTTAAGTCGATTACCCCTTTAATTCTCTCCAAAAAATGCCCAAAATAACATAGTTTAGAGTCTAGGAGTTTAGAAAATTACAGAAAAGCCCTTAAAAATTTTGTAGAAAAATCACACTGCCAGTCCCAACGAGGGACTGCATGAGTCATTACTTAAGGGACGACTCATTACGTGTCGCATCGTCAACACTGGGAGACCTTGTCATGCCCCGAGCCTACACCCTGGACGTAATACAGTACTTGAAGTCACGAGTGACCCTAAGTCAATCCCTGGTCTATCATACACTGGTATTCTGAGTAAACATGCACATGCACAATGAAAATTTAAAATAATACATAATAGAATTTATGAAAAATTAAAGACTGCACATAGAGATTTAAAATATCTGAAAATTTGGAATCAAGTCTGATATGAAAGCCATCTAACTGAGGAGTTTCTGGGACAAGCCCCCAGCTAACTCTACGTTTAGCTGAAAACAATAAATAAACTAAAATGAATAAAATGTGCCCTCAAAATATGAGGACTCACACTGCTACTGCTGATAGAGAGACTCGAACGTAATCGGCTAATGGTGCTGGATTTGAGAACCTGCGGCTGTATAATGAAACCATACAGCATAAAAGTATGTGTAAGTACTTTGAATGTGTTGAGTAAGTGAGAGAAATATAAATAACATGAAAGAACTAGTAACTGAACTGAAATGACATGAAATGACCAACTGAAAATATTGAAAACTGAAATATAACTGAGATGGTTAAAAATGACCCTGGCTGATGGTCATAAACATGCCTTAAGTCTGAAATATGGAGTCTAGGATACTGCATTGAACTCAACTGAACTGAGAAATCTAAGAATGAGCTAAACTGACTAGTGGGAGAGTCTATAACCGACATATAACCACGTGAGCTAAATGTGGAGTCTGATGTATACACCCAACCGATAGGACCCAATATACCTTGCCAGGGTGTAAAGGCATGGACTGTGAGAATCTTTAGCAGAGGGGTGGGCCATGACTATAATTGACTTAGGGATACTGTCTGAGAGTTCCCTGAGCGTCTTATAGGACTAGATTTGGAAAATAAGTTTTAAGACTGGTCAGAGCTGCTTATCTGGAAGCGTTGTAACTGTCTAAAGAACAAACTGATAACTGAACTGGGGTCCTGGGGCTGGTTAGAGCTATTTAACTAGAATGTCTTGACTGCCTAATGGACCAAATAAATTATATTCTGAGTCTAATTCTGATAACTGAGAGGCACCACTGACACCTCGGGAAAATACTAGAGTGAAACTGATCAGCTGACATTTCTGACTAACACTGAATATTCGAGTACTTTGACTGAAACTGAACTGTCAATTTTGAGAAATACAAAGTATATAGACTTTCTGAATGAATTTAAATAACATACATGTAATTGAGTTTTTAACACATGCAATCATTATAAAGCCCCTAACTCTAAAAGATGCAAACAATTCTCAAGAATTCAAAGCTGGAATAGGATTCTACTTTCTGACTTTTCAAAAGTTTGGGTTGAATTTCTAATTTGATGGAACAAGCATCATTTTAGTTACAAACTGGTGGGAAATAGCTACAATTAACATAGGATAGGATTCCACATGAAATAATCCAAGAACGACAGTAATAATTTCAAATTCGCAAACTCAGGGCTAGGACTGAAAGTGAACAGAGAAAGAGAGTTTTGGGGGACGCAAGGGGAGAACAATCTCCTTGATGAATTTTCATATACTTGAAGAAGAAAAACCTGGTGAAAATACCTGAGAAAACTAAGAAGAAAATCAACCCTAGCTCCTGCTCTGTACTTCCAGAGAAGTTTTATGCTCTGTTCTTGAGGGAGTTGAGAAAAATGAATGGAAAGGGTCGTTCTAACCCTTTAATTTGCTCCTATACGAAGCCAAAACGACATGGTTTCAAGTTTAGAAAGCTGTGAAAATACTAAAATACCCCTAGCATAAAGAACTAAAAAACTGCCCGACCGTGAACAACGGATCTTAGGACGGGTCGTTGGTTCAAACAACGGCCAGTTGAAAGTTGTCATTGGTTCTGGTTTCTGAATCCAGACCTACTAGACTAAAACAACGAGAGGATCCAATGGTCCATTAGAAGCACTAACAAGCCATTGGTTCCTGTCGTGGTTACAAAGAGGGAAACTCGGGCCCTAAGACAATGAGAGATACAACAGCTCGTTGTTAGGTACAACGGGTCATTGCACCCACTCGTTGTCAACACTATTAGGGCCTGGGTCCTGACGACAGGTGGAAAGGACGACCCGTTAGTGATAAAAATGATCCATTGATTCTACTCGTTGCTTCCCAGCACAAACCCAACCCCTTACTGGAAGATCTAAAGATGGCTGCCTACAATGGGTCGTTGGAACTACCAATGACTTGTTGTTCAGCTCGTTGTTTTTGGGAGGAAATATGCTGAGCAAACCATGACTCCTTTCAATGGCCTGTGGGTCCACCAACAGTCCGTTGTCTGGGCGTCTGAGACAAATTTTTTTCTGATTTTTCTATGGTTTTTCATGCAGTGTCTGAATTTGGTCTAGGAAAGTTTCGAGGTGTTATAGACCTTATCCTGTCAGTCACCATGAGGGATACCACGACTCATGGTGTACCTAATGACTCGTGGTGACAAGTCGTGATGAACATTGATGAAAATTCAACATTCAATAGAAACTGCTGACCACGGCAACTTCATGAGTCGTGAAGTCACTTCACGAATCATGACTGCCTCTCATGGAATCTCCGAGGAGTCTACCTTGAGCCCTTGACCACAACTCAATTGACGAGTCGTTGCCCTGACCATGAGTCGTTGCCTCTCTCGTGGTCACCTCCTGACCACAAGTTCCTGCCAAATGTCCCGTCATTTCACAATTCACTCCACGACTCATGGAGTACTTCACGGGTCACTAGATGACTTATCCTATGACCTGGTGCAAAATTTTCTATTTTCTCCGTTTGGACCCTTGGGTCTGATCTTATCACGCCCCGAGCTTACATCCTAGATGGGACACGGTACTAAGGGTTACAAGTAACCCCTGGTCTATCATTCACTAGCATTCTGAGTAAACATATAAATATAGTGGAAGCTTTAAAGTAAACTACAAAATGTTTATGAAAATAAAGCTAAATAATAAAGTTTAAAAACATCTGAACAAAACTACAAGTTTGAAAAACCAAATCTCTATTTGAAAGCCACTACAACTGATGAGTTGATGGGACAAGCCCCCCAACTAACTCCAAGTCTATAAAGAAGAAAAATAGAACTGAAATAAATGATCTTCGTCCTCGAAAGATGAGGACTCACCAATAGTGCAGCTGGAGTCTTTTGAGAGTGAGCGGCTAGCGAGGCTGAGACTGAGATCCTGCAACTGTATCATAAAATGCTACAACATAAAAGGTATGCGTCAGTACTTTGAATGTACTAAGTAAGTGAGAGAAACTATGCACAAGAAAAGAAGTAACTGAACTGGAAAGACATGAAATGACCAACTGAACTTTTGTACTGAATAACTGAAATAACTGAGATGTTCTAAATGACTCTGTCTGATGGTCAAGGACATGCCCTAAAACCTGAGATACTGAACTGAACTGATTGTACTGGCTAATCTAAGACTAAACTGAGCTGACTAGTGGGAGAGTCTATAACCGATATATAACCACGTGAGTTAGATGTGGAGTCCGATGTATACACCCCATCAATAGGACCCAATATATCTTTTCAGGGTATAAAGGCATGAACCGAGTGATAAAAAATTTGGGCCATAAGGCCAATAAAACTGTAACCTACAATGGCAACATAGTTCTGGGAACCTGGGTATGCTGGAACCGCGGCCCGCTTGATGCTAAGTTCTGCTCCCACTAGATATTTCTAGACTGGCTACTAAGATGATAGCTCAAAACTAGGGCCCAAGAATTGTCAGGAATAGCTATCTGGAAGCACGCTGAGAGTCTTATCGAACCATATTCTTTAATTGGTTCTAAGACTGGTCAGAGATACTTATCTGAAAGCATCGTAACCATCTAAAGAACAAACTGTAATTCTGAAGCTGAGATACTAAGGCTAGTCAGAGCTTCTTATATTTTAAAGTGTCATGACCGCCTAAAGAACTACTAAAACAGATACTAAGTCTAATTCTGATATCTGGGAGGTACTACTGACACCTCGAGAATTTCTGTAGTCAAATTAATCAGCTGACATTTCTATCTGACACTAAGTATTCTAACACTTTGACTAAAATTGAACTGACAATAATCTAATTGAGTTTCAATACTACTAACAATATGGGAGTCCCCAACAATAATAGAATCAAGCAAAAATTTTGATTTTTAGACACTATTGCAAGATTCTAGTTTTCTGTATTCAAGACTAGGGATAGATTTCGCGTTACTGGAACAAGCAACAACATAGTCGCAAACTGTTGGAAAGACATGAACATTTAACATAAACAATATTCCACATGATTTAAATGAGGTTTGATAGAAAATTTCATCATATTCAAAAGTCTCAGGGCTAGAACTGATAGATAATTTAAAGAAGGATTTTGGGGACACAAGGGAAGAACTATTCCCTTGTTGAATTCTGACATACCTGACTAAGAATTTCTAGAGAAAAATCCCTGAGAAAATTCTGAGAAAACAACGTCTGCCCTAGCTTCTACTCTAAACTTCTCATTTGTTCTATGCTTAAGCTTGGGAGGAAGAGAGTGAAATGAAGGGGAAAAGGTCGCTCTACCCCTTTAACCTGATCTTAAACGAGTCCAAAATGACAGGGTTTCAATAATAAAAGGTGGAAAATTACCAACATACCCCAAAAGAAAGAACTGAAAACTGGCTGACCAACGGGCCTTAGAACGGGTCGTTAGTCAGACCTACGACTCGTTGAAACCCACCGTTGGTTCTGGGTCCAGAAATCATGTCCACTGGAAATAAAGCACGAAAGGATACCACGATCCGTTGGAAGAAAAAATGGGTCGTTGGCACCTCTCATTAGAACTGGTAGGGGAATTGGGCCTTGAGACAATGATCAACACCATGACTCATTGGTTGGACCAACGAATCGTTGCATCAACTCATTGGTTGGACCAACGGGTTATTGCCTCGACTCGTTGTCTACACTACTAGGGCCTGGAACTGGGTGACGGGTGGTAACAACAGCTCGTTGGTAGGAACCACGATCCATTGGTTTCTCTCGTTGCCTTAGGGAAGGGTCCGGTAGGATTCTGAACTTGGGATCCAACCGACTATAGGACGACTTGTTGGTTCAACCAAAGGGTCATCCTATGCCTCATTGTTTCCCTTGAAGGACAGCTGGTACGCTGACAACGACTCATACAACGACCCATTGGAGATTCCCACGGCCCATTGTTTGGGTCGTTCTGCAATAAAATTTTTGTTTTTTCTTGTGGACTTTCTTGAAATGCTTGAGTCATGGCTAGGAAAGTTTTGGGGTGTTACATATCTTAGGGGATTTTGGGGTATTACAGTTCATTGGGAGGCACACTGCACTAGATCCCAAACATCCGCAAAGTAAAAGGTATCAGGTTGGCGAGATGAGAGGCGCAATGCGCCTAAGACACAAACCAGCCGGAGAAAAACTATCACCCTGGATGGCATAATGCACCTATGCCTAAATCTCAGAAAAATCAAAGTGTATCAGCCTGGCACACTGGAAGGCACAGTGAACCTACTACCAAACCTCAAAAGAAAAATAATTCAATAGGTTGGCGCAAAAAGACGCACAACACGCTTGAGGCATTCCAGAACCGGATTTTTGGTAGTTTTATTCCAAATTTAAGTAGGGCTACGGGGATTTTTTCCATCTACTATATATATGAACCCTAAGGTGTTTTAGAAGGGGGAAAGTGTTGGACAAAATTTCATCTTAGAGGAAGGACACAATGAGTTTCTCTCTACGGGTTACTTCTTCTCCTAACTTTCTATCATCTTTGTCTTGTAAACTCATGAATTTCCTTCATTTTTTGGGGATTATGAGTGGCTAAACATTGTATTTTTAAGGTTTTGGCATAAATATGAAGGTTGAGTATTGATTATAATTTATATTTTTTTAAAGCTTTTTGCTATTGAGTTATTTATTTTTTCTTAGGCTGAATTGTTCAATTATTTGATGAAATAGTTAAGCACTATATATGACTCGATAATTGAACTTGAAAAAGGGAATTGCAAGGTCAATAATAAGGAGTAGGTCTTATTTGATAACCTTACAGGAAAGGGGGAATGATTTGCCAGTGTGGATAGAAATATACCCATTAGCCTTGCTTAATTGATACATATGATATCTTAAATGCACTTCACTATTTTTCTATGACCATAGAAATATATGCATAGGGGTAGTCAAATAGTCTTAGAGTTATCCAAAATAATTCTAAACTAAGTAATATCAACCGGCAATTAGTAACTCAGGAAAGTGAATAAATATAGCAATTTGACGCTTTATCTGGATTGTAGAAATTTCCAAGAATTTGGATCTTTTACATCATCTGAGAAACAACCAACCGTTTAAGTGTTTTATTAAGTTTTTAATTTTTTAATTAGTAATAGAATAAATTCTCCAAAAATCATTTCTTTATTTTGGAATAGCTTGAATAGTAGTTTAAATTGAACGAACAATCTAACAAGTCCCTATTGGTATGATATCTGGGCTTCACCGTTCTATATTACTTGACAACCGTGTTCACTTGCACATGTGTTTGGACGCATCAATAAATATATGAAATAGTTCAAATGAAGTGGAATAAACTATTTAACAAGGAATATGCTGAGTAGACATAGAGATAAGTACTACTCTATAATAATATCGCCTACAAGTGATCTACATTCTACCATTTGTAATGTGCCTCTAGATTTGTTACATATTTCCACCCTCCAAATAATCTATCTGCAACTTGACTGATTCTTTTACTTTTTCTCTTTGTTTCCAATAGCCAAAGAAGCCCAACATGTTCATCATTACAAAGGAGCTTCACCTCCTTTTGCTGAATATGTCCATTAAGCCCCCTAATATTTCAGCTTAGTAAATTATTCATTTCCATAATAAGGCATGGTCTGACTTCCCCCTTCTACACTATGTTCACCATTAACTTTGTTCCCTGGTGACCTCATTGAAGCTTCATGCTTGTTCAGCACCTGAAAGGTATTTGATTTGATCACTTGTTTAGGCACAATCATTTGGCTCCTTCCTCTTCTCTATGGAGTAATCCACACAGTCTTAGTATTATTTCCCTTGGATGTCTCCTTGTTCTTCTGCTGCTCAAGATCCTTTCCAGTGTTCTATTTTGACACTCTTCCTACTTCTGCTTGTTTTGGATTTACTCTACAGTCTTTTCCTGTATGTCACAGCCTGAGTCTATACCTTGGCTGAGGCATGGTATTTGGTGCCACAAGTGACCCCAAGCTAACCCATGGTCCATCATTACACTGGTAAAGTGAATAAACATAAGCGAAAGCTTTAAACCATTAAGAAAACTGATTTGACAAGAGCCAATACATTTGAAAAACAATGCTGAATATCTATGTATATACCTGAAAGCCACTAATAAATGATGACTTGCTGTGATAATCCCCCTGTTAACTCTAAAATCTAACTATAAAGAACTAACTGAAAGTACATATTGTCCTCAGAGTATGAGGACTCACCAAATGCTGCTGTTGATATCATCTGAGGGAACTACTGACGATGATAGGACTAAGAACCTGCACTTGTATCATGATACGATACAAAATAGAAGGTATGCATCAGTACTTTGAATGTATTGAGTAAGTGAGAGATATAATAAGCATGAAAGAACCAGTAACTGAACTGAAATGACATGAAATGACCAACTAAAATATTGAAAACTCCTACAACTGAAATATAACTGATATGGTTAATAATGACCCTGGCTGATGGTCATAGGCATGTCCCGGATTTGAGATATTGAGCTGAGTTAAACTAAACTGAGCTGAACTGAGATTGAACTAACTAGTGGGAGAGTCTATAATAGACATATAACCACGTGAGCTAGAAGTGGAGTTCGATGTATACGCCCCATCAATAGGACCCAATATACCTTGTTAGGGTATGAAGGCATGAATTGGGTGATCACAAATCTGGGCCTGTTGGGGCAAAATAACCTACGGTGGCAACGTAGTTCTGGGAACTTAGGTGTGTTGGAACCCCGTCCCTCTCGGTGCTAAGTCCTACTCCCATGGGATTGTCCTAATATGACTACTAAGATGATAGCTCGATGCTGGGGCCCAAGACTAAGTCAGAAATACTTATCTGGAAGTTCCTTGAGAGTCTCATCGGACCAAATAACTATAACTGGTGTTCTAATACTAGCCAGAAATGCTTATTTTGAAGTGTGTAACCATTTAAAGAACAAACTGAAAGTAATGCTGGTGGTTCTATGACTTGTCAGAGTACCTTATTTGGAAGCATCGTAACTATTTATAGAACTAATAATAACTGATAACTGATAATTGGGAGGCATTGCTGACACCTCAAGAACCGACTATGGTCAAACGGATCATCTGACATTACTGAAAGATACTGAAGATATTAACATCATGACTGAAACTGTGCTAGCATGCAACTGACAGAGCATTTAATTGATAATAATAACATGGAATTTCCAAAGCTGATAAGTCAAACAACATTATGCGTATACAATTATCAGGACCCTAGTTACTACACTTATCGAATTAGGGCTAAAGTCACTTTTGAGGAAAACAAGTATCAACATGATTACTAGATAGTGGACATTAGCCACAAGTATGAACAACATTTCACATGATTTAATCGAAACATGATTGAAAAGTTCCTCTAATTCGAAAGTCTCAGGGCTTAGAACTGATAAGAATTTATATGGATTTTTGGGCACAAGGGAAGGACAATTCCCTTGCTAAATTGTCACATACCTAGAGTAGAAATCCTGGAGAAAACCCTTGGAATTTGGAAGAAAAGTCGAATGCCCTAGCTTTTCCCTGAGGAGTCTGTCTAAGAGTTCTTCATACTGAATCTAAGTGTTGAGAGAGGAATGAGAGGAATACGTCGATCACTCCTTTAATTCTCTCCTAAATGTGCCCAAAACAACGTAGGGTCTGGATTAAAAAGATGGAATACGAAAATAACCTTTGGAGAAAATCTGGAAAACTGCCCCGTTAAGGACCAATGGGTCACACAACGAGTGGTTGGTTGATACCACGACTGTTGGGACCAATTGTCAGTCCTGGGCTTGAATCTTGGGCTTATTTGAAACTGGCAACGAAGGGGACCATGACTCATTAGATGGACCAACGGGTCGTTGTTACCTCCTGTGGCCATTGGCAAGGATTTAAGCAAAACATTGGACCCCCCTCTAATAGACAACACCACGACTCGTTGGTGGAACCCATGAGTCATGGTAACTGCCCGTCGTCACCACTAGCTTGGCCTGTAGGATTTTTGAATTCTTACAATGGATGGAAACCACGGCTCATTAGAGGTGACAATGAGTCGTGGGTTCCATTCATGGCTTCTGAGGGAAATTTCAACCCTTAATGGAATTTAACCAATGAGTACCAACAACGAGTCATCGTAACCAATAACGGTTCGTTAGATGACTTGTTGTTTCTGGGACATACTGGTGCAAGGTTCTGAGCTGGGAATACCACGGATGAAGGATGACCCGTTAATCCTCACCACAGGTCGTTCAATTTCCTCGTTGGTTCTCGAAGACAACTGGCAGGGCTGACCACGACCCAAACAATGGGTTGTTGCTGCTGACAATGATTCCTTGTCTCAGTCATTTTGAGAAATTCTTTTTTGGTTTTCCCCTGGTTTTTCATGCAATGTCTGAGTTTGTTCAAGGAAGGTTTTGGGGTGTTAAAATATCTCCCCCTTGGGATCATTCGTCCTCGAATGAAGGCTAAAACTGTTGAAAAACTGGGAAAAGAGCTACAATTCCCAGACTGATACTATGAACTAATTTCTAAAGGAATGACTGACTCAAAACTGATTTAACCATGTTAACTGAGTTGATGCAACTAGGATGCATATTGAAAATTTGAATAAAGCTGATGAGTATGGAACTGAATATAGTATTGAGAAGGAATTTAATACCTGATGTTGGAACTAAACTGAAAGGGAATAAATGAGGGTATTTGGCCATCATGTTTGCTTCTGCCTCCCATGTGGCTCCTTCAACTAGCTGGTTCCTCCACAAGAATTTCACTGAAAGGAATTAACTTACGAACTTGATGGTCTAGGATCTAAACTCGAACCTCTTCATAAGAGAGACTATCCTTCACTCTCACATTGTCTAGTGGCACAACTGAGGTTGGATCATCGATGCACTTCTTCAATAGTGACACATGGAAGACTGGGTGCACATATGCTAACTCTGAAGTTAATTCTAGCTCATATGCCACACTGCCGATTCATCTCAAAATCTTGTAGGGTCATACATACCTCAGACTGAGTTTCCCTTTCTTTCCAAACATCATCACCCCTTTTATGAGTGAAATTTTCAGGTAAACCCAATCATCTAAAACAAATTCTAACTCTCTTGTCCTCACATCAGAATAAGATTTCTATTAGCTTTAAGCTGTTTTCAACCTTTCCCTGATAAGTTGCACTTTTTGCATAGCTTCATGGACTGAGTTTGGCCCTATCAAGGTAGCTTTACCAACTTCAAAACACCCTATAGGAGACCTACACCTCCTAACATATAATGCCTCAAACGGGGCCATCTGAATACTGGAGTGGTAGCTGTTCTATGCAAACTCGATAAGAGGTATCTGATCATCCCAACTGCCCTTGGAGTCAATCACACAAGCTCTCAGCATATCTTCTAAGGTCTAAATAGTCTGCTCAGCTTGTCCATCGGTCTGGGGGTGAAAAGCTGTGCTGAGCTTGACCTGAGTACCGTGTCCTTTCTGAAATGACTTCTAGAAATGCGAGGTGAACTATGTACCTTTATTTGAAATGATGGACAAAGGCACCCAATGCAGTCTGACTAACTCTCAGATGTATAGCGTAGCATAATCCTCTACTGAGTCTGTAGTTTTAATTGGGAGGAAATATGCTGACTTGGTCATCCGATCTACTATATCTCAAATTGAGTCATGCTGCCGGTGAGTACGAGGTAGACCCGTAATAAAGTCCATATTCACTTCTTCCCATTTCCATGTGGGTATGCCGATATTCTAAGTCATACCCCTAGGTCCCATTTCCATATGTATATGCTAGCAGTTCGGGCAGTTAGCCACAAATTCTGCCATGTCTCTTTTCATGCCGTTCCACCAGTAGATATCCCATAGGTCACAGTACATCTTAATGGCACCTGGGTTGATAGAATATGTGGAGCTGTGTGAGTCTGCCAGTATTTGATGTCTCAAGTCACCTACATTCGGTACACAAAGTCTGCCCTGATACCGAAGTACGCCATCTCCTCCTTTGGAGAAAGCCTCCACTTATTTTCTGAGAACTGCTTCTTTCAGCTTAAGCAGTATGGGATCTTTATCCTTCTTTGACTTAATGTCAACATCTAACAAGGAATCTGACCCACTCTGCAGTACTACTCTGCCCTCAGCTGAATCGATCAATTGCACCGAGCTAACCTGTGAATATCCTTTGTCAGTTCCTTTTTGCACTCTTTAACATGAGCAACGCTCCCCATGGACATCATGCTTAGGGCATCAACCAACATATTGGCCTTGCTCGGGTGGTATAACATGCTCATGTAATAATCCTTTAGTAACTCCAACCACCTCCTCTGATGAAGGTTCAAATCCTTCTGACTGAACACGTACTGAAGGCTCTAGTGATCGATGAAAACATCCATATGAACCCCATAACGATAATGCCTCCATATCATCAAAGCAAACACCACTACTTCCAATTCAATGTCATGAGTCAGATAGTTCTTTTCATGAATGTTGAGCTGTCTGGAGGTGTAAGCTATCACCTTAACCCACTACATCAGAACGCATTCGAGTCCAACTCTAGAAGCATCACAATATACTACGAACCCATCTGTTCCTTCTGGTAAGGTTACAACAGGAGCAGTAGTGAGTCGAGTCTTCAACTCCTAAAAACTTTTCTCACACGTATCTGACCACTGAAACTTCAACTTTTTCTGAGTTTTCTTTGTTAGAGGAGACACAATAGAGGAAAATCCTTCTATAAATCGTTGGTAATAACCGTCTAGACCTAAAAAACTTCTGATATCTGTTGGGGAAGTAGGTCTTGGCCAGTCTTTCGTCGCTGCTATCTTTTGAGTATCTACCTGAATACCCTCACCTGAGACCATATGACCAAAGAAAGCCACAGACTTCAACCAGAATTCACATTTGCTTAACTTAGTGAATAGATGGCGGTCTCTAAGAGTCTGTAACACTATCCTCAGATGGTTAGCATGCTGTTCCTTATTTTTAGAGTATACTAGAATATCATCTATGAATACAATGACAAACATATCCAGATACCATTTGAATACTCTGTTCATCATGTTCATGAAAGCTACAAGGGCATTAGTTAGTCCAAAGGACATAACCACAAATTCATAATGACCATACTGAGTTCTAAAGGATGTTTTCAATATGTCACATTCTCTGACTCTAAGCTGATGATACCTCGAACTGAGATCTACCTTGGAAAAACAACTAGATCCTTGAAGCTAATCGAACAAGTCCCAATCCTGCGTAGGAGATACCTGTTCTTAACTGTAACCTTGTTCAATTGACGGTAGTGGATACACATTCTGAGAGTACCGTCTATCTTACGCACGAACAACACTAGAGCACCTCATGGAGAGATCTTGGGCTTAATGAAACCCTTATCAAGAAGGTCTTTTAGCTATTCCTTCAACTCCTTAAGCTCAACTGGAGCCATAAAATAAGGAGGAATGGAGATGGGCTGTGTTTGGAAGAAGGTCTATGCCGAAATCTATTTCCCACTCGGGAGGAACTCGAGGAAGATCTTCGAAAAACACATCAGGGAATTCCCTGACAACTCTGACTGAATAATTGAGGTCTTAGAGCTAAAATCTTTTACCCAAAATAGGGGATAGATGCAACCTTTAGAAATGAGCTTCCTTACATTGAGGTAGGAAGTAAATCGACCCTTAGGCGCGAAACTACTACCCATCCATTCTAGAACTAGCTTATTTGGAAATTGAAATCTGATGACTCTAGTTCTGCATTCGACTGAGGCATAACCAGTGTGTAACCAATCCATGACAAGAATGAGGTCGAAATCGATCATGTCTATTTTCTATTAGATAGCTAGAATAACTTTATCCAACACTAAGATTGGGCAGTTTCGATATACCCGACTGGCTCTAATTGACTCACCAACTAGGGTAGAGACTGAGAATGGTTCTAACAGGACTTCTGGACTGATTTCAAACTGAACAACTACATATGGAGTCACGAATGATAGTTTGACTCCTGGATTTAGTAGGGCATACACATCTAGATGGAAGAGATGTAACATATCCGTGACCACATCAGGTGAGCTCTCTTGATCCTGATAAGAGGACAAAGCACAAAAGCAATTTTGGCACTGACCACCATCTGTACTTGAAGTGTTACCCTTCTAAGATTAACGGGCTGCTAGAGTTGCTAAAGTGGTAGACTACGATTTTGCCCCTCCTACTGACGGACGCTCCCTTAGTTTATGATGTAGCTGCCCACAACAAAAGCAACCCACTTTGCCTTGGAGGCATTTACCTGGATGATTTCTGCCACACTTAGGACAGGTTGGGTAGCAGTTGCTGGTGCTATGACTCTGGGAGTGAGAGCCATATGCTCTACTTTTCGATCCTTGCGGGACCAAAAAGAAGGGACACTGGCTGAGGTGGGTGTTGGAGTCCTATGCTACTATTACTGTGGGCGGCTACTACCGCCAGACCTCTAGTGGCCATAATCTGATTGCCCCGTTCTAGCCCTCTTGTTCTCCCGCTCCATATCCTTCAGCCTTTTTGCCTTAATCTTCTGGGCATGAAGATGAGGCTAGAGAGATCAATGTCCTTTATGAGCATCACAGTCCTGCACTCCTTAAGTACCAGGTTTGATACTCTATTGACAAATTTAAGCATACGAGCCCTTGGCTCAGGTACCATATCTGGAGCATACCACGACAATCGAGTGAATTCCAATGCGTATTCCTTCATGGTCCTGTTACCCTGCTTTAAGTTCATGAACTCTGCGACCTTAGCCTCCCTCAACTCTTGGGGGAAGAATCTGTATAGAAATGCTGTGGTGAACTCTTCCCACTCTGTTGATTCTGCTCCTGCTGGTCTCCCTTCCTTCCACTGATCGTATCAAATCTGAGCCACTCCTTTCAACTGGTAGGCAGCCAGGTCAACACTCTTCGTGGAACTAACACCCATAATTCGGGTGACTTTCCACACCTCATATACAAACTCCTATGAGTCCTCTCCCACCTTGGATCCATGAAAAGCTGGAGAGTTCATTTGGGTGAAATCCCGAACCCTAGCAGCTGCTGCGGACCCATTTGTATTCACCAAAACCACCTGCTGGTTCACTTGGTTAGTCAGTGTCTGAGCCAGTAGCTGGATTGCCGCTCAGAATTCTACCGAGGACACTTGGTCGTCCTGAGGGGCTGTTGGAGTTGGTGGGGCAGGTCGGTTGGCATTGCCATCCCTCCTTCTGTTTTCTCATTTTAGAGACATAGTTTCACTGAAATGAATAAAGCACGAGTTAGGAGGACATTTCTGGAATAAGGCTTTAATGCATGATAAAGAATATGAACAAAAGGGAGTTTTCCTAGTAGTGTCTTGTAGCTTCCCCATCATAAGTGTGGTGTGCTTCACACCTATGAAAGGGATTCTACGTGATGCGACTCATATATCCTAGAATACTCTAAACCTAGTGCTCTAATACCAAGTTTGTCATGACTCGAGTCTACACCGTGGCTGAGACACAACACTTGGTGCCACAAGTGACCCCAAGATAACCCATGGTCTATCATTACACTGGTAAACTGAGTAAACATATGCAAAAGCTTTAAATAAATAAAACCATTAAGAAAACTGATTTGAAAAGAGCCAATACATTTGGAAAACAATACTGAAATATCTATGTCTATGTCTGAAAGCCATTAATAAATGATGAGTTGCTGGGACAAGTCCCCAGCAAACTCTAAAATCTGACTGTAATGAACTAACTGAAAGTAAATATCATCCTTAGAAGATGAGGACTCACCAGATGCTGTTGCTGATATCGTCTTAGGAACTATTGATGGTATTGGGACTGAGATCCTGCACTAGTATCATGATACGATACATCATAGAAGGTATGCATTAGTACTTTGATTGTACTGAGTAAGTGAGAGATATAATAAGAATGAAAGAACCAGTAACTAAACTAAAATGACATGAAATGACCAATTGAAATACTGAAAACTGATACAACTGAAATATAATTGATATGGTCAATAATGACCTTGGCTGATGGTTATAAACATGTCCTGGATCTAAGATACTAAGCTAAGCTAAACGAACTGAAGTGAAGTGAACTGAACTAAACTAAGACTATACTAACTAGTGGGAGAGTCTATAACCAACGTATAACCATAAGAGCTAGATGTGGAGTTCGATGTATACGCTCCACCGATAGGACCCAATATACCTTGTCAGGGTATAAAGGCATGAACTGGGTAGTCACAAGTCTTGGCCCATTCAGGAAAAATAACCTACGGTGGCAACATAGTTTTGGGAACCTAGGCACTGGAACCTCAGCTCTCTCAGTGCTAATTCCTACTCCCACTAGATAGTCCTAATATGACTACTAAGCTAATAGCTCGAAGCTGGGGCCCAAGACTAAGTCAGGAATACTTATTTGGAAGTTCCCTGATAGTTTTATCAGACCAGATAACTATAACTGGTGTTCTAATACTAGAGGGAGCTTCTTATCTGAAAGTGTGATAACCGTCTAAAGAACAAACTAAAACTGATACTGGTGGTTCTAAGACTTGTTAGAGCAGCTTATTTGAAAGCGTCATAACCGTTTATACAACTCACTAATAGCTTATAATTGATAATTGAGAACTGATAACTGAGAGGCATTACTGACACCTCAAGAACTGATTATAGTCTAACATTACTGAAAGATACTAAAGATATTAACATAATGACTAAACCTGAGCTAGCATGCAACTGACTAAGCATTTAACTGATAATAATAACATGGAATTTCCAACATTGATAGAGTCAAACAACATTATGTCTATACAATTATGTAGGACCCTAGTTACTATACTTATTGAATTAGGGCTAAAGTTACTTTTCATAAAAACAAGTATCGACATGATTACTAGATAGTGGAAATTAGTAACAAATAGTATGAACAACATTTCACATGATTTAATCTGAACATGACTGAAAAGTTCCTCTAATTCAAAAGTCTCAGGGCTTAGAACTGATAAAAAAATTTAGATGGATTTTGGGGCACAAGGGAAGGACAATTCCCTGCTAAATTATCACATACCTAGCGTATAAATCCTGGAGAAAACCCTTGGAAAATTTAGAAGAAAAGTCTAATGCCCTAGCTTTGCCCTGAGGAGTCTGTCTGAGAGTTCTTCGTACTGAGTGTGAGTGTTGAGAGAGGAATACATGGATCAGTCCTTTAATTCTCTCCTAAACGTGCCCAAACAACATAGTTAGGGATTAAAAAGATGGAAAGTTACTAAAATAACCTTGGGAGAGAATCTAGAAAACTGCCCTGTCAGGGACCAACGGGTCACACAATGAGTCGTTGGTTGATACCACAACTAGTTGGGACCAGTCATCGTTCCTGGGCTTGAATCTTGGGATTACTGGAAACTGACAACGAGGGGGACCACAACTTGTTGGATGGACCAACGGGTTGTTAGTACCTCCCGTGGCCACTGGCAAGGATTCGAGCAAAACACTGGACCCCCCTCTAACGGACAACTCCATGACTCATTGGTAGTGCCCATGAGTTATGGTAACCGCCCGTCGTCACCACTTCCTTGGCTTGGAGGATTTCAAGATTCTTACAACGGATGGAAATCACGGCTTATTAGAAGTGATACTGAGTCGTGGGTTCCACTCGTGGCTTCTGAGGGAAATTCCAACCCTTGATGGAATTTAACCAACTGTACCAACAATGAGTTGTCGTAGCCAATGATGGTTCGTTGGATGATTCATTGTTTTTGGGACATGCTGGTGTAGGGTTTTGAGTTAGGAATACCACAGATGACAGGACGACCCATTACTCCTCACCAAGGGTCGTTTAATGCCTTATTGGTTCTCGAAGACATCTAGCAGGGCTGACCACAAGCCAGACAATGGGTCGTTACTGCTGACAATGACTCGTTGTCTCAGTCATCTTGAGAATTTTTTTTCTGGTCTTCCCTTGTTTTTTCATGTAATGTCTGAGTTTGGTCTAGGAAAGTTTTGGGGTATTACACTGTACTACCTCCTGTTCACTGCATCCCCTTTTGTCTCTATCACCTATTGCACTTAGGTTGGGAGTCTTCTTCTTCCTGCACATGTCTACTGTATGACCATATTTGTGACACTGAGTACAGAAGGTTTGCTTCTAGTCATACTGACTCTTTGCTCAACTCTATGTACTTTCTCATTCATAAACATCATACTTTCAGGAAGATCAACATCCATCCCCACTATTAGGAGCCTAACAAAGTTTAGTCCATTCTTCTTCTCAGTATTGTGATATACCATCATAAGTTTCTCAATCGAGCTACCTAATTTGCTCAATGCCTTAGGAATCTAATACTTGAAATCCAACCCTGGAAATCTGATCCAAATTGGGACTTTATTTTAGCTCATCTCTTGTGAATTTCAGAATTGGGATCCAAGCTTTCACTATGAAAGGTTTGTTATCAAAGTGGTAAATTCTCCCTTATTTTGTCCAACTAATGAATCAAATCTCACCAATATATCTCCATTTTAAGCATGGCTATTTTGTTGATACATGCTTAGCCCATTCTTTTAATGTAACCCTTGATCACTTTGAAAGGGGGATGAGCCCCCAAAACATAACAAACAATTGCATGCCCCAAATATTCAATTTTAGTACTAATATCATCCAACACAATCTCCCTTACTAGAGACTCACATTATAATTTTAGAGGAACATACTTTAGCTTGAAACCAATATTTGATACTTTTATAATGTCGAAGGAGTCTCATACTGAGATCCTACCCTTTGAGGATACAACTTCCTCTTCCACCTGATTAGCCCATGATTTTTTTCTCACTACTTGCTGGATCTGTCTTCCCTTTAGCTAGCTGAAGCTACAATCACCTCTGCCCAAATCGACTGAACTGTCTCCATGGACTGATTTGTGACTTGTTTTTCTGTAGATAAACCCTTAGTCCTTTGAGCTGGCAATGTTTTCCTCAGTCCAACAATGGAAGTACTGGCCCCTTTTGTCACTATTCCATTGGATTGATGTATTATCAACACTGGTGTGGACTCCTCTACTGTTTCCACTATTGCCTTCTTCTATTGTTAAGAAGTTCCTATCATCCTCCTAGTTTCTTGAGCCACTAGAGCTTTCTGAGAAGGAATGTGTGCTCTCTTCCCCATGAAAGGCGTCAGTTAGTTAACGTGCGCCCAAAAAGAAACAGTCATCACCCTTGGTTAACAACGTTGAAAATTGAAACAGCCATCGCCCTAAGGCCTTTGATTTAAAATTGAAAATGATGAGCATTTGGGCTTAGCTGAAGATTCTTCTATAGAGAGAAAAACATTATAAAATTTGTCCATACCGTTAAACATAAATATTCAAATGATTATGAAAAGTCTAACATCAAAATTTTATAGTGATGACATATCGTCAACTACATTGGGGAAAATTTCAGTGTGTATCATGGTTGTAACAACATTTAATGAGTTTAATTAAGCAATTTGCATATCAATTTTTCTGCCTTTTTTTTGAAAAGATTTTATTGGCAGCATGATAGAGCAAAGAGTCATAAAGATGTTCTTAAAGACTACTAACAAAGCGAATAAATAGATCTTGAGGAGATGACTCATGCTGTTATAACTTCACGTATGACAACATTGGAGAATGTATTGCAATTCAATTCAAGTTTGATTTCTGAAAATAGGGAATCCATTGATTCTCTTTTTAGAACGCTTTCTTTCTTGCAAGCATTCCTTGAGGATGTGGGAAATCAGATCATGAGTGATCAAGAATCATTGACTTTTATTAAGAAAAAGATTAGAGATGTAGCTTATAAAGATTAAGAATCTGTTGATTTATGCCTAAGAAGAATTCATGTGGCTGACACTGATAACAATCGAGACAATGCACGTTGTATGCTATACGATGAGTTGCATCAGATAACAAAGTAATGGACTCTGTACAATGAGAGATAATGAAGTTCAAGAATGATGAATAAGATATCAAGGATCTACCTCCAACAACTTCAATATCTCTCCGATCCATCGGGCGCATCCCAGACGAGGAAAATACTCTTGTCAGTGTAGATGATGTATTTAATAACACCCGAGACCAACACATAGGGAAAACAGAGGAGCTAAAAATTTTCTTGATTGTTAGTATGGATGGGATTGGTAAAACAACTCTTGCAAGAAAAATCTTTAATCACTTGTCATAATCCAATCGCTTTAATGCTTCTTCATGGATTACTATCTCTGTAGAATATAATTCAAGAGAAATGCTTTTAGATGTTTTAAGCATCCGAAATCCAGGTGAGGAGGGAACATACTATAATATGAACATTGACCAATTGCTAGATCAAGTGTATAAAAATTTGAAATGTAAGAGGAACTTTATAGTTTTGGATGATATCTGAAGTATAGAAGCCCGGGAACAAGTAAAAGATCATTTCCCGGTGATACAAAAGGAAGTCAAATCATGATCACTACTAGGCTCTTAAAAATAATTGATTGTGTTGGTAATGGAATCCTTGCTCATCACATACCTTTCCTATATATTAAAGATAGTTGCAAACTATTATCTGGCAAGGTACTTGGAAAGAATGATTGTCCTCCTCAACTTGAGGAAATAGGGAAACAGATAGTGCAACAATGTGAAGGTTTACCCCTCTCGGTTGTTGTCATTGCTGGTCTTGTTTGCAAGATTAATAGAACATATGATGAATGGAAAAATGTTAATGATGATTTGAAATACCTTGAAAATTCAACCTCCATCCAGCGTCTAGCAATACTTGCTTTGAGTTAAAACTACTTGTGTTGCTTAAAAGCTTGCTTTCTTTATATGGGGATTTTCCTTGAAGAAGCAGAAATTCCTGCTGATAAGTTGATTAGAATTGGGGTTGCTAAATATTTCTGAAGACAATCAGCAAAGTAAAATTAGAAGAGATGGCGGAAGAGTGTTTATGGATCTAGTTACCAGAAGTTTATCTATGGTTAGTCGAAGGAGGGCCAGTGGGAAAATCAGGACTTGCACAATTCATTACGTCCTTTGACAATTATGCTTGAGAGAAGGAAAACCTGAGAAGTTTTTTCATGTCATAAACAAATATGTGCATGTGTCAACACAAAGTGCAGACATTGGACGCTGACTATGTTTGCATCCAGATGCTCTATAGAACCAGAATCTTGGCCTGAAGAAAGGTAATTTCGATTCCGTTCCTACCATCTTGTGCTTTGGTGAATCGCATACTTTCCTACTCGATTTTCTACACTACAAAATAGTGGATTCTCATTTTCAACTGCTAAGGGTATTGGATGTATAGAGTATTCACTTATTTTGCTTTCCAATTGATATAATTCAATTAGTGAACTTGAGATATATTGCTTTACCATTGGTACTGAAGTTCCAACATCAATATCCAATCTATGGAATTTTCAAATGATGATCGTTCTTCCAAATAATGATTCACTAACGTTGCCAGCGGATATTTTGAAGATGACATGTTTGACTCATTTCTACCCAGGAGGAATGTAAATGCCTGAACCTCCAAAACTAGAGGCATGAAATTTTTTGGGTCTAGAAAACATGAAAACACTTCAATCAATACACGCTGTTTATTCCTGTTGGAATGAAATTTTTCTGGCAATACCTAAATTTAAGAAATTGGGTGTTCTGATCTTTCCAGATCCCGATGAATGGGAGAATTCTATTGATAGTGTGAGCTGTCTAGATAATCTCGACAAGTTAAGGATTCATCTACAAATTTTTGTTGATTATTTTACAAGGCTGCCTGCTCCTCTTTTCCAAACAAACCTTAAGTGTATCGACATATCTACTATAGAAGGATATAATAACGATTGGAGATTTACCCAATATTGATGTGCTTAGACTAAAAAACTTTGCCTTTCAAGGGAGGAATTGGAATCTTAATGAAAGGAGTTTAAAGAAGCTGAAGTTGCTACAAATTTTCATGACGAACTTGGTGCATTGGGAAGCAACCAGTGATAGCCTCCAAATCTTGATTGTCTTGTCCTAAGGCACTGTTACAAATTGGAGGAGATACTTACAGAGATTGGAGATATTCCCACATTAAAGTTGATTGAGTTGCATTATTATAGTCAAGCTGCTACCAATTCTACCGAGGACATTCTAGAAGAAAAAAAAAGCTATGCAAATGAAGTTCTTGTGGTCCATGCCTATAATACTGGAGGTATGTATAAGTCATGAGCTTAGGTGACTTGTGTTTTTTTTCCGCTTTGTATTTCTCATTTCTAATGACTTTCACTTGTAGTACAATCTTTGATATGAAAGATGAAGGAGATGATGAACTTGCTATTGCTTCTGCCCTCAGCCCAGATGTGATGTATAATCATCATTATAAGAGAAACATAGGTGCACCAAGTACATTTCCTTTATGTGCATATGCATATTTTAAATCCTTTGCTGGTACAGAAGGAAGATAACTGAGACAAAGCATTTTTATCTCTTATTTTCAAACTGAATGCATCATCAAAGTTTAGCATATGCATTATTTGAGTAAAGAATAAAAAACACATTTAAAGTATCTCAATTTTTTAAGTTGTATATTTGAACTATCAGATGTGTAAGTTTACTGCATGAACTATCACCAACTATTTATCAAAACATACCTCAATTATCAATTGTTTTCATTTTCTACCTAAAGGATGGTGATATATCAGGTACAAAAAGGGAACAATTGATATTTGAGATATGTTTTATTAAATAATTGATGATAGTTTAGGTAGCAAATTGCACACCTCATAATTAGGATATTAAACTCAAACAATTGAGATATTTAAGTGTACTTTTAACATTAACTCTCTATTATTTTAAGGAAAGTTAGATTACACATTTTTTCTGAGCACAAATAGTTTTGTCGTCTATATCTACTCTTGGTCTCCTAAAATTTGTATCGTGTACAAGGAAAATGCCGTTATTTTCTCTCAGCCGTTCTGTAAATTGAACAACACTTTACTTACTAGACAAAGTATTTTTATTTAGATGATGTCCCTTTTTAAAGCTCTAGAAATGTTAATATTTCCTTTTCAATGAAATCCTTTTTTCAGATGCAATGAGGGCTTTTTGTTGGTTTTACAGATCACAAACGAAAGAAGATGAATAAATAAGGGAGGACTCTCAACTAAAGAATAAGGTATAAATTTATGCTCATTTTATGCTTCTAAACATGTATACCAATTGAATAAGTTGAAAGCATTAACTCCATATTGAGATCGAAATAGCAGGGCATCATGCAGAAGCTAATAATTGCAAACTTTAACGGTGATAAATCAAAAGACAAATAAAACTATACTAAAAAATGCACAATAATTTAATATGGTCAGATCAATTGAATACATATTAAAAACTAATATAAAAACATAGAAGCTATTGAGAGAATAATCTCCTCCTAAATAAAATTCTCCAATGACTACATTGTGGATGATATTGTGTTGTGTGTGAGAAGAAAAAGATCTTCTATTTATAGAAGTCTGAATCTTCTCCTTCAAGAAAGGATAGCTCTAAAAGAGTTCTTTTCTTGTGACAAAAAAATCTTTTTGAAGTAAAACATAATTGTGGTAGAATCCGAAATTCAGGATAAGTCCTAACACCCGAATACTTTTTTTTGTGAATTTGGGTTAACGAACTTGCTTACTTTTATAAATCCTTTTTTTTGTTTTCTTATATTTGTGACTGATAGCTTGGAGAAATTTTTCTTTTTTACTTTAATAGTTATTATCCAAGAACACAAAATTTGCTCTACTACTTTGAATCAGTCTTCAAAAAGGTAGTTTTCGGACTCATCTTAGAGCAAGGGACTGATAAAATGCCTCGAGGTTTAGGTGGGACTTAGTTCTATGAGACTTACATCTTAAGCACTCGACTATACACCCTAAACATGCATAACACCCAATACTGGAGATTCACCTAACAATCTTACACAAATTATGTATCAAATTTTTTTAGTTAACACTATTGACCCTCATAATTCTTTAATAAATGAATAACACTTAATAGTTTCTTAATTTATATAAATAATATGATTGAGAGTAACCTTGTAATACCCCAAAAGTTCATAGGAGCAGACCCGAAAGTGAAAAGTTGAAAACTGTAGAAAATTAGGGAGAATCTCTCAGGAAGAGCCAAGGTACGACTCGTGGTATCAAACCACGAGTCATTGTAACAAGTCGTTGGTTGAGATTAGGCTGGGTGGCAGTGCAGCCAACGGGCGACAAGAAGACTCATTATGGGAAACAACGAGTCGTTGTTAACAATCGTTAGAGGAAGCTGAGTTCTTCAGGTGGGCTATAACGAGTCTCCTAACAACCTGTCAGAAGATACAACCAATCGTTGGTTGTGATTGTTGTTGGGGGATAAGGCTTCCAGTGGGCTTGACGGAAGGGAAACAACGACTCGTCGTTGGTCGTAATGAGTTGTGGTGTGACCCATTAGAAGATGAGATACCAAGGTCCATGAGAAAACCACGGACAAAGTAACGGATCGTGGGTTGATAGGATGAGTTTTCCTGAGCGTCCGTGGGTTGGTTTCGAAAGTAGACTTGCAGCAGTGCATACGACGAGTAACATGATGAGTTGTCGTTGGTTCTAACGACCCATTAGTGCTGTCCGTTGGTTCCATCCGGCCAGATTTTAGGGCAGGTTCATTAAGGGTAATTTCGACTTTTCCATGATATGAGGCCCTAAACTACGTCATTTTGGCTTGGGAAGATGGTTTTTTAAATAAAATGATTTATTCTAAACTCTCATTCATGCATGCAAGAACATTGAAAGGTGATCTAAGGAGATTTTAGCTCTTCTCTTCAATTCTCTCAATTTCATTCTTGGGAGTCTAAGGAGAGTTAGAATTTTATAATACCAAGTATGTAAGGCTATCAATGGGTGATCTCTTCCACACCCATGTCCCTCCTCTATGATTTTTACTAAAATTTCAACAAAAACTCATGGGGTTTTGAATTCGATTTACTTAAATTCTAGTGATTTGATTATGGGTTTTGTGATTTTAAAATCTTATCATAATATATGGGTTTTAATCAGTTTTTATTATTTAAATCATTTATAATTTTATCAATTTCGACTTCTATGTATTTAAGCCTAATTATGCATGCTCCATGATGAATTGATTTATGATCTATTTACCCATTGATGATATTTTTAAACCCAGCATAATATGATTTAAATCATGTATTTATTATGTTACCATTATGATTTTATGGAATTCAAGCTATATGCATGATCTACAAGTATATATGAAACCTACGAATCATGAATTATGTTTTGGCCTACTAACGGGCCTCATGCCATGGATAGTTCACGTATGCTCAAGAATGTTTATGATTATCATGATTTAACTAGCCCATGAATTCATGCATATTATACTATGAGCACTATATATGTTTTGGGAGTAGTATCAAACACCAAGTAGGTTTGAGGCCTAGGTTCTGCTCTGGATCTCATAAACACGTGCTACCATAGGTATGTTGGGACCTCCCTTGTGACTTTCCCTGGCCCAAATGACCCTTTTCATGTGTGATCATGCCTTTCATGGTTCTACCCTTGGCAAGGTACGAACACCCTCCCGACTAGGGTTATAAGTCGGGCTTCATGTGTGCTCATATGGGGTATGTCAGTTAAGAGAATCTCCCACTATTCCTCATGATTTATGCATGTTTATGATTATGTATATTGACTCAAGTTATGTTCAATAAAGTTTTTTTCTCTTATGATTATCATACGACTGAGTTATGAATGTTTTGAAAACCTTGAGCCTTATGTTATCATATTTTAATTATGTTATGAGCATGTTGTCCTACTCTTATGATCATTTATGAGCTTTTATATATTTTAAATGTCCGTTTTACTTAACTTGCATACTCGGTATATTCCAGGTACTGACCGCATACTCTATGCTGTATCGTTTTATGATACAGCTCCGACCTTCAGATCCAGCATCGTCATTAGCTTGTTACGGAGTTTCGAATCCAACTTGTTGGTGAGTCCTCATTCTCCGAGGACCATTTGATTCAGACCTTGATGTTTTCTTTTAGTTTCAGTTGCCGAGTTAGTTAGGGATGTTGTCCCATCAACCATCTATTATGTAAGAGGCTTTCAGACCACATGTCGTACTCCACTGTTACGTATTTAGCCCGTACCCATTATCATGCTATGTTATGTCATGTTCATGCTTCCGATATGTTGATATATTAAGTATTCCATTTTGTTGATATGAAGTTAGATTAATGTTCATCCCATGGGTCGATTTGGAGTCTCTCGGGGCTCCGTGTCCCATATTACAATTCGGGTCTATGTTTGGGACATGACAAACCCAAATAACAAGCTGTTCAAAGGTTATTTGGGCTAAAAAGTGGGTAATAACTCAACCCATCAATTTTTACTATGTTTTAATTTCTTCATTTGTTTTTAATCATTTTTAAGTACCTAATAATATTTATTTTTTCTTTATCATGACTATATTTAATGTATCAAATTAAAACTATGTTTGTTTTTGAAAATGTTTTGTCCAGATTTCTCATGGATCAATTTGGGCTACATATCAATCTAAGTTTTAGATAGACCAAAACAAGTTTTTGCACAAATTGCCCCTATGTCGGGGTGATCTTTAATTTTTACCCCTCAAATTATTGGTCTTTAATTTTTGCATCTATTACTCATTTAATAAAAAGTTATGGGCCAAAATACTCTTAACTATGAACTTTTGTCTTGTCTAGTATAAGTTGAGTAGTATCTAATTTGCAAGACATAAGTTAGATACGTTTTGGTTATCCGATAAAAGTTTAGAGAACTAAGAGATATAGCTTTGTCAGTTCAAAAACGTAACCTATGCAAGACATAACTTGTACCTTGCAAATTTTTCCTTGTAATTTTTTTTGTCTTGGAATAACTTGTGGGTTATGAACTTCTTAAGGTATAATGTTCTAAAATTTAACTTACTTGCAAATTTAGTTTGCCTTGTAATTAAGTCATAGCTTGTGGATTGTGAACTTCTTCTTAAGGTATAATATTCTAAATGAATAAATTATAAAAATTAAAGACCACCAATTTGAGATTCAAAAATTAAATAATACCCCGAAATAAGAGTAATGTTATACCCCGAAAGCCCTAAGATCAGACTTGGGAGTTGAAATGGAGAAAACAGAAATTTCTGCACCAGGTCACATGACGAGTCGTCCAGTGACCCGTTAGGAACCCAACAAGTCGTTAAGTGAATCGTATGGAGAGGTTGGGAATTGGTTGAGATTTTATGTTCAGAGCGAACAGGGGAGATGACCACGAGTCGTAGTCATCACCACGACTGGTTAAGTCATCCGTGGTCAAGAGAGATTGGGGATCAAGGGTTTGGGCAGTAAGGCAATGATCTTGGGCAGAATTGCATGCCCAAGTAATACTCAAATGCTTCATTTCGACTTGTTTATCTATTATTATGTGTATATTCTCATGTGATTATTTGATAAATGTGAATTTATACTAACCAACATGATTAGTGTTGTTTTGCAGGTAAAAGGAAGTTTTGGAAGCTAATATATATGTTGGTGAAGTGTGGGAATGGACTTGGAAGCAAGAACCGGAAGTAGACAAGGGAAAGTGGCAAAAATAAGGGCTCCGCGATGGCGCCGTGTCACGCTACCATCGCGGAGGCATTCTGCCTGGGATGAATTAATTATGTCAAATTGCAGTGGAGGTTCGCGTTACCTCCCTGGCACGGAGGCAGTGCTTCGCGATGCACTCCGTGTCACGTTGACTGTGATTACCTAGAACCTCAAGTTCCAGTGAAGCTGCACGATAGCACCGTGGCACGGAGGCAAGGCTCCGCGATACAAGACGTGCCATGGTGAGGTGCAGTTACTTGGGAGCCGACTTCCAGTGGGCTTCCGCGATAGCCCCATGGCACGGAGGGAGTGCTCCGCGATACACTCCGTGCCACGTTGCTTGTTATTCTGGGAAAAATTCTCAATAGTATAAATAGCACACTTAGGTTTTATTTTAAACATTCTGACTTGGTTGAGCAAGAACGTGGGTTGCAGGTAGTTGAGAGGACGAAAATTCTAGGGTTATTCTCTTCCTCTTTCTCTTTAATTTCAATTGCTTGTATGAATTCTACTTATTTGAAGATGTTTAATCCACAAATGAGTGGCTAATTCACTTCTTGCTGAGGTTGAGGATAATTGTAGAGGAATGTAATTATCGATCATTTCAGTTTTCATCTTTTCTTCAATGGTTGTTCTATCAATTCTTGTTTTTACTGCATTAATGTTTGACCAATGTTAATGTATATCTTAGAAATCCAATTTTGATTTTGAAAAGGAAAGAAATTGGACAGATGTGAATTGGTAGGATATGATCTTTTCTTAGTTGAGAAAATTGAGAATTGATTTACATTCAGAATAAAAATATATCTGAAAGTCTTATTAGTTAATTATGGAATCGGTTATGTATGGCTAGAGCATGAGATTCTTATATCACAGAAATGTAGAATAAGGTTTCATGATTCTTTAATTGGATAGGAGTCGAAAGATCCAATCCATAGGCAATTAATTCCTGACTAGCAACCGAAGAGAAGATTAGCTGAATTGATAATGTACATCCCTGCATGGCTGCCTTAACCTCAGCTTGTTCATTAACATTGTTCAGACTCAAATTATAATCTAGACTTAGATTCTTATTAATTAGTGATCTTAACTCATAAAACATTATTTATTTGGTTGTCTGCATTCATAGAGATATCGTTCACTGATGCTAAAGTTAATTAATACCGTAGTTCAGTCCCTGTGGGATCGATACTTGGCTTGAAATAAAGTCACTTTACTACTTATAAGATCACGTGCACTTGCATGTAGTTCTGGAGTTGAGCAAGTTTTTGGCGCCGTTGCCGGGGACTGGCAATTGGTAAATTTATTTTCTTAGTGTTAGTTTATGTTCGGTGTGTTTGGTATAGGTTAAAACCGACACGCAAGTGCACGTGGTCAAATAAGTAATAAAGTGGCTAAGTAAGCCAAGTATCGAACCAAGGAGACTCTGGATAAGTAAAATTGCTCAAGTATACTATATTCTATCTTACTACTAAATATGCTGACAACAACGTAACCAAAAGTTAAATAATTTTTGTTTATGAATTATATACTAATACTATTAACAAATATCTACTGTGAATTGAAACTATGGATATGAGCATGCCAAGGTTAAGAAAAAGTAATGAACTTGATTATAATCATAATTTGGTTATTCTTCTCTTCCTGTTGCTAGCCAAGAACATTAGCCTAGAGATTAAAACTCTCGTATTTAATCTCACTTTAGAATCATAAACCATTCGTCTACATTTCTGTGATCAAATGCAATTTATGACCTAGCAATACAATTCCGGTTCCTAAATTGACTAATACGGCTTTCAAGTATATTTCTATCAGGAAAGCACATCAAAACCCAATTTTCCCAAATCAAGTTAAGAACAATACCCTATTAATTCACAACTTTTCAATTTTGTGCTCTCTCGAGTGAAATCGGACTTTTTACACACTAATGTAGTAGAAAGACGAATTAATAGAACAACATGGAAGAAGAAGAAGAAAACCATATAATTAATAATCAAAATTCATCACCATTGTTCACAACCTCAGCAAGGAAGAGAATTAGCCACTCATTTGTGGATTAATCATCCTAAAACAAGTGTTAATCATACAAACAATTGATTGAAAGAAGAAAGAAAGAGAGAAGAACCCTTAGCTTTTTCGTCCCTTAACTGCCTGTAACCCACGTCCTTGCTCCACAAAGTCTGAATTATGAAAAATAAACCTAAGTGTGCTATTTATAGTAGTAGGACTCTTTCTCGGAATAACAAGCAACGTGTCACGGAGTGCATCGTGGAGCACGGCCTTCATGACACGCTACGGACGCGGACACCTTCTGGAAAATCACCCGAAAATGGCCCGGGCAGCACCCTGCCGCGTTGGCAGCGTGTCACGCTGCTTGGGCAGCGCGTTGGAAGCCCTTGGTCGCGGAGGCCACCTGCCGTGGCACGTTGCCAACGCGCAGGTGGGTTGTTGTGAGCGGCCTGCCTGCCGTGGCACCTTGTCGACGCACCGTTGGGCTGTTTTGTGCCTCCTCTTTGCCGATGTTCACGTGTTGATTCTGTTTCCAAGCCTCTACTTCACCAACTCATGGATTAGTTACTTAAAAGTCATCAAAACCTACAAAACAAAGGCTAATCATGTTGGTTAGCATATATCTTTATTTTATCTAAAATTACATGAAAATGTATACAATAATCTTAGATAAACAAGACTAATTTAAGTCGTAAAGCGTATCTCGGGCATATATTTTTGCCCGTGATCAGTTTACAAATTCAATATAAGTGCTGACAACTTGGTCTTAGCCTTTCTCTTGCAGGTATTGAATTTTTCTGAACACTGGCAAGAGATAAGGAGTTGGTGGATTCATTTATAGAGCTAGAGAGACAATTTCATCGCCAAAGAAGGGAAGCTCTAGAGAAAAAGCTGCAGTTGCTAAGACAAGCAATTCTGGAGCAGCAACAGAATCCACCCCTTGTGAGGGCAGTTTTAGTGCCCGAGGAGATGGCAGGAAGACCGGTCCGCAAAGTGGAAATCCCACACACAAACAATGTTACATCCAGTATTCGCAGACCAGAGCCAGGAGGGAGGTTCGAGCTTAAGCAGAACATGGTGCAGTTGTTGCACACCAGCAGGCAATTCACAGGTCTCCCTCATGAAGATCCACAACAACATCTCCAAAACTTTTTAGAGATAAGTGACACTTACATTCCCACTGGAGTATCATCCGACTATGTGCGGCGTACATTATTTACATTCTCATTATTGGGGGAAGCAAAGAGGTGGTTGAAAGCTGAACCACCTAATTCTATCACCACTTGAGATGATCTTGCAAGAAAGTTTTTGATACGATTCTTTCCATCTGGAAAGACAGCCAGACTTAGAAGTCAGATTCTAAGTTTTAAACAGGGAGAGGTTGAGAATTTATATCAAGCTTGGGAGAGGTTCAAGTATATGCTAAGGGACTGTCCTCATCATCACCAATCTAATGATGTGTTGGTGCACACATTTATTGAGGGTTTAGAACCACATACTAAAATTCTGTTAGATTCAGCAGCTGGTGGGAAGGCATTGGAGAAGACTTATGAGGAGCTCTACACTTTGTTAAACCGTATTTCATAGGGAAATCCAGAATGGAATGCGGATTCAACACGAGGAGGAACGAGGAGAGCTGCAGGAGTTTTTGAGGTGGATGGTTTTACAGCTATTGCTGCACAGATAGCTGCGTTGCAACATCAACTCAACACCCACTTCAGCAGTATGAACTTGAATAAAGCACAAGCACCAATCAATGCAGTTCATCAGGTATGGTGTGAAGTATGTGGGAGTAGTGAACACTTATCTGAGTGTTGTGGTGCAAATCCGGACTCGGTGAATTTTGTTGGGAACGTCCAGAGGAATAATAATCAATAGTATGGCAATAATTACAACTCAAATTGGAGGAATCATCCGAATTTCTCTTGGGGGAGTAATAGCCATCAAGGACAGAGTTCGAATAAGGGCATGCAGAGAAATCAAGGGGGGCATCAAAATTTTCAGTCTCAATACAGAGGAAACAATGCACATCCTCCACCACCCAACAACATTGGAGATATGTTCAAGACAATAATAGCTAACCAAGTGCTAATGCAGGCTGATTATGTGAAATTAGCAGCTGACATGAAGAATCAACAGTTAGCTTCAAAGGCGTTGGAGAACCAGTTTGGACAGTTAGCTGGAGCTCAAAACACCAGGCCCAGAGGAGGACTACCGAGTGATACTGACCCAAACCCCAAGTAGGTCAATGCAGTGACCACAAGGAGTGGACTACAACTCAAGGAGGTGGAACCAGAAAGACCACCTCAGCAATCTGGAGCAGTGGAAAAAGATGGGGAACATGATGATGTGAGGGGGAAGGAAAAGGCAGCTGAGACAGAAAGACCACCACCCCCGTTCCCTCAAAGATTAAAGAAGCACAAGGAAGAAGCTTGCTTTAAGAAATTCATGGAAGTGCTGAAACAGGTACACATTAATTTACCTTTGGTGGATGTTTTGCAGGGAGTGCCGAAATATGCAAAGTATATCAAGGACATCGTAGCAAACAAAAGCAGATTGATGGAGTATGCTACGGTGGCGCTTACTGAGGAGTGCACTTCCCGGATACAGAACAGGTTGCCGACAAAGCTCAAGGATCCTGGGAGCTTTACCATTCAGATTACAATCAGGCAAAGTATTTGAGCTCGTGGATTATGTGATTTGGGAACGAGCATAAACTTGATGTCGACATCGGTGTTCAAGAAGTTGGGGCTGGGCAGCCCTAGACCAACTACTATGATTTTGCAGCTAGCTGACCGTTCTTTGGCCAGACCAGATGGTATTGTGGAGGATGTGCTAGTGCAAGTGGGCTCTCTCATGACAAAGTAGAGGTGTTTGACGTATACAAGGCCATGAAGCTTCCGGCCATTTATGAGGAGCTGTCAGCGATCAATGTGCTAAATCAGGAAGAAATTCTTTAGATTGTTGACTCTCAGGACCCATTGGAGAGAGCCTTGATGGGCTCCGATCATTTTGGAGACTGTGCTACATATGAGATGGTGCAGATGCTGAACGAGCCAAAATGGTTTCCTAGGAAGCGAGACTTTGAGCCATTGATGAGGTCCTTGGAACCATTGCCAAAACCATCAATTGAGGAGGCACCAAAATTGGAGTTGAAGACATTGCCTCCACATCTGAAGTATGTATTTTTGGGGGAAGATGACACCTTGCTAGTCATCATTTCCGCAGAACTGACAGAGGCACAAGTGAAGGATGCATTGGTGGTCCTCAAGAGGCGGAAGAAAGTAATGGGGTGGAAAATGTCATACATCAGAGGAATTAATCCAGCTTTTTGCACACACATGATTTTTATGGAAGAAGGATCCAAGCCAACTGTACAACATCAACGGAGGTTGAATCCGGTGATGAAGGATGTAGTTAGGAAGGAAGTGATTAAGTGGCTTGATGTAGGTGTGGTATATACCATTTCAGACAGTGAATGGGTCAGTCCTTTTTAATGTGTCCCAAAGAAAGGAGGGATGACCGTGGTCACCAACGAAAAGAATGAGCTGATTCCTACACTCACAGTCACAGGCTGGTGAATTTGCATGGTTACAGAAAGCTCAATGAGGCCACAATGAAAGATCATTATCCTATCCCATTTATTGATCAGATATTGGACAGGTTGGCAGGTCAAGAATATTATTATTTCCTTGATGGATATTCTGGCTATAACCAAATAGCCATAGCATCGGAGGACCAGGAGAAGACCACTTTTACATGTCCTTAAGGGACATATGCTTTAAGGCAGATTCCATTTGGTCTATGCAATGCACCAGCAACATTCCAGAGATGCATGATGGCGATCTTTCACGATATGGTGGAAGATTTTATCGAGGTATTTATGGATGATTTTTCTATTTTCGGTAATTCGTTTGCTACATGTTTGCAGAATCTTGACAGGGTGCTAGCTCGATATGAAGACTCTAACCTTGTGCTCAATTGGGAGAAATGCCATTTTTTAGTCAAGGAGGGTATCATCCTTGGCCATAAGGTGTCATGCAAGGGGTTGGAAGTCGATCGTGCAAAGATCGAAGTGATCAAAAAGCTACCACCACCAGTGTCAGTGAAGGGGGTCTGCAGTTTTCTCGGACATGCAGGGTTCTACAGACGGTTCATCAAGAACTTCTCTAAAATTTCTATGCCGATATGCCGGTTGCTAGAAAAAGAGGTGAAGTTCGAGTTTGATGAGGGTTGTGTTAAAGCATTCGAGGAGTTAAAACAGAAGCTGGTAGAAGCGCCTATTCTCATTTCTCCGGATTGGAAGAAACCGTTTGAATTAATGTGTGATGCAAGTGACGTGGCTGTAGGAGTTGTATTGGGGTAGCGAAGGAATAAAATTTTTCATTCCATTTATTCTGCAATCAAACCACTTGACGCAGCCCAGGTCAATAATACGGTCACGGCAAAGGAGATGCTAGCAGTGGTGTTCACATTTGATAAATTCAGGTATTACTTGGTGGGTTCTAAAGTAGTGGTGTATACTGATCATGCAGCAATTCGGTATCTGTTTAACAAGAAGGATGCAAAGCCTAGACTAATCAGATGGATATTATTGCTACAAGAGTTTTGACCTAGAGATTCAGGATAGAAAGGGGAGCGAGAATCAAGTGGCAGATCACCTATCGCGATTGGAAAGCTGGTTGCATATAAAGGAAGGTGATTTTATCAAAGAAGAGTTCCCGGATGAGAAGCTCTTGGCAATAAGGGAAGCTGAAATCCCTTGGTATGCAGACATTGTGAATTTGCTGGTAAGTGGAGTCTACCCACCGGAGGCTACGACTCAGCAAAGAAAGAAGTTGAGACATGATTGCAGGTATTACATTTGGGATGAGCCGTATCTGTTTAAGAAGGGACCGGATCAAGTGATGAGACGATGCATCCCAGAGAGCCAGATTGCAGAAGTATTGAGGAGTTGTCACTCATCATTGTATCGAGGGCACCACGGAGGCGAGCGGACAGCTCACAAGGTGTTACAGTCAGGTTTTTTTTGGCCTACACTGTTCAGAGATTCTATAGCATACGTAAAAATGTGCGATAGATGTCAAAGAATAGGCACAATTGGCAGAAGACAGGAGATGCCACTGTAGCAGATATTAGAAGTGGTGATTTTGGATGTATGGGGAATAGACTTCATGGGCCTGTTTCCACCATCATTTGGTAATCGTTACATCTTGGTAGTGGTTGACTATGTATCTAAATTGGTCTAGGCAATAGCTTGTCCCAAGAATGACAACAAGGTGGTGACGAAATTTATGAAAAAGCATATTTTCACCAGGTTCGGGACACCCCGAGCTATTATCAGTGATGGAGGGGCTCAATTTGTGAATGCGGTTTCAAGAATTTGCTAGCTAAGTATGGGGTGCGGCACAAGGTAGCAACAACGTATCATCCCCAAACTAGCGGGCAAGTAGAGGTGTCGAACAGAGAGATAAAGCAGATTCTACAGAAGACAGTGAATGCACAACGAATTGATTGGTCAAGCAAACTTGCACGGGAGGCAACCCGTGAATGTGTTGTAATAGAAGAGTAGAATTATTTGAAAAAAAAATAAAAATAAAAATAAAAATGGTTGCGTTGCAACATATGATTTCTAACTAATTTCTTGTGGTGAAATGATTTTCAGGTGGAACGGAGGGCAAAAAAATACAAAAAAAAAATGCAAAGGAAATAATCAAGGTAAGAAAATAAAAATTGGCACATTACAGTGAGCCTGCGCGATGGCTCCGTATCACGGAAGAAGGCCTCCGCGTTACCCTCCGTGACACGTTGAGATTTATTCCGGATTTTTTTAAAAATCCAGAATACCTGCGCGATGGCTCAGTGTCACGGAGGCAGTGCTCCACGTTACCCTCCGTGACACGTTGAGGTGTATTTCGCGTCGGGTCACCGGGTAACCCGCGTGAAAAAAACCTCGTTTTAACCCCAAATTCCTTCATTTTTTTCCTATTCTCTCATTTTCTCCGCGACCCACACCCAAAATCCCCTTCTCCCCCAATGTGACACGGACTTAGTGATCAACTTTCTTCAAGTTTTTTTCAATTTCATCGAAGAAAAGGTATGTTCTTGAATTTTTCCTTATTATTGCTCAAATTATTGATTCTTGAACATGTTTGGTGATTAGACCTTGCCCTAAGTGAGAAATAAGCTTGAAATCACTTGAGTTATGATTGACTGATGTTCATAGTATCGTTGTTAGTAGATGAACTCAATGATTGCATGTTTTATTGAAATTCTTGCGAAATTGCTAGCTCGGGTTGAGGATTGAATAGGAAGAAGACTAAATGCCTTAAAATGTTGATAAATTGGGTTGTGCATGTTGCGTGAAGTGAAATGTATTGTGATTGATGTTGAATATGCTAAGTTAGACGAGGGATTTTTGGGAGAATGCAACGGGAGAATTACATAGGTTGTTGAACAAAAAAAAAATTGCAAAGTGCTAATGATGATGTAATTGAATCAATGGAGAAATTTTTATTCATTGTACGAAGTCTAAGTAGTACAAAGTAATTGTTCCATCGAAGTATATGAATGCACTAAGCATGTTGAATGCTAAGAATGGCAAAATCATAAATGTCTTGTCGAATTGTGTTGATTGCAGCTAAAGACTAAGTGTGGGGTGATCCAATTAAACCCAACCTTAGTTGTAGCTAATTATGACTTGCATAACATTGGGACAGTATGTTTGAATGTACAGGAACAATGTCAGGCCGACAGGACAAGGGAAAGGCGCATCTACATCGGGCGCCAGTAGAAAGAGGGTAAGATTGGGAACAATAGTTCCAGCAGCACCAGTGGTTCCTAGAGGTCAACACAGACAATACAGAACCAGATGGGTGAGTGATGAGGGGAAGAAGTGGTATGCCAAACATAAAAGAAACCAAATACTTCCCAGAAGAGCAGATAGCACGGGAACCACTGGCACAGGAATTTCCACGGATTGTAAATAGGATTGACACCGCGGGGCTTAACTTCATTTTCGAAGAACCCAAGGAGTGCAATCTCCATCTTATCCGGGAGTTCTATGCCAATTAGAACCCGACTTTACACAGCCACACCATAAAAATCAAAGGACAGGTAGTCACATTTGAGCCCCACCACTTGAATGAAATCCTGGGGGCGTGGGACATAGACGCTCATGTCCTCCGTCAGCTGAACATCACTCCACCCTATGCGGACATCAGACTCACCTTCTGTGGAGCTCAATCGACAGCCAGGTGGAGCAGGCACAAGGAGAGAGGCTACCACCAGACATTGCCCTAATCTCAGATGAATCGGGAGGCCCGGATTTGGTTGAAGATTGTGTGTTCATGCCTGATCCCGGGGGTGCACATGACAGATGTCACTCGGGATAGAGTTTTCTTGGTGTATGCCCTGATGAAGGGGTTGGAAATCAATGTGGGGGCGATGATGATCTCCGCCATGAAGAGAGCCCGACTGCATCAGGGGCATATATACGGGTTGGGTGGTTTGCTTACCACGTTCCTGAGGGGCCACAATATTGAGGAGGAGGCCCTACATTACATCCCTCAGATTGACAGGCGTGCCTTGGATGTCACCAAAACCAAGGCACCTGACACTACTTTTGGGCCGATGCTCACACTAGCCGAGCGACATGCTCGGGATGATCAGTACATGGCCTGCATGTACGGGATGCAGATGTTGTGGTTGCGCATCAGAGGACAGCCAACAATGGAGGATGAGCTGTGGCAACTCGAGTTAGATTACCCATTCAACGAGAATTCCCGAGCTTTATACAGAGTGGGGCTCGTATTTATGGAGCCCGTGGATGATGATGTCCCTACCGATGAGGAGACACGCAGGGAGGACTCAGATGTTGAGTCGGACGAGGACGGCGGGGGCGATTCTGACATGGGGGATGAAGCACTAGCACCAGATGAAGAAGTTGAATACTTTGATTGATCAGGGAGTTTCACCACCCAACCTTTGTGATATTTTGAAATTATGTGAACACTGGGGACAGTGTTCGGCTTAAGTGTGGGGTGGGAGTAGTTAGGTGCTAGCTGTTTTGTTTATGTTTTGTTTATGTTTGTTGTGCTTGTGCTAAATGTGACCTTGTGACTCTGTGTTTCGTGTTCTGTAATTAATGTTGGTGTTGTAATGAATCTTGAGATGTTGTTGTGTTGCTGTTGTGTATGATGTGTAAATATTTTTCAAATTATATTCTTATCTTTTTCTATCAATTTTTCTATCAAAATTTTTTGTTGAATTTTTTTTTATGTTGGGTTTCTCGGCTTTTTTTTTTCGGTGCTTTTACCGAGAATAGTCCTATTGAACCGAAGTCGTAGATAGCGACTGTTCCCTATGATGGATGGATGACGATCGTCTTAAGAAAAATGTAGTCGATAGGAGTAGTTTTTTTCTTCTTTCTATTGTTTGTTTCCCAAACGTATTGCTAATTAATGGTTCGAAATTCTTGTTACGTATTGTACATGATATTAAGATGCAAAGTTGATTCGTATGAAAGAATTCAAAGGTGTTAAACATCTTGAGATACCTAGGCCATAAAATTCAATTCGGTGTGATCGAGGCTTAACAGTGAATTCTTGTAATTAGCTGATTGAAGAGTTTGTGAATATGTCTTGAGTTGAGCATGTGCAATGAGTGTGAGTTGAGGTTTCGACTATTCCATGCTATTGTAAAGTGTCTAGAACTTGCCTGGTGTGTGTACTAAATGAAATGAAGGATGTGGATTGTAGGAAAGGATGTAGGTATTTCTTTGAATATACCGAAAGTTTCTCCCTTATCATAACTACCTTGAATGTTACATCCTAGTTAGCCCCATTAAGCCTTTAGCCTATTGTTTGAGAGGTACAAACCAAGCTTAACCCCTTCTTTTCATTAGCCGTGAATTTGATCCAAAACTCTTAAGCGCTTAAGAAAAAATATTTTTCCCAAAGTGTACAGGAGTGAGAAGTGTGAACCGGAAGGAAAGCGGAAGTTGTGAAAACTAAAGAAAAGGTCAAAGGTGCACTTGTTGAAATTAATTAATTAATAGTAGAGAGTAAGAGAATCCATGAATGAAAAAAAAAATAAAGATGCATAACTACTCTTTGCTAGTAAGTCGAGTGTGCTTAAAGAGATGGGAACAAAAACAAAGAAGAAAATTCAAGAATGAGAGGATGGAGGAAGAAGCAATGCCCGTACTAAAGGTGGGATGTATTGAAGAACGCTTAGGGAAGCTAGTTGCTATTATTGGTCAGCCCAGTATTGACTAGTTCCTCTGCTTACATTACAACCCATTAAGTCCTACATGATCTTACATCACGCATCCTTATATTAGTGGAGTAAAACACTAGAGGCAAGCTTATGGTTCATGACATGATGCATGTGAATTCTTTGGGAGAGCGAGTGAAATTGTAATTGTATACCCCTACACGTAGTGCTTTGGAAATCTTATGATGGCAAATGGGGTAATTCTCTTATGTTGTGAGGGACATGCTTGACAAGAGATAAAATTTCGTGTCGGATGTCTTGATCAGTTGATTTTGCATGAGTTTGCCAAGATCGAGAATCGATTCTTGAGGTTCGGAGGTCTTAATGTGGTGTACTTTATTGTATTGATGATACCATGCATGTCTTCTTGATGATTTGCTATCCTAAATAATCTGTATAGCCGTAGATTGAATGGTCGAGCTAAATTAGTTATGCGTGGGTTTCAATTGCATGAGATGTGAAAGTATTGTTCGAGGACGAACAAGGTTTTAAGTGTGGGGTAAGCGATCTTGGGCAGAATTGCATGCCCAAGTGATACTCAAATGCTTCATTTCGACTTGTTTATCTATTATTATGTGTATATTCTCATGTGATTATTTGATAAATGTGAATTTATACTAACCAACATGATTAGTGTTGTTTTGCAGGTAAAAGGAAATTTTGGAAGCTAATATATATGTTGGTGAAGTGTGGGAATGGACTTGGAAGCAAGAAGCGGAAGTTGACAAGGGAATGTGGCAAAAATAAGGGCTCTGCGATGGCGCCATGTCACGCTACCGTCGCGGAGGCATTCTGCCTGGGATAAATTAATTATGTCAAATTCTAGTGGAGGTTCCCGTTACCTCCGTGGCACGGAGGCAGTGCTCCACGATGCACTCCGTGTCACATTGAGTGTGATTACCTGGAACCTCAAGTTCCAGTGAAGGTGCGCGATAGCACCGTGGCACGGAGGCAAGGCTCCGCGATACAAGCCGTGCCACGGTGAGGTGCCATTACCTGGGAGCCGACTTCCAGTGGGGTTCCGCAATAGCCCCGTGGCACGGAGGGAGTGCTCCGCGATACACTCCGTACCACGTTGCTTGTTATTCGGGGAAAAATTCGCAATAGTATAAATAGCACACTTAGGTTTTATTTTAAACATTCTGACTTGGTTGAGTAAGAACGTGGGTTGCAGGTAGTTGAGAGGACGAAAATTCTAGGGTTATTCTCTTCCTCTTTCTCTTGAATTTCAATTGCTTGTATGAATTCTACTTATTTGAAGATGTTTAATCCACAAATGAGTGGCTAATTCACTTCTTGCTGAGGCTGAGGATAATTGTAGAGGAATGTAATTATCGATCATTTCAGTATTCATCTTTTCTTCAATGGTTGTTCTATCAATTCTTGTTTTTACTGCATTAATGTTTGTCCAATGTTAATGTATATCTTAGAAATCCAATTTTGATTTTGAAAAGGAAAGAAAATTGGACAAATGTGAATTGGTAGGATATGATCTTTTCTTAGTTGAGTAAATTAAGAATTGATTTACATTCAGAATAGAAATATATCTGAAAGTCTTATTAGTCAATTATGGAATCGGTTATGTATGGCTAGAGCATGAGATTCTTATATCACAGAAATGTAGAATAAGGTTTCATGATTCTTTAATTGGATAGGAGTCGAAAGATCCAATCCATAGGCAATTAATTCCTGACTAGCAACTGAAGAGAAGATTAGCTGAATTGATAATGTACATCCCTGTATGGCTGCCTTAACCTCAGCTTGTTCATTGCTATTGTTCAGACTCAAATTATAATATAGACTTAGATTCTTATTAATTAATGATCTTAACTCATAAAACATTATTTATTTGGTTGTCTGCATTCATAGAGATATCATTCACTGACGCTTAAGTTAATTAATACCGTAGTTTAGTCCCTGTGGGATCGATACTTGCTTGAAATAAATCCACTTTACTACTTGTACGACCACGTGCACTTTCGTGTAGTTCTGGAGTCGAGCAGGCGACGGAAGGTGACCACAAGTCGTGGTCACCAATAACGATCTGTTATGTTCCTCGTGGTAACCTTCAGTAGATTTTTGGCTGTGAATAGGACGGGAGGTGACCGTGAATCATGGTCACCAGTAACGAATCATTGAGTGCCTCATGGTGAAAACCTAGATGTAATTTCCAGTGAAGGCGATGGGCGAAGACCATGAGTCGTGCCCAGTGACGATGACTCATCCAATCCCTCGTTGGAACTGGCAGTCTGTTTTTCTCTTCAAATTTAGTAAGGGCTTCTCTGTAATTATTAAATTTCTAAGGCCTAAACTATTTCATTTCAGGTCAGAATGGAGTGTTTTAAGAAGGGTTAAGTCATTCTAAGCCTATCCTAATTTATACATACAAGTTTAGAAGTTTGAGAGGTGATCAAGGCTAGTTCTTCCAAGTTCTTCCTAAATTTTCTTTGGGCCATCAAGGAAGTAGTAAATTCAGATATCTTCAGGTATGTAAGGCTATGAATGAGTGTAATTGTCCACACCCATTCCCAATTCCCTCTCAATTGATGATGTTCTAATTGATGATTCCATAGGGTTTTTACCCAATGCATGAATTCTTAAGTTTTAGTCATGGATATAACATAAGTATGTTTTAAATGATGAATTATGATTAATGAGCAAATTTTACAATGTTTTTGTAATGTCCCGGAACTCAAAGACTAGATCCGGGACTTAAAACAGAAAATCTGAAAATCTGCAGAAATGCCTCAGAACGACTCACCTAATGAGTCATTGTGAGACCTAACGACTCGTTAGGTCAATAGTGGGAGGGGGGATTGAGAAATGGAAAGGTGGTGTAAGTGAACCTAACGAGTGTCACCACGAGTCATGGTCCTCCACCACGACCCATTAGGTGACTCGTGGTTAGGCTTGGGTCAGAAGTTAAGGAGTTAGGCAGTGTATCCCACGATTCCTCATCACGACTCGTTATGTGTGACCAAGAGTCGTGGTGTCACCTGTGGGGATCTTTAGGGTTTTGGACAGTGTGGTCCACGATAGGTTACCACGAGTCGTGGTTGCTCACTACAACTCGTTAGGTCCCTCGGGGTAACCATCAATAATTTTTGGGCAGTGTACTCAACGAGTGTGACCCTGAGTCGTGATCATTGACCACGGCCCATTAGGTCACCCGTGAGGACTGACGATTAGTTTTTCCATGCGATTTTCTAAGGGTTGTTTAGTAATTTCCTACTCTCCTAAACTTGAAACTATATTAGTTTAGACGTAATTTCATACCTATTAGTCGGAATGAACAACCTATCCCCTCATTCCCCATGTACATTCTCAGAAAAACATCGAAGAGTTCTCTCAAGAACTTTTAGAGTAAGGTCTAGGGTTCTTCATCCATCTCAAAAAATCAAGTTTCCTCCTCAAGGGAATTCTTAGATAGGTATGTGGGAATTCAACAAGGGGATAGTTTTTTCCTTGTGTCCCCCAAAACCCTCTTATAGTTTCTCTAGCAGTTTTAGCCCTGAATTTTTGAGTACGAAGAGATTACATGTTTATTTTCATTGATTTCACATAGAATGATATCCATGCTTATTATTGATATGATCTCCATTAGTTGACCAAATTATTGATGTTCCTGCAAAAGTGAATTTAAGCCTGAGCCTTCAAATGGAACGTATTTATGTATTAAATTCCTCATGGTTTGTGAAGTGTGATTTGGGATGATTTTCTAGTATTCCTTGTTGTTTACATGTTGAGTAATTACTCCCTTGACAAGAATGATTTTAGCCCTGGTGCGAATGAGAAAACTATAATACTGCTTGTCGGATGAGATTTCCTTAATTCTTGAAATCTTTGCCATATTGTGGATACTCGTGTTGTTGGAATAACTTGAATTCTTTGTTAGCTATTTAGTAGTTCAGTTAAGTTAGAATGTAGAATCTCCTTAGTGCTATTCAGAATTTGTCAATTGATCAGTTTGACTACAGAAATCCTTAAGGTGTTTGTGATGCCTCCCAGTTATAAGAATCAGACTCAGAACTCAGTTTCATTGGTCCACTAGGATGTCATGAAACTTTAGATAAACAACTCTGACTAGCCTTAGGACCCCAGATAAATTACAATTTGTTCTTAGACGATTACAACATTTCTAGATAAGCAGCTCTGACCAGTCTAGGACCCAGTTTCAGAATTTGGTCCGATAAGACTCTTTGGGTACTATCAGTTATATGTCCATGACTAGTCTTGGACCCCAGTTTCGAGCTATCATCTTAGTATTAAGTTTAGGAATTCTAGTGGGAGCAGGACTTAGCACCGACCGGGCCGGGGTTCCAGCGCACCCAGGTTTCTAGAACTTCGTTACCAGCATAGGTTACAATATTTATCATCTTGATTGGCCCCAGACTTTTGTGATCACCCAGTTCATGCCTCTAAACCCTGATAAGGTATATTGGGTCCTACCGGTGGGGCGTATACATCAAACTCCACGTGTAGCTCATGTGGTTATATGTCGGTTATAGACTCTCCCACTAGTCAGCTCAGTTCGGTCTCAGATTAGTCAGTACAATTCAGTTTAGATCAATTTAGTATGATATCCAAGACCTAGTATTTCAGTCTTAGTGCATGTCTTTGACCATCAGACAGGGTCATCTTGGCTAACTCAACTTGCTTCAGTTGTTTCAGTTTAGTATATTGGTTGGTCATTGCATGTCATTTCAGTTTAATTGTTTATATCCAACATCATGTTTTCTATTACTTACTCAGTATATTCAAAGTAATGATGCATACTTTGATGCTGTATCGTTTCATGATACAGCCGCAACTGCTCATACTCAACATCGTTAGTCGCTGTAGTTCAGATCCTCCTCAGCAGTAGAAGTGTGAGTCCTCATATTTTGATGGAGTTATTTCATTCCTTTCATTCATTTCATTACTTTTAGTTAGACTTAAAGTTAGCTGGGGACTTACCCCAACAACTCATCAGCTAGATAGCTTTCAAACACAGACTTGATTTCAGACTTTCGGATTGTTTAGATGTTTTAAACTTTATGTTTCAGTTTTAGTTTTTCATAAATATTTTTTATATTATTATTTCAAAGCTTCCACTATGCATGTTTTACTCATAATACCAATGTATGATAGACCAGGGGTTGACTTGGGCCACTTGTGGCTTCAAGTACCGTATCCCGTCTAGGGAGTAGAGTTGGGGCATGACAGTTTTAATTTATAAATTATGTTTTCAAGTTTTCTGAACTATGATGCCCATCTATGAATGTTCATGAAAGTTGAGATCTATGAGTTATGAGTTCAAGTATGATGAGACGTTTACGAATAACATATGACTTGATATACCCATGGTTATGTTCATGTTTTCAAAGTGAATCAAGTTGATTTCAAGTATGTTAAAGTATTAGTCAAGCCCATATGATCAAGTATGTTTTATGATTTCATGAATTAGCTTACCACATGGTTTTGGAGTCAAGGCTCCCTTTTATTTTCAGCTGGTGATATGGTTTGAGCCAAGGCTACTCATGTTATGATTTCGATTATGCATGTATATTATGATTCAGCTTCATCAATAGACGGTGGCCAGCTTCATTGAAAAATGATGAAGAGCATATGCATGTTTTTGAGAGTAGTGTCTAGCATCGAGTAGGCTATGGGTCAATCAACCCTGTGCCTCAGAACTACACACCAACGTAGGTTTATTTTTATATTTTTGGGACCTCTCTTGGAGCTTTTCGTTGTCCCCAAGGGGCGTTGAGCTTGATATCGATATCATGGTAGCACCCTTAGCCCTGGCAAGGCTTTGGATGGCTCTGCCCACTTGAATGTGATAATCAGGACCATGTAAGCTCTATCATGGTAATGTCTGTTATATGACGAGTCTCCCATTATTTCCCGTGATTTTAGTTGTGCATGTACACTAGTCATGATATATATTTTCAGTAGGTTTGACCCAATATTCAGTCTTACTTATGATTATCAGTTTTTAGCTTTGGGTCAGTCAAATCAGTTATGATGTTCAGATCATGATTTCAGAAAATAGCATGCAAGTCCTACTCTCAGAATCTTATCTTGATTATTTTTTATATTATGCATGATTTAATGATTTTACTTGCTTAGAGGTTTTACTTAACTTGCATACTCGGTACATTCCATGTATTGACCGCATACTCTATGTTGTATCATTTCTTGATACAGGATCCGATACCCATGTTTAGTCCCGCCGCTAGTCAAATTCTAGGAGATAGCTTTCCCCATCCTTAGTTGGTGAGTCCTTATCTTGCGAGTGCCCTTCTTATTAGTTATATGTCATATTTTCAGTTTTAAGATTCTAGTGAGTTAGTTGGGGTCTTGTCCCCTCAACTCGTCAGTGTTAGAGGCTTTTCAGACATAGTTGTATTTCAACTTTAGACTTATGTATACTTAGATGTGATGTTTTGTTTAGACTTTCGCTATGTTATTTATGATGATCTTCCGCTTAAATTTTAATTGAGTTAGATGTATGTTCATGCCATGGGTCGACTTGGAGCCTCTCGGGGTTTCTTGTCCCATGTCTCAATTCGGGCCCATGTTCAGGTTGTGACAAACTTGGTATCAGAGCATTAGGTTTTGAAGTGTCCTAGGGTGCTCAAAAACCGTGTTGAGCAGTCTTTTTCACGGGTTTGAAGTGTGTCACACTTATGACGAAGAGGGTGTGAGACGTTTAGGAAAGGTTCCCTTCTTTCATGATCTATGTCGTGCGGTGAAATGTCTATCTATCCTTCTAACTCGTGCTATACACATTTGTAGAATCATTCCTTCCTGCAGAGTTAATGAAAGGAGAAATGGCCACGAGGGTGGCAATAGAGATGGGCATCAGCAGGCCCCACCAGCCCATATAGAGCATGTCCCCGAGCTGGTTGCCCATGCAGAGTTCAGGGCAGCCATACAGATGTTAGCCCAGGCCTTGACCGCCCAGGTCAATCAACATGTGGTAGCGCATGTCTGCAAAATGAGAACGCGGTGACAACAAGAGTTAGAGACTTTATGAGGATGAACCATCTTGAATTCCTTATATCGAAGGTGGACGAGGATCCATATGATTTCATTAAGGAGATTTTGAAGATCACCCAGATTATGGGGGTGACTGTGTAGGAGTGTGCTGACTTGGCCTCATATCAGTTGAAGGGGGTCGGGCATATTTGGTTCAAATAGTGGAAGGATAATAGGGTAGCCGGAGAAGGCCCTATCAGTTGGGATGAGTTTCATGCCGCTTTTCTAGATTGGTTCTTCCCTCGAGAGATGAGGGAGCTGAAAGCGGTCGAGTTTTTGAATCTTAAGAAAAGAAAGATGATGGTTTAGGAGTATGCCTTGGAGTTCACACGTTTATCCAGGTATGCACCTGATATAGTGGTGGATCAGAGGCACTGGTGAGCAGCTTTGTACACGGGGTAGAAGACTCCTTGGTTAGGGATTGTCGGACTGCGATACTTCTTTAGGATATTGACTTTGCTCAGATAGTCCTGTACGCCGAGTAGATGGAGGCGGTGCAAATGAGTGAGTGGGAGAGGGAGGGCAAGAGGGCCAAGACTGATAGTATCAGATTCTCCTAGCAGAGGCCTAGTGGGCACTGTCAGCAGTCCCACCAAAGATCTTAAACCCCAACTCCTTCAGCTATGAGTGTGCCATCCAGGTCCAAGTGCGATCAGAGGGGATGAGCATCAAGATCGAGACGTTAGAGTAGCAGACACACTGAGACTAGCCCTCTAGAGTGTAGCAAATATGGCTGGAGACACATAGGCCAGTTTTTAGTGGTTACAGGTGCTTGCTTCGGGTGTAGGAAGCACACACACATGCTTAGAGATTATCCAGCAGCCAGGCAGGGTCATGATAGGGGCTGAGGCCCAGCTTCTAGTTTAGCAGCTCCACCAGCATGCCCAGTTCAGTAGGGTGCATCTAATAGTATAGGTGGCGGATAATGCCAAAACAGATTTTATGCCCTAGTATCTGATTAGGAGCAGGAGGTCTCCCCGGATGTAGTCAATGGTATATTACGAGTATTCCATCTTGATGTATATGCATTGTTAGATCCAGGGGATACCTTGTCTTTTGTGACGCCCTATGTTACTAGTAGTTTTGACGTCAGTCCCGAAATCTTATCAGAACCCTTCTCAGTCTCTACTCTAGTTGGTGATTCAGTTATAGCTAGATGGGTATATAAAGGATGCCCGGTCACAGTCCTTTAGAAAGTCACCTCAGCGATTTAGTAGAGTTAGCCATGACCAAATTTTGATGTTATCCTTGGCATGGATTGGCTATTTGCACGCTATACCTTAGTGAATTGTAGAAATCGGGCAATAGAGTTTGGATTTCCGAGTGAGCCAGTCTTTGAGTGGAAGGGTAGTTCAGCTGTGCCTGTCGGTCATTTCATTTCTTAACTTAAGGCCAGAAAGATGATTTCTAAGGGTTGCATGTACCATCTAGTTAGTGTTAAGGATACTATGTCTGAGACCTTGATTATCCAGTCAAATCCCGTAGTAGGTGAGTATCTAATAGTCTTCCCAGATGATCTACTGGGAATCCCTCTCGAGTGGGAGATTGATTTTGGTATTGACCTTCTTCCCGATATGCAACCTATATCTATTCCTCCTTACCAGAATGGCTTCAGTTGAGCTAAAGGAGTTGAAGGATCAGTTGAAGGACCTTTTAGACAAGGGTTTCATCAGGAAAAGAAAATCCCCATGGGGTGCACCAATTCTCTTTTTTCGAAAGAAAGATGGTTCTTTTCGTATGTGCATTGATTATTGGCAATTGAGCAAGGTCACCATCAAGAACAGGTATCCTCTTCCTAGGATTGATGATTTGTTTGACCAGCTTTAGGGTGCTAAGTGCTTTTCAAAGATAGACCTCAGATCCGGATACCATCAACTCAGGGTTCGGGAGAGTGACATCCCGAAGACAGCCTTCAGGACTCGGTATGGTCATTATGAGTTTGTAGTTATGTCTTTTGGACTAACAAATGCTCCTACAACTTTTATGGATTTGATGAATAGGATGTTCAAGCCATACTTGGATATGTTCGTGATTGTGTTCATAGATGACATCCCGATATATTCCCGGAGTGAAGAGGAGCATGCCGCTCATTGGAGGGTGGTGCTATAGACTCTCAAGGATCACTAATTCTATGCTAAATTCAGCAAATTCAAGTTCTGGTTGAATTCAGTGGCATTTTTGGGTAATGTGGTGTCGAGTGAGGGTATTCAGGTGGACTCTCAAAAGGTAGAAGCAGTGAAGAATTGGCCCAGATCGGTGAATCTTTCAGATATCAGGAGTTTCTTGGGTTTAGCTGGTTATTATCAAAGGTTTGTTGAGGGATTTTCATCAATTGCAGCACTATTGACCAAGCTGACCCAAAAGAAAGTGAAGTTCCAATGGTTGGAGGCTTATGAGAGGAGCTTCCAGAAGTTGAAGACTCGACTCACCTTAGCATCAGTGTTAACCCTAATTGAGGGTACTGATGGGTTTGTGGTATATTATGATGTTTCAAGGATCGACCTTGGTTGTGTATTTATGTAGCATGGTAAGGTTATACCATATTCTTCCAGGCAACTGAAGGTCCATGAAAAGAATTACCCGACCCACGAACTTGAATTGGCGGTGGTAGTATTTGCCTTGAAGATTTGGAGACACTATTTTTAACCTATATAGATTTACTGAAGTTTTATCTAGCAAACTCTCGGGAACATTTATATGCTTCAAAATAATCTAAATCCTTCAAGGATTTACATATAAACTGTCTAGCTAGATATGACAACAATTTTATTATATGCATATCAAGTTTTTCATATTTATCAGACTCATTCGAAACCTGGAAATATGTTATATATATATAATTGCATCCATTACATGAGGACCAATCCATATAATAGTGTCAGAATTTTTGTGAAAAACCTTTATGCCACAAGGCACAAGCCGTACTTTATATCTTATGATTTTATTTTTTCATTTCACTTTTTGCACAAGAACTGCTTTGTACACCATTGGCATCATACCTTGAGGTCTTTGGACAATGGTCCAAATTTTCACTTTTTTCAAGTAAAATCAAATATACTTGAATTACATATTTTTAATTAATCAATCATATATCTGTCCACATATGATAGATTTAATTTCATGATCTTCTTCATCATTTATAATGTCAAGCGCTACATTATATCAAAAATACCATCAACGCTCATTTGATATCTATTTTAATGTGACATAATTTATTGAGATCTCCTTATTTTTTATTATTTTCATGCACCTGCACCTTTTTCAAGGTTTTATGAAGTACTATGTCATGATGCTCTTCTAAAGAACTTGCCTAATTATTATTACTGATAGTTAGATGTATTTACATGCCTTTTCGTAGTACTTTATGTACGTTTGTACCTTATTTTGATTTGATTTCATATCAAATATACCTAAGTTGTGCTTATTATGATACATTTAGCTAATTTAAGCTATTGTTTTTGGTGACTATAGGTATTTTTGAGCGGAATTGCACAAGAAAGGAAGAAAAATAAAAGAAATTGACTAAGTATGAGAAAAAGTGCAAAGTCACCACATCGTGCTACCCATATGGGTGCCATTTAGCGTGTTGGACTACACAACGCGGTGAGTAGATGAAGAAGCTCTGTGTTCAAAAATCAAGTCCTGGAAGCAGCAGTCACCGTGACACAGTAATCAACATAGTAAATTCTATTGCGATATTAGTGTGCCGCAGTGGAACATCCACTAGTCAAGATATTTACTAAGTCCAGAAATGAGAGAAGACACCATGATGCGGTGTCCATAGAGATAAAATCCATCGCGATGGTTGGCACACTGGGATGAAACATGAAGTGATCGAGGATTTTTCCAAATCTATGATCATGAAGACTTCACTTGGACACTTTTCCCAATGTAGTAGATTTCAATGCGGTGGGCAGTGCACTGTGATGGAAAAAAGAGAGAGAAGTAAGAATTGGATAAGAAATAAAATATCATAGCAGCGCACCAAGGTGCCCAACCAGAAAAACTCACTGGGATAGCTGGTGCAACGTGGTGAAAGTTGGCCCAAAGTCTATTTTTAGGAAAGTTCAATTTTAACTAGGAGAATTTTATTTGATGTTTTTCAGCTTTATAAATAGATATCAAGGTCCATTTTTATATAGGTTACACGTATTTACTAGGTTTTCACACTTGGAGATCTTTGGAGCCCTGAAATATTTTGATTTTTACATTTTTTGTCTTTTTTCATAGACGTTTGTATGCATATTAACTATATTTTGGTTGTTCCTATAAACATGAGTGGATAATACCCTTTTTCTTGGGTTATGGTTATTGCATGATTTTATTGTATGAACTTGAATTGATTTGTTAAGATAACGATCATCGTGCTACGGCTCGTGTGGTTTTTTACTCAATCTTGATCATAACTATTTTATTTCTTCACGATCAATAGGACACAGTTTTGAATCCTAGGTGTGACTCGAGAGGGAGAGTCTAGGGAATGCAATAAGATTGAGTAGAATATGATATTTTCCCCATATAGAGGATTGATTTGCGAATAGGTAAAGATGTTATAATATCCCGGAAGTGCCCAAGACTAGACCCGGGATTTAAAAATGGAAAGTGGCAGGAATCTGGAAATGTTTCATAGAACGGGTCATGGTACAGATCATTGGTGCTACCAACGACCCATGGGATGTGTCCGTGGTGAGGATTATGTAGGTTGGAGTTGGAAGTAACGGGTCTAGGAATGACCCAATGTTGCATGTCACGAGTTGTTGGATAGAGTTGTGAGACTGATCCTTAGTCTAGGAGGAAGTAACGAGCCATAGAATGACTCTTTATGAGTAATAATAGGTCATGGTAAGTAACCATGGGAAGGAGAAGGAAAATCTCTAGTCGAGGTGATAAATGGAAATCACAACTCATGGGAAGTAGACACAATTCGTGGTTTGACTGGTGGGAAGTCCAGATGCAGGTCATCAGGGAAAGTAACGGGAGGATTCAACGGACCGTCTTTTGATGTAACGTCCCATATTGTAAAGTTGTGATATTAGAATATGAAAGGTTAAGAAACCATAAGGGATGCAATGGATGGATACCATGAGTAGTGCTATCTAGGTACGACCCATAGGATTGATCGTTGTCACTAACAATACAGATTTTCAGGAAATTCATTAAGGGTATTTTCGTTATTCGTAAGTCCTAGGGTCCTAAACTCCGTTGTTTAAGGCTCAAAAAATGGTGTTTTATGAGGGAAAAATCTATCCTAGGCTCATTCACATCCATGCATGCAAATTGAAGGGTTTCAGAGGTGATCAAGTTAGACTTTCTTCAAGCTTTTCTTCAATCATCATTGGGCAATCAGAAAAGTGGTAGAATCAGATCCTATCAGGTATGTAGGGTTATGAATGGGTGAATCCATTTACACCATGCCCAATCTCTCTCTAAATCATGAAAACTCATATGTTGATTCCATGGGGTTTTAACCCGATGCATGAAATTCTTAATTCTCTATATGGGTGTGATTTAAATAGGTTTCTAATATTGAATTGTAATTCATGGGAAAGTTTTACATTGTTTTCAATTAAAATCATATCTCAAGCTTTATAAATTTAAATGCCCAATTATGAGATGTTCATGAAAGTTGAGATTTATGATGAATGTTCAAGTATGATGAGATGTGATCGATGAAAAAGCATGTTTTCAAATTACTCATGTTTTGAGCATGTTTTCAAGTGAATTGAGTATTTTCAAGCATGTGAAAGTATCGGGCAATGCCCATATGTTCAAGTATGATCTAAGATTTTACGAATAAGCTTACCACATGGTTTTGGAATGAAGACTTCTATTTATATTTAGCTTGTGGTATGGTTTGAGCAAAAAGCTCCTCATATGTGTGATCTAGATTTATATATTCATGATTATTCTGCTTCGTTGAAAAATGATGGAGAGTATATACATGTTTTTGAAAGTAGTGTCTAGCACCGAGTAGGCTAAGGATCGATCACCCTATGCACCAGAACTATGCGCCAATGTAGGTTATACATATCTTATATATACTATGGGACCTCCCTTGTGAGCTATCCCTTACCCCGATTAGGACACGAGCTTGATATCGATATCATGGTATCGTCCCTAGCCTTAGCAAGGCTTTGGACGGCTCTACCCACTTGAGTGTGATAGTTGGGACCACGTAAGCTCTATCAAGGTATATTGGTTATATGACGAGTCTCCCATTTTTCCTCATGAATTCAGTTATGTATGTTTATCATTCACGGTATATATACAAATATATATATATATATATATATATATACATACATATACACATATATATACATACACACACACACATATATATATATATATATATATCGTGAATGATAAACATTTATATATATATATATACCTATATATGTTCTATAGCAGGTTTGACCCAATGTTCAGTTTTACTTATGATTATAAGATTTCAGCTTTGGGTCTATGGATTCAGTTATGATGTTATGTTATGATGAGATCATGATTTTAGAGAAATAGCATGCAAGCCCTACTCTAGATTCTTATCTTGTTTATGTTTTGTATCATGGATGTTTTAAATGATTTACTTATTTAAGAGATTTTACTTACATTGCATACTCGGTACATTCCACACACTGACCGCATACTCTATGCTGTATTGTTTCATTATACAGGCTCTGATCTTCAGACTCAGCCCCATTACTAGCTAGCCTTTGGAATTCGCACCAGTCCTTGTTGGTGAGTCCCCATCTGTTGAGGTCCCCTTTTTATTTCAGTTATGTTGCGTATGTTCAGTTGCAGACTTGTCGAGTTACTTGGGGTCTTGTCCCATTAACTCATCAGACTTAGATGCTTTTCAAACAACAGATTGTATTCAACTTTAGACTCGTGATGTATTTCTGGTTTATATGTATGCTAGACTTCTGCTATGTTTATTATATTAATTGTTTCACTTAAAATTGATTAAGTTAGATGTATGTTCATACCATGGGTCATCTTGGAGTCTCTCGAGGCTCCTTATCCCGTGTCTCAATTCGGGCCTATGTTTGGGTTATGACAAACTTGATATTAGAGAAATAGGTTTGGAGTGTCCTAGGGTGTCTGAAAGACATGTTGAGTAGAGTCTTTTTCATGGGTGTGAAGCGCACCACACTAATGACGAAGAGGCTACGAGACATTTAGGAAATGTTCCCTTCTTTCATGATCTATGTCGTGCGATGAAATGTCTCCCTATCCTTCTAACTCAATTGAAAAATCATGGCTCCCCGTAGAGTCAACGGTAGGAGGAATGGAAATGGAAACAACCATGAAGATGGCAACAGAGACGGGCACCAACAAGCCCCACCAGTTCAGGAGCACCATGCACCGGAGCAGGTTGCCCATGCTGAATTTCGAGCAGCCATTCAGATGCTAGTACAGGCCTTGACTGCCCAGGTTAAACAACAGGTAGTGGCGCATGTCCCGCAGAACGGGAATGCGGTGGCGGCACGAGTCAGATATTTCTTAAGGATGAATCCACCAGAGTTTCTTGGGTCCAAGGTGGATGAGGACCCACATGAGTTTATCGATGAGATAGTGAAGATCACTGAGGTTATAGGTATGAATGGGGTAGAGTGTGTTTATTTGGCCCCATATCAGTTGAAGGGGTCGCACACATCTAGTTTTGACAGTGGAAGGATAGTAGGGTAGCTGGAGCGGGCCCTATCAGTTGGGAGGAGTTTCATGTTGCTTATCTAGATTGGTTCTTCTCTCATGAGATGAGGGAGTTGAAGGTAGCCGAATTTGCGAACCTTAAGCAGGGGAAGATGACGGTGCAGGAGCATGCCCTTGAGTTCACTCACATGTCAAAATACACCCCAAAGTTAGTGGTTGATCAGAGGGTGCGAGTGAGCAGGTTTGTTCATGGGGTGGAGGACTATTTGGACAAGGATTATAGGACTACTATGCTCCATCAGGATATGGATTTCCCTCAGATAGTCTTATAGGCCCAACAGATGGAGGCAGTGCATATGAGGGAGAGAGAGTCCAAGAAGGCCAGGACTGATAGTTATAGATTCTCTCAGCCAAGGTCGGGTGGTGGGCACCGATAGAAGACCCACAAGAGATCTTCAGCTCCAGCATCTTCAGCGCTAAGTGTGCCATCTAGACTTAGGCACGATAGAGAGGAAAAGCATCAGGCTCTAGGGGTCAGAGCAACAGACCCACAGATTCCAGTATCCCGATTTGCAGTATGTATGGTCTGGGGCACATAGGTCAGTGCTTGGCAGGTACGGGTGCTTGCTTTAGTTGTGGAAAGCCTAGACATATGCTCAGAGATTGCCCATCAGCTAGATAGGGCCATGATAAGGGCCGAGGCCCAACTTCTAGTTCTACAGCTCCACCCTCACACCAAGCCCAGCAGGGGGCATCTACTAGCACAAATGGCGGTCAGCGCTAAAACAAATTCTATGCCTTAGCATCTCGCCAGGAGCAGGAGGTCTCCCCGAATGTAGTCACTGGTATGCTATGATTTTTCCATCTTGATGTATATGCTTTTTCAGATCCAGGGGCTACCTTGTCTTTTGTGACACCTTATGTGGCTAGTAGTTTCGGAGTCAGTCCCAAAATCTTATCAGAACCCTTCTCAGTCTCTACTCCAGTAGGTGATTCAGTTGTAGCTAGATGGGTGTATAGAGGATGCCTGATCACAGTCCTTCAGAAAGTCACCTCAGCAGATTTAGTAGAGTTAGCCATGATCGATTTTGATGTTATCCTTGGCATAGATTGGCTATTTGCATGTCATGCCTCAGTTAATTGTAGGACGCAAACAGTAAAGTTCAGATTTCTGGGTGAGTCAGTCATAGAGTGGTGGTAGTTCAGCTATGCCTGTAGGTCGTTTCATTTCCTACCTTAAGCCAGAAAGATGATCTCCAAAAGTTTTATGCACCATCTAGTTAGTGTTAAGTATGTGACGTTTGAGACCTCAACTATCCAGTCAGTCCCAATATTATGTGAATATCCAGAAGTCTTCCCAGATGATCTACCGGGAATCCCTCCTGAGCGGGAGATTGATTTTGGTATTGACCTTCTTCCTGATACACATTTTATATCTATTTCTCCTTACAGAATGGCTCCAGCCGAGCTAAAAGACTTGAAGGAACAGTTGAAGGATCTTTTGGATAAGGGTTTCATTAGACCGAGCAAGTCCCCATGGGGTGCACCAGTTCTCTTTGTCCGGAAGAAAGATGGATCTCTTCTTATGTGCATTGAGTATCGACAATTGAACAAGGTCACCTTCAAGAATCGGTATCCTCTACCTAGGATTGATGATTTGTTTGACCAGCTTCAAGGTGCTAAGTTCTTTTCAAAGATAGACCTCAAATCCTGGTACCATCAACTCAGAGTTTGGGAGAGCGACATCCCAAAGACAACCTTCAGGATGCGGTATGGTCATTATGAGTTTGTAGTTATGTCTTTTGGACTTACAAATGCTCCTACATCTTTTATGGATTTGATGAACAGGGTATTCAATCCATACTTGGATGTGTTCGTAATTTTGTTTATTGATGACATCTTGATATACTTTCGAAGCAAGGAGGAGCATGCCACTCATTTGAGGGTGGTGCTACAGACTCTCAAGGATCGCCAACTATATCCTAAATTTAGCAAGTGTGAGTTTTTGTTGAACTCAATGGCATTTTTAGGCCATGTGGTGTCAAGTGAGGGCATAAAGTGGACTCACAGAAAATAAAGGCGGTGAAGAATTGGCCTAGACCTGTTCATCCTTCAGACATCAGGAGTTTCTTGGGTTTAGTCGGGTACTATCAGAGATTTGTTGAAGGCTTTTCATCTATTGCAGCGCCATTGAAGAAATTGACCAAAAGGAAAGTGAAATTCCTATGGTCAGAGGCTTGTGAAAGAAGCTTTTAGGAGCTGAAGACTCGACTTACCTCAGCACCGGTGTTAACTCTACCCAAGGATATCGATGGGTTTGTGGTGTATTGTGATGCTTCGAGAATCGTACTTGGTTGTGTATTGATCCAACACGACAAAGTTATAGCATATGCCTCCAGACAGCTAAAAGTTCATGAGAAGAATTACCCGACCCATGATCTTGAATTGGCGGCGTGGTATTCGCCTTGAAGATATAGAGACATTATTTGTACGGGGTCTATGTAGATCTGTTTATGGATCATAAGAGTCTACAATATGTGTTTACCCAGAAGGATCTAAATCTACGACAAAGGAGGTGGTTGGAGCTACTTAAGGATTATGACATGAGTGTCCTTTACCATCCGAGAAAGGCTAATGTAGTAGCAGAAACACTTAGAAGACTCTTTATGGAGAGTGTGTCCGATGTGGATGAGGGGAGAAAGGAGCTGGTGAAGGATGCGTGTCAACTTGCAAGGTTGGGAGTTTGGTTGGTTGCTTCCATCGATGGCGGTGTTATTTTTCAGAATGGATCAAAATTGTCCTTGGTGACTGATATAAAAGCTAGAAAAGACGAGGATCCCATTTTGGTAAAGTTAAAGGAAGCCATTTAGAATCAGAAGGTAGAGGTCTTCTCCAAAGAGGGAGATAGTGTGCTTCGGTACCAGGGTCACTTACGTGTTCCAGATGTTGATGATTTGAGGAATCGGATGTTGCACGAGGCTCATGGATCCAGGTATTCTATCCATCTAGGTGCCATTAAGATGTACCGTGACCTACGAAAAGTCTATTGGTGGAATGTCAGCAAGTGAAGTTTGAGCATCAGAGACCGAGAGATGTGCCTCAGGATATCAGTATTCCTACTTGAAAGTGGGAAGAAATCAATATGGACTTCATAACAGGCTTTCCTCGCACTTGTAGATAGTATGACTCTATTTGGATTGTTTTGGATAGGTTGACCAATGCGACTCATTTTCTAACGGTGAAAACTACCAATTCAGCCGAGGATTATGCTAAGCTATACATTTGGGAGCTAGTTCGGTTGCATGGAGTGCGCTTGTCCATCATATCAGATAGAGGTACCCAATTTACCTCTTAGTTTTGAAATCATTTCAAAAAGGATTAGGTACTCAGGTTAAGCTTAGCACAACATTTCACCCACAAACGGATGGTCAAGCGGAGCGGACAATTCAGACTCTTGAGGACATGTTGAGAGCATATGTGATAGACTTCAAGGGTAGTTGGGATGATCATTTGTCTCTTATCGAGTTTGCATGCAATAACATCTACCATTCTAGTATTCAAATGGCTCCATTTGAGGCTCTCTGTAGGTGGAGATGTAGATCACCTATTGGATGGTTTGATGTTGGTGAAACTACGATGATAGAGCCAGATTTAGTCCATGAGGCCATGGAGAGAGTTCAACTCATACGGGACAGGTTGAAAACAACTCAAAGTCGCCAAAAGACTTATGCCGATATGAGAAGGAGGGAACTTGAGTTCGAAATTGATGATTGGGTGTTCCTAAAGGTATCTCCCATGAATGGAGTGATGAGGTTTGAAAGAAAGGAATCTCAGTCCTCAGTATGTTGGCTCCTACCGGATTGTGAAGCGGGTTGGCAAGGTGGCATATGAATTAGAGTTGCCTTCAGAATTAGCTTTTGGTCATCCCGTTTTTCATGTATCGCTCTTAAAGAAGTGTCTGGGTGATCCAACTCTGGTTGTCTCAGTGGACAGTGTCAGTGTGAAAGACAACCTTAGTTATGAAGAGGTTCCAGTGGAAATACTGGATCGTTTGGTTCAAAGGCTAAGAAACAAGGAAGTAGCTTCAGTCAAGGTTTTGTGGAGGAATCAACATGTTGAGGGAGCTACTTGGGAAGCGGAAGCATACATGATGGCTAGATACCCACATTTATTCTCTACCAGCTCAGTTCCAGCTTGAGATATCAGTTTTGTACTAGTACTTTTTCAGTTTTCATGTTCAGTTCATGTGCCGCAGTTTCTTTCATGTATATGGATGTATATATGATTCACGAATTCTGTTTAGTCATGTAATTCAGTTAAGAGGTAGTCATTCTATCAATTTTCAGCATAAATGATTAGTATTTGAATATGATGATTGCATTTCTCTATTTTCTGTATGTTTTCCCACATTTGAGGACGAATGTTCCCAAGGGGGAGATATTGTAATACCCCAGAAGTGCTCAATACTAGACCCGATGGTATGAATCATTGGTGCCACTAACAACTCGTGGGATGTGTCCATGGTGAGGATTCTGCAGGTTGGAGTTGAAGTAACGGGTCTAGGAATGACCAGTTATTTGATGTCATGAGCCATTGGATGGAGTCATTGTGAGCCTGGTGCTTAGTATAGGAGGAAGTAATGTGTCGTAGAACAACTCATTGTGAGTAACAATGGGTTATGGAAAGTAACCGTTGGAAGGAGTAGGAAAATCTCTAGTCGAGGTGATGAATGGAAACCATGACTCGTGAGAAGTAGGCACAATTCATGGTTTGACTCGTGGGAAGTCCAGATGCAGGTCATTAGGGAAAGTAACGGGAGGATTCAATGGACCGTCTTTTGATGTAACGACCCATCCTGTAAAGTCGTGGTATTAGAATATGAAAGGTTAAGAAATCACAAGGGATGCAACACACGGATACCACGGGTCATGGTATCCAGGTACGACCTGTAGGATCGATCATTGTCACTGACATTGTAGAATTTTCAATAAATTCATTAAGGGTATTTTCATGTTTTCTAAGTCTTAGGGTCCTAAACTACGTTGTTTAAGGCTCGAAATACAGTGTTTTATGAGGAGAAAATCTATCCTAGGCTCACTCACATCTATGCACTCAAATTGAAGGGTTTAGGAGGTGATCAAGGTAGACTTTCTTCAAGCTTTTATTCAATCTTCATTGGGCAATCAGAAAAGTGGCAGAATCAGATCCTATCATGTATGCAGGGTTATGAATGGGTGAATCCGTTCACACCCATGCCCAATCTCTCTCTAAATCATGAAAATTCATATGTTGATTCTATGGGGTTTTAACCCAATGCATGAAATCCTTAATTCTCTACATGGGTATTATTTAAATAGGTTTCTAATATTGAATTATAATTCATGGGGAAAGTTTTACATTGTTTCAATTAAAATTATGTTTCAAACTTTATAAATTTAAATGCCCAATTATGAGATGTTCATGAAAGTTGAGATTTATGATGAATGTTCAAGTATGATGAGATGTGATCGATAAAAAAGAATGTTTTCAAGTTACCCATATTTTTGAGCATGTTTTCAAGTGAATTGAGTATTTTCAAGCATGTTAAAGTATCGGTCAATGCCCATGTGTTCAAGTATGATTTATGATTTTACGAATAAGCTTACCACATGGTTTTGGAGCGAAGACTCCCATTTATATTCAGCATGTGGTATGGTTTGAGCAAAAAGCTCCTCATATGTATGATCTAGATTTATATATTCATGGTTATTCATCTTTGTCAATAGACAATGGTCAGCTTCATTTAAAACTGATGGAGACCATATGCATATTTTTAGGAGTAGTGTCTAGATCTGAGTAGGCTAAGAGTCGATCACCCTATTCTTCGGAACTATGCACCAACATAGGTTATACATATCTTATATATACTTTGGGACCTCCTTTGTGAGCTATCCCCTGCCTCAATTGGGCTATGATCTTTTTATCGATATGGTATCATCCTTAGCCCTGGCAAGACTTTGGAAGACTCTACCCACTTGAGTGTGATAGTTGGGACCACGTAAGCTCTATCGTGATATGTCGATTATATGACGAGTCTCCCATTGTTCCTCGTGACTTCAGTTATGCATGTTTATCATTCATGACATATATATACATATATATCTATATATGTTCTAAAGTAGGTTTGACCCAATGTTCAGTTTTACTTATGATTATCTGATTTCAACTTTGGGTCAATCGATTAAGTTATGATGAGATCATGATTTCAGAAAAATAGCATGCAAGACCTACTCCCAGATTCCTATCTTGTTTATGTTTTATATTATACATGTTTTAAATGATTTACTTATTTAAGCTGTTTTACTTACCTTGCATACTCGGTACATTCCACGTACTGACTACATACTCTATGTTGTATCGTTTCATGATACAGACTCCAATCTTCAGACTCAGCCCTGTTACTAGCCAGCTTTCAGATTTCGCATAAGTCCTTTTTGGTGACTCATCATCTGTCGAGGGCCCCTCTTTATTTCAGTTATGTTATATATGTTTAGTTTCAGACTTGTCGAGTTAGTTAGGGTCTTGTCCAATCAATTCATCGGACTTAGAGGCTTTTTAGATAATATATTATATTCAGCTTTAGACTCGTGATGTATTTCTGGTTTATATGTTATACTAGACTTCCGCTATGTTTATTATGTTAATTCTTCCACTTAAAATTGATTGAGCTAGATGTATGTTCATGCAGTGGGTCGACTTGGAATCTCTCGAGGCTCCTTGTTCCGTGTCTTGATCCGAGCCTATATTTGGGTCGTGACAGATATACCTCATCGCCTTGCTTGATTAATGCATGATAAATTTATAAGCGTTTGCATCACATTCATGATCATTGAGTGGTAGGCATGGAAACCAGGGCATGGATCGGTGATCTACATAGTTCGGAAGATCTTAGTCAGAGTGATTTTTGTCAATCACTAACTCAATAGAGAATCAAGTCAGTTCAAGTGTTACTCAACATGATTGTTAATAAATTCATAACCTTGAAATATCATTTTCTATTGGGTTAAATCCTTATATTCAAGCTAGGAATCATAGTTAGAATAATTAATTAGATTATTTTCTGCAGTAGTTTACAGTAATCAAAATAAAATTATGGTGAAAACACTTGTGTTATTAATTGATAGTAGTTGAATCTAATAAACTGTAAACCAAGTCCTTGTGCGTATGATATCCTACTTCCTAGTCACTCTATTACATGATGACCTGTCACCACCTAAACATGGACCCGGATATAAAATGGGACCTAGAATCACAATGGCTCCAAGCTAACCCATGGCATATGCATAATATAAGCATAAGAATACACTAAATAGAAATCAAATATAAATAAGGCACCAGCAAAAGTCTAAAATACCGTAAAATGTCAAAATTGAGACGGCAAGTCAAACAGTTGAATATCTATACATTAAGTATGAAAAGCCTCTAAAATATGAAATGAGTTGAAAGGAAAAAATCCCCAACTAGCTCCACTAAGTCTAAAAAATGATATGAAAAGACATGAATCAAAATTGATGTCCTCAAATGATGAGGACTTACCAAAATTGAGCTGAATCCAGAGCAAGATTGATCTAGCGGCGGGGCTTAGACTGATCATCCCAACAAGTAAGACCCTTTAATTTGATTATGGTTAAGTTATGTTGCACCTTGAAATGGTGAAAGGTTTTGTTGTTTTGAGTTGTTTGTGGTAGGCTTGCCGTATGAGGCTATGTTGTGTGATGTCGTGCTATGTTGGTCCTTGAGTTGGAGTTGTACATGTTGGTTTCTAAGGGCGAAATATGTAACATCTCGGATAATTTGAGAGATAAATCCATACTTTTTATGTACGACTAAGAGTACCTAATAGGCTAAGATGCAAGTGTTTTGAGGTATTTGAGTCACTCAATGATCGTATTTAAGATTGGACATCGATCAAGTTGTAGAATGAAATTCAGCAAAAGTTATCACAAATTTCCCTCTAGAGATTCTCTGAAAGTTGGGTGCTCGGTGCTTTGGTAGGGGTTAAAAACCGACACGCAAGTGCACGTGGTCAAACAAGTAATAAAGTGGCTAAGTAAGCCAAGTATCGATCCAAGGAGACTCTGGATAAGTAAAATTGCTTAAGTATACTATATTCTAGTTTACTTCTAATTATGTTGACAACAATGTAACCAAAAGTTAAATAATTTTGTTTATAAACTATATACTAAAACTATTAACAAATATTTACTTGAATTGAAACTATGGATAAGAGCATGCCAAGGTTAAGAACAAGTAATGAATTTGATAGTAATCATAATTCGGTTATTCTTCTCTTCATGTTGCTAGCCAAGAACATTAGCCTAGAGATTAAAACTCTCGTATTTAATCTCACTTTAGAATCATAAACCATTCGTCTACATTTCTGTGATCAAATGCAATTTATGACCTAGCAATACAATTCCGGTTCCTAAATTGACTAATACGGCTTTCAAGTATATTTCTATCAGGAAAGCACATCAAAACCCAATTTTCCCAAATCAAGTTAAGAACAATACCCTATTAATTCACAACTTTCCAATTTCTTGCTCTCTCGAGTGAAATTGGACTTTTTAGATGTACATTAATGTTGGCCACACACTAATGTAGTAAGAACAAGAATTAATAGAACAACATGAAAGAAGAAGATGAAAAACCATATAATTCACAATCAAAATTCAATACACATGTTCAAAACCTTAGCAAGGAAGAGAATTAGCCACTCATTTGTGGATTGATCATCCTCAAATGAGTGTAAATCATACGTACAATTGATTGAAAGAAGAAAGAAAGAGAGAAAAACCCTTAGCTTTTTCATCCCTCAACTGCTCCTAACCCACGTCCTTGCTCCACCAAGTCTTCTCTCTGAAAAATAAACCTAAGTGTGCTATTTATATTAGTAGGAATCTTTCCCAGATTAACAAGCAATGTGTCACAGAGTGCATCACAGAGCACGGCCTCCGTGACACGCTACGAACGCGGAGGCTTTCTGGAAAATCACCCGAAATCGGCCCAGGCAGCACCTTGCCGTGTTGGCAATGTGTCACGCTGCCTGGGCAGCGCGTTACAGCCCCATGGTCGCGGAGTCCACCTGCCGTGGCACCTTGTCGATGCGCCGGTGGGCTGTTTTGTGCCTCTTCCTTGCCGACGTTCGCGTGTTAATTCCGTTTCCAAGCTTCTACTTCACCAACTCATGGATTAGTTACTCAAACATCATCAAAACCTACAAAACAAAGGCTAATTATTTTGGTTAGCACATATCTTTATTATATCTAAAATTACATGAAAATGTATACGATAACTTAGATAAACAAGACTAATTTAAGTAATAAAGAGTATCTCGGGCATATATTTTTGCCCGTGATCATTGGGTCAAATATCTTGAAAATTTTCTCCTAATCAATAAAGAGTTAGGGGGTGTACAACCTATCAAATTAAATTTCTATGAGTCTAGTTTCTTGTGCATTAAACCATTCACCAATCCGACTTTGGATTAGAGAGATATTCACATTTTCGCGAGACTGTACAAGGACTATTTAAGTACCTTTGTCGGTGGCTTGGATCATTATCCAAATTTCCAGAAGGCATCTTATCATAATTTCTCTCCAAATCTTCCTTACATGTTCTTGATATTTTTGGGCATAGAAAGCCATGGTTTAACATGGTTCTTGATGTCAGGAAGTCGGGAGCTTTGTGAAGCTTGTGTATTGGTCCCTTTCTTGGGTGTTGTGGTGGCTATTTCATGTGTACCATCTAGGTAAACAATCTTTACCTTCGATTTCCATCTTTTTATTTTGGTTATTAACTTGGGAGTATCGTTAGAGCTTCGGGTTGAAGTTTCTATAATTATATCCATAGAAATCTCGTCACTCAAGTCGTGTTTGCATTGTCTTCTTTTTTGGTTCTTGTAGCTGCATTTTTGGTGGCTGTTCGTGGTGAGTAGTTAGTAAGCTTGCTTTCTTTGTAGATTCTTAATATGTTTAGGTTGATTAACGGGTTGTTGATGTTAGTGGGTTGTTATCTTAGATTTTTTACTACCGATTTCATCGAAAGTTAACCGAATAAGTGTCATCTTGTGTTGTTTCTTTGTTGAGTTTGTTGGCGTATTGATTACTTCCCTAGGACTACTTGTTTGAGAATAAGGGTTACGTAGGAATTGAGACCTACAACTAAGTAGAACTAGGGTTTACTTTCAAAAGTGCTCTGAAGGGGAAGGGTTTGATCTTCTAAAACCCTTATTCGAAGAGTAAGTACTGAATTTCTCTATACTGTGTTGTAGATTTTGAGCATTCCGAAGCTTTGAGAAAGGGTAAGGCTCCTGTGGAGTAACTGACTCTTCGTGTCCAAATTTTAGGTAGGTTATGGTTTATAGGGATAAACTCTATATAATAGCATGTAAGTTTTGTGCAGTGATGATATATGATTGGTCTTCGAACATTACTCATTATGAGAATTTGTTTTTGAATAAATTGTTAAAGGAATGTGGATAGGATGTGGTATTAAACCGTGACGAAACTATGTTAAGTGTAAAGTAGAAATATTATACCATGTTAATGAGATGTTTCATTGGCTTGTAGTTGTTTACTTAGAGGTGTAGATTATAAACTCTTGTATGTTTAAATAATGCACCTTGATGTATTCACTTGAGGAGAATGATGAAGGATAGTAACAAAATCCTGAGATAAGAGGCTCATACCCGAGTGGAGCATCGAGTGGCTCGTGTCTGAGGGGAGCATCCAAACGAGCATATGAGTGGGAGCGGGTACCACGCCGGTACAGTACATGAATTTCTAGAGTCCCCTGCAGGTAATGATTGGAAGGGAAGAAATAAGACTTTCTAGCATGTGTGTACACTGATTTTGAGAAAGGAGTGTTTATTCTGTTATGGCAGAGGTGTGTGCCTGACATGTCACCATTAGTTTTATATTAAGTTGCATGTGTAACTTGTGAAATTTTGGAGTGAGTATGTGCAAAGTGGATGAGTGTAATTTATGATTCTGTAATTGTACTGAACCAAGAGAAGTGGGAAAAGATTCTAAGTGATACCATGTGATCACCAAAGATGCTAAGTTGATTTTCCAGTGATGAAATGCTTTAAATTGTATATTGAGATGGGTTGTTATTGTTTATGTCAAAACTTGTGTTATATCTAACTGAAGTATTGTAACAGCTCAAAACTTTCCTAGACCAAACTGAGACTTTGCATGAAAAATCAGAAAGCACTAGTAAATTCTTGTCACATAATGATCTAGACAACGAGTTATTGTCACCTGCAATGGACCATTGTCTAAGTCATTGTCAGTCCTGTAGATTTCCTTTCAGGGACCAACGAGGCATAGGACAACCCGTTGGAAGGAGTAACGAGTCGTCCTGTCATCCGTTGTATCCCAAGTCTAGAAACCTGCCAGACCTTCCCCTGAACCAACAAATGGGACTAATGACTCGTTGGTACATACCAACGAGTCTTTGTAGCCACCCGTTTCCTGAACTAGCAACCCTTCAGGTCAAGACAGTGTTGACCACAAGAAGACACAATAACCCATTGGTTATACCAATGAGTCGTTGTATCGTCCGTTGGCAGACGGTTCAAGCTTTTCTTGTCAGTGACAATGAGAGGAACCAATGACACATTGTTTTGTCCAATGAGTTGTGGTTCCTTTCCGTGCTCCATTTCCAGTGAGCCCAGATTTTAGGCCCAGGACCAATGAATGGTCCTAACGAGTCGTGGTATCAACCAATGACTGGTTGTGTGACCTGTTGGTCCTTGTCGGGCAGTTTTTCAATTTTCCTTCAGGGGCATTTTGTAACTTTCCACCTTTTTAATTCCTAAAATATGTCCTTTGGGGTTATATTCTGAGGGATTTAGGCAGTTAGTTGATAGTTGTCTCTCATTCCTCTAATTCTGTCAAAGTCAGAATGTAGAAAACTCAGTCAGGAAGCATAAAGCAGGGTCAAGGGTTTCAATTTCTTCTCAGATTTCTCAAGGGTTTTTCTACGGGATTTCTACACCAGGTATGTGGGAATTCAACAAGGGAATTGCCCTTCCCTTGTGCCCCAAAAATCCTTCTAAAATTTATTACCAGTCTAGCCTTGAGGATTTGAATTAGGGTAAATTTTTAGCCAGATTCTGATTAATTCTTTAGGATTGATGTTCATATTAATTGTTTCTATGTTTCCACTACTTAGTGATCATGTTGCTACTTTCTTCCTGTAATATGATTTTAGCCCTAATTCTATAAATGCAGTAAATTGGATCTTGCATAGTTGATTAGATATTAATGTTGCTTTACTCTGTTAGTCTTTGAATTCCCATATTATTACAATCATATGAATTCTCAGTCAGTTTGCATGCTAGTTCAGTCTCAGTCAGAATGTTAGCATTTTAAGTATTTTTCAGTAATGTCAGTTGATCAGTTTGACTATAGTCAGTTTTCTTGAGGTATCAATAATACCTCCCAGTCCTAGTTTGCAGATTCAATTATCAGTTAGTTCTTTAGACGGTTACGACGCTTCCAGATAAGAAGCTCTGACCAGTCTTTGAACCACCCCTATCAGTTTTTAGTTAGTTAGTTAGACAGTTACGATGCTTCCAGATAGGTAGCTCTGACCAGTCTTAGAACACCAGTTTTCAGTTATCTTGCCCTACAGACCCTCAGGTTACTTTCAGATAAGTATTCCTGACTTAGTCTAGGATCCCAACTTCAAGCTATCAGCTTAGTAGTTGTTCGGGCGTTTAAATAACTATACGCAAGTGCACGTGGTCAAACAAGTAGTAAAATGGCTAAAGTAAGCCAAGTATCGATCCCACAGGGACTGGACCAAGGTAATAATCGAATCAAGTGTTAATAAACTCTAACTCTAATAATGCAGACAACAGTTTCAATAAGATTTTAGGAGTTTTTTTCCTAATTTATACTAATCTAAAACAAATATACAATTTGAGTCTGAACTATAGCAATGAGCATGCTGAGGCTAAAACGAACATGCAGGGAAGCAATTTATTGATACAAATCGGTCAATCTTTCCTTCGGTTGCTAGTCAAGAATTAATGCCTATGGATTAAAGCTCTCGTATTTAACCCAACTTAAGAATCATGAACCTTCCACCTACATTTCGGTGATAAAAAGAAATTCATGTTCTAGTCGTACGAAATCGATTCCTTAATTGACTAATACGACTTTTAGATATATTTCTATTCTGAAGGTAAATCAATTCTCAATTTTTCCAAACCAAGAAGAGATCATATCCTATTAATTCACAACTTTCCAATGTCTTTCTCTTTCGAGCGCAAACTGGATTTTTTAGATATACATTAATATTGGCCACACATTAATGGAGTAAAAACAAGAATTAATAGAACAACCATGGAAGAAAAGATGAAAAACCAAGATGATTAATAATTACATTCCACTACAAATGTTCTTAACCTCAGTAAGAAGTGAATTTAGCCACTCATTTGTGAATTAAACATCGTTAAATGAGTGTTAATCATACAAACAATTGAAATAAAGAAGAAAGAGATAGAGATGAACCCTAAGAAATTCGTTCACTCAACTGCCTGTAACCCACGTTCTTGCTCAACCAAGTCAGAATATTAAAAATAAACCTAAATGTGCTATTTATACTAGTGGGAATTTTTCCCGGAATAACAAGCAACGTGTCACGGAGTGCATCGCGGAGCACTGCCTCCGTGACACGCCACAAATGCGGACCCACACTGGAATCCGGTCCTCCAGGTAATTATGCCCAACGTGCCACGACATGCAAAGCGGGGCTTGGCCAACGTGCCACAGCCCCAATGCGGACCTTCATTGTAACTTGGCATATTTTTATCATCCGGGGCAGAATGCATCCGTGATGGCAGCGTGATAGGGCTCCATCGCGGAGCCCCTTAAATTGCTGCACAACCTGGGCCTTTTCCACTGCTCGCTTCCGAGTCTATTCTCAATTTCTCCCAACATGCATCTTAGCTTCCTAAAATTCCATTTTTCCTGCAAAACAACACTAATCATGTTGGTTAGTATAAATTCACATTTTAACTACAAATCACATGAGAATGTACAATTATCAGTGTATAAACAAGACGAAATGAAGCATTTGAGTATCACTTGGGCATATAATTCTGCCCAAGATCGCTTACCCCACACTTAGAACTTTGTTCGTCCTCGAACAATAATCTCACATCTCATGCAATTGACACCCAATCATAGCTACTTTGGCCCGACAATTCAAGCTATGGTTATACCAATTATTTACATAGCAAATCATCAAGAAAACTTGCATTGTCTCATCAATACAATGACATTCAACACAGTAGGACCTCCTAGACTCACGTGTCGTCTCTCGATCTCGGCAAACTCAAGCAAATCAACTGATCAAGACATCCGACACGAAATTAAATCTCTCGTCAAGCATGTGCCCTCACAACACAAGAGAATTTCCCCCTTTACAATCATATGATCTCAAAAGCATTATATGCAGGGGCATATGAACACAATTTCGCGCTCTCTCCCAAAGAATTCACATGCATCATGTCATGACCCATAAGCTTGCCTCTAGTGTATTACTCCACTAATATAAGGATGAGTGATGTAAGATCACGTAGGACTTAACGGGTTGTAATATAAGCTAAGGAACTAGTACATACTGGGCTAACCAATAATAACAACTAGCACCCTTAAGCGCTTTTCCATACATCCCACCACATTATGGGCATTGTTTCTTCCTTCATCCTCCCATTCTTGAAGTATTTCTTTATTTTTTTTTATTCCCATATCTTTAAGCACACTCGACTTAATAACAAAGATTAGTTATACATCTTCCTTTTATTAAATTCGGCAAGTGCACCCTTGACCTTTTCTTTACTTTCACCACTTCCGCTTTTCCTTTCTTTTCACAATTACCACTCCTTGACACTGTAGGAAAATTACTTTTCTTGAGCGCTTAAGATTTTTGGATCAAATTCACGGATAATGACAAGAAGGGGTTAAGCTCGGTTTGTACTTTTTCGACAAAAGAAAAAAATAGGCTAAAGGCTCAATGGGATAACTAGGATGTACATTCAAGGTAGGTACGATAATGAAACAAAACTTTCGGTTAAAGCAAAGAAATGCCTACATCCTTTCCTTCAATACACTTCCTTCATTTCGTTTCGTACACACATCAGGCAAGTTCTAGACACTTAACAATAGCATGGAAGAATCGAAACCTCACCACACACTCATTGCACATGCTCAACTCAAGACATATTCACAGACTCTTCAATCAGCCAATTATAATAATTCAAACATTAAGCCTCAATCACATCGAATCGAATTCTATGGTCTAGGTATCTCAACATGTTTACAAAGTTGCATGCTTTCATACGAATCTCCTTTGCATTCTAAATATCATGTACAACACACAACCTGAATTTTGAACCCTAAAGTAACGACACGTTTGGGATACAAACAAACAAAAGAATTTTTTTTAAAAGAACAAAAGAAATCTACTCCTATCAACTACATTTCCCTTAAGATGGTCGTCATCCATCCATTATAGGGAACGGTCACTATTTACGACTTCGGTTCAATGGGACTATTCTCGGTAAAAGCACCGAAAACAAACGCCGAGAAACCCAATCAAAAAAAAAGATTTCACGAAATTTTTGAAAAATATCGATAATTTCGATAAAACAATAATATTTACACAACCAGCTAACAACAACTCCATGCAGCACACAACAACTTCACATTAATTACAATACAAAACATAAACATCAAAATCATAGGGTCACAATTTTGCACAGGCACAACAACAAAACAGAAACGTAAATAACAACAAAACAACCAGCACCTAACTACTCCCACCATACACTTAAATCGAACACTGTCCCCAGTGTTCACAAAATTCATCATAGCACAAGAGTAGGTGGTGAAACTCCCTGATCAATCGAAGTATTCCACTTCTTCGTCAAGTGCGGTTGCCTCGTCCCCTATATATGAATCGCCCCTGCTATCCTCATCTGACTCAACATCTGAGTCATCGCGGTACGTCTCCTCATCTGTGGGGACATCATCATTAGTGGGCTCCATAAAAGCCGGCCCCACTCGGCATAGAGCCCTGGCATTTTCGCCGAAGGGGTAGTCCAACTCTAGCTGCCACAGCTCATCTTCTGTTGTTGGCCTCCCGCCTATGCGCAACTGTAGCATCTGCATCCCGAACGTGCGGGCCATATACTGATCATCCCGAGCATGTCACTCGGCTAATGTGAGAACTGGCCCGTGAGTGGTGTCGGGTGCCTTAGTTTTGGTGACGTCTAAGGAACGCATCTCCATCTGCGGGATGTAGTCAAGGGCCTCCTCCTCAACATCTAGGCCCCTCAGGAAAGTGGTCAGCAAGCCACCAAACCCGTATCTGTGCCCTTGATGCAAACGGGCTCTCTTCATGGCGGAGATGATCACCGCCCCAACATTATTCTCCAGCCCTTTCATCAGGGCGTATATCAAGAACACACGATCCCGGGTGACATCTGTCATGTGCACCCCCGGCATCAGGCAGGAACACACGATCTTAAGCCAAATTCTGTCTTCCCTGTTCATTTGAGAGTAGGGCAGCATCTGATGGTAGCCCCTCTCCTTATGCCTGCTCCACCATGCGGTCAAACAGGCTCCACACAGAGTGCATCTGATGTCCGCATATGGTGGAGTGATGTTCAACTGCCGGAGTACATGGGCGTCTGTGTCCCGCACCCCCAAGATGGCATTAAGGTGATGGGGCTCAAAAGTGACTATCTGCCCCCTTATTTTGACAGTGTGACTTCGGAGTGTCGGGTTGCAGTTGGCGTAGAACTCTTGAATCAGGTGGAGATTTCACTCCTTGGGCTCTTCAAAGATGAAGTTCAACCCGCCAGCGTCAATCCTATGTACGATTCTGGGGAACTCCTGTGCCAATAGCTCCCTTGCAATGTGCTCCTCGGGGAAGTATTTGCTTTTCTTATGCTTTGTGTACCATTTATTCCCTTCCTCTATCACCCATCGGGTTCCGTATTGACGGCGTTGGCCGCGCGGAACCGCTGGTGCTGCTAGTACTGCCATTCCCAGTCTAATCCTTTTCCTTCCGGCGCCCTATGTAGATGAACCTTTTCCTTTATCTTGCCTGCTTGCCATTGTTCCTGTCAAATCAAGCAGACAGTCCCAATGTTATTCAAATTAAAATTAGCTTCGACTAAGGTTGGGTTAAGCTAGGCCACCCCACACTTAGTCTTTAGCCACAATCACAACATTACGGCAAGACAATTCTCACTTCCCAATTTACAACAAGAAACAACAACATGCCTTGTGCATTCAGAGAATTCGATGGAATATATTTTACGTACTACTCAGACTTCGTACAGTTAATCAACATATCACCATCAATACCATTTCATCCCATAGCACTTACACAGATAAACTCTCAACACAACCTATGCAATTCACCAAGTTCTATGCAATTCACAATTTCATTCTCCCCCCCAAAAAAATCCATCGTTTACTTAGCATATTCACAACAAGCACAACATAATTCACCTTACCCAACATGCCCAACCCATAATTTCCATATTTTCAATCATATTTCGTTTCTTTGTAATCAAATTCTAACCCTAGCTACACATTTCACCAAAATTCGATCAAGCATGCATTTATCGAGTTCATACAATCAAAATGATACTCCGAACTTCAATCAACACTAACTTAAAGGAATTCAAGCTCCATTTACAATTAGGGCAAGTTTTACTCACTTTACATACTCAAACTCGACAAATTTGACAAGAATTGAGAATAAAATAGAGAACATACCATTAGTTCGATGAAATCGAAGAAAAGTCGAAGAAAACTTGTGCCTAAGTCTGTGTCATGTTGGGGATGTGAGAGTTTTTGGGTTTTTGTCGCGGAGGGGGTGAGAAATGAGGGAAAATAGAGGGAATTCAGGGTTAAAAAGGGTTAATTTTGCACGGGTCACCCGGCGACCCGGTGTGACCCGTCGCGATTAACACCTCAACGTATCACGGAGGGTTACGCGGAGCACCCCATCCGTGACACGGAGCCAACGCGGAGGTATTCTGGAATTTTAAAAATTCCAAAATTAAACCTTAACATGTCACGAAGGGTAACGTGGAGGCCCTCCTCCGTGACATGGAACCATCGCGCAGGCTCACTGTTTTGCCACTTTTTATTATTTTTCTCACCTCGATTTTTCCTTTGCGATCCCTTGCATTTTTTCCCTCCGTTCAACCTGAATTCATCTCATGACAAGAAATTGGTTAGAATTCATAGGTTTCACATAAAATACAATTTTTTTTTATTTTTATTTTTCTAATTTGTTTTTCTTTCTTTTTTTTCTTCTACGAAATCTACTCAAATATTACAAAAATTCCACGGGTTGCCTCCCGTGCAGCGCCTGGTTTACCGTCGTGGCTCGACGTCATTGGACCTCAGTCATCCTCTAGGGTGAGGGATGTCTTCTCTCGACTACCGTCCTCACCCCAGTAATGCTTACATCGCTGCCCATTGACTAAGAACGTGCCACTTCCATCTTCTTGCCACGATTCCCATTTTGGGGGTCCTTCACCGAGTGTTTTCCCATAGGCTCTCGCGAATCAACACTTAGAGCAATATTCGTTCGATTAAGCACATTGATCACTAAGAGTTCCTCACACACGGCCGGAAGCTTTGTGGACTTGTACACATTAAATACTTCAACTTTGTCGTGTGCCCGCATAGTTAGCTGCCCTACAGCTACATCACTAAGTTCTTTCCCAATTGCCAAGAAAGGACGTCCTAAAATAAATGGGACTTCCGCATCCGGCTCAAAATCCAGCACAATGAAGTCAACCGAGAAGATAAGGGAGACCACTTGCACCAACACGTCCTCCACAATGCCATCTGGTCTGGCCAAAGAATGATCCACTAGTTGCAAGATCACTGTTGTCGGTCTAGGACTGCTTAGGCCCAATTTCTTGAATACCGATATCGGCATCAAGTTAATGCTTGCTCCCAAATCACATAATCCACGAGCTCGGATACTCTGCCCGATTGTAAGTTGAATTGTAAAGCTCCCAGGGTCTTTGAGCTTTGTGGGCAACCTATTTTGTATCCGTGAAGTGCACCCCTCCGTAAGCGCCACCGTAGCGTACTCCGTCAACCTGCTTTTATTCGCCACGATGTCCTTGATATATTTTGTGTACTTCAGCACTCCATGCAAAACATCAACAAGAGGTAAATTAATGTGTACCTGTTTTAGCACCTCCATGAACTTTTTAAAACACGTTTCCTCCTTGTGTTTCCTTAGTCTTTGAGGGAACGGGGGTGGTGGTCTTTCTAGTTTAGCTTCCTTCTCCTTCTCCACTACTCCCAACTGCTGTGGTGGTCTTTCTGGTTCCACCTCCTTGAGTTGCAAAACACTCCTCGTGGTCACTGCATTTACTTGCTTGGGGTTGGGGTCAGTGTCACTTGGAAGTCCTCCTCTCGGCCTGGTGTTCTGAGCTCCAGCTAGTTGCCCAAACTAGTACTCCAATGCCTTTGTAGCTAACTGATTATTCTTTACATCAGCTGCCAATTTCACATAGTCAGCCTGCAATTGAGCTTGGTTAGCTATCATAGTTTTGAACATTTCCTCAATGCTGGGTGATGGTGGTGGAGGAGGTGCATTGTTGCTTCTGTATTGCGACTGATAGTGCTGCTGCCCTCCTTGATTTCTCTGTGCTCCCTGACTCGAACTCTGCCCTTGATGGCTGTTACTACCCCAAGAGAAATTCAGGTGACTTCTCCAATTAGAGTTGTAGTTGTTGCGATACTGTTGGTGATTATTTCTCGGTACATTACCAACAAAGTTTACTGAATCAGGATTCGCACCACAACACTCAGCTGAGTGTTCATTACTGCCGCACACTTCACACCAAATTTGTTGTATTACATTCACTGGGGCTTGAGAATGATTCATGCTCATTTTTCTGAAGTGGGTATTGAGTTGATTCTGTAACGCAGCTATCTGTGCAGCGATAGTTATAAAACCATCCACTTCTAAGACTCCTGCCGCTTTCCTTGTTCCTCCTCTAGAAGAGTCCGCTTTCCACTCTAGATTTCCCTGCGAAATACGGTTCAACAAGGTATACAGCTCCTCATAAGTTTTTTCTAATGCTTGTCCCCCAGCTGCTGAGTCTAGCAAAATTTTTGTGTGGGGTTCCAAACCCTCTATGAAAGTATGCACCAGCACATCATTGGATTGGTGATGATGAGGACAATCCCGCAACATAGATTTGAATCTCTCCCAGGCTTGATACAGATTCTTTCCCTCTCTCTGTTTAAAACTTAGAATTTGACTTCTAAGTCTTGCTGTTTTACCGGATGGAAAGAACCGTATCAAGAATTTCTTTGCAAGATCATCCCAAGTAGTGATGGAATTAGGTGGCTCAGCTTTCCACCACCTCTTTGCTTCTCCCAAAAGAGAAAATGGGAACAATGTAAGCCTGACATAATCGGGTGACACTCCAGCGGGGATGGAAGTGTCACTTATCTCCAAAAAGTTTTGGAGATGTTGTTGTGGATCCTTGTGAGGGAGACCTATGAATTTCCCGCTTGTGTGCAACAATTGCATCATATTCTGTTTAAGCTAGAACCTCCCTCCTGGCTCAGGTTTGCGAATGCTAGATGTAATGTTGTTAGCATGTGGGATTACCACTTCGCGAACCGGCCTAGCTGCCATTTCTTCGGGCACTAACACTGCCCTCACAATGGGTGGATTCTGTTGTTGCTCCAGGATTGTCTGTCTGAGCAACTGCAGCTTTCTCTCTAGAGTTTCTCTGCTTTGTCGATGGAATTGTCTTTCCGGCTCTAAGTGTGAATCCACCAACTCCTTTTCCCTTGCCAGTGTACGAAAGAATTCAATATCTGCAAAAGACAAGCTAAGACCAAGTTGTCAACACTAATAAGAAATTGTAAACTAACACTTAAGACAAAAATTATACCAATTGCCAGTCCCCGACAACGGCACCAAAAACTTGTTCGGGCGTTTAAATAACTACACGCAAGTGCACGTGGTCGAACAAGTAGTAAAATGGCTAAAGTAAGCCAAGTATCGATCCCACAGGGACTGGACCAAGGTAATAATTGAATCAAGCGTTAATAAACTCTAACTCTAATAATGCAGACAACAGTTTCAATAAGATTTTAGGAGTTTGTTTCCTAATTTATACTAATCTAAAACAAATATACAATTTGAGTCTGAACTATAGTAAGGAGCATGCTGAGGCTAAAACGAACATGCAGGGAAGCAATTTATTGATACAAATCGGTCAATCTTTCCTTCGGTTGCTAGTCAAGAATTAATGCCTATGGATTAAAACTCTCGTATTTAACCCAACTTAAGAATCATGAACCTTCCACCTACATTTCTATGATAAGAAGAAATTCATGTTCTAGCCGTACGAAACCGTTTCCTCAATTGACTAATACGACTTTCAGATATATTTCTATTCTGAAGGTAAATCAATTCTCAATTTTCCCAAATCAAGAAGAGATCATATCCTATTAATTCACAACTTTTCAATTTCTTTCTCTTTCGAGCGCAAACTAAATTTTTTAGATATACATTAATATTGGCCACACATTAATGCAGTAAGAACAAGAATTAATAGAACAACCATGGAAGAAAAGATGAAAAACCAAGATGATCAATAATTACATTCCACTACAAATGTTCTTAACCTCAGCAAGAAGTGAATTTAGCCACTCATTTGTGAATTAAACATCGTTAAATGAGTGTTAATCATACAAACAATTGAAATAAAGAAGAAAGAGATAGAGATGAACCCTAAGAAATTCGTCCCCTCAACTGCCTGTAACCCACATTCTTGCTCAAACAAGTCAGAATATTAAAAATAAACCTAAGTGTGCTATTTATACTAGTGGGAATTTTTCCTGGAATAACAAGCAACGTGTCACGGAGTGCATCGCGGAGCACTGCCTCCGTGACACGCCACAAACGTGGACCCTCACTGGAATCCGGTCCTCCAGGTAATTATGCCCAACGTTCCACGGCATGCAACACGGGGCTTGGCCAACGTGCCACGGTCCCAACGCGAACCTTCACTGTAACTTGGCATATTTTTATCATCCGGGGCAGAATGCATCCGCGATGGCAGTGTGACACGGCTCTATCGCAGAGCCCCTTAAATTGCTACATAACCTGGGCCTTTTCCACTGCTCGCTTCCGAGTCTATTCCCAATTTCTCCCAACATGCATCTTAGCTTCCTAAAATTCCATTTTTCCTGCAAAACAACAGTAATCATGTTGGTTAGTATAAATTCACATTTTAACTACAAATCACATGAGAATGTACAATTATCAATGTATAAACAGGACAAAATAAAGCATTTGAGTATCACTTGGGCATATAATTCTGCCCAAGATCAATAGTCAAGTTAGGACTATCTAGTGGGAGTAGTACCTAGCACTGAGCGGATCGGGATTCCAGCGCACTTAGTTCCTAGAACTATGTTGCCACCGTAGGTTATTGGCCCATCTGGCCCCAGACTTGTGATCACCCAGCCCAACCACTAGACCTTAGCAAGGTACCGTGGGATTTCTCTGATGGGGTGTATAAATCGGGCTCCACATTTTTCTCACATGGTTAAATGTCGGTTATAGACTCTCCCACTTATCAATACAACTTCAGTGTAGTTCCGTTCAGTTTAGCTCAATTTAGTCACTCAGTTGCAAGACATGTTTATGACCGTCATTCAGGGTCATTATTGACCATATTATAATTATAGCTCAGTTTTCGTCAGTATCCAGTATTAGTTGGTCATTTCATGTTATTTCAGTTCAGTTGTTTATTTTCCATGCATATTGTATATCTCACTTACTTAGTACATTCAATGTACTAACGCATACTTTCTATGCTGTATCGTATTACGATACAGGCGCAGGTTCTCAGTCTCAACATCGTTAGTAGTTCCCTCTGACGATCTCAATAATAATAGTTCTTTTTGGTAAGTCCTCATCTTTCGAGGATGATCTTTTCTTTTCAGTTAGTTCAGTACTTAGTTAGATCTTAGAGTTAGCTGGGGGCTTGTCCCAACAATTCATTAGTTAGTAGGTGGCTTTCACACATAGTTGTTCAGTATCTTTTTCAGGTATGTTTACTCTTTTCAAATCAGTATTTCTTGGATAATTATTTTTATATAGCTTCCGCTCATGTTTACTTAGTTTATTAGTGTAATGTTAGACCATGGGTTAGCATGGGGTCACTTGTGGCACCATGTACCATTTCTCATTCAGTGTGAAGACTCGAGCCGTGACAAGCTTGGTATCAGAGCACTAGGTTTAGAGTATCCTAGGATATCTGAAAGCTGCTTCAAGTAGATTCCTTTTCATGGTGTGAAGCATGCCACACATATGATGGGGAGGCTACAAGATGTTATTAGGAAAGCTACCTTTTGTTCTTACTCCTTATCATGCATTGAAATTGAATCCCAAAAATGTCCACCTAACTTGTGCTCTATTTGTTTCTGTGAAAATATGCTTCCAAAATGAGGAAATGGAAGGAGGGCTAGCAATGCCAACCGACCTTACCCACCAGCTCCAGCAGCCCCTTAGGACGATCAAGTGTCGTCAGCAGAATTCCGAGTGGCGATCCAGCTGCTGGCTCAAATAGTGACCAACCAAGTGAACCAGCAGGTGGTTTCAGTGAACGTAAACAGGTCGGCAACAACTGCTAGGGTTCAAGACTTCACCGGAATGAACCCTCCTACTTTCCATGGATCTGAGGTGGGAGAGGACCTGCAAGAGTTTGTGGATAAGGTGCTGAAGATCACCTGAATTATGGAGTTAGTTCTGTGCAGAGTGCTGATTTGGCTACCTACCAGTTGAAAGGGTTGGCTCAGATTTGGTACAACCAATGAAAGGAAGGGAGGCCAGCAGAAGTAGGGTCATTAGAGTGGGATGAGTTCACGATTGCATTTCTAAATAGATTCTATCCTCGAGATTTGAGGGAGGCCAAGGTTGCTGAATTCATAAACTTAAAGTAGGGTAATAGGATTGAGGAGGAGTATGAGTTGGAGTTCACTTGGTTGTCGAGGTATGCTATAGAGAAGGTAGCCGGGCCCAGGGATTGCATACTCAAATTCGTCAATAGAGTGTCTAACTTGGTACTAAAGGAGTGTAGAACCACGATGCTCATCAGGGACATCAACCAATCTAGCTTTGATGTGCCATGATTTTACAGTATTTTCGACGCTTAAAACCAAGAAATTATGATGTGTTTATATAGGTATGATGTGTTTTTTGCTCAATGTTGAAGGAAAACAGGTTTGGAAGTGAATTGGGCAAATTAATGCTGAAAATAACTGAAAGGGTGATTTCCAGGCACTTCACGAGTCATTAGCAGGAGGCATGACTCGTTGCTGAAGCCGTGGGCAAAAGATGAAGTTTGAAGATGTTGAGACAGTGTACCTGACGGGTTGAGAGGATGACTCATTACACCTGGTAACGAGTCGTGAAGTCAGTTGTGAAGACTGGGACAAAAAATATTACCAAAGTAGCCAGTGGAGTTGATGACAGACTCAACGAGTCATTAATTTACTAAATGACTCGTTGGCAGATCACTGGAACCAACCGTAAGGTGCACTAGAATTTTGAAGGAGTCAAACCAAGAGGGACCTAACGAATCGTGCTCAGGCACGACGAGTCCTTAGGTGACCTGTTGCCACAACTGGGTATGATTCCAAGGAAGACTATTTTAAGGCATGACTTGTCAGAGGTCCCAACGAATTGTCACCAAGCTCGTTGCCACTGCCGACCTGGTTTCTGATTTTAGTTAGGAAAAGGTTTTCTTGGAACTATAAAAACACAGTTTAGGTTTATTTTCAAAGAGAAAGCCGATTATTATTATTTTTCAAGTAGGATTTTGGTGTTGTATGTGATCTTGGGCAGATTTATATGCCCAAGTGATACTCAAACGTATCATTTTCACCTTGTTTATCTAGCAATGTGTATACACTTTCATGTAATTGGTAATAAAATGTGAATTTATACTAACCAACATGATTAGCATTGTTTTTTAGGTAAAATGTGATTTCGGGAAGCTAAAATGCATGTTGGATGATATCGGAGTTGGACTTGGATGCGAGCAAGGGAAAAAGCATTAGACTGCACCAATTAAAGGGGCTCCGCGATGGAGCCGTGTCACGCTGCCATCGCGGAGGCATTCTGCCTGGAGGGTGAAAAATGCATCAATTCTAGTGGAGGCTCGCGACAGCTCTGTGGCACGGTGGCAAGCCTCCGCGTTGCACGCCGTGCCACGTTGATGCTTTATTCCTGGACCCCCAATTTCCAGTGAGGGTCCGCGTCCACGCCGTGTCACGGAGGCAGTGCTCCGCGATGCACTCCGTGACACGTTGCTTGTTATTCCGAGAAAAATTCTCACTAGTATAAATAGAACACTTAAGTTTATTTTTCATAATTCAGACTTGGTGGAGCAAGGACGTGGGTTACAGGCAGTTGAGGGACGAAAAGTTCAGGGTTTTGTCTCTCCTTCTTTCTTCTCTAATTCAATTGTTTGTATGATTAACACTTGTTTTAGGATGATTAATCCACAAATGAGTGGCTAATTCCCTTCCTTGCTGAGGTTATGAACACTTGTGATGAATTTTGATTATTGAATTATATGGTTTTTCATCTTTTTCTTCCATGTTGTTCTATTAATTCTTGTTTCTACTGCATTGGTGTGTGGCCGACATTAATGTATATCTAAAAAGTCCGATTTCACTCGAGAGAGCACGAAATTGGAAAGTTGTGAATTAATAGGATATTGTTCTTTACTTGATTTGGGAAAATTGAGTTTTGATGTGCTTTCCTGATAGAAATATAATTGAAAGCCGTATTAGTCAATTTAGGAACCGAAATTGTATTGCTAGGTCATGAATTGCATTTGATCATAGAAATGTAGACGGATGGTTTATGATTTTTAAGTGAGATTAAATATGAGAGTTTTAATCTCTTGGCTAATGTTCTTGGCTAGCAACTGGAAGAAAAGATTAACCAATTTATGATTATAATCAGTTTCATTACATGTTCTTAACCTCGACATGCTCATATCCATAGTTTAAATTCAAATTGATAATTGTTAGTAGTTTTAGTATAGGATTTATAAAACAAGTTATTCAATTTTTGGTTACGTTGTTGTCAGCATATTTAGAAGTGAGATATAGTATAGTATACTTAAGCAAAGTTCACTTATCCAGAGTCTCCGTGGATCGATACTTGGCTTACTAAAGCCACTTACTAGTTCGACCACGTGCACTTGCGTGTTGGTTTTTAACCCCAACAAACGCACCGAACAATATGAATGTTCTTGAGTCAAGAAACAATGTTTACAATTTTGTTCTTGAATTTTAGGATCAAAAGCAACATTGAAATTTATTCATCAACTTTGGAGTTTTATTCAATCTACTTGGTTTTTCTTCTACGATAATTTGTAAGTTGCAATTATGATTTATTCAATATTTTGTGATTGTGATCATACAAACATGAGTAGCTAAACCCATAACTAGGGTTGTGGGAACCAAGATGAATTAACACACATGTGTAAAATACTTAGTGATTCTTGAGGGGGTTTAATGCATGTATTATTTTTCCTTCGTTTTGATTGATTCTTGACGGTTGCAAATGTCAGGACTTGCCTTATTCTTACTTACCGGACCAACGAGGTAATGAATGGGAAAAGGGATTAACAATGGAGATTTGAGGCTATCAACCCTCATCTAATATCTTGAACTTGTCTGGGGATAGCTAATCCGATATTAAAGGGTAAGGGTCAATTAAAGTACACCCGTATATGGACCAAGATGCATGGTGATAATCATCTAGATAGGGGACCAACCATTTAGGTAAACTTATCTTTCCGATATTGCATGCTAAACACCGGAATAGATCACTAGTGTATAAGCTTGTGGTTATGAAGTCTTGGGGAACACAATCCTAGTCAAGTCGTTAATTGAATACAAACCGAATTTGATCTAAGCATTCAGTAGTTTCACTTTTGCTTATTATTCTATTTCTTTCCCCTTTCGGAAATAAGTAACTCAATAGTAAAAACTATTCGCATTTACTTAAGTTCTTTCCATATTTCCTATGGGATCGAACTCAACCTTTGTTGGGTTCTATATTTGACAATCAACCGCTTATATCTCAATTGCGAGATATAATTTTGGCGACATCAAATTTTGGCGCCGTTGCCGGGGAATACGGCTAAGGCTTTTGTTAATTGTGTTTACTTTATTCTTGGTTCTTATTTCTTTTTTATTTTTCTTTTGTTATTTTGGTTGCTTAACAGGTCTAAGGTTTGTGGATGCCCAATACAAGGAGCCAAGGAAATCCCCTAGTTCCAATTGATCACGAACTTGAGCAGACGTTAAGAAACCTGAGAAGAATGACCAACATCCAAGAGCAGGAAACTGTGGACCAAGCCACAACAAGAATGTTAGCTAAAGAGCAACCTCGAGCTAGAGATCATGAATTAGCTAGAGTTTTTTAAGAGCAACGTCTAGCTGCATAAGCAGAGCGAGCTAGACGACCCAGAGGTCTAGAAGACCAGAGACACCGGTATTTTGATGAGGATGATGATGCTGATATAGACGAAGCCGATGCCACTAGAGCTATAGTCCCTCCTCCTTTGCCTGCTGGGTCAAAGTTTGACATTACCAGTGCTATGATACAACTGCTCAATATGAAGAGAATATTCGTGGGTCATGCATTGGATGATGCCCATGCTCACTACATAAATTTCGTGGGTATATGTAAAGCATATAAACAACCGGGGGTGAGCCAGGACGCGATCAAACTGAGGTTATTTCCATTCTCACTAGGGAGTGAGGCAACGATGTGGTTGGCTGAGCTACCGAATGATTCAATCACTACTTGGGGGGAACTTAAGAGAGCTTTTATTTAAAGGTTCTTCCACCATCCAAAGCGTTGCAGTTAAAAGATGAAATATATAACTTCAGACAGCTAAATTCTGAGGCACTCCACGAGACCTGGCTGCGTTTCAACATGATTTGCCCATATTTTTAATAATTATGTTCATAAACTAACCAACATGATTTGCCCATATTTTGTAGGTGCAAAATGCTGGGACTAAATATGGTGGTTGAGGCTCAAGGAGGAAGCTCAGAACAAATTACAAAAGAGTCGCACAATGTCGCACTAGAGCATGCACACGCCAACAATGTTCCATGCAGCATGGGCAGCGCGCTGAGCACCGTGCCACGGCAAGGGAGCTACGCGTTTAGCAGCATGCCATGGCAGCCAGGTTCTCACGCCAGGTGCATGCCATTCCAGTGAAGCCATGCAATAGTCCCATGCCACGACAGGAGAGCTGCGCATTTAGCAGCGTGCCACGGTAGGCATTGCACCATGCCAGCGCCAACGGCATGCCAAACCAGTAGGTTTCTGCGTTTTCTCCATGTCACGGAGGCAAATTGAGGTGATTAGCTCCATGACACGGAGGCAATCCATGCACGGCAAAAAAATTGCAATTTTCCACTTAGTATAAATTAAAACCTTAGCTCCTAAAATCATTTATCACGAAATATCTTTGGAAAACCGTAAAGGAGTGAAGGGAGAAGTGAAGAACTCTACCTAGGGTTCATTATTTTGCATTCTCTTTTAATTATTCTTGTAAGTACATTACTTTAAACATATTTTTGAGTATTCATATGAACATGAGTGGCTAAAACCCTTCCTCTAGGATTGAGGCTACGCAATATGATTGTAAATGCATGAATTCGTCATTGGTTTGAGTTTTAGTTGTTGTTTGGTCTTACATTCTTTTTATTGTTGTTTTTATGCTTGATCACCATTAAAACAAACACGTTAAGTTTGGGTAAAAGCTTGAAAGAGTAGCCCTAGGTTAGAACATGAGAATGTAGGGAACACGTACTTACCTTTACGATAGGATTCACGATTAGGATATAAATTATACCTAATTTTCCTTTCTTAGTTACTAAAACGGGATGAGCTAGACACCGGCTTTGAATTATCACATCACCACTCGTAGAAGTAGCTGTGGATCTAAGTCCGGGTAAATGATTAGAGGTACGAAAGTCCATAATCAAGGGTGCAAACTCCGTAAACCACATCCATGTATTTAAATTGCTCATGAATTAGGACGTCACATCCTCGCTCAATGATGTAGGTTTGAGACTAGTTTTGTCGTGTTTAGAGACTCGAACGACCATGAACATAGCATTTTAATTATGTGAGACAACAACTGAAGTTTTTACTCGAACCATTGAGAATTGTAGCATTGCATGATTGCTAGGACTTAACTCTAGTTGCTTCGTATATTGTTTCTCAAGTATTTTGTGATCATCCCTAGACTTAATTAGAATTTACCGAAAAGTTCTACAATCAAAACTTGTGAAAGTTAATTTTACACTCGAACTTAATAATTCGCTGAATTAGTCCAGTCCCTGTGGGTTCGACATCCGGCTCTTAGAAAGGGCCACTGTATTACTTGTACGACCTCGTACGCTTGCGAGTGCGCTGGAGCATGCCAGGAATGAATAGGGATATTGAAGAATTTGTGGCTAAGTGCCCGAACTACTAGAAGTTTAAAGTTGAACACCAAAGACCTGGGGGTATGACTCAGGATATCAACATACATACATGGAAGTGGGACGCAGTGAATATGGACTTCATTACAGGTCTACCTCGTACTCGTCAACAACATGATTCAATTTGGGTGATAGTAGATTAGATGACTAAGTCAGAATATCTCCTCCCAGTTAAAACTACAAACTCAACTGAGGATTATGCCAGGCTGTACATCCGGGAGTTAGTCAGACTGTATGTAGTTCCCTTATCCATCATTTCAGATAAAGGTACCCAGTTCACCTCACATTTCTGGAAGTCATTTTAAAAAGGACTTGGTACTCGGGTCAAGCTCAGCACAACTTTTCACCCTTAGACAAATGGACAAGCTGAGCGGAAAATTTAGACCTTAGAAGATATGCTGAGAGCTTGTGTGATCTACTTCAAAGGCAATTGGAATGATACCTACCTCTCATTGAGTTTGCATAGAACAACAACTACCTCTCCAGTATTCAGATGGCCCCGTTTGAGGTCTTATATGATAGAAGGTGTAGGTCTCCTGTAGGGTGGTTTGAAGTTGGTGAAGCCACTTTAATAGGACCAAACTCAATTCATGAAGCTATGCAGAAAGTGGACCATATCAGAGAAAGGTTGAAAATAGCTCAGAGCCGACATAAATCATATGATGATGTGAGGAGGAGAGAGTTAGAATTCGCTGTAGATGATTGGGTTTATCTAAAAATTTCACTCATGAAAGGGGTGATGAGGTTTGGAAAGAAAGGGAAACGCAGTCTGAGGTATGTAGGACTCTATAGGATTTTGAGGCTGGCAACATGGCCTATGGGTTAGAACTACCTTCGGAGTTAGCATCTGGGCACCCAGTCTTCCATGTGTCACTGTTAAAGAAGTTCATCAGTGATCCGAGCCCAAGTGTGCCGCTAGACTATGTGGAAGTGAAGGATAGTCTCTCTTACCAAGAAGTCCCAGTTCAGATCCTAGACTGTCAAGTTCATAATCTGAGAAATAAGAAGGTTGCTTTAGTAAAAATTTTGTGGAGGAACCAGCTAATTGAGAGAGCCACATGGAAGGCAAAAGCAGACATGATGGATAAATACCCCCATTTATTCCCTTCCAATTCAGTTTAAGCATCATGTATTAAAATCCTCCTTAATACTCTATTCAGTTCAGTACTCATCAGCTCTATTTAGATTTTCAATGTGCACTCTAGTTGTGTTAACTCAGTTAGTATGCCTATTCCATTTGAGAGTCAGTCGCTCCTTCAGAAATCAATCTATAGCTTCAAATTGGGAATTTCAGCTCTTTTCCCAGTTTTCCAGCAGTTTTAGCTTCATTCGAGGACGAATGAACCCAAAGGGGAGATATTATAACACCCGAAAACTTTCTTAGACCAAACTCAGACTTTGCATGAAAAACCAGAAAGCACCAGATTTTTTTTATCACAGAACGACCTAGACAACGAGTCATTCTCACTTGCAATGGACAGTTTTCTGAGTCATTGTCAGTGTTGCAGGTTTCCTTTCAGTGACCAAATAGGCATAGGATGACCTGTTGGAAGGAGTAACGAGTTTTCCTATAGTCCGTTGTATTCCAAGTCCAAAAACCTGCCAGACCTTCTCCTAAACCAACGAGAGGGACTAACGACTCATGGTTCATACCAAAGAGTCATTGTTGCCACCCGTTTCCTAAACCAGCAACCCTTCAGGTCAAGACAGTGTTGATCACAAGCAGACACAATGACTCATTGGTTCTACCAAGTCGTTGTGTCATCCAATAGCAGAGGGTACAAGCTTTTCCTGTCAGTGACCACGAGAGGAACCAATGACTCATTGTTCAATCCAACAAGTCGTGGTTCCCTTCTGTGGTCCATTTCCAGTAAGCCCAGATTTCATGCCCAGGAGCAACGACTGGTCCCAACGAGTAATGGTATCAACCAATGACTTATTGTGTGACCCGTTGGTCCCTATTGGGTAGTTTTCCAGTTTTTCTTTCAGGGATATTTTTGTAACTTCCCATATTTTTAATTCCTAAACTATATTATTTGTGATTATTTTCATAGGAATTTTGGGAGTTAGTTGACAGTTTTCTCTCATTCCTCTAATTCTATCAAAGTCAGAACGTAGAAAACTCAATCAGGAAGCACAGAGTAGGGTCAAGGGTTTCAAATTTCTTCTCAAATTTCTCAAGGGTTTTCTCTAGGATTTCTACATCAGATATGTGGGAATTCAACAGGGAATTGCCATTCCCTTGTGCCCCAAAAATCTTTCTGAAATTTCTTATCAGTCTAGCCCTGAGGATTTGAATTAGGGTAAAGTTTCAGCCAGATTCAAATTAATTCTTGTGGATTGTTGTTCAAATTAATTGTTGCTGTGTTTCCACTACTTAGTGATCATGTTGCTACTTTTTTTCTATAATATGATTTTAGCCCTAATTCTATAAATGTAGTAAATTGGGTCTTGCATAGTTGATTAGATATTAAAGTTTCTTGACTCTATTAGTCTTTGAATTCCCATATTATTACAATCATATGAATTCTCAGTCAGTTTGTATGCTAGTTTAGTGTTAGTCAGAATGTTAGCATTTTAAGTATTTTTTAGTAATGTCAGCTGATCAGTTTGATTAATGTTAGTTTTCTTGAGGTGTCAGTAATACCTCCTAGTCCTAGTTTGCAGATTTAGTTATCAGTTAGTTCTTTAGACGTTATGACGCTTCCAAATAAGAAACTCTGACGAGTATTAGAACCACTAGTATCAGCTTTTAGTTAGTTCTTTAGATGGTTATGATGCTTCTAGATAAGCAGCTCTAATCAGCCTTAGAACACCAGTTTTCAGTTATCCGATCCTACAAACTCTCAAGTTACTTCAGGATAAGTATTCCTCACTTAGTCCAGGAACCCATCTTTGAGCTATCAGCTTAGTAGTCAAGTTATGAATATCTAGTGGGAGTAGTACTTAGCACCGAGCGGATCGGGGTTCCAGCGCACCTAGGTCCCAAAACTATGTACTATAGGTTATTGGCCCATTAGGCCCTAGAATTGTGATTACCCAGCCCAGCCACTAGACCTTGGAAAGGTACAGTGGGCTTTCTTCGATGGGGTGTATACATCAGACTCCACGTTTAGCTCACGTGTGTATATGTCAGTTATAGACTCTCCCACTTGTTAGTACAACTTTAATTCAGTTCAATTTAGTTACTCAGTTGCAGGACATGATTATGACCGTCAGTCAGGGTCTTTATTGACCATATTACAATTATAACTCAGCTTTTATCAGTATTTAGTATCAGTTGGTCATTTCATGTTATTATAGTTTAGTTGTTTATTTTCCATGCTTATTGTATATCTCACTTACTCAGTACATTCAAGTCCTGATGCATACTTTCTATGTTGTATCGTATTATGATACAAGCGCAGGTTCTCAGTCTCAACATTATTAGTAGCTCCCTCTGATGATCTTAGAAACAACATTTTTTTTGCGAGTCCTCATCTTTCGGGGACGATGTTTTCTTTTCAGTTAGTTTAGTACTTAGTCAGATCTTAGAGTTAGCCAGGGCTTGGCCCAACAACTCATGAGTTAGTAGTTGACTTTCACACACAGTTGTTCAGTATTGTTTTTAGATATGTTTACTCTTTTCAAATAAGTATTTCTTTGATAATTATTTATATAAAGCTTTCGCTTATGTTTACTTAGTTTACTCATCCAATGTCAGACCATGGGTTAGCTTGGAGTCACTTGTGGCACCAAGTACTGTATCTCATCCAGGGTGTAGACTCGGTCATGACAACTATAGAGAGTGTGAACTATTGAGAACTGGGAGCTGAAGAAGGTGCATCTAAGTCGAGCTACTATCTCGAGCAGTACTGCTATAATGGTCCAGTGACCGTTGCAGTGAAAGGCCCAATCCAGTGAGCAGGCCGGTTGTCACTTGTGCAAAGCCAGTGTACTTGATATGTTTTTGTTTATATGTTTGATATTGAAACTGGTCGTATACTATTATTACCTTAATTATATATTATTATGTAAGGTCGGCCGATGATGCCTACCAGTATCGTGTTTTGAACTGACCGTACACCTGCACTACTTTTCTGAGTGTGGAATTCGATACAAAAAGCTCTTCTCATCCGCATCTTTAGTCAGCAGCAGTTTCCTTGAAAGGTGATCAGCGTGAAATGGGCTAATTGACTCCCCTTGCGAAGATATCCCACCTCCAGACATTGTAGTTTTCTTTTTATTTCTCTTTAGTTAAACATTGTTAGACTTGTAGTTAGACATTGTGTAATACCCCGGAAGTGCCTAAGACTAGAATTGGGATTTTAAATGAAAAGTAGCAGAAAATCTAAAATTTCTTCTCAGAACGACTTATTGTACGGGTCGTTGATGGGACTAACGACCCGTTGGAGGTGCTCGTGCTGTGAATCTGTAGAGTAGGCTGGGAAGTAACGGGTCTCAGAACGACCCATTAGTGGTTATAATATTTCATTGTAAGGGGTTCATTGGGAGGATGGTCTTGGTAAAAAGGGTTGGCACGAGTCATAGGACGACTCGTTGTTTGAATGGACGAGTCGTTATATGGTCCCGTTGCAAGGGTTCTTAGAAGGCAAGCAGCGGTGACAATGGATGATTGCCATGAGTCATTAGAGTTGGGTATGACTTGTGGTACCTTTCGTGGTATGTAGGTATGCGACTGAAACTTGGGCTAAAGCAACGGGGAAAACAACGACTCGTGGGAGCTTGTAACGACCCATTGGGCCAGTCATTGTCACTGGTAATGCAGATTTTTCAGGTTTTTCATTAAGGGTATTTTTGTTATTCATAAACCCTAAGGTCCTAAACTACGTCGTCTTAAGCTCAGTTAGCAGGGTTTTAAGGGGGATAAATCTATTCTAAGTATCCTGACTCCATCCATGCAACTTAGATCCTTCCTTGAAGTTTAAGTTTGAAGAATTTCATCAAATTCTCTCCAATTTCCTTTGGGCTTTCAAGTGGGAGTGTGAATTCAATTTACCCAGGTATGTGAGGCTATGAGTGGGAGTTCCTTTCATTCTCATGCTCTAAATTCTTCTCAATTCCATGGATTTAAATGCTAGATTCAAGTTTCATGATCTTATGGGGTTTATTCTAATTCTTGTGAAATTCTCTATGATCTATCTATGGGTAATTTCTTCCATGTGTCAAGTCATGTTTTATGATTTATGAGCAGATTTTATAATTATTTTGATTATTAAATTATAACTTCAACTTCTAATTAAATTATGCCTAGCTATGTAAATTTCATGAAAAGTCAATTTATGGTTCTATTATGATCTTGATCTTCTTAAGCCCTAAATTATGATTTACGATTTATGATATCATTTATCTTAAGTACTCATCATGGATTTATGAATATGAAGTATATAACTATTTTACAAGTATGCATGATTTCCATGATTTATTGATTTATGACTCTTGGCCAACTCACGGGCCCTTATTCATGGATAAACATGTATTTCAAGTGGGATCCATCATGTATTATTTTATTTGGCCATGAATTTGATGAATGATTTTACGGTTACTTACGAGCCCTCATGTGTATGTTTTTCGGAGCAGTGTCTAGCACTGAGTAGACCTGGCTTTCAAAGGAAAATCCCGTGGTCTAAGAACTACATGCCACCGTAGGTGTATATATATATATATATATATTTATTTATTACTATTGGATCCCTGTGATATCATTACGCACACACATCCCCCTGCCTGGCAAGCCGGGGATGGTACTGACCACTTGGGCAAAATAGTGGGGCATCATGTAAGGCTCTATCATGTGGTGTCGATTAAGACGAGTCCTCCCATTGTTCCTTATGATTTATACATGGTTATATTTATGTTACTTTGTCTGAATTCATGTTTAATGAAACTTTTCTCCTATGATTATGATTATGATTGATTTATGAATGCTTTGAAAACCTTGAGCCCTTATGTTTACATGATGTTACTTATGCATTTTAACTGTCCGTTTTTACTTACCTTACATACTCAGTACATTCCAAGTGCTAACTACATATCTATGTTGTATCGTTTCATGATATAGGTCCGAGGGATCAGTCTCAGTCGCATCATTAGCCCTTGCTTCCCTCTCAAACCTGTCCAGCCGGTGTTGGTGAATCCTCATCCTTCGAAGACGTTCAGTCATCTATAGTTTGTTATGTTCTTTTAGTTTCAGACTTATTGAGCTAGTTGGAGGTGTTGTCTATCAGCTCATCAGTTATGTTAGAAACTTTTCAGACATTATGTAGAAACCAACTTATTTTTAATGAATCAGGATTAGCCTGATATATATGCAGACTTCCGCTATTATGTATATTAAACATCTGTTTACTTATGTTGAGTTTAGACATTATGTTCATGCCAGGGGTCGATTTGGAGCCTTTTGGGGTTTCTTCTCTCGTGTCTTGATCTGGGTCTACGTTCGGGTTGTGATAAACTTGGTATCAGAGCATTAGGTTTTGAAGTATCCTAGGGTGTTTGAAAGCCGCGTTAAGTAGAGTCTTTTTTCATGGGTGTGAACTGCGACACTCTTATGACGAAGAGGCTACGAAAAGTTTTAGGAAATTTTCCCTTCTTTCATGATTCTACCCCATGCTAGGAGTTCAACTCTCTCCATTCCTCTAACTTGTGCTATATGCGTGTGCAAAAACATGTCTCCTCAAAGAATCAATGAGAGTCATCCAACCCCACCAACTCCAAGGGATCCCATGTTCGAGCAAGTTATAGATGCATAGATCGGGGCCACTTTCTGAGTGTTGATACAAGCCAGGACCACCCAGCATAATCGGCAGACTAATGCATCAGCGAACCCTACCGGAGAGGCAGCAACTACAAGGGTTCGAGGCTTCACAAGAAGGAGCCCATTTATGTTTGGTGGTTCGAGTATGGAGGGAGAGTTCAAGGGGGGAGAGAGGAGAAACAAAAGGCCTAGGACAGAAGACTTTGAGAGTTTCCAGCAAGGTTCAAGTGGCGGGGGTCACTCTCAACCCCAACAAAGGTCTTTGGCTTATATTCGGGGAAACAAGCCTAGGGTAAGGGAGATTACTTATCCAAATATGCAGGCACTGTGGAAATAACCACCTAGGAAGGTTCTTGGTGGGTTCAGATGTTTACTTCTATTGTGGCCTACTCGTTTATAGACTCAGAGATTACTCTTCGGCCAAGCAGGATGGCCAGAGGGGTCGTGCCCTATCCACCCCTCCAGTAGCCCTATCTAGTCAATCAGCATGTCTAAAATACAGTAGAAAACACTCGAGAAAGTGTTTGGTTTGTTAGGGTTTTTGTTATGGGTGTGGAAAGCCCGAACACATGCGCAGGAATTGCCCATTGGCCAAGCAGGTCAAGGGTAGAGCCAGTGCACCAACCACCAGATTAGCATCTCCAACAGATCATCCATCTCAGCGGAGCAGGTTACCTAGAGTAGGTGGCAGCCAACCTCAAATGTAGTCACAGGTACATTATAAGTATTTATATTGAGCCTTGCATGTTGCTAGTCCCCACTTCATGTCATAAACTTGTTATGTATGTTAATCATGTCTCTCAACATGCTCAGCTCATAACTTCATGCCATATCAGGTATATGCTTAGCTTAGACCTCTCGAATGATTCTTGCTCATGATTCTCTCACTCTAAGCCCTTTGAAAGTTACCCCATAATGAAAATCATGATTTCGACGTGTACGTTCAAGATAACTCTAGGAGGCAGGAGAGTTTGAATGATCTTGTTGTGTAGGGTAATACCTCGAGGGTTAGTTTTGATTGTGTATGGATGCAGTAGGGTAAGGTCATAGCCTATGCTTCTGGGTAGCTTAAGGTACATGAGAAGCACTATCCGACTCACGACCTCGAGTTGGTAGCGGTGGTATTTTTCTTGAACATTTGGAGACACTAACTGTATGGTGTCCATGTGGATGTGTTTACAGACCACAAAAGCCTACAATATGTGTTCAATCAAAAGGATCTAAACTACATCAAAGGAGGTGGCTGGAGTCTTTGAAGGATTAATATATGAGTGTCTTTTATCATCTGGCAAGGCCAATATGGTGGCAGACGCTCTTTGCAGGCTTTCTATGGAGAGTGTGTCCCATGTAAATGAGGAAAGGAAAGAGTTAATGAAGGATGTGCATCTGTTTTCACAGCTAGGAGTCTGTCTTAGTGACTCGACAGATAGAGGTGTCATTGTTCATAATGGGTCGGAATCTTCCTTGGTGACCGAGGTCAAAGCTACACAAGACGAGAATCCTATTTTAGTAAAGTTGAAGGATGTTGTTCAGAATAAGAAGGTGGAGGTATTCTCCCAAGGGGGAGATGGTGTGCTTCGATATCAGGGTCATCTGTATGTTCCTGGTGTTGATGATTTAAGAAATTGGGTGTTTCACGAAGTTCTATCTATGGGTCAATTCCTTTGCATGTGTCAAATTGTGTTTTATGATTTATTAGCAGATTTTATAATTATTTTGATTATTAGAATATAGTGTCAACTTCTAATTAAATTATGCCCAACTATGTAAATTTCATGAAAAGTCAATCTATGGTTCTATTATGATCTTGATCTTCTTAAACCCTAAATTATGATTTACGATTTATGATATGATTTCTCTCAAGTACTCATCATGAATTTATGAATATCAAGTATCAAATATTTTACAAGTATGCATAGTTTCACGATTTATGAATTTATGACTCTTGGCCAACTCACGGGACCTTATTCATGGATATCATGTATTTCAAGTAGGATCCATCATGTATTATTTTATTTGGCTATGAATTTCATGAATGATTTTATGGTTACTATATGAGCCCTCATGTGCATGTTTTCGGGAGCAGTGTCTAGCACCGAGTAGACTCGACGTTCAAAGAAAAATCTGGTAGTCTCAGAACTATGTGCCATTATATATATATATATATATATATATATATTATTTATATATATATATTATTTATATATATTTATTATTATTGGATCCCTGTGATATCACCACGCACACACGTCCCCCTGCCTGGCGAGCCGAGGACGGTCCTGACCACTTGGGTGAATTAGTAGGGCATCATGTAAGGCTTTTTCATGATGGTGTCGGTTAAGACGAGTCCTCCATTGTTCCTCATGATTTATGCATGGTTATGTTTATGTTATTTTGTCTCAAGTCATATTTAATGAAACTTTTCTCCTATGATTATGATTATGATTGATTTATGAATATTTTGAAAACCTTGAGCCCTTATGTTTACATTATGATGTTTACTTTATGATCACATTGTCCTACTCTTATGAACTCTTATGTATTTTGACTATCTTTTTTTTTACTTACATTGCGTACTCACTACATTTTAAGTATTGACCGCATACTCTATGTTGTATTGTTTCATGATACAGGTCCGAGGGATTAGTCTCAGTCGCATCATTAGCCCTTGCTTCCCTCTCAGACCTGTCTAGCGGATGTTGGTGAGTCCTCATCTTTCGAGGATGTTCAGTCATCTATAGTTTGTTATGTTCTTTCAGTTTTAGACTTTGTCAAGCTAGTTGGGGGTGTTGTCCCATCAGCTCATCAATTATGTTAGAGGCTTTTCAGAAATTATGTATAAACCAGCTTTTTGTTGCTGAATCAGTTTTCGCTTGATATATATATATATATATATATATATATATATATACAGACTTCCGCTATTATGTATGTTAAACTTCTATTTTCTTATGTTGAGTTTGACTTGGAGCCTCTCAAAATTTCTTATTCCTTATCTCGATTCGGGTCTATGTTCGGGTCCTGACACATTGAGGTGCATTGACAATTAGGTCTTGGGATTATTGCTTTATTCTTTTTTAAGAGAAATTTATTTGTTTTGACTATTCGTTTTGTTCTATTATGAGTTTATTTCTTTATGAATATTCGATGTTAGCTTAAGTAATTGGAAATTATTTATTTTCCCACCAAGGGGTTAGTGTGGGTGCCAATCACGGCCTTTTAGGTCGTGACAAAGTTGGTATCAGAGCTTAGGTTTGTTGATCTCATTGCACTAAGACGGGTCTAGTAGAGTCTTGCGGATTGCTACGGAGACATCCGTAACTTATTTTTGAGAGATTGCAGGACTTTAGGAAAACGCCCATCTTCTTTCCTTTCGTGCGATTACTTGATTCCAAATTGGTAGAGTTTGTTACTTTTCAGTTGATAGGGGGTGCTAAGCTCTGGTGGAGAGCTTTTGTGGAGTGTATACCAACGGGGTTACCATCATTGACTTGGTCCCAGTTATACTCCACATTTCTAGAGGAGTTTGTTCCCTGTACTCTGAGGGACAAGAGATGGGATAAGTTCACCACCTTCGAGCAGGGGAACTCATTTGTTGCAGCACATGAGGCACGATTTTATTCACTATCCAGGTATGCTCTACCTTTACTGCCCATGAAGGATGAGAGGATCAGGTGGTTTGTTTAAGGCCTGAATATAGGTCTCCACGTATCATCTCTTTATATGGTCTCCTTAGGTAAAACCTTCCAAGATGTGGTGGAGTATATGAAGTTTGTTAAAGGGGTGAGACAGGAGGGATATGAAAAGAACGCCGAGAAGCAAGCTCGGAGGGAGGGTTCCTATAGTGGTTCTTTCATTGGTGCTCCGGCACCACAGAGTTTCTTTGGGTACCCTATTTAGTCCACCATACAGGTGTCAGCCAGAGGTCCGCCAGGGACAATTCCATGACCATCAGATGCAGTCGGAGCTTGCCTTATTTCCTTTGTTCCGGCTCAGAGGCTAGTGATTGAGAAGGTCTATTACGAGTGTGGTGAATACAGAGACATCCACAGATAGTTCCCTACGTTTGGATTGGGTGGATAGCTTATTCCTTACCCAGCTCCTCAAGCTTCGGCCCATGCCGAGAGAGGAGGTAGTTCATTCAGTTGGGATCTTCCACAGTTGGGATGGGGTAGTCAGCCAGCTATTAAAGGTGGTGCTCATGTAGGTAGGGGTGGCATCCAGTCTGGTAAAAAGGTGGCACAGCTCAACCGGGGCGCTTTTCAGGCGAGTAATTAGGCCCATTTCTATTCTTTTCCTGGTAGGCCAGAGGTAGAGGCTTCAGACGCTGTTATTACAGGTACGATCTTCGTGTCCGACAAATGGCTATTGTATTTTTTGATCCAGGCTCTATATTTTCTTATGTGTCTACTTATTTTGCACTGGGTTTGGATCTTGTTTATGATGTGATTGATACTCTTATCCATGTGCCTACTCCCGTTGGGGATTCTATGTGGTGGATAGGGTTGTTCATGATTATAGTGTTGATTTCATGGGGTTTGACACTCTAGCACACTTAGTGATCTTGGACATGGTTGATTTTGATGTGATTTTGGAAATGAGCTGGTTGTCCCCTTTCCAGGCCATTCTAGATTGCCACGTTAAGACCGTCACTATATCGAGGCCAGGGGTGTCTAGATTGGAGTTGAGAGGAAATTGTAGCCCTGTTCCTAAGAAACTCTATCTCCTATATTCATGCTCGTAAGTTGATAGAGCGGGGTTATTCAACACATGTGGCGCATATTCAGGAAACTAGTTCCGAGGGTGTTTCCATAAAGTTGGTCTCGGTCATTCGTGAGCTTTTAGAGGTGTTCCGTGTAGATCTGCCAGGCATGCCGCCGGATCGTAACATTGATTTCTCTACAAATTTAGAGCTAGGGACTCGACATTTCTATTTCTATATACCAAATGGCACCTACTGAGTTGAGAGAACTCAAGAAGTAGTTGTAGGAGTTGCTTAGTAAAGGGTTTATTAGACCAAGTGTATCGCTGTGGGGTGCCCCAGTTTTGTTTGTGAAGAAGAGGGATGGTAGTATATGGATGTGCATTAACTATCATGAATAAAATTAGGTGATGGTATTGACAAGTGAATAAATGTTTAGAATGGTTAAAGTCGATGGCTGCGACGATCTTTTGTGATATTGGAGTCGGTAGTCGGGTCGGTCGTGTCGATGGTACATTGGTGGCCGTGGTGATGCTTGGGTTGGCTTGGCTATTTTGCTTGTTGTTAGTGGTGATTAGAGTGGTTTGTGGGATGATTTTAAATCTTAGGCTCAAACTAGTTAGGATGGTGATCCTTAGCTCGGTTAGTGGCTCCTCGGTCGACGGCTAGACATGTAAGAATAGTACTATTTTGTGCTAGTCGGTTGGTGGGGTTTGAGAGCCAATTGTGGGATGTTTGAACATCTATTATTTTTTTATTGTGAACATTGAAATTGTGAGATTGTGTGTGTACGTGTGTTTGTGTTGAGATCCTTAGGATTTGTGGATACCCAACACTGAGAGTAGGTCCAACCGCGAGGTTGAGTCTAAGTGGTAGAGCAATTGGCCTATGGTGGAGTGGAATTTTCCTCCCATAGGGACGTTCTGAGACATGCAAGACCTATGAGGAGGTAAATTCCTCCATATCATCATATATTTCTGTTTTTAGCCTTGCTGGGACCGCTATTAGGTCTCCCAAATAAACGAAGCTCTTCCAATTGTGCACAGCCGAGAGAGGGTCCGGTAGTACTTGTTTGATGATGTTGATTGACTGCTGTTTACTTTTTATTTACTTAGCATTATATTGTGATTATTGCTTGTGTTATTTGTTATCTAATAGAAGTGCATGCTAGATGTTGGCTTGTGTTAGCTGAGGCCATTGAGAGTTCTTGAGGTGATGATAGGTGAGTTGTGTCGGCTAGGTATTGTGCGTTATTGTTACTTGTTGGACTAGCCGGGGTTCTGGGGGCCAGGTAGGTTCTGTTTGTGTGCTTTCTTGTACTTTCCAGGCTTATGGGGCCCAGGTAGGTTCTATGTGTTTACTTAAGTTGAGTTCCTCTTCCGACGATATTCAGTATATCTGCTGATCTCTAGTTTGAGTCTTGTAGTTGTTTTCGTCTAACATACTCGGTACATATTTGTACTGACGCCCTAGTTGGGGTGCTTTATTCATCCATGAAAGTGTTGATCGACAAGTATATTAGAGTTTTTTGGTCCTCGAGTGGAGTTCCAGCTGAGTCGGTAAAGCTCCAAGTCTTCCGGAGTTGCCAGATGTTCATATTACGGGTAGCTCAAGGCCCCGTCCCGAATAATTGATATTTATTTTATTCCTAGAGGCTCGTAGATGTCGTTGTGGTGTTAGTATATTATTGAAGGCCAGGTTGGCCTGATTGTATAGTGAATTTTCCATTCTATGGCCTTGACGACCTAGTGTATTTATTTTTGGTCGGTCAAGTGAGCCAGCTTCTACTATAGTCTATCGTCTTATTCTGATTTTATAGTTCTTGTGTTACTAAACCTCATCGGTTTTGACCTGTTGTAGTCAGTTTTGCAGCATGGTGTGCTCGGTCAGGTGTGGCATAGGGTGCCAATCATTCCCCTCCGTGTTTTGGGTGTGATAGCTATGAGCCTTTATCAACATCTGCTCTCTAAAGTCATCCACATCGGAACACATAGCTAGCCCTGATATCGTAGTACACCATTTCCCTCTTAGGAGACCCTTCACTTTTTGACTTTGGAAAACTTCCTTCAGCTTGACCAAAATAGGATCCTCATCTTGTCTTGCCTTAACTTCTGCCACTAATGAGGACTCTGCTCCATTCTGCATATAACACCATGATTCGTTGAATCTTTAAGGCAAACCTTGAAGCGTGCAAGCTTATGGACATCCTTCACCAATTCTTTCCTACAATCCTCAACATGGAACACACTCTCCATGGATAACCTACTTAGAGAATCCGCCACTGCATTGGCCTTGCCCGGATGGTAAAGGACACTTATGTCATAGTGCTTGAGAATCAAACCATCTCCTTTACTGCAAATTCAGGTCCTTCCGAGTAAACACATACTGAAGGCTCTTATGTTCTGTGAATACATCCACATGCACCCCATACAAGTAGTGCCTCCAAAATTTTAAGGCAAACACCACCACTGCTAACTCAAGGTCATTGGTCGGATAATTTTTATAATGAGTCGAAAGTTGTCTCGAGGCTTAAGTAATGACCTTCCCATGCTGCATCAAGACACGTCCAAGGCCAATCATAAAGGCATCACAATACACGACATAGCCATCCGTGCCCTCTAGTAGGGTCAAAATCATAGTAGAAATGAGTCAAGCCTTTAGCTCGTAAAAGCTCCTCTCATAAGCATCAAACCACTAAAATTTGACCTTCTTCTGATCAACGTATTCAAGGTGCAACATTGGATGAAAATTCCTCTATGAATCTCCAATAGTAGATAGCTAGATTCAAAAAGTGTGATAGGTCTCGGGTAGTTCTCCACTACCTTTATCTTATGAGAGTCTACCTGAACTTCCTCACTAGACACTACATGGATAAGAAATGCAACCGACTATAACCAAACCTAACACTTTCTAAACTTAGCAAACAACTGATGATCCTTAAGAGTCTATAACAGAATCCTCAAATGAGCAGCATACTCCTCCTCGCTCTAAGAATACACAAGGATGTCGTCTATGAAACCAATGACGAACATATCCAAGTACTTCTTGAACACCCTATTCATCAAATCCATGAAAGCTATAGGGGCGTTGATTAGTGCAAAATACATAACAACAAACTCATAGTGACCACACCAAGTCCTGAAGGTTGTCTTCGGAATGTCACTCTACCTGACCCTGAGCTGGTCATAGCCGGATCAAAGGTCTTTATTTGAAAAGCATTTGACACCTTGAAGCTGATCAAACAAATCATCAATACTAGGGAGGGGATACTTATTCTTGGTTGTAACCTTGTTCAATTAGCGATAATCAATACACATTTTGCGAGAACCATCCTTCTTCCGAACAGAAAGGACTGGAGCACCCCATTGGGACTTATTAAGCCTAATGAAACCCTTATCTAAGTGGCCCTTCAATTGTTTCTTCAACTCCTTAAGCTCCACCACAACCATTCTATAAGGAGGAATGGATATGAGATGCGTATTAGGGAGAAGGTTAATACCAAAGTCAATCTCCCTCTCGGGAGGGACCACTGACAGATCATCTGGGTACACCTCTAGATAATCACAAACAATAGGAACTAACTGAAGAGTCGATATTTCAGACTTAGAATCTTTAACCTGGACTAAATGATACACACAATCCTTGGAGATCATCTCCCTGGCCTTAAGATAGGAAACAAAACGACCTATAGGCACTACTAAACTATCCTTCTACTCTAGGACTGGTTCACCAGGGAATTGAAACTCTACTATTCAGGCTCTACAATTCAATGAGGCAAAGAAAGTATACAACCAATCCATATCGAACATCAAAGTCTATTATATCTAACTTTACTAAGTCGGATGAGGTGACCTTCTGAAGAATTATAATAGGGAAATTTGTGTATACCATCCATGCTATAATTGACTTAACGATAGGAGTAGAGACTGAGAAAGGTTTTGATAGGATTTCGGGATCGATATTGAAACTAGTAGCAACATAGGGAGTCATGAAGGATAATGTAGCCCTTGGATCTAACAATGCATAAACATCAAGATGGAAAACTTGTAACATACCCTTGATCACATCTGGTGAGGTTTTCTACTCCTGGTGGGTTGATAGTTCATAGAACAATTTCTAGTGCTACCCACCACCGGCACTAGACGATGTGCCTTGCTGAGATGGGCGAGCTGCTAGAGCTATTGAAGTGCTGGCTAGGGCACGATCATTACTGCTACCCTATCCGATTGATAGGCACTCTCTAAGCTCGTGTCTAGGTTTCCCACACCCAAAGCAAACATCTGAACCAAGCGTGCACTCCCCAAGATGGTTCTTACCATACTTTCGACAAGATAAAGTGCGTTCCCCTGAAACGCTCATCTAACCCTTAGACCCTGAAGCTCAACCTCTTTGATCAACCCTCGGCCTAGATGGAACACTGGATGATGATGGAACTGGGGCTGATAACTTCTTCCATGATTGTAGACAATGTCTAACATCAGTCCTCTACTTGGAGTACTTAAAATGCCTTGTCCTATCCCTCTCGGTCTCTCTCTCATTCTCCTTCAGCTTTTCCTCCTCGATCTACTGATCATAGATCATAATTCAGAGATGTCCATGTCATTGATAAGCATAGAGGTCCTGCACTCCTTGACCATTGAATTTGAAACCACTGACACAAACTCACTCATGCGAGCCCTTGGCTCGGCAACCATCTCCGGAGCATACTTCGACAACTGAGTAAACTTCAAAGAATACTCCTGGACTGCATACTATTCTTCTTCAAATTGGTAAACTCAGCAGCCTTGGCTTCCCTCATCTGTTGAGAAAAGGACCTGTCCAAAAAGGTCGTCACGAACTCATCCCAGCCAATAGGGAGTGCACCTACTCAATGATCCTCTTTTCACTGTCTGAACCAAATGTGTGCTACCCCTTTAGCTTATATGAGGATAAATCCACACTCTACTCTCTAGAAATCCCCATGATCTGGGTGATCTTTTGGATCTCCTAAATTAACTCTTGTGGATCCTCGTCCACCTTGAAACCATGAAATTTTGGCAGGTTCATCTTGGTGAAGTCTAGAACTCTCACCGCCGCAGCACCCTCATTGGGGTTCAGAGGTGCAACTGCCTGCCAGTTGACCTATGCCGTCATAGCTTGCACCAATATCTGAAAAGTAGCCTTAAACTCTGCATGAATCACCTTTTTATTCAAAGGGTACATTGGAGCTAGTGGGACTGACTGATGCCCATTGCCATGCTATTTCTTCTCCCCTTTACTCTTCAGGGAGGCATATCTCTGCAAATGTGCATAGCATGAGTTAGAGAAGTAAGAGAGAACTTTATTGCATGAAATAAAATAATGAAAGAAGAGAAGTTTCCTAAAACGTCTTGTAGCCTCTTCCTCATAAGTGAGGCACGCTTCACACCCATGAAAAAAGATTCTACTCAATGCGGCTTTCAGACACTTTAGGAAACAACTAAACGTGATGCTGTTATACCAAGTTTGTCATGACTCTAGCGTGGACCTCGGATGCAACATGGGACCTAGCCACGAACAACTCCAAGCTAACCCATGGCACATGCATAGCATAAGCATAAGCATACACTAAGAAAAAATCAAACATAATATAAGGCATAAGTGAAAGTCTATGATACCATAAAGCGTCAAATAACTCAATATTTATACATCAAGTCTGAAAAGCCTCTAAAATATGATATGAGCTTAAAGGACAAAACCCCCAACTAGCTCCACTAAGTCTAAAAACTGAAATGACATGAAAATTTACTTAGGAACTGATGAAGATCATATGAATTATAAACATGGATGTTATCCCAATTGAAATTAATGAAACCCTACATGAAAATTTATTCATATTCAAAAAACTCAGGGCTAAACTGATAGGGAAATTATGGGAGGATTTTGGGGGACACAAGGGAAGGATAATTCCCTTGTTGAATTGCCACATACCTGACTAAGAATTCACCGAAGAAGAAGAAGACTTGAACTGCTGCGACGAAGAAGACCCTAAGCCTGCTTGAGAGTTTCTTGAGAGAACTTTCGATAAATTTCTGAGAGTAAACGTGAGAATGAGGAGAGGAACCGTTGTAACCCTCTAATAAGTTTTAATTTACATCCAAAACAACGTAGTTTAAAGCTTAGGAGAATAGAAAATTACTAAATAGCCCTTAGAAAAAATGCTGGTAAACACTGCCAGGTGACCCTAATGGGCGACCTAATGAGTTGTGGTGACTGACCACAACTCGTGGTCACACCCATTGAATACACTACCTAGATTTCCCTTTAGGTCACCACAAGGGACCTAAAGAGTCGTGGTCACCAGTCATGGACCTCACTGCCTCACTTCTGAAGTTCTGTACTAGGCTTGACCACGAGTCACTTAACGAGTCATTGCCACTGATGATGACTCGTGGTGACACTCATTAGGTGCACTACCTAACAACTGACTGGGGCTAACAACGAGGGACATGATGAGTCGTTACAGGTGGCCACCACTCATGGTCACCATCTGTAAAGTACACTACTTCTCTCTTCACACTTCCACCTTGATTCCCACGACCGACCTAACGAGTCGTTAGGTCTCACAGCAACTCGTCAGGTGGGTCGTCTTGAGACATTTTTTGCAGATTTTTCTGGATTTTCTATTTTAAGTTTCAGATCTAGTCTTTTAAATTTCAGGGCATTACAATATCTCCCCCTTGGAAACATCCGTCATTGAATGTTAGAAAACACATAGGAAAGCAAAGAATAACAATCAAAGTTCCAGATACTATTCATTTAACTCCAGAACTGATGAAATGACTACCTCTATTTCAAAATACATAACTGAACTGAATTCTCTTTTCGTACATACATTCAAAAACATCAAAAGAGACTTGAACACCTGGACTGGTTCATGAAAACTAAATTGAGTTCTAGGGTTAAAACTAATGTCTCAAGTTGTGCTAGAGCCTATAGAGAACAAATGCGGGTATTTGGCCATCATATCTGCTTCGGCCTCCCAGGTCGCTCCTTCAACCTGCTGATTTCTCCATAAAACCTTGATTGAAGCTTTTCCTTGTTCCTTATCTTACGTACCTTACGGTCAAGGATCTGGACTAGTACTTCCTTATAAGAGAGACTATATTTTATTCCTAAACTGTCTAGTGGCACAACTGAGGTTGGATCTCCGATGTACTTCTTCAAAAGTGACACATGGAAAACTAGGTGTACAACTGCTAGTTTTGATGGTAATTCTAGTTCATAGGCTACGTTTCCAATACGCCTCAAAATTCTATAGGGTCCCACATATCTCGGACTGAGCTGCCCCTTCTTTCCAAACCTCAATCACCCCTTTCATGGGCGAAATTTTTAGGTAAACCCATTCATCAACTACAAACTCCATCTCTCTTCTCCGCACATCAACATAAGATTTCTGACAGCTCTGAGCTGTTTTCAACCTTTCTCGGATGAGTTGGACTTTCTGCATTGCCTCATGTACCGAGTCTGGCCCTATCAAGGTAGCTTCACCAACCTCGAACCACCCTATAGGAGATCTACACCTTCTCCTATATAATGCTTCAAATGGGGCCATCTAAATGCTAGAGTGATAGCTATTATTGTACGCAAACTCTATAAGAGGCAAATGGTCATCCTAATTACCCTTAAAATCAATCACGCACGCTCTTAGAATATCTTCTAGGGTCTGAATAGTCCGCTCAGCTTGCCCATCGATTTGTGGGTGAAACATTGTGCTAAGCTTGACTTGAGTGCCTAGTCCCTTCTGAAAGGACTTCCAAAAGTGTGAGGTGAACTGAGTTCCTCAGTCTAAAATGATAGATAAAGGCACAACATGGAGTCTGACTAACTCTCAGATGTAAATTATGGAGTAGTCCTCAGCTGAGTATGTGGTTTTAACTGGAAGGAAATAAGCTGACTTAGTCATCCGATCTACTACTACCCAGATTGAGTCATGTTGCCGGTGAGTCTGAGGTAGACCCGTAATGAAATCCATATTTACTTCCTCCCACTTCCATGTGGGTATACTGATATCTTGAGTCATGCCTCCTGGTCTTTGACGCTCTACCTCGACTTGCTGGCAGTTCGGGCACTTGGCTACGAATTCAGCAATGTCTCTCTTCATGCAATTCCACCAGTAAATATCACGCAGATCGCAGTACATTTTTGTAGCACCAGGGTGAATGGAGTATCTAGAGCTGTATGCCTTAGCCAGTATCTACTGTCTCAACTCACCAACATCTGGTACACACAACCTGCCCTGGTAACGGAGCACCCCATCTCCCCCTTGGGAGAAAGCTTTTATTTCTTTTCTGCGCACTGTTCCCTTAAGCTTAAGTAAGATGGGATCCTCATCCTGTCTGGAATTGATTTCAACTACCAAGGATGAATTTAACCCGCTTTGCATTACCACACCACCTTCAGCTGAATCCACCAACTACACCCCTAACTGGGCTAGTCTGAACATCTTTCGCTAACTCCCTCTTTCCTTCCTCAATGTGAGCCACACTCCCCATAGACCATCGGCTTAAGGCATCAGCCACCACATTGGCTTTACTCGAGTGATACAGCACACTCATGTCATAGTCCTTTAGCATCTCCAACCACCATCTCTGACGCAGGTTTAGGTCCGTCTAGCTGAACACATACTGAAGGCTCTTGTGATCTGTGAACACATCCACGTGAGCCCCATAAAGGTAATGTATCCAAAATTTTAGCGCGAATACCACCGCTGCCAACTCCAAGTCATGAGTTGAATAATTCTTCTCATGAACTTTGAGCTGTCTGGAGGCATAGGCTATCACTTTGCCCCGATGCATCAGAACGCAACCGAGTCCAACTTTGAAAGCGTCACAATAAACAACCAAACCCATCTGATCCTTCCGGCAAAGTTAAAACTGGAGCAGTAGTGAGTTGAGTCTTCAACTCCTGAAAACTCTTCTCACACTCATCTGACCACTGAAATTTTACCTTCTTCTGAGTTAACTTAGTCAGAGGAGATGCTATAGAGGGGAAACCTTCCATAAATCATCGGTAATAACCTGCCAAACCCAGGAAACTCCTGATTTCAGTAGGAGAGGTAGGTCTGGGACAATCCTTCACTGTTGCTATCTTATGAGGGTCTACTTGTATTCATTCACTTGTGACCGCATGACCTAAGAAGGTCACGGACTTTAACCAGAATTCACACTTGTTGAACTTGGCGAACAATTGGCGGTCCCTGAGTGACTGCAATGCTAATCTCAGGTAATCTACATGCTCTTCCTCATTTCTAGAGTATACTAGAATGTCATCGATAAATACAATGATGAACATATCCGGGTACTTCTTGAAGACCCTATTTATAAAATCCATGAAGGTGGTTGGGGCGTTTGTTAGCCTGAAGGACATCACCACAAACTCGTAATGACCATACCGAGTTCTGAATGTTATTTTCCGTATGTCACACTCTTTGACCCTTAACTAATGGTATCCTGACCTGAGGTCGATTTTTGAGAAACAACTGGCTCCCTGAAGTTGGTGAAACAGTTCGTTAATTCTTGGTGGGGGATACCTGTTCTTGACTGTGACTTTGTTCAGCTAATGGTAATTTATGCACATTCTGGGTTACCGTCCTTCTTACGCACGAATAGCACTGGGGCACCCTTGTCAAGAAGATCTTTTAACTGCTCCTTCAACTCCTTAAGCTCAATTGGAGCCATTCTGTAATGAGGGATGGAGATGGGCTGAGTATCTGGAAGGAGATCTATCCCAAAATCTATTTCCCGTTCAGGGGGAACTCCGGGAAGATCCTCAAGAAAAACATCTGGGAACTCGCTGACCATTGGAACTGACTGGATAGTGGGAGTCTCAGAGTTGGTATCCTTGAACTGAACTAGATAATAAATACACCCCTTGGAAATGAGTTTCTGGGCCTTAAGGTAGGAAATAAACCTACCCTTAGGCACTGAACTGCTGCCCATCCATTCTAACACTGGTTCTTTTTGAAACTGCAACTTCATAACTCTAGTTCTACAATCAACTGAGGCATAGTAGGAGTATAACTAATCCATGCCAAGGATAAGGTCAAAATCGACCATGTATAAGTCTATGAGGTTAGTTGGTATGACTATATTTAGGACTGATATTGGGCGGTTCCTATACACCCGGCTGGCTCTAACTGACTCGTCAACTGGGGTGGAGACTGAGAATGGTTCTGAGAGGGCCTCTGGACTAATATTAAACTAGACTGCTATTATGGGGAGTCATGAATGAAAGAGTGGCTCCTGGATGTAGAAGGGCAAATACGTCTAGATGAAAGACACTGAACATCCTATGACTACGTCAGGTGAGCTCTCTTGATCCTTACGGGAAGACAGAGTGTAAAAATGATTTTTACACTGACCGTCATCCATATGTGTTAGCCTGCTGGGCTGGTCGACCTTCTGGAGCTGATGATGTGGTGGATTATGGTCTCCCTCGCCTGGCTGATGGGCACTCCCTGAGCTGATATCCGAGCTATCCACAACAAAAATAGCCCTCTCAACCCTGATCGCACTCTCCCAGGTGTTTCCTACCACACTTGGGACAAGCTGGATACTTCTTCCCGGTACTGTGGGCCTGACACTGAGTGCTAGATTACCTACCCCTCCGATCCTGATGAGACCGAAAGGTTGGGGCGCTGGCGGAACTAGGTGTTGCGGCTCTCTGCTGCTGTTGCTGCTGATGTGGGCAGTTACTACCGCTAGACCTCTGATGGATGAAATTTGACTGGCCAATCCTTGCCCATTTGTTCTTCCGCTCCATATCCTTCAGCTTTTCAATCTTAATCTACTGGGCATAAACAATCAAGATGGAGAGGTCCATATCCTTAATCAGCATCGCTGTCCTGCACTCCTTAAGGACCAGGTTCGACACCCCGTTCACGAATTTCAAAATACGAGCCCTTGGCTCTGCTACGATCTCAGGAGAGTACTTAGACAGCTGAGTAAACTCTAGAGCATATTCCACCACGGTTCTGTTGCCCTGTCTTAAACTCATAAACTCAGCCATCTTTGCCTCCCTCAGCTCCCGAGGGAAAAACCTATCCAAGAAAGCTGTGTGGAACTCCTCCCACTCCACTGGTCCTGCTCTCGCTAGTCTTCCCTCTTTCCACTATTCATACCAGACCTGAGCTACCCCTTCTAACTGGTAGGCAGCCAGGTCAACACTCTCAGAAGAGCTAACACCCATAATGCGGGTGATCCTTCTGATCTCATCCACGAACTCCCGGGGATCCTCCCCTACTTTGGATCCCTAAAAAGATGGAGGATTCATACTGGTAAAATCCCTCACCCTTGCAGCTACTGCAAACCCATTGATGTTCATCGACACCACCTGCTGGTTCACCTGGTTAGTGACTGTTTGGGCCAGCAGTTGAATGGCCGCCCTGAATTCAGTGGTAGACACTAAATCATCTTGAGGAGCTGTCTGGGTTGGTAGGGCAGGTCTGTTGGCATTACCAACCCTTCTTCTGTTACTGTATCTAGAAGGAATGATTCATTGAAATGAAACAGAGCACGAGTTAGAAGGGCATTTCTGGAATTGAACTTTAACACACGATAAAGAGTATGAGCAAAAGAGAGTTTTCCTAATAACATCTTGTAGCCTCCTCGTCATAGTGTGGCGCGCTTCACACCTATGAAAAGCACTCTACTAGATACGACTTTCATACCTTCCAAGGATACTCTAAACCTATAGCTCTGATACCAAGTTTGTCAAGCCCGAGACTGCACCCTGGACGTAACATGGTACTTGAAGTCACGAGTGACCCCAAGTCAACCCCTGGTCTATCATACATTGGTATTCTAAGTAAAACAGGCACAACGGAATTTTTAAATAATAACATAAAAGCAATTTTATGAAATTTAAGATAAAACTTAAAACATAAAATCTGAACATCTGCAGTCTGAAAGCCTTCTAACTTATGAGTTACTGGGACAAGTCCCCAGCTAACTCTAAGTATAAATAAAAACAATAATCCAACTATAAGATAATGAAATAAGGCCCTCGAATGATGACAACTCACAATTCAACTGCGGCTGAGGAAGATCTAAATCATGGCAGCTAACGCTGCTGAGTTTGGAAACCTACAACTGTATCATGAAACCGATAAATCATAAAAGTATGCATCAGTACTTTGAAGGCATTGAATAAGTGGGGGAAAGCATAACTGAAATACAAAATATGAACTAAAATAAAATGTGATGGACAATAAGTGAACTGAATTGAACTACTACTGTAAATTGAGGTGGTCAAAATGACCCTGTCTGATGGTCAAGGTGTGTCCTAAGTCTGGAAGTACTGAGTATGAGATACTAAACTAAACTAAGCTAAACAAATAGAACTAGAACTAAACTAAGCTGCTTATTTTGAAATTGGAATGGACTGACTTGTGGGAGAGTTTATAACCGACATATAACCACGTGAGCTACACATGGAGTCTGATGTATACACCTCACCAGTAGAACCTAATATACCTTACCAGGATATAAAGGCATGAGCTGGGTGATCGCAAAAGTCTGGGGCCAATCAGGACAAGTCATACTGTAACCTACGCTAGCAATGTAGTTTTGGAAACCTGGGTGCGCTGGAACCCCGACTCGCTCAGTGCTAAGTTCTACTCCCACTAGAAACCTATACTAAACTACTAAGCTGATATCTCAAAAATGGGCTCTAAGACTAGTCAGGGACATATACTGTAAGTACCCTGGGAGTCTTATCAAACCAGATTATGAAACTGGGTTCTATACTGGTCAGAGCTGCTTATTTGGAAGCTTCGTAACCGTCTAAGAACAATTTGTAAACTGAACTGGGGTCCTGGGGATGGTTATAGCTATATATCTAATATGTCATGACCGCCTAATGGACCAATAAAATGGACTCTGAGTCTGATTCTGATAATTGGGATGCACCACTGACACCTCGGAAAAAGAATAAAGTCAAACTAATCAGTTGGCACTTTTTGTATAGTTCTAAAGAGGTTCTACATTCTATTAGAACTAAACTACTAAGAAGCTAAAAGAGAACTCAACTCATTCCAAAAACACGGGAATTTCATAAGATAGAAAAAATTCAAGAATTTAAAGGAATCTCATCCAACAAGGCTAAAATCATTCTCGTCAATGGAATAATTGCTCAACATATATATATATATATATATATATATATATATATTTAATAAGAATTACTAGGAAATTCAGCCCAAACCATAATTCACAAACTAGACGGAATTCAATACTCAACAACCTTTACTTAAGAGTTTAGGGCTCTAAATAACCTTGGCAAGAACAATAACGATTTACTTAGGAACTGATGAAGATCATATGAATAATAAATATGGATGTTATCCCAATTGAAACTAACGAAACCCAACATGAAAATTTATTCATATTCAAAATACTCAGGGCTAAACTAATAGGTAAATTATGGGAGGATTTTGGGGGACACAAGGGAAGGATAATTTCCTTGTTGAATTCCCACATACCTGGCTAACAATTCCCAAAAGAAGAAGAAGACCTGAACTGCTGTGATGAAGGAAGACCCTAAGCCTGCTTGAGAGTTTCTTGAGAGAAGTTTCGATAAATTTCTGAGAGTAAACATGAGAACGAGGGGAGGAACCGTACAAACCCTCTAACAAGTTTGAATTTACGTCCAAAATGATGTAGTTTAAAGTTTAGGACAATGGGAAATTTATCCCTTAGAAAAATGCTGGGAAAAACTCCCAGGTGACCCTAATGGGTGACCTAATGAGTCGTGGTGACTGAAGGTCACACCCCCGAATTCCCCTGTAGGTCACCACGAGGGACCTAGTGAGTCGTGGTCACCAGTCATGGACCTCACTGCCTTACTTCTGAAGTTCTATACTAGGCCTGACCACGAGTCACCTAATGAGTCATTGCCACTAATGACGACTCATGGTGATACTCATTAGGTATACTGCCTAACAACTAACTGGGCTAATAACGGTGGACATGACGAGTTGTTACAGGTGACCACGACTTGTGGTCACCATCCGTCAAGTACACTGCTTCTCACTTCACACTTCCAATTCCTCCTTACCATGATCAACCTAACCAGTCATTAGGTCTCACAATGACTCGTCAGGTGGGTCGTCCTGAGACATTTTTGTAGATTTTTCTAGATTTTCTTTTTTAAGTCTCGGATCTAGTCTTTGAGTTTCTGGGGCATTATAGGTAGAGGAAACCACGCCCCATAAGGGTCCTAATATTCAAGAAACCGACTAACACTTTATTGCTATGGTGAGGGCAACGCGCCAGAGGTGTTAGAAGTGTAGAAAATTGGTTAAGTCCTTGGTGAGATGTTGAGGGTGGCACACTAGGCCTATCCTAGAGCTGAAATTATTGAAAATTTGACTAACTCTGTGGTGAGATGGTGAGGGCGGCGCGCCATACCTATTTCGGGCTGAAATTGCTGATTTAAAGCTAAGTGTTAGAGGGAAAAAAATGTCATTTGAAGGCTCAACTATAAATACATCCTCTAGGGAATTTGTTACAAATCTTTGGATCATTTTTGCATTATGTATTCCATTTGTGGAGGCTTATAAGCTGTTTGGAAGGAAAACAAAGTCCTAAACTAGGTTTCTTCTCTTTTTACTATTTTATTTCAGATGATGATGAATAAATATTCTTTTTTCCACTTGTCTATGAGTGATTAAACTCATACTCTAGGATTGTAGCCATGGTGGATGGTTGATTATTTGAAAGAATGATTTAATCTAGTTTGATTATTCATTATGGTTGCTTATATTTACTGGTTTTAATTGCTTATTTATGTGATTGATCACCTTATAAGTAAATCTATTGGCTTTCAATTGAGCTTGAGAAAGGGAATCGAAAGGGTTAAAAGTAAATACATAACAGGAATTTAAAGAACCTCGAACCCATTAGTGAGAGGATAAAAGTTATTGTTGAGGATAGGAATACATCCTTCAACCCTGTTTAGTTGAAATACAAGTAGACGTAATCGTCGTTTCATGTTTATCATACGACTATAGGGATATTGGTGTTAGGGTTCATGAAATAACTCTCTGATGTTAGGGATAGTGGCAATGAATAGGATAGTAACTTGCAATTAGGAACCATAGGAAGAATCATTCTAGTGTAATCATGTCTTGAAACCAAACAAGTGCCATTTCCCTAGATTTTTATCATCATCAAAGTAGAACCAAGCTTGCAACTATTTTAGTTAATTTTACATTTGAAGCTTTTAATAGCTTAATTTCCCAAACCATTCCCCATTTCAACTATGTTGTTAGAATAGAAAAATAAAGTAATAACCTTATAATGATAAAACTGACAAGTCTTTGTGGGAACGATATTTGGGGCTTCCAGTCCGATATTACTTACATGCGCCATTGCTAGGGACTTGAATATTGTTTGATAGTTTGTAGGTTAGGATTTTACTCCTCTATTCTATATTTTACGTTTCTTTCTTTGTTTTTGTGAAGTTTACAGGGTTGTGTGCTCAGTGTATGCTAAATACGAGAAGTCAAGTATCACTTTTAGCTTCTTTTGATCCTAAAATTAAGAGAACCTTTCGAAGGTTAATCCTGAAGAACAATAAGCGGGTATAGGGCAACAACCAAGAGAGATATCTAGTGTTGAATTTTGTGAGGCCGAACTTGGAGAACGCTTCTAATGTGATCGTCAAGTTGGCTATCAATAGTGAATTTTAGCTGAAGGAAGGGACTGTGCAGTTGGTCCATAACACTTGACAATATCAAGGAAAGTCACACAAGGATCCTCATAGGCATCTGATGACGTTCATGGAGTTGAGCGGGAATTTTTACTACAAGAACATATCAGATGGGTATGTTAATCTGATAGTATTTCCATTTTCACTAATTGGTGAAGCAAAGGAATGGCTTCAAAATGAGCCAGTAGGTTCAATCACCACATGGGAGGTTCTTTCAGGCAAATTCATCAACAGGTTTTTCTGTTCAAGAAGAACCAAAGAGTTCAGAGGGAAGATCTCCGAGTTTGTGCCGAAAAATGGTGAGACCTTAGCTCAAGCTGGGAACATTACAAGGGCTATTTGAGGGATCTTCCGCACCACATGTAGCGTAAGGAGATAACTGGGCACAACTTTATTGAGGGTCTGAAGCCCGAGTCAAAGATCCTACTTGATGTTACCTTATAGGGATCGATTCTGTCCAATAGCTATGATGAAATTACGTCTCTCTTGAACCTCATGTCAACAGGAAGTCAGTACTATCAAGACTCAGGTAGAGGACTCGTAGCAGCTAAAGTGCCAGGGAAGCTTAAGGTAGATGGTGTTGCAGCAATCAGAACAGACATTAGCTAGCTGGTGAATGTGATTAGAAAACTTATGACCACACCAGTTGGAAGCCAAGTACAACAGGTACATAGGTGCAGATTCCACCACCATCATGTGAAGCATGTAGAGAAGGTCATGCATATTTAGGTTGTCCACTTAACCCCAAATCTGTAATTTTTTGTGGGACAACAGAATCATGGTGGCAGTTTTGCAGGTAATGGCTATAATTAGGGGGTACCTAAATGCAGTAAATCCCTCATGGTGAGGGAACCAAAACTTATAAAGGCCCCAGAATAGTTACCCAATGCCTTAGGGCCAATAGTTGAGCAGTTCTCTTGTGGAAACGATGAAGCAATGTATGGTACAACAGACTCAAGTAGTGAACGAGATGCAAAAATACATCCATGAGCTCAAGAGGCTGATGGGACAATTGGCCCTGTAGCAGACAAAGAGACTAAAAAGGGCACTTCCCAGTAACACTGAGAAGAACCCCAAGTAAAATGAGAGCGCAATCTGTTTGCGCAGTGGTAAGGAGCTGGGTAAGGTGATCCCCAGAGAAAAGAAGGTTGATGATGAGCAGGTTGAGAATTCCAAGAGTAAGGTCGGGGATCCAAGAAACTCACAACCAAAAGTTGTAGTAGCTAGACCACTGACGTGCCCGATTCGCGCATCCGCAAGTGTACGGATCGTGCAAGTAATATAGTGGCTCTTTTAGAGAACCGGAATGTCGAACCCACAGGGACTGTACCCATTCCTCTAACTATCCATTTCAAGTGTGTTCTTAACTTTAGCAAGTGTTGGTTATAAAGATTTTCGAGGGAGATTTAATTAAGTCTAGTTTTGGTCAACGAAATATCCTGAATTTACTCTAGGAGCAACATAGAGTTAAAACCAGATAACCATGCGATACTACGATTTGCAATGGGTTAAGCATGAAACTATCGATTCGTGTTTCACATAATTAGAATTGCATGTTCATGGTCTTTCGAGCCTCTAAACACGGCAAACTAGCCTCACTGCATCATTGTGAGTGAGGATGCTAATTTCTAGTTCGCGGGCAATTAATTATGTTGTGGTTTACGGGGAAACGATTAGGGACTTTCGTGCGTCTAACCATTTAACTCAACTTAGCCTCACAACTACTTCTTCGAGTGGTGATGTGATAATCCTAAGTTGGTCTCTTAATAACCCCCATTTTATCAACCAAATAAGGTGTTAGGTACATTTCTATCCTAACACAAAATTATATCGTGAGATACAAACATGCTCCTTACATTCTCGTGTCCTGACCTAGGTAATTCTTTCTCAAGCAATTGCCCAAGCTAACATATATGTTTTCATGGTGATCAATCATAGAAACAACCAACAATCCAAAATGCAAGACGAAAAAAATAATCAATAACTTAATTCCAAAACAATTTCATAAAATCACAATCACAATTCATGGCTTCAACCGTAGAGGAAGGGTTCTTGCCGTTCATGTTTGTAAAACTACAACTAACTACTACTAAACTAACATACATGAATTTGGTAGATGAGAAGGGAATTTGCCAAACCCTAGATGAGTTCTCCCACTTCTCCCTTCACTCCTAGGTAGTTTTCCAGAATAAAATCGTGACAAAGTGGGTTTAGGAGCTAAGGGACTTATTTATAATAAATGAGAAATGTGCCTAATTTAGCCTGTCGTGGAACGGCTTCGTGTCACAGAGTGTATCGCGGAGCACTGCCTCCGTGACACGGAGGTAACGCGAAAGCTCTCTGGAAATTGCCTCCGGAAGCTGAAACTGCCGAGTGCCACCGCATTGGAAGCGTGTCACGCTGATTGGGCAACACGTTGGTCGTGCTCTGTCGCGCAGCTGGCACGGCGTGGCACGTTGCTGGCGTGCTGGTGCTGCCTGCCTGCCGCATCTGCTCCCGACTCCATTCCGCTACTTCACCAACTTATACATTAGTTCCTCAAAATCATTGAAACCTACAAAACAAGGACTAATCATGTTGGTTAGCACATATATTCACATTTATATAAAATCACATGAAAATGTATACAATTACTTAGCTAAACAAGACTAAATTAAGTTCTCAAGCGTCACTCGGGCATGTTATTTTGCCTGAGATCACAACCCCACACTTAAAGTCTTGTTCGTCCTCGAACAACCTTTTACATATCATGCATATGGAGACTCACCCATAACTCATTTAGCAAGATTATTCAAGCTGCGGCTATAATGATTATGTAAGATAACAAGCTAAAAATAGAGCATGCACGACTTGATCATCAACATGAAGTACAACTATGTTAAGACTTCTTAACCTCAATAATTGACTCTCAATCTTAGAAAACTCATGCAAATCAACTGATTAAGAAATCCCACATGAATTATATCCTTCATTCAACATGTGCGCTCACGGAAGAGAGTTACCCAATTTCACATGCAAAAATAATTTTTAAATCACAACATGTGTGGGTACATGAATAGAATTACGCTCACTCTCACAAAGAATTCACATGCATCATGTAATGACCTATAAGCTTGCCCTTAGTGTTTTATTCCACTAATTTAAGGATGTGTGAATGTAAGATCAAGTAGGACTTAATGGGTTGTAATGTAAGCTAAGGGACGGGTAGGTACTATTCTGGCCAATAATAGTGACTATCTTTCCCAAGCGCTTTTAATACATTGCGCCCTCATTACGAACTTCCCTTCCCTTACTTCACCTTTTTCTCCTTTCATCTTTCTTTTTCCTCTTATGTTCCCCCTTTCTTTAGGCACTTTTAGCTTAGTAGTAAGGAGTTATATAAATATTTTTTTCATTAATTTGTTTTCTTGCTCCTTTTTAATAATCAACCATTTTCACACAAGTGCACCTTTGTCCTTTTCTCACTTCTACAACTTGCTACTTTTCCTTTCTTTTCATTCTTTTCACTCCTTTACTCCTTCGGATTATTTCACTCAAGCGCTTAGGAGTTTTGGATCAAGCACAAGGCAAATGAAAGAAAAAGGATTAAGCTTATGTTGCAGCTGTCAAAGAATAGGCTCAAGGCTCAATGGGGCTAACTAGGATTAATTTTTCAAGGTAGGTAAAATGAGGGATAAAAATTTGGTTCATTCAAAGAAATGCCTAAATCATCTCCTACAATTCACATCCTTAATTTTGTTCTATAAACACACCAGGCAAGTTCTAGACATTCCACAATAGCACAAAATACTCAAAAACCTAACACTCATGGCACATGCTCAATCCAAGATACATCAACAGACTCTTAACTCAGTTAATCACAAGAATTCAGATTAAGCGTCCATCTTATTGAGTCAAATTCAAGAGCCTAAGTGTCTCACACAAACTTATACACTTTCATGCTTCAACACTGAACATACTTGCATCTTACAATCATGTATAGCACATAACAAGAACATCAAGCACCAATTAGTTATGGTTTCAAAAACCCAACACCTACCGACTAATTTTTCCTCAAGACGGTCGTCATCCATCCATCGTCGGAAATAGTCCCTAACTATGACTAAAACACTATATACAGACAAAGGAATGAAAAAGAAAATTTTTATTCTTCGGTTCAAAGACCCCCCCGTCGGAAAAGAACCGAAAAGAAAAACCAACGGGTGATGAAGTCATGCTTAATTCAAAAAAAAATTTCAAAATTTTCAAATTTATAACAAATTCCTCACAAGCATTACATTCACCACAAACTTGTTAAGCACAAAAAATTTGAAATTTTTCTCACCCCACACTTAAATCATGCTATGTACTCATAGCATCAAATTAATATTTAAAGGATGAGAAATACTCCCTGAGCCTCTATGCCAAGCTAAAATCATGCTTTCCTTTCAAGGTTTCAGAGGTGGGTGTTTGACCCCACACTTCTTTTATTCCATGTTCTTTAGCTTCCACCTTCTCGGTACTCAGAATTCCCTCCATTTGTGCTTAACTTTCCACCAAAAACACAAATAAAATGAAAATAACAAAATCAACACAAAATCAAAATTACAAATTGTACCTGAGGTACCCTTGGGTTGCCTCCCAAGAAGCGCCTTATTTTACGTCGTGGCCTGACGTGGACTGTCCTTTTCAGGACATCCTTATACCTAGGTTCTCTTTCGAGAACCATCTCTTTTTCTTTTGCTGTTTAGAGGAAACAGCCTCCACTCTGTTCCTCTCTTCCTCCAACTTCTTCTCAATTTGAAGCCCTTTATCAGACTCGGGCTGAACACTTGTCATTGCCTTTGGCCCTGCACCTGTGGAATCCTCCACCCCACACTCATCCTCTGCCAACACACTAACCTGACAAAGGCTTCTGTAGTGTGCAGATGGGTTCATTTCTTGGTAAACGCGGAAGATTTCTTCTTCATCCTCAACCCTCATTTTCAGGGTCCCTGCTTTCAAGTCAATCACCGATCCTCCAGTGGCCAAGAATGGCCGTCCCAAGATCAGGGGTACCTGGTCATCAACCTGAAAATCTAAGACAGTAAAATAAGCAGGTATAATGAACTTACCTACTTTGATGAGAAGGTCCTCTATTATTCCATCAGGTGTCACTCGTGACTTGTCAGCCAGCTGCAGCATCAACCTTGTCGGCCTCGGTTTTCCCAACCCCAGGGTGTTGAATAAGGATATGGGCATTAGATTAACTGCTGCCCCTAAGTCACACAATGTCGTAGGGGCATTAGATTAACTGCTGCCCCTAAGTCACACAATGCTCGTAGCACCTCAGCTTTACCAATTTGTATGGGGAGGGTAAAACTCCCTAGGTCTTTGAGCTTCTTTGGCATTTTGCTCAATACCCTGTGACTGCACTCCTCAGTCAGTGCTACAGTCTGGACGTCCACCAATCTAACTTTGTTCGCCATCACGTCCTTCAAGTATTTAGCATACTTGGGCATTCCCTTCAAGACATCAATAAGAGGCAAATTTATGTGAAGTTCTTTGAAGCTCTCAAAGAACTTTTTGAAGCATTCCTCCTTCTTGCTCTTTCTGAATTTCTGAGGGAATGGTGGTGGTGGTCTTTGTGCTGGCTACAATGAAAGTTGCGCATTTTGTTGCCTAGCACTCTGATTATCTCCCATGTTGATGGATGGTCCTGGTCTAACCAACTCCGGCTACACCCCCTTTCTCAGCTCTTTTGGCACTGCATCAGCTAATTGCTTACCCGCTTCTCAGACTGATGGCATTGATCTGCCGGGGGTTAGGATCTGTGTCGCTTGGTAATCCCCCTTGTGATCTCATGTTTTGAGAAGCTGCTATCTCACCCACTTGTTTTTCAAGATTGCGGGTGGCCATTTGCTGATTCTTTAAGTCTGTTGCCATCCTCGCCTGATTTTCCACTAACTGAGTCTGGGTCTCCATGATTTTCTACAATGTTTCCTTAATGCTGCTGCTCAATTGCCCATCATTCTGCCCATTCTGCTGATACTGCTGTTGTTGAGGGTGCATATAACTCTGCTTTTGGTTTCCACCCCAAGAAAAATTCGGGTGGCCCTACCAATTTCTATTGTAACTGGTTCCAAAATTCTAATTGTTGCGCTGCACATTACCAACAAAATTGACTGACTCCAGATTGGCTCCACAAGATTCTGCATTGTGCCCAGTATTACCACAAATTTTACACCAACTTGGAGCTTGCTGAACTGCATTAACCTGGCCCTAGTGTTGGTTCATACTCAGTTTATTGAACTGAGTCATCATTTGATGTTGGAACGAAGCTAATTGTGCTGCCAAGGCATTCAAACCATCTACTTCTATCAACCCCGATCTCTTTCCTTCCTCCCTCGATGAATCGCTGTGCCACTATGGATTTCCTTGTGCAATTCTGTTCAACAAAGTGTACAACTCATCATATGTCTTCTCCAAGGCTTGCCCACCCGATGCTGAGTCTAGTAATATTTTTGTGTGCGGGTCTAGACTTTATACAAAGGTATGAGCCAGCAATTCATTTGATTGCTGGTGATGGGGGCAGTCTCTCAACAATGACTTGAATCTTTCCCAAGCCATATATAAGTTCTCATCAGGCCTCTACTTGAAACTGAGTATTTCACTTCTCAACTTTGCAGTTTTGCCTGAAGGAAAGAATCTGATAAGGAACTTCTTAGCCAAGTCATTACATGAAGTTATGGAGTTTGGTGGCTCAGCCTTTAACCACTTTTTTGCCTCTCCCTACAGTGAAAATGGGAAGAGGGTCAGTCGGACATAATCTGTGGACACGTCGGTGGGGACAAACGTGTCACTAATCTCTAAAAAGCTCTATAGGTGCTGCTGCGGGTCCTCATGTGCCATCCCAGTGAATTGACCACTAGAATGTAACAGCTGCACCATGTTCTGTTTAAGCTCAAAGTGCCCTCCAAGCTCCGGTTTACGGATGCTAGAGGTCACATTCGTCGCTAGTGGGATTGCCACTTCGCGAACTGGTCTTGCTGCCATTGCTTCTGATGACAATTGTGCTTGTCCCGCGGGTGGTTGTTGTTTTTCCTTTTCTTGAAGTCTCTTCAGCTTTTTCTCTAGAGCTACTCTCCTTTTCAAATGGATTTGACGTTTAGGTTCCAGCAACGGTTCCACAAGCTCTCTACTTCTAGCCAGCTCGGCAGGACAACCTGTCACCTGCAAATAAATAGACTAAGACCAAGTTTCTCAACACTTAAGGAAATTTCAAAAATCACACAAAAATAGATAAATTATCAAAACTTCGCCGAGTCCCCGGCAACGGCGCCAAAAACTTGACGTGCCCGATTCACGCGTCCGCAAGTGTACGGGTCGTGCAAGTAATATAGTGGCTCTTTTAGAGAACCGGAATGTCGAACCCACAGGGACTGGACCCATTCCTCTAACTATCCATTTCAAGTGTGATCTTAACTTTAGCAAGTGTTGGTTATAAATGCTTTCGAGGGAGATTTAATTAAGTCTAGTTTTGGTCAACGAAATATCCTGAATTTACTCTAGGAGCAACATAGAGTTAAAACCAGATTATCATGTGATACTACGATTTGCAATGGGTTATGCATGAAACTATCTATTGTTGTTTCACATAATTAGAATTTCATGTTCATGGTCTTTCTAGCCTCGAAACACGGCAAACTAGCCTTACTGCATCATTGTGAGTGAGGATGCTACTTTCTAGTTTGCGGGCAATTAATTATGTTGTGGTTTATGGGGAAACGATTTGGGACTTTTGTGCGTCTAACCATTTAACTCAACTTAGCCTCACAACTACTTCTTCGAGTGGTGATGTGATAATCCTAAGTTGGTCTCTTAATAACCCCCGTTTTATCAACCAAACAAGGTGTTAGGTATATTTCTATCCTAACACGAAATTATATCTGAGATACAAACATGCTCCTTACATTCTCGTGTCCTGACCTAGGTAATTCTTTCTCAAGCAATTTCCCAAGCTAACGTATATGTTTTCATGGTGATTAATCATAAAAACAACCAACAATCCAGAATGCAAGACGAAAACAACAATCAATAACTTAATTCCAAAACAATTTCATAAAATCACAATCATAATTCATGGCTTCAACCCTAGAGGAAGGGTTCTTGCCATTCATGTTCATAAAACTACAACTAACTACTACTAAACTAATATACTTACATGAATTTGGTAGATGAGAAGGGAATTTGCCAAACCCTAGATGAGTTCTCCCACTTCTCCCTTCACTCCTAGGTAGTTTTCCAGAATAAAATCATGACAAAGTGGTTTTAGGAGCTAAGGGACCTATTTATAATAAATGAGAAACGTGCCTAATTCAGCCTGTCGTGGAACGGCTTCGTGTCACGGAGTGTATCGTGGAGCACTGCCTCCGTGACACGGAGGTAACACGAAAGCTCTCTGGAAATTGCCTCCGGAAGACGAAATTGCTGAGTGCCACCACGTTGGAAGCGTGTCACGCTGATTGGGCAATGCGTTGGCCATGCTCTATCATGTAGCTGGCACGTTGCTGGCGTGCTGGTGCTGCCTTTCTACCGCATCTGCTCCCGACTCCATTCCGCTACTTCACCAACTTATACATTAGTTCCTCAAAATCATTGAAACCTACAAAACAAGGACTAATCATGTTGGTTAGCACATATATTCACATGAAAATGTATACAATTACTTAGCTAAACAAGACTAAATTAAGTTCTCAAGCATCACTCGGGCATGCTATTTTGCCTGAGATCAACCACTGTCCCCATTCCTACAGAGGTTTCAAAAGCAGAAGGAGAATACAACTTGCAAGAAGTTTCTTGACTTTTTAAAGCAGGTACACGTTAACATTCTGTTGGTGGAGCTTTTGCAGAAAGTTCCAAAATATGCTAATTACCTAAAGAACATTGTGGCCAACAAGAGGCAGTTAACATAGTTTTATGTTGTGGCTCTTATAGAAGAGTGTTGTTCTCGGGTTTAGAATATAGCTTCACCCTTTCTGTCGTTTCCGGAGATAAGGAAGTTGGTTATTACTTATGTGATTCAGGTTCTAGCATCAATTTGATGCCTGCATCCCTGTTCATAACTTTGGGTTTGGGTGAACCTTGTCCTACCATAGTGACTCTGCAGCTGGCAGACCGATCTCTGGCCTACCTTGGCAGAATAATAGAGGATGTCTTAATAAAGGTGGGACCTTTCATTCTTTCGATAGACTTCATTATCCTAATAATGAAGCTGATGCAGTAGTTCCCCTCATTTTGGGGGCAGGAGTTTTAGTCACCGTCAATGCCATCATACAGGTAAATATGGGAAAGATGTCTATGAAGGTGGATGATCAAGAAGTTTTCTTTTGAGGTGCTTAGATCATCAAGGATGTCTCCTCACTATAAGGACTTCATAGTTAAGCCAACAATAGAACCTAGAAGAAATAATCAATTAGTTGAGCAGCGTAGGATGCATGAAGGTTTAGTGAATTGTCAGTTTGGTCACCATTTCACTCGAATGAAGGAGTGAAAGAGACCTTTTTCATGTCACGACATTAATTTAGGCGTCGCATGGGAGGATCCCCTGAATGTCGTGCCATGACTATAACTAAGGCGCTTGGTGGGAGGCAACCCATTTTTCTAATATTTTTACATTTTTTTCTTTATTTCGTAGAGACGAATAGAGCTTTGGAGGCAGAAAGAGTTAGGAAAATGAACTGAAAAAGAGAATGTATGGGGTGAGATGCTTGGCGTGGGGTGCTAGGTATTAAACTTTAGAAGAAAAAAGTCAAACAGGTTGGTGCTATGGGTAGCGTGTTGTGCTAGCCTTTGTCCCCGAAGTATGTGGTGAGACAGAGGGGGCGGTGCACTAAGGGCTTCTTGGTCAAAAATATTTTGGTCAAATTGGGTCAATGTTGACCCAAAGACCTTAAAATTACCCAAAAAATCAGGCCACACACCTTTATTTAAATTCCCGCTCATCCTTTTCCATCAAAAAGTTGAAAAATAAAAAGCAAAAAATCTCTCTCCTCCCCCTCTTGAACACGTAGCTCCCTCTTCCTTTCTCCCTTCCATTGTTGTTTTCTCCAAGGTTTGGTGAAACTCCTCTTCTTAAGTAAGTACTTTCTTCTCTCTTGTTTATGTAATATCGAAAGCATGCTCCAACACCTTTGTTTCCCAAGATTAAAGATCCAAATCACCATTGTTGGTGAAAAGCTTAAGCTTCATATTGTGGGTTTCATGAGCTTTAATGTTTCAAATTCTTCCATGATAATGTGTATCCTTGTTTGGTTAACTTATTTTTAGTTGAATTTAATGATTTGATGTTGTTGAGATAAATGGGGATGGTGATTTAAATTCATGAATTTGGTGGGCAAATGCATTAATGGTAGAGAGAGAAAGTACATGGGTATTGAATTCTTGAAGGTGAATGTCTTGAGTTGTTGAAATTCATGATTAATTCATTATAGATGGTAGTAAATTGTTTGTCAGGTTGTTGAACGAATTGAATAATTCTACTTCCATGTATGAATTACTTGAATTAAGAATTGAAGAAGGTAATGTGAGAGGGATGGTCGATTGAGGCATTCTTGGAAAGCTAAATATGAGGGGAGAATTGAAGAATGCATGAAATTGGTTTTAATTAGAGTTGGTAAATGAATTAGTGTTGTGAGATTAGATGATGATGGGGGAAATCGTGAGTACCCCATTGGACAAAGTCTCACCATTATGCCAGCGAATTAAGTGTGGGGTCAATCTTGCACCTTTAACACTTAATTAGCTAGCCTTGTTATTCATGAACTAATTTTGTGTAACTATTGATTTTTGATTGACATGTATCATGGAATCGAAAGGCAACAAATGAATGGAGATTGAGGTTGTAGGCAAAGGTCTAAAGAGGCTCCCAAAAGGTACAAAAATGGAGCTAGATCATCAGTAGCCAAGGCTGGCCCTACTAGATGATTTGGAGCACAGGCTGTAGATCCTCATGGGCTTACCACAGAAGGAGGCTAAGTATGCTCCTGAAAACTGGATTGATGAGGGCTGCCTAGCGCTTGAGTTCCCTACTATTTGGGACAAGGTCCGAGAGTTGGGTTTAGGCTACATCTTTGTTGAGCCAGAGGAGTGCATCCTCACCTTGGTGAGGGAGTTCTACACAAACTGGGATATTTGGAGAAAGAAATTAAGTCAAGATCGGGGGCTGAGTTGTGCGATTCACCACTAAAACATTTAATGCCTTCCTACGCATAAAAGAGGTAGATCCATTTGGTTAAGTCTTTATATTAGGGAAGCCTCTGTACCACGACATCCGCCATACTCTTTGTGGTGAGATCTTAGCCTTGGATTGGAAAAGGGACCATCAGGGCATTCATTGTACACTTTTGTTCTCCTACATGAATAAGGAGGCGAGGGTGTGGGTAAAAGTTATCTTTCCACACTTCTCCTTGGGACCTACATCACTGATGTCAATAGAGAGCGGCTTGTGCTGGTGTACATGCTAATGAAAAGGCTACCACTAAATTTTGGTGCAGTGCTTAGAGGCAACATAAGGAGAGTGTGGGACAACTGCAAGTTGAAATACTATTGTGGTAGTCTCTTGACTCAGTTTTGAGAAGCCAAGGCATTGAAGAGGAAGATCCAGACCTTTGGTTACCTAGAGCAGGGACCCTAGCTGACAAGATAATGGATGTGACCAAGGTTAGGGAGCCCAGCTATTCCATATCTCCATCTTTTCCATAGTTGATCGTCAGGCTCGTGATGAAAGCTCACAAGGTAGCATATTTGGCATGTTTAAATTATAGCAGAGGATATCTAAGGAGATGGTAGCACTTGAGGATAGATACCTACTCACGAAGAGTGCTATACAGATGTATAGAGTGGGACCTGCACTTGAGGAGCCACTTTTGATGATGATGAGGCCACAGTGCTCACTAACGGTGTCGGTTATCTTGATAATAATGATGAGGAGGATAATGCTACTATGAGCGCCATGTAGGTTGAGGGCGATGATGATGAGGATGAAGATTAGGATTAAAATCCTGATGATGATGCTTAGTGACCCAAGACGTTCCTTTTACCCTACTTCTTGATATGAATGTGTGTGCACTAAGGACAGTGCACTGTTTAAGTGTAGGGTGGAGGAAAGATTCCTATTTGTTATTTGATAGCTATATTTTTAGTAGGTCGTAGCATAGTGTCACTCCCTATAATAGTAGCTCTATGATTTGTTAGGTCTTGGTTTGTAATAGCTAGTATGATGCCGATGACTTGTGATGCCTTGGGATGTTGGATACTCTATTTGTCTTTAGTAGTTGTGAGTGTTAGCTTTTAGTTTAATCTTTCTTTTTTGTTTGTGTTAGTTTAATTTTAGAGTCTAAATATTGTTGGTCAAGGGTGAGTATGTCTATTGACCTTTATTTGAAAATTGTTTGAATTTGGCATACCTCATCAAACCTTCGATTTTCTTATGGCCTCGATTCTTTTCTGAAGGGGAGTCCTTTGAACTAGGCAATTTTTAAACTTTTAGGAGTCTTTGTCATCATAGAGTAGTGACTCTTCCCTATGATAGATGGATGATGACCGTCTTAAGGGAATTTCATCACTTTTTTTATTTTTTAGGATTGAGTCATAGATCATTCACTTATGTACTTGTTTATATTCTACTTAGTTGCTATGATAGAGTTAATAAAGTGGTCATATTCAATGCATAAGTGAGGAATCCATGAGAGAAACATGTCTTTTTAATTTGACTCAAAATGATTCTTAGGGCTTAATAATGAAAAATGTCATTCAATATGATTGTGTGATGTGTAGCTGTAGAAAGCCGACTAGATTCTTGTTACTATGAGAGGTAAGTGAAATTGTCTTGTGTGTACATATTGTAACATCTAGAACTTTCCTGAGTGTATGTAGGATAACTAATTGTTAGGGAGTTAGAATATGATCAAGGAATTTCTTTAAAAAAGCCAAGTTTTTCCCATGTTTGTTTTACCTTCCTGTACATTATCCCTAGTTAACCCTATTTGATCCATAATCTTTATTCTTTCTTAGCCACGAAAGTAACTTAATCCCTTTCTTTGTGAGACCTCAGACTTATTAATCTAAAGTAGTCTTACGCACTTTGATACTTGAAAGTAAAGGTCTGATGAAGTACAATATTAATGGAAAAAGAAAAAAACTTGGTAAGAGAAGAAAATAGGAAGAAGGAGTGCCCACAAAATTGTGTTATTTACTTAATGCTAAGACAATGAAAATGTAGAGCTTTAATTACAAAATTCTTATTGACTCTATAAGCAAAGAATAGCAGTGAAGTAGTGAAAAAGGGGCATGAGAAGAAAAGAAAGAAAAAGGGTGAGTTAGTGAAGGGTGAACAAGCAAGGAAAAGGTGGTGGACTTGAAAAATGAAAGATGTCTTAAAAGTGCTTAGGGAGGTTGTCACTATAAAAGAAATATCATTCATACCTATCCCTTAGCCAACATTACAACCAAAAAAAGACCTTGTGATCAGAATCTCAAAATATAGAAGCTGTGAAGAATTGGCCCAGACCAGTTAGTCCTTCAGATATCAGGAGTTTCTTGGGTTTGGCTGGCTATTACATGAGATTTATTGAAGGTTTTTCATCCATTGCAGCATCGTCGACTAAGTTAACCCAGAAGAATGTGAATTTTCAATGGTCTGAGGCTTGTGAGAAGAGCTTCCAAGAGTTAAAGAATCGACTCACCTCAGCGCCAGTGTTGACCTTACCTGAGGGTACCAATGGGTTTGTGGTATATTGTGACGCCTCGAGGATCGGCCTTAGTTGTGTATTAATGCAGCACAGTAAAGTTATAGCCTATGCTTCTAGGCAGCTAAAAGTCCATGAAAAGAACTGTCCGATTCATGACCTTGAGTTGGCGGCGGTAGTATTTGCCTTGAAGATTTGGAGACACTACCTGTATGGGGTCCATGTGGATGTGTTTATGAACCACAAAAGCCTATAGTACGTATTTACCCAGAAGGATCTAAATCTACATCAAAGAAGGTGATTGGAAATTCTTAAAGATTATGATATGAGTGTCCTTTACCATCTAGGCAAGGCTAATATGGTGGCTGACACCCTTAGAAAACTTTCTATGGAGAGTATGTCCCATGTGGATGAGGGGAGAAAAGAGTTGGTGAAGGATGTGCATCGGCTTGCATGACTAAGGATTCGTCTTCTTGATTCATCAGATGGTGGGGTCATTGTTTAAGATTGATCAGAATCCTCCTTGGTAACGGAAGTCAAGGCTAGGCAAGACGAGGATCCTATTTTGGTAAAGTTGAAGGAGGCAGTTTAGACTTAGAAGGTGGAGGTTTTCTCCCAAGGGGGAGATGGTGTACTACGATATCAGGGTTGTTTGTGTGTTCAGGGTGTTGATTATTTAAGCGACCAGATGTTTCATGAGGCTCATGGTTCTAGATATTCTATACATCCAGGTGTCACTAAGATGTAAGGTGACCTGCGGGAAGTCTATTGGTGGAGTGGCATGAGAAGTACATAGCGGACTTTGTGGCTAAGTGTTCGAATTGTCAACAAGTGAAAGTCGAACATCAAAGACCTGGAGGTGTGCTTCAATACATTAGTATCCCTAATTGGAAGTGGGATGAAATCAAAATGGACTTCATTACAGGGTTTCCTCGTACTCTTCGATAGTATGACTCCATATGGGTGATTTTGGATAGGTTGACCAAAGCAGCTCATTTCTATTGGTCAAAATAACCAACTTATCAGGATTATACTAAATCGTACATTCGGAAGTTAGTTCGGTTGCATGGAGTGCCCTTATCCATCTATCAGATAGAGGTACTGGGTTTACCTCCCAATTTTGGAGATCGTTTTAGAAGGGACTCAGTACTTAGGTCAAGCTTAGCACAGCTTATCACCCGTAGACAGATGGCCAAGCAGAGTGGACAATTCAGACTCTTGAGGATATGTTGAGAGCGTGTGTGATTGATTTTAAAGGTAGTTCGGATGATCATTTACCTCTCATCGAGTTTGAACATAACAATATCTACCATTCCAACATACAAATGGCTCCATTCGAGGCTCTTTATGGGCGGAGGTGTAAATTGCCTATTGGTTGGTTTGATGTAGGAGAGGCTGCCTTGATAGGACCAGATTCAGTTCATGAGGCTATAGGAAAGGTTTAGGTTATTAGGACTAGGCTGAAAAATGCTTAGAGTCATCAGAAATCTTATGCGGTTGTGAGGTGGAGTGGTCGTGAATTTTTCGTTGATGATTGGATATTCCTAAAGGTTTCTCCCATGAAGAGAGTGATGAGGTTCGAGAAGAAGCAGAAGCTTAGTCCCCAATATATTAGGTCATAACGGATTGTGAAGCGGGTTGGTAATGTGGCTTATGAGTTAGAGTTACCAGTGGAGTTAGCTTCGGTGCAATCCGGTGTTTCATGTGTCTTTGTTGAAGAAATGCATCGGAACCTAGATCTCCGGCAGAGAGCATTGGGGTGAGGGATAGCCTTACCTATGAGGAGGTACTAGTCGAGATCCTTGTTCGGTGTTGTGGTGACTACACCCAAGTGCACGTGGTCGAACAAGTAGTAAAGTGGCTTATTTCAAGCCAAGTATCGATCCCATAGGGACTGATCTATGGTATTAATTAACTTAAGCGTCAGTGAACTCTATCTTTATGAATGCAGACAACCAAATAAATAATGTTTTGAGAGTCAAAGTTTACTACGTGATAAAAATCTAAGTTAAGATTATAATTTAAGTTTGAAAAATAGCAATGAGCAAGCTGAGGTTAAAACAAACATGCAGGGAAGCAATTTATCAATTCAATTTAGCTAATCTTTTCTTCGGTTGCTAGTCAAGAATTATTGCCTATGGATTGGATCATTCGACTCCTATCCAATTTAAGAATCATGAACCTTAATCTACATTTCTGTGATAAAAGAATTTCATGCTCTAGCCATACATAATCGATTCCTTAATTGACTAATAAGACTTTCAGATATATTTCTATTCTAAATGTAAATCTTTTCTCAACTTTTTTATAGCTAAGAAAAGATCATATCCTACCAATTCACATTTTTCTAATTTCTTTCCTTTTCAAAATCAAAATTGGATTTCTAGATATACATTAACATTGGCCAAACATTAATGCAGTAAAAACAAGAATTGATAGAACAACCATTGAAGAAAAGATAAAAACTGAAATGATCAACAATTACATTCCACTACAATTGTTATTAACCTCAGCAAGAAAAACAAGAATTGATAGAACAACCATTGAAGAAAAGATGAAAACTGAAATGATCAACAATTACATTCCACTACAAATGTTATTAACCTCAGCAAGAAGTGAATTTAGCCACTCATTTGTGAATTAAACATCGTCAAATAAGTAGAATTCATACAAACAATTTAGATTAAAGAGAAAGAGAAATAGAAGAACCCTAGAATTTTCGTCCTCTCAACTGCCTGTAACCCACGTTCTTGCTCAACCAAGTCAGAATGTCTAAAATAAAACCTAAGTGTGCTATTTATACTCTTGAGAATTTTTCCCGAAATAACAAGCAACGTGGCACGGAGTGTATCGTGGAGCACTCCCTCCGTGCCACGGGGGTATCGCGGACCCCCACTGGAAGTCGGCTACCAGGCAAATGCACCTCAACGTGGCACGACTTGCATAGCCGAGCCTTGCCTCCGTGCCACGGTGCTATCGCGCACCTTCACTGGAACTTGAGGTTTCAGGTAATTGCACTCAATGTGACACGGACTGCATCGCGGAGCACTACCTCCATGTCACAGAGGTAACGCGAGCCTCCACTGGAATTTGGCAAAATTAATTCATCCGAGGCAGAATGCCTCCACGATGGCAGCGTGACACGGCTCCATCGTGGAGCCCTTATTTTTGTTGCTCTCCCTTGTCATTTTCCACTCCTTGTTTCCAAGTCCATTCCTGATCTTCACCAACATGTATATTAGCTTCCCAAAATTTCCTTTTACCTGCAAAACAACACTAATCATGTTGGTTAGTATAAATTCACATTTAACTAAAAATCACATGAAAATATACATAACAATAGATAAATAAGTCGAAATCAAGCATTTGAGTATCACTTGGGCATGCAATTCTGCCCAAGATCACTTACCCCACACTTAAAACCTTATTCGTCCTCGAACAATACTCTTACATTTCATGCAATTAACACCCACGCATAGCTAATTTGGCTCGACAATTCAAGCTACGGCTATACTGATTATTTAATATAGCAAATCATCAAGAAAACATGCATGGTCTCATCAACACAATGAAGTACACCACATTAATACCTCCTAAACTCAAGAATCGATTCTCAATCTTGGCAAACTCGTGCAAATCAACTGATCAAGACATCCGACACGAAATTGAATCTCTCGTCAAGTATGTTCCCTCACAACACAAGAGAATTACCCCATTTTCCATCATATGATTTCCAAAGAACTACATGTAGGGGTATATGAATATGATTTCGCTCTCTCTCCCAAAGAATTCACATGCATCATGTCATGAACCATAGGCTTGCCTCTAGTGTATTACTCCACTAATATAAGGACGCGTGATGTAAGATCACGTAGGACTTAACGGGTTGTAATGTAAGCTAAGGAACTAGTAAATACTGGGCTAACCAATAATATCACTAGCTTCCTTAAGCGCTTTTCAATACATCCCACCTTCATTACCGGCATTGTTTCTTCCTCCATCCTCTCATTCTTGAAATTTTTCTTTGTTTTTGTTCCCATTTCTTTAAGCACACTCGACTTACTAGCAAATATTAGTCATGCATCTTTATTTTTTTAATTTCAACAAGTGCACCTTTGACCTTTTCTTTAATTTTCACCACTTCCGCTTTCCTTCCTTTTCACAATTCTCACTCCTTTACACTGTGGGAAAATTGTTTTTCTTTAGCGCTTAAGAGTTATGGATCAAATTCACGGCTAATGAAAAGAAGGGATTAAGCTCGGTTTGTACCTCTTCAAAGAAAGAAAAAAAAGGCTAAAGGTTCAATGGGGCTAACTAGGATGTACATTCAAAGTAGGTATGATAAGGGAGAAACTTTCGATTTATTCAAAGAAATGCCAACATCCTTTCCTGCAATCCACATCCTTCATTTCGTTTAGCACATACACCAGGAAAGTTCTAGACACTTCACAATAGCATGGAATAGTCAAAACCTCACCTTACACTCATTGCACATGCTCAACTCAAGACATATTCACAGACTCTTCAATCAGCTAATTACAAGAATTCACCATTAAGCCTCGATCACACCGAATCGAACTCTATGGCCTAGGTATCTCAACATGTTTACACATTTGCGTGCTTCCATACGAATCACGTTTGCATCTTAATATCATGTACAACACGTAACAAGAATTCTGAACCATGAAGTAGCGACACGTTTGGCAAACAAACAAAAGAAAGAAACGAAAGAAAAAAACTACTCCTATCGACTACATTTCCCTTAAGAGGGTCGTCGTCCATCCATCATAGGGAATGGTCTCTATCTACGACTTCGGTTCAATGGGACTATTCTCGGTAAAAGCACCGAAAACAAAGGCCGAGAAATCCAATGTAAAAGAAATTCAACAAAAAAAATTCGATGGAAAAAGATAAAAAATATTAATTTGAAAAATATTTACACAACACAACCAACACTAGCTCAACACAACACACAGCAGCTCAACATTCATTACAACACCAAGTTAATTACAGAACACACAACACAGAGTCACAAGGTCACATTTAGCACAGGCACAACAACAAAAAAAACAAAACATAAATAAAGCAGCTGGCACCTAACTGCTCCCACCCCACACTTAAACCGAACACTGTCCCCAGTGGTCACATAATTTCAACATATCACAAAGGTTGGGTGGTGAAACTCCCTGATCAATCGAAGTATTCAACTTCTTCATCAGGTGCCGTCTCTTCGTCTCCCATATCAGAATCATCCCCGCCGTCCTCGTCTGACTCAACATCTGAGTCCTCCCGGTGTGTCTCCTCATCGGTAGGGACATCATCATCTACGGGCTCCACAAATGCAGGCCCCACTCTGCATAGAGCCCAGGCATTCTCGCCGAAAGGGTAGTCCAACTCGAGTTGCCAAAGCTCATCTTCTGTTGCAGGCCTCCCGCCTATGCGCAGTGTTCGGTGTGTTTGCTATAGGGGTTAAAAACCGACATGCAAGTGCACGTGGTCAAACAAGTAATAAAGTGGCTAAGTAGCCAAGTATCGATCCAAGGAGGCTCAAAATATGTAAAGTTGCCTAGTTTACTATATTCCTATTTCACTTCTAATTATGCTAACAACAATGTAACCAACAGTTACTTGAGTTTTTGTTTCTAAACTATATATACTACAATTAATAACAACTATTTACTGTGAATTTAGACAATGGATATGAACATGCCAAGGTTAAGAACACGTAATGAACTTGATAATCATGATAATTTGGTTAATCTCTTCTTCATGTTGCTAGCCAAGAACATTCGCCTAGAAATTAAAACTCTCGTATTTAATTTCACTTTAGAATCATAAACCATCCGTCTACATTTCTGTGATCAAATGCAATTTATGACCTAGCACTACAATTCCGGTTCCTAAATTGACTAATACGGCTTTCAAGTATATTTCTATCAGGAAAGCACATCAAAACCCAATTTTCCCAAATCAAGTTAAGAACAATACCCTATTAATTCACAACTTTCCAATTTCTTGCTCTTTCGAGTAAAATTGGACTTTTTAGATGTACATTAATGTCGGCCAAGCACTAATGCAGTAAGAACAAGAATTAATAGAACAACATGAAAGAAGAAGAAGAAAACCATATCATTTACAATCAAAATTCATTACAAGTGTCAAAACCTCAACAAGGAAGAGAATTAGCCACTCATTTGTGGATTGATCATCCTAAAATGAGTGTAAATCATACGTACAATTGATAGAAAGAAGAAAAGAAGAGAAGAAATCCCTTAGCTTTTTCGTTCCTCAACTGCTCCTAACCGACGTCCTTGCTCTCCACTTCTGAGTTCAGTCTAAAAACTAAAAACTACTTAAAATAAACCTAAGTGTGCTATTTATACTAGTGGGAAATTTTTCCCGGAATAACAAGCAACGTGTCACGGAGGCCAACACGGAGCACTGCCTCCGTGACACGGCGTGGACGCGGACCTTCACTGGAATTTCAGGGTCCGAAAAATTAGCCTCAACGTGGCACGGAGGCCAACGCGGAGGCCTCTCTCCATGCCACGGAGCTGACGCGATGGCACACTGGAAATTGCCATTTTAATTCCTGCTCAGGCAGTGTGCTACCGCGATGGTAGCGTGGCATGGCTCCATCGCGGAGCCCCTATAAAATGTGCATTCCAATGTCTTTTCCATGCTCGCATCCAAGTCCAACTCCGACATAGTTCCAACATGCATTTTAGCTCCTAAAAATCACATTTACCTGCAAAACAAATGCTAATCATGTTGGTTAGTATAAATTCGCATTTTATTAATAATTACATGATATTATATACACATTGCACAACAAACAAGGTAAAATTGATACGTTTGAGTATCACTTGGGCATATAAATCTGCCCAAGATCACTTACCCCACACTTAAATCCTTGTTCGTCCTCGAACAACACATACACAAATCATGCAAATTACATCCCAACCTTCGTCACTATGGTGCAACAATTTACGCTACGGTCATACTGATTATTCAACTTTTGCAAATCATCAAGAAAACATGCTTGGTCGTACAATACAATGACCTTTAATACATCAAGACTTCCTAGACTTTTAAGAATTGATTCTTGATATCGGCAAACTCATGCAAATCAGCTAATCAAGAAATCCGACACGAAAATCAATCTTTCATCAAGCATGTGCCCTCACAACTCAAGAGAATCTTCCCCTTTATGTTCATGCAGCACACAAATATGCAAGTAGGGGCATATAAAAATTAATTTCACTCTCTCTCCCAAAAGAATTCACATGCCTCATGTCATGACCCATAGGCTTGCCCTTAGTGTATTACTCCACTAATATAAAGAAATATAATATAGGATCACGTAGGACTTTAATGGGTTGTAACGGGGCTATGGATCTAGTATATATATATTGGATTAGCCAATAATAGTCGCTAGCATCCTTAAGCGCCTTTTCAACTCATTCCCATCGACTCATGGACGTTGTTCCTCTCTTTTCTCTTTTTCTACCCTTCATGCTGGTTTCCTTTCGTACAACCCATTTCATCAAACACACTTGACAAAAAACAATGGGTTTTCATGTACCCTCACTATCATTTAATTATAGCAAGTGCCTCTTCAACATCATCTTTTCTTTCCTCACTCTGCTTTTCTTTTTCTTTTGACTCTTTTCACTCTTTAACACTTTGGGAAACATTTTCTTTTCTTTGTAAGCGCTTAAGAGTTTCGTATAGACTTTAAGGCTAATGAAAAGAAGGAATAAATCTTAGTTTATACATTTTTGGACCAAAGAAAGAAAGAAATCGGCTAAAGGCTCAACGGGCTAACTAGGGTATACAACACATAGAAAGGTAGAGTTTGACAAGAAAAAAAAATGGAAACTATCGGTTAAAACAAAGAAATGCCTACATCCTTTCCAACACTACACTTCCTTCATTTCGTTTTGTATACACACCAGGCAAGTTCTAGACAATTCACAATGACATGGAATAGCAATACCTCACTTCACACTTCATGCACATGCTCGAATCAAGATGCATTCACAGACTCTTTAATTAGTCAATTACATGAATTCAAAATTAAGCCTCAATCATACTGAATCAAATTCTATAGCCTAGGTAACTCAACATATTTATCAAATTGCATGCTTTCAAACGAATCACTTCCACATTTTGAACATCAGTTACACACGCAATGAAATTTTAGCAATCATAAGCAACTACAGTTCATTGATGCAATCCGCCAAAGAAAAACTAAAAAAAAATAAAAATCCTACTCCTACCGACTACATTTCTCTTAAGACGGTCGTCATCCATCCATCATAGGGAACGGTCACTAACTATGACATCGGTTCAATGGGACTATTCTCGGTAAAAGAACCGAAAACAAACTCCGAGAAACCCAAAAAAATTAAAAATCGAAAAATTTTGCAACACATCGATCATTTCGATAAAAACATATTTACAAAAGATTTTGATAATTGCAAAATATCTTCGCAAAAATTTTGAAAAATATCGATCATGTCGATATCCAGAAAAAACTGTTTACAAAATATTTACACTGGCAACCATAACTTTTCATAACACACATCATTAGCCACAAAACAAATATATACAGATACATCACCAAACAGTTCATAACAGGGAAAGCACAAACATTCATACAAATCAAGGAAAAACATACAGCAAATTAGAGACTATATCCCAGCACCTAGCTACTCCCCACCCCACACTTAAATCGAACACTGTCCCCAGTGTTCACAACAATACAAAGCATAAAATTTTGGGTGGTGGAACTCCCTGCTCAGTCAAAATATTCGACTTCTTCATCCGGTGATGCGGCCTCGTCGCCCATGTCTGAATCAGCTCCATCGTCATCATCGGACTCCACATCGGAGTCCTCACGACGTGTCTCCTCATCAGTAGGGACATCGTCATCTGTAGGCTCCACAAAGGCTGGTCCCACCCGACATAAGGCTCTGGCGTTCTCGCCAAAGGGGTAGTCCAGCTCCAGCTGCCATAATTCTTCCTCGGTGGCTGGTCTCCCACCAATCCGTAGCTGTAGCATCTGCATGCCAAACATACGGGCCATGTACTAATCGTCCCGAGCATGTCGCTCGCCCAAAGTCAGTACTGGTCCGTGTGTAGTGTCGGGGGCCTTAGTCTTTGTCACATCGAGGGCCCTCCGCTCCAACTGCGGAATATAGTTCAAGGCTTCTTCCTCAATGTCGAGGCCTCGGAGGAAGGTGGTGATGAGTCCGCCAAACCCATATTTGTGGCCCTGGTGCAGTCTGGCTCTCTTCATGGCGGATATTATTACTGCCCCAACATTAATCTCAAGACCTTTCATAAGGGCATACACCAAGCAGACACGGTCCCGGGTCACGTCCGTCATATGAACTCCCGGGATCAAGCACGGACATACAATCTTCAGCCATATTCTGGCCTCCCTGTTGATCTGTGAATAAGGCAGAGTCTGGTGGTAACCCCTCTCCTTATGTCTACTCCATCGGGCTGTGGATCGAGCCCCACACAACGTACGTCTGATGTCGGCGTACGGTGGGGTGATGTTTAGCTGGCGGAGAACGTGGGCGTCTGTGTCCCGCGCTCCAATGATGGCATTCAGCTGCTGGGGTTCCAGAGTGACAATCTGCCCTCTGATTTTCACTGTGTGGCTTCTGATGGCCGGGTTCCAATTTGCGTAGAACTCTCGGACCAAGTGAAGGTTGCACTCCTTGGGCTCCTGAAAAATAAAGCTGAGCCCAGCTGCTTCAATTCTCTGTACAATGCGAGGGAACTCTAGTGCGAGTGGTTCCCATGCAATATGTTCCTCCGAGAAGTACTTGTTCTCCTTATGCTTAGCATACCATTTCTTTCCTTCCTCGGTTACCCATCTTGTTCCGCATTGGCGGCGTTGGCCGCGCGGAACAGCGGGTGCAGCTGGGACTGCGGTGCCCAGTCTCATCCTTTTCCTACCGGTGCCTGAGGTAGAAGCACCCTTTCCTTTATCTTGTCTGCTCTTCCATTGTACCTGTCAATTTAGACACACATGCACAAAGTTAAGCTAAAAACTTGTTAACTTCGGCTAAGGTCGGGTTACACAACATTTACCCCACACTTAGGCCTTAGCTACTTCTACAAAATTACGGCAAGAACAACTCTAATTACACCACAGACAACACTATACACTTCATGCTTAGTGCGTTCACAAAAAAATTTCGACAGCATAACGGTTAGCGTACTATTCAGACTTCATATAGCTAATCCCAATCCTACTATCGCTAACAATTCACACATCGCACTTCGCAACAAAAACAACAACAAAATAAAAACAATGATAAAAACACTCTATATACAATCTAATCCAAACAATCTAACCAAGTTACACACTTTTTGCATTTTCCCACAAAAAATCGAGAATTTGTCGTCTTTTAACATTTACACAATATTTACCACGACTTCTCTCAATTTAGAAACACACCCCGGCATCTAATTTGCTGACGTATCAAGTCGCTCAAGTTAAATTCAACAACTCATGCCCTAGAATACAATTCTATAATCAAATTCGAATTATTTACGCAATCGATAAGTTCAAACGCTAAATACAACAATCCAAACATATATCAATCACAAATAATCCAACTTTCATGTTTAATTTCTGCCTAGGGTGATATATGTCACCTCACATGCCCAAATTTGACAAAAATCGCAAAAAACAATTCAGATAGACGATGAAAACATACCTTTGAATTGAGAAACCGAAGAAACTTGACGTATTCCTTGCCTAGGAACGTGGCACGGTGCTTGGGGAGAGGGAAATAGGTGTTTTGGTCACGGAGGGAAGAGGGAATGGGAAGAAATGGGGCGAAATCGGGGGTTTTAATTTAAGAAAACACGCGGGTCACCCGGCAACCCGGTGTGACCCGGCACCAAATACATGGCAACGTGTCACGGAGGGTAACGCGGAGCCCCTCCTCCGTGAGAGGGAGCCAACGCGTTGGCTTACTGGAGTTTTTGAAAAATTCGGATTTTGCCTTCAACGTGTTACGGAGGGTAACGCGGAGCCCTACCTCCGTGACACGGCGCCAACGCGCCAGTACACTGTTTCTTCAATTAATTTAATTTTTCATACCTTGCCTCATTTTCTCGATTCCATGTATAATTCCTCATTTATACCTGAAAATCACCTCACTAAACAAAAATTGGTTAGATTAATAGATTTCCCTAACTAAAATAAAAAATACTAACTAAAATGAAAATCTAAACCTAATCAAGAAAAGAAAAAGAAAAATAAAAATTGGAAATTAAAAAAAAAAAACAAAATTAAAGATAAAAATTAACTACACCGTGCAAAAAGAGAAAAAAAATAAAATATTTTTCTCATGGGTTGCCTCCCGTGCAGCGCCTGGTTTACCGTCGCGGCTCGACGTCCTTTATGCTCACTTGTCTACTAGGGTGATGGATGATTTGTCCCGATCATGGTCATCCCCCTAGTAGTTCTCAACCTTATCCGGTGGCCTTCCTCGTAACTCTCGGGAATCACTCATTCCATTAGCATTCCCATGATCAATCACATTGATCACCGAGAGTTCCTTATAAACAGTCGGGAGCTTAGGTACCTTGTACACATCGAACACTTCGACCTTGTCATGTGCTCGCATCGTGAGTTGACCCGCAGCTACATCAATTAATGCTTTTCCGATTGCCAAAAGGGTCGTCCCAAAATAAATGGGACTTCAGCATCTGGTTCAAAATCCAGAACAATAAAATCGACCGGAAAAATGAGGGAGCCTACTTGCACTAACACATCCTCCACAATGCCATCCGGCTTAGCTAAGGACCTGTCTGCTAGCTGCAAGATTACCGTTGTAGGTCTAGGACTCCCTAGACCTAACTTTCTAATTACCGAAGATGGCATCAGATTTATGCTTTCCCCCAAGTCGCATAATCCATGAGCTCGGATACTTTGCCCAATCGTAAGCTGCATAGTAAAACTTCCAGGGTCTTTCAGTTTTGTGGGCAACCTATTCTGAATACGGGAAGTGCATTCCTCCGTTAAAGCTACCGTGGCATACTCAGTCAAAAGACTTTTGTTAGTCACGATGTCTTTAATATATTTCGCATATTTTGGCACTCCCTGCAAGACATCAACAAGAGGTAAGTTAACATGTACCTGTTTAAGTACCTCCATGAATTTCTGGAAACACGCCTCCTCCTTGTGTTTCTTAAGTCGTTGAGGGAACGGGGGTGGAGGCCTTTCTGATTCTGATTCTTTAGTCTTCCCCTTATCTGAGATTTGTTCTCCCTCAACATCTGCTGCTCCTGACTTTTGAGGCGGTCTTTCCGGTTCCACCTCCTTCAACTGTAAACCACTCCTCGTGGTCACCGCATTTACCTGCTTCGGATTAGGATCCGTGTCGCTAGGTAATCCTCCTCTGGGTCTAGTATTTTGGGCACTAGCAAACTACCCAAACTGATATTCAAGAGCCTTGGTCGCCAACTGATTATTCTTCACTTAGGCTGCCAATTTAACATAGTCAGCCTGCAATTGTGCCTGATTAGCGATCATGGTTTTGAACATCTCCTCGATGGTAGGTGATGGTGGTGGAGGAGGGGCATTGTGATTTCTGAATTGAGCTTGATAATTTTGTTGCCCTCCTTGATTCCTCTGCATACCCTGACCAGAACTTTGGCCTTGTTGGTTGTTGCTACCGCACGAAAAATTCGGATGGTTCCTCCAATTTGAGTTGTAGCCACTACCAAACTGCTGCTGATTTCTCTGTGCATTGCCCACAAAGTTAATAGAATCAGGATTTGCACCACAGCATTCAGCTGAATGCTCACTACTACCACACACTTCACACCACATTTGTTGGACAGCATTGACCGAAGCTGAAGGCTGGTTCAAGTTCATATTGCTGAAGTGAGTGTTTAACTGATTTTGCAAAGCAGCTATCTGTGCAGCGATAGCTGTGAATCCATCCACTTCAAGCACTCCCGCTGCTTTCCTTGCTCCACCTCTTGAAGAATCTGCATTCCATTCTGGATTGCCTTGTGAAATTCGGTTGAGCAAAGTGTACAGCTCCTCGTAAGTCTTTTCCAGCGCTTGCCCTCCAGCTGCTGAATCTAACAGAATTTTAGTGTGGGGTTCCAAACCCTCAATAAATGTGTGTACCAACACCTCATTGGACTGATGATGATGAGGACAGTCCCGCAACATGGATTTAAATCTTTCCCAGGCTTGATATAGATTTTCTCCTTCCCTCTGTTTAAAACTTAGAATTTGACTTCTAAGTCTGGTTGTTTTACCAGAAGGAAAAAATCTGATCAAAAACTTCCGTGCAAGATCATCCCACGTTGATATAGAATTGGGTGGTTCAGCTTTTAACCACCTCTTGGCTTCACCAAGTAAGGAAAATGGAAATAAGGTGAGTCGAACATAATCAGGTGACACTCCATCGGGTATATAAGTGTCACTTATCTCCAAAAAGTTTTGGAGATGTTGTTGTGGATCTTCATGAGGGAGACCGGTAAATTGCCCGATTGTGTGCAAAAGTTGCACCATATTCTGCTTTAATTCAAACCTCCCTCCAGGCTCTGGTTTGCGGATTCTAGAATATACATTATTGACGTGTGGGATTGCCACCTCGCGAATCGGCCTTGCTGCTGCTTCATCGGGCACTAACACTGCCCGCACAACTGGTGGATTTTGTTACTCCATAACAGACTGTCGAAACAACTGCAGCTTCTTTTGTAGAGCTTCTCTACGTTGACTATGAAATTCACGTTCAGGCTCTAAGTAAGATTCCACAAGCTCTTTGTCCCTTGCCAGTGTTCACAGAAACAAACTCTGCAAAATACAGGCTAAGACCAAGTTGTTAACACTTTAAGAAAATAAAAATAAAAATACAGTAAATTTACACTAAACACAATTTCACAAATCGCCTAGCCTCCCCGGAAACGGCGCCAAAAACTTGTTCGGTGTGTTTGCTATAGGGGTTAAAAACCGACACACAAGTGCACGTGGTCAAACAACTAATAAAGTGGCTAAGTAGCCAAGTATCGATCCAAGGAGGCTCAAAATATGTAAAGTTGCCTAGTTTACTATATTCCTATTTCACTTCTAATTATGCTAACAACAATGTAACCAACAGTTACTTGAGTTTTTGTTTCTAAACTATATATACTACAATTAATAACAACTATTTACTGTGAATTTAGACAATGGATATGAACATGCCAAGGTAAAGAACAAGTAATGAACTTGATAATCATGATAATTTGGTTAATCTCTTCTTCATGTTGCTAGCCAAGAACATTCGCCTAGAAATTAAAACTCTCGTATTTAATTTCACTTTAGAATCATAAACCATCCGTCTACATTTCTGTGATCAAATGCAATTTATGACCTAGCACTACAATTCCGGTTCCTAAATTGACTAATACGGCTTTCAAGTATATTTCTATCAGGAAAGCACATCAAAACCCAATTTTCCCAAATCAAGTTAAGAACAATACCCTATTAATTCACAACTTTCCAATTTCTTGCTCTTTTGAGTAAAATTGGACTTTTTAGATGTACATTAATGTCGGCCAAGCACTAATGCAGTAAGAACAAGAATTAATAGAACAACATGAAAGAAGAAGAAGAAAACCATATCATTTACAATCAAAATTCATTACAAGTGTCAAAACCTCAGCAAGGAAGAGAATTAGCCACTCATTTGTGGATTGATCATCCTAAAATGAGTGTAAATCATACGTACAATTGATAGAAAGAAGAAAAGAAGAGAAGAAATCCCTTAGCTTTTTCGTTCCTCAACTGCTCCTAACCCACGTCCTTGCTCTCCACTTCTGAGTTCAGTCTAAAAACTAAAAACTACTTAAAATAAACCTAAGTGTGCTATTTATACTAGTGGGGAATTTTTCCCGGAATAACAAGCAATGTGTCACGGAGGCCAACGCGGAGCACTGTCTTCGTGACACGGCGTGGACGCGGACCTTCACTGGAATTTCAGGGTCCAGAAAATTAGCCTCAATGTGGCACGGAGGCCAACGCGGAGGCCTCTCTCCGTGCCACGGAGCTGACACGATGGCACACTGGAAATTGCCATTTTAATTCCTGCTCAGGCAGTGTGCTACCGCGATGGTAGCGTGGCACGGCTCCATCGCGGAGCCCCTATAAAATGTGCATTTCAATGTCTTTTCCACGCTCGCATCCAAGTCCAACTCTGACATAGTTCCAACATGCATTTTAGCTCTTAAAAATCACATTTACCTGCAAAACAAATGCTAATCATGTTGGTTAGTATAAATTCGCATTTTATTAATAATTACATGATATTATATACACATTACACAACAAACAAGGTAAAATTGATACGTTTGAGTGTCACTTGGGCATATAAATCTGCCCAAGATCACGCAGCTACAACGTCTGCATCCCATACATGTGGTCCATGTACTGATCATCCCGAGCATGTCGCTCGGCTAGTGTGAGCACCATCCCATAAGTAGTGTCAGGTGCCTTGGTTTTAGTGACATCCAAGGCACGCCTGTCGATATGTGGGATGTATTCCAGGGCCTCCTCCTCAATATCATGGCCCCTCAGGAACGTGGTAAGCAGACCACCGAACCAGTATCTATGCCCCTGATGCAGTCGGGCTTTCTTCATGGCGGAGATGATCACTGCCCCCACATTGATTTCTAGCCCCTTCATCAGGGCATACACCAAGCAAACTCTATCCCGGGTGATATCTGTCATGTGCACCCCTGGGATCAGGCAGGAATACACAATCTTCAACCAAATCCGGGCTTCCCGGTTCATCTAAGAGTAAGGCAATGTTTGATGGTAGCCCCTCTCCTCGTGCCTACTCCACCTGGCTGTCGATCGGGCTCTACATAAGGTGCGTCTGATGTCCGCATAGGGTGGAGTGATGTTCAGCTGCCAGAGGACATGAGCGTCTGTGTCCCGCGCCCCTAGGATTGCATTCAAGTGATGGGGCTCAAAAGTGACAACCTGACCCCTGATTTTGACGGTGTGACTACGTAAGGTCGGGTTCCAGTTGGCATAGAACTCCCGGATAAGATAGAGATTGCACTCCTTGGGCTCTTCGAAGATGAAGTTAAGCCCAGCGGTGTTAATCCTATGTACAATCCGCGGGAATTCCTGTGCCAGCGACTCCCGTGCTATCTTCTCCTCCGGGAAGTATTTGGTTTCTTTATGTTTAGCATACCACTTCTTTCCCTCATCAGTCACCCATCTGGTTCCGTATTTTCAGTGTTGGCCTCTAGGAACCGTTGGTGCTGCTGGAACTGCTGTTCCCGATCTGACCCTTTTTCTGCTGGCGCCCGATGTGGATGTTCCCTTGCCCTTGTCTTGTTTGCCTGACATTGTTCCTGTACATTCAAACATACAGTCCCAATTTTATTCAAGTCATAATCAGCTACAACTAAGGTTGGGTGGAATTGGGGCACCCAACACTTAGTCTTTAGCCGCAGTCAAAACAATTCGACAAGACATTCATGCTTTTGCCATTCTTATCATTCAACATGCTTAGCGCATTTATATAAGTTGATTGGATAATTACTATGCACTACTCAGACTTCATACAATGAATACAAATTTCTCCATCGATTCAATTACATTATCATAGCACTTAGCAATTTTTCAATAACCTATGTAATTCTCCAATTGCATTTTTCCGAAAATCCCTCTTCTAACTTAGCATATTCAATCACAATATATTTCACTTCACTCAACATGAACAACCCAATTTTTTCAAAATTTAATAAAATTTAGTCGTCTTCCTATTCCATCTTCAACCCTAGCTATCAATTTCACAAGAATTTCAATCACACATGCAATCATTGATATCATATACTCACAACGATACTATGAACATCATTCAATCATAACTCAAGTAAATTCAAGATCATTTCTCACTTAGGGCAAGGTTCAATCACCAAACATTTTCAAGAATCGAAAATTTGAGCAAAAATGAGGTAGAGTTCAAGAACATACCTTTAATTTGATGAAATCAAAGAAAACTTGAGGGAATTCGATCGTTAGGTCCGTGTCACATTGGGGGAGAAGGGGATTTTGGGTGTGGGTCGCGGAGGGGATGGGAAAGTGGGAAGAAATTGAAAGAAATTGGGGTTTAAAAGTTATTTTTCGTGCGGGTTACCCGGTGTGACCCGATGCGAAATAACACTCAGCGTGTCACGGAGTGCAACGCGGAGCACTGCCTCTGTGATGAAACCATTGTGCCAGTGTTCTGGAGTTTTAAAAAATCTGGAATAGGCCTCAACGTGTCACGGAGTGTAACGCGGAGGCCCTTCTCCGTGACACGGAGCCATCGCGCAGGCTCACTGTAATGTGCCAATTTTTATTTTCTCACCTCGATTTTTTCCTTTGCGCTTCTTTGCATTTTTTCCCTCCGTTCCACCTGAAAATCATTTCACCACAAGAAATTGGTTAGAATTCATAGGTTTCAACGCAAAAATTTTTATTTTTCTTTTTCTTTGTTTTTCTCTTTTATATTTTTTTTCAAATAGTTCTACTCGTCTATTACAACACATTCACGAGTTGCCTACCGTGCAGCGCCTGATTTACCGTCGCGGCTCTACGTCATTCATGCTCAATCATCTTCTAGAGTGATGGATGTCTTCTCTCGAATGACGTCCTCACCCCAATAATGCTTACATCGTTACCTATTTACTAAAAATGTGGCACTTCTATCTTCTTGCCATAACTCCACTGCCCCGTGTGGGGTCATTCTCACCACTTCAAACGGCCCAGACCATTTGGACCGCAATTTGCCAGGAAAAAGCTTCAGTCTCGAATTAAATAACAACACCTTTTGACCCAGCTCAAAGATCTGATGCACCATATGCCTATCGTGCCACCTCTTTGTTTTCTCCTTGTAGCATTTGGCACTTTCATAAGCATGTCATCGAACTCATCAAGTTCGCTGAGTTGCATCAGCCTCTTCTTCCCTGCTAGCTTCAGGTCCATGTTCAACTTTCTCATGGCCCAAAAAGCTCGATTTTCTAGCTCCACAGGCAGATGACACTCCTTTCCGTAGACCAATCTGTACAGAGAAGTCCCAATGGGTGTCTTGTACGCAGTTCTATAAGCCTACAACGCATCGTCGAGTTTGCCTGACCAATCAATTCATTGTACATTCACTGTCTTCTATAGAATCTGCTTTATCTCTCTGTTCAACACCTCCACTTGCCCACTAGTTTGGGGATGATACGCTGTTGCTACCTTGTGGTGCACCCCATACTTAGCTAGCAAATTCTTGAAACTTGCATTTACAAAATGAGCCCCTCCATCAGTGATAATGGCTCGGGGTGTCTCGAACCTGGTGAAAATATGCTTTTTCACAAATTTTGTTACCACCTTGTTGTCATTCCTGGGGCAAGCTGTTGCTTCGACCCCCTTGGATACATAATCAACGGCTACCAAGATGTAACGATTACCAAATGACGGTGGGAACGGGCCCATGAAATCTATTCCCCATACATCAAAGATCTCACTTCTAATATCTGCTGCAGTGGCATCTCCTGCCTTCTACCAATTTTGCCTGTTCTTTGACATCTATCACACATTTTTACATATGCCATAGAGTCTCTAAACAGTGTAGGCCAAAAGAAACCTGACTGTAGCACCTTGTGCATTATCCGCTCACCTCCGTGGTGCCCTCCATACAATGATGAGTGACAACTCCTTAATACTTCTGCAATCTGGCTCTCTGGAATGCATCTTCTTATCACCTGATCCGGTCCCTGCTTAAACAAGTGCGGCTCATTCCAAATGTAATACCTGCAATCATGTCTCAACTTCTTTCTTTGTTGAGTCGTAGCCTCAGGTGGATAGACTCCACTCACCAGCAAATTCACAATGTATGCATACCAAGGATTTTAGCTTCCCTTATTGCTAAGAGCTTCTCATCCGAGAACTCTTCCTTGATGTTGTCACCTTCCTTCACATGCAACCAGCTTTCCAATCGCGATAGGTGATCTGCCACTTGATTCTCGCTCCCCTTTCTGTCCCGAATCTCTAGGTTAAACTCTTGTAACAACAATATCCATTTGATCAGCCTGGGCTTTACATCCTTCTTGTTAAATAGATACTGAATCGCTGCATGATCGATATACACCACTACTTTAGAAGCCACCAAGTAAGACCTGAATTTATCAAACGCGAACACCAATGCTAGTATCTCATTTTCTGTGACTGTATAATTGACTTGGGCTGCGTCAAGTGTTTTTCTTGCATAATGAATGGAATGAAAAATTCTATTCCTCCGCTGCCCCAATACAACTCCTATAGCCACATCACTTGTATCACACATTAATTCAAGTGGTTGCTCCCAATCCAGAGAAATGAGAATAGGTGCTTCTATCAACTTCTGTTTCAACTCCTCCAATGCTTTAACACAATCCTCATCAAACTCGAACTTCACCTCTTTTTCGAGCAACCGGCATATTGGTCTAGAAATTTTAGAGAAGTTCTTGATGAACCGTCTGTAGAACCCTGCATGTCCGAGAAAACTGCGAACACCCTTCACTGACACAGCTGGTGGTAGCTTTTCAATCACTTCAATCTTTGCACGATCGACTTCCAACCCCTTGCAGGAAACCTTATGGCCAAGGACGATACCCTCCTTGACTAAAAAATGACATTTATCCCAGTTGAGTACAAGGTTGGAGTCTTCACATCGAGCTAGCACCCTGTCAAGATTCTGCAAACATGTAGCAAACGAATTACCAAAAATAGAAAAATCATCCATAAATACCTCGATGAAATCTTCCACCATATCGGAAAGATCTCTATCATTCATCTCTGGAATGTGGCGGGTGCATTACATAGACCAAATGGCATCCACCTTAAAGCATATGTCTCATAAGGACATGTGAAAGTGGTCTTCTCCTGGTCCTCCGGTGCTATTGCTATTTGGTTATAGCTAGAATATCCATCAAGGAAACAATAATATTCTTGACCTGCCAACCTGTCCAATATCTTATCAATAAATTGGATAGCATAATGATCTTTCCTCGTGGCCTCATTGAGCTTTCTATAGTCCATGCAAATTCGCCAGCCTGTGACTCTGCGTGTAGGAATCAACTCATTCTTCTTGTTGGTGACCACGATCATCCCTCCTTTCTTTGGGACACATTGAACGGGACTGACCCATTCACTGTCTGAAATGGGATAGACCACACCTTCATCAAGCCACTTGATCACTTCCTTCCTAACTACATCCTTCATTACCGGATTCAACCTCCGCTAATGTTGTACAGTTGGCTTTGCTCCTTTCTCCATAAAAATTCTGTGTGTGTAAAAGGCTGGATTGATTCCCCTAATGTCTGACATTTGCCACCCCATTGCTTTGTTTCTCCTCTTGAGAACCACCAATACATCCTTTACCTATGCCTCCGTCAGTTCCACAGAGATGATGACTGGCAAGGTGTCATCTTCCCCCAAAAATACATACTTCAGATGTGGAGGCAATGTCTTTAACTCTAGTTTTGGTGCTTCCTCAATTGATGGTCTTGGCAATGGTTCTAAGGACCTCATCAATGGCTGAAAGTCTTGCTTCCTGAGAAACCATTTTGGTTCGTTCAACATTTGCACCATCTCATACGTATTCCTATCTCTAAAATGATCAGATCCCATTAAAGCTCTCTCCAATGGATCTCGAGAATCAACAATCTGAAGAATTGCTTCCTGGTTTAGCACATTGATTGCTGATAGCTCCTCATAAATGGTCGGAAGCTTCATGGCCTTATACACATCAAACACCTCCACTTTATCATGCGCTCGCATGGTTAGCTACCCCGCAGCTACATCATTCAACGCTCACTCGGTTGCCAAGAAAGGACATCCCAAAATAAATGGGACTTCTGCATCCAGCTCAAAATCCAAGATAATAAAATCTACCGGGAAAATGAGGGAGCCCACTTGCACTAGCACATCCTCCACAATACCATCTGGTCTGGCCAAAGAATGGTCTGCTAGCTGCGAGGTCACTTTAGTTGGTCTAGGACTGCCCAGCCCCAACTTCTTGAACACCGATGTCAGCATCAAGTTTATGCTCGCTCCCAAATCACATAGTCCGCGAGCTCGGATACTTTTCCCAATTGTGATCTGAATGGTAAAGCTCCCAGGGTCCTTGAGCTTTGTCGGCAACCTGTTCTATATCTGGGAAGTGCACTCCTCAGTAAGCGCCACCGTAGCATACTCCGTCAATCTACTTTTGTTTGCTATGATGTCCTTGATATACTTTTTATATTTCAGCACTCCCCGCAAAACATCAACCAAAGCTAAATTAATGTGTACCTGTTTCAGTACCTCCATGAACTTCTTAAAGCAAGCTTCTTCCTTGTGCTTCTTTAATCTTTGAGGGAATGGGGGTGGTGGTCTTTCTGCTTCAGCTGCCTTTTCCTTCCCCCTCTCATCATCATGTTCCCCATCTTTTTCCACTTCTCCTGATTGCTGAGGTGGTCTTTCTGGTTCCACCTCCTTGAGTTGTAGGCCACTCTTTGTGGTCACTGCATTGACCTGCTTGGGATTTGGGTCAGTGTCACTCGGTAATCCTCCTCTGGGCCTGGTGTTTTGAGCTCCAGCTAGTTGTCCAAACTGGTACTCCAACACCTTTGTATCTAACTGCTGATTTTTCATGTTTGCCGCCAATTTCACATCATCAGCCTGCATTTGCGCTTGGTTAGCTATAAGTGTTTTAAACATGTCCTCAATGTTGTTGGGTGGTGGAGGAGGTGCATTGTTTCCTATGTATTACGACTGAAAATTCTGATACCCCCCTTGATTTCTCTGCACACCCTGATTCGAACTCTGCCCTTGATGGCTATTACTACCCCAAGAGAAATTCGGATGATTCCTCCAATTTGAGTTGTAATTGTTTCCATACTGTTGATTATTATTCCTTTGGACGTTCCCAACAAAGTTTACTAAATCTGGATTTGCACCACAACACTCAGCTGAGTGTTCATTACTCCCACATACTTCACACCATACCTGCTGCACTACATTGACTGGGGCTTGTGCTTGATTCAAGCTCATACTGCTGAAGTGGGTGTTGAGTTGATTTTGCAACGCAACTATCTGGGCAGCAATAACTGTAAAACCATCCACCTCAAAGACTCCTGCCACTTTCCTTGTTCCTCCTCGTGATGAGTCCGCATTCCACTCTGGATTTCCCTGTGAAATACGATTTAACAAAGTATAAAGCTCCTCATAAGTCTTTTCTAATGCCTGTCCCCCAGCTGCTGAGTCTAGCAAAATTTTTGTATGTGGTTCCAAACCCTCAATGAAACACATCATTGGAGTGGTGATGATGAGGACAATCCCTTAAAATTGATTTGAACCTTTCCCAATCTTGATACAGATTCTCACCCTCTCTTTGTTTAAAACTTAGAATCTGACTTCTAAGTCTTGCTGTTTTCCCAGATGGAAAGAATCGTATCAAAAACTTTCTTGCAAGATCATCCCAAGTGGTGATAGAGTTAGGTGGTTAAGCTTTCAACCACCTCTTTTCTTCCCCCAATAATGAAAATGGAAATAATGTAAGCCTCACGTAATCGGATGATACTCTAGCAGGGATGTAAGTGTCACTTATCTCCAAAACGTTTTAGAGATGTTGTGGATCTTCATGAGGGAGACCTGTGAATTGCCCGCTGGTGTGCAACAACTACACCATTTTCTGTTTAAGCTCAAACCTCTCTCTTAGTTCTTGTCTGCGAATACTAGATGTAACATTGTTTGCATGTGGGATTGCAACTTCGCGAACCGGCCTTGCTGCCATTTCCTCGGGCACTAAAACTGCCCTCGCAATTCGTGGATTCTGTTATTGCTCCAGAATTGCCTGTCTTAGCAACTGCAGCTTCTTCTCTAGAGACTCCCTTCTTTGACGATAAAATTGTCTCTCCAGCTATATATATGAATCCACCAACTCCTTATCTCTTGCCAGCGTTCAGAAGAATTCAATATCTACAAGAGAAAGGCTAAGATCAAGTTGTCAGCACTTATATAGAATCTGTAAACTAACACTAAGAAAATAAATTTACCAATTGCCAGTCCCCGACAACGGCGCAAAAATCTTGTTCGGTGCTGTGGTGACTACACGCAAGTGCACGTGGTCGAACAAGTAGTAAAGTGGCTTATTTCAAGCCAAGTATCGATCCCACAGAGACTGATCTACGGTATTAATTAACTTACGTGTCAGTGAACTCTATCTTTATGAATGCAGACAACCAAATAAATAATGTTTTGAGAGTTAAAGTTTACTACGTGATAAAAATCTAAGTTAAGATTATAATTTGAGTCTGAACAATAGCAATGAGCAAGCTAAGGTTAAAACAAACATGCAGGGAAGCAATTTATCAATTCAATTCAGCTAATCTTTTCTTCGGTTACTAGTCAAGAATTATTGCCTATGGATTGGATCTTTCGAATCCTATCCAATTTAAGAATCATGAACCTTAATCTAAATTTTTGTGATAAAAGGATTTCATGCTCTATCCATACATAACCGATTCCTTAATTGACTAATAAGACTTTCAGATATATTTCTATTCTGAATGTAAATATTTTCTCAATTTTTTTACAGCTAAGAAAAGATCATATCCTACCAATTCACATCTTTCCAATTTCTTTCCTTTTCAAAATCAAAATTGGATTTCTAGATATACATTAACATTGGCCAAACATTAATGTAGTAAAAACAAGAATTGATAGAACAACCATTGAAGAAAATATGAAAACTGAAATGATCAATAATTACATTTCACTACAATTGTTCTTAACCTCAGCAAGAAGTGAATTTCGCCACTCATTTGTGAATTAAACATCATCAAATAAGTAGAATTCATACAAACAATTGAGATTAAAGAGAAAGAGAAAGAGAAGAACCCTAGAATTTTCGTCCTCTCAACTGCCTGTAACCCACGTTCTTGCTCAACCAAGTCAGAATGTTTAAAATAAAACCTAAGTGTGCTATTTATACTCTTGAGAATTTTTCCCGGAATAACAAGCAACGTGGCAAGGAGTGTATCGCGAAGCACTCCCTCCGTGCCACGGGGGTATCGCGGACCCTCACTGGAAGTCGGCTACCAGGCAAATGCACCTCAACATGGCACGGCTTGCATCGTGGAGCCTTGCCTCCGTGCCACGGTGCTATCGCGCACCTTCACTGGAACTTGAGGTTCCAGGTAATTGCACTCAATGTGACAGGGAGTGCATCACGTAGCACTGCCTCCGTGTCACGGAGATAACGCGATCCTCCACTAGAATTTGGCAAAATTAATTCATCCGAGGCAGAATGCCTCCGCGATGGCAGCGTGACACGGCTCCATCGCGGAGCCCTTATTTTTGCTTCTCTCCCTTGTCATTTTCCACTCCTTATTTCCAAGACCATTCCCGATCTTCACCAATATGTATATTAGCTTCCCAAAATTTCCTTTTACTTGCAAAACAACACTAATCATGTTGGTTAGTATAAATTCACATTTAACTAAAAATCACATGAGAATATACATAACGATAGATAAACAAGTCAAAATGAAGCATTTGAGTATCACTTGGGCATGCAATTCTGCCCAAGATCAATCCTTGATCCTCAGGTTCGTAAGTTACAGAACAAGGAAGTAGCCTCGGTGAAGGTTTTGTGGAGGAACCATCTAGTTGAGGGAGCTACTTGGGAGGTCGAAGCAGATATGAATGATAGATACCCACATCTATTCCATTCTAGTTCCCTTCCAGCTTGAGGTACCAATTTTCCTCCCTAATCCCCTATTCAATTATATGTCAAGTTCGTGCATGTAAGTCTATTTCATATTTTAGCATGTATGTGTATTTCACGAATTCAGTTCAGTCGTGTGTTTTATGTTCGAAGTCAGTCACTCCATCAGTTTTGCTGTAGTTATTCAGTTTTGAGATTTTAGTTCCTTCCCTATTCTCTCAGTATGCTTAGCCCACATTTGAGGATAAATGTTTTCAAGAGGGAGATATTGTAATACCCCAAATTTTCCTAAGACTAGGTTTGGGATTTGAAAGGGGGATCAGTAGAAAAATCTACATTCATAGAACGACTCATGGTATGAGTCGTAGGTTGTTCCTATGGGTCATAGGATGAAATCATTGTTTGATATAGGGTTGATCAGCATAGATGGTACGGGTCATGGTACGATCCATCGTGAGAAACCATGAGTTGTGGCAGGTGGTTGTTGGATGTTGGAGGAGTCGAACTGGTGAGCTACGGGAGAAAAGCATGAGTCGCAGGATGGCAGTATGACTCGTGCTCAATAGCTATGGCAGGTAAGGATCAGAGGACCAGAGGTAAGACTCGTAGGAAGTACCTATAAGTCGTTGGTTGTGCCCATGGGAAAAAACTTTAGAATGGTGGTGGCTTATAGACTTGGTCAGACGGGCGGAAACCATAAATCATGGGTGCTTGGTACAACCCGTGGTACGATCCGTGGTACCTAGTAGTGCCTATTTTCTAGATTTTTCATTAAGGGAATTTTCATAATTTCTAAGCTCCTAAGTATTAAACTACATCGTTTTAAGCTCTGTTAGGAGGATTTTAAGAGGGTTTAGCCTATTCTAATTCATTCAACTCTCATGCATGCAAGAGTAGAAGCTTCTCTTTGAAGCTCAAGCTTGAAACCCTCCAATTGTCTTGGGCTTTCAAGGAAGGGCCTGGAATCAGTCTTCCCAGGTATGTGGGGCTTTGAATGAGAGTTCCTTTCACTCTCATGCTCAAAATTCTTTTCAATTCCATAAATATAAGTTCTAGATCAAGTTCATGATCTCATGGAGTTTATTCCTAATCTTATGAAATTCTCTATGATTTATCTATGGTTCAATTCTCTTTGTGTTCTAAATCATGTTTTAAGATATATGGGCAGATTTTATATCTATTTTGACTATTAATTCATAATTTCACATTTTAATCAATTTACACCCAATTATGCAAGTTTTCATGAAAATTTAAGCTATGATTCTATTTATGATTTTGATCTTTCCAAGACCTAAATTATGATTTATGATTTAAGATGTGATTTCCTTCAAGTACTCTTCATAAATTTATATATTTCAAGTATAGTGAGTTTCTCAAGCATGTATATTCTTCATGCGAGTTTATGATATTGGCCCACTCACGGGCCCTAATTCATGGCTACTCATGCGGTTCAAGTATGTTATGATTTATCTAGCCATAAGTTCTATGAATGATTTCATGATTATTATATGAGCCATCATGTGAATGTTTTTGGGAGTAGTGTTTAGCACCGAGTAGACCCGGTGTTCAGGTAAACCCCGTGGTCTCAGAACTATGTGCCACTGTAGATATAGTATTCATGAACCCTTTTTGAGATCACATCATGCATGTCCCTTTCCTGGCAAGCCTGGGACGGTGCCCACTTGAGAGAGATTGTTGGGGCATCATGTAAGCTCTATCATGATGGTGTCGGTTAAGAAGTGTTCTCCCATTGTTCCTCATGATTTATGTATTTTCATGTTTATGATACTTTGGCTCAAGTTATGTTTTTAAAAGGTTTCTCTTATGATTATGACTATGATTAAATTATGAATGGTTTGAAAACCTTGAGCCCTCATGCTTATGTTAAGACTATTATTGCATGTTTGAAACAGTCTTACTCTTACGAACTCTTATGTATTTTGATTGGTCTATTTATTTTCCTTGCATACTCTGTAAATTTCAAGTACTGACCGCATATTCTATGTTGTATCGTTTCATGATACAGGCTCAGACGTTTAGGATCAGTCTCTTCATTAGTCGATCAATGGAGTTCAGTTAGCCAGTCATTGGTGAGTCCTTATCCTTCGAGGACCTTCATTTAGTTGTATTGTTGCTATTTCCAGTTTCATACAGTTAGTAAGCTAGTTGGAGTCTTGTCTCATCAGCTCATCATGTATGTAGAGGCTTATCAGAGATAGTTATGTTTTTGCTTCAAATTCAGTGTTATGTATTCTGTTGTTCGGATTTTTTTAGATATTCAGTCTTACGCTATTTCGTATGTTAGATTTCTACGTTATTTATGTTGAACTTTAGTCATCATGTTCATACCATGGGTCGACTTGGAGCCTCCCTGGATTCTTTATCTCGTGTCTCGATCCGGGGTCCTAGTTCTGGTCATGACATGGGGACTTGAAAATTAATGATTTATTTAGTTTTTACTATTGTTATATTTGTTGTTCAAGTCTTAACAATTTAATCTTAGTTGTTCTTATCACAAGTACTAATCAAAAAATGACAATGGTTGCTAGAAATAACAACTTGGATAATTTGAATGAGGAGTCTGAGAAAATTTTCAACAGAGGAGGAGGGAGTTGAGATATTTACAAGATTAATAAGATCCTACACCTATTAACATGGAGCTCAATATCTTGTAGCAGTGCAAGAGGTAGCAATGCCCCTAGTGGATAACGTCACTTCGAACATTGTTAAGCCCAACTACACTAGGAGATTCAAGCGTAAACAAAGCATGATTCAGTTGCTTCATGCTAACGAGTAGTTCATGGGTGTTTCGCATGAGGATCTTCAGCAACATATTCATAACTTCCTAAAGATTAGTGACACTTATATCACTACTGAGGTCACATGATTATATTAGACCTACACTATTTCTATTCTCCCTGCTTGGAGAAGTGAAGAAGTGGTTGAAAGCACAACCTCCCAATTCAATCACTAGATGAGAAGATTTAGCTATGAAATAAGTTCATGTTCTTCAGGAAGAATGAGAGTGAGTCATTCCATTCTTTCTATAAGGCAATTTTTTTAAGATTGTCCACACCATAATTAATCTAATGAGGTTGCATGACACACTTTGATTAAGGGCTAAACCCCATACTAAAATTGTGTTCAATGTTGCAGCGGGAGGACAAATCTTGAAGAAGAATAACAACAAGATATATGCATTACTGAACAAGTTCTCAAATAGTTATCTGACTGGCTGGGTAATGTGAGTAGAAGTATGGTGAAGAGGACATCAGGTGTATTAGATCTTGATATTTTTTCTTCACTGTCTGCATAAATGTCTGCAATCCAAAATTAGTTCAACAAGATGTATATGGGGCAGCCACAACCACAGCTTCAGTAGGTAAATCGTGTATAATTATTTTGTGAATTCTGCGGAGATGAGCATGACAGTGATATGCGCCTTGACAATCCAGATTCAGTACACTTTGAGTATAACTCCAACAGGGTTCTGAATAATTAGAATCAATATGGCAAACCTACAACCCAAACTAGAGGAATCACACTAACTTCTCATGGGGTGGTAACCAAGGATATGTGTCTTGTCAATCCATGCTCACATGGTGGAAACTAACTTTGGAGCAAAATGGGTTAACTGAGCGATCTTGAGATTGTACTCTCTCACGTTCATAGTACCCTATCTAAGTATTGTAAACTAGTTAGCCTTAGGCTCCCTACATTCTAAGCGCAAAAATGATCATTGAAGGCTACTGCAAAACTCATCCCAGATTACTAGATATGCATTCTCACCTGAGGAATTTACCTAAGACTCATACCATATGATAGTATTTATTTCAAATAATAAGAAGCAAACTCAACTGCTGCCTTCTTAGTAGCATGCATTACTCTCAAAATCCTTTCTCTAAGTTTTAATTATTTATGATTGGAAACATAGATTGTGTTTAATTATCTTGCTTTTGAATGAAAAAGGGAAGTAGGATATGGGTAAGAAAGCATTAGTAGAGATTTGAGTTTTATAAGTGTAATGAGGTAGAAATAGCCGAAACCCATTTTCATAATTTAATTCAAGGATTAAGGCTAAAAATAGCTTAATTCTTTTACAAGCCAATATGGGTAGTTCTTATTAGAGCTCGGGGTTTTAAAAAATCCAAATAGAATATACCCAAGTGGTCGAAAGACATTGGGTATAACCTTATCCATAGCTAATTATAAGAATAGTTGATTCATTAGACTTATTGATTAACCACAATCTTATTGACACCCCATCAATAGCACATCTCTGGTACTTACTCTCATTGTTGCTTCAACTTGCATTACCTCGTTTTGATATTGCATTAGAATCATATAGTGATCTGATTTTCGCCCAAATATTTATTTTATGAATTGTAATACAATGATGCTATTTAGTTTAGATTGATATATAACTTTAGTAACGATCTCTCCCTATTCCCTATGGAGTCAACCTTGAATCATAAAGTTGGGTAAACTATATTACATATGATCGTGTACACTTTTTTTCTAGTGAGTAAATTTGGATGTTATCAATTTTGATGCCATTGCAGGGGAATAGGCATTGATAGCCTAGAGTTGTTTTTTTAATTTGAACTATTTAAGCATCTTGTGTGAAATTACATTTTTTGTTGTTTTTGCTGCTTGTTTAGATTGGATTTAATGAGACAAGAGTTGCAAGTGGGATCTGTGGAAGGTCATATGAACCAAGACGATGATGAGCCAATATTACCTTATGTAGCAGGTGCATTCGCCTACCACCTATAGTAAGAAATGTTGTGTTTTATGTGACAAGTACTATGCTACATTTGTTACAAATGAAGGGGCTATTTGGAGGACAACCAAGCGAAGAAGCCAGTAGACACCTATGCAACTTTCTTGAGATATGTTAGACCTTTAATATCACCAACATTAGCCAAGAGTCAATTCGACTAAGGCTTTTCCCATTTTCACTAACGGGAGAAGCAACTGTTTGGCTAGAGGAGCTACCCCCGGGGTGTATTACTTCTTGGCAGGAGCCGAAGGAGGCTTTCTTGGACAGATTCTTCCTTGCATCAAGGATGTTGCAATTGAGGGATGAAATCACCAATTTTAGACAACTCTCGGGAGATCCCCCGCATGAGGTTTGGCTCCTCTTCAAAAAGAAAGTTGCAATATGTCCAAACCATGGGTTGCTAGATTGTCACAACCCAAGCTAGGAACATGGATCGAGACATGGAACCAAGAACCACGAGTCGCTCCAAGCTGACCCATGGCATGAACATAGCAACTAAAGAGCATATATTAAAGCGGAATCTAATAACTGAAACATGAATAAGCAGAAAACTGAATGACAATAATGTACAATAACGATCATAAATAGAGTCAACACTTGACAAAGCTAAAAATCTACATACTATTTGATAAGCTTCTAAATTGTCTGATGAGCTGATGGGACAACACCCCCAACTAGCTTGCTAAATTCTAAAATTGAAATAGCATAATCAAATGCTAAATTAAATGTCCTCGGAAGATGAGGACTCACCAACAATGGGAATTGAGCGAAACTGCGGAGAGTTGGACTAACGGAGGAACTGGGTATGATCGCTCAGACCTGTATCATGAAACGATACAATACAGAGTATGTGGTTAGTACTTTGAATGTAGTGAGTATGCAAGCTAAGTAAAACATGGTGAGTAAATATTAACTAAAATCATGCATATGAATATAAATCAGTATATCATAAGAAAAAGGATTGCGTGCTAAATTTTGAATTTGAGAAATATATAGTCATAAATTGAGTATCATATCTGAACAGGATGAACCAAAGGTAAAAAATAAAAATCATACAACTTGTCATAGCTGAAATGATAAGTAAAAGATCATAAATTGATCATTGGGTGAAACCTGCTGTAAAACATAAGATCATAAGTCATGAACATGAATAACTAAAATCATAGGGAATAATGAGAGACTCGTCATAACCGACACCATCACGACAGAGCTTGCGTGATACCCCAACTATCACACTCAAGTGGACAGAGCCGTCCAAAATCTTGTTAGGGTTAACGACGCTACCATGATATCGATATCAAGCAAAAGGCCCCTTACGGGAAGGGAAAACTCTCGAGGGAGATCCCAACGTAAATATGTAAACTTATGTTGGTGCGTAGTTTTGAGACCGGGGAACCTTGAAACCCCGAACCTACTCGATGCTAGATACTTCTCCCAAAAACATGCATAGTGCTCACATTGTTTTACAACGATGTTGAAATTATAATTATATGCATAGTTTGAAATTTGAACATAGGGAGTCTTGACTCCAAAACTTATCATAAGCTATAGTGGGAGTCTTGACTCCAACATATATGATAAGCTGATTTTATTAGCATTGGCTAAATCATGAACATTTACTTAATTTGTGTGGGATTTTCCAACTATTAAAATCATGCATACTTGAAATAGACTTCATAAGTCAAAATCATGGATTCATATATGGGTAATTTATAAACATTCATTCATGCTGGATATCTCATCATACTTGAAATCATGAATTATAAATTTGTCTTTTCATAAAACTTGCATAATAGGGCATAATTTTTAATAACTTAAAATCATGAATTTATAATCAAATTGTGTATAAAATCTGCCTATAAATCTTAAAATATGATTTGAAATATGAGGGTAATTGACCCATAATCATATCATGAAGAATTTCATAAAATTAGGTTAAAACCCTATAAGATCATATATTTGAGTTAGAACTTGAGTTCATGAACTTGAGGAGAAATTTTGTCATGGGAGTGAAAGGAAACTCTTATTCATAGCCCTACATACCTGGGTAAACTGATTCTCAACGTGTCTTTGAAAGCCCTAGAGAATTGGGAAAGAATTGATAGAATTTTTAGATTGATCTTCCTAGAGAATTCAAACCTTTCCATCCATAGTAAAGTCTAATGACTTGACATAGGCTAAACCCTCTTAACACACTCCTTTTAGGGCTTAAAATGATACAGTTTAGGACTTAGGAGCTTAGGATTTATGAAAATACATTTAATAATTTCACAAAAAAAATGATCACTGCTAGTCGGTAAGAGTCGTACAATCAACCTACAACTAGTGGGTTCCTCCTGTAGCTATCCAGTCTAATTTTCTACAAATCTCTAATTATTTTCATGACTCCACTTGTAGTTCCTTACTATAAGTCATACAATCGCTCGTAAGATCAACGCCTGATAACCCCATAGCATAGTACGACTCTATGACCATGAGCAGTACCACTAAACTATGACTCATAGTGTGAACTCATGGTCTGGGGAAAGAAACCTCTAAACTGAACCATGGGTCTTCCTATGACCCGTACCACCTGACCACAACTCGTATCTTCAGTTGTAATGAGAGAATTTTCCAAACTTTTTCTAATGAACAAATTTCAAATCCTAAAATTTGTTTTTTGCTTGACTCGATAAATAAGTTCATGGCCAACAATCTCACTGGAGGGTCCTTGACAACCAAACATATGGATTAGCCAAAGCTCTCTTAGATCGAATGTCCAAGATGAATCGAGCATGGCACACTATGGACACTAAGGTGTCCTCAAGTGGTGTCATTCCCAGCCATGTGACTATGGAGATGAGAAAATGTGATGAAGAAAGGGATGATACTTTGGCCAAAATGATGACCCATCTTGAGCTAATAACTAAGCATGTGATAGGGGCTGGAGCTAATAGTATGAACGCAGTGGGAACCCAAGGCCACATGCAATATGAAGGGAATGTTTCACCTCCAAGGTCTAAAGAAGAATGTGAATAAATGGATGGACAAGTGGGAGGTTCTTGTCAGGTATATCAAGGTGACAACCAAGGCTCTTGACATCCACATGATGATAATCAAGGTTGGAGGAATTGAGAGAATCAAGGTTGGAATGATAGGAACGAGAGATGAGGAAACCGTGAACCAAATCGTGAAGGGGAGCGATACCATAGAAGTTCAAACCCATATGTTCCCCCTCCCAAGGTTGAGGTATCCCAAATGTAACCCGGTGCAAGTGATGTTGGTAATTCAAAGATACAGAGATGTTGGCAAGAGTTCTGAAGAAGGTTGAGTCCAAGAATAGTGGGATGAGAGAGCTTAAAGGGGAGGTGTCTAACTTCGCCCAAATAGTGAGTTCTCATTCTGCTTTCTTTAAGCACTTGGAAGCTCAAAAGAACCACCTCTCATCACAAAAGAACCCTCGGATGAAGGAAACCCTCCCAAGGATACCATACTAAAACCAAAGAAGAATAGCCACTACATGACAATTGTCACTGGGAGTGAAAGAATTGTAGTTGATGCGAGTGTGAAGGCTAAGCAAGTTGTTGATCCAATAACAAATAATGGAGTGATAAATACGGTGCCATGAGCACCAAATGGTGTTGATAATGAAGGAGAACAAGATGAGGAAGGAGGAGAGGTTCCTCAAGAGAATGTTGATGTTGAGAAAGAGGGCGAGGAGGCCTCAAATGAACAAGGCGAAGACCCTAGAATCCAACCTCCTTACCCCCAGTGCTTGGTGAAAATGAAAGAGGAAAACTAGTTCTAAAAGTTCATTGATATGTTTAGCAAGTTGTCCATCCATATGTTGTTAGTTGATGCGTTACTCCGAATTCCAGGATATGCTCATGAAAGAGCTGTTGAAGAAAAAGAAGATTATAGATGTAGGCACAGTGGAGGTGTCCCATCACTGTAGTACTGTGATGGCTAGTAACCTTTCTCCAAAAAGAGAGGGTCCAGGAGCATTTACTATTCTTTGTACCATTGGAATATCCATGTTCAACAAGGAACTATGTTGACCTCGGGGCTTGAATCAACCTAATGCCTTGTATAATCTTCAAAAAGTTAGGTTTGTGGAGTCCCAAGCCAACTACAATAAGGTTGTTGGTGGAGGATCGTTCGATCAAACGTCCCATTGGACTTCTTGAGGATGTCTTGGTCCGGGTGGACAAGTTTATTCTACTAGCCGACTTTATTGTATTGGTTTGTGACATGGATATTGAGGTGCCCATTATTTTGGGGTGACCATTGCTAGCCACGGGGAGAGCTCTTGTTGATGTGGAGCTAGAGGAATTGAAATTTAGAGTTGGTAGTGAAGAACTCACTTTCAATATGTATCAACCAACAACATCCCCTGACGAATGTAAAGTGATTGCAGTTCTTGATGAGGACAAGGAGAAGGGAGTGATTGTGAAGATGAAGTTGATGAGGAGGATGATCCTCCAAATAAATGATGTTTGGTGATGAATCTGTCGAGTCATGACGTTAAATAAGGCGCTTCTTGGGAGGCAATCCAATTGTTTTTAACTTTAGATATTTTTGATGTTTTGATTGTTTTTTGGGTTTTGTAGGATGATTAGGTGACAGACCAAATGAAAGAAAAATAGGGGAAGAGTTGAGTGAGATATGTGAAATGCCCATGCTCCTTCGCAAGCCACAGTTCAAGCGCAAAGAAGAACTAGAAAGTGGAAGTAACTGAGGGGCTTCTGTGCCTCACATGAGAAATGCAGGTGTTAATCTGAAAATGCAGGTCTGGCACAGCCCTAAGCAAGAATACCTAGCAACAATCTAAAAAGAAAAGGGGAAGAGATCTGCGAGCCACCTGCTAAATGCAAGTGGAGATCCGCGGAGCATAGGCCCAACAAAGACTAGAGGCAGAAAGCTGGGCAAGAACGTGCTAACCTGCATTTGGAACTGTGGTTCGCAGGTGACCATTCACGACCGCAGGTCCAGTACAGGTACAGGTATGAAATTCATTTAACTGTTGACTTACCCGTTCCATGGATGACCAAACCAGTTGAGATTCTCCCCACTTCCCAAAACCCATTTTTTCTTCACCTTTTCACCTTCTCTAAGACCCCCATTACCACCCATTTAACCTTCGCCATTAATCCCATTTACTCCCACCTTTAAACCCACGTATCCATTAACCATCCCTCTATCTATAAAACCCATTTCCCTTCACCATTCTTTACCACCATTCTCTACTCATTCACTAAACAAAAGAATTTCAAATTTTGGGATGGCCATTGTCAATAAAAGGTTACAAGTTCACGATTTCCATTACTTTCCCCTCTCATTTGGTATATATTGCTTAATATTCTTAGTTTTTCATGATTTTTGATGAGTGTAGCACCAAAGAATGCATGCTAGTATCTATATTTTTCTTAACCCATATCCATTGTTACCCATCATATACTCTTCATCCCCTTGCTATTATTGATTGTTGTGGGTATTGTGGGGGAGATTCAATTGTAAAATGTGGGTATTATTGTTCATCTTGATAGATCTAATACAGGGGTTCTATATTAGTTGGGGGTGAAGTCTGAGTGGCCCATGTTCTTGAAATGCATGATTTTTCTCGATGATAGATAGCTTGACGTCTTTCTTAAGGGAAAATCATCATTTTTTTCTGGTGTGCTACTTATAATTTCCAATGTGCTATGTAGATGTGTTGAGATAGTTATGGAATTAAGTTGATATAGTTTTTTAGGTTTGGCACTCAACGTTTCCTGATGATAGACGGGGTAATATCCATCTTAAGGGAAGGTGTTGAATGGGTCCAACTATTTTTATGGTTATTTATTTGATTGATAAATCTTTCGAGAAAGTCCGAGTACTCGTTAGATGAAATATGCTTATATTTGTATTAAAAAAATTGGCCTACTTAGAGCAGTTAAAATTGATGGGGTCACTGTCTTATGCCTACGATCCATGGATGTTAGCATACGAATATGCAGGTTGAAGCGTACGAGCAGGGTGAGGTTTCAGGCTCATTGTTACCTGCCTGTGCTACACCTGCGAGCCATGGATCGCGATCGGCACACTGCAGGTGAAGCGTAGGTGACTACTCATATTGGTCAAACTTTTGTCGCAGACCTGCGATATTCCTGCAAACGCAGGTCTCTACCTGCAAAACGTAGATGCAGCGCAGGTGCTTCTAGTTCATGATGTTGATGCCTCATTTTTTGTCATCTAATCTTTTAATTTCTTTTCCTTATATTAGTATAGTTGTCGCCTTTAATTTTTATTTATCAAAAATAGAAAAAGAAGTTTGGTATGTTTGTGGCACTAACTAACATTATTTTACAACAAAATGACATCTTCCAAGCAAGCAGACAAAGAGAAGGCCCCTTCTACCTCAAAAAGGAAAAGGGAAAGTCAAATCAACTCCAGCCTCCACCAACACTAGGGATGTTATCATCCTTTGTGTCCCCGACATGCAAAAGCGCACTACGTCATATGCATGGAGAGGCCAATCACCACTAAAAAGCGTTTTGACTTGGCTGAGCTGGGGAATGACTTCCCCAACATCAAAGCCCAATTCAACGATAGGTAGTGGAACATGTTCACAGAGCCTCTACCCAACTACCGCCCCAATCTTTTGTCGGAGTTCTATGCTTCCTACCAAGCAAGGCAAGATATAATGAAGAACAAAGGGAGGGTCGATGATTTTTCTTGCCTCTCTTCAGTCAAGGTTTGGGGTGTAGAAGTGCACATCACTCCTAATGCTATCAATGCCATATTCTGGGAGGATGAGATTGACTGAGGGATAGAGTTTGTAGTGAGGGTGGTAGCCAAGGAGGACTAGTTTGGTCAGGTGGCAGGCATCATCGCCAATGGTCAGCTCGTATGGGCCACCATGAAGAGCAAAATTGTGAGACAAGACCTGATGTTTGAGGCCAAATTGTGGATTGAATTTGTATGTCAATGCATCATGCCATATAAGAATGATCAAGGGTGAACCTTGAAGCGGTCATACTCATTTCTTGCATTATGTCAGGGGTGCCGATTAATTTTGGTGAAGTGGTGTCTTCTCAAATGAAGCGAAAGGACAAAAAACAAATGACCTTAATGCCATATGCTATTCTCATTAGCCAGCTATGCCACAAAGTGGGAGTTCCACTGTTTACAGATGAAACCGCAAGCTCCGCTACTGATGTCATTGTTGTTGACAAGAAAAGGGATGTGGATGTGCCCAAAAGAAAGAGAAAGTAGATGCAAGCATGGGACACACCCAAGGGCTCCAGCATACATGATATCAATGAGGACCCCTTTGCTCTTGATCTCAATGAGCCTAACCCTGAGATATCAGGGCATGCGTCCGGAGAAGCACCAACCCACAGGCCTTCACCTCCTCCTTTTTCCTCAAGACAAAGTGGTATTCAAAAGCTAGCAGAGATGATAAGATCACATGAAAACCAACTCAAAAGGTTGGATCAAGACTTTCCCACTCTTATACAAAGGTTGGTGAAGAAGATGATGAAGAATGTCTTCGATATCTTGAACAAATTATGCTCCCGTGTGGATGTGGTGGAAGGAGCAGCCTCCTCTCTCTGAGCTGATGTGAGAGAGCTCTATAACAAGGCACCTATCGTTGACCCAGACTTGAGCTTCATTGATGAGGCCATGGCTGCCCCCTCAATAGCCCAAGATCCAATTGATGATTTATTTGGGGTTTTAAGGAGAAGGATGGAGTTGAGCAAAGAGGAGAGGGTGATGAGAATGAGAAGGCCAATGATGATGCTGAAGAGTAGCCGAATCAAGGAGTTCTTACTCATCCTTGTTTTTAATTCTGTACATTAGGGACAATGTCGATTCTTAATTGGGGGTGGAATGTTGCTCTCTTGTTAGCTGCTTATTAGCTTTTGTGCCCTTGTTAGGCTTAAGTTCTTACTGTGTTGATGTTTTTGAATTTTTGCTTAGTTGAATAAATGCCCTTGTCAGGCTTGTGATTTAAATGAAATTGTTGTGTTAATAATGTTGGTTGCCATTGATGGGTCAATTTTGCTTTTTCCAAATTCTCTATGATGACCCATGGTTTTAAACTTCACCTTTTTTCATAGTAGATAGTTATAAACTCTAAGGGTTTTCTTTACCACGGTTCTTTCTCAAGGATAAAAAGTTTCTTTCTTCTCTTTTGCATCAAACTGAGTGGTATTTTTCTATGATAGATTGATAGGCGACATTTTTAAGGGAAAATGTCATGTCTAGAGTCTTTTTGAGTCTTCTATTGAACTTGCGTTAAGAGGTACCACTAAAAATAATTTATTGGCTTTGCAAAGGAGTGTTGAGACAAAGGGGCACTTAAAATTTCAAATTGAGCACTCTCTTGTCATGAGTTATACATTTCTTAATTGATTTTTTGACTCACATGCTGATTTGTCTAAAGTCATACCTTTGATGTGATTTTGAAAGTATGTAAACTCCTTGGATTCTGATGTCTTTTGTAGTGAGGTATTTAGCCGAATTCTTGTGTGTGTATAATTGTATAGAACTTACCCTAAGTGTGACTCAAGGATAAATCCTAGATGTGGTTGTACTTGGAACATGATCAAGGCCTTCTTTGGATAAGCCATTTCACCAAAAATGACCTCCTTGAACATCTATCTTTGCTAATCAATGTTTGAGCTTTTGACCCAATTCTTTGAAAACCACACTACAAGCCTAGTACCCTTTTGTAATCCCTCTCTTGGCACCCATCCTCCCTAAATGCTAATATTGAAAGAATGGAAAATGAGGCTTGAATCCCAAAATGTAGGGAGAGATAAGGAAGAAATGAGGCAAAAGCCTAAGTTTGGGGGTTTGCACATGAAGAAAATGTGAGCTTCAATGAGAGGTAGTATCAAATTGTGATAAAACAAAGAAAATGGTTGGTTGAAAAACCTTGAACATTAGAAGAAAAAGAATTCTTGAAAGGTGATACGTCTTACTTATATAAGGCTAATTGTGGAGTCAAAGGGGTTATAAGGTGAGTCTTTGATAAGAAATGAGAATGATGAATAAGGAGAGAGAAGGTGGAGTGAGCTCCTCAAGGTAGTGGGATGTTTAAAAAGTATTCACAAAAGGCATTAGAGAAGTTCTAGTTGTCCTACCCTTACCCCTAGCCTTCATGATAACCCGCAAGTCCTTAGTCATTTTGAGTATAGCAACTCTACAATAGTGACAAATTACACAAAGGGCAAGCATATGGGTCAATTTACATATACTTGAATTTCTTTGTGAGAGCGAGCATATTTGCTTTATCTTATAACCCCTATGTTTGAAATGCATGAAAAATTAAGGGGATTCTCTCTTGTTGTAGTGACATTACTTTCTTAGGGTACATTCTTAAATGTGTTGTAAATTAAAAGGTGTGATTGGAGCAAATGTGCAATGATCTTTAGGGAAAACATTTAATGTAAACTATCAATGACTTGAGATGCTACTTGAGCTTGTTTTGATGAACTAAGCCCCTTGTGTGGAATGAAAGGAAATATTTGTACAGATGTGCCAATTACTTGTGGTCATCTCTTGAAGAGTGTGCAATATATTTGAGTCTTTTCTTTGTATTTAAGTTGGTGTGCGATTTTAGGTTTTTCTTAGGTGTTAAGGGCCATTCATGCATTGCTCTTGTGTTATGCCATGCGTAATTCAATTTCTCATTTGTGAGGGAATGCTTCTTTGATGAGTTGGTAATTTATCAACTCATTAGGCTTTTAAGCATGAGCTTTTGTTTTATTTTCATCTCATCTAGGTAGGTTTTATGCTTTTTTCCTATGATTTTGCAGGTATTACGCTCAAATAAAGAAAGTAAAGAAATTGAACAAAGAGCAAATGCTGAAAATCGAAGATCGGCGTTTCGCAGGTCTTACACTGGTGAAATGCATGTGCGGCGCAGAGTTGCACTGACCTGAAGTTGAAGAGGAACTTTGGGACGCAACTTGGCACCTGCGAAATACAGGTGCAACCGCAGAATCCAAAATGGCTATTCGAAGTGAACTATGAAGCAACTGCGTCGTGTGGATGGATACCTGCAAAATGCAGGTGCCTCACAAGTGGGTCCATGTTGAAAAGGGTAAAATTGTCCATATCTGACACAAGAATAATTTGGAAGCTTCCCAGGGCAAAATGGAAATCCGTACTGCATGAAGAAGAGCAGACTTTCCCTATTTTATACACATTTTGAGTTTAGAAGAAAAGTACTTTTTGAATAACTAATTTTTAGGGAGAGAAATATAGAGAGAAGTAAGAGCTAGTCTTCTTCTTCTTCTTCTTCCATATTGTAGGGTAAGTATTCTCCATTGAAGTATACATTTAAGCTTAAATTTACTACTCAATCATGAATGTGAATGAATCTCTTGTTGATTTAATCCTTCTGTTTGCATTCATGAGTAGCTAATTTGATTGCTAAACGTGTGTGCTTGATGTGGGTTTAGATTTGATTGGGTATTATTGATTTATGGTTGCAAATATAGATTGTGTTTACTTATCTTGCTTTTTGCATGAAAACAGGAAGTAGGATATGGGTGAGAAAGCATTAGTGGAGATTTGAGTTTTATAAGTATGGTATTGGTCTAGAAATAGCCAAAACTCATTTTCATAACTCAATTTAAGGATTAAGACTAAAAATAGCTTAATTCTTCTCCAAGCCAATATGGGTAGTTGTTATTTGAGCTTGGGGTTTGAAAGAACCCAAGTAGAATATACCCAAGTGGTCGAAAGACATTGGTTACCTTATACATGGCTATTCATGTTAGTAGTTGATTCTTTAGACTTGTTAATCAACCCCAATCCTATTGACACCCCCATCAATAGCACATCCCGAGTACGTGCTCTCATTGTTGCTTCAACTTGCATTACCCCGTTTTGATATTGCATTAGAATCATATAGTGATCTCATTTTCATTCAACTATTTATTTTATGAATTGTAATACATTGATGCTATTTAGTTTAGATTGATATACAACTTTAGTAGCGATCACTCCCTATTCCCTATGGATTCGACCCCGACTGATAAAGTTGGGTAAATTATATTGCGAACGACCATGTACACTTTCTCTTAGCAAGGAGTGAATTTGGACCTTATCAAAGACTCCAAAGACTCTCTAGGACACTTAAACCTAGTGTTTTGATACCAAGTTTGTTATGACCTGACCATAGGCATAGGCGGAACCGATATCCAATATCTTGACTTGCTCGAACGAACTAGCTAACATGACATCTACATTAGGTATATACAGACAAGATAAAATAGATTCATATCATAAGGTAAAGTCTAAAAAAGGAATTTACATTCATAAAAGCTTTCATTAAGTTCAAAACATTATATCATGAAATATCTAATAGATGGGGAGAACTGCCATCATTTAGGTAATTGTATGTTTAGAATCGTCTATTTATGAAGCCTCTAACATATATTAATAAAAATATTTTACCGGAATAAGGTCTCCAACATACCATAAGCTAAGCAAAATTGAAATAAATGACTATGAAAAAAGCAAATGAGGCTCATCGGTATCTTAATTTGTGGAACCTAATGTGGAGCCCATTCATCTTGAATGTCTTAAATTCCATCACGATATGTAGCACCCCCAATAAAGGGACTTAGATTCTTCTTCTAGTTTTAAGTGGTAGAATCCTGATTTACAGTCAAATTTACTGAAATAATTATATCCTTGTATCTGTCTTATCTTTAAAATCTTATTTGGTATTGGGTAATTATATGTTTTAGTTTTTGCATTTAAATTTCTATAATCTATTACCATTCTGCTTTTCTTTCTTTTTTGTTCATTATGTTTATTTACTATAAATGCCGGGCTATTATGTTTACTATTACTTTCTCGTATGTAATTATTTTCTAATAATTCTTTTATATGCATTTGGAATTCTTTTTGGTCTTCAAAATTGTATCTTAGGGGTTTTTGTGTTATTATGCTATTTTCATCTACTAATTCAATTTTTATTTTTGTTTTATGTTTTTCCCATCCTTGTAATGGGTTTTCATTATATAATGATTTTATCTTATCTTGTAATATTTGTATTTTATCAATTGTAAATATTATCATTTCAATTTTCTGGTCGTTAGTTGTTATGTTTTCTAACTTTTGAGTAATTTTTTCATTTCCTTTAATCCATGGTGTATTTTTTCTTACTTTGTTATTTACTCTTTTTGCTCCTACTTTTTTATTACATGGGGTGGTAAACCACCAATGTGTTTTTGTTATAGTATGTGGGTATAGTTTTTCTAAAAATGGCATTCCTAATAATATATCTCTATTAGTAAACTCGTAACTATACATTTCTTCAATTGTTAGTATTTTATCCTATATTTGTATTTTTGTATTTTTGGTTTTGTGTGTTATCATACTTCCTTCGTTATTAAATCCAGTTACTATAAGTGGTGTTTTTAATTTTTCCCATTTTTCTTCTGGTAGGCAATTATGTTTACACATATTTGCTCCTGCTCCTGTATCTACCATAGGTGTATAATATCTGTTGTAATATCCTTCCACTATTATTTTCATTAGTATGTAGATTTTTGTCATTCTTTCATATTAATGTTCTTTTAATGATTATCTTTTTATTTTCATAGTGTATTATTAACTGTCTTTCATCTATATTATATGGTTTGACTGTTTCTAGCCATTTTATTCCTAATGTTATAGTATCTTTACCTTGGTATATTTTAAATTTTATTTTTATTGGTACTCCACCAATAATTAATTCTTGTTCTGTACTTTGTTCCATATTTGTCAATATTCCTGGTAATTCTGTATTTATACTTTCATTTTTTGTAATTTCTTCTTCTTTTATTAGTTCTTTTGTGACGTAACTTTCATTTTGTCCTGTATCTATTTTTATTAGGTATTTTCGCTGATTTAATATTCCTGTTATATAGTATTGGTAAGGCTGTATTTCATTTATACTTGGTTCTAATAATCTTGGTTGTATATCATATTCTATTCTTCTTGAGGTGCTATTTCTAGATGATGATGGTGTATCATAATTTATTCTTTTTGATGTACTTAGTCTTTCTTTTACTATTTCTAAATCTTCCTCAATATCCATATCTTTGTAGCTATAATCGTTATTATCAATAACGTTAACTATTTTGTCAAAAGGATTTTCTATTTTAATTCTTTGAATTTTATTTTTGGCTGTTATCTTATGTTTTGTAGTTAATACGTATAAGTTTTTACATCTAGCTGTAAATATTTTACTACCTGGTGCCAGTTCTATTCCTGACATTTTCCAGTATAGTACTAGAGATTTATCTATATTTCTGTCATCTAATGCTACTGAGTAGTTAGCACTTATGATAAATTTAAATTTTTGGTATATTAAATTTCCTCTAACTGCACTTATTATACTTTTTTCTATTGGGTGGATTATTCTATCATCTGCTAAATATAGCTCAATTGGTGTATCTATTCCTTCTCTAAAACATGCTTTTATAAGTATTTCTGTTGCTCCTAGGTGTACATATTTTATTGGATTTCTAGCTTTTATTTCTTGGATTTCCTTGTTTATTATCTTTTTATTTATTATAGGTATTTTAGCCTTTCCTTGGGTGTATTTGCAGTCTATTATATGTTCTTTTTGGCTTACTACATAGTATTCTTCTTGTCTTATTTTAAAGAAATTTCTTAGTTTAGGTATTTCTAATATTTTGTCTACGCTTAAATCTAATTCTTTTCCTTTTATTTGTTCGAACATATTGCTGTCAAATATTATTTTTTGTTCTGAGCTTTCTTTATCTTGATATTCTTCTTTACTTATAATCCTTACATCTGTTTCAGTCATTATCTGTTTCGTATTCATTTATCTCATTTTCATTATCTGTTTTTTCGTATTCTGTTAATTCATATATACTATCTTCATCATTTAGATCATAATCTATATAATCTATTTGTTTATATTCTTCGTCTTCAATTATTATTTCTACTTCTGAAATTTGTTTTTTATTTACGTTCGAACAAATAAAAGGAAAAGAATTAGATTTAAGCGTAGACAAAATATTAGAAATACCTAAACTAAGAAATTTCTTTAAAATAAGACAAGAAGAATACTATGTAGTAAGCCAAAAAGAACATATAATAGACTGCAAATACACCCAAGGAAAGGCTAAAATACCTATAATAAATAAAAAGATAATAAACAAGGAAATCCAAGAAATAAAAGCTAGAAATCCAATAAAATATGTACACCTAGGAGCAACAGAAATACTTATAAAAGCATGTTTTAGAGAAGGAATAGATACACCAATTGAGCTATATTTAGCAGATGATAGAATAATCCACCCAATAGAAAAAAGTATAATAAGTGCAGTTAGAGGAAATTTAATATACCAAAAATTTAAATTTATCATAAGTGCTAACTACTCAGTAGCATTAGATGACAGAAATATAGATAAATCTCTAGTACTATACTGGAAAATGTCAGGAATAGAACTGGCACCAGGTAATAAAATATTTACAGCTAGATGTAAAAACTTATACGTATTAACTACAAAACATAAGATAACAGCCAAAAATAAAATTCAAAGAATTAAAATAGAAAATCCTTTTGACAAAATAGTTAACGTTATTGATAATAACGATTATAGCTACAAAGATATGGATATTGAGGAAGATTTAGAAATAGTAAAAGAAAGACTAAGTACATCAAAAAGAATAAATTATGATACACCATCATCATCTAGAAATAGCACCTCAAGAAGAATAGAATATGATATACAACCAAGATTATTAGAACCAAGTATAAATGAAATACAGCCTTACCAATACTATATAACAGGAATATTAAATCAGCGAAAATACCTAATAAAAATAGATACAGGACAAAATGAAAGTTACGTCACAAGAGAACTAATAAAAGAAGAAGAAATTACAAAAAATGAAAGTATAAATACAGAATTACCAGGAATATTGACAAATATGGAACAAAGTACAGAACAAGAATTAATTATTGGTGGAGTACCAATAAAAATAAAATTTAAAATATACCAAGGTAAAGATACTATAACATTAGGAATAAAATGGCTAGAAACAGTCAAACCATATAATATAGATGAAAGACAGTTAATAATACACTATGAAAATAAAAAGATAATCATTAAAAGAACATTAATATGAAAGAATGACAAAAATCTACATACTAATGAAAATAATAGTGGAAGGATATTACAACAGATATTATACACCTATGGTAGATACAGGAGCAGGAGCAAATATGTGTAAACATAATTGCCTACCAGAAGAAAAATGGGAAAAATTAAAAACACCACTTATAGTAACTGGATTTAATAACGAAGGAAGTATGATAACACACAAAACCAAAAATACAAAAATACAAATATGGGATAAAATACCAACAATTGAAGAAATGTATAGTTACGAGTTTACTAATAGAGATATATTATTAGGAATGCCATTTTTAGAAAAATTATACCCACATACTATAACAAAAACACATTGGTGGTTTACCACCCCATGTAATAAAAAAGTAGGAGCAAAAAGAGTAAATAACAAAGTAAGAAAAAATACACCATGGATTAAAGGAAATGAAAAAATTACTCAAAAGTTAGAAAACATAACAACTAACGACCAGAAAATTGAAATGATAATATTTACAATTGATAAAATACAAATATTACAAGATAAGCTAAAATCATTATATAATGAAAACCCATTACAAGGATGGGAAAAACAAAAAACAAAAATAAAAATTGAATTAGTAGATGAAAATAGCATAATAACACAAAAACCCCTAAGATACAATTTTGAAGACCAAAAAGAATTCCAAATGCATATAAAAGAATTATTAGAAAATAATTACATACGAGAAAGTAATAGTAAACATAATAGCCCGGCATTTATAGTAAATAAACATAATGAACAAAAAAGAAAGAAAAGAAGAATGGTAATAGATTATAGAAATTTAAATGCAAAAACTAAAACATATAATTACCCAATACCAAATAAGATTTTAAAGATAAGACAGATACAAGGATATAATTATTTCAGTAAATTTGACTGTAAATCAGGATTCTACCACTTAAAACTAGAAGAAGAATCTAAACAATTAACAGCATTTACCGTACCCCAAGGATTTTACGAATGGAACGTATTACCCTTTGGATATAAAAATGCACCAGGTAGATACCAACACTTTATGGATAATTACTTCAACCAATTAGAAAACTGTATTGTATACATAGACGATATATTATTATATTCAAGAACTAAAGACGAACATATAAGACTACTAGAAAAATTCATACATATAGTAGAAATATCAGGAATAAGCCTAAGTAAAGAAAAAGCCGAAATACTGAAAAATCAAATAGAATTCTTAGGAATACAAATAGATAGAAATGGAGTAAAAATGCAAACACATATAGTACAAAAAATAATAAATTCTGAAGAATTACTAGATACTAAGAAAAAATTACAATCCTTTTTAGGATTAGTTAATCAAGTAAGAGAATATGTACCAAAACTAGCAGAAAATCTAAAACCATTACAACGAAAATTAAAAAAGGATATAGAATATCACTTTGATGAAAAAGACAAAAAATACATAAAAAGGATAAAAGAAATGTGTAAAGAACTACCAAAACTATATTTTCCGGATGAAAACAAGAAATTCATCTACATAGTAGAATCAGATTCTAGTAATCATAGCTATGGAGGAGTATTAAAATATAAATATGAAAATGAAAAGATAGAACACCACTGTAGATATCATTCAGGATCGTACGCAGAACCACAAATTAAATGGGAAATAAATAGAAAGGAACTATTTTCATTATATAAATGTTTGCTTGCATTTGAACCATATATTGTTTATAACAAATTTATTGTTAGAACAGATAACACACAAGTTAAATGGTGGATAACTAAAAAGGTACAAGATTCTGTGACAACAAAAGAAATAAGAAGATTAGTATTAAACATATTAAACTTTTCATTTACAATTGAAGTCATCAAAACTGAGAAAAATACAATTGCAGATTACATCTCAAGACATGGAAAAAGATGAAAATAAGATGGACCAAATACTCGGAATGCTAAGTACACTTTGCAAAAAAGTGGAAAAGCTAGAAGATGATATGGAAAAGCTGAAAAGCAAAGATAGCAGTCAGCAGCGTGACTTAAAAAATGCGGAAATAAAAAGGATGGAAGAAGATAGCAGTCAGCAGCGTGACTTAAAAAACGCGGAAATAAAAAGGATGGAAGAAGATAGCAGTCAGCAGCGTGACTTAAAAAACGCAGAGCTATGCCAATCGGAAGGCACCAAACTTCCATAGCTAAAAGGAGACGTTGGGAAACTCCTTAAAACCCAAGCTAACAACCCATCTACTTCTTCTGCAGGTACACCAGGACCTAAAGAAAGAAGAGATACTATCAGAAGACAACAACTATTTGACAAACAATTCACAATGAAGAATATACCTCCTACTCCACAAACCAGCACATACAAAGAAAGTCTAAACCAAACTAGACAAACCTATAACCATATAGCCAACACCTACATACAAAACATCCACAAAATACAAACTTTCTTAAACAAAAATCCACGCTCTATAACTACCAAAAATCCAGAAGAAGATTATGTTACTCAATATCTACAGGGATACAACAAGCTAATAGCACAGCCAAATACCAACTCCAACCTAGTCAGAACATGCTACAACTATGGATTGCTTAATACAGTATATACAAAAACAGGAGACGAAATAGCAACCATACCGGAACTACATAAGGCATTTATGACATACAAAAGAATAACAAAAGGCACATTTTTCTATATTAAAATATACGCAGCACCTGCAGAAATATTATTTAATGAAATAAAACCTATTATACAAGTGGTGAAGATAGGACTAACAAGAGAAATGATTATACCGGAAAAGATAGACCAACAAGAAGAAATAAATTGTACAGATATACCGGATTTCTATGCCAACAAAAGAATTATTGGCTTAGCTACGATACTAAGTGAGCTAGCTAATAATTTCTTAAATGGAAATTCCATCTGGAGCTACTATTTAAGAGATCAGACGATGATATACACAAACTCCAGAGAACATAAAGAAGCAGATATGGAAGAAGTACGACAATGGATACTCAGTCTGCTTAAACCAGAAGAAATACCTACGACAAGAGCTATACGGAGAAACTATATTTCCCCAGCTCTACTAACAAGATACTGCAAGACCGTAGGACAAAAATATCCGGATCACCATTGTTCCAGGTGTCATGGTGAAAATGACGACCAAATTCCGGATGTACAGTTGGAATAAGATAACGATGAAACAATCCAACGGCCAAGATAAGAGAAAAACAACATGTGCAGAGATAAAAGGAAAAAGACGAAAGAAGGAAGCTGAAAAGAAAGAAGATAAAAAGGAAAAGATGTAGGCCATCAGAAAAAAGAAAAGATGTAGGCCATCAGAAGATAAAAAGCAGATACTAATGTAAAGTTTTTGTTTTTTGCTTTCTTTTTAGAAAAGTCCTAAAGTAAATAGTAGAGGACGACAGATTTTGTACAAAAGTCATAAAGTATACAGTAGAGGGCGGCTTCTTTAGCAAGAAAGTCGTAAAGTAAATAGTATAGTTGTCGGCCACCAGTCACTATTTATGAACAGTAAAGGTCGTTCATAAACAGTAAGGCCAGATGTAAATGTTTGTAAATTTCATTATAAATACAACTTCAGACGGAAGCCAAAGGCATCCGCAATCCAACATCCGCAATCCAACATCCGCAATCCAACATATTCTTTCTCAACTCTTACTTCCGCACCCCTACCCCCAATTTGGTATCAGAGCTATAAGATCAAAAACAAAAACAATCTACTATAAAAATATAATCCAATGGAAAAATCCAGCAATGATGCAAAGTTACAAACTGAGGTATGTTTATTCATCATTATGAATAACTAAACTGTTGTATTCCTGATAATCTGCTAAGTATTATTTATTAATATCTTCTTGTTATATCGTTTTTATGAATGCCTGATTAAGTTTGCTATGTACGTGTTTAGTAAGTTATGAATAAGTATGCCCAGACTAAGACATCCTAACGTGGAAACCGGTTAGGCCAGGAGAGCCATTTTAGGGGAGTACACAGAGTTGAAGTCATTGTTAGGGTAACTAATCATAACTGAAAACGCATAGTAATGACCCAAAAGGATAATTTCAGAATAACGATATAAGAATTAGATAATTTTAAATAATGCCTAAGGAGATTTAAAGGAATACCATGTTTAGAAAAATTCATAAAATGAGCTTTAACTCTTCTCGTTGTTTTTCTTTTGCTTTTAATTTTTCTTCATATAGTTGTTTAAGTTTTTCTAATTCTTTTTCCAGTTCTTGGATTCTCGTGTCTTTTTCTTCTTTAACTTGTTGAACTTCTATTTGAGCTTGTTTTTTAATTTTTTCTATTTCCTTTTTCCTATCTATTTCTTCGTTTTCTTTATTAATTCTTACCATAGCTGTTAAGCTATCTTCTAAAGTTGCCGATTCTTTTTCTAACATCAAATACAATTGATCTCCTATCTTTTTAAATCTTCTTCCTAAGTTTGAGTGTATAATTTTTATTTCTGTTCCTTTTTGGCTCATAAATTTTTCTTCTTCTACAGTGTATTCTTCTTTGTTCATATTAATCCGTGTTGTAATTTATATTCTAAGTGTTGTAGTTGTAGCTTTAAATGAAATATTATTCTCCTTTGTGTTTTTATTGATATTTGGCACACTCCTGCAATTATATTATAATTTAACCTTTCTTTTCTAGATTCAATTTCTTCCGTTATTTCATTTATTTTGTTAAGTAATTGTTGCCTGTATTCTTCGCTATTATCAATGTTATTTTTCATTTCAGTTTTTTCAAATATTTTATATATTTATATTCTGTTTCTGAAATTATATCTATTAAATATCCAAGTCTAACATTATTTGTTTTATTTAAGCTTAAGAGTTTATATTCAGGATATAATATTTTTAACCGATTTTTTAATTTTTTAGCTTTTTTATGGATATGACCTTTCTTTGATTTATTCTGTGTTTGGTTCATTGGTTAAACATTTTATTATAGTATTCTATTTTTAATGGTTCTAATCTTTGTAACTCTTCTATACATCCATATGCATACTCTAAATATTCCAGATTACGTTCCAGATCACTATCTTTCATATATTCCCTTATATTATCTTGTAATAAAAGCTTTGTTAATCCCATAAGCTAAGCAAAATTGAAATAAATGACTATGAAAAAAGCAAATGAGGCTCGTCGGTATCTTAATTTGTGGAACCTAATGTGGAGCCCGTTCATCTTGAATGTCTTAAATTCCATCACGATATGTAGCACCCCCAATAAAGGGACATAAGTACATAAGAAATAGTACTTATACATAATATGACATATAATGAAATATATGAATTGTTAGGACAATCAAAGAACATGAATAAGACATGGAAAGGAATCAAAAGGATTCAATCATTATGTTAATCTTAATGTTTAATCATAAATTCGTTCATTTTGGGAGTTTCTTAGTTTAACTGACATATCCATCATATGAGCACATGAAGTCGATTTGACCCAATACGCTAATCCATCCCATATCTTGCCAGGGTATGAAACATACATATCATAAGTTAGAATTGGATCCATATTATATCCACGAGGGAATAACATAGAGGTGTTTCTAAAAACTATGGAACAACCCTTATCCTAAGTTGGCATACGTAGTTTCAGGCGATTTTCATAAGACTAACGCCTTTTCAGTTAACAATAATACTCTCAATTCATTATGGGACTAATTTTAGCTCAAGGACTCGTAATCATAATTTGTATCATCATAATCATGTTCATTGTATTGTAAAATCATAAAATTCATCTTTTGAAGAAAAACATAAATAATAGTTTATCATATTTTTATAGTAAAAGTCATGAAAATCGTGAAATGAGATTATCAATAGAATCTAGGCATATCATAAAGGATTCATGGTGTTCGTAATGAATTAACATGAATAATACGTACATTTTCAAATTTGAACCCTAACTGTTATATCTTATAGAGGAGAATTCAATTTATTTGAAGAAACATAAAATGGGGAAGAATAATATAATAATATTTTCACATAAAGAAATATCCTCATATCTCAATCGATCCGAAATAATAGGAGAAAAACGTTAACTTTAGAAGAGCTCCAAAAATCCACTTTTGAACCTTGGAAAGATTTTCTTGAAAATCCTAAGATTAAAGTGTAAAATTGCACTTAGAATCTACAAGTATATATTAGAATTGCTGAGAAATACTTAAAATATGCTTATCTCAATGCTCGTACTAGGCCTTGGAGAGGTGAAAAATCAAAGAGAAATCAAGATAAAAAAGTATTTATAGAAATTGTATCGAGCAATTTATGGTGGCCTATGGATCCAAGTATGGGCCGTGGAACCCACTTACGGTTCGTAGATGGGCAAGCATGTCGTACCTTGTCCTTAAATAGGAGACTCGAAAGCTAGTGTGGTCAAGTACGATCCTGGGTATGGGCCATAAATGGATTTTATGATCATGGATCTAGTTGTACCTAGGTGTGTTCGATTTCATGTGGCTTACCTACGGTACCACTGTGGCCGCAGATACCATATACAATCCGTAGATTAAGCTACGCTCGGTTACCTGTGCCATTAAAGATTTTTTTTTTCTATAAATTCAACGGTGTACATAAAAAACATCCATTCAATACACAAAAATATTAGCTACAATCGTCTTTCTTTCTTTTAAGTCTTATCAAACAAATATTAAATATATTACTCCATAACTTGTAGAAACTATATTAAAAAATTAAATTTTTTTGTAGCTCTAACGAAAACCAATTTTATTTTCTCACACGGTATCCAGTTGCAAACATTTTTATGCACGACCAGCGGATTTTTAGAATTATTAATTTGTAGGTCGTGCTAGAAAAATAAGCGTACAGAAGGACTTGGTTTAAAGAATTATTAATTGTAAATTATTGGACGACTTTGTCTAAATAATTCAAAAATAAGAAATTCAATGTTCAATACTTTAAATGAAGTTGAGAATTATAGTTCATTTACGAACAGGCTCTCCATTTACATTCTTGCTTACCCTTGAGAAAAAAAGATTGTTCATGACAGATAAAGGGGTGATTTTTCCAACGGAAAACTTGTTGCGGCTATTTACTGAAAATAAAAGGCTGATTGCTGGTGCAGAAAAAGACTTTAAACATTTGGTGAAAGAAGTTCAACACCTAAAAGCATTTCTCGATGATGTTGCTCTGTGGCAAACCAACAACAATCAGTGGAAAATTCTTGTAAAGGACGTGCGAATTACTATATATAAAGTGGAATATCAAGCCATTGACAAATCCCTACAACAGGCTACGATTGAAAAAAGTAAGAATGCATCTGCAATAAACTTCAAGTGTAGCAATCTCCACAGATTTAAAAATCCAACAGAAGAGATTAGAGGCATCCACGAGAGGCTAAGGGATTTTTACCAAAACAATCAACAAGATTTTCGGCGTTGCCCAGAGATGGTTTTGCCCGGAAGAGGTGCGCAGGAGCCGCAGGTAATAAAAGAATTTCTTTAATGATAGTCCGGATTAAACTAATTGCCGTTTAGCCAAACTTCTAAAATCAACTTATTTTGAGAAGTGTTTTTTTTTAAAAGTGCTTATCTAAAAATTACTTTTGGTGAGAAACAATTTATGTTTGATCAATAAATTTTAGAAAACGTTTTGCAATTAGTGCTTCGTCAAACTTTCAGAAAGTGCTTTTATGTGTATTTTTTTCAAACATATTTTCAAATAAGTGTTTTTGCAGAAAAATTACTTTTTTAAGATTCTGCTACTCCCTAAAACTTCTTATTTTCTCTTAAAATTTTGGTCAAATACTCTTTTTTTTAAAAAAAAAATACAAATACTATTTTAGAAAAATAAACACTTTTGACATTTTAAAAATTTGATCAAATAAACTCTAAATTACACCTAGTGTTTTCAACATGTAGTAAATTTAAAATTACGTATAAAATTTAAAAATATATTAAGTTCTGCTTAAAAAAATTAAAATTTTAAATTGGCTTTTGATTTTAAGAAGCATATGTCACCTTTCATAAACAGAAAAATGTCTTATTACAGAAAATCTTCTGCATCTTTAATTGGTAATTAGTTTGTTCTTTCAAAGTCTAATGATCAAATGAAGATGATTTATAGTCTATACATAAGACGTATGTCGGCAGACAACGAACAAGAGAAAATTGAGTCAGCATTTCACTATAAATTTTGAAAATTAAATATTCTTAAATTTTTAAAAATTGGCTGTAATTTTTAAATATTTAGAATTTTTACTCATAAAATTTTAAATTTATTTTAATAAAAATATTATCCAAACACAATTTTAAATTTTAAAAATAATAACTTCATAATCTTAAATTTTCAAAACTCAATTTTAAAATTTATGGACAAATAAAAGCGAAATGTTACTTAGTAAATTAAAGAAATATAAACTTTTAATTAATTCATTTATGCCGCTTGTAAACTATTTTGAATTAGTTAAACTTAATGATAAACTATACCTAAATTCATGAATATTCTCTTGGAACATGATTATGATTGGGGTGCAAACTATTTAAGTCCTCTGACTTTATTTTAAGAATCAAATAACTTTCCTCCTCTCTCACTTCAACCATAAATAATAGATGTTTTATTCAACTATCCTACATAATATTTATTTTATATTTGATATTTTTAATCTTTTATCTATATAATATTCTTTTATAATGTAATATTTATTTTCTTAACCTAAATAATTTTTTAATTTAAGTCCATTAACATTATAAGTAGAATAATTCTTTTATGGAGTATGTCATAAAACTCAATGCTTAATTTATGATCGTTATCTTAATATTAGATACATTAAGTATGCTTATATGTATCTAGATGCATGTTTCAATTCAGTTTTCATTGTCAATAATGAAATAATTTTTTATATTATAATTTAAATTTTATTTACAATATAAAATGATAATCTTTTAAAGAATTTATTATAAAATATATCTATTTTTATTAAATATTTATATATTACCTCAATTGAAATATATTTATAAAGCTATTATTACCTATTAGTTTCACTTAAATGAATAGGTATTAGAGTTTTGATAAATACTAATAAAATTAATTTTTGTATTTTACTCATTTGTTTTATTTATAAAACATCATTAACTTATATACTCATTAATATCTCTCACTTTTAATTTTCTGGCTGAAAAATAATATATATTTTTCATAAAAATTTGTTACATTGATGAAAAAATAAAAGAATTAATGATTTTTTAAAGAAGTAAAAGTAATAAAAAAATTAAAAAAAGAACAGGAGGATATAAGAGTAAAATAGATATTTAAAAATGTCAAATAAGATAAATAAAAGAGTATGTCTATTATTTATAATTGGAAAGCAAATTTAATTTATAACGCAAAATTAAAAAATATAAATAAATTTCACCCTTAACTTACATGTATTTTCGTTTCCCCTGCCTGATGTGATAAAAAGAAATTAAGAAAAAAGAAAAAGTTACACGTTCTTTTATTCGAGATAATGGGGGAAATGGTTCGAGATAATGGGGGAAATTAAATATAATGGGTTATAATTTAAATTAAAAAAAAAAAGGTGAAGAGGTAAGTATACTTTTTAAATTTGTGGTGCATATATGCTCTCGTTATTTAACAAATGATGTATGTATACTCTCTTCAGCTAATAAATTATGCATATTTACTATTTTTCATTAACAGAAATTTAAAATTAATTTTTTAATTTTAAAAATATCATATAACTTTAAAAAATTACCTCACTCATTATTTTTACCCCTCTAGACCCCATTCAACTAAAAATAATTCAATTTCTCTTTTATTCAGATCCGTTCCAAACTCATTTTATGACTGAGTAGAAGAGGGATTGAGACGTTTTTTTCATTTCATTCAAGTCTAGAGGGGTAAAAAAAATAACTGAGGTAATTTTTAAAGTCACGTGACATTTTTAAAATTTAAAAATAAGTTTTAGAATTTTTTAATTCATTAAATATAAATCAGTTAATAAAAAGAGTAACCATTTGTTAGACGGTGAGGGTATATATATACCATTTATAAAAACAGCGAAAGCTTATATGCAGAACCTTTTTACCAGGAATATCCGCTTCGTTTACCCTTAAAATATTAATCCTCAATAATTTCATGTATTTTATATTTTGGATCTATGTGTAAATTAGAAGCAAGATTCTCTCGAGAGACATGAAATTAAACAAATTTGTAATGGGCACAAAACCAATTGACCCAGATAATGTACCGTATCTTCTTTTGATCTCGATGGCAAAGTTCTGTTCTACACGATTCTTAAACTACATTTTTGCTTCTTTTTTTTTCTGACATTGTTTTAGTATATTGGGTTAATTATAGTAAATTACTTATAATATGACTCAGTTTCAGATACAATTTCTATATTTTAAAATTAAATATTATAATTCATGTATTATGAAAATCATACGCTTACTGACTTACCTATCCTATGAGGTTTAAATTAAAATTGTTATGAAATAATAAAGAAAGAACAAGAGTATTGTAGAGAAAGAGAGAAGAGAGAAGTTCTTATTTCTCTTGATGGAATGAAATACAATGAAGAAGAACCCCTCTATTTATAGAGATAATTTCTCCTGACTTTTCTCCTAAAGATAAACTTTCACTGTAATATAAACACATGTATCCACTACAATATAAATACTTTTATAGACATTCACTATAACACAAATATGTTTATAACACTCCCCCTTGAATGTCTATTTGATAGATAATGTGCCTCGTTAAAACCTTACTAGAAAGAACTCAGTGGGAAAAAAATCTAGTGAAGGAAAAAAAGTACACATATCTAATAATACGCATTTTTGGCTGCCTCATTAAAAACCTTACAAGGAAAACCTAGTGGGACAAAACCTCGTAAGGGAAAAAGAGTACAGCGCGTATTAACTCCCCCTAATGAGAACATCCTTATGCATCCCGATCTTTTGCACCATCTTCTTGAAAGTTGCAGTTGGTAGAGATTTGGTGAATAAATCAGCCACATTGTCAATTGAACGAATCTATTGCACATTGATATCACCATTCTTTTAGAGCTCATGTGTGTAGAAGAACTTTGGTGAGATGTGTTTCGTTCTATCTCCTTTTATGAATCCTCCCTTTAGTTGTGTTATGCATGCTGCGATATCTTCATACAAAATTGTGGGTACTTTGTCACATTTCAAACCATATTTTTCTCTAATGAGATGTATTATGGACCTTAACCATACACATTCTCGGTTTGCTTCATGAATAGCTATTATCTGAACATGATTTTATGAAGTAGCTACGAGAGACTGCTTTGTAGATCTCCAAGATATGACAGTACCTCCACAAATGAACACGTAGCCAGTTTGAGATCGAGCTTTGTGTGGGTCAGATAAGTACCCAGCATCAGCATAACCAACAAGATCAGGACTGCAATTGTTAGAATAATATAAGCCCATAGCGGTAGTCTCTTTTAGATACCGCATTATGTGTTTGATCCCATTCTAATGTCTCCTAGTAGGAGCAGAACTATACCTTGCTAACAAATTAACTGAAAGCCTATATCAGGTCTTGTAGTGTTAGCAAGATACATTAGTGCACCAATTGCACTAAGATATGGTACTTCAGGACCAAGAATTTCTCGTTCTTTTAAATCCTTCAAGGATTTTCATATATCCTTCAGTATCTCTAGACATGAAAATAATTTCATTATGCGCATATCAAGTTTTTCATATATTGCCAGACTTATGAGGAACCTCAAAATAATTGTATCCACCACAAGAGGACCTCTCTATATAATAATGTCAAAATTTACGAAAAATCTTTATGCCACAAGAATTTATTTATATCCACTGGCATTATACTTGAATTGCGTATTTTTAATTGACCAATCATTTATCTGTCCATACTTTTTGACAGATTTGAATTCAAGATCTTCGTCAATATTTATAATATTGAGCGCTACATTATATCAAAGGTATCTTCGACGATCATATTGATATCAGTTTCAATGCGACATAACTTATTGAGATCTCTTTATTTTTCGTCATTTTCAGGTACCTGAACCTTTGCCAAGGTTTTATGAAGTGTTACGTCGTGGTGCTTTCTTAAAGCACTTGCCTCATCATTATGACCATATTAATTACTTGCTCCTCTCCTTCTTCAAGAAGTTCTATATTTGGAACCGTTTGGTCTATCACGCTTCAGGCGTCTCATTGACCCTGTCATTCAAGGACCTCTCATTGGAGCATTTGCAACTAAATTATAAAATAGAGTTAGCAAATATATCTGGCAATTGATTTGCAATATTTTGCAACTGAATTATCTATTGAACTTTAAGTTCACTTTTTTTTTTCCGAGGATCTAGATAATTCATCCCACAATCAATTTTCAGCTGCTAATCACTTCTCCCCCTAATGATAGAAAAACTAACATTTATCCCCCAAGCTCATTTGGGGACCCATCTTTGTGCGTTGTGGTGGAGCAATTGAATCATATATCGCATATTCAAATTTTTAGATGGAATTATTTGGTTCCTGACCCTGAACCAATTATGATAGGGGAACTTTGTTGGCTTGATGCATTCAAGTATTACTATATGTTAAATAAACATATCTCATACAAAATTTTATTTGGAAGTTTTATTCTCATAACCAATGATTTAGCTATAATCGGAGGCATACAATTTTTGCTAAACCAACATAGATATGAATTAGCAATATCAACATGATTTTATAATTTGGAACTATGCTCTTAATTTAATAATTCGAGCAACAATCTTACAAAAATCAATTGCAAGTTTATATCAAAACACATGTGACCATACCATAAATGCATCTATTAACAAACGGTTCACATGATAGGTGAACAGGCCCATATTCACCCTTTTATAAGTTTCAAAATTTCAGGGAATATAATTTCAAACTTAGCTGATCAAGATCATTCTATCATGAAAACAAGCAACACAAGAAAATTCTTGAAGAATCTTTTATTTCTTCAACTTATAGCCATGTGAATTCTCAATTATTTTTGCATCACATTTGAACCGGGATGGCCAACCAGTTATGTCAACTTATTTCAGTAAACTTCTAGTTTGCTTTTGTATGTGATTTCATCATCATACCCATATTTATGTAAGTCAAATAAAAAAAAACGACGGGTAATCTTTTACATAAATATTTATAACCCGCTTCAATTATAGTAGCATGAAGATATTAGATCTTTCCATAATTTATAGTCTCAATTTTTTTTCAATGTCCTTGAAACTTATAAGTTTCCTTTTTGAGACCTACTACAATAATTTCATTCCTTCAAGTAGTAATACATTAGCTCTTCCGGAGCTCTCAATTAATTTTGTGTACTACCACATATTCAATCATATCAACATCATTAATAGTTTCTCCACATAGTTTCAACTTAGAAACAATTTTGAATGTTGATGAGCTATACTCATGAACAAACTTATAGTCTTGATGGAACCCATCATATCATTCCTTTGGGTGGATGACCATCTTCAGGTGGTCATACCTTTCTTTTAGGCTATTCCACAAAACAAGTGGATCCTTAATCGTGAGATATTCAATTTTAAGAATTTCCTCAAGATGATGACGCAAGAATATCATAGCCTTAGCACGATCTTGATTTGATGCTTTATTTTCACTTTTAGTGGTGTCTCCAAGACCCATTGCATCCATATGGATTTCAGCATCCAACACCCATGAAAGGTAGTTCTTGTCCGAACTTTGAAGGGCCACGAAATCAAGTTTCGTAAGGTTAGCCATATTAAAAGAAAGAGAAAAATAATACCTTGGCCTTCAAATTTTGAAACAGTAGAGTCGTAGAGCAACAATATCACCAAAGGAATATCACTCCTGTGGTTAAGTAATACATCTTTAGAAAAAGAAATTTTAATTTTTATTACCTCAGATGTTTCAAAGTGAGTGCTCAAGACAGAGACTCGTGCTGATAACGTGTTATGAAATAATAAAGAAAGAACAAGAATACTGTAGAGAAAGAGAGAAGAGAGAAGTTCTTATTTCTCTTGATGGGATGAAATACAATGAAGGAGAACCCCTCTATTTATAGGGATAATTTCTCCTAACTTTTCTCCTAAAGATAGACTTTCACTATAATATAAACACATGTATCCACTACAATACTAATATTTTTATAGACATTCACTATAACACAAATATGTTTATAACAAAACTATATTTATTAAACCATAAATTAAAATTATAATAAAATAATTTTAATAATTTATGTTAACAGATAATACGATTATCTTATTATATTGATAAAAACAAATTTCTACAAAAGTCAACTGCAAAATGGATAACTTTTTAGATATGAAAAATCAAAGCTACTCATCAAGTATGGAATAAATTAAGTTCCACTCCGAGTTATAGAAAAAGAAATTTAAACATCTTGAAATTAATATTGATATTTAATATTCAATGCATGTGTTGATCTTAAAAGGATGTGTCATCGGAGGATAATGAAGTTATCGATTTTGATAGGGAGGTGCAAAGAGTAATCAAGAGACTTGTTAAAGGATCAGATTATTTAGAAGTTGTTCCTATCCTGGGTATGCCTGGTCTTGGTAAAACCACACTGGAAAGAAAAATTTATAATGATTCTCAGAATTGTTATCAATTTGTCAGCAAAGTATGGGTTTCAGTGGGCTGTCACAGGAAATAAAGAACGTCTATCTTAATTTTATCAAAGGGTTCAAGAAAAACATTGAAGAATATCAAGAAAAGGACGTAAGTGAATTAGCTGAGGTGATTTTTTATCTTGTGGCACAATTAGGAAGTACATGTCTCGTTATCTTAGATGATGTGCGGGAAATAGACGTTGTGGATTTTGTCAAGAGGCCTTTCCCAAAATTCAACAAAGGCCATCGAATTATGATGACAACTTTCAGGGAAGATGTTGCCAAGTATGCAAATACAGATCCTCATAATTTGAAATTTCTAGATGAGAATGAAAGTTTCCAGTTATTGGAAAAAAGGGTACTTGGCAATATGAGTTCATATCCTCGAGTTACTACGAATTGGCAAAAGCATTGCAGAAAAATGCATAGAAGTACTATTTGGAATAGAGATAATTGCAGGTGCTTTAAGAGGTCAAATGAACAAATTCGATTAGACAAGAGTTGAGAAAAATGTTGGGCAATACCATATAAAGAAAGATGATCCTAAAAGCTACTTCAAATTTCTGGAAATGAGTTGTAATTGTTTTCCACAAGAAATAAAAGAGTGCTTATTGTATTGTGGAGCATCTCCTCAAGGCTTTATTATTCCTGCTTGGAAGTTAAATCGGTTGTGGATTGCCTAAGGATTTATAAGGTCAACCTCTTTGTATGTCTCAGACGAAATAGTAGAGGGTTACTTGAACGACCTTGTTAATAGGAATTTTTTTATGGTGATGTAGAAGAGGTCTGAAAGGTGCACAAGTTCTGCATGGCCGAGGAAACTAATGAAATTTTTCTTCAACAAGTATGTCAGATAACTGATCAGGATGTAATTCCTACTATACTAAATCCAGAGGCATTTCGTCGATGGTGTATTGCACCCTCTGTCGTGGGTGATTTTATTATTGAGAAACCATCTGCAGAACATATTAGATCTTTCTTATGTTTTTCTTCAATATATAAGCAAATCTTCACAGCATTTACAAGTCTTGGACATTGAGACCCTGACCCTAGAGCCTATGGAACTTAGCCATTCATTTATTTTAAGGTATGTAGCTCTCAGGTGCCTTGAAGGCCCTTGCTGAACAGTTTGGAAATTTATGGTATTTACAAATTCTTTTGTTGAGTTTCTTGAATCTATTAACTGATGTTGGATTATAGAGTGTGAGTCGTTCCATATGGGCTGACTCGACCCTGTTAGGAGAAGATAAGTTACTGCATATGGTAAAAAAAGGGGAAGTTATATTCCCTCAACTTCTTTTGAAAGAACGGAATATGGGGAGTGGGGGAGTTATAATTTTTTTATACGGTGCTCTATATAAAAAGATGAAAAGAGAGCAGAACGGTAGAGGTTCTTCTTCAGAAAATATTCCCACAACACAAAAAGAGATTCAACCGTAATTAAGGCATTTAGTTTGTGGATAAATTTGACTTTGCTTCCTAGTGAAACAAGGTACGGCTTGAAGCTTTCTTCAATAAAGATCTTTTGAAGTTTCCGCTGCTGTTAACAGGTACACAATTCTTGTTTCTGTTATGATATTATTTAATTAATATTGGTATCCGAGCCATGTTGCATATCCATTATTTTTTTTAGTATACACAGATGAATTTTGTGTACTTGTGAATTTGCTCTCTGTGTGCTTTTTTTTTAAAGAAGCCACAAAAGATGGAGTACCTTACAGGTTTTTCTAAACTTAGCAACAAAATCTTGCTTTGAAAAGAGCAGTTTGCTTAAGAGAATGCTGAAAAGTTTTATCACAGAAAGGAAAGGATCCACGAGACATGATTTTTGACAGTTTCGTAATTAAAAAAACTACTACTGTAAAATAATTTCTAAAAATCAGTAATTTATATTTTTGGCATGAAATATATTTTATCGTGATCTACTTGTTGTGAGATTTCTGTTGATATATTACACATTTAAAACGGATTAAAAATGAGTGAGATATTATTTTTTAAAGTTGGCTGAAATTTTTTGATAGTTTTGTGAAAAAACTGCTATTATAATGTCGTTTCTGGAAAGAAATAACTTATATTTTGGTATGAAATTTATTTTATTATGATCTGCTTGTTTGGAGCTTTTCATTGATATATTACACATTTAAAACGGATTAAAAAATGAGTGAGATATGATTTTTTTTAAGTTGGCTGAAACTTTTTGACAGTTTTGTGAAACAATTGCTATAGTAAAGTAATTTCTGGAAATCAGTATATATTTTTGGCATGAAATTTATTTGTTCCTGATCTACTTGTTTAGAGCTTTCCGTTGATATATTTTTCATTTAAAACGGATTAAAAACGAGCGTGATATGAATTTTTTAACTTGGCTATTTTTTTTTGACAGTTTATAAAAATAATTAAAAAAATCAGTTGCTATAATTTTTTTGTCTTGATAATTATTTAGTCCTTATATTTCTTAAACAGATTTTGTGTTCTACAAATTGTGTGGCATAAGTTGTCACATTGAATGGTAGAACCATTTTGATTGTTTCCTTGTTCCTATTTCAAACATGGCTGAACAGGAACAAACTCGAATTACTCCAAGTAGGAGTTTTGAAAGTTGAGAAAAGGGATAGTGTAGAAGAGCTCATCGCTGTCGGATATGTTTTCGAAATTATAAGGGATGGTATCCCGAGGGCGACATAAAAGTTGTTGAGGAATCAAATGACTATATGAAGGGAAAGAGAAAAAAAACTTAGAGAGTTCAAGTATTTTAAGATGTCTCCTAGTATTTCAATTGTCGAATTCATTCATCTTTTTAAATTGAAATGTATTGAACTGGAAAATTATGTTGAAACATCGGATTGGGAAGCTTTAGTTATTTTAGCGAACTCTCTCCGAGAACCTTGGGTTGATAGACTAATCAAAGTTTATCATGAGGTCTGGCCAAGTCAATGTTTTAGAGTGTATATACGTTGTCTTGAAGTCATGTTGGGAGGATTTTTTCTTTAATTGTCTTGTAACTTGAAGTTGTTTATTTATTTCAAATATTTTTTCTAACTTTTTTTGTCTCTCTTGACAAATTTTCATTTATATCCTTCAAATGTATTGAAGCTTAATTGCGATTCATTACTAAAATACTCAGTAAGAAATATTTTTCATTTTTGATTAAATATTTAGATTGTTGATGATTATTGGAAACTTAATGACCATTTCGATTCTATGATAAATATGAAGTCATTATGAAAATTGATTTGCTTGAGTGAGTACTGCTCGGTGCTTTGGGCTACGGGTAAAAACCGACACGCAAGTGCACGTGGTCAAACAAGTAATAAAATGGCTAAGTAGCCAAGTATCGATCCAAGGAGGCTCAAGATATGTAAAATTGCCTAATTTACTATATTTCTATTCAACTTCTAATTATGCCAACAACAATGTAGCCAAGAGTTACTTGAGTTTTTGTTTCTAAACTATATATACTACAATTACTACAACTATTTACTTTTGAATTCAGACAATGGATATGAACATGCCAAGGTTAAGAACAAGTAATGAACTTGATAATCATGATAATTTTGGTTAATTCTCTTCTTCATGTTGCTAGCCAAGAACATTTGCCTAGAAATTAAAACTCTCGTATTTAATTTCATTTTAGAATCATAAACCATCCGTCTACATTTCTGTGATCAAATGCAATTTATGACCTAGCACTACAATTCCGGTTCCTAAATTGACTAATACGGCTTTCAAGTATATTTCTATCAGGAAAGCACATCAAAACCCAATTTTCCCAAATCAAGTTAAGAACAATACCCTATTAATTCATAACTTTCCAATTTCTTGCTCTTTCGAGTGAAATTGGACTTTTCAGATATATATTAATGTTGGCCATTCACTAATGCAGTAAAGAACAAGAATTAATAGAACAACATTAAAGAAGAAGAATAAACCATATCAATGAAAATCAGAATTCATTACACATGTTCAAAACCTCAGCAAGAAAGAGAATTAGCCACTCATTCTTGGATTGATCATCCTAAAATGAGTGTAAATCATACGTACAATTGATAGAAAGGAGAAAAGAAGAGAAGAAATCCCTTAGCTTTTTCAATCTTCAACTGCTACTAACCCACGTTCCTGCTCTCCACCTCTGAACTCAGTCTAAAAACTAAAAACTAATTAAAATAAACCTAAGTGTGCTATTTATATTAGTGGAAAATTTTTCCCGGAATAACAAGCAACGTGTCACGGAGGCCAACGCGGAGCACTGCCTCCGTGACACGGCGTGGACGCAGACCTTCACTGGAATTTCCAGGGTCCGATAAATCAACCTCAACGTGGCACGGAGGCCATCGCGGAGGCCTATCTCCGTGCCACGGAGCTGACGCGCAGGCACACTGGAAATTACCATTTTAATTTGTGTCCAGGCAGTGTGCTACCGCGATGGTAGCGTGGCACGGCTCCATCGCGGAGCCCCTATAAAATATGCATTCCAAGGTCTTTTCCACGCTCGCATCCAAGTCCAACTCCGACATAGTTCCAACACGCGTTTTAGCTCCTAAAAATCACATTTACCTGCAAAACAAATGCTAATCATGTTGGTTAGTATAAATTCGCATTTTATTACCAATTACATGATATTATATACACATTGCACAACAAACAAGGTAAAAATGATACGTTTGAGTATCACTTGGGCATATAAATCTGCCCAAGATCACTTACCCCACACTTAAATCCTTGTTCGTCCTCAAACAACACATACACAGATCATGCAAATTACATCCCAACCTTCGTCACTATGGTGCCCCAATTTACGCTACGGTCATACCGATTATTCAATTTTTTTGCAAATCATCAAGAAAACATGCTTGGTCGTACAGTACCATGACCCTTAATACATCAAGGCTTCCTAGACTTTTTAAGAATTGATTCTTGATATCGGCAAACTCATGCAAATCAACTAATCAAGAAATCCGACACGAAAATCAATCTTTCATCAAGCATGTGCCCTCACAACTCGAGAGAAATTTCCCCTTTATGTTCATGCAACACACAAACATGCAAGTAGGGGCATATAAAAATTAATTTCACCCTCTCTCCCAAAAGAATTCACATGCATCATGTCATGACCCATAGGCTTGCCCTTAGTGTATTACTCCACTAATATAAAGAAATGCAATATAGGATCACATATTACTTTAATGGGTTGTAACGGGGCTATGGATCTAGTATGTATATATTGGATTAGCCAATAATAGTCGCTAGCATCCTTAAGCGCCTTTTCAACACATTCCCATCGACTCATGGACATTGTTCCTCTCTTTTCTCTTTTTCTCCCATTCATGCTGGTTTACTTTCATACAGCCCATTTTATCAACCACACTTGACACCCAACTAAGGGTTTTCAAGTACCCTCAATAACATTTAATTACAACAAGTGCCTCTTCAACATCATCCTTTCTTTCTTCACTTTGCTTTTCTTTTTCTTTTCACTCTTTTCACTCTTTAACACTTTGGGAAACATTTTCTTTTCTTTGTAAGCGCTTAAGAGCTTCTTATAGACTTTACGGCTAATGAAAAGAAGGAATAAAGCTTAGTTCATACAATTTTGGACAAAAGAAAGAAATCGGCTAAAGGCTCAACGGGCTGACTAGGGTATACAACATATAAAGAAGGTAGAATTTGACAAGAAAAAAAAATGGAAACTATTGGTTAAAACAAAGAAATGCCTACATCCTTTCCAACACTACACCTCCTTCATTTCGTTTTGTATACACACCAGACAAGTTCTAGACAATTCACGATGACATGGAATAGCAAAACCTCACTTCACACTTCATGCACATGCTCGAATCAAGATGCATTCACAGACTCTTTAATTAGTCAATTACATGAATTCAAGATTAAGCCTCAATCATACTGAACCAAATTCTATAGCCTAGGTAACTCAACGTATTTACAGAATTGCATGCTTTCAAACGAATCACTTTCACATTTTGAACATCAATTACAACACGCAACGAAATTTTAGCAACCATAAGCAACTATAGTTTATTGATGCAATCCACCAAAGAAAAACTAAAAACAATTAAAAAGCCTACTCCTACCGACTACATTTCCCTTAAGACGGTCGTCATCCATCCATCATAGGGAACGGTCACTAACTATGACATCGGTTCAATGGGACTATTCTCGGTAAAAGAACCGAAAACAAACTCCGAGAAACCCAAAAATATAAAAATCGAAAAAAAAAATTTTTTTGCAACACATCGATCATTTCGATAGAAAGAAAATATTTACAAGTGCAAAATATTTTCGCAAAAATTTTGAAAAATATCGATCATGTCGATAGAGAAAAAAATATTTACAAAATTTACAAAATATTTACAATGGCAACCATACTTAAAAAAACACACACATCATTAACCACACCACAAATATATACACATACATCGCAAACAGTTCACAACAGGGAAAGCACCAACATACATAATATCAAGGAAAAATATACAGCAGTTTAGAGCCTATGTCCCAGCACCTAACTACTCCCCACCCCACACTTAAATCGAACACTGTCCCCAGTGTTCACAAAAATACAAAGCACAAAATTTGGGTGGTGGAACTCCCTGCTTAGTCGAAATATTTGACTTCTTCATCCGGTGCTGCGGCCTCGTCGCCCATGTCTGAATCAGCTCCATCGTCGTCATTGGACTCCACATCGGAGTCCTCACGACGTGTCTCCTCATCAGTAGGGACATCGTCATCGGTCGGCTCCACGAAGGCTGGCCCCACCTTACATAAGGCTCTGGCGTTCTCGCCAAAGGGGTAGTCCAGCTCCAACTACCATAACTCCTCCTCGGTGGCTGGTCTCCCACCAATCCGTAGCTGCAGCATCTGCATGCCGAACATACGGGCCATGTACTGATCGTCACGAGCATGTCGCTCGCCCAAAGTCAGCACAGGTCCGTGTGTAGTGTCGGGGGCCTTAGTCTTTGTCACATCGAGGGCCCTTCGCTCCAGCTGCGGAATATAATCCAAGGCTTCTTCCTCGATGTCGAGGCCTAAGAGGAAGGTGGTGATGAGTCCGCCAAACCCGTATCTGTGGCCCTGGTGCAGTCTGGCTCTCTTCATGGCGGATATTATGACCGCCCCAACATTAATATCGAGCCCTTTCATAAGGGCATACACCAAGCAGACACGGTCCCGGGTCACATCTGTCATATGGACTCCTGGGATTAAGCACGAACATACAATCTTCAGCCAGATTCTGGCCTCCCTGTTCATCTGCGAATAAGGCAGAGTCTGGTGGTAACCCCTCTCTTTGTGTCTACTCCATCGGGCTGTGGATCGAGCCCCACACAACGTACGTCTGATGTCGGCGTACGGTGGGGTGATGTTTAGCTGGCGGAGAACGTGGGCGTCTGTGTCCCGCGCTCCAACGATGACATTCAGCTGCTGGGGTTCCAGAGTGACAATCTGCCCTCTGATTTTAATAGTGTGGCTTCTGATGGCCGGGTTTTAGTTGGCATAAAATTCTCGGACCAAATGAAGGTTGCACTCCTTGGGCTCCTGAAAAATAAAGCTGAGCCCAGCTGCCTCGATCCTCTATACAATGCGAGGGAACTCCTGTGCAAGTGGTTCCCTTGCAATATGTTCCTCCGGGAAGTACTTGTTTTCTTTGTGCTTCGCGTACCATTTCTTCCCTTCATCGGTGACCCATCGTGTTCCGTATTGGCGGTGTTGGCCGCGCGGAATAGCAGGTGCAGCTGGGACTGTAGTGCCCAGTCTCATCCTTTTCCTGCCGGTGCCTGAGGTAGAAGCACCCTTGCCTTTATCTTGTCTGCTAGCCATTGTACCTGTCAATTTACACAAACAAGCACAACGTTAAGCTAAATACTTGTTAGCTTCGGCTAAGGTCGGGTTACACAAAATTTACCCCACACTTAGTCCTTAACAATATTTACAAAATTACAGCAAGGATAGCTCTATTTACACTACAGACAACACTATTTACTCATGCTTAGTGAGTTCACAACAAAAATTTGACAGCATAACGGTTAGTGTACTACTCAGACTTCATACAACTAATCCCAATCCTACTATCACTAACAATTCAACCATCGCACAAGCAACAAAAACAACAACAATAATAAAAACAACAATAAAAACATTTTATATACAAGTTAATCTAAACAATCTAACCAATTCACACATTTTAGGCATTTTCCCACAAAAATTCGAGAATTAGTCGTCTTGGAACATTTACACAATATTTACCACGACTTATCTCAAATAATAAACACACCCCAGCATCAATTTCACCAAACTATCAAGTTGCCCAAGTCAAATTCAACAACCCACGCCCTAGAATACAATTCGACAATCAATTTCGAATTATTCACATAATCGACAAGTTCAAATGCTAACTACAACAATCCGAACATAATCAATCACAAAAGAATTCAACATCATGTTTAATTTCTACCTAGGGTGATATATCTCACCTTACATGCCCAAAGTTGACAAAAATTACCAAAAAATTGAGTTAGACGATGAAAACATACCTTAGAATTGAAGAACCGAAGAAACTTGACGTTTTCCCTTGCCTATCAATGTGGCACGTTGCTTGGGGAGGGGGAATTGGGTGTTTGGTCATGGAGGGAAGAGGGAATGGGGAAAAATGGGCGAAAATCGGGGGTTTATTTAAAGAAAACACGCGGGTCACCCGGAAACCCGGTGTGACCCGGCACTGGATAAGGGGCAACGTGTCACGGAGGGTAACGCGGAGCCCCTCCTCCTTGACACGGAGCCAACGCGTTGGCTTACTGGATTTTTGAAAAATCCAGATTTTGCCTTCAACGTGTCACAGAGGCCAACGCGGAGCATTGCCTCCGTGACACGGCGCCAACGCGCCACTGCTCTGTTTCACCAATAAATTTAATTTTTCATACCTCGCCTCATTTCCTCGATTCCATGTATATTTCCTCCGTTATACCTGAAAATTACCTCACTAAACAAAAATTGGTTAAATTAATAGATTTCCCTAACTAAAAATAAAAAATATTAAATAAAATGAAAATCTAAACCTAGTTAAGAAAAAGAAAAGAAAAATAAAAATTATTTACTCTAAAAAGAAAGAAAGAAAATATTTTTCACGGGTTGCCTCCCGTGCAGCGCCTGGTTTACCGTCGCGGCTCGACGTCCTTTAAGCTCATTTGTCTACTAGGGAGATGGACGATTTGTCCCGATCATGATCATCCCCCCAGTAGTTCTCAACCTTATCCGGTGGCGTACCTAGTAACTCTCGGGAATCACTCAATCTGTTAGCATTCTCATGATCAATTACGTTGATCACCGAGAGATCCTTATAAACAGTCGGGAGCTTAGGTACCTTGTACACGTCGAACACTTCGACCTTGTCATGCGCTCGCATCGTGAGTTGACCCGCAGCTACATCAATTAATGCCTTTCCGGTTGCCAAAAAGGGTCGTCCCAAAATAAATGGGACTTCAGCATCTGGTTCAAAGTCCAGAACAATAAAATCGACCGGAAAAATGAGGGAGCCTACTTGCACTAACACATCCTCAACAATGCCATCCGGCTTAGCCAAAGACCTGTCTGCTAGCTGCAAGATTACCGTTGTAGGTCTAGGACTCCCTAGACCTAACTTTCTGAATACCGAAGATGGCATCAGATTTATGCTTGCCCCCAAGTCGCATAATCCACGTGCTCGGATACTTTGCCCAATAGTAAGCTGGATAGTGAAACTTCCAGGGTCTTTCAGTTTTGTGGGCAACCTATTCTGAATACGGGAAGTGCATTCCTCCGTTAAAGCTACCGTGGCATACTCAGTCAAACGACTTTTGTTAGCCACGATGTCTTTAATATATTTCGCATATTTTGGAACTCCCTGCAAGACATCAACAAGAGGTAAGTTAACATGTACCTGTTTAAGTACCTCCATGAATTTTTGGAAACACGCCTCCTCCTTGTGTTTCTTAAGTCGTTGAGGGAACGGGGGTGGAGGCCTTTCTGGTTCAGCTTCTTTAGTCTTCCCCTTATCTGAAATTTGCTCTCCCTCAACATCTGCTGCTCCTGACTTTTGAGGTGGTCTTTCCGGTTCCACCTCCTTCAACTGTAAACCACTCCTCGTGGTCACTGCATTTACCTGCTTCGGATTTGGATCCGTGTCGCTAGGTAGTCCTCCTCTGGGTCTAGTATTTTGGGCACTCGCAAACTGCCCAAACTGATATTCAAGAGCCTTGGTCGCCAATTGATTGTTCTTCACTTCGGCTACCAATTTGACATAGTCAGCTTGCAATTGTGCCTGATTAACGATCATGGTTTTGAACATCTCCTCAATAGTCGGTGATGGTGGTGGAGGAGGGGCATTATGATTTCTGAATTGAGCTTGATAATTTTGTTGCCCTCCTTGGTTTCTGTGCATACCCTGCCCTGAACCTTGGCCTTGTTGATTGTTGCTACCCCACGAAAAATTCGGATGGTTCCTCCAATTTGAGTTGTAGCCACTACCAAACTGCTGTTGATTTCTCTGTGCATTGCCCACAAAGTTAACAGAATCAGGATTTGCACCACAACATTCAGCTGAATGCTCACTACTACCACACACTTCACACCACATCTGTTGAACTGCATTGACTGAAGCTGAAGGCTGGTTCAAATTTATATTGCTGAAGTAATTGTTTAACTGATTTTGCAAAGCAGCTATCTGTGCAGCGATAGCTGTGAATCCATCCACTTCAAGCACTCCCGCTGCTTTCCTTGCTCCACCTCTTGAAGAATCTGCATTCCATTCTGGATTGCCTTGTGAAATTCGGTTGAGCAAAGTGTACAGCTCCTCATAGGTCTTCTCCAGCGCTTGCCCTCCAGCTGCTGAATCTAACAGAATTTTAGTGTGGGGTTCCAAACCCTCAATAAAAGTGTGTACCAACACCTCATTGGACTGATGATGGTGAGGACAGTCCCGCAACATGGATTTGAATCTTTCCCAGGCTTGATATAGATTTTCCCCTTCCCTTTGTTTAAAACTTAGGATTTGACTCCTCAGTTTGGCTGTTTTACCAGAAGGGAAAAATCTGATAAGAAACTTCCATGCAAGATCATCCCACATTGATATAGAGTTGGGTGGTTCAGCTTTTAACCACCTCTTGGCTTCACCAAGTAAGGAAAATGGAAATAAGGTGAGCCGAACATAATCAGGTGACACTCCAACGGGTATATAAGTGTCACTTATCTCCAAAAAGTTCTGGAGATGTTGTGGATCTTCGTGAGGGAGACCGGTAAATTGCCCGCTTGTGTGCAAAAGTTGCACCATATTCTTCTTTAATTCAAACCTCCCTCCTGGCTCTGGTTTGCGGATGCTAGAATGTACATTATTAGCGTGTGGGATTGCCACCTCGCGAACCGGCCTTGCTGCTACCTCATCGGGCACTAAAACTGCCCGCACAACTGGTGGATTTGGTTGCTCCATCATAGACTGTTTAAGCAACTGCAGCTTCTTCCGAAGAGCTTCTCTACGTTGACTATGAAATTCACGCTCAGGCTCTAAGTAAGATTCCACCAGATCTTTGTCCCTTGCCAGTGTTCACAAAAACAAAATCTGGAAAATACAGGCTAAGACCAAGTTGTTAACACTTAAGAAAATAAAAATACAAATACAGTAAATTTACACTAAACAAAATTTTACAAATCGCCTAGCCTCCCCGGCAACGGTGCCAAAAACTTGCTCGGTGCTTTGGGCTACGGGTAAAAATCGACACGCAAGTGCACGTGGTCAAACAAGTAATAAAGTGGCTAAGTAGCCAAGTATCGATCCAAGGAGGCTCAAGATATGTAAAATTGCCTAATTTACTATATTTCTATTCAACTTCTAATTATGCCAACAACAATGTAACCAAGAGTTACTTGAGTTTTTGTTTCTAAACTATATATACTAGAATTACTACAACTATTTACTTTTGAATTCAGACAATGGATATGAACATGCCAAGGTTAAGAACAAGTAATGAACTTGATAATCATTATAATTTTGGTTAATTCTCTTCTTCATGTTGCTAGCCAAGAACATTTGCCTAGAAATTAAAACTCTCGTATTTAATTTCATTTTAGAATCATAAACCATCCGTCTACATTTCTGTGATCAAATGCAATTTATGACCTAGCACTACAATTCCGGTTCCTAAATTGACTAATACGGCTTTCAAGTATATTTCTATCAGGAAAGCACATCAAAACCCAATTTTCCCAAATCAAGTTAAGAACAATACCCTATTAATTCACAACTTTCCAATTTCTTGCTCTTTCGAGTGAAATTGGACTTTTCAGATATACATTAATGTTGGCCATTCACTAATGCAGTAAAGAACAAGAATTAATAGAACAACATTAAAGAAGAAGAGTAAACCATATCAATGAAAATCAGAATTCATTACACATGTTCAAAACCTCAGCAAGAAAGAGAATTAGCCACTCATTCTTGGATTGATCATCCTCAAATGAGTGTAAATCATACGTACAATTGATAGAAAGAAGAAAAGAAGAGAAGAAATCCCTTAGCTTTTTCAATCTTCAACTGCTACTAACCCACGTTCCTGCTCTCCACCTATGAACTCAGTCTAAAAACTAAAAACTAATTAAAATAAACCTAAGTGTGCTATTTATACTAGTGGAAAATTTTTCCCGGAATAACAAGCAACGTGTCACGGAGGCCAACGCGGAGCACTGCCTCTGTGACACGGCGTGGACGCAGACCTTCACTGGAATTTCCAGGGTCCGGTAAATCAACCTCAACGTGGCACGGAGGCCATCGCGGAGGCGTATCTCCGTGCCACGGAGCTGACGCGCAGGCACACTGGAAATTGCCATTTTAATTTGTGTCCAGGCAGTGTGCTACCGCGATGGTAGCGTGGCACGGCTCCATCGCGGAGCCCCTATAAAATATGCATTCCAAGGTCTTTTCCACGCTCGCATCCAAGTCCAACTCCGACATAGTTCCAACACGCATTTTAGCTCCTAAAAATCACATTTACCTGCAAAACAAATGCTAATCATGTTGGTTAGTATAAATTCGCATTTTATTACCAATTACATGATATTATATACACATTGCACAACAAACAAGGTAAAAATGATACGTTTGAGTATCACTTGGGCATATAAATCTGCCCAAGATCAAGTACATGAATATCTCATACATATATTGATCAAAGTAAATATTGATGATAATAACTTATATAAATTATCTCTTATTAACAGACATGGCATCAAAAAACATATTTGCTAACTTGAACAATGGTGAGAAATTGAATGGTGACAATTACGACATTTAGAGTCGTAAAATATGGTATGTACTAGAAGAGCAAAGCACTCTTGAAGGTATAAACTATGTTTTAAGTCAACCAGAAGAGGGTAACACTGCATAACACAGAAGAGATCTTGAAGCTTACAAAGCTCGAAAAAAGACAGATTCCATCGCACGTGGAATTATTGTAAGTTCTATTGTTGATGACCTCATTCATGAATGCGAGAAATTTCCTACTGCTCATGCCATGTGGGTACACCTTCAAGGAACATATGGGGATACATCTGTGACCCGCCTTAGACAGCTAGCTATCAAGTTTGATACTTACAAGAATCGTCATGATCAGAACATAAAACAACACCTTAGGTTGATGTCAAACATGATTGCTCAACTCAAAAGTACTGGTAATGTTCTCTCTAATGAGCAACAGGTTCAGGTAGTGATCCGGTCTCTTCCCAATAATTGGGAACATTTGAAGATTAATTTAATTCACAATGATAGTATCAAAATTTTTTCTGATGTTGCCTGTCATGTTGAACTTAAAGACGAGCGACTTGGAGTTGATAGAGCTATTTATAATGCCTTTGTGGAAGAATCAAGTGGTATGAAATCTTCATGCTTCAAGCGTAAGAAGAATTGGAAAAAAAAAGAGAAGGGTAAGGAGACCGGAGTAGTGAAGGGTGTCTGGGGTATTGTGAGTAATAAGATCCTCCTATTAGTAGTGAATCCCTTTCGTAAGTGATTTTGTTTCTACTTGGAGTTGTGGTACAACCTTAATAGGTTTGAAATTTTATAGCTCTTGATGCTCGCAAGTCGCACGAACTATTTGCCTGTATGAATTACGTGTGTTATCAATATGATATGGTTTTGGGTCTAGTTCATCATGAGCAAAGTGGGAGATGTTGGATTATGGGGTGTGGGTCGCTCCATGTGGGATGACCCGACCCGGTTAGGAGAAGATAAGTTACTGCATATGATAAAAGAAAAAGGGAGTTATAACCTCCCTCAACTTCTTCTGAAAGAACGGAACATGGGGAGTGGGGGAGTTATAATTTTTTTTAACTGTGCTCTGTATATTATGATGAAAAGAGAGCAGAACGGTAGAGGCTCTTCTTCAGAAAACATTCCCACAACACAAAAAGAGATTCAAGCGTAATTAGGGCATTTCGTTTGTGGATAAATATGACTTTGGTTCCTAGTGAAAAAAAGTACGGCTTGGACCTTTCTTCAACAAAGGTCTTTTGAAGTTTCTGCTACAGTTAATAGATACACAATTATTATTCCTATCATAATATTATTTAATTAACAGTAGGGAACTTAGCCGGTTAATTCATTTGACATATGTCTCCATCTCAGGTGATTTCAGAATCCTTCCTGAATCCTTCGGTGAGTTATGGAATTAACAAACTCTTATACTAAATACAAGAACACGATGGAACACCCTTGATATAAAAGCAGACATATGGAACATGTTACAGTTGAGGCATCTGCACACAAACATCCTTACAAGATTGTCGACGCCTACTACCACAACAAGTGAAAGTTCTTGCCAGCTGCAAACTCTTTCTATGGTTTGCCTAGGAAGTTGCACGAAAGATGTGCCCTCAAAGGCTTGTCATCTCAAAAAATTGAGTATTATTGGGACATAGGGATACTTATGAGTGTTGTTAGTCGGTATGGAATCAACAATCTTAAAGAGCTAACGTGCCTGGAACATATTGAATTGTTGAATGATCATGCCTCAATTAGTCAGTGCAACCTTAATCCAGTTTTCTTCCTATTTCTACGGACACTAAAGAAGTTAACTTTTTCAAATACAAGGTTTCCTTGGGGTTGCACGAATACATTGGGGCGTTTGCAGTACCTTAAGGTTATAAAGTTGAAAGAAAATGCTCTCGTGTGGCAGTCCTGGAAAGCAAAGATAGGAGGTTTCCCTAGGCTCCAGGTCTTATGGATTGAAGTGACAGATTTAGAATCTTTGGATGCTTCAAATGTTCATTTCCCTGAGCTTTTGAATGCAAAAAGATTATATGTAAATTTTCTTTGAATTCGCATAGAATGATATCCATGATTTTTTGTAGACATGATTTCCATTAGTTCATAATTAAATTGATATTATTTCCACAAAAGTGAATCCTAGTGCTGTAGATTCTCGAATGTTGAGAAATCCTTGATAATGTCTTGTTTAATCCATGTAGAATCATCTTGTATATTAATTATGGGTATTTTCCCACCAACTAAGGGTAGTATTGGTGCTTATCTCTGTGCATCGACTTTAGCCCTATTTCTTGAGGGTAGAACAGACTAGAAATTCATGATTGAAATGATAAACCTTAGAATTTCCTTGACTATACTAGTGAAGTGAACTCCCTTACTATTTTACATGCTAAGTTCTCAGCCAGCTACGTGATTGTCTAGTCTTAGCAAAAAATATGAAATTTCTCAGTGTCAGTCAGAAATGTCAGCTGATCGGCTTGATTACAAAACTTCCTGAGGTGTCGGTATCACCTCCCAGTTATCATAATCAGATTCAAAATCCAGTTTATTGGTCCACTAGGCGGTCATGACACTTTATACATATAGTTCTTACTAGCCTTAGGACCCCAGTTCAGATTTCAGTTTGTTACAGACGGTTATAACACTTATAGATAAGAAGCTTTGACCAGTCTACAACCTAGTTTCAGAATATGGTCCGTTAAGACTCTTGAGGAACTTTCAGACACATATCCCTGAATAGTCTTGGGCCCCAGTTTTGAGCTATCAACCTAGTATTTCAGTTGGAGTAGGATTTAGCACCGAGCGGACTGAGGTCCAACGCACCCAGGTTCCAAAAACTACGTTGCTAGTGTAGGTTTTAGTATTTATTGGCTTAATTGGCCCTAAGCTTTTGTGATCGTCCAGTTCATGCCTTTATACCCTGGAAAGGTATATTGGGTCCTACCGATAGGGTGTATACATCGGACTCCACGTCAAGCTCACGTGGTTACATGTCGATTATAGACTCTCTCAATAGTCAGTTCAATCTAGTCTCAGTCCAGTTCAGTTTAGATCAGTAATCCATAGAACGTGCTTTGACCATCAGATAGGGTCTTCTAGACCACCTTAGTATTGTAGTTATTCAGTTCAGTAGCTTTAGTTGGTCATTGCATGTCTCCCAGTTCGACATTTCTTTTATTATTTATTCTATTGTATTATGTTCTTACCACTTACTCTATACATTCAAAGTATCGATGCATACTTTTATATTGTATCATTTTATGATACAGCTACAGGATCACAGTCTCAGCCCCGTTAGCCGACCGCTCACTAAAGATCTCAACCATCCCAGTTGGTTAGTCCTCATCCTTCGAGGACAAAGATTATTTGCTTTAGCTATGATTTCATTTCTTTTATTTAGATTAGGAGTTAGCTAGGGGTTTTTCCCAATAACTCATCAGACCTAGTGGCTTTCAGACGTAGAGTTGTTTCCGGACTCAGATTGATTTTATTAATTATGTAATCATGTTCAAGTGTTATTATGTTTCTTTAAATTTCCTCTTTGCACACACACACACATATATATTATGTTACTCAGAATGTCAGTGTATGATAGACCAGGGGTTGACTTGGGATCACTTGTGGCTTCAAGTACCGTGTTCCATCCAGGGTGTAAACTCAGGGTGTGACAAACTTGGTATCAGAGCCAGGTTCAGGTATCCTTGGATGTATGAAAGTTGCATCGAGTAGAGTCCTCATCATGGGTGTGAAGCGCGCCACACTTTTGACGGGGAGGCTATGAGATGTCATTAGGAAACTTCCCTTTATTTCATACTCCTTATCGTGTGCTGAATTTCAGTTCCAAAATTCATTCTCCTAACTCATGCTCTACTTCGTTTCAGTGATCTATGCCTCCACGATGCGGTAATGGAAGGAGGGCCAGAAATGTCCAGCAGACTGCTCCACCAGCCCTGGCAGCCCCCAGGAGGACTCAGTATCAACCACAGAATTTAGGGCGGCCATTCAGCTGCTCGCCAAAACTGTGGCGAACCAGGTGAATCAGCAGGTGGTTCTAGTTAATAACAACATGTCTGTAGCTGCTGCTAGGGTGTGGGACTTCACTCGAATGAACCCTCCATCATTTCAGGGATCCAAGGTGGGGGGAGGAACCCCAAAGAGTTCGTAGATGAGATCAGAAAGATTACTCCTATAATGGGTGTCAGCTCCTTCGAGAGTGCTAACATGGTTTCCTACCAGCTAAAAGGGGTAGCTTAGGTCTGGTATGAACAGTGGAAGGAGGGGCGACCAGCGGGAGTAGGACTAGTGGAGTGTGAGGAGTTCAAAACCGCCTTTATGGACAGAATTTTCCCTAGAGAGCTCAAGGAGGCTAAGTTAGCGGAGTTCATGAACCTGAGATAGGGAAACAAAACTGTTTACCAGGTTGTCCAAATATGCTCCAGATATGGTGGCTGAGCCAAGGGCTCGCATGCTAAAATTCGTGAATGGGGTGTCAAACCTGATTCTCAAAGAGTGCAGGACCGCGATGCTTATCAAAGATATCAACCTCTCTGGTCTGATTGTCTATGCCCAACAGATCTAGACTGAAAAACTAAGGGACATGGAAAGAAATAATAAGTGGGCAAGGAACTGGCTAGTCAGATCATGGCCACTAGTGGTCAGGCGGTGGTAACTGCCCACAACAGCAGCAGCAGCAGAGGGCTCCAACGCCCAGCTTAACCAGCGCCCCTACATTTTAGTCCCGCCAAGATCGGAGGGGTGGAGCATCTGGCTCTCAGTCTTAGAGTTACAGTGCTGGGAAAAGATATCCATCTTACCTCAAGTGCAACAAGAATCACCCGGAGAGTGTCTTCAGGGTTGAGAGGGTTGTTTTGGTTGTGGACAACTTGGGCATCAGCTTAAGGAATGCCCATCAGTGGGACGAGGGAGATCATAATCCACCACCTCAGCAGCTCCAATAGGTCAACCAGCTCAGCAGGCTAACACATCAGGTATGGAGGGCGGTCAACACCAAAATCGTTTTTATGCATTATCATCTCATCAGTATCAGGAGAACTCACCAGATGTAGTCACGGGTATGTTACATCCTTTCCACCTAGATGTATATGTCCTACTTGATCCAGGGGCCACACTATCATTCGTGACTCCCTACGTGGTAGATTAGTTCGATATCAATCCAGAAGTACTATCAGAGTCTTTCTCAGTCTCCATCCCAGTTGGCCAGTCAGTTAGAGCTAGTCGGGTGTATAGAAACTGTCCAATATCAGTCTGCAATAAAGTCATTCCAGCTGACCTTGTAGAGTTATACATGGTCAATTTTGACCTCATTCTTGGCATGGAGTGGTTACACTTCGGTTATGCCTCAATCGACTGCAGAACTAGAGTCTTCATGTTTCAGTTCCCTAATGAACCCGCTCTAGAGTGGTCGGACAGCAGTTCAACGCCGAAGGGTAGGTTTATTTCCTAACTTAAGGCCAAGAAGCCTATTTGTAAGGGATGTATTTATCATCTAGTTTGGGTCAAGGATTACGATTCTGAGACCCCAACTATCCAGTCAGTCCCTATTGTTAGAGAGTTTCCAGATATGTTCCCCAAGGAACTTCTCGAAGTCCCTCATGAACGGAAAATTGACTTCGGCATAGACCTTATTCTAGATACTCAGCCCATCTCCATTCCTCCTTATAGAATGACTCCGGCTGAACTTAAGGAGTTGAAGGAGCAGCTAAACGATCTTCTTGATAAGGGTTTTATCAGACCCAACATCTCTCCGTGGGGGTGCTCCAGTGCTATTCGTGCGAAAGAAAGATGGTACCCTCAAAATGTGCATCAACTACCGTCAGTTGAACAAGGCCACAGTCAACAACAAATATCCCCTACCAGGAATTGATGACCTGCTCGACCAACTTAAGGGAGCCAACTGTTTCTCCAAAATAGATCTCAAGTCAGGGTATCATCAGCTAAGAGTTAGAGAGTGTGACATACCAAACTAACAAATGGCCCTACAGCCATTATGGACCTGATGAACAGATTCTTCAAGTAGTATCTGGATATGTTCGTCATCATATTCATAAACACATTCTGATATACTCCAGAAATGAGGAAGAGCATGCTAATCACCTGAGGATAGTGCTTCAGGCACTCAGAGACCGCCAATTGTTCGCCAAGTTTAGCAAGTGTGAATTCGGGTTGAAGTCTGTGACTTTCCTGGGTCATGTTGTCTCAGGTGAGGGTATCCAGGTTGATCCTCAAAAGATAGAAGCAATGAAAGACTAGCCCAGACCTATCTCTCCAACCAAAATCAGAAGTTTCTTGGGTTTGGACGATTATTAACGACACTTTATAGAAGGTTTTTCTTCTATAGCATCTCCACTAACTAAGCTGACTCAGAAGAAGGTGAAATTTCAGTGATCAGATGCGTGTGAGAAGAGTTTCCAGGAGTTAAAAACTCAACTTACTACTATCCTAGTATTAGCTCTACCAGAAGGATCGGATGGATTTGTAGTTTATTGCGACGCTTCTAGAGTTGGACTCAGTTGCGTTCTGATGTAGCGGGGCAAAGTGAGAGCCTACGCCTCCAGGCAGCTCAAGGCTCATGAGAAGAATTATTTAACTCATGACTTGGAGTTGGCAGCGGTAGTGTTTGCATTAAAAATATGGATGCATTATCTATACGGGGCTCACGTTGATGTTTTCATCGATCACAAAAGCCTTCAGCATGTATTCAGTTAGAAGGACCTGAATCTTCGTCAGAGAAGGTAGTTAAAGCTCCTAAAGGATTACGACATGAGCGTGCTATATCACTTGGGTAAGGCCAATGTGGTGGCTGATGCACTAAGCAGAGTGTTTATGGGTAGCGTGGCTCATATTGAGGAAGGCAAAAAAGAGCTGGCGAAGGACATTCACGGACAAGCTCGGTTAGGGATGAAGTTGGTTGACTCAGCTGAGGGTGGAGCGGTGATGCAAAGCGGGTCAGACTCCTCTTTGGTTATTGAAGTTAAGTCCAAACAGTTTGAAGATCCCATTCTTCTTAAACTTAAGGAAGCGGTTCTCAAAAAGGAGCTAAGGCTTTCTCCAAAGGGGTAGATGGTGTGCTTCGTTATCTAGGCAAATTGTGTGTACCCGACGTCGGTGGCTTGAGGAAGCAGATATTGGCTGAAGCACACAGCTCGAGATACTCCATCCACCCTGGTGCTACGAAAATGTACCGCGATTTGTTGGATATTTATTAGTGCAACAGCAAGAAGAGAGACCTCGCCAAATTCGTAGCCAAGTGCCCGAACTTCCAGCAAGTCAAGGTAGAGCATCAAAGATCGGGAGGTATGACCCAAGATATCAGCATACCCATTATGGAAGTGGGAAGAAATAAATATGGACTTTATTACGGGTCTACCTTGAACTCATCGGCAACATGATTCCATCTGGGTAGTAGTGGACCGGATGGCTAAATCAACATATTTTCTTCCAGTTAAAACTACGGATTCAGATGAGGACTATGCTAGACTTTATATCTGGGAGTTGTCTAGACTTCATGGGGTTCCATTATTCGTCATCTCAGATAAAGGTACCCAGTTCACCTCACATTTCTGGAAGTCTTTTCAAAAGGGACTTGGGACCTAGGTCATGCTCGTACAGCTTTCCACCCGCAGAAAGATGGGCAAGCTGAGCAGACTATTCAGACCCTAGAAGATATGTTGAGAGCATGTGCAATTGATTTCAAGGGTAGTTGGGATGACCACTTGCCTGTTATCGAGTTTGCGTACAATAATAGTTATCACTCCAGCATCCAGATGGCCCCGTTTGTGGCATTGTATGGTAGACAGTGCAGGTCTCCTATTGGGTGGTTTGAGGTTGGCGAAGCTACAGTAATTGGGCTAGACTCTGTTCATGAAGCTATGCAGAAGGTACAACTCATTAGAGAAAGATCGAAAATAGCTCAGAGCCATCAGAAATCTTATGTTGATGTGAGGAGAAGAGAATTAGAGTTTTCTGTGAATGACTGTGCCTATATTAATATTTCACCCATGAAAGAGGTGATGAGGTTTGGAAGGAAGGGAAAGCTTATTCCGAGATATATGGGACCTACAGAATTCTGAGGCGAATTGGCAAGGTAAACTATGAGCTGGAATTACCATCAGAGTTTGCTTCTGTACACCCATTATTTCATGTGTCATTATTGAAGAAATGCATTGGTGATCTAAATTCAATTGTGCCATTGGACAATGTAGAAATAAAGGATAGTCTTTCATACGAGGAGGTCCCAGTTAGATCCTTGACCGTCAGGCTCATAAACTGAGGAACAAGGAAGTAGCTTCGGTCAAGGTCCTATGGAAAAACCAGTAGGTGGAGGGTGCTACGTGGGAGGCCGAAGCAGATATGATGGCCAAATACACACACTTATTCTCTACCGGCTTTGTTATAGCTTGAGATATCAGTCTTGCCCTAGAACTCAATTTAATTTTCATGTTCAATTCAAGTGTTTAATTTTCTTTTGTATTTATATATGTATGTAAGAAAAGTGAATTCAGTTCAACTATGTAGTTTGAATGGGAGGTATTCATTTCGTCAGTTTTTGGTTTAATGATTAGTATTTGAATATTATCATTGCATCTCTCTACTTTTTTGTGTGTTTTCTAACATTCGAGGATGAATATTCCCAAGGGGGAGATATTGTAATGCCCCCAAAACTCAAAGGCTAGACTCGGGACTTAAATCATAGAAAAATTGGAAAATCTACACCAAGTAACAGAATGAGTCGTTCTGTGACCCGTGGGGAGTGACCACGAATCGTTAAGTGACTCGTGGTGAGACCTGGGTGCTTATTTTGAAATTTTGGTGGTTGGGGTGACCATGGGTGTGACCATGGGTCATGGTCCACCCCACCAATCGTAAGATGACCCGTGGTCAAGGATAATGTGAAGACCAGGGGAATATGGGAAGTGAACTTCACGATTAGTCACCACAAGTCGTGGTCCAAGCCACGATTCGTTAGGTGACCCGTGGTTCAAAATAGATGGGAGAGTATGGGTGTTGTCAGTGTAGTTGACAAGTGGGTCACCACTAGTCATAGAGTATACCACGAGTCGTGGTGTCCCTCGTGGTGACCAATAGGGGATTCTAGGCAGTGGACCCAACGACCGTGACCATGAGTCATGGTTACCGGGCACGAGTCATAGGGTCCCCCTTGGGGACTAGCAGTCAGTTTTCCCTGCAAATTTCCTAGGGTCTTTTAGTAATTTTCTACCCTCCTAAACTTTAAACTACCTCATTTTATACATAATTTCAGACCTATTAGTGGGGTTAAATGGTTTCCCCCCTCATTCCCACCCATCTTCAGAAAATTACCGTAACCCTTCATCTTCAGAAGCTCTCAAGAAAGATTAGGGTTTCCTCCATTGCAACAGTACAAGCTTCCTTCTTCAGGGAGATTTTTGATCAGGTATGTGGGAATTAACAAGGGGATAGTTCTTCCCTTGTGTCCCCCAAAATTCTCCTCAAATTTCTTTATGAATCTTAGCCCTGAGCTTTCTAATACGAAGAGATTATATGTAAATTTTCTTTAAATTCACATAGAACGATATCCATGATTTTTTGTAGACATGATTTCCATCAGTTCATGAGTAAATTGATATTATTTCCACAAAAGTGAATCCTAGCCCTGCAGATTCTCGAATGTTGAGAAATCCTTGATAAAGTCTTGTTTAATCCATGTAGAATCATCTTGTATATTAATTATGGGTATTTTCCCACCAACTAATGGTGGTATTGGTTCTTATCTCTATGCATCAACTTCAACCCTGTTTCTTGAGGGTAGAACAGACTAGAAATTCATGATTTGAAATGATAGACCTTGGAATTTCCTTGACTATACTAGTGAAGTGAACTCCCTTACTATTTTACATGCTAAGTTCTTAGTCAGCTACGTGATTGTCTAGTCTTAGTCAAAAATATGAAATTTCTCAATGTCAGTCAGAAATGTCAACTGATCAGCTTGACTACAAAACTTCCTGAGGTGTCGGTATCACCTCCCAGTTATCAGAATCAGATTCAGAATCCAGTTTATTGGTCCACTAGGCGGTCATGACACTTTATACATATAGTTCTGACTAGCCTTTGGACCTCAGTTTAGATTTCAGTTTGTTCTCAGACGGTTATGACACTTTTAGATAAGCAGCTTTGACCAGTCTAAAATTCAGTTTCAGAATCTGGTCCATTAAGACTATCGGGGTACTTTCAGACACGTATCCCTAACTTTTCTTGGGCCCCAGTTTCGAGCTATCAGCCTAGTATTCAGTTTAGGATTATTTAGTGGGAGTAGTACTTAGCACCGAGCGGACTGGGGTTCCAACGCAACCAGGTTCCCAGAACTGCGTTGCCAGCGTAGGTTTCAATATTTGTTGGCCTAATTGGTCCCAAACATTTGTGATCACCCAGTTCATGCCTTTATACCCTGGCAAGGTATATTGGGTCCTATCGGTGGGGTGTATATGTCACACCCCGCCCTGGGGGGTATGACTAGTACCTGGTGCCCTACTAGGACCTGAACTGCTAGACTACTGAGCCTAAGCACATCTGGTGCCTGGCTGGCTCTAACTCAGATTCAGGGAAACAACGGGCTATATAACGGCTGTAAATACAGCCTCCGGCCGACTAGGCCTATAGCCACCTGTATGAAACTTCAGCTAACCAGAAACATACTTACAAGGGGGAAACCTATGCGGGCCGACAAGGCCACCATGCTGTCTAGTTATCTGTAACCCAACAATAAAATGTTGAATAACTACGTGACCGACAAGGTCACCACTACTATCAAATTAAGGCCTCACACGACCAACATAAACTAAAATGCTAAACAGCTATAACCAACTGCACGGCCCCACACGACCGGCTCCACTGACCACAGGGAATTATATACAGACTGCAAGCCTCTATGAATACTGATAGATGGTCGGGACAGGGCCCCGGCCTACCCATACTGTACAACAAAAGGAAATGATATAAACCTCTAAAATATCAAGCTCCGGATGACAGGAGCTGATGACTCTGCGCTGGCAAGGATCACGAGGGGTCGCCTCCTCGTCTATGAGTACCTGTAGGCAAGTAATGCAGCGCCCCACTGGGCGTCAGTACCACTGGTACCGAGTATGCAAAGCAACTGAAATAATACAACTGAATACAGATAACATAACTAACAAGTCTTTGAGCAGAAGATAACTGAATCTGAAGGGCTGATAGGAACTAGATCAAACCTTTTTTTACTGATAGGCAGGAGCGTGCCTGTAGCCACGGTGGCCTACTATCTATTAGCTAATGTATATAAAGCACATAAATACATATACATTTAGCAAGCACGAGCCAATACCAACCCCCATAAGCCGGATGGCACCAAACAAGCAAACAATCTATATACCCCTACCCGGGTCAAAACCAGCCAAAAATAAGTCACTTCACTCATCTGCTCACTTCGGAGCTCCTCTACCGGCCCCCTAGGTCTTCGGCTCGGGTCATGGCCTCTGATCTAAGCAACCGTGTCTAGGTCCGGAGGACTCCTGTGTAGACAGTAACAGATAGGGTCTGGATCCCCGGACACAACTCAATGGGGCTACCTGAAACCAGAGCTACACCTATAATAACTAAATGTACAGACAGTAACAGATACGGTCTGGTTCCCTGGACACAAAACTCAACAGGGCTATTTGAAACCGGAGCTGCACCTGTAATGCTGATCAGACTGCTATGGGGAAAGCTTCATCCCATCTTCGTCCAAGCTGGGGACGGCATGCCACTCCTTGGAGTGACGTAAACCCCACCCACTCAGTGGGCGACACTATTACCAACCCAAGGGTGGCGAGGACGCTCAATAAGGTGCCCTTACGCCACATCAAGTCTCAACAAATAAATAGCACATATAAATAGCAAGCATGTATAAATGAAAAAGACTATCTGAAATCTGATTCCTTATTATGATCTGTTTCTATACTGAACTGATTCTTTACTGATTATACTGATTCTGAAATCTTTATTTAACTACTTGGCTAATCTGTAGCCAGGATACTATCTGTCTGAATGGCTAATCTGTAGCCATAAAACTGTCTGTCTATCTGATTTTACTTTATTAGCTTTTATTCTGAGAATCTGTATCCTTTTTATTCTACAACATGCTTGCTAATAATACAATAAGCTATACTTGATCTGGAATGCTAACTCGCCCTTTGGCGCATGCTTTACTAACTTTCGGACTGAATATGATATGGCAACACAACTCAGAATCTATCAGATTAGCTTAATTCTCAACATTTAACTCCGAGAGTTTCAAATACGGAGTTTACTATGATTTACCAAGCTAAGGCTTACTAACTTGTCGAAGAACAACTTCACATACCTTAACCTCGAGTTATCCGACTTTCGGACAAGGCTCAGTCAGTATTCCAACTAAATCTCCCAACTGCATTCATAAACACGTCAATTAGTACTAAATAAAACACTACTCTGAAGGACGGCCTCACTTCCGATATAATTATAGCCTAAACTTAGGCTTATCAAAAGACGGTCGAAAAACTTGCTATTTTTCAGAAGTCCAGAAGGGAGAAGTATTCACTTCACAGCTAGGAACAGATAGACACTAGTTTGGAGCAATTCCACTTACCTTAGTCTGGTAGCTCGACGATTTGTCGGCCGAATTTTGCGAAACTAAATCCGTAGGAATGCTCCTTGCTGCTAAATACTTCGGTACCTGAGGTTAATTTGAGTTTGGACTATGTTTGGCAGCGTAATCAAACAATTATATGTTAACCTCCTTCGTCCCTCTCTGTTTCTATGAATTTTCTGGAAATTATATTGAGTTAAATGGAATTAAACCGAAGTGGGGCTTTATATACTTGAGCCTGGACAGGCCCAACGTGTCACAGAGCCAACGCAGAGGCTCCACCTCCGTGACACGTTGCCATCGCGGAGGGGCTCTGCCTCGGCTCCTTCCGCGATGGTTCGACCGGTTACCCGTCCGATCCTTTCTCGGGCCTTTATCTAGCACGTATGGCTTTCAAATATGCTTAACCAACGTGCGAATAGGCCATCTAGGTGTCGGAAATCTTACGGGGTATAACATTCTCCCCCCCCCCCTTAGGAACATTCGTCCTCGAATGGAAACTGCTATCTAGAGGACTTCTCAACTTATTTATTTAGAAAAATTTTGGCAGGGTTTCCCCTGTAATATGGACTATACGAAAAACCTGAAATGCAGAAAAGTCCAATACAGGCACTGTACACAATACTTTATGATTCACTGGATAGTTACACATCAACCTTTCTCATTTATATATACACAACCACAAAGTACTGCATAAGTAATAATACGGGCACACCTGTCGTCTGACTAGGCCTGGAATAAGTGAGGATATCTAGCTTTCATATCTTCCTCAGCCTTCCACGTCATCTCCTCTCAGTTCTTGTTATGCCACAATACCTTGACAGATGCAATATCTTTAGTTCTCAATCTATGAATCTGTCTGTCTAGGATGGCTACTAGAACCTCTTCATAGGCCAGCTCTTCTGTAACCTGGATATCCTGGACTGGGACTGCTCTGGACGCGTCTCCTATGCATTTTCTCAGCATAGACACATGAAAGACCGGATGAACGGATTCCAAATCTGGAGGAAAGTTCAACTCATATGCTACTTGGCCTATCCTTTGACGAATCTGATAAGGCCCAACAGACCTCGGGCTGAGCTTACCTTTCTTTCCGAATCTCATCACCCCTTTCATCGGAGATACTTTCAGAAATACCCAGTCATTTACATCAAATTCCAAGTCTCTGCGCCGCACATCTGCATATGATTTCTGGCGGCTCTGTGCTGTCAGTAAGCGTTCTCGGATAAGCTTTACCTTTGCCTCTGACTGCTGAACAATGTCTGGCCCAACCAACGCTGATTCTCCCATTTCAAACCAGCCAATCGGCGATCTGCATTTTTGCCCGTATAATGCCTCAAAAGGCGCCATCTGGATGGCTGAGTGATAGCTGTTATTATAAGCAAATTCAATTAACGGCAAATGCTCGTCCCAGCTACCTCCAAAATCTAGCACACACGCTCGTAACATATCTTCGAGCGTCTGAATTGTGCGTTCAGCCTGTCCATCTGTCTGAGGGTGGAATGCGGTGCTCAAATTAATTTGCGTTCCCAGACCTCTCTGAAACGACTGCCAAAATCTAGCTGTAAACTGTGCTCTTCTGTTTGAAATAATGGATACTGGTACTCCATGCAACCTAACTATATCCCGGATATATAACTCCGCATAATCTTCGGCCGAGAAAGTAGTTCTTACTGGCAGGAAATGAGCTGATTTCGTCAATCTATCAACTATCACCCATATAGAATCTTGTCTTTGTCTAGTACGGGGTAATCCTACTACAAAATTCATATTTACTACTTCACATTTCCAGAGAGGCACAGCTATGTCCTGAGTTAGCTCTCCTGGTATCTGATGTTCTGCTTTCACCTGTTGGCAGTTAGGACACTGGGCTACAAATTCGGCAATTTCTCTTTTCATACCTGACCACCAGTAGTTTTCTTTGATATCATGGTACATTTTTGTCGCGCCAGGGTGGAGAGAATAGCGGGCGCAATGTACCTTGTTCATGATCTGCCGGTGGAGGCCTGAAACATTGGGAACACATAAACGATCTTTACAACACAACACTCCATCCTCTGTTACCCAGAATCCTAGCGCCTTCCCTAGCGGAATATAATCTTTAAGCTGAACTAGGTCAGGATCCTCAAATTGCCATTCTTTCACTTCCACAACTAATGATGACACGACTGTGTTCTGAATTGCCACTCTACCGTCCTCTGTTTCTGCTACACGAATGGCTAGGCTAGCTAACTGATGTATCTCCCTGACCAATTCCCGCTGCTCGGGCTGCAAATACGCAAAACTCCCTATGGACTTTCGACTGAGAGCATCTGCCCCAACATTGGCTTTTCCCGGGTGGTACAGAATATTCACATCATAATCCTTTAACAGCTCCAACCAGCGACGTTGCCACAGATTCAACTCCCTTTGAGTGAAGATATACTATAGGCTCTTGTGATCTGTAAAAATATCAACATGAACTCCATACAGGTAATGTCTCCACATTTTTAAGGCGTGGATCACTGCGGCTAACTTCAGGTCGTGGGTAGGGTAGTTCTTTTCGTGTTTCCTCAGCTGTTTGGAAGCATATGCAATCACTTTACCATGCTGCATCAACACACAACCTAACCCGACGCCTGATGCGTCGCAATACACCGAATAACCTTCTGTACCTTCTGGCAATGCTAACACTGGGGCGGAGGTTAATCTATCTTTCAACTCCTGGAAGCTCTGCTCGCATGCCTCTGTCCACTGAAACTTTACTGCTTTCTGTGTTAGTTTGGTTAGAGGTGCTGCTATAGTAGAGAACCCTTCAACAAACCTCCTGTAATATCCCGCTAATCCCAGAAAGCTACGGACTTCAGTCGGAGTGGTAGGCCTAGGCCATGATTTGACTGCTTTTATCTTTTGCGTATCAACCTGTGTACCAGCATCCGACACAATATGCCCTAGAAAGACTACTGAATTAAGCCAAAATTCACACTTAGAAAATTTAGCATATAACTGGCGGTCCCTGAGGATCTGGAGCACTGTCCGCAAATGAGTCCGGTGATCTGCTTCAGAGCGAGAATACACCAGAATATCATCAATAAACACTATTACCAACAAGTCTAAGAAAGGTCTGAAAATACTATTTATCAGGTCCATGAATACTGTTGGGGCAATCGTTAACCCGAAGGACATAACTAGAAATTCAAAGTGTCCATATCGGGTTTTGAACGCCGTTTTGGGAATAACTCTTTCATGAACTCGAACCTGGTGATATCCGGACCGCAAGTCAATCTTAGAAAAGTATCTGGCCCCTTGTAGCTTATCAAACAAATCATCTATTCTGGGAAGCGGATACTTATTCTTTACTGTAACTTTGTTCAATTGCCGATAATCTATGCACATACGAAGCGAGCCATCTTTCTTCCTCACAAATAGAACTGGCGCACCCCATGGTGAAGTACTCGGCCTAATGAAACCTTTATCTAGCAAATCTTTCAACTGCTCCATCAACTCTCTGAGCTCTGCAGGAGCCATACGATAGGGAGGAATTGATATAGGCTGAGTGCCTGGTAACAAATCAATAGCGAAATCTATTTCCCTTTCTGGGGGAATACCAGGTAACTCATCTGGAAACACATCAGGGAACTCGTTCACCACCAGAACAGATTGGAGTGTCGGGGGATTCTGCCCGCACATCCTGAACTCTGACCAGATGGTAAATACACCCCTTAGATATCAATTTCCTCGCCTGAAGGTAGGAAATAAACCTACCTTTTGGCATAGCTGTGCTGCCTTTCCACTCCCGCACTGCCTCTCCTGGAAAGTGGAATCGGACCGTCTTGGTCCAACATTCAACATTGGCATAGCACGACACTAGCCAATCCATACCCATTATGGCATCGAAGTCTATCATTTCTAGCTCTACCAGATCTACTGTAGTCTGGCGGTCAGCAACCTCCACTATACACCCTCGGTAAATTCTGCTAGCTATAATAGAGTCACCGACGGGCGTGGATACTGAAAAGGGATGCTGTAATAATTCTGGTGCAATATTGAACTTTCGTGCCACAAATGGGGTAATATATGACAAGGTGGATCCTGGATCAATCAATACATAAGCAGGGCATGAACAGATAGTTAGCATACCTGTCACTACATCTGGAGACGCCTCTGAATCATGCCTCCATGGTAGTGCATAAGTATGACTTGAGCCCGTACCTGAACTGGAAGCTCTTGATCTACCTCAGCCTCTGCTAATTGAACCTGAAGGTCCACGCCCCGCTAAGGCTGCTGGGGCTCGTGGCCCCGCGGATCCCCTGTCCTGGCTGTCTCTACTCCCCTGACCTCTGGTCGGACAATCTCTCATCTGATGCCCCTCCTGTCCACAAATATAACATCCAATGGAGCCATATCTACAAGCTCCGGTGTGAGGTCGGCCGTAATTAGGGCAGGGTGGGGGTGTAAATCTGCTCTGCTCTCCCCTTCTCTGCTGCGGGAACTCTACTGTTCTAGAACTTCCACTGGGCTCTGACTACCCTCGTCGCACATATCTACCTCGCTGCTGCTGCTGAGGTGGAGGTGGGGGTCTAGGGGGTCTATCCGATAGTCAAGGCCTGGGTCCCCTCAGAACTTCCCTTTGTATGTCATCTGGTCCGTCTCTGCGGCGCTGTTCCTGACTGGTCTATCTACTACTCTGCTGCCACTGTCTAAGACCCTTTATGGTCTGAGCAAAAGCCTGTACTCGGGCGATATCCATATCCTCTCGTAACGTAGCCGTCATACACGCCTCAGTATACTCCGGATTCAGACCCATAATAAATCTGTGAACTCTAGCTGGCATAGTATCAACAAATGCTAGAGCATAACAGGCTAAGGAGTCAAATTGTAAAGCATACTCGCGTACGCTCCTCGCCCCCTGCTCCAGATGCAAAAACTGATCCATTCGGGCCTGCCGGATCTCTCGTGGCAAGTAACGGTCCAGGAAGGCCTCTGAGAAGCTGATCCAGGTCGGAGGGGTAACATCTCTCCCTCGGGACCTTTCCCAACTCTCGTACCATAGTACTGCTATGTCCCGCAACCGGAACACTGCCAACTCAACAGACTCTGATGGGGTCACATGCATAACCCGAAAAATTCTCTACATCTGATCTAGAAAGTCCTGAGGGTCCTCTGCCTAATCTGACCCTGTAAACTGCGGGGGACCCAGTGCCAAAAATGCTCGGACTCTGGAACTGCCTGACCCACCTGAAGACTCTGCTGCTACAGGTGGCATTGGCTGGCGCTGTGTGGACATCATCTGTTCCAACATAACCACAATGCTACGAACCTCTTGATCTGATGGCGAAGGCACAAAAGCTATCGGGGGCGGTGTAGTGCCCAACGGTTCCTGATGTGAGGGGGACTGTTGAGAGGGCTGTGATGAAACCTCTATATCGCCCTCAGATCGGGCTGACTCTAACTGAAGCTAAGGCATCCTGCTGGTGCCTTCTCCTGCTGCTGTGTCTACTCTCCTGCCTGTGGCAGGGTGTCGCTGATCTGCCATTCTTATCTGTAGACAAAGGAAACGATAAATTTTAGGAACTCGACCCTATACGGTACTGTGCTATGGCACGACTGAGTATGAAAGAAGAGTAACCATCCTATCATGCCTTGCAGCCTCCTGCCTATAGTATGTGGTTCAAAACACATCCATAGACAAGACTCTACTTAGCACGGCTTGCAGACTCCCTAGGACACGACCTGCTCTAATACCAAGTTTGTCACACCCCGCCTTGGGGGGTATGACTGGCACCTAGTGCCCTACTAGGACCTGAACTGCTAGACTATTGAGCCTAAGCACATCTGGTGCCTGGCTGGCTCTAACTCAGGTTCAGGGAAACAACGGGCTATATAACGACTGTGAATACAGCCTCCGGCCGACTAGGCCTATAGCCACCTGTATGAAACTTCAGCTAACCAGAAACATACTTACAAGGGGGAAACCTATGCGGGCCGACAAGGCCACCATGCTGTCTAGTTATCTGTAACCCAACAATAAAATGCTGAATAACTACGGGACCGGCAAGGTCACCACTACTATCAAACTAAGGCCTCACACGGCCAACATAAACTAAAATGCTAATAGCTATAACCAACTGCACGGCCCCATACGATCGGCTCCACTGACCACAGGGAATTATATACAGACTGCAAGCCTATACGAATACTGATAAGATGGTCGGGAGAGGGCCCCGGCCTACCCATATTGTACAACAAAAGGAAATGATATAAACCTCTGAAATATCAAGCTCCGGATGACAGGAGCTGATGACTCTGCGCTGGCTAGGATCACGAGGGGTCGCCTCCTCGTCTATGAGTACCTGCAGGCAAGTAATGCAGTGCCCCACTGGGAGTCAGTACCACTGGTACCGAGTACGCAAAGCAACTAAAATAATACAATTGAATACAAATAACATAACTAACAAGTCTTTGAGCAGAAGATAACTTAATCTGAAGGGCTGATAGGAACTAGATCAAACCTTTCTGCACTGATAGGCAGGAGCGTGTCTGTAGCCACGGCGGCCTGCTGTCTATTAGCTAATATATATAAATCACATAAATACATAAACATTTAGCAAGCAAGAGCCAATACCAACCCTCATAAGCCGGATGGCGCCAGACAAGCAAACAATCTATATACCCCTACCCGGGTCAAAACCAGCCAAAAATAAGTCACTCCACTCATCTGCTCACTTCAGAGCTCCTCTACCGGCCTCCTGGGTCTCCGGCTCGGGCCATGGCCTCCGATCTAAGCAACCGTGTCTGGGTCAGGAGGACTCCTGTGTAGACAGTAACAGACAGGGTCTGGATCCTCGGACACAACTCAACGGGGCTACCTGAAACCGTAGCTACACCTATAATAACTAAATGTACAGACAGTAATAGATAGGGTCTGGTTCCCTGGACACAAAACTCAACAGGGCTATCTGAAACCGGAGTTGCACCTGTAATGCTGATCAGAATGCTATGGGGAAAGCTTCATCCCATCTTCGTCCAAGCTAGGGACGGCATGCCACTCCTTGGAGTGACGTAAAACCCACCCGCTCAGTGGGAGACACGATTACCAACCCAGGAGCGGCGAGGACGCTCATAAGGTTCCCTCACGCCACATCAAGTCTCAACAAATAAATAACACATATAAATAGCAAGCATGTATAACTGAAAAAGACTATCTGAAATCTGATTCCTTATTCTGACCTGTTTCTATACTGAAATGATTCTTTACTGATTATACTGATTCTGAAATCTTTATTTAACTACTTGGCTAATCTGTAGCCAGGATACTATCTGTCTGAATGGCTAATCTGTAGCCATAAAACTGTCTGTCTATCTGATTTTACTTTATTAGCTTTTATTTTGAGAATTTGTATCCTTTTTATTCTACAACATGGTTGCTAATAATACAATAAGCTATACTGGATCTGGAATGTTAACTCGCCCTTTGACGCATGCTTTACTAACTTTCGGACTGAATACGATACGACAACACAACTCAGAATCTATCAGACTAGCTTTATTCTCAACATTCAACTCCGAGAGTTTCAAATACGGAGTTTACTATGATTTACCAAGCTAAGGATTACTAACTTGCCGAAGAACAACTTCACATACCTTAACCTCGAGTTATCCGACTGTCGGACGAGGCTCGGTCAGTATTCCAACTAAATCACCCAACTGCATTCATAAACACGTCAATTAGTACTAAATACAACACTATTCTGAAGGACGGCGTCACTTCCGATATAATTATAGCCTAAACTTAGGCTTATTGAAAGACGGTGGAAAACTTACTATTTTTCAGAAGTCCAGAAGGGATAAGTATTCACTTCACAGCTAGGAACACATAGACACTAGTTTGGAGCAATTCCACTTACCTTAGTCAGGTAGTTCGACGATTTGTCGGCCGAATTTCGCGAAACTAAATCCGTAGGAATGCTCCCTGCTGCTAAATACTTCAGTACCTGAGGTTAATTTGAGTTTGGACTATGTTCGGCAGCGTAATCGAACAATTATATGTTAACCTCCTTCGTCCCTCTCTGTTTCTATGAATTTTCTGGAAATTATATTGAGTTAAATGGAATTAAACCAAAGTGGGGCTTTATATACTTGAGCCTGGACAGGCCCAACGTGTCACGGAGCCAACGCGGAGGCTCCACCTCCGTGACACGTTGCCATCGCGGAGGGGCTCTGCCTCAGCTCCTTCCGTGATGGTTCGACCGGTTACCCCTTTGATCCTTTCCCGGGCCTTTCTCTAGCACGTATGGCTTTAAAATATGCTTAACCAACGTGCGAATAGGCCATCTAGGTGTCGGAAATCTTACGGGGTATAACAGTATACATCAGACTCCACGTCTAGCTCACGTGGTTACATGTCGGTTATAGACTCTCCCACTAGTCAGTTCAGTCTAGTCTCAATCCAGTTCAGTTCAGATCAGTAATCAAGACTTAGAATGTGCTTTGACCATCAGACAGGGTCTTCTAGAACACCTCAGTATTGTAGTTATTCAGTTTAGTAGCTTTAGTTGGTCGTTGCATGTCTTTCAGTTCAGTATTTCTTTTATTATTTATTCTATTGTATTATGTTCTTCTCACTTACTCACTACATTCAAAGTACTGATGCATACTTTTATGATGTATCATTTTATGATACAGCTGCAGGATCACAGTCTCAGCCCCGTTAGCCAACCGCTCACTGAAGATCTCAGCCATCCCAGTTGGTGAGTCCTCATCCTTCGAGGACAGAGATTATTTTCTTTAGCTATGATTTCATTTCTTTTATTTAGATTAGGAGTTAGCTGGGGGTTTGTCCTAACAACTCATCATACCTAGTGGCTTTCAAACGTAGAGTTGTTTTCGGACTCAGATTGATTTTATTAATTATGTAATCATGTTCACGTGTTATTATGTTGCTTCAAATTTCCGCTGCGCACATACACACACACACACACACACACATATATATATATATATATATATATATATTAGATTTGACTTTAATGCATAATAGGATCTTGAACACGATAATCTTACAGAGAGACATTACATAAAACATACCTGAAGCGGAAGACATTATCACAAAGAGAAGCAGAAGTATTGGTTGAAAATTAATTTCTACCTCCTTTCCCTAGCCTTACATTACCATAGCCATCAGCGACGGAAAAAAAGGATAGAGAATATGTGGTAACCTTAATGGGTGGAGGGAGGACTAATTTATAGGGTTAAATAACATACCTAAAGCAGAAGACATTATCGCAGAGAGAAGCGGAAGCGTTGGTAGAAAATTAATTTCTACCTCCTTGCCTTGGCCTTACGTTACCACAACCGTCAACTATGGGAAAAAGGGTAGATAATATGTGGTAAACCTAATGGGTGGAGGGAGGACCAATTTATAGAGGTTAAATTAATTAAGACTTAATATGGTACGTCCATCAGATAATCGATGTACGGACGAGATCTATCCTACATTAAATATTAATTATGGATTTTACATTAATTGGTCAATAAATAAAATAATAAAAATTCTTACATTCTCCCACTTAGCTCAATAACCACATAACATTAATATTTAATTACATAAACATTGTTTGCACACAAAATAAATCTCTTCTATAATATCCATCATACATACCACAATATGACAAATTACTGTTACACCCTGTATATTTTAAATAAATAAATAACCTAATGGCATGTTGGTTAAGGGATTTAGAAAAAAAAAATAGGAAAGTCGGTTTTTTTCCCCATCTTCATCAATAAAAACCAGGAAAAACAAAGGGTAGCCATGTTAAGGCAAACCCACGACTTATATATATATAATTCCTTCCGATTACGCTTTGAAACGCCGTCTAAACTCCGTTCCGGCTTAGATACCGAGGTATAAAGCTGCAGAGAGCAATCCTACAGAGTTGGTTTCGTGAAATTTGGCCAGCGAAACGTCGTGCTACCGAGGTAAAGTAAATAGAATTGCTTTAAATTAGTACCAATGTGTTCCTAGCTTTGCAGTGAGCATTTATCCCTTCTGGACTATCGAGAAATAACGAGTTTTCGACCGTTTTCCGAAAGGTCGAAGTTTGGGATAAATAAGTATCAAAAGTGATAATTTCTCCTGGATATTAATGTATTTAGTTCTAATTGACATGTATATGAATGTAGTTGGGAGAAACAGCAGAAGTACCGACGGAAATCACATCGGTCAGTCGGGTACTCAGAAACCAGGTATGTAAAGCTATTCTTTCAGCAAGCCAGGAAGTATAGTCTAGAAAATAATTAGAGTAAAGGCTATTAACAGACACCCAGCGTACAGGAACGGTTTTAGTATAATTTCCAGCACGCATGCTAGTATATCATTACGTATCATGCAATAATCAGAATAACGGATAGTCAGATGATTTCAGATAGTAATGTGGTATCCGCTAGTAGTTCAGCATGTTCTTACGTAATACCCAAAATAAAAGTTGTAGAAGCAGTATAATGAATTAGTAAGATTACAAATAGTACGTATTACATTTGTTGAGCTGTATCCGGTAATAGATGGCACATCTTATATTATTGAGCTATATCAAGTTATAGATGGTATGTTCTATGTTATTGAGTTATATCCAGATAAAATTAGATCAGTAATCAGATATGAAAATAGCTCTAAACACCGATATAGCTCCAGATACAGATATAGCTCCAGAAACAAATATGGCTCTAGAAACTGATATAGCTTCAGATCACGGATAACAATAATCAGATAAACAGATAAAGGCTAGGTAGCAGTTAGCCCAGCAATCAGAAACAATGTAAAACATAATATAGCATCAGTTGTTTAATACGGACTGGCCTTGAAATAAAAGAAGAGAATATGATTAGTATTTTTTTCATTTGAGCATGCTTGCTGTGTATGTGTTTTGCATGTTGAGACTTGTTATGGCATGTGGGCACCCTTTAGCATCCCCGCCGCCCCTGGGTTATAGCTGTGTCGATACCAGATTCAAATACCGCCACCAGCTGGGCGATGTCGTCCGCCTAGAGGATGATGATGGCCGACCACCATAATAATATGATCCAGATTACCCTGCTTGCAGGGGCAGTTCAGTTTACTCTGCGCAGAGCCAGATTACCCTGTTTATAGGGGCAGACTACTCTGTGTGTACTTGTGGCCGGGGGCAGTTTCAGATACAAATTTTTATAAAATTACCCTGTTGCGTGGTTGCACCCAGGGGCAGTTTCAGTCAAAGATACAGTAGCAGATTACCCCGTGAGCGCTTGCGCCCAGAGGCAGGAGACTTCGGACTCAGACATAGTTTATTGTCAGAGGCCAAGGCCATAGCTACATACCCAAGGACGCCGGTAGGAGGAGCTCACAATTATCAGATGAGTGAAGTGACTTATTTTTGGTCGGTTTAGACCCGGGTAGGGGTAAATAGATTGTTCTGTTGGTTGGCACCTTCCGACTTATGGGGGTCAGTCAGGTGTTGTGTATATTTATATGTATATCTATACGTGCTATTAGATACTGATAGACAGTAGGATGACACGTCATCAGGTACGCCTAGTTTGATTACAAAATAGGTAAATTCTCCCCAGTATCCTCAGCTAGATAGACTCCGCTACTTCCTGCATATATGTTATGTTATTGTTGCTATCCATTTCAGTTGTATATTTTAGTTTGATTTACATGCTCAGTACCTGTGGTACTGACACCCGTGGGGGCGCTGCATTGCTTGAAAACAGGTACACATAGACGAGGAGTCGATCCCTCGTGATCCAGTCAGCAGAGTTATCAGCTCCTATCCTCCGGAGCTAGACAGTTGGAGGTTGTTCCTATTTCCTTTTTGATTACAGTTTGGGTAGGTCGAGGCCCTGTCCCGAACATTCTATTATTACTTCCTAGAGGCTTGCAGTCTGATGTTTCCTGTGGTGGTGGAGCCGGTCGTATGGGGCCGTGCATGTATATATGTGTTGCTCGGTGCTTTGGTAGGGGTTAAAAACCGACACGCAAGTGCACGTGGTCAAACAAGTAATAAAGTGGCTAAGTAAGCCAAGTATCGATCCAAGGAGACTCTGGATAAGTAAAATTGCTTAAGTATACTATATTCTAGTTTACTTCTAATTATGTTGACAACAATGTAACCAAAAGTTAAATAATTTTGTTTATAAACTATATACTAAAACTATTAACAAATATTTACATGAATGGAAACTATGGATAAGAGCATGCCAAGGTTAAGAACAAGTAATGAATTCGATAGTAATCATAATTCGGTTATTCTTCTCTTCATGTTGCTAGCCAAGAACATTAGCCTAGAGATTAAAACTCTCGTATTTAATCTCACTTTAGAATCATAAACCATTCGTCTATATTTCTGTGATCAAATGCAATTTATGACCTAGCAATACAATTCCGGTTCCTAAATTGACTAATACGGCTTTCAAGTATATTTCTATCAGGAAAGCACATCAAAACCCAATTTTCCCAAATCAAGTTAAGAACAATACCCTATTAATTCACAACTTTCCAATTTCTTGCTCTCTCGAGTGAAATTGGACTTTTTAGATGTACATTAATGTTGGCCACACACTAATGTAGTAAGAACAAGAATTAATAGAACAACATGAAAGAAGAAGATGAAAAAGCATATAATTCACAATCAAAATTCAATACACATTTCAAAACCTTGGCAAGGAAGAGAATTAGCCACTCATTTGTGGATTGATCATCCTTAAATGAGTGTAAATCATACGTACCATTGATTGAAAGAAGAAAGAAAGAGAGAAAAACCCTTAGCTTTTTCGTCCCTCAACTGCTCCTAACTCACATCCTAGCTCCACCAAGTCTTCCTTTTGAAAAATAAACCTAAGTGTGCTATTTATATTAGTAGGAATCTTTCCCGGATTAACAAGCAACGTGTCACGGAGTGCATCGCGGAGCACGGCCTCCGTGACACGCTACAGACGCGGAGGCTTTCTGGAAAATCACCCGAAATCGGCCCAGGCAGCACCTTTCCGCGTTGGCAACGTGTCACGCTGCCTGGGCAGCGCGTTACAGCCCCATGGTCACGGATTCCACCTGCCGTGGCACATTGCCAATGCGCAGGTGGGCTGTTTTGAGCGGCCTGCCTGCCGTGGCACCTTGTCGACGCGCCGGTGGGCTGTTTTGTGCCTCCTCCTTGCCGACGTTCGCGTGTTAATTCCGTTTCCAAGATTCTACTTCACCAACTCATGGATTAGTTACTCAAACATCATCAAAACCTACAAAACAAAGGCTAATCATGTTGGTTAGCACATATCTTTATTTTATCTAAAATTACATGAAAATGTATACGATAACTTAGATAAACAAGACTAATTTAAGTAATAAAGAGTATCTCGGGCATATATTTTTGCCCGTGATCACAACCCCACACTTAAAGCCTTGTTCGTCCTCGAACAACCTTTTACATATCATGCAAATGGAGACTCCTACATAACTAATTTAGCAAGAGAATTCAAGTTACGGCTATAATGATTACGTAAGATACAAGCTAAAAATAGAGCATGCCTGATTTGATCATTGAAATGAAGTACAACCGTGTTAAGACTTCTTAACCTCAAGAGTCGACTCTCAATTTTAGCAAACTCATGTAAATTAACTGATTAAGAAATTCCGCATGAATTTTATCCTTCATTAAACATGTGCCCCTCACGGAAAGAAAGTTACCCATTTTCACACGCAAAAACAATTTTTATATCACAACATGTGTGGGTATATGAATAGAATTACGCTCACTCTCACAAAGAATTCACATGCATCATGTAATGACCCATAAGCTTGCCCTTAGTGTTTTATTCCACTAATTTAAGGATGTATGAATGTAAGATCAAGTAGGACTTTTTAGGTTGTAATGTAACTCAGGTGCGGGTAGGTACTATTGTGATCAGTACTAGTGACTATCTTTCCTAAGCGCTTTTAATACATCACGCCTTCATTACGAACTTCCCTTCCCTCACTTCACCTTTTTCACTTTTCATCTTTCTTTTTCCTCTTTTGTTCCCCCATTTCTTTCGGCACTTTTAGCTTATTAGTAAGGAGTTCTATACATAACTTTTCATTTATTTATTTTCTTACTCCCTACTAATACTCACCCGTATTCAAACAAGTGCACCCTCACCCTTTTCTCAACTATTACAATTGCTACTTTCCCTTCTTTTTCATTCTTCTCACTCCTTTACTCTTTCGGATTTTTTCGTTAAGCGCTTAGGAGTTTTGGTTCAATTTCAAGGCTAATGAAAGAAAAAGGATTAAGCTTATGTTGCATCTGTCAAAGAATAGGCTCAAGGCTCAATGGGGTTAACTAGGATTAATTTTTCTAGGTAGGTATAATGAGGGATAACAGTTTGGTTCATTCAAAGAAATGCCTAAATCATCTCCTACAATTCACATCCTTCATTTCGTTTTATATACACACCAGGCAAGTTCTAGACATTCCACAATAGCACAGAATACTCAAAAACCTTACACTCATGGCACATGCTCAAATCAAGACACAATCAGTAGACTCTTACTCAGCTAATCACAAGAATTCAGAATTACGCTTCCATCATATTGAGTCAAATTCAAGAGCCTAAGTGTCTCACACAAAGTTATACACTTGCATGCTTCACACTGAACATACTTGCATCTTACAACCATGTATAGCACATAAAAAGAACATCCAGCACCAATTAGTTATGGTTTCAAAAACCCAAAACCTATCGACTAGTTTTCCTCAAGACGGTCGTCATCCATCCATCGTCGGAAAAAGTCCCTAACTATGACTAAAAACTTTATATACAGACCCAGGAAAGAAGGAAAAAAGAAAAGAAAAAAAAAATTTTACTCTTCGGTTCAAATACCCCCCGTCGGAAAAGAACCGAAAAGAAAAACCAACGGGTGCTGAAGTCATGCTTAATTCACAAAAATTTTTCAAATTTTTCAAATTTTCAAATTTCTCACCAACTTTTGTACAAGCATTACATTCACCAAAAATCATTAAGCACAGAAATTTTGAAATTCCCTAGAAATTTCCCTCACCCCACACTTAAATCATGCTATGTCCGCATAGCATCAAACTAAAGGTTACAAAGGGTGAGAAATACTCCCTGAGGCCTTTAGGCCTAGCTGACAGCATGGTTTTCTTCAACTATGGACAAGTGGGTGTTCGACCCCACACTTTTTCTTTTCCATGCTTGTTAGCTTCCTCCTCCATGGGTGCTCAGACTTCCCCTCCATCTGTGCTTAACTTTCCACCAAAACAACACAAGATGAAAAATAAATAAAATAAACATAAATGCAAGAAATTAAAAAGGTACCCATGGTACCCTTGGGTTGCCTCCCAAGCAGCGCCTAATTTTACGTCGCGGCACGACGTACCAAGTTTCACCACTTTTTCCTCCACCTTGAGGATATGAATCTCACCCCTAATTTCTTCTCTAATTTCCTCTTATGCTCCAGGGGTGGTGGTGAAAAATTGTAAGGACCAAATAGTAGATGTTGCCTTTTGCATTTATTGGTCCTTAAGTAAGCGAAGTCATTTTGTCTTTCTGAGTTAGCAAATTTCAAAATATATGGTGCTTGGTCCTCCTCTAGACATTTCTCTACAAACTTGGAAGACTCTATTTCTATGTTGTCAACCAAATTTAATGTTGAAAAATGTGTAGAGTGTGGTCCAATATACCTCAACTCTGAAACTGCATTTTTCTTGACCTCCTTACTTGTATATACCTTCTCGACATCGACATCTATCTCACCATTAAAGTCGACTGGGGGATACGCTAACTCTTCTTCCAAGAATGGATTTTCCATAAGTGTGAGCCCATCACGGGGACACTCAAGAGATTCGAATTGTTGGGCTTCATCCAAAAATTCACCCTTGTCGTCCTCTTGTAGTTCCTCTTGAATATCGACTAAAACTGTTGTCTGTGATTTATCACACGCTTTAGCTTCAGCGATCATCTCCGTGAATTTGATGGTCATCCTTTCTAGAGCCTCTGCATTCTCTTCTTGCTGATTTCTCAATACTGCCATCGCCTCCTTCATTGCTTCTGATTGCTCCAAGAGTTGTTTCAACATGTCTTCTATTCGAGCGTGGCGTCCCAAGTCCTCATTTTCAGCATGCCTATATTCAGAAAAAACAACAGAAGGATCATAGTAGGGGCTTGGGGGAGGGGAATATGCCTTTGGACAATCACCCCAATGGCCATATTGACACCCACATATATTGCACGTATTACAGTTTTGCCACAAGTGGGGTCCTCCACAGTTCAGACAAGATTCACTAAAATATGAGTATCCACCATTGAAACCAGTTATATTCCACGATGTCATGTCAATAAGGGTATACGAACAAGCAAAAAAATAAAATAAAATAAATAAGAATTAAAACAAACACTAGACCAAGTTGTCAACACTTAAGAAAATAAAACAAAAATACAGTAAATTTATATTTAAAACAATTTCACCAATTGCCAAGTCTCCCCGGCAACGGCGCCAAAAACTTGCTCGGTGCTTTGGTAGGGGTTAAAAACCGACACGCAAGTGCACGTGGTCAAACAAGTAATAAAGTGGCTAAGTAAGCCAAGTATCGATCCAAGGAGACTCTGGATAAGTAAAATTGCTTAAGTATACTATATTCTAGTTTACTTCTAATTATGTTGACAACAATGTAACCAAAAGTTAAATAATTTTGTTTATAAACTATATACTAAAACTATTAACAAATATTTACATGAATGGAAACTATGGATAAGAGCATGCCAAGGTTAAGAACAAGTAATGAATTCGATAGTAATCATAATTCGGTTATTCTTCTCTTCATGTTGCTAGCCAAGAACATTAGCCTAGAGATTAAAACTCTCGTATATAATCTCACTTTAGAATCATAAACCATTCGTCTACATTTCTGTGATCAAATGCAATTTATGACCTAGCAATACAATTCCGGTTCCTAAATTGACTAATACGTCTTTCAAGTATATTTCTATCAGGAAAGCACATCAAAACCCAATTTTCCCAAATCAAGTTAAGAACAATACCCTATTAATTCACAACTTTCCAATTTCTTGCTCTCTCGAGTGAAATTGGACTTTTTAGATGTACATTAATGTTGGCCACACACTAATGTAGTAAGAACAAGAATTAATAGAACAACATGAAAGAAGAAGATGAAAAACCATATAATTCACAATCAAAATTCAATACACATGTTCAAAACCTTGGCAAGGAAGAGAATTAGCCACTCATTTGTGGATTGATCATCCTCAAATGAGTGTAAATCATACGTACAATTGATTGAAAGAAGAAAGAAAGAGAGAAAAACCCTTAGCTTTTTCGTCCCTCAACTGCTCCTAACCCACGTCCTAGCTCCACCAAGTCTTCCTTTTGAAAAATAAACCTAAGTGTGCTATTTATATTAGTAGGAATCTTTCCCGGATTAACAAGCAACGTGTCACGGAGTGCATCGCAGAGCACGGCCTCCATGACACGCTACGGACGCGGAGGCTTTCTGGAAAATCACCCGAAATCGGCCCAGGCAGCACCTTGCTGCGTTGGCAACGTGTCACGCTGCCTGGGCAGCGCGTTACAGCCCCATGGTCGCGGAGTCCACCTGCCGTGGCACGTTGCCAACGTGCAGGTGGGCTGTTTTGAGTGGCCTGCCTGCCGTGGCACCTTGTCGACGCGCCGGTGGGCTGTTTTGTGCCTCCTCCTTGCCGACGTTCGCGTGTTAATTCCGTTTCCAAGCTTCTACTTCACCAACTCATGGATTAGTTACTCAAACATCATCAAAACCTACAAAACAAAGGCTAATCATATTGGTTAGCACATATCTTTATTTTATAAAAAATTACATGAAAATGTATACGATAACTTAGATAAACAAGACTAATATAAGTAATAAAGAGTATCTCGGGCATATATTTTTGCCCGTGATCATGTGTTTAGCTGTTGATATTGGCCGTGTGGGGCCTTCTTTTGGTTATAGTTAGTGACCTTGTCGGTCACAAATGTGAATAGTAGTTGCTTCAGATTATAGTATCATTGTTCTGGTTAGCTGTTGTGCTTTGCGGGTGGCTATAGGCCTAATCGGCCGGGGGCTGTATTTACAGCCGCTATATAGCCGGTTCATTTCTTGAAATAGAGCCAGAGTCTAGCAGGCACCAGGTGCCCGTCATACCCCCCAAGGTGGGGTGTGACAAACTTGGTATCAGAGTAGTTCGTGTCCCAGGGAGTCTGCAAGCCGTGCTAAGTAGAGTCTTGTCAATGGATGAGTTGTGCACCACATACTATAGGCAGGAGGCTGCGAGGCATAATAGGATGGTTACCCTTCTTTCATACTCAGTCGTGCCATAGCACAGTGTAGTATAGGGTTGGTTCTTTGAAAACTTACCACCCTCTTTGTCTACAGATACTATGGAAGATCATTGGCACCCTGCTACAGGCAGGAGATTGGATACAGCGGTGGGCGAAGGCACCAGCAGGATGCCTCACTTACAGCCAGATTCAACCCGGTCTGAGGGCGATGCGGAGGTGTCATCTTGACCTTCCCAGCAGTCTCCGCCTCGCTAGACACCATTTGAGGCAGCACCGCCTCCCACAGCTCCTGCACCCACTTCATCTGATCAGGAGCTACATAGTGCGGTGGTTATGTTAACCCAGATGCTAGCTACCCAGCGTCAGCCAGTACCACCTGCAGCAGCAGAATCTCTAGGTGGGCCAGGTAGTTCCAGGGTTAGAGAATTCTTGGCTTTGGGACCCCCGCAGTTCACTAGGTCAGATCAAGCAGAGGACCCCAAGGATTTCCTAGATCAGATGCAGAGAATTTTTCAGGTTATGCATGTGACCCCTACAGAATCAGTTGAGCTGGCAGTGTTTCGATTGCGGGATATAGCTGTATTATTGTACGAGAGTTGGGAGAGATATCGGGGAAGAGATGCAGCCCCTCCTACTTGGTCCAGCTTCTCAGAGGCCTTCCTGGACCAATACTTACCCCGGAAGGTCAGACAGGCCCAGATGGACCAGTTCTTACACTTAGAGCAGGGGGCCAGGAGCGTCCGTGAGTATTCTTTACAGTTCGACTCCTTAGCCCGCTATGCTCTAGCATTTGTGGACACCATGACGTCCAGAGTCCATTGCTTTATTATGGGCCTGAATTCAGATTACATAGAGACGTGCATGACGTCTACTTTGAGAGAGGACATGGACATAGCCAGGGTACAGGCCTTCGCACAGACAATTGATGGCCTGAGACAACGGCAGCGGGGCGACAGACAGGCGACTTGAGAGCAGCGCCGTAGAAACAGACCCGCTGAGATTCAGGGGGAAATCCCTACGGGGCCGAGACCACGGTTTTTAGATAGGCCACCCAGATCTTTACCTCCGGTACAGCAGCGGAGAGGTATATTTGTTCGCCGAAGTCAGTCAGAGTCCGATAGCAGTTTACGGACAGTAGCATCACCTCAGCAGCGAAGGGCAGAACATAGTAGATTTGCACCTACCCCTTGTCCTATATGCCACCGACCCCATTTTGGAGCCTACAGGAAAGGCTTCTCAGGGTGCTATTACTGTGGACTGGAAGGGCATTTAATGAGAGAATGTCCGGCCAGAGGACAAGGTAGCTGGGATAGTCTAGATAGAGCATCAGCGGGGCCATGAGCTCCAGCAGCCTCGATAAGGCGCAGACCCTCAGGTTTAGCAAATAGGGGCCGAGATAGATCAGGAGCCTCTGGCTCAGGTGCACGCCCCAGCCGTACCTATGCATTACCAGGGAGGTAGGATTCAGAGGCATCTCCCAACGTGGTCATAGGTATATTGATTATCTGCTCATACCCTGTTTATGTATTGATTGATCCAGGGTCTACCTTGTCATATATTACACCGTTTGTGGCCCGGAAGTTGGGTATCGAACCAGAATTGCTTCAGCAGCCCTTTTCAGTGCTTACACCGGTTGGTGACTCGATTATAGCTAAAAGAGTTTACCGAGGGTGTATGGTAGAGGTTGCTGATCGCCAGACCACAGTAGACTTAATAGAACTTGAGATGGTCGACTTCGATGCCATCATGGGTATGGACTGGTTAGTGCCTTGCTATGCCAACTTAGAATGCTGGACCAAGACGGTCTGATTTCACTTTCCGGGGGAAGCAGTGCGAGAGTGGAAAGGGAGCACAGCTACGCCAAAAGGTAGGTTTATTTCCTACCTTCAGGCGAGAAAATTAATAGCAAAGGGATGTATTTACCACCTAGTTAGAGTCTAGGACGTTCAGGTGGAACCTCCGACTCTTCAGTCTGTTCTAGTGGTCAATGAATTCCCTGACGTATTTCTAGATGAGTTGCCTGGTATCCCTCCCGAAAGGGAATAGATTTTGCAATTGACTTGTTTCCAGGGAATCAACCTATATCCATTCCCCCGTATCGCATGGCACCAACTGAGCTTAGAGAGTTGAAGGAGCAGTTAAAAGATTTGCTCGACAAAGGCTTTATCAGGCCTAGTACTTCCCCGTGGGGTGCGCCAGTTCTGTTTGTAAGAAAGAAAGATGGCTCACTCCATATGTGTATAGATTACCGACAGCTGAATAAGGTAACGGTTAAAAACAAATACCCACTCTCTAGAATAGATGATTTGTTTGACCAGTTGCAGGGTCTGAGGTCCAGAACCACCAGGTCCGGGTTCGTGAGAGAGACATTCCAAAGACTACTTTCAGGACCAGATATGGTCATTTTGAATTTCTAGTCATGTCTTTTGGGCTGACGAATGCTCCCGCAATGTTTATGGACCTGATGAACATCATATTTAGGCCGTATTTGGATCTGTTCGTGATAGTATTTATCGATGATATTCTGGTATATTCTCGTTCAGAGACAGATCACCAGAACCATTTACGAACAGTACTCCAAATCCTTAGGGACCATCAGCTGTACGCCAAGTTTTCTAAGTGTGAGTTCTGGCTGAACTCAGTTGCCTTTTTGGGGCATATCGTGTCGGATGCTGGGATACAAGTGGACACACAGAAAATAGAGGCGGTCAAGACATGACCCAGACCTACCACTTCGATCGAGGTCCGCAGTTTCCTGGGTTTAGTAGGGTATTACCGGAGATTCGTTGAAGGATTCTCCACTATAATAGCACCTCTGACAAAGATAACATAGAAAGCAGCGAAATTTCAATGGACGGAGGCATGTGGGCAGAGTTTTCAAGAATTGAATAACAGATTGACCTCTGCCCCAGTACTAGCATTGCCAGAGGGAACAAATGGGTATGCGGTGTATTGCGACACTTCAGGCTTTAGACTGGGTTGTGTGCTGATGCAGCATGGAAAGGTAATTGCTTATGCTTCCAGACAACTAAGGAAGCATGAAAAGAACTATCGGACGCATGACCTGGAACTGGCCGCAGTGATCCACGCTTTGAAAATCTGGAGGAATTATCTGTATGGCGTTCATGTAGACATTTTTACAGATCATAAAAGCCTGCAGTATATTTTCACACAGAGGGAGTTAAATCTGCGGCAGCATCGTTGGTTAGAATTGATGAAAGATTATGACGTAAATATTCTCTACCACCTAGGGAGAGCTAATGTAGTAGCCGATGCCCTCAGCCATAATTCAATGGGGAGTTTAGCGTATTTGTGACTCGAGAAGCAGGAGTTAGCCAAGGAAATTCATCAGCTAGCTGGTTTAGCCGTTCGAGTAGTAGAAATAGAAAATAACAGAGTGGTGATTCAGAACTCCGCTGTGTCATTGTTAGTTACAGAGGTAAACGAACGGCAGTACGAGGACCCTGACTTAGTCCAGCTTAGAGATAGAGTTCAGAAAGGTAAGGAGCCATATTTCTAGGTGACTGAGGATGAAGTGCTACGTTGTAAGGGCCGCCTATGTATCCCGAATGTTTCAGGGCTTCGCCAACAGATCATGCATGAGGTACATTACACTCGCTATTCCCTCCATCCAGGAGCAACGAAAATGTACCATGACATCAAAGACATCTACTGGTGGCCAGGTATGAAATCTGAAATAGCTGAATTTGTATCTAGATGTCCTAACTGCCAGCAGGTGAAAGCAGAACACTAGAAATCGGGCGGTCTGACGCAAGATATAGCCGTGCCTTTGTGGAAATGGGAAGCGATAAATATGGATTTTGTAACAGGGTTACCCTGTACCAGACGCAGAAATGATTCTATTTGGGTAATCATTGACAAATTAACAAAATCAGCCCATTTCCTGCTAGTACGAACTACATTCTCCGCTGAGGATTATGCCAAATTATATATCAGAGAAATAGTTAGATTACATGGAGTGCCGGTATCTATTATTTCAGACAGGGGAGCATAGTTTACAGCTAGATTTTGGCAGTCGTTCTAGAGAGGCCTGGGGACACAAATTAACTTAAGTACAACCTTTCATCCTCAGACAGATGGGCAAGCAAAACGAACTATCTAGACGCTCGAAGATATGCTACGAGCGTGTGTACTAGATTTTGGGGGTAGCTGGGATGAGCATCTATCGTTGATTGAATTTTCCTATAATAACAGTTATCATTCAGCTATCCAGATGGCGCCCTTTGCAAAATTATACGGGCGGAAATGTAGATCACCCGTTGGCTGGTTTGAAGCGGGGGAGACAGCGCTGATTGGGCCGGATATTATTCGTCAGTCAGAAGAGGCGGTGAAGCTTATCAGAGAACGCCTACTGACTGCTCAGAGCCGCCAGAAGTCTTATGTAGATATGCGGCGCATAAATTAAAAATTTGCAGTGGATGACTGGGTATATTTTGAAAGTGTCTCCGATGAAAGGGGTGATGAGATTTGGCAAGAAAGGCAAGTTTAGCCCGAGGTTCATTAGGCCATATCAGATTCGGCGAAGAATAGGCCGAGTAGCATACGAATTGAACTTGCCCCCAGAATTGGAGTTTGTTCACCCAGTATTCCATGTATCTATGTTGAGGAAGTTCGTAGGAGACCCTTCCACAGTTGTTCCAATTCAGGATGTCCAGGTCACAGAAGAGTTAGCATATGAAGAGGTTCCAGTAGCTATACTAGACAGATAGATCCGTAGACTGAGAACTAAAGATGTTGCATCTATCAAGGTATTGTGGCGTAATAGGAACCGAGAAGAGATGACCTGGGAAGCCGAGGAGGACATGAAAGCCAGATATCCCCACTTATTCCAGGCATAGGCAAACAGGAGGTATGTTAGAACTGTTTTTCCTTATGAATGCTTATATTTCATATATGAAAGCAGGCGATTTATTATAGACAGTTATATATGACAGTTATTATATCGTGTGGAGTACCTATATTGGGCTTTTCTGCTTTTCAGGAATTTTTAGACAGTCCATAATACAGGAGAAACTCTGTCGAAATTTTTCTAGAAACAAGTTGAGTAAGTTGAGAAGTCCTCTAGAAAGAATTTCATTCGAGGACGAATGTTCTTAAGGGGGGGAGGATGTTACACCCCGTAAATTTTAAATGAGTAAATAGCCTAATGGCATGTTGGTTAAGGGATTTAGAAAAAAAAATAGGAAAGTCGGTTTTTTTCCCCATCTTCATCAATAAAAACTAGGAAAAACAAAGGGTAGCCATGTTAAGGCAAACCCATGACTTATATATATATAATTCCTTCCGATTATGCTTTGAAACGCGGTCTAAACTCCGTTCCAGCTTAGATATCGAGGTATAAAGCTGCAGAGAGCAATCCTACGGAGTTGGTTTCGTAAAATTTGGCAGGCGAAACGTCGTGCTACCGAGGTAAAGTAAATAGAATTTCTTAAAATTAGTACCAATGTGTTCCTAGCTTTGCAGTGAGCATTTATCCCTTCTGGACTATCGAGAAATAATGAGTTTTTGACCATTTTTCAAAAGGTCAAAGTTTGGGATAAATATATATCAAAAGTGATAATTTCTCCCGGATATTAATGTATTTAGTTCTAATTGACATGTATATGAATGTAGTTGGGAGAAACAGCAGAAGTACCGATGAAAATCACATCGTTCAGTCTGGTACTCAAAAACCAAGTATGTAAAGCTATTCTTTCGGCAAGCCAGGAAGTATAGTCTAGAAAATAATTAGAGTAAAGGCTATTAACAGACACCCAGTGTACATGAACGATTTCAGTTTAATTTCCAGCAAGCATGCTAGTATATCATTACGTATCATGCAATAATCAGAATAACGGATAGTCAGATGATTTCAGATAGTAATGAGGTATCCGCTAGTAGTTCAGCATGTTCTTACATAATACCCAAAATGGAAGTTGTAGAAGTAGTATAATGAATTAGTAAGATTATAGATAGTATGTATTACATTTGTTGAGCTGTATCTGGTAATAGATGGCACATCTTATATTATTGAGCTATATCCAATTATAAATGGTATGTTCTATGTTATTGAGTTATATCCAGATATAATTAGATCAGTAATCAGATATAAAATTAGCTCCAGACACCGATATAGATCCAAATACAAATATAGCTCCAGAAACTGATATGGCTCTAGAAACTGATATAGCTTCAGATCACGGATAACAATAATCAAATAAACAGATAAAGGCTAGGTAGCTGTTAGCCCAGCAATCAGAAATAGTGTAAAACATAATATAGCATCAATTGTTTAATACGGACTGGCCTTGAAATAAAAGAAGAGAATATGATTAGTATTTTTTTCATTTGAGCATGCTTGTTGTATATGTGTTTTGCATGTTGAGACTTCTTATGGCATGTGGGAACCCTTTAGCATCCCCGCCGCCCCTGGGTTATAGCTGTGTCGATACCAGATTCAGATACTTTCACCAGCTGGGCGATGTCGCCCGCCTAGAGGACGATGATGGCCGACCACCATAATAATACGGTCCAGATTACCCTGCTTGCAGGGGCAGTTCAGTTTACTCTGCGCAGAGCCAGATTACCCTATTTACAGGGGCAGACTACTCCGTGTGCGCTTGTGGCCGGGGGAAGTTTCAGATACAAATTTTTATAAAATTACCCTGTTGCGTGCTTGCACCCAGGGGCAGTTTCAGTCACAGATACAACAACAGATTACCCTATGAGCGCTTGCGCCCAGAGGCAGGAGTCTTCGGACTCAGACACAGTTTATTGTTAGAGGCCAAGGCCTGAGCTACATACCCAAGGGGGCCGGTAGGAGGAGCTCACAGTTATCAGATGAGTGAAGTGACTTATTATTGGTTGGTTTAGACCCGGGTAGGGGTAAATAGATTGTTCTGTTGGTTGGCACCTTCTGGCTTATGGGGGTCGGTCAGGTATTGTGTGTATTTATATGTATATCTATATGTGCTATTAGATACTGATAGACAGTAGGATGACACTTCGTCAGGTACGCCCAGTTTGATTACAGAATAAGTAAATTCTCCCCAGTTATCCTCAGCCAGATTGACTCAACTACTTCCTGCTTATATGTCATGTTATTGTTGCTATCCATTTCAGTTGTATATTTCAGTTTGCTTTACATGCTCAGTACCTGTGGTACTGACGGCCATGGGGGCCTGCATTGCTTGCCTACAGGTACACATAGATGAGGAGTCGATCCCTCGTGATCCAATCAACAGAGTTATCAACTCTTATCCTCCGGAGCTAGATAGTTGGAGGTTGTTCCTATTTCCTTTTTGATTACAGTTTGGGTAGGTCGGGGCTCTGTCCCAACCATTCTATTATTACTTGCTAGAGGCTTGCAGTCTGATGTTTACTGTGGTGGTGGAGCCGGTCGTGTGGGGCCGTGCATGTATATATGTTTTTAGCTGTTGATGTTGGCCGTGTGGGGCCTTCTTTTGGTTATAGTTAGTGACCTTGTCGGTCACAAATGTGAATAGTAGTTGCTTCAGATTATAGTGTCATTGTTTTGGTTAGCTGTTGTGCTTTGCAGGTGGCTATAGGCCTAATCGACCGGGGGCTGTATTTATAGCCACTATATAGCCGGTTCGTTTCGTGAAATAGAGCCAGAGTCTAGCAGGCACCAGGTGCCCGTCATACCCCCCAAGGTGGGGTGTGACAATTACTAATGCGAGTTATGGCGGTTATACATAATTTTATGCTACATAATCCCTTCCATATACTATTACATTTGCAATCTATCATACTAGGTTCATAAGTTATAAAACATATTTACATTATGGTGCATAATAATGTATCATTGAGACTTATCCTATAATATCTCAAAACAATAATGTGTACACCATTATGAGAAAAAGGAAATTCATTAATGTATTTCAAAAATATGTAATTGAGCTCCGAGTGTCAAAACATCATAAATGCATCAATCATAAGTACAACTAAGACCCATTCTTTGAACATGTTCTTTAAATATCTTTGGTTGTAAGCATTTTGTTAACAATCATGAGATCAGTTCTAATATTCTCAGATGACACTCTTTATTTCTGAACTTCTTCCTTGATGGTAAAGTACTTTAATTTCATATTTTGGGCGCCTTTGGAGTACTTATCGTTCTTGAAGAAGAATACTGCTACAGTGTTATCATAATAAATTTTCAGCGGCTTGGTAATGGTGTCGACTACCTCAAGTCCTAAAATAAAATTCCACAGCAATAATGCATGAATTATGGCTTCAAAACATGCCACAAATTCTGCTTTTATTGTGGATGTAGCAATGACAGATTGTTTAGCACTCTTCCGAGATATTGCTCCTTCAGCTAATCGGATCAAGTAACCATATGTGGACTTTCTAGTGTCAATACATCCAGCAAAATCTGAATCTGAGTATTCAAAAACTTTCAAATGATTGGATCTCCTATACATGAGCATATAATCCTTCATTCCTTTCAGGTACCTCAAGACTTTCTTTGCATCTTTCTAGTGATCAATTCCTGGGTTACTTTGATATCTTCCTAGCATTCCGACCACAAAACTAATATCCGATCTTGTGAAAGTTTAAACATACATCAAACTTCCAACAATATAAGAGTAAGGAATTGATTCCATTTCTTTTTGTTCTACATCATTCTTCGGGTATTGCATGAGACTGAATTTGTCACCTTTTTGAATGAGAACAATTCCTGCTGAATAATTGTTCATGTTAAATCTCTCTAGAACTCTTTCGACATATCCTTTTTGAGACAATCCCAATAATTCTTGTGATCTATCACGGATTATTTCTATCCCTATCACATAGGATGCCTTATTTATATCTTTCATTTCAAAATTCATAGAAAGAATGTTTTTTGTCTCACGTAATATGCCTAAATCATTAGAAGCAAGTAAAATTTCATCAACATATAGGACTAAAGATATAAACTTGCTTCCACTAATCTTCTGATATATACACCGATCAATGGTAATCTCTTTAAATCTAAAAGATGTTATGGTATCATTAAATTTTATATATCATTGTCGTGAGACTTGTTTAAGTCCATATATTGACTTCTTTAGCTTAGACACCATTTGACCATTTTCTTTAATTTTGAAACTCTCTGGTAGGTCCATATAAACTTCCTCCTCGAGGTCTCCATTAAGAAAGACAGTTTTTACATCCATTTGGTGTAACTCAAAATCATAATGAGCCACCAAAGCCATAATAATTCTTAATGAGTCTTTCTTTGAGATAGGTGAAAAGGTCTCTTTATAATCAATGCCTTCTTCTTAAGTATAACCCTTGGCAACAAGTCTAGCTTTATATCGTTTAATATTGCCATTCGAATCGCGTTTGGTCCTAAAGACCCATCTACACCCGATTCTTTTAGAACCTTCTAGTAATTCAATGAGATCCCAGACTTTATTGTATTTCATGGATTTTAACTCTTCTTTCATGGAATTCATCCATTTATTAGACTTATTACTTCCTATGTCCTGTGAAAATGAAACCGGATTTTTATTAAGTCCAATGTCAAAATCTGACTCTTGCAAATAAACCACATAATCATCTAAAATAGCCGATTTTCTTTCTCTTTGAGATTTTCTTAATGGCACTCTTTGTGGTTCACTTGTGTCAAATATTTGTGAGTTAGTTCTTTCATGAAGTGTTTCCTCCAAATGTTGTTCAGTATTGTCAAAGGGTTCTCCAACAATAGGAACTATATTTGTTATTGCTGTGGAAGTAGGTGCATTCATGGGCAATAAAATATTTACCCTCACCTCATTTATTTTCACACTTTTTCATTTAACACTCCCACTAACTTCACCATTCTCAATGAATCTTGCATTACCGATTTCAACAATTCTCGAACTATGGTTTGGACAGTAAAACCTATAACCTTTAGATTTCTCTGGGTAACGAATAAGATAACCACTTACTATTCAAGAATCTAATTCCTTTTCATGTGGATTATAAATTCTAGCTTCCGCTGAGCAACCCCAAATATGTAGGTTGATCTTGGGAAGATTTATATGCCCAAGTAATACTCAAACGTATTATTTTCGCCTTGTTTGTGGTGCAATGTGTATATATTCTCATGTAGGTTGTAATAAAATGTGAATTTATACTAACCAACATGATTAGCATTTGTTTTGCAGGAAAATATAATTTTTAGGAGCTAAAATGCATGTTGGAAGTATATCGGAGTTGGACTAGATGCGAGCATGGAAAAGACCTTGGAATGCGCAAAGTAAAGGGGCTCCGCGATGGAGCCGTGCCACGCTACCATCGCGGAGGCACACTGCCTGGAGGGGAAATTAATTGGCAAATTCCAATGAGGCCTCGCGACAGCTCCGTGGCACGGAGATAGGCCTCCGCGTTGGCCTCTGTGCCACATTGAGGCTATATTCCCGGACCCTGGAATTCCAGTAAGGGTCCGCGTCCACGCTGTGTCACGGAGGAAGTGCTCCGCGTTGGCCTCCGTGACACGTTGCTTATTATTCCGGGAAAAATTCCCACTAGTATAAATAGAACACTTAGGTTTATTTTAATTAATTCAGACTTGGTGGAGCAAGGACGTGGGTTAGAAGCAGTTGAGGGACGAAAAAGCTAAGGGATTTCTTCTCTTCCTTTCTTCTTTCAATCAATTGTATGTATGATTTACACTCATTTTAGGATGATTAATCCACAAATGAGTGGCTAATTCTCTTCCTTTCTGAGGTTTTGAACAATGGTGATGAATTTTGATTGTTAATGATATGGTTTTCTTCTTCTTCTTCCATGTTGTTCTATTAATTCTTGTTTCTACTGCATTAGTGTGTGGCCGACATTAATGTACATCTAAAAAGTCCAATTTCACTCGAGAGAGCAAGAAATTGGAAAGTTGTGAATTAATAGGGTATTGTTCTTAACTTGATTTGGGAAAATTGGGTTTTGATGTGCTTTCCTGATAGAAATATACTTGAAAGCCGTATTAGTCAATTTAGGAACCGGAATTATATTGCTAGTTCATAAATTGCATTTGATCACAGAAATGTAGACGAATGGTTTATGATTCTAAAGTGAAATTAAATACGAGAGTTTTAATTTCTAGGCTAATGTTCTTGGCTAGCAACATGAAGAAAAGATTAACCAAATTGTGATTATCGTCAAATTCATTACTTGTTCTTAACCTTGGCATGCTCATATCCATAGCTTCAATTCACAGTAAATAATTGTTAATAGTTTTAGTATATATAATTTATAAACAAAAACTTATTTAACTGTTGGTTACGTTGTTTTTAGCATAATTAGAAGTAAGATAAGAATATAGTGTACTTGGGCAATTTTGCTTATCCAGAGTCTCCTTGGATCGATACTTGGCTTACTTAGCCACTTTATTACTTGTTTGACCACGTGCACTTGCGTGTCGGTTTTACACCTATCGCAAACATTGCCGAACAAGTTTTTGGCGCCGTTGCCGGGGAGACTAGGCAATTGGTGAAATTGTGATAAGTGTAAATTTACTGTATTGTTGTTTTATTTTCTTAAGTGTTAACAACTTGGTATTAGCCTGTATTTTGCAGACTTGATTTCTGTGAACACTGGCAAGGGACAAAGAGCTGGTGGAATCTTACTTAGAGCCTGAATGTGAATTTCATAGTCAACGTAGAGAAGCTCTACAAAAGAAGCTGCAGTTGCTCAGACAGTCTATTATGGAGCAACAAAATCCACCAGTTGTGCGGGCAGTGTTAGTGCCCGATGAAGCAGCAGCAAGGCCGGTTCGCGAGGTGGCTATCCCACATGCCAACAATGTACATTCTAGTATTCGCAAACCAGAGCCTGGAGGGAGGTTTGAATTAAAGCAGAACATGGTGCAACTTTTGCACACAAGCGGGCAATTTACCGGTCTCCCTCATGAAGACCCACAACAACATCTCCAAAATTTTTTGGAGATAAGTGACACTTATATACCCGCTGGAGTGTCACCTGATTATGTTCGGCTCACCTTATTTCCGCTTTCCTTACTTGGTGAAGCCAAGAGGTGGTTAAAAGCTGAACCACCAAATTCTATATAAACGTGGGATGATCTTGCACGGAAGTTTTTGATCAGATTTTTCCCTTCTAGTAAAACAGCCAGACTTAGAAGTCAAATTCTAAGTTTTAAACAGAGGGAGGGAGAAAATCTATATCAAGCCTGGGAAAGATTTAAATCCATGTTACGGGACTATCCTCATCATCATCAGTCCAATGAGGTGTTGGTACACACATTTATTGAGGGTTTGGAACCCCATACTAAAATTTTGCTAGACTCAGTAGCTGGAGGGCAAGCGCTGGAAAAGACTTATGAGGAGCTGTACACTTTGCTCAACTGAATTTCACAGGGCAATCCAGAATGGAATGCAGATTCATCAAGAGGTGGAGCAAGGAAAGCAGCAGGAGTGCTTGAAGTGGATGGATTCACAGCTATCGCTGCACAGATAGCTACCTTGCAGAATCAGTTGAATAATCACTTCAGCAATATGAACTTGAACCAGCCTTCAGCTTCAGTCAATGCGGTCCAGCAAATGTGGTGTGAAGTGTGTGGTAGTAGTGAGCACTCAGCTGAGTGCTGTGTTGCAAATCCTGATTCTGTTAACTTTGTGGGCAATGCACAAAGAAATCAGCAGCAGTTTGGTAGTGGCTACAACTCAAATTGGAGGAACCATCCAAATTTTTCGTGGGGTAGCAACAACCAACAAGGCCAAGGTTCTGGTCAGGGTATGCAGAGAAATCAAGGAGGGCAACAAAACTATCAAGCTCAATTCAGAAATCACAATGCCCCTCCTCCACCACCATCACCTACCATTGAGGAGATGTTCAAAACCATGATCGCTAATCAGGCACAATTGCAGGCTGACTATGTTAAATTGGCAGCCAAAGTGAAGAATAATCAGTTAGCGACCAAGGCTCTTGAATATCAGTTTGGGCAATTTGCTAGTGCCCAAAATACAAGACCCAGAGGAGGACTGCCTAGCGACACGGATCCTAATTCGAAGCAGGTGAATGCAGTGACCACGAGGAGTGGTTTACAGTTGAAGGAGGTGGAACCGGAAAGACCGCCTCAAAAGTCAGGAGCAGCAGAAGTTGAGGAGGAACAAAGTTCTGATAGGGGGAAGACCAAAGAAGCAGAAGCAGAAAGACCTCCACCCCCGTTCCCTCAACGACTCAAGAAACACAAGGAGGAGGCGTGTTTCAAGAAATTTATGGAGGTGCTTAAACAGGTACATGTTAATTTACCTCTTGTTGATGTCTTGCAGGGAGTGCCCAAATATGCAAAATATATTAAAGACATCGTGGCCAACAAAAGTCGTTTGACTGAGTATGCCACGGTGGCTTTGACAGAGGAATGCACTTCCCGGATTCAAAATAGACTGCCCACGAAGCTAAAAGATCCTGGAAGTTTTACTATCCAGCTTACTATTGGGCAGAGTATCCGAGCTCGTGGATTATGTGACTTGGGGGCAAGTATCAATCTGATGCCATCTTCGATATTCAGAAGGTTAGGTCTAGGAAGTCCTAGACCTACAACAGTAATCTTGCAGTTAGCAGACAGATCCTTAGCTAAGCCGGATGGCATTGTTGAGGATATTCTAGTGCAAGTGGGCTCCCTCATTTTTCCGGTCGATTTTATTGTTCTGGATTTTGAACCAGATGCTGAAGTCCCATTTATTTTGGGACGACCCTTTTTGGCAACTGGAAAAGCATTAATTAACGTGGCTGCGGGTCAACTTACAATGCAAGCACATGACAAGGTAGAGGTATTTGATGTGCTAAAAGACATGAAGCTGCCAGCTATAAATGAGGAGCTTTCGAAAATTAGTGTGGTTGAACATGGAGAAATTAGGCAGGTTGTTGAATCTCAAGACCCATTGGAAAGAGCGTTGACGCATTCTGATAATTTTGGGGATAGAGAAGCTTGTGGAATGGTCCAGTTGTTGAATGGAGCACTTAATCATCCGAGGAGACAGGAATTCCAGTCATTGATGAGATCACTAGAGCCGTTGCCGAAACCGTCTGTTGAGGAGGCACCGAAATTGGAGCTGAAAGAATTGCCTCCCATCTAAAATATATCTTTTTGGGGGAGGGGGAGACGCTACCAGTTATCATCTCTGCAGACTTAACGGAGGCACAGGAAAAGGCAGCATTGGGTGTCCTCAGAAAGAGGAAGAAAGCAATGGGTTGGCAAATGTCTGACATTCAGGGTATCAATCCAGCTTTCTGCACACATAGGATATTCATGGAGACAGGAGCCAAACCAACCGTTCAGTCGCAACGGAGACTTAATCCAGCAATGAAGGATGTGGTAAGGAAAGAAATAATCAAGTGGCTTGATGCAGGTGTGGTCTACCCAATTTCAGACAGTGAGTGGGTCAACCCCGTTCAATGTGTTCCTAAGAAAGGGGGTATGACTGTAGTCACCAACGAGAAAAATGAGTTGATCCCTACTCGAACCATCACAGGCTGGCGGATTTGTATGGACTACAGAAAGCTAAATGAAGCCACGAGGAAAGATCATTACCCCATCCCTTTTATTGATCAAATACTTGATAGGTTGGCAGGACTGGAGTATTATTGCTTTCTTGATGGGTACTCAGGCTATAACCAAATAGCCATAGCTCCTGAGGATCAAGAGAAGACGACTTTCACCTGTCCTTATGGGACATATGCTTTCAGGCGGATGCCGATTGGGTTATGCAACGCACCCGCCACATTCCAGCGATGCATGATGGTTATTTTCCATGACATGGTTGAGGATTTTGTTGAGGTATTTATGGATGATTTTTCTGTTTTCGGTAATTCATTTGCTACTTGTTTGCAGAATCTTGACAGGGTGCTGGCTCGATGTGAAGAATCCAACCTTGTGTTAAACTGGAAGAAATGCCACTTCTTAGTGAAGGAGGGGATTGTCCTGGGTCACAAAGTGTCTAAAAAGGGGTTGGAAGTCGATCGTGCTAAGATTGAGGTCATTGAAAAATTGCCACCACCAGTGTCAGTGAAAGGTGTACGCAGTTTTCTGGGGCATGCAGGATTCTACAGACGGTTCATCAAAAACTTTTCCAACATTTCTAGACCACTATGCAGACTGCTAGAAAAGGAGGTCAAGTTTGAGTTGAACAATGAATGTGTTACAGCATTTGAAAAATTGAAGCAGAAATTGATAGAAGCACCTATACTTACTTCTCCTGATTGGGAACAACCATTTGAGCTGATGTGTGATGCCAGTGATGTGGCTGTGGGAGCCGTATTGGGACAAATAAAAAATAGAGTTTTTCATTCTATTTATTATGCAAGCAAGACACTGAATACGGCTCAGAGCAATTACACAGTCACAGAAAAGGAAATGCTAGCTCTGGTATTTGCATTTGATAAATTCAGGTCCTATTTGGTGGGTTCGAAAGTCGTGGTGTACACTGATCATGCAACTATTCGATACCTATTCAACAAGAAGGATGCTAAGCCCAGATTGATTAGATGGATATTATTGTTATAGGAGTTCGACCTTGAGATTAGAGACAGAAAGGGGAGTGAGAACCAAGTAGCATATCACCTATCACGACTGGAAAGTCGGTCGCATGTGATGGAAAGTGATGACATAAATGAAGACTTCCCAGATGAGCAACTCTTGGCAGTGGGAGAAGCTGAAGTTCCCTGGTATGCAGACATAGTCAACTTGCTAGTGAGCGGAGTTTACCCACCTGAAACAACAGACCAGCAAAGAAGGAAATTGAGGCATGACAGCCGACATTATGTGTGGGATGAGCCATATTTGTTCAGGCAGGGACTAGACCAGGTAATGAGAAGATGCATCCCAGAGAGTCAGATAGCAGAAGTGTTAAGGGGCTGCCATTCTTCGTTGTATGGAGGGCATCACGGAGGTGAGAGAACAGCGCACAAGGTTCTACAGTCAGGTTTCTTTTGGCCAACACTGTTCAGAGACTCTATGGCGTATGTCAAAATGTGTGATAGATGTCAGCGTACAGGATCAATTGGCAGAAGACAAGAGATGCCTTTGCAGAACATACTGGAAGTTGAGCCCTTTGATGTATGGGGCATTGACTTCATGGGTCCATTCCCACCATCATTTGGTAATCGTTACATCTTGGTGGCTGTAGATTATGTATCAAAATGGGTGGAAGCAATAGCTTGCCCCAGAAATGACAACAAGGTAGTAACGAAGTTTGTGAAAAAACACATCGTCACAAGGTTTGGGACACCCCGAGCAATTATCAGTGACGGAGGGGCTCATTTTGTCAATGCAAGTTTCAAGAAATTACTAGCCAAGTATGGGGTGCGCCATAAAGTGGCAACAGCATATCACCCTCAAACTAGTGGGCAAGTAGAGGCGTCAAATAGGGAGGTGAAGCAGATTCTTTAGAAAACGGTGAATACACAACGAAATGATTGGTCAAGCAAACTTGATGATGCATTGTGGGCCTACCGAACCGCTTATAAGACACCGATCGGAACGTCACCATACCGATTGGTCTACGGCAAAGCATGTCATCTCCTGGTGGAATTAGAGCACCGAGCTTTCTGAGCTGTCAGAAAGCTAAATATGGACTCAGAGCTGGCGGGCAAAAAGAGACTAATGCAGCTCAGTGAACTTGATGAGTTCCGCTGGCATGCCTATGAGAGTGCTAAGTACTACAAGGAAAGAACCAAAAGATGGCATGATAAGCATGTGGTGCATCGCATTTTCGAGTCGGGACAGAAAGTTTTGCTCTTTAATTCGAGATTAAAGTTGTTTCCTGGTAAGCTAAGGTCTAAAAGGTCGGGACCTTTTGAAGTGGTGAGAATGACCCCTCACGGGGCCGTAGAACTGTGGCAAGAAGATCGGAGTGCTACGTTCTTGGTAAATGGGTAGATATGTAAGCACTACTGGGGGGAGGACAATGATCGTGAAAAATCGTCCATCACCCTAGTAGGTAAATGAGCATAAAGGACGTCGAGTCACGATGGTAAACCAGGCGCTGCACGGGAGGCAACCCGTGAAAAATATTTTCTTTCTTTCTTTTTTAGTGTAAATAATTTTTATTTTTATTTTTATTTTCTTGATTTGGTATATATTTTTTGTTTTAGTTAATATTTTTCATTTTAGTTAGGGAAATCTATTAATCTAACCAATTTTGTTTAGTGAGATGATTTTTCAGGTCAAACGGAGACAAATATGCATGGAATCGAGAAGAATAAGGCAAGGTATGAAAAAATAATTAAAATGAAGAGACAGTGCACTGGGGCGTTGGCTCCGTGTCACGGAGGAAGGGCTCCGCGTTACCCTCCGTGACACGTTGAAGGTAAAATCCGAATTTTTAAAATTTCCAGTAAGCCAACGCGTTGGCTCCGTGTCACGGAGGAGGGAAGTAGTTATGTATGTATGTTTATGTTTGTATGTATGTTTATGTTTCCCTGTTGTGAACTGATTTGTGTTGTATCTGTATATTTTTTTTGTGGTTAATGATGTGTGTTATGAAAAGTTATGGTTACCAAGGTAAATATTTTGTAAATATTTCTGTATATCGAAATGATCGATATTTTTCAAAATTTTTGCGAAAATATTTTGCATTTATCAGAATATTTTGTAAATATTTTTCTATCGACATGATCGATGTGTTGCAAAAATTTTGTTTTCGGTTTTTAAATTTTTTTGGGTTTCTCGGAGTTTGTTTTCGGTTCTTTTACCGAGAATAGTCCCATTGAACCGATGTCATAGTTAGTGACCATTCCCTATGATGGATGGATGACGACCGTCTTAAGGGAAATGTAGTCGGTAGGAGTAGGATTTTAATTTATTTTCAGTTTTTCTTTGGTGGATTGCATCAATGAACCTGTAGTTGCTTTATGGTTTCAAAATTTCGTTGCGTGTTGTAACTGATGTTCAAAATGTAAAAGTGATTCGTTTGAAAGCATGCAATTTTGTAAATATGTTGAGTTACCTAGGCTGTAGAATTTGATTCGGTATGATTGAGGCTTAATTTTTGAATTCATGCAATTGGCTAATTAAAGAGTCTGTGAATGCATCTTGAATCGAGCATGTGCATGAAGTGTGTGAAGTGAGGTATTGTTATTCCATGCTATTGTGAAGTGTCTAGAACTTGCCTGGTGTGTGTGCAAAACGAAATGAAGGGGGTGTAGTGTTGGAAAGGATGTAGGCATTTCTTTGTTTTAACCGAGAGTTTCTATTTTTCTTTCTTGTCATACTCTACCTTTTTATGTGATTGTATACCCTAGTCAGCCCGTTGAGCCTTTAGCCGTTTCTTTCTTTCTTTTGTCCAAAATTGTATAAACTAAGCTTTATTCCTTCTTTTCATCAGCCGTAAAGTCTATACAAAAATCTTAAGCGCTTAAGAAGAAAAGAAAATTCTTTTCCCAAAGTGTCGAAGAGTGAGAAGAGTGAAAAGAAAAAGAAAAGCGGAGTGAGGAAAGGGAAGAAGAGGTTGAAGAGGCACTTGTTATAATTAAATGAGAATGAAGGTGCATGAAAACCCTTGGTATTGTGTCAAGTGTGTTGGATGAAATGGGCCGTACGAAAGTAAACCAGCTTGAATGGGATGATGAAAAAGAGAAAAAGAAGAACAATATCCATGAGTCGATGGGAATGTGTTGAAAAGGCGCTTAAGGATGCTAGTGACTATTATTGGCTAATCCAATATAAATACTAGTTCCATAGCCTCCATTCCAACCCGTTAAAGTCCTACGTGATCTTACATTGCATTTCTTTATATTAGTGGAGTAATACACTAAGGGCAAGCCTATGGGTCATGACATGATGCATGTGAATTCTTTTGGGAGAGAGAGTGAAATTAATTTTTATATGCCCCTACTTGAATGTTTGATTGTTGCATGAACATAAAGGGGAAGATTCTCTTGAGTTGTGAGGGCACATGCTTGATGAAAGATTGATTTTCATGAGTTTGCCGATATCGAGAGTCGATTCTTAAAGTCTAGTAAGTCTTGATGTATGAAAGGTCATTGCATTGTAAGACCATGCATGTTTTCTTGATGATTTGCAAAAATTGAATAATAGGTATGACCGTAGTGTAAATTGTCGCACCATAGTGACAAAGGTTGGGATGTAATTTGCATGAGTTGTGTATGTGTTGTTCGAGGACGAACAAGGATTTAAGTGTGGGGTAAGTGATCTTGGGCAGATTTATATGCCCAAGTGATACTCAAACGTATTATTTTCGCCTTGTTTGTGGTGCAATGTGTATATATTCTCATGTAGTTGGTAATAAAATGTGAATTTATACTAACCAACATGATTAGCATTTGTTTTCCAGGAAAATATGATTTTTAGGAGCTAAAATGCATGTTGGAAGTATATCGGAGTTGGACTTGGATGCGAGCATGGAAAAGACCTTGGAATGCACAAAGTAAAGGGGCTCCGCGATGGAGCCGTGCCACGCTACCATCGCGGAGGCACACTGCCTGGAGGGGAAATTAATTGGCAAATTCCAGTGAGGCCTCGCGACAGCTCCGTGGCACGGAGATAGGCCTCCGCGTTGGCCTCCGTGCCACGTTGAGGCTATATTCTTGGACCTTGGAATTCCAGTAAGGGTCCGCGTCCACGCCGTGTCACGGAGGCAGTGCTCCACGTTGGCCTCCGTGACACATTGCTTGTTATTCGGGGAAAAATTCCCACTAGTATAAATAGAACACTTAGGTTTATTTTAATTAATTCAGACTTGGCGGAGCAAGGTCGTGGGTTAGAAGCAGTTGAGCGACGAAAAAGCTAAGGGATTTCTTCTCTTCCTTTCTTCTTTTAATCAATTGTATGTATGATTTACACTCGTTTTAGGATGATTAATCCACAAATGAGTGGCTAATTCTCTTCCTTGCTGAGGTTTTGAACAATGGTGATGAATTTTGATTGTTAATGATTTGGTTTTCTTCTTCTTCTTCCATGTTGTTCTATTAATTCTTGTTTCTACTGCATTAGTGTGTGGCCGACATTAATGTACATCTAAAAAGTCCAATTTCACTCGAGAGAGCAAGAAATTGGAAAGTTGTGAATTAATAGGGTATTGTTCTTAACTTGATTTGGGAAAATTGGGTTTTGATGTGCTTTCCTGATAGAAATATACTTGAAAGCCGTATTAGTCAATTTAGGAACCGGAATTGTATTGCTAGTTCATAAATTGCATTTGATCACAGAAATGTAGACGAATGGTTTATGATTCTAAAGTGAAATTAAATACGAGAGTTTTAATTTCTAGGCTAATGTTCTTGGCTAGCAACATGAAGAAAAGATTAACCAAATTGTGATTATCGTAAAATTCATTACCTGTTCTTAACCTTGGAATGCTCATATCCATAGTTTCAATTCACAGTAAATAATTGTTAATAGTTTTAGTATATATAATTTATAAACAAAAACTTATTTAACTGTTGGTTACGTTGTTGTTAGCATAATTAGAAGTAAGATAAGAATATAGTGTACTTAGGCAATTTTGCTTATCCAGAGTCTCCTTGGATTGATACTTGGCTTACTTAGCCACTTTATTACTTGTTTGACCACGTGCACTTGCGTGTCGGTTTTACACCTATAGCAAACACTGCCGAACATAGGTGCCTTAAACTAGGTTTCCTTCTAGTCCACAATTCAAAAGGAGTCTTTGGAACTGCCTTACAAGGAATCCTGTTTAATAAATATACAGTGGTTCTAAGAGCATACATCCACAAAGATTTGGCTAGAGAGGAATTACTCATCATACTCCTAGCCATATCCATAAGTGTCCGATTACGCCTTTCTAGAACACCATTTTATTGAGGTGTTCTTGACATAGTATACTGTGCACATATGCCATATTCCTCGAGGAACTTTGCAAAAGATCCTTATTGACATACACTTTGAGAGTGTCCGTTGATTGAGATTTTTCTTTCAACAAATAGATATACCCATAACGTGAAAAATTATCAGTAAAAGTGATAAAATATTTTTCTCCACCAAAAGATGGAATATCAAAAGATACACAAATATCAGTGTGTATAATCTCAAGAAGTTGGGTGCTTCTTGTGGCACCTTTCTTGTTATTCTTGCTTTGCTTTCCCTTAATGTAATCCAAACATATATTAAGATCAGTAAAATTTAGATTTGGAAGAATTCCATTATTTAATAATCTTTTTAATATTTCCTCGAATATATGACCCAAACGTCTTTGCCACAAGCAAGCAGAACTTTCATCCAGTGAACTATGTGTCACACCCCTTCTTGGAGGGGTATGACTGGCACTTGGTGCCCTACTAGGACCTGAACTGCTAGACTACTGAGCCTAAGCACATCTGGTGTCTGGCTAGCTCTAACTCAGATTCAGGGAAACAACAGGCTATATAACGGTTGTAAATACAGCCTCTGGCTGACTAGGCCTATAGACACCTGTACCTGTACTAACAGCTAACCAAAAACATATCAATATAGGGGAGCCTATGCGGGCTGACATAGCCACCATGCTGTCTAGTTATCTGTAACTCAACAATGAAGTACTGGAAAGCTACGTGACCGGCGAGGTCACCACTACTGTCAACAGAGGCCTCACACGGCCAACTTAAACTGAAATGCTAAGTAGCTATAACAAACTACACGGCCCTACACGGCCGACTCAACTGACAACAGGGAATTATATGCATACTGCAAGCCTCTAAGAATACTGATAAGATGGTTGGGACAGGGCCCCGGCCTACCCATATTGTACAACAAAAGAAAAGGGATAAACCTCTAGCTATCTAGCTCCGGATGATTGGAGCTGATGACACTGTGAGCTGGCTCGAATCATGAGGTATCGGCCTCTCGTCTATGAGTACCTGCAGGCAAGTAATGTAGCGCCCCACTGGGCGTCAGTACCACTAGTATTGAGTATGTAAAACAACAACTGAAAGATATCTGAAAACAACAATACAATAGATGGAACTGAAATAGAGAGGAATAGACTAAACTTGTCTGAAGATGTAAAGCTATGCCTACTCTTAACTATACTGGAAGGAGTAGGAGTCATACCTGGAGCTGTATCGTTCTACTGTCGATCTACTCATATCGAGTATAACATGGCATAACATAACATAACATAGCATAGCACACACAAACCTTACCCGGCCCCCATAAGCCGGGAGGTACAATCAACACGTAATCTATACCCCTACCCCGGTCGTCCCATCTCCTATAATAACTATAAACATCCTGCCGATCCCCTGGGTATGCACTTGGGCTAGCTAAGCCCTTGACTATAACTGTACCTGAGTCTGGAGGACTCCTGAATCAACACCCCGGGCGTACCCGCTCGACGAGGGTGTATAAGGGCCGACCAAGGCACAGTATGGGGAAACTGGCATCCTATCTTCATCCCCTGTGGGACGGCATGCCATTCTGTGGAGTGACGTACCCTCGCCCTCTGGAGGACGAGTCGATACAGCTATTGACCCTGGGGCGGTCATGAATGCTAGGTAATCTAACCCCAATACAATACAGTGGTCTCAACTAGTAATACTATCTGCATATACCACATACTGAAGCTAATGATGATAATGTATCTGTACATACTGTATGCTGAACTAGTGATAGTGATATGTATGTATTTAATACATGCTAAGACTGATAATGGGGCATATATATATATATAAATATAATCTTCTGCCATACTGTATTGAGTCTAATGTTGAACAAGATATAGTTTTTTTCTGCTGGAAACCATGCTGTATAACTAAGTTTCTATAGTAACATGATTTACTATTTCTAACATGCTTTCTAAACTTCATTTTAATCTATCATTCTACTTCTAACATACCTTACAGATGCTTAAATTGCTTTACTAGGTTTCAACTGAATACGATAATATCCTAACATTCTTTACTAAATCACATACTGGGCATGCTGTACAGTTCCTAGCACTTTGTATTAAAATCTATATCGTGCTAGCAAGTTTCACGCTATACATAACATGATACTTCCAATATCATACCAACATTTACAATAAACATAACACACGACTTCTGAACATTCTATTTGTCTTTAAACTATTTTACTATATCGAGACTACTAACTTGCCGAGGAAACTAGCTTTACATACCTTCGCTACTGATTTCCCGACTAACTGGCGTAGCTTGGTCAGTATTCCAGCTATTTCTCCCAACTGCATTCATATATATGTCAATCAATACTAAATACAACTTTATTCTGATGGACGACATCACTTTCAATATAATTATAGCCTAAACTTAGGCTTATCGAATGATGATCGAAAACTCGCTATTTTCCACAAGTCCAGAGGGGAGAAGTGTTCACTTCACAGGTAGGGACACATAGACACTAGTTTGGAGCAATTCTACTTACCTTAGTCCGATAGCTCGACGATTCGTCGGCCGTATTTCGCGAAACAAAATTCATAGGAATGCTCCCTGCTGCTATATACCTCAGTATCTGGAGTTAATTTAGATTTGGACTATGTTTGGCGGCATAATCGGACGATAATATATAACCCTCTTCATCTCTCCCACTGTTTTCTACGAGTTCTCTGGAAATTATAATGAGTTTAATGAAAATAAACCAAAGTGGGGCTTTATATACTTGGGCCTGGACAGGCCCAACGTGTCACGGAGCCAACGCAGAGGCCCCACTTCCATGACACATTGCCATCACGGAGGGGCTCTGCCCCGGCTCCTTCCGCGATGGTTCGACAGGTTACTTCGTCCGATCTTTTTCCGGGCCTTTCTTTAGCACGTATGGCTTTCAAATATGCTTAACCAACGTGCGAATAGGTCATCTAGGTATCGGGAATCTTACGGGGTATAACATTCTTCCCCCCTTAAGAACATTCGCCCTCGAATGTTAACTTCTATCTAGAGGTCTTCTCAACTTACTCAACTTGTTTTAAGACAATTTCAGCAGAGTTTCCCCTGTAATATGGACTATCCTGAAAACTTGAAACGCAGAAAAGTTCAATGCAGGTACTGCACACAATACTTTAAGATTCACTGGATAGCTAAACATCAATCTTTCTCATTTATACATACATAACCATAAGATACTACATAAATAATAATATGAACATACCTGTCACCTGACTAGGCCTGGAATAAGTGAGGATATCTAGTTTTCATATCTTCCTCCGCCTCCCAAGTCATCTCCTCTCGGTTCCTATTACACCACAATACCTTGACAGACGCAATATCTTTAGTTCTCAATCTATGAATCTGTCTGTCTAAGATAGCTATTGGAACCTCTTCATTGGCCAACTCTTCTGTAACCTGAATATCCTGGACTGGGACTACTCTCGATGGGTCTCCTATGTATTTCCTCAGCATAGATACATGGAAGACCGGATGAACAGATTCTAATTCTGGAGGCAAGTTAAACTCATATGCTACCCGGCCTATCCTTCGACGAATCTGATAAGGCCCAACAAATCTTGGACTGAGCTTGCCTCTCTTTCATCGGAGATACTTTCAGAAATACCTAATCATTCATATTAAATTTTAGGTCTCTACGCTGTACGTCAGCATATGATTTCTGGCGGTTCTGTGCAGTCAGTAGGCGTTCTCTGATAAGCTTCACCTTCTCCTCTGACTGCTGAACAATATCTGGCCCGGACAATGCTGATTCTCCTATTTTAAACCAGCCAATCGGCGATCTACATTTTCGCCCGTATAAAGCCTCGAAAGGCGCCATCTGAATAGCCGAATGATAGTTATTATTATAAGCAAATTCAATTAACAGCAAATGATCGGCCCAGTTACCACCGAAATCTAGCACACACGCTCACAACATATCTTCGAGCGTCTAAATAGTGCGCTCAGCCTGTCCATCTGTCTGATGGTGGAATGCTGTGCTCAAATTAATCTGCGTCCCCAGACCTCTCTGAAACGACTGCCAGAATCTAGTCGTAAACTGTGCTCCTCTATCTGAAAAAATGGATACCGGTACTCCATGCAACCTGACTATTTCTCGGATATACAACTCCGCATAATCTTCGGTCGAGAAGGTAGTTTTTCCTGGCAGGAAATGGGCTGATTTTGTCAATCTGTCAACTATCACCTATATAGAGTCATGTCTGTGTCTAGTACGAGGTAATCCTGCCACAAAATCCATATTTACTACCTCCCATTTCCAAAGAGGCACAGCTATATCCTGAGTTAACCTGCCTGGTTTCTGGTGTTCCGCCTTTACCTGTTGGCAGTTAGTACACTGGGCTACAAATTCAGCAATTTCTCTTTCCATTCCTGGCTACCAATAATTCTCCTTAATATCATGGTACATTTTTGTCGCACCGGGGTGGAGAGAATAGCGGGCGTAATGTACCTCATTCATAATCTGCTGGTGGAGCCCCGAAACATTTGAAACACATAGGCGACCTTTACATAACAACACTTCTTCCTCAGTTACCTGAAAATCTGGCGCTTTACCCTGCTGGATTCTGTCTTTAAGATGGACCAGGTCAGGATCCTCATATTGCCGTTCTTTCACTTCCACAACTAATGATGACACGGTGGTGTTCTGAATTACCGCTCTACCGTCCTCTGTTTCTGCTACACGAACGGCTAGGCTAGCTAACTGATGTATCTCCCTGACCAATTCCCATTGCTCGAGCTGCAAATACGCCAAACTTCCCATGGACTTATGACTGAGAGCATCTGCTACAACATTGGCTTTCCCTGGGTGGTATAGAATATTCACATCATAGTCCTTTAACAGCTCCAACCAGCGACGTTGTCAAAGATTCAACTCCCTCTGAGTGAAGATATACTGTAGGCTCTTGTGATCTGTGAAAATATCAACATGGACGCCATATAGGTAATGCCTCCACATTTTCAAGGCGTGGATCACTGCGGCTAATTCCAGGTCATGGGTAGGGTAATTCTTTTCGTGTTTCCTCAGCTGTCTGGAAGCATATGCAATCACTTTACCATGTTGCATCAACACACAACCCAACCCGACGCTTGATGCGTCGCAATACACTGAATAACCTTCTGTACCTTCCGGCAATGCTAACACTGGGGCGGAGGTTAACCTGTCTTTCAGTTCCTGGAAGCTCTGCTCGCATGCCTCTGTCCACTGAAACTTTGTTGCTTTCTGTGTCAGTTTAGTCAGAGGTGCCACAATAGTCGAGAACCCTTCAACGAACCTCCTGTAATATCCTGCTAATCCCAGAAAGCTATGGACTTCAGTCGGAGTGGTAGGCCTAGGCCATGATTTAACTGCTTCTATTTTCTGCTTGTCAACTTGTATACCAGCATCCGACACAATATGCCCTAAAAAGGCTACTGAATTAAGTCAGAATTCACACTTAGAAAATTTAGCATATAACTGGTGGTCCCTGAGGATCTGGAGCACTGTCCACAAATGAGTTCGGTGATCTGCTTCAGAGCGAGAATACACCAGAATGTCATCAATGAATACTATTATGAACAGATCCAGGAAAGGTCTGAAAATACTGTTCATCAGGTCCATGAATATTGCTGGGGCATTCGTTAACCCAAAGGACATAACGAAAAATTTGAAGTGTCCATATCGGGTCCTGAATGCCGTTTTAGGAATTTCTCCTTCACGTACTCGAACCTGGTGATATCCGGACTGCAAGTCAATCTTAGAAAAGTATCTGGCTCCCTGCAACTGATCAAATAAGTCATCAATTCTGGGAAGCGGGTACCTGTTCTTCACTGTGACTTTGTTCAATTGCAGATAATCTATGCACATACAGAGTGAGCCATCTTTCTTTCTCACAAACAGGACTGGCGCACCCCATGGCGAAGTACTCGACCTGATAAAACCTTTATCTAGCAAATCTTTCAACTGCTCCTTCAACTCTCTGAGTTCTGCAGGAGCCATACAATAAGGAGGAATTGATATAAGCTGAGTGCCTGGTAATAAATCAATAGCGAAATCTATTTCCCTCTCTGGGGGAATACCAGGTAACTCATCTGGAAACACATCAGGGAACTCGTTCACCACCGGAACAGACTGGAGCATCGGAGATTCTGCTCGGACATCCTGAACTATGACCAGGTGGTAAATACATCCCTTAGATATCAATTTCCTCGCCTGAAGGTAGGAAATAAACCTACCTTTTGGCGTAGCGGTGCTGCCCTTCCATTCCCGCACTGCTTCTCCTGGAAAGTGGAATCGAACCGTCTTGGTCCAACATTCGACATTGGCAAAGCACGACACTAACCAATTCATACCCATTATGGCATCGAATTCTATCATTTCTAACTCGACCAGATCTATGGTGGTCTGACGGTCCGCAACCTCTACTGTACACCCTCGGTAAATTCTTCTAGCTACAATAGAGTCACCAACGGGCGTGGATATTGAAAAGGGTTGCTGCAATAATTTTGGTGCAATATTGAACTTTCGTGCGCCAAATGGAGTAATATAGGACAGAGTAGATCCTGGATCAATCAATACATAAGCAGGGTGTGAGCAGATAGTTATCATACCTGTCACAACATTAGGTGATGCTTCTGAATCTTGCCTCCCTAATAAAGCATATGTGCGGCTTGGACCCACACCTACACTAGAGGCCCCTAATTTGCCCCAACCCCTGCCTGCTGTAACTGAGAGCCTGCGCCCTGCCAAAGATGCTGTAGCTTGTGACCCTGCGGATGCCCTGTCCTGTCTATCCCGATCCTCTTGACCTCTGGCTGGGCAATCTTTCATCAAATGGCCCTCTTGGCCACAAATATAACATCCGGTGGAGCCATACCTGCATGCTCCAGGATAGCGTCGGCTGCATATAGGGAAAAGTGGTAGGGTATACCTACTCTACTCCGCCCTCCTCTGTAATGGTGAATCTGCAATCTGCGAACCTCTGCCGGTCTTTGACTGCCCCCTGCGGCTAAATCTACCCCTCTGCGGCTGTGGTGGAGGCGGGGGCCTAGGCGGCCTGTCTAACAATCGTGGCCTAGGTCCTCCCCGAGCCTCCCTCTGTAACTCAACTGGTCTGTCCCTGCGACGCTATTCCTGATTGGTCCTCCTGACCTCCCAATGCCGCTGCCTGATGCCCTCAATATTCTGGGCAAATGCCTAAACTCGGGCAATATCCATGTCCTCTCGTAGTGTGGTCGTAATACAAGCCTCAACATATTCTGGATTCAACCCCATGATGAAGCGGTGTACTCTGGATGCCATGGTATCAACAAAGGCAGGTGCGTACTGGGCCAAAGAATCAAACCGCAAGGTGTATTCCCGAACACTCATGGCCCCCTGCTCCAAATGTAGAAACGGATCCACCCGGGCCTGTCGAATCTCCCGTGGCAAATAGTGATCCAGAAAAGCTCCTGAGAAGCTGGACCAGGTCGGAGGGGAAACATCTCTCCCTCGGGACCTTTCCCAGCTTTCATACCACAATACGGTGATGTCCCGTAACCGGAACGCTGCCAACTCAACCGATTATGTAGGCGTGGCATGCATAACCCTGAAAATCCTCTGCATTTGATCCAGAAAATCCTGAGGGTCCTCTGTCCGGTCCGTACCTGTAAACTGCGGGGGATTCAGAGCCAAGAACTCTCGGACCCTTGAAATACCGGGCCCTCCTAATGACTCCACAACTATAGACGGCATAGGCTGACGCTGAGCAGCCATCATCTGTGCTAACATGACTACCGCACTCCTGACCTCCTGGTCGGAAGGTATCGGTATAGGGACTGCTGGAGATAGTGTCTCCCCAAGTGGCTCATGATGTGGTGGAGACTGTTGAGAAGGCTGGGACGATGCCTCTATAGTGCCCTCTGATCGGGCTGTTTCTAAACGAGGGTGAGGCATCCTGCTGGTGCCTTCCCCTGCTGCAATATCTAAGCTCCGGCCTATGATAGGATGTCGCTGGTCTGACATTATCTGTAACCAAAGAATATAGTAAGCTTTAGGGACTCAACCCTATATTGTACCGCTCTACAGCACGACTGAATAAGAATAAAAGACAACCATTCTATCATGCCTTGCAGCCCCTACCTATAGTATGTGGTGCACAACACATCCATAGGCAGGACTCTACTTAGCACGGCTTGCAGACTCCCTAGGATATGACCTGCTCTGATACCAAGTTTGTCACCCCCCGCTTTGGGGGGGTATGACTGGCACTTGGTGCCCTACTAGAACCTGAACTGCTAGACTACTGAGCCTAAGCACATCTGGTGCCTGGCTAGCTCTAACTCAGATTTAGGGAAACAACGGGCTATATAACGGCTGTAAATACAGCCTCCGGCCGACTAGGCCTATAGCCACTTGTACCTGTACTAACAGCTAACCAGAAACATATTAATATAGGGGAGCTTATGCGTGCCGACAAGGCCACCATGCTGTCTAGTTATTTGTAACTCAACAATGAAGTACTGGAAAGCTACGTGACCGGCGAGGTCACCACTACTGTCAACAGAGGCCTCACACGGCCAACATAAACTGAAATGCTAAGTAGCTATAACAAATTGCACGGCCCCACACGGCCGGCTCAACTGACAAAGGGAATTATATACAGACTGCAAGCCTCTAAGAATACTGATAAGATGGTCGGGACAGGGCCCCGGCCTACCCATGTTGTACAACAAAAGAAAAGGGATAAACCTCTAGCTATCTAGCTCCAGATGACTGGAGCTGATGACCCTGTGAGCTGGCTGGAATCACGAGGTATCGGCCCCTCGTCTATGAGTACCTGCAGACAAGTAATGCAGCGCCCCACTGGGCGTCAGTACCACTGGTATTGAGTATGTCAAACAACAACTGAAAGATATCTGAAAACAACAATACAATTGATGGAACTGAAATAGAGAGGAATAGACTAAATTTGTCTGAAGATGTAAAGCTATGCCTACTCTTAACTATACTATAAGGAGTAGGAGTCATACCTGGAGATGTATCATTCTACTGTCGATCTACTCGTATCTAGTGTAACATGGCATAACATAACATAACATAGCATAGCACACACAAACCTTACCCGGCCCCCATAAGCCGGGAGGTACAATCAACACGCAATCTATAACCCTACCTCGGTCGTCCCATCTCCTATAATAACTATAAACATCCTGTCGATCCCCTGGGTATGCACTTGGGCTCGCTAAGCCCCTGACTATAACTGTACCTGAGTCCGGAGGACTCCTGAATCAACAACCCGGGCGTACCCGCTCGACGGGGGTGTATAAGGGCCGACCAAGGAACAGTATGGGGAAACTGGCATCCCATCTTCGTCCCCTGTGGGATGGCATGCCACTCCGTGGAGTGACGTATCCTCGCCCTCTGGCGGATGAGTCGATATAGCTATTAACCCTGGGGCGGTCATGAATGCTAGGTAATCCAACCCCAAGACAATACAGTCGTCTCAACTAGTAATACTATTTGCATATACCACATACTGAAGCTAATGATGATAATGTATCTGTACATACTGTATGCTGAACTAGTGATAGTGATATGTATGTATTTAATACATGATGAGACTGATAATGGTATATATATATATATAAATATAATCTTCTGCCATAATGTATTGAGTCTAATGTTGAACAAGATATAGTTTTTTTCTACTGGAAACCATGCTGTATAACTAAGTTTCTATAGTAACATGATTTACTATTTCTAACATGCTTTGTAAACTTCATTTTAATCTATCATTCTACTTTTGAGATACCTTACAGATGCTTACATTGCTTTACTAGGTTTCAACTGAATACGATAATATCCTAACATTCTTTACTAAATCACATACTAGGCATGTTGTACAGTTCCTAGCACTTTGTATTAGAATCTATATCGTGCTAGCAAGTTTCACGCTATCCATAACATGATACTTCCAATATCATACCAACATTTACAATAAACATAACACACGACTTCTGAACATTCTATTGGTCTTTAAACTATTTTACTATACCGAGACTACTAACTTGCCGAGGAAACTAGCTTTACATACCTTCGCTACTGATTTCCCGACTAACTGGCGTAGCTTGGTCAGTATTCCAGCTATTTCTCCCAACTTCATTCATATATATGTCAATCAATACTAAATACAACTTTATTCTGAAGGACGACATCACTTTCGATATAATTATAGCCTAAACTTAGGCTTATCGAAAGACGATCGAAAACTCGCTATTTTCCAGAAGTCCAGAAGGGAGAAGTATTCATTTCACAGCTAAGGACACATAGACACTAGTTTGGAGCAATTCTACTTACCTTAGTCCGATAGCTCGACGATTCGTCGGCCGTATTTCGCGAAACAAAATCCGTAGGAATGCTTCTTGCTGCTATATACCTCGGTATCTGGAGTTAATTTAGATTTGGACTATGTTTGGCAGCGTAATCGGACGATAATATATAACCCTCTTCGTCTCTCCCACTGTTTACTACGAGTTCTCTGGAAATTATAATGACTTTAATGAAAATAAACCGAAGTGGGGCTTTATATACTTGGGCCTAGACAGGCCCAACGTGTCACGGAGCCAACGCGGAGGCCCCACCTCTGTGACACGTTGCCATCGCGGAGAGGCTCTGCCCCGTCTCCTTCCGCGATGGTTCGAGAGGTTACTTCGTCCGATCTTTTTTCGGGCCTTTCTTTAGCACGTATGACTTTCAAATATGCTTAACCAACGTGCAAATAGGCCATCTAGGTGTCGGGAATCTTACGGGGTATAACATTATGTTTCATTTCAATATTTTGATGAATAATAAGAAGGGATTCAGAAAAGATATTATCGAGCTTCAATTTATATAAACCATCAATAAGAACACCAGAACCATAAAAAATAGCATTCTTATATATATTGAAATATCCATGTCCAAAATTAAAATCAAATCTAGAAACATCAAGTCTTGAAAGAGAAATTAAATTCCTAGAAACTGAAGGAACATAAAGAGTCTGTAATAGGTCAAGGTGATATCCAATCTCCAAGATCAAACGATAAGTCCCAAGCTTTCAATTTTAGCCTTTATACGATTTTCCATGAACAAAAAATCCTTATTTGGATTTGTATTTGGATCATAATGAATTCCTGCAACATAGTGGATACATGAGCAGTTGCACCAGAATCAAACCATCAAGTATTATTAGGAACTTCTACTAAATTTGATTCGAAACATACAAGAGCACTAAGTGTACCTTTCTTTTCAAACCACGCTTTATGTTTTAGGCAATCTTTCTGATAGTGTTTTTCTTTTTTACAGAAATGACACACATCTGCATTGAGTTCCTTATGAGTATCATGTGAAACTTTAGCAGGTACTTTCTTCTTCTTGAACTTGTTGACCTTCACCTTAAGTTCTTTACCAGCTCGTTGACCCATGAGTTGAATAGAATGAACTCCTTGTTTCTTAAGTCTTGATTCCTCCTGAGTAAGCATACTGGAAAATTCACTAACATCCCATTTATCTTTAATAGTGTTTTAGTTAATTTGAAATGGTCCATAGGAGGCAATGAGTTTAGAATAAACTAAACCAAGAAGGTGTCATCCACTTTCATCTCCAAGGCTTGGAGTCTTGCTGCAATGTTTATCATCTCGATAAAATGATTTTGCATACTACGTGACCCATCAAACTTCATGGTTGTGAGTTCATCCACTAATGTACCAGTGAGAGACTTATCAGCAGAACAAAAATGTTCTTCCAGAAACTTCAGGTATTCCCTGGCACTTTTTGTTTGGAGAATAGTACTCTTAATGTTGTTGGCAATAGTCATTCACATAAACATAAGACTCAATCTGTTAGACCATTCCCATGCTCTATGGAAAGACTTCTCACCTTTACTGCTCGTATCCGTAATGACAACAGGTTTATCTTTCTGCAGAGCCAAGTCAAGATCCATCACACCTAAGTGAAACTGGACTTTTTTATTCCATTCCGAGAATTTTAATCCATTGAACATAATAACAATTAAAGCAAGCGAATAAAGAGGAATAACTGCAAAATAGATATATATGCTCACAAATAAGAAAATAATGTGGATTTAACAAAATAATTAAAATATATCATAATTCACCTTTTGGTAGATATTACGACATACTATCATAATTTAAATGTCATATTTCAACTTTAGTAGGTAATTTAATATTTTTAATCAAACATATACAACATCTTTGGATATATAATATATATTTAAATATTAATTTACCTCATAATGTTCACTATTTCATAGAATAATTAATTTACCCTTGGGTGAATTTTTAAGTTCTAGCAATAGTGAAAAATCAATTTATCCATTTATTTTTCAATAATAGGCATTCCCTTATTTTCATGGATAAATGACAAATTTAAGCATGCATATTTTTCTTAAACATACTAGTTTGACAACTTTGGTGACTAACAAACTATATGAACATAAATACACACATAAAATAGATATCATAAAATTTATGCATGCGAATATTTTAAACATTCTAGCTTGGCCATTTTGGTGACTAACAAACTATAAACCTAATACATGCACAAAATAAACAGAATATTATATATGTGTTTATTTCAAACATACTAGTTTGACCACTTTGGTGACTAACAAACTATATAACTTTAAAAATACATACATTAATTATTATTCAACATAAACGTTATATTATCTGCCAAATCTCTATATCCAATTATGAATAATAATATTTTCATAACGTAGGACTGAAATTGGATCATTGAAAGAATCTGCTCATCATAGTATGAATTCCCGTGATAGACTGATAGCTATTTATGGCTTCAAATTTTACAAGCATAATTCTTAACCATAAAACCATAACAAAGCCGGAGAGGAAAACAAGACGTTGCCGGCATCATTAATGATAAAGATTAAACTTAAACTTTTTCCATTCTTTCTATCTTGATTTCCTTTCAATAATTTCTATTTAATTTATTCAATCCAGAAGGGCAATCAGGAAACTCACATAAGATGGATACCAGATTTAGCTTTTCTGGTGCGAAATCTATTTTCGCTAACATGGTCGTCAACAAAAATATATTCTTGACATTATTTACGAAGATTACTAGTTTAAAAAATCCAAGCCTAATACCACATATTAGATTTAACTTTAATTCATACGAGGATCTTGAACACGATAATCTTACACAGAGACGTTATATAAAACATACCTGAAGCTGAAGTCATTATGGCAGAGAGAAGCGGATGTGTTGGTAGAAAATTGATTTCTACCTCCTTGCCCTAGCCTTACATTGCCACAGCCCTAATGGGTGGAGGGGGACCAATTTATAGAAGTTAAATTAATTAAGACTTAATTCAGTACGTCCATCAAATAACTGGTATACCGATGAAATCGATTCTTTATTAAATATTAATTATGAGTTTTACATTAATTGAGCCATAAATAAAATAATAAAAATTTTGACAATTGATTCTATGGACACGTTATGAATTTGAAAGTTTAGTTGATTTCCTACTTCCTTTTGTTCATTTTCATCCTTTTGGCAGGAGGATAATGAAATTAAGCTATTTGGAGACCGGGATTTTGGACAAATAGAAAGCTCTTTGATGAGTCACTGCATTTGCTATTTTCTGCAGTCCATTAATCATTTCATATACTTTTTTCCAATAAAGAATTGTTTGTATTTTGCTTATTCAAGCATTGCCAACTCGAAAACAAGTCCGTGTGAGGTTTTAAGAATGTTAATTGAATTTGCTCTGTTTGCCTGATTCATTGTTTTAATTACTGCTTGCTTTGGCTATTGTTTTAACTTCAGTATTTTGCTAATTTTTCTGCTCAAGCGTGGATATCACTATCATGGTTGAAGAAGTGTTATTCCATCTAGATCGACTACAAAACAAGAATTTTTAAAAACCAAAACCAAAATCTTAGAAAATAACGAGATAGACTATATCACTGCTAGAAAATGGTCATTTTCTGACAGACCAAAATATGGAAAGTAGTCCGAATTCCAGGTTTTTCAATACCGTCCAGATTGTTTTCCAATAGTCGGAAAAAGAAAGGTCGAAAAAAATGTTTCTATGACCCAGTTGAACGTTTTCTGACTACCATACTCACACTACATCAAATTAGACATAACCACAGAAATATTGTATACTCCCGACTACTGCAGTAGGAATATTTAAATTATAAAATATTTATTTAATTAATATTTCGACTAGTAGTAGTGGGAATCCTTAATTTTCTAGAATTTCTTGTGAACCTGCCGACCACAGTGTCTGAAAATTCAATTTTTATTGAATTTTTTTCAATGAAATCTCTACATTCTTTTACGATAAAATGTTGTTTTATTAGCTATACCACCTGCCAAATTACAAAAACAATAGCTAGAAGCTAAAAATCCAACCAAACAACTATAACAACTATAATATAAGTTATATTCTTTCAAAGATTTTAGGATGTATTTTCTGTCAATTTGTAGTAATTTTATATGAGTTATTTCTTTGAGTGAAGACAAGTTAAGCAGTATGTTGATCCAAAGATAAATAATGACTATCCTGGTGATTAGGGTTATTTAAAATAGGATTAAACTTACTTAAGACAGTTACATGTTGATGTATGATGAAATGGAGTCTAGTTTCGAATAAAAGGGCAACGTCCGACTGCTGTAGTCACATAATAAATTTAAGAAATTAAATTGCTACTACTCAATTGCAGTAGTCTGAACATTTAAATTTTAGTTTATTTAGAAAAAGTTGGTAAGCTATTTTGTGATTTGTAGCTCTTTAGATTGAGGCAAGTTAAGATTTTCTAAACTCCAACTAGAGGAGGTTTTTGTAGGTCAATGATATGAGGTTTAGAATAAGAGGGAACTGTATATAGGTAAAGTGACAAGCACTTATACGGGTACCAAGTGTCATGTTTAGATATTTAACTGATTTTCAAGCTAATTTATCTGAGTATTTGGTACTATCTAAGATAAATTGCAAAAAATTGAATCACGTCAGAACTAATTTCTTAAAATTGATTATCTTAATTAATTGATTAGTTAATAGAATATATGTAAAGTGTAGATTCTTTCTTCATATATGTGGTATTCATGCTTATATATGATCATTTATACTCATGCTTGGAGATCAATGAGCCCTGAATCGGATGCACGCCTTCACAATTATTAGTTCAACTATGACCAATAGTCTAAAAGACGCGTGTTCTTTCAAAAAATAACACAAGAAAATAAAGTGTGGAATATCTAAACCAACACAAGTATCTTAGTGTTGAAAACTCTTTGCTCGAGGAAGAAAAAAGCCATGACCGACCTCTTGTAGAATTTTTCCAAAATTTTCACTAAACTCGAGTAATTTAAGATTGCAATCACCCTTGTACACCTAAGAAACTGTTCCTAATAGTCCCTACTTCTACCCACTTCTCTACACTTCTTCAATGACTCTACTTAGTCAATGAATTTCCTTTGTAACACAAAACAACATCTACTACCATCAACTAAGAATGTAATTAAGATCTTGTCTTGGAAACACACAAAGAGACTAACTATTCAACTAAAAAACTATATAGATAAAACTTTGTAGGACCAAGTTCTTTCATTGTAGCAGTTACTTTTGCTTCTAGACTCTTTGTGTAAAACTATTCTTTGACGTCTATCTCTTTGAGTGTGGTTAAACACCAAAACTTTTTGATGTGTTGTATTTATAGGAGTAAGTGGTCACCTTATAGTTCTCCAATCCAACCCAAAATTGATTCAAGTCTCTTCATGAATTCAGGAATCCTCGTTTGACTTGGGTTGCCTCTTTTCTTTACGCATCTAAACTCTTCTTTCTCCTTATTCAAGGTTAATTCCATATGCATAATTTATGAAAGATTTTCTTGTTATATATAGTTACTTTTCAAATTGAATTAAGCCTAATTACAATTCTCTAAGATTTTCTGGTACACACGTGAAACAACTTCATCAAATAGTCTCCAGCACAATAAGAGGAACATGTTCACTGATGAGTTCCCCTGTGATGTGTCAGAATTTTGTGACACATCCGTAGTTCTTTTCATAGAGTTTTGCATGTCTTTAAATGCTGAATTAAGTAAATACTAACAATATTTTGCTAAATTTCAAGAATCCCGTGAATTGATGGAAGAAGACACAAATCAATAGAAGTCTGCCAAAAAAAGGACATAGATGGACTGCACATTCAAATACGGCCCGCACTTCTGACCACATTCTAAACTAGAGGAAGCCAACAACCAGCCGGTAAGGGATGACTTAAGATACGGACTACATATTCAAAATGCTGACTCTACATTGAACTACTGATTCACCATATATCTACCTATTGAACCATTTTGCTGGAGAAAGTACAAACCGTTATTTCAAATAACAGTCTGTTATTTGGAAGACAAAAAGCATCAGATCAAAGTGAAAACTTAGTTGACAGTTGAAAAGATGGACCATACCTTCAACATGTGGTCTGTTCCTGCTCCTGGGCCCTCCAAATTTAAATTAGACTTGGGGTCCTGAGCTTAGTATAAATATCATTTTTTTCATATTTTTTAGGAGTTTTCTATTCAGTATGATTAGTTTTTATAATTTAGAGTAAAAGATACTCATTGCATTTTGAAGATACTCATTGTATTTTGAAGAACAATCTGTATTTTGAAGATTAATTGAAGTCTAATCCATTAATTCAAGTTTTCTCTTTCATCTTATTGCTTAGTAAATGATCATATCTCAATTGATACTTTTATATTCATCATTTTCTATGAGTAGCTAAATTCAGATCTAGGGTTGTGAATCCAGTGGGTTTGTGAACCCTAATGATCTAGATTGGGTTGAATGAAGTATGAGATTGAGAATATTTGATTGATTATTGCTTTTTATTATGATATTGGCAGTTGCAAACATCCAATTATGCTAAATTGCCTTCATTGTGCTTGAAAGAGCCAATTATGGTTTGGGTAACATCAATCAACAACGACCCAAGATTTTAAACCTTGTTTAATAGACTCACTTATAAATTTGATGAATCTAATTGGCAAATTATAATCTGTTTTTATTTGAGTTCCATTCAATTTGAGAAAATTGATTTAGATTGACATTGCTAGGATTGTTGAGAGACACCTAATGACTGCCTAGATAATTGCTTGTATATTTATTACAAGCCCATTCTCAATACTTCTATTTGAATGATTTAAGGGGATCAACCCTATACAGGGGCTCATCCCTAGTATCTCTACGTTGATTTAAACCCTCAGCATTCTAGTTTTAGTTTAATTGCCCCTTTACCACTAGCGTGAGTTCCTTGACCTTCAAATCATATTTGTTGTTACACCCCGTAAGTTCTTGACATTTAGATGGCCTATTCGCATGTTGGTTAAGAGTTTTAGAATGCCATACCTGTGAGAAAAGGTCTCGGGGAGAGACCGGACAAGCTCCAAGTCGGAGTGTCGCAAGGCGAATGCGACTTATAAATCGCATTCGACAAATGCGACATAAAGGCCCCAAGTATATAAAGCCTCCCACCTTGTTTTAAATCATTTCCTTACATTTAATTTCCAGTGAACGACCAGTAAACAGGGGAGACAAAGGGTTTTCATTAATTTCCATCCGATTAAGCCGTCAAACACAGTCCAAACTTGAATTAACTTCGGGTAGCGAAGTATAAAGCTACCGGGAGCATTCCTGCGGAGTTAGTTTTGTGAAATTTGGCTGGCGAATCGTCATCACGCCGAGATAAGGTAAGTGGAATTTCTCCAAACTAGTGTTAATATACTCCCAGCATTAAAATGAGTATTTCTCCCTTCTAGACCCCCGAGAAATAGCGAGTTTTCGATCATTCTTCGATAAGTCGAAGAATAGGCAGTAGGTATAGCCATAATATTGTTTCTTTCCAAAATAATGGTAGAATTAATTCTATTCTTTCGTGAATATGAATACAGTAGGGAGAAATAGTTGAATACTAGCTGAGCTACGCCAGTTAATCAGAAAGTCGGCAGTTGAGGTATGTAAAGCCAGTTTCTTTCGGCAAGCTAGTAGTTCTAGTATAACAAAATAGTACGAATTTCAGTAGAGTGTTTCAGAAGTTGTATATTATGTTCAGTATGAAATTTAGTAAGCATGTTAGAAATATAATACAGTGTTCAACATGAAATTCAGTAAAACAATATGAGTCCCAGCAGAATATTCCAGAAATATTATTACAGGTTCAGTATATTTCAGTATCAGATTCAGTACATTTCAATATGAGATTCAGAACAGAATAATAGAACATAAATATTATTATCAGATCCATTATATATATTACATGTGCCTATTGCTATCTGTGAAGACATGATTGTTCTGTGTTGGGCATCCTTAGAGCTTCCTTGACCGCCCAGGGTTAATAGTTGTGTCGACTCGCCCGCTAGAGGGTGAGAATACGTCGCTCTACGGAGTGGCATGCCATCCACCAGCGGACGAAGATGGGATGTAGATTTCCCATAGCAGGCTGATCAGCACTATACCACACCCCCTGTCGAGCGCTTGCGCCCGGGGTGCAGATTACAGAATTCATATTTCAGGAGTCCTCCGGACTCAAATACAGCTATAGTCAGGGCCCAGCGAGCCCAAGTTGCATACCCTGGGGGCCAGCAGGTTGCTCATAGTTACTAGGTGGATGGTATGACCTGAGTAGGGGTATATAGATTCTGTGCTGGTTGGTACGTTACGGCTTATGGGGGCTGGTAAGGTTCTTGTATGCTATGTTGTGTTAGTTATTAATAGATAGAAAGTAGACTGCCATATTATCATGCATGACTCTTACTCTGTTCAGTAAAGTTACATTTTTTTCAGTCAGTCTCAGCCCGTCTCTGATTACTTCAGTATCTAACAGTATTATTGTTTGCTTTCAGTTATTTTCAGTTATTTCTTTGCATACTTAGTACCAATGGTACTGACGCCCGTTTTGGGGCACTGCATTACTTTCTTGCAGGTACTCATAGACGAGGAGCAGATCCCTCATAGTTCCAGCCAGCGTACAGAGTCTTCAGCTTCTATCATCCGGAGCTTGACAGCTAAAGGTTTACTTCCCTTTTTGTTTGTACAGTATGGGAAGGCCGGGGCCTTTTCCCGACCATCTTATTATTCTTAGAGGCTTGCGAATTTTATATTCCCTGTGATTAGTTGTACCAATTGTGTGGGGCCATACGTATGTTTCAGTTTGCATGTGATGGCCGTGTGAGGCTTTGTTCAGTTGTCAGTTGGTGACCTTGTTGATCACAGATCAGTTCAACACTTGATTATACTTTTCAGTGATAACTAGTCAGCATGTTGCCTTGTCGGCCCACATAGGTTCCCTTATGTTCAGTTGTTCTGGGTAGCTGTTATATTCCTACAGGTGGCTATAGGCCTTGTCGGCTGGAGGCTGTATTTACATTCGTTATATAGCCCGTTGTTTTCATTAATCCAGAATTAGAGCCAGCCTAGCACCAGAAGTGCTTAGGCTTAGTAGTCCAGCAGTCCAGGTCCTAGTAGGGCACCAGGTGCCAGTCATGCCTCCCAAGGTGGGGTGTGACAAGCTTGGTATCAGAGGAGGTCGTATCTCAGGGAGTCTTCAAGCCGTGCAGAGTCTTGTCTATGGATGTGTTGTGCACCACATACCATAGGCAGGAGACTGCAAGGCATGATAGGATGGTTACTCTTTCTTCACATTCAGTCGTGCCATAGAGCAGTACAGTATATGGTTGAGTCCCTAAAGCTTACTGTACTCTTTGTTTATAGATAAAATGTTAGATCAGCGACATCCTATCACAGGCAAAAGATTGGATATAGTAGCGGGAGAGGGCACCAGCAGGATGCCCCAGTCTCGATTAGAATCAGTCCGATCTGAGGGCGATACAGAGGCATCGTCCCGACCTTCTCAGCACTCTCCACTCCATCAGGAGTCACTCAAAACGACACCACCTCCGACAGTTCCTATACCTACACCATCTAACTAGGAGGTCAGGAGTGCCGTAGTTATGTTAGCGCAAATGATGGCTACTCAGCGCCAGTCAATGCCACCTACAGCTGTAGAGTCATCAGGTGGGCCTGGTAGTTCGAGGGTTCAAGAATTCCTGGCACTAGGTCCCCCGCAGTTCACAGGGTCAGATTGGACAGAGGACCCCCAGGACTTCCTGGATCAGATGCAGAGGATTTTCCGGGTAATGCATATTACATCTACAGAGTCGGTTGAATTAGCGGTATTCCGACTGCGGGATATTGCTATGTTGTGGTATGAGAGTTGGGAAAGGTCTCGAGGGAGAGATGTTTCCCCTCCGACCTGGTCCAGCTTTTCAGAAGCTTTCCTGGATCGTTACCTACCACGAGAGATACGACAGGCCTGGATGGACCAGTTTTTACACCTGGAGCAGGGGCGATGAGCGTTCGAGAATACGTCTTGCAATTCGATTCTTTGGCCCGCTATGCTCCGGCCTTTGTAGACACCATGCCATCCAAAGTCCACTGGTTTATTTTGGGGCTGAACCCAGAGTATATTGAGGCCTGTATGACAGCTACTTTGCAGGAAGATATGGATATTGCTCGAGTACAGGCTTTTGCTTAGACTATTGAGGGCCTAAGACAGCGGCAACAGGATAGCAGATGAACAAGTTAGGAACAGCGCCACAGGGACAGGTCAGATGAGTTACAGGGGGAGATTCGGAGAGGGCCTAGGCCACGGTTGTCAGATAGGCCACCTAGACCCCTACCTCCATCACAACAGCAAAGGGGTAGATTCAGTCACCAAGGACAGTTAGTGTCCGGCGAAAGTTCTTGAACAGTAGATTCACCCCAGTAGAGGAGGGAAGAACAGAGCAGGTATACACCACCACTTTGCCCTATTTACAGCCGACGCCACTATGGAGCTTGCAGATATGGCTCCATAGGGTGTTATATATGCAGATAGGAGGGTCATGTGATGAGACATTGTCCAGCCAGGGGTCAGGGTGACCGGGATAGACAGGACAGGGCATCAGCAGGGTCACGAGCTCCAGCAGCCCCGGCAGGGGCAGGCCCTCAATTTCAGCAGGCAGAGGTCGAGGCAGATCAGGGGCCTCTAGTTCAGGTACGGGCCCAAGCCGTACCTATGCATTAACAGGGAGACAGGATTCAGAGGCGTCTCTAGATGTTGTGACAGGTATGATGACTATTTGCTGTTACCCTGGTTATGTATTAATCGATCCGGGATATACCTTGTCCTATGTTACCCCATTAGTGGCTCGAAAGTCCAGTATTGTACTAGAATCGCTTCGGCAACCCTTTTCAATATCTACAACCATTGGTGACTCTATCATAACCAGAAGGGTTTATCGAGGGTGTACAGTAGAGGTTTCTAGCCGTCAGACCACAGCAGATTTGGTAGAGTTAGAAATGGTTGATTTTGACGCCATTATGGGTATGGATTGGTTAGCTCCATGCTATGCCAATGTAGAATGCTGGACCAAGACGGTCCGATTCCACTTTCCAGGGGAGGCAGTACGAGAGTGGAAGGGCAGTACAGCTACGCCAAAAGGTAGGTTTATTTCCAATCTTTGGGCGAGAAAGTTGATAGCCAAGGGGTGCATTTACCAGATTGTCAGAGTTCAGGATGTTCGGGTAGAGCCTCCGACTCTCCAGTCTGTTCTAGTGGTTAATGAATTCCCCGATATATTTCCAGATGAGTTACCTGGTATTCCCCCAGAAAGGGAAATAGACTTTGCAATTGATTTATTGCTGGGCACTCATCCCATATCAATTCCCCCTTATCGCATGGCTCCTGCTAAACTCAGAGAACTAAAGGAGCAGTTGAAAGATTTGTTAGACAAGGGCTTTATCAGGCTGAGTACTACACCTTGGGGTGTGCCAGTTCTGTTTGTAAGAAAGAAGGATGGTTCCCTTCGCATGTGTATAGACTATCGACAACTGAATAAAGTTACTATCAAGAATAAGCATCCGCTTCCCAGGATAGATGATCTGTTTGATCAGTTACAGGGAGCTAGATATTTCTCCAAAATTGACTTAAGGTTCGGATATCATCAAGTTTGGGTTCGAGAAAGGGACATTCCAAAGATGGCCTTTAGGACCAGATATGACCATTTTTAATTCTTAGTCATGTCCTTTGGGACGACGAATGCTTGAGCCGTGTTTATGGACCTGATGAATAGTATTTTCAGGCCATACCTGGACTTGTTCGTGATAGTGTTTATTGATGATATTATGGTGTATTCTCTCTTAGAGGTAGACCACCAGGATCATTTGCGGACAGTGCTCCAGATTCTCAGGGACCGTCAGTTGTATGCCAAGTTCTCGAAATATGAATTCTGGCTGAATTCCGTAGCCTTTTTGGGTCATATCGTATGGGATACTAGTATACAGGTAGATACCCAGAAAATAGAACTAGTAAAAGCATGGCCCAGACCTACCACTCCGACTGAGGTACACAGTTTCCTGGGGTTAGCAGGGTACTACAGGAGGTTTGTTGAAGGATTTTCCACCTTAGCAGCACCTCTGACTAAACAGACGCAGAAGGAAGAAAAATTTTAGTGAACTAAGGCATGTGAGCAGAGCTTCCAGGAACTGAAAGACAGGCTAACATCAACTCCAGTGTTAGCATTGCCAGAAGGTACAAAAGGTTATGCAGTTTATTGTGACGCTTCGAGTGTTGGGTTAGGATGTGTGTTGATGCAACATGGTAAAGTAATTTCTTATGCTTCCAGACAGCTGAGGAAACATGAAAAGAACTATCCTACCCATGACATAGAATTGGCTGCAGTGATTCACGCCTTGAAGATATAGAGACATTACTTGTATGGCGTCCACATTGATATTTTCACTAATCATAAGAGCCTACAGTATATCTTCACCCAGAAAGAACTGAACTTGCGGCAGCGTCACTGGTTAGAGCTGTTGAAAGACTATGATGTGAATATTCTGTATCACCCAGGAAGGGCCAATGTTGTGGCAGACGCCCTTAGCCGTAAGTCTATGGGGCATTTGGCATACTTACAGCCAGTGCAACGTGAATTAGCTCGAGAATTGCATCAGTTAGCCAATTTAGCTATTCGTGTAGCAGAAACAAAGGACAACAAAGCGGTAATCCAGAACACCGCAGTGTCGTCTTTAGTCGTGGAAGTAAAGGAACGACAATGTGAAGATCCTAGCCTGGTTCAGCTTAGAAACAGAGTTCAGCAAGGAGAGGTGACAAGATTTTCAGATAATCGAGGATGGGGTATTGTGATATAAAGATCGCCTTTGTGTTCCAGACGTTGCAGGGCTTCGCCAGCAGATTATGGGTGAGGTACATTATGCCCGTTATTCTGTCCACCCAGGTTCGACAAAAATGTACCACGACATAAAAGAAATCTACTGGTGGCCAGGAATGAAGAAGGGGATAGCAGAATTCGTAGCTCAGTCTCCCAACTGCCAGCAGGTAAAAGATGAACATCAGAAACCAGGCAGACTGACTCAGGATATAGCTGTGCCTCTATGGAAATGGGAAGCAGTAAATATGGATTTTGTAGCAGGATTACCCCACACCAGGCATAGATATGATTCGATCTGGGTGATTGTTGACAAACTGACAAAATCAGCTCATTTTCTGCCAGTAAAGGCTACCTTTTCCGCCGAGGATTATGCTGAGCTGTATATCAGAGAAATAGTCAGGTTGCATGGTGTTCCAGTGTCCATTATCTCCGACAGAGAGGTGCAGTTTACAGCTAAATTCTGGCAATCATTTCAGAGAGGCTTGGGGATGCAGGTTAACCTGAGCACAACTTTTCATCCTAAGATAGATGGGCAAGCAGAACGCACCATTCAAACGCTCGAGGATATGTTGTGAGCATGTGTGTTGGATTTCGGAGGTAGCTGGGATGAACATTTACCACTCATTGAGTTCGCCTATAATAACAGTTACCATTAAGTTATTCAGATGGCGCCTTATGAGGCATTATATGGGAGAAAGTGCAGATCTCCAGTTGGTTGGTTTGAGGTAGGAGAATCATCATTGATTGGGCCAGATATCATTCATCAGTCAGAGGAAAAAGTAAAGCTTATCAGAGAACATTTACTAACTGCTCAAAGCCGCCAGGAATCTTATGCTGATGCGTAGTGCAGAAACTTAGAATTTAATGTGGGTTATTGGGTGTTTTTGAAAGTTTTTTCGATGAAGGGTGTAATATGATTTGGCAAGAAAGGCAAGCTCAGCCCGAGGTTTGTTGGGCCTTATCAGATTCACCGAAGAATAGGCCAAGTGGCATATGAGTTAGACTTACCTCCAGAGTTAGAATCTATCCACCCAGTTTTCCATGTATCAATGCTGAGAAAGTGCATAGGAGATCCCTGCAGAATCGTCCCAGTCCAAGATGTTCAGGTTATAAAGGAGTTGGCCTATGAAGAAGTTCTAGTAGCCATACTAGACCGGCAGATCCGCAGATTAAGAACTAAAGATGTTGCTTCTGTCAAAGTTTTATGGCGTAACAGGAACCGAGAGGAAATGACTTAGGAAGCAGAAGAACATATGAAAGCCAGATACCCTCAGTTATTTCAGACTTAGTTAATCAGAGGTATGTTGATATTGTTGTTTTATGAGTTGCTTTATATTCATGTGTATGAGTGATGTGCTGACTTCAGTTTATTATGTAGTGGATTCTATAGTATTATATGCAGTACCTGTATTGTACTTTTCTGTGTTTTAGTATTTTTAAGATAGTCCATATTACAGGGGAAACTCTGCCGAAATTTTTCTAGAAAAGGTAGAGCAAGTTAAAATTTATGTAAATGGAAGTTAACATTCGAGGACAAATGTTCTTAAGGGGGGAAGGATGTTACACCCTGTAAGTTCTTGACATTTAGTTGGCCTATTCGCATGTTGGCTAAGAGTTTTAGAATGCCATACGTGCGAGAAAAGGGTCCAGGGAGAGACCGGACAAGCGCCAAGTCAGAGCGTCGCAAGGCAAATGCGACTTATAAATCACATTCGACAAATGTGACTTATAAATCGCATTTCACAAATGCAACTTAAAGGCCCAGAGTATAAGGCCTCCCACCTTGTTTTAAATCATTTCCTTAAATTTAATTTCCAGTGAACGACCAGTCAACAGGGGAGACAAAGGGTTTTCATTAATTTCCATCCGATTAAGCCGTCAAATGCAGTCCAAACTCGAATTAACTTTGAGTAGCGAAGTATAAATCTGCGGGAGCATTCCTGCGGAGTTAGTTTCACGAAATTCGGCTAGCGAATTGTCATCACGCCGAGCTAAGGTAAATGGAATTGCTCCAAACTAGTGTTAATATACTCCTAGCATTAAAGTGAGTATTTCTCCATTCTAGACCCCCGAGAAATAGCGAGTTTTTGGCCGTTCTTCGATAAGTCGAAGAATAGGCAGTAGGTATAGACATAATATGGTTTCTTTCCAAAATAATAGTAGAATTAATTCTATTCTTTCGTGAATATAAATACAGTTGGGAGAAATAGTTGTAGCCGAGCTATGCTAGTTAATCAGAAAGTCAGCAGTTGAGGTATGTAAAGCCAGTTTCTTTCGGAAAGCTAGTAGTTCTAGTATAGCAAAATAGTACGAATTTTAGTAGAGTGTTTTAGAAGTCGTATATTATGTTCAGTATGAAATTTAGTAAGCATGTTAGAAATATAATACAATGTTCAACATCAAATTCAGTAAAACAGTATAAGTCCCAACAGAATATTCCAAAAATATTATTATAGGTTCAGTATATTTCAGTATCAGATTCAGTACATTTCAATATGAGATTTACAACAGAATACCAGAACATAAATATTATTATCAGATCTAGTATATATATTACATGTGCCTATCGCAATCTGCGGAGACATGATTGTTTTGTGTTGGGCACCCTTAGAGCTTCCTTGACCGCCCCAGGGTTAATAGCTGTGTCGACTCGCCCGCTAGAGGGTAATGATACGTTGCTCTACAGAGTGGCATGTCATCCGCCAGTGGACGAAGATGGGATGTAGATTCCCCATAGCAGGCTGATCAGCACTATACTACACCCCCTGTCGAGCGCTTGCGCCCAAGGTGTAGATTACAGATTTCAGATTACAGATTTCATATTTCATATTTCAGGAGTCCTCCGAACTCAACTACAGCTATAGTCAGGGGCCCAGCAAGCCCAAGTTGCATACCCTGGGAACCAGCAGGTTGCTCACAGTTACTAGGTGGATGGTATGACCTGAGTAGGGGTATATAGATTGTGTGCTGGTTGGTACCTTATGGCTTATGGGGTCTGGTAAGGTTCTTGTATGCTATGTTGTGTTAGTTATTAATAGATAGAAAGTATACTGCCATATTATCATGCATGTCTCTTACTCTCTTCAGTAAAGTTACGCTTTTTTCAGTCAGTCTCAGCCCGTCTCCGATTACTTCAGTATCTAACAATATTATTGTTTGCTTTCAGTTATTTTCAGTTATTTCTTTGCATACTCTGTACCAGTGGTACTGACGCCCATTTTAGGGCGCTTCATTACTTGCCTGCAGGTACTCATAGACGAGGAGCAGATCCCTCGTAGTTCCAGCCAGCGTACAGAGTCTTCAGCTCCTATCATTCGGAGCTTGACAGCTAAAGGTTTACTTCCCTTTTTGTTTGTACAGTATGGGTAGGCTGGGGCCTTGTCCCGGCCATCTTATTATTCTTAGAGGCTTGCGGATTTTATATTCCCTGTGGTTAGTTGTACTGGTCGTGTGGGGCCGTATGTATGTTTCAGTTTGCATGTGATGGCCATGTGGGGCCTTTTTCAGTTGTCAGTTGGTGAACTTGTCGGTCACAAATCAGTTCAACACTTGATTATACTTTTCAGCGATAACTAGTCAGCATGGTGGCCTTGTCAGCCCGCATAGGTTCCCTTATGTTTAGTTGTTCTGGGTAGCTGTTATATTCCTACAGGTGGCTATAGGCCTTGTCGGCCGGAGGCTGTATTTACATCTATTATATAGCCCGCTGTTTTCATAAATCCAGAATTAGAGCCAGCCTGGCACCAGAAGTGCTTAGGCTCAATAGTCCAGCAGTGCAGGTCCTAGTAGGGCACCAGGTGCCAGTCATGCTTCCCAAGGCGGGGCGTGACATTTGTGTTGCTTAATATCTTGGATATATACAAAGTTCCTGTAAATATGACCCCGACTCTTAGTTGGGTAATTATATTGCAATCAATGCATACACTCTTAGTGGGGCGAATTCTAGGTGATATCAACTTTTGATGCTATTGCCGATGACATTGTTTATAGGTCCTATGAAGTGATTCAGATTTTGATTTGTTTGATTTGAGTTTTTTCTATCACAATTGCTTTGCTTTGATAAGTGAAAATGGTGTCCGAGAGATTCACTATGGTATCATGGAATGAAAATGGGTTTGGTGGTTGCAACCCATATCTTGATGACCTATGTCCATATTGTGGAGGACCCTATTTTTGGCAAGATTGTGAACATGCCCTCGGGAGTGAGATGTGAGTATCTTATCATTCTTATGATGGGTATAATTGTAATTTATATGGTGATCGAGATGGACATTAGGCTAATTGTCCCAACTATTATTCCTTCCCTCCAAGATGCTCTAATGAAAATTTTTAGTTATCTTTTTGGGTTTGACATAAACAATGACAAGACAAGTGAAGGATAAAGTGTCAAATTTGAAAGAATACAAGCAATGCTCCACACTTTATTGGATCGGGATTCTAACATGAAATAGATCAACAAATTCATATAGGCAAATGTCACGGAATAGAAAAAAGAAAAAGATTCATTTGACGATACACTTCCCAGTCTCATGGAGTTGTATACTCCTCAAGATGAAAGAGTTGAAGAAGAGATCTCTAGTTTTCAAAGAAGAGATGTTAGGAGAAAAATGGGGAGAAGTGAACATAGTGGGAAGATCTTGAACAAATGATGGGAAGATGTTCAACATGAAGATGAGGAAGTTATCAACAACATGGATTCTTCCATAGATGGACTTTTGCAACCCTTAGAAAAAAACCCATTGTGAAAAAAATACTTGAACAAGTGAAAATTGTGAGCCATAAATGGCTATTGACGCAAGCTCAACAACTTAGAGTATATGGGGATCACTATGAAGTCATTTCATGGATGATATAAGAATTCTTAAAAATTCATGTGAGTGAAGTCAAAAAATAAAGCTACTTGAAATTGCCACCCAAAAATAGGAGGCTATATTAAACACTATGTTTGAGGCATGCAATACTTATCATCAAATGGTCATGGGTAGTAGCTTGAAGGAGGTTTCTAATGAATATAAGGTCAAGATGGATTTTAAAGAGCTAAGGGTGATTTTTCAACCAACCAACCCAAAAATACTACAAGATGCCAAAGTCGAAGAATGACAGTAGAGTTGCAATGAAAAGTCCATCATATAATTTTTGAGGACTATAGTGCATTTGAGGGTGAGGATGTCAAGAATGATGTAAACTTGGAAATGGACCAACTTATACTGCATTCCAACCATTTTTCGATATTGTGCTTGGTTGAAGATTTGAAAAATAAGACAACCGAGTCTATGGAGGAATTTAGAAAGAGATATCGAAGATATTTTAGTTTGAAGTTTTCTATGCCAAGAACGCAAACTGACATCCCTCATTTAAAAATGCTATACTTGGGAGATGGCCTCCTTGGTTTTATATCACTGCCCCATGCGTATCACCAAAATCTTGATTCAAAGTTGGGGAGACAAGTCATATCCTCAAAGTGGAATGACACTTAACTTCTTGAGAGGCAATCCAGGGGATGCTACACGCATTCTCCATCATTTCACCAGCTTTTTGAGTTTCCATCAGACTAGTGTGCCAAGTCTGCCTCAGGGAGTTCTTACCCTTTCCTCTTACTTTTTAAATGCAATGGGGACATTGAATATGTTTAAGTTGGGGGGGGTGAGGTTTTTGCTTGTGATATATGGATTTTGACGATGTTGTGTGTAGAATTTTTAGTTTTGTAGTTAGGATAAATGTAGTTGATTTTTCTTTTGTAGGATGTTAGAGTCCTTTCGATTTTTTTAGCCATGGTTCTTTCATGGGAGGATTAATTTTTTTTGAATCTGGTATAATAATATAGTTTAAGTGTCGTAGTGATTAGTCCTGATAGTAGATATCTACGCGACTTTCTTAAGGGTACCAGTCTATGTTAGAGTCATTTTAGGTTGATTAGAGTGCTTTGACTTAGGTAGTGGTGGCATATGAGATTATTGCATGCTTATGTGATTCTTTGAAAAATTGCCTCCCTCTAAAAATTTTGCCACAACTGTTTTGCATTGACATATTTTCCTCTATTTTTGACATCTACTTGTGAATATTGTGGCATAGATTCTCAAGTTGAGAGTAGAATAGGTTAGTCCATTACATGTCCATGTGCCATGTGCAGTGAGGAATGTCTGTATTGTTTGCTTGTTGTAGTCACACTCTAGAACTTTTCTGGTTTCTCTTGCTTTAGCTTAGGATTGATTGTGAGTTATAGAGATGAGCTTAGGCCTTCTTTGTGTTTCAACAGCCCCACTTGTCTATATAAGCCTACCAAATGATGCATATATCTCTGGTCTCTCCTTTTGAGCCTATAATCCTCTTTCTTGATTAGCCAAATTAAAATTGTTACCAATTATCAAGTTGATCCTCTTTTAACATATCCTCCTTTATGCTACAAAATGTTGTGGTGATGAGAAATGGTATAAGTTGGGGGTGAGGAGGTTAAAAAGGAAAGAAAAGGATAAAAATGACTAAATTGACCACTTCCCTAGGTATATTGAGCAAGAAATAAAAAGAAAATAAAAGAAAAAGAGGAAGAAAATAACAAAATCTCACAAAAAAGTACCTTGGGTTGTGAAAAATTGCCCAGGAAAGAAAAAAAGAGAAAAAAAGAGATACAAAGGAAAAAGGAGTGTGATATGGTGTTCAAGGATGGTTCTGAGCTACTAAATACCATATAAATATCCTACTAGCCCTTTGGACCAACATTATAAACTTAGACAAGCCCTATTGTGATCTCAATCCGGATTTTCACAAGGAGGAAGCATTTGAGAATAAAGGCAATCCTATGGTAGTTGTGATCTAACTTGTGAACATCGTTGTGATAGTTGAATGTTTTTCTCTTCTCTCGTGATCTGGTGCGGATGTATTGCGTGTGGTACTTATCATTGAAAATAGACGCTTTCCTTAGTCTAAATGTGTGGGCATGTGGATGATAATGGCTAGCATAACTTGTTTCTCAATCCGACGATCTTGCATTTTAGAATGATATTATGAGTAGAGATTTCATGCTTAGTCTTAATGGTTGTGAGAAAGCTAATTTTTGTATGATGGAGGGGGTGACTTGCTTGAAAATTGTGTGCTTGTAGCTACTTGCCATAACCACCCTTATCATTGCACTTTGTGATATCAGAGAAAGAGTTTAGATTAGATTTTCTTATTTTAGTTCCTTGAGGACAAGAAAAGACTTTAAGTTGCGGGTGTTGATGTTTCGGGATTTTACGATACATCTGTACTTCTTTTCATATAGTTTTGCATGTCTGTAAGTGCTAAACTAAGTAAATACTAACACTATTTTACTAAGTTTCAGGAATTCCATGAATTGATAGAAGGAGGCACAAATCTATAGAAGTCTGCCAAAAAAAGAACATAGACGGACCATATATTCAATATGTAGTCCGCACTTCCAACCACATTCTAAATCAAAGGAAGCCAACAAGCATTCAGTAAGGGATGACTCAAGATATGGACTGCATATTCAAAATGTTTACCATACATTGAACTGCCAATTCACCATGTGTCTATCTATTGAAGCATTTTGTGGGAGAAAGTATGGACCATTATTTCAAAGTACGGTCCGTCAATTAAAAGATAGAAAGCATCAGATCACAGTGCAGACTTAGTTGACGGTTCAAGAGATGGATTGCACCTTCAATCTGTGGTCTATTCCTGCAACCCGAGCCCTTTAAATTTAAATTAGACTTGGGGCCTTGGCTTTGTATGAATAGTCTTTTTTTCATATTTTTTGGGAGTTTTCCATTCAGTCTGATTAGATCTAATAGTTTTAGTAGAACAACAATATTTTGAAGATACTCATTGTATTTTGAAGATTAATTGAAGTCCAATCTATCAATTTAGGTTTTCATTTTTATATTATTTCTTAGCAAAGTGATCATGTCTCAATTGATGCTTGATGTTGGGCATATTCTTATGCGCATTTTCCATACTTTTACCAATATTTTACCTTTTTTAAAGATATTTATCCTTATAAAATACATGATTTCATGAATGTGTGTGTTAAATAATCTAACAAGTATTTTTAAATGGTTTTAGTAGGTAACATATGGAAAAAACTAAAAAATGGTCCAAGGTGTGAAGAAAGAAGAATTCGAGAAAATTTGGCCTGGTGATATTGCTGGCGTGGCGCGCCAACGACCAAACTTCAGAGAACATTGTGCTCAGGTTACTACTATGGCTAGTGCAACATACCCGAGCTTGAACTTCAGAAAAAGTTTTGATACACCTTAGCGAAATTGAGTGGAGCGGCGCGGCAGAAAGATTTCGAACTTGGAAAAATTTTCTAAGTTTTTTTTGATAATATGAGGGAAGAAACATCACTAAATAAGTGAGGGCATAAGCTGATCAAAATCGGTGTATCAGGTGCTACATTTTTCATACTTAATCATATTGGCCCTGTTTTGAAAAAGATGAGTCAGTTATAAAAAGTGTGTAGTTTTGAATGTGAAGAACTTCATTGTGTATGTGTTATGGATTGGTTTTGAATTGATGAACCACTTAGTCATGTGCTTTGTTCTAGTTGCTTGAGTAAGAGTTGATAGAGATTGCAAGTGGTGTGGAAAAAGAAGTGTCTGTTGCATATAAGTAACGATTGTTCGAGGACAAATAATGATTTGAATGTAGGGTGGTGATATTGGGCATACTCTTATACCCATATTTTATGTTGTTTTGAGATGTTTATCATTATGAAATGCATGATTTCATGAATGTGTGTGTTAGATGAGCTAACAAGTGGCTTTATATGGTTTTAGCAGATAACATATGGAAAAATACTCAAAAATGGTCCAAGGTGTGAAGAAAGAAGAATTTGAGAAAATTTGGCCCGGTGAGATAGCTAGCGTGGCACGCAAACCACCAAATTTAAGAGAAAATTATTCTCAGGTTGGTGCGGCATGCTAGAGCTCGAACTTTAGAAAAGATTTTGATCAAAACCTTGGCGAATTGAGTGGAGCGGTGCGCCGGAGCGGTTTTGGACTTGGAAAAATTTTCTAACACTTTGGTGCAGTGGTAGAAGTGGTATGCCAAGTCCCAGAAGTTCAGAATTTTGACTAACACCTTGGCGAGATGTTTGGTGTGGCATGCTAGAGACCAAACTTCAGAGGAAATTCAAGCCAAGTTTGGTGAGATGAGTGGTGTGGTGCGCCAGGGCCTGTCTAGGATGGATTTTATAAGTCTAAAAGCTGAACTACTTGACGGAAAAAGAGTCATTTTTACCTAGCTTATAAATACCTAGTCTAGGGCATTTGTTAGGGGATCTTTCAGCAGATTGGTCAATTGTATGCAGTCTTTTTGGGGGAGTGACAAGAAGTTCATTTTCTTCTAGGTTTTTCTTCTTTACTTTATCTTTGTAATTTGAATGATGAATTCTTGCATTTTACACTTGAACATGAGTGGCTAAACTCCTATTTTAGGGTTTTGGCCATGGCCGATGGTTGTAGTTTGAATATTTATTTATGCTAGACTTTTAATTTTTTTTCAAGGTTATTTATGCCTACTTGATTTCATGCTTATTCATTAGATTGATCACCTTTCGAATATTATATTATGGCTCATTGGTTGAACTCGGGAGAGGGAACTAATGAGGATTAAAAGAAAGCATAGAATAGGTTTCAATTATCTTGTTTAATAGCTCAAGAGTTATTTCGTTGTTGAGGTAGGGGTATACTCTGCAACCTCATTCAGTTGAACTAAGTAGCTTCAATTGTCATCTCATGTTTCTCCTAAAACCATATGGATATAGGTGTTAGGATTCATGAGATAGTTTTTGGATATTCAGGAGAATAGTTGAGAAGTGAGTTTGTAACTTGCAACTAGCAATCTTAGAAGAATGTTGTCTAGCATATTCGAATGCTAAAACTCAACCTGAAAGAAAAAGCACCAAGACCCTGGATTTCTTTCATCATTTGAATTACAAATGCTTTGTAAACGAATTTAATTCTTAATTTAATTTACTTTCCAAAGTTAGTATAATAATCCTAAAACCATTTTTCTCATTATACATGTGTTCTCTGAATAGTGAATTAAAGGTTCAAAACTTAAGCAATTAATCTATCAAGTCTCTATAGGTGCGATATTAGGACTTCACTGTCCTATATTGCTTGAAAACCACGTGCACTTGCGTTCTCTTGGCGGCGTCAAGCTTTTCGCGTTGTTGCCGGAGACTTGAATTGATTGATTGTTTGTGGTTAGAATTTTTATTATATTATTCTACACTTTACGTTTGTTTTTTGTTGTTGAATGTTTCAGGTGGTGTTTGTTCATTGTATTCCAGCTACTTGAAGTCTGGGGAAACCCTTGGCTCAATTTGATCCGAAAATTGAGAGAACTTTTCATTACTTAGCAACGGCAGAGAACAATGAACAAGCACAAGGAAACAACCAAGACAGGATTCCAGTGCTAATCTTTATTCGGCCAAATTTGGAGAATGATTCCAAAGCGATCATTAAGTCAGTCATCAATGGAAACTTTGAGTTGAAAGAGGGAACCATATTGTTGGTTAAAAACACTTCAATATTAGGGAAAGTCACATGAGGATCCCCACAAATATTTGATGACGTTTTTGGAACTTAGTAAGATTTTTCACTATCAAAATGTGTCGGATAAGTATGTTAAGCTCACTTTGTTCCCATTTTAACTAATTGGAGAATCAAAGGAGTGACTTCAGAATGAACCAGCTGGATCCATTACTTGGGAAGCTCTTTCCAATAAGTTCATTAATAGGTTTTTCTCTTCAAGGAGAACAAAAGAGTTAAGAGGAAAGATCTCAGGATATTTTTAGAAGGATGGTGAGACCCTAGCTCAGGCTTAGGAAAGATACAAAGGATACTGGCGAGATTGTCCGCACCATATATAGCCAAAGGAGATTGTTGGGCACAACTTCATAGAAGGGCTGAAGCCAGAGTCTAAGATTTTACTAGACGCTACCGTACAAGGGAAAATCTTGTCCAAAAGCTATGATGAGATAGAGGCTCTGTTGAATCTCACGTTAGCTGGGAGCCAAGATTATCAGGATTCAGACAGAGATTTTAAAGCAACCAAAGTCCCAGGGAAACTTGATGTTGATGGTGTAACAACAATTCAGGAAGATACTATTCAGATGGTGAATGTGATCATTAAGTTAGTGACCATACCAGCTGCAAGCCAGGTTCATCAAGTTCAGCAGTTCAGACTCTACCACCATCATGTGAAGCATGTGGAGATGGTCAGACATATTCAGGTGTCCACTAACCTAGAGTGTATTTATTTTATGGTTAAACAAGGTTGTGGTAGAGGTTTTGCAGGAAACAGTTACAATCAGGGGTACAGAAATGCAACTAATCCCTAATGGGGTGTAAATAAGAATTTCCAGAGGCCCTTAAAAAACTTCAGAGACCTCAAGGCTAGCAGCATGGTAGTTCTTTAGAGGATACCATAAAGAAGTGAGTGGTTCAACAAACTCATGTTGTTAATGAGATGCAAAAGTCAATCAATGAGTTGGAAAGGCAAATGGGTCAGTTGTCCCTTCAATAGACAAATAGTCGGCAAAGGGCACTTTCAAGTAACACTAAGAAGAATCCCAAGGAGAATGTCAGCGTAATCTCTCTGTAAAGTGGTAAAGAGCTGGGTGAAGTGATACCCAAGGATAACAGGCGAAAATAGAGCAGGTTGCAAAGTTCAAGCTAGACGTTGTCGACTCAAGTCATTTATAACCAAAAGTGGTAAAAACTATACCACCCCCTCCATTTCCACAAAGATTCAAAAAGTAGAAGGAGGATGCAGCTTGTAAGAAGTTTCTTGATATGCTGAAGCAGGTACATGTGAATCTACCATTGGTAGAGTTGTTGCAAGAGGTTTCTAAGTATGCCAGATATCTGAAGGATATTGTGGCAAATAAACGAAGACTCACAAGGTTTGAAACTGTAGCTCTCATAGAAGAGTGCATTTCCCAAGTTCAAAATAAGATTCTGAAGAAGTTGAGAGATCCCAGGAGCTTTACTATTCCAGTCATAATTAGAAGCCGAGAAGTCAGCTCAGCATTGTGTGATTTAGGTGCAAGCATCAATCTCATGCCGATATCATTGTTTAGAACTTTGGGGTTAGGAGAATCTCATCCCACCATATTTATATTACAGTTGGCTGACAAGTCCATCACTTATTTCGAGGGCATTATTGAAGATATGCTGATTAAAATGGGACCATTCATCCTACCGCTGGATTTCATCATCCTTGACTATGAAGTTGACGAAGTAGTTCTCATTATTTTGGGAAAATGATTCTTGGCCATCACTGATGCAATCATAATGGTGAATTCATGCAAGATGTCAATGATTGTAGATAGCCAAGAGACGGTTGTTGATGTATTCAGAGCAACAATTTTCCACCTCACTATGAGGAGCTAAAGGCCATCATGGCAGAAGAGCCTGAAATGTCCACTAAGGCTTTAGAGCATTATTTATCACAGGAATATCCACTTGGAAGAGTGTTGGTATATGGGAAAGAATAGGTGAATAGTTCAGAGGTGAATGAATGTTTAGCAGTCTTGGATGCTACCAACTCCTATATCAGGAGAGATGCTCCTTTGGACACCCTTGACAAATCTTTGACTTGGGAGAGGCCGAAGCCCTCTAATAAAAAGCTATCGATTCTTGAATTAAAACCTTTACCTGCTCATTTGAAATATGCTTATTTAGGTAGTGATAATGCACTGCTTGTGATATTATCTTCTTTTTGTTTGATGAAAAGGTTGACAGGTTGCTGAAAGTGCTGCGTCGTCATGTGACAACGATTGGTTGGACCATAGCTGACATAAAGGGTGTAACACACAAAAGTTCCTAATATCAAACCCCAGATTTAAATCAAGAAACCAGTAGGAAAGTAGAAATTTCTCCTCAGAACAAGTCGTGGTAAGACCTGTTAGAAGACTCGATGACTCGTGGTCAGACGCATGGCAAACAATTAGTGAATTTTTCTTTTTAGAGCTCAGGGGTAACAACTCACGTCATGACTCATTGGGTGATATGATGAGTCATGGCATCCCTTGTCAAGAGCAGTAGTTCAAAAACTTGGACAAGTCTTCCCAGGACCTCGAGTGAAGTGATGACTCGTTGGTTTGAGTAATGAGTCATCCCGAGGGTTCGTAAAGTGAAGTTCAAAAAAGGTTGCAGACTTTGTTTAGTGGCAATAGAAGGGTGCAACGACCCTTCATGTAGGTCATTGGAAGAATTTCAGGAAAAAGGCCTATTGAGGCAGTGGTGACGATGAGAGGAGTGACGAGTCATTGTTGCAAGTAATGACTCATTGTGTCAAGTTGTTGGTGAGGAATTAGAAAGTAGAAAATCAGCTCTAGAAGTAACGGATGGTTCAACGAGTCATCAAGCCTAGTAATGACTCGTTATGTAGGTTGTTGGCACCAACAGGCAGATTTTTAAAGTGAATCTATAAAGGTATTTTAGTAAAATTCTATATTTCTAACTCCTAAGTTATATCTTTTTGGGTATCCTAAGGGTCAAATTTAAGGAGTTTTTGTAGCTTAATTCCTCATTCCTTCTCAAATCATCCGTAGAGTTCTTCTCCCTTCCTCTCAAGGCTCAAGAACACCTAGGGTTCTTCTCCAAGAGCTTTAACTTCCAAGTTCTAGTGGGAAATTTCGTCAAGCTAGGTATGTAGGACTTCAACAAGGATTTTGTTTCATCCTTGTGTCCCAGTTTATGTCACAACCCTAGTTACTTTGATTCCCTAGAAAAGTATGTCTTAGGGTTTCAATCTATGCATGACTTCCCACATGTCTTCCATGAATTTCAAGGCCTTCATGATAGATAGCTATGTATGCTTATGATTTCCCTCTCAAACTCATGATTTATCTTTATGATATGATTGTAGCATGATTTCTAAGACTCCACCGTGATTTAGAACTATTTTTGAAATATGGCCCTTTAGAAATATCTATATGAGTTTACCATGATTTCAGTATATATGTTTAAACCATGATCTGAATCTATGAGTTTCCATGAATACAGAACACATGATTTATATATATGCTTTTGGCCTATGATTTTATGAACTTAGTATGAAAAGAATATCTATGACTCCCTAGACTCTCAGGCCTCTTGCTAGTAGAAAGTAGCCCTGACTAGACTCTCATGATGTAATGCCCAAAAAACTCAAAGACTAGATCTGAGACTTAAATTAGAAAATCCAGAAAATCTATAGAAAATGTCTCAAGACAACGCACCTGGCGAGTTGTTGTGAGACCTAACAACTCGTTAGGTCGATAGTGGGAAGGAGGAATTAGAAGTGTGAAGTGGGAAGCGGTATACTTGACGGATGGTGACCATAAGTCATGTTCACCTGTAACGACTCATCTTGTCCCCCGATATTAGCTCTAGTCAATTGTTAGGCAGTGCACCTAACGAGTGTCACCACAAGTCATCATCAGTGGCAACGACATGTTAGGTGACTCGTGGACAAGCCTAGTGTAGAACTTCATAAGTGATGCATTAAGTTCCATGACTGGTGACCACGACTCATTAGGTCCCTCGTGATGACCTACAGGGGAATCCGAGAAGTGTACTCGATAGGTGTGACCACGAGTCATGGTCGGTCACCACGACTCGTTAGGTCACCCGTTAGGGTCACCTGACAGTTTTTCCCAACGATTTTCTAAGGGATATTTAGTAATTTACTATTCTCCTAAGCATTAAACCACATCGTTTTGGATGTAAAATTAGACTTATTAGATGGTTTGGACGGTTCCTTCCCTCATTCCCACGTTTATTCTGAGAAAAGCATCGGAAGTTCTCTCAAGAAACTCTCAAGCAGGCTTAGGATTTTCCTTAATAGTCCAAGCTTACTCCTTCAAGAAACTTCAACTCAGGTATGTGGGAATTCAACAAGGGAATTGTCCTTCCCTTGTGTCCCCCAAAAATCTTCCCATAATTTCCCTATCAGTTTTAGCCCCGAGCTTTCGAATACAAATGAATTTCATTCTATTTATCGTTAATTTCATTTGGAATAATATCCATGCTTTTCCACATTATTTTTATCAGTTCCTAATAAAATTGTCAGTGTTTGTACAAAAGTGAATCTAAGCTCTAACTCTCGAGTAATGATTTTTGCTTATTAAATTCGATTTAGTGAATGAAGAATGTTTTGGGCTGAATTTCCTAGTAATTCCTATTATATATATATATATATATATATATGTTGAGAAAATATTCCATTGAGGAGAATGATTTTACCCTTGTTAGATGAAACCCCTTTAAATTCTTGAAATTTTGCTATATTATGGAATTCCGTGTTCTTGGAATGAGTTGAGTTCTCTATTAGCTGCTTAATAGTTCAGATTAGTTAGAACATAGAAACCCTTCAGAACTATTCAGAACTATTCAGAACTTGTCAACTAATGAGTTTGACTTCAGTGTTCTTTCGAGGTGTCAGTGGTGCCTCTCAATTATCAGAATGAGACTCAGATTATAGTTATTTGGTCCATTAGGTGGTCATGACATTCTAGTTATGTAGCTATGACTAGCCCCAGGACCCCAGTTCAGTTACAGATTGTTCTTAGATGGTTACGACGCTTTCAGATAAGAAGCTCTGACCAGTCTAGAATCCAGTTTCAGAATCTAGTCCGATAAGACTCTCAGGGTACTTTTAGTTATATGTATCTAACTAGTCCTAGGCTCCAGTTTCAAGCTGTCAGCTTAGCAGTTCAGTATAGTTTTCCAGTGGGAGTAGGACTTAGCACCGAGCAGGCCGGGGTTCCAGCGCACCCAGGTTCCCAAAATTACGTTGCCAGCGTAGGTTACAGTATTACTTGTCCTGATTGGCCCCGGACATTTTTGATCATCCAATTCATGCCTTTATACCCTGGTAAGGTATATTGGATCCTAATGGTGCGGTGTATACATCGGACTCCACGTCGCTCACGTGGTTAAATGTCAGTTATAGACTCTCCCACTAGTCAGTATAGTTCAGTCACAATTACTTTAACTTCAGTTCAAATCAGTTTAGTGTGGTTTCTCAGACTCAGTATTTCAGACTTAGGGCATGTCTTTGACCATCAGACAGGGTCATCTTGACCATTTCAGTTTACTTCACTAGTTCAGTTCATCTTATCCGTTGGTCATTGCGTGTCATTTTAGTTTAGACTTTATATTTAGATATGTTTTCTCCCACTTACTCAGTTCATTCAAAGTACCGACGCATACTTTGATGTTGTATCGTTTCATGATATAGCTGCAGGTTCCCAGACTCAACATCGTTAGCCACTATGATTCAGATCCTCCTCCTCTGCAGTCAAAGTGTGAGTCATCATCATTCGAGGGCCTTACTTTACTTTCTCTCTGTTGAGTTATTATTTTAGTTAGACTTAGAGTTAGGTGGGGGCTTATCCCAGAAACTCATCTATTAGAAGGCTTTCAGACTGTAGATGTTCAGATTTCATGTTTTAAGTTTTATCTTAAATTTCATGGAAACACTTTTATGTTATTATTTCAAAATTTTGTTGTGCATGTTTCACTTAGAATACCAGTGTATGATAGACCAGAGGTTGACTTAGGGTCACTTGTGACTTATGTACCGTGTTACATCCATGGTGTAGTCTCGAGGCGTGACAAACTTGGTATCAAAGAACTAGATTTAGAGTATCCTCAGAACAGTCTGAAAGCCACATCAAGTAGAGTCCTTTTCATGGGTGTGAAGCACGTTGCACTTATGACGAGGAGGCTATAAGATGTTATTAGAAAAACTGCCTTTTGTTCATACTTTTTATCATACATTAAAGTTCAATCCCAGAAATGCCCTTCTAATTCGTGCTCTCTTTTATTTCAGTGAACCATGACTCCCAGACGCAGTAATGGAAGAAGGGCTGATAATGTCAACAGACCTACCCCACCAGCCCCGACAGCTCCTCAAGATGATTCGGTGTCTACCGTCGAATTCAGGGTGGCTATTCAACTACTAGTGCAAACAGTCACCAACCAGGTGAACCAGCAGGTCATACTGATGAACACCAATGGGTCCGCAATGGCCGCGAGGGTGCGAGACTTCACCCATATGAACCCTCCATATTAGTAGGGATCCAAAGTAGGGGAGGATCCCTAGGAGTTCGTGGATGAGATCAAGAAGATTACCGCATTATGGGTATCAGCTCCTCGGAGAGTGCTGATCTGGCTACCTACCAGCTCAAAGGGGTAGCTCAGGTCTGGCATGACCAGTGGAAAGAAGGGCGGCCAGCAGGAGCAGGACTAATGGAGTGGTAAGAATTCCACACCGCTTTCTTGGATAGGTTTTTCCCTCGGGAGTTGAAGGAGGCAAAGATGGAAGAGTTTATGAATTTGCGATAGGGCAAAAGGACCGTGGAGGAGTATGCTCTAGAGTTTATTAGGTTGTCTAAGTACGCCACAAAGATGGTAGCCGAGCCAAGGGCTCGCATGTTGAAGTTCATGGTGTCAAATATGGTCCTCAAGGAGTGCAGGACAGCGATGTTGATTAAAGATGTGGACCTCTCCAGCTTGATTATTTATGCCCAGAAGATTGAGGTTGAAAAGCTGAAGGATATGGAGTGAAGAAAAAATGGGCAAGGACTGGCCAGTCAGATTTCAGCCATCAGAGGTCTAGCGATAGTAGCCGCCCACCGCAGCCGCAGCAACAACAGCAAAAAACCCCAGCATCTACTTCAGCAAGTGCTCCAACCTTTCAGTCTCCCCAGGATCGGAGGGATGGGTCATCTGACATTCAGTCTCAGGCTTAAAGTACCGGGAACAAGTATCCAGCTTGCCCCAAGTGTGGTAGGAATCACCCCGGGAGAATGCCTCTAGGGACGAGAGGGATATTTTGGGTGTGGACATCTTGGACACAGACTTAGGGAGTGCCCATCAGCAGGGAGAGGGAGATCAAAATCTACCACCTCATCAGCTCCAGTAGGACGACCAGCTCAGCAGGCCAACACATTAGGTACAAATGGCGGTCAACGCCAAAATCGCTTTTATGCTCTATCTTCCCGTCAAGATTAGGAAATTCACCTGACGTAGTTACTGGTATGTTACCTCTCTTCCATATAGACATGTATGCCCTCTTAGATCTAGGAGCCACTCTTTCGTTCATGACTCGTTATATAGCAGTCCAGTTCAACATTAGTCTAGGGTCCTCTCAGAACCATTTTTAGTCTCCACCCTAATTGGCGAGTCAGTTAAAGCCAGCCGGGTGTATAGAAACTGCTCAGTCTCAATCCTGAATAAAGTTATTCCAACTGATCTTGTAGAGTTAGACATGGTCAATTTTGACCTTATTCTCGGCATGGATTGGTTACACTCTTGCTATGCCACGTCGATTACAGAACTAGAGTTTTCAAATTCCAGTTTCCAAATGAACTAGTGTTAGAATGGACGGGCGGTAGTTCAGCCCCTAAGGGTAGGTTTATTTCCTACCATAAGGCCCAGAAACTCATCTCCAAGGGGTGTATATATCATCTAGTTCGGGTTAAGGATTCAAACTTTGAAACCCCAACTATCTAGTCAGTTCCAGTGGTCAGCGAGTTCCCAGATGTTTTTCCTGAGGATCTTCTCGGAGTTCCCCCTGAACGGGAAATAGACTTTGGAATAGATATCCTTCCAAATACTCGGCCTATGTCCATCCCTCCTTACAGAATGGTTCCAGTTAAGCTTAAGGAGTTGAAGGAGCAGCTAAAATACCTTCTTGACAAGGGTTTTATCAGACCCAACATCTCTCCCTGGGGTGCTCCAATGATATTTGTGCGTAAGAAAGATGGTATCCTCAGAATGTGCATAGATTACCGTCAGCTGTTTCTCCAAGATCAATCTCAGGTCAAGGTACCATCAGTTAAGGGTTAGAGAGTGTGACATACCGAAAACAACATTCAGAACTCGGTATGGTCACTACGAGTTTGTGGAGATGTCCTTCGAGTTAAAAAATGCCCCAGCATGCTTCATGGATTTGATGAATCGGGTCTTCAAGTAGTTCCTACATATGTTCGTCATTGTATTTATTGAAGACATTCTAGTTTACTCTATAAATAAGGAAGAGCATGTAAATCACCTGAGATTAGCATTGTAGACACTTAGGGACCGCCAGTTGTTCGCCAAGTTCAGCAAGTGCAAATTCTGGTTGAATTCCATGACCTTCTTAGGTTATGTTGTCTCAGGTGAAGCAATACAAGTAGATCCTCATAAGATAGCAGCCGTAAAAGATTGGCGCAGACCTACCTCTCCTACTGAAATCAGGAGTTTCTTGGGTTTGGCAGGTTATTACCAATGATTTGTGGAAGTCTTCTCCTCTATAGCATCTCCTCTAACTAAGCTAACTCATAAGAAAGTGAAATTTAAATGGTCAGATGAGTGCGAGAAGAGTTTTCAGGAGTTGAATACTCGACTCACTACTGTTCCAGTTCTGACCTTGCCAGAAGGAACAAATGGATTATTTGTTTATGGTGGTGCTTCAAGGGTTGGGCTCGGTTGCGTTCTGATGCAATGGGGCAAAGTGATAGCTTACGCCTCCAGATAGCTCAATGTTCATGAGAAAAATTATCCAACTCATGACTTGGAGATGGCAGCGGTGGTATTTGTGCTAAAAATATGGAGACATTACCTCTATGGGGATCACGTGGATATGTTCACAGATCACAAGAGTCTTCAGTACATGCTGAGTTAGAAGTATCTAAATCTACGCTAGAGAAGGTGGTTGGAGTTGCTAAAAGACTATGACATGAATGTACTATATCACTTGGGCAAAGACAATGTGGTGGCTAACGCCCTAAGCAGACGGTCTATAGGGAGTGTGACTCATATTGAGGAAGACAAAAAGGAGTTAGCAAGGGATGTTCACAAACTAGCCCGGTTAGGGGTGCAGCTGGTGGATTTCGCCTAAGGTAAGGTGGTAGTGCATAGTGGGTCAGATTCATCCTTTGTAGTTGAAGTTAAGTCCAGACAAGATGAAGATCCTGTTCTACTTAAACTTAAAGAAGTAGTTCTCAAAAAGGAGGTTGAGGCTAAGAGGAAGATGGTGTGCTCCATTACCAAGGAAGGTTGTGTGTACCGGATGTCGGTGAGTTGAGAAAATAGATATTGGCTGAGGCACACAACTTGAGATACTCCATTCACCCTGGTGCTACCAAAATGCACTGCGATTTGTGGGACATTTACTGGTGGAACGACATGAAAAGAGACATTGAGGAATTCGGAGCCAAGTGCCCGAGCTGCCAGAAAGTCAAGGTGGAGCACGAAAGGCCAGGAGGCATGACACAGGATATCAGTATACCACGTGGAAGTTGGAAGAAGTGATTATGGATTTCATCACAGGTCTACCCCGGACTCATCGGTAGCATGACTCGATCTGGGTAGTAGTAGATCGGATGACTAAGTCAGCTCCTTTCCTCCCAGTTAAAACCACAGACTCAGCTGAGGACTATGCCAGAGTTTACATCCGAGAGTTAGTCAAATTCCATGGGGTGCCTTTATCTATCATTTCAGACAGAGGAACTCAGTTCACCTCATACTTCTGGAAATCCTTTCAAAAGGGACTAGGTACTCAGATCAAGCTTAGCACAGCTTTCCACCAGCAGACCGATGGGCAAGCTGAGTGGACTATTTAGACTCTAGAAGGTATGCTGAGAGCATGTGTGATCGATTTTAAGGAGAATTGGGATGACCATTTGCCTCTTATCGACTTTGCATACAACAACAGTTGCCACTCTAGCATTCAGATGGCCCCATTTGAAGCATTATATGGGAGAAGGTGTAGATCACCTATAGGGTAGTTCGAGGTTAGTGAAGCTACCCTAATAGGGCCGGACTCAGTACATGAGGCAATGCAGAAAGTTCAGCTCATTTGAGAAAAATTGAAAACAGCTCAGAGCTGTCAGAAATCTTATGTTGATGTGCGGAGAAGAGAGTTGGAGTTTGCAGTTGATGACTGGGTATACCTAAAAATTTCGCCCATGAAAGGGGTGATGAGGTTTGGCAAGAAAGGAAAGCTCAGTCTGAGATATGTAGGACCTTATAGAATTTTAAGGCGTATCGGCAGTATAGCCTATGAGATAGAGTTACCTTTATAACTAGCAGCTGTACACCTAGTTTTCCATGTGTCACTTTTGAAGAAGTGCATCGGAGATCCAACCTTAGTTGTGCCATTGGATAGTGTAGGAATAAAAGATAGTCTCTCGTATGAGAAAGTACCAGTCCAGATCCTTGACCGTCAGGTTCGTAAGCTGAGGAACAAAGAAATAACTTCATTCAAAGTCTTATGGAGGAATTAGTAGGTTGAGGGAGCGTGGGAGGCCCAAGCAAATATGATGGCCAAATACCCGCACTTTTTCCCTACTGGCTTTATCACAGTTTGTGATATTAGTTTGACCCTAGAACTCAATTTAGTTTTCATGACTCAGTCTAGGTGTTCAAGTCTATTTTATGTTTTTGAATGTATGTAAGAAAATAGAATTCAGTTCAGTTATTATACCAAAATGAAGGTAGTCGTTCCATCAGTTTTGGAGTTAAATGAATAGTATCTGGAACTTTGATTGTTATTCTCCTTTCCTGTGTGTTTTCTAATATTCGAGGATGAATGTTTCCAAGGGGGAGATATTGTAATGCCACAGAAACTCAAAGACTAGATATGGGACTTAAATCAGAAAATCCAAAAAATCTAAAAATGACTCAGGATGACCCACCTGACGAGTCATTATGGGACCTAATGACTCGTTAGGTCGGTCGTGGGAAAAAGGAATTAGAAGTGTGAAGTGGGAAGCAGTGTAATTAACGGATGGTTACCATAAGTCGTGGTCACCTGTAACGACTCGGCATGTCCCCTGTTATTAGCTCTAGTCAGTTATTAGGTAGTGCACCTAACGAGTGTCACCACGAGTCATCATCAGTAGCAATGACTCATTGGGTGATTCGTGGTAAAGCCTAGTGTAGAACTTGATAAGTGAGGCAGTAAGGTCCATGAATGGTGACCATAAGTCGTGGTTAGTGACCACGACTCGTTAGGTCCCTCGTGGTGACCTATAGGGGAATCTGGGCAGTGTACTCGACGGGTGTGCCCACGCGTCATGGTCAGTCACCACGACTTGTTAGGTCACCCATTAGGGTCACCTAACATGTTTTCCCAGTGATTTTCTAAGTTCTATTTAGTAATTTTCTATTCTCCTAAGCTTTAAACCACGTTGTTTTGGATGTAAAATCAGACTTATTAGAGGGTTTGGACAGTTCCTTCCCTCTTTCCCACGTTTATTCTAAGAAAAGAATTGAAAGTTCTCTCAAGAAACTTTCAAGAAGGCTTAGGGTTTTCCTCCATTTCAGCAGTCCAAGCTTACTCCATCAAGAAACTTCAACTCAGGTATGTGGAAATTCAAAAAGGGAATTGTCCTTCCCTTATGTCCCCCAAAAATCTTCCCATAATTTCCGTATTAATTTTAGCCCCAAGCCTTCGAATACGAATGAGTTTCATGCTATTTTTTGTTAATTTCTTCTAGAATAATATCCATGCTGATTGTACACGTTATCTTTATCAATTCCTAATTAAATTGTCAGTGTTCGTACAAAAGTGAATTTAAGCCCTAACTCGAGTAATGATTTTTGCTTATTAAATTTCATCTAGTGAATGAAGAATGTTTTAGGCTGAATTTCCCAGTAATTCCTATTATATATATATACGTTGAGAGAATATTCCATTGAGGAGAATGATGTTACCCTTGTTAGATGAAACCCCTTTAAATTCTTGAAATTTTGCTATATTATGGAATTCCCGTGTTGTTGGAATGAGTTGAATTCTCTATTATCTGCTTAATAATTCAGATTAGTCAGAACATAGAACTTCTTCAGAACTACTCAGAACTTGTCAAATGATCGATTTGACTTCAGTATTCTTCTGAGGTGTTAGTGGTGCCTCTCAGTTATCATAATCAGACTCAGATTATAGTTATTTGGTCCATTAGACGGTCATGCCATTCTAGTTATTTAGCTCTGACCAGCGCCAGGACCCCATTTCAGTTATAGATTGTTCTTAGATGATTATGCTGCTTTCAGATAAGCAGCTCTGACCAGTCTAGAATCCAGTTTTAGAATCTGGTTTAATAATACTCTCAGGTACTTTCAGTTATATGTCCCTGACTACTCTTGGGCCCCAATTTCGAGCTATCAGCTTAGCAGTTCAGTATAGGTTTTCAGTGGGAGTAGGACTTAGCACTGAGCGGGTTAGGGTTCCAGCACACCCAGGTTCCCAGAACTACGTTGCCAGCATAGGTTACAGTATTACTTGGCCTGATTGGCACCAGACTTTTGTGATCACCCATTTCATGCCTTTATACCCTGGCAAGGTACATTGGGTCCTACCGATGGGGTGTATACATCGGACTCCACATCTAGCTCACGTGGTTAAATGTCGGTTATAGACTCTCCCACTAGTCAGTTCAGTTCAGTCACAAATACTTTCAGTTCAGTTCAGATCAATTCAGTGTGATTTCTCAAACTCAGTATTTCAGACATAGGGCATGTCTTTGACCATCAAAAAGGGTCATCTTGACCATTTCAGTTTACTTCAGCAGTTCAGTTCAGCTTATCTGTTGGTCATTGTGTATCATTTTAGTTCAGACTTTATATTCAGATATGTTTTCTCCCAATTACTCAGTACATTCAAAGTACTGACGCATACTTTTATGTTGTATCGTTTCATGATACAACTGCAGGTTTCCACACTCAACATCGTTGGCCACTATGATTTAGATCCTCCTCCGTTGCAGCCGAAGTGTGAGTCCTCATCATTCGAGGGCCTTGCTTTACTTTCTTTGAGTTGATTAATATTTCCAGTTAGAGTTAGAGTTAGCTGGGGGCTTGTCTCAACAACTCATTAGTTAGAAGGCTTTCATACTGCAGATGTTCAGATTTCATGTTTTAAGTTTTATCTTAAATTTCATAGAAATGTTTTTATGTTATTATTTCAAAATTTCACTGTGCATGTTTTACTTAGAATAATAGTGTATGGTAGACCAGGGGTTAACTTGGGGTCACTTGTGACTTAAAGTATCGTGTTACGTCCAATGTGTAGCCTCGAGGCGTGACACATGAATTCAGTATGTTCAGCATGTTTATGGTTAGTTGGAATCTCAGGTCTCTTGTTAGCTGAAAGTAGCCCTGACTAGTCCCGGAACCTCAGTTCCCTTTAGACTCTTAGGTCTCTTTATATAGGAGAGTAGCCCTGACTAGACAGATGATATTAGTTTTGAGCCTCCCATGTTAGTATAGTCAAGGTCCTCTAGCCTCTCGGGATTTCCTTATTAGATAAAGTGGTTTTGACTAGTCTTAGGACATCCGCTTCAGATTTATCAGTTGCATGTACCCTTATGTTCAGTCGGGAGTAGCACTTAGCATCAAGAAGGCCAGGGTCAGAGCACACCTAGGTCTCAGAACTACGTGCCATTGTAGGATAAGGGATTCTTAGTAGTAGAGAATATTTCCCTTAGCCTGAGGAATATGGGAACCTCGTAATTTGAGAGTGTCGCCCTTGCCTCAATGGGCGCAAGCAGGGGTCATCATTATTAAAGATTGTCGCCCTGTGTCAGAGTGTGATATCACGTCAGTTAAAGTTCTTACCCTTGGCAAGGTATGGAGACTCTCATAACCGAGGTTACAGGTTGGACTCCATGAGGCTCATATTGGAGTTTTTCAGTTAATAGGTTGTGATACCCAGAAAGTTCCTAAGACTAGACTCGGGAATTTCAAATGAGAAGCAGTATCAAAATCTGAGATTTTACTCAGAATGAGTCGTGGTATGAGTCGTTGGAGGGTCTAATGACCCATTGGAGACACTTATGGTCAGGTTCTATAGAAGTAGACTCGGAAGTAATGGGTCCATGGTATGACCCGTAGGAAGATGTAACGAGTTGTAGGTTGGGGTCATTGGTTGGCAACAGGGATGGCTAGTACAAGTCATAGTACGACTCGTTATGAGGAACAACGAGTCATGGTAAGTTTCCGTAGGAAGGAGCAGGAAAAATCCTCAATCGAGGTAACGAGTGGAACCCATGACTCGTTGGATGAAGGTACAACTCATGGTGTGACTCGTGGGAAGTCCAGAGGCAGGTTCATTAGATGTAGTAACGGGAGGATACAATGGACCATTGTTGGAGTAATGACCTATCCTATCGAGTTGTTGTATCAACATCTCAGAAGTTAAGAAATGATGGAGGAAGTAATGGACGGATACCACGAGTCGTGGTATCAAGGTACGACCTATGGTATCACTCGTTGTCACCGTCAATGCAGAAATTTCAGACTTTTTATTAAGGATATTTTTGTAATTCCTAAGCTCTAAGATCCTAAACTGCGTTGTGTTAAGCTCATTTAAAAGGGTTTTAAGAATGTTAAACCTATCCTAAAACTTACTATTCCATGCATGCAAATTAGAGTTCTTCCTTGGAGATCAAGCTTGAAGAATTTCCCCAATTTTCTCCAATTTCCTTTGGGCTTTCAGGAGGAAGTGCAAATCAGATTTACCTAGGTATGTGAGGCTATGAATGAGAGTTCCTTTCACTCTCATTCTCTAAATTCTTCTTAATTCCATGGATTTCAATTTTAGATTCAAGTGTCACGATCTTATGGGGCTTATTCCAATTCTTGTGAAATTCTCCATGATCTATCTATGGGTCAATTCCCTTCATGTATCAAATCATGTTTTATTGATCTATGGGCATATTTTATAACTATTTTGATTATTAATTTTTAGTTTTAAATTTTAATTAAATTATGCCCAATTATGTATGCTTCATGAAAAGTCAAGTCATGATTCCATTATGATCTTGATCATCTTAAGCTCTAAATTATGATTTATGATTTATGGTATGATTTCTGTCAAGTACTCATCATGGACTTATGAATATCAAGTATATACGTGTTTTACAAGTATGCATGAATTTCATGATTTATGAATTTATGACTTTTGGCCAACTCATGGGCCCTTATTCATGGCTAATCATGTATTTCAAGTGGGATCCATCATGTATTATTTTATTTAGCCATGAATTTCATGAATGATTTTATGATTACTATATGAGCCCTCACGTGCATGTTCTTGGGAGTAGTGTCTAGCACCGAGTTGACCCGGCGTTCAGGTAAACTCTGTGGTATCAAATCTACGTGTCACTATAGGTATATATATATATTTATTATTGGATCCCTGTGACATCGCCACACACACACGTCCCCCTTCCAGGAAAGTTGGGGATGGTCCTCACCACTTGGGCGAAATAGTGGGACATCATGTAAGGCTCTATCATGATGGTGTCGGTTAAGACGAGTCCTCCCATTGTTCCTCATGATTTATGCATGGTTATGCTTATATTACTTTGGCTCAAGTTATATTTTATAAAGTTTTCTCTTATGACTATGATTATGATTAGATTACGAATGGTCTGAAAACCTTGAGCCCTTATGTTCACATTATGATATTTACTTTATCATCATGTTGTCCTACTCTTATGTATTTTAATTGTCCATTTTTACTTACCTTGCATACTCAGTGCATTCCAAATATTGACCGCATACTCTATGATATATCGTTTCATAATACAGGGTAAGACATTCAGGTTTAGTCCCATCGTTAGGCTTATCCTCAAAGTTCGTAACCCTCGGCCAGAGTTGGTGAGTCCTCATCCTTCGAGGACCCTTTTTATCAGCTTATGTTCAATACTTTCAGTTTTAGTCTTTGGTGAGTTAGTTGGAGTCTTATCCCATCAACTCGTCAGTATGTAGAGGCTTATGAAACATAGTATATATTCAACATTAGGATTGTGTTATGTATTTAACTGTTCAAATGTTATTTTATTCTTAGACTTTCACTATTTCATGTTAGACTTTTTTGCATTTATTATGTTGAGCTTTAGATGTCATGTTCATGCGATGGATCGACTTTGAGCCTCTTGGGGTTCTTTGTCCCGTGTCTCGATTCAGGCCTATGTTGGGTTCATGATAAATTTAGTGTCAGAGCATTAGGTTTTGAAGTGTCTTAGGGTGTCTGAAAGTTATGTTAAGTAGAGTCTTTTTTATGGGTGTGAAGCGCGCCACACTTATGATGAAGAGGCTACGAAACATTTAGGAAACTTCCTTCATGATCTATGTCATGCGATGAAATGTCTCTCTATCCTTCTAACTCATGCTATATGCATTTGCAGAATTATGCCTTCTCGTCGAGCTAATGGAAGAAGAAACGAAGACGGAAATGGCCATGAGAATGGCAATGGGGATGGGCACCAGCAAGCCTCACCAGTCCCTGAGGATCATGTGCCCGAGTAGGTGGCCCCTGCAGATCTTAGGGTTGCCATTCAGATGTGAATTCAGGCTTTGACCGCCCAAGTCTACCAGCAGGCAGTAGCGCATGTCCCTCAGAGTAGGAATACCGCAGCAGCGAGGCCATAGATTTTTTGAGGATGAAACCTGTGGAGTGTCTTGGATCGAAGGTGGGCGAGGATCCCCATGAGTTTATTGATGAAGTTCTTAAGATCACCCAGATCATAGGGGTGAGGGGGATGAGTGCGTAGATCTAGCCTCGTATCAGTTGAAAGGGGTTGCGCATATCTAGTTCAGACAATCGAGGAATAGAAGGACATTTGGAGCGGGCCCTATTGGTTGGGATGAGTTCCATACCGCATTTTTGGATCGGTTCTTTCCCCAAGAAATGAGGGAAATCAAAGAAGCTGAGTTTGTGAACCTGAAGCACAATGATATGATAGTTCAGGAGTATGCTTTGGAGTTCGCCCGCTTGTCCAAGTATGCACTAAAGATGGTGGCTGATCAGAGAGCTCAGGTGAGTAGGTTCGTGCACGGGATAGAGGACTACCTGTTCAAGAATTGTAGGACCGCTATGCTTCACCAGGACATTAATTTTCCTCACTTGGTTTTGTTTTCCCAATTGATGGAGGCGGTGCATATGAGAAAAGGGTGGCCAAGAGGGCCAGGATAGATAGTTAAGATTTCTCTCAACAGAGATCGGGAGGCAAACATCGCCAGCAATCTCACTAGAGGTCATTAGCTCCAACACCATCATCGGCCAGTGCTCCATCTAGACCGCAAGGTGATTAGAGGAACGGAGCATTAGGTTTTAGGAGACAGAGGAGAATGCAGGTGGAGTGTACCTTTTTGGTCTGCAGAAAGTGTGGCAAGAATCACATAGGGAGTGCTTGCTTAGTTCAGATATCTATTTTGGGTATGGTAGACCCGAGCACAGGTGCCAGGAGTGTTCGTTGTCTAGATGGGTTGATGGTAGAGGTCATGCTCAGGCTACCACCTCAGCAGCAACACCAGCACGCCCAGCTCAGCAGGGTGCATCGACTAGTGCAGGTGGTGGCCAGCGCCAATCAGGTTTTATATCCTTGCATCTTGACAGGAGTAGGAGACTTCACCAGATGTGGTCACCGGTATGTTACGTGAATTCCACCTTGATGTATATGATTTGTTAGATCCAGGGGATACTTTATCTTTTGTGGCGCCCTATGTTGCTAGTAGTTCGGAGTCTATCTCGAAATCTATCAAAACCCTTCTAAGTCTCTACTCTAGTTGGTGATTCAATTATAGCTCGGCGGGTATATAAAAATTGCCCTGTCACAGTCCTTCTGAAAGTCACCTCAGTAGATTTAGTAGAGCTAGCCATGAAATATTTTGTGTTATCTTTGGCATGGATTGGCTTCATGCATGTTATGCCTCAGTAAATTGTAGAACCCGTGCGGTAGAGTTCCAGTTACTGGGTGAGCCAGTCCTAGAGTAGAAGTGTAGTTCCGTTGTGCCTATAGGTTGGTTCATTTCCTACCTTAAGGCTAGAAAGATGATCTCTAAAGGGCGCGTGTACCATTTAGTTAGGGTTAAGGATGCTACATCCAAAATCCTAGCTATCCAGTCAGTTTCTGTAGTATGTGAATATCCAGAAGTGTTTCCAGATGATTAACCAAGAATTCCTCCCGAGTGGGAGACTTATTTTGGTATTGACCTTCTTCCAATATGCAACCCATATCTATTCCTCCTTACAAAATGTTTCTAGTTGAGCAAAAGTGTCATGCCCCACCTTGGAAGGAACGACTAGCACCTAATACCATACTGGAATCTGGGCTGACCTAGCTGGGCATAGGAACCAATGACTTAAACTCAAGAAAATAAATTGCTTGATCTCGGTTGTAAGCACAGCCTCGGGCTGACAAGACCATGCAACACCTGTAAAAGAAAATAGCTAACCCAGCCAACATACATCAACAGGGATCCTATGCGGGTCGACAAGGCCACCATGCTGTCTAATTATAATAAAAAGGAAAATAAGTAGCCATACAAGGCCCCATACGGCCGACACCTAAATAAGACATACATTGGCCCTACACGACCAACAACAGCTAACTAACTGGATGTTGCAGTCTGCGAGCCTCTAGAATACACATAGTGGTCGGGACAGGGCCCCGGCCTTCCCAAATGCTATATAAATGAAAGATTGTAATCTCTGCAACCTGGCAACTCCGAATGAAAGGAGCTAGCCAAAATGCTGACTCTGCACAGCTGCTACTGAAGATCCTGAACTCAGTCTATATAACCTGCAGGAAAGTATGTAGTGCCCCATAATTGGGCGTCAGCACAATATGTACTGAATATGTAAGGCAATAATAAAAGCTGAGCAGAAGCTGTTAAAGACTGAAAGAATGTAGAAAGAAGGGGAAGAAGTTAACCTGGAAGCCTGCTTATTCTTAACCTGCATCTAGTAAAACACTACACGTATATGAGCTACGACTGTAAAATCATATATTCATAAGCTATAGCTAGCGGACAACAATACAAACAAGAACCTATCTTGGCCCCCATAAGCCTGACAGGTACAATCAACACAGATAACTCAGTCGGGGCCCCCATAAGCCCTGACGAGCACACTTCAATCTATATACCCCTAACAAGGTTCTTATGACTCCACTGGTGCTATAACCATCCCACCGGTCCCCTGGGTCTGCAACTAATCCCACTCGACTCCTGATCTGTAGCTGTGTCTGAGTCTGATGGACTCCTGATAACTGCACCCTGGGCACCAGGCTCGACGAGGGTCAGTGATGCTGATACAACATAAAAATAATAGTCCAGCCATGGAATAGACTGTAATATGGCCCTTGGGCCTCTGCATCGTCCCTTAGGACAACATATTTCTCCTTGGAGCAATGTTATATAGCCCTGTAGGCAATAAAACAACTAGTAACCCTGGGGTAGTCATGGAAGGCTCCTAGGTGAGGGATATCCCAACCGATGTGCTATACTGAAGTCTCAATCTAGCCACTCAAAAGGTGTATCTGGCCTTCTGGTCCTAACACGACTGCTACTCGCCCCTAGAATAGTTTGTATAGCTGCTAGCAGGCACACCCCGTGTACCTATATCTGATCAGAGGATTCTGATAGTGATGATAATCTTTAATGGTCTAGACCGGATAGGACGAGGTTTGGAGTGGCCTAACAATACTCTGAATGTCCTTCTCGGATAACAATAACTCATAAGCAACTGTAGGGTCGCAGATGACTAATTACTTAGTTCCTTTTCTTAAAACGACTGTAGGGCTGCTACTGATCGAACATGCTTTTGAGCGGTTGGCCCTTAATCCTCCACAAGTAGCCTACTGAAATTCTTAGCCTGAGGGTAATACTGTGCTAACATGGTTCTAGTCCTTTAGACCTTAACTTGGTCTGTTCGGATCTTATATGACTCTTCTGGATGATTCCTAACCTTGTAGGTAAGTTTACATAGACCTAGCTACTCACGACAACCTGTACTTGAGCATCTTATAAGAGCAAGCTGGGGCGTTAGTCCCGCCTCTAACTGCTAATAAGGCCCCTTTCCTTAGGGTACCCATGGTTCTATTTGACCTAAATGACTAGGATGGCTTCCTGAGTGACCTGTATGATAATACTAAGTCAACTGGAACTGACAGTCACTAGTAGTAGCTAACTAGATGGCAGGCTGTCACTCAGTTCACTAGACAATCCTAGTGCTGCTGACTCTAAAGTATGGCCATCCTATCTAAATATTTGGCCCTAGGGCGTGAGGGTACGCCCACGGCCTCTGGGGTGCTTCACTGACAATACAGGTGCCAAACTGGTAGTTATATCGCCTAGCTGCGTCTATGCTGTTCAACTTACTAACTCAGGCCCAATAAATATCCACGAGCTTCTAAGGTATAGTCTCGACAATAAAACATCCAACTCTACTAACATAATGAACCAAAGAATAGAGGAGTTCCTACAATGCTTCTAGCGTGTGTCACACTCAACATGTTCTTTCCCGAAAAGGGATACTGCAATATAATCTTTATACATTTTCTAGCAGCTAACCACAACATATGTAACCGTAATCTACTAATAGCAGCTATTCACAACATACCTAATCCTTATAGACTAGCAACAGCTAATTACAATATATAGGATCATTATCTACATTTAAACATAGGTCATATCACTATATGAAGAGAATAACTTGCCGAAGGAATAAGCCTTAACATACATTGAATGTTGACTTCCATTCAGCCGACGAGTTTCAACTTGCAATCGCAGTTCTTTCCAACGATAACCTCTATGTTGAGAGAATAAATGTAATTTCAATACTAAACTCGGAAAATATCGACAATTGTTGATAATAAAATTAACTACAATCCAACTTTGAAAAACTCGGCTTAAAATCTATAATTTCCCGAGAGTTCAGAAGGGAGAAGTGCTTGCCTAATGCCAGTGGCTGGGTAGGAATCAATTTAGAGCTATTCTGACAAACTTTAGTTGCCGGACTTCCAATTTCTCAAGCGAATTTTTGAGAAATAACTTCGTAGTAATGCTTCCCATAGGCCTAGAACTCGTTACCCGAAGTTAATTTGTGTTTGTATAGTGTTTGGTAGCGTAATTCGATGAAAATTCGATGAAAGTTATGGTTTTTCTCTTCTCTAGTCGAAGAACACTTTTCAAATGATTTAAAATGAGTGAGGGGAGTATATATATAAGTGTAGGGTGGTGGTTGGGGTATGACTCGCGCTACCCAACGCGCCACAACGCTCTCGTGCTGCACCTCCCATAGCGGTAGCAGGCCTAGCGCTCCGCGCTGGCCAGGGCACTGCAGGCTGGCGCATCACGCTGGCCCCTCGCAGCCTAGCCTCGCCCAACCCTGCTTTCGAGGCTTTTCCCCCATGCGTCAAGCTCTCTTTACTCATCAAAAATCCACGCGTACGCTTACTAACTGTTAACATTTTATGGGATGTAACATAAAGGAGTTGAAGAAGCAGTTAAAAGATCTCTTAGACAAGGGTTTCATCAGGCCTAGCAAATCCCTTTAGGGTGCACCAGTTCTCTTTTTCTGGAAGAAGGATGGTTCCCTTCGGATATGCATTGACTATCTGCAATTGATCAAGGCAACAATCAAGAATAGGTATCCCCTCCCTAGAATTGATGACTTGTTTGACCAACTTCAGGGTGTCAAGTGCTTGTCAAAGATATACCTCAGATCTGGGTATAATCAGCTTAGGGTTCGAGAGAGTGACATTCCTAAGACAGCCTTCAGGACTCGGTATGGTCACTTTGAGTTTGTAGTTATGTCTTTCGGACTAACGAATGCTCCTGCAGCTTTTATGGATTTGATGAACAGGGTGTTCAAGTCGTATTTCAATATGTTCATGATCGTGTTCATAGATGACATTCTCATATACTTGTAGAGCGAGGAAGAGCATGCCGCTCATTTGGGGGTGGTATTATAGACTCTTAACGATCACCAATTATATGCTAAATTCAGCAAGTGTGAGTTTTGGCTAGACTCGGTAGCATTTTTAGATCATGTGGTGTCAAGTGAGGGTGTACATATGGACTCTCAGAAGATAGAAGCTATGAAGATTTGTCCTAGACCCGTGAGTCCTTCGGATATCAAGAGTTTCTTGGGCTTAGCCAGTTACTATAGGAGGTTTATGGAAGGATTTTCATCCATTGCAGCACCGTTGACTAAGTTGACCCAGAAGAAATTGAAGTTTCAATGGTCGGAGGCCTATGAGAAGAGCTTTTGAGTTGAAGATTCAACTCACCTTAGCACCAATGTTGAACCTACCTGAGGGTACCGATGGGTTTGTGGTATATTGTGGCACCTCGAGGGTCAGCCTTGGTTGTGTATTAATGCAGCACAGTAAAGTTATAGTCTATGCTTCCAGGCAGCTGAAAGTCCATGAAAAGAACTATCGAACTCATGACCTCGAGTTGGCAGCGGATAGTATTTGCCTTGAAGATGTGGAGACACTATCTGTATGGGGTCCATGTGGACGTGTTTACGAACCACAAAATCCTACAATACGTGTTTACCTAAGAGGATCTAAATCTATGCCAAAGAAGGTGGTTGGAGCTTCTCAAAGATTATGATGTGAGCGTTCTTTACCATCCGAGAAAGGCAAATATGGTGGCAGACGCTCTTAGTAGGATTTCTATGGAGAGTGTGTCCCACGTAGATGGGGAGAGGAAAGAGTAAGTGAAGGATGTGCATCGGCTTGCATGACTAGGAGTTCGTCTGGTTGACTCCACGAATGGTGGTGTCTTTGTTCAAAGTGGATTAGAATCTTCCTTGGTGACCGAGGTCAAAGCTAGATAAGATGAGGATCCTATTTTGGTAATGTTGAAAGAAGCCGTTTAGACTCAGAAGGTGGAGGTTTTCTCCTAAGGGGGAGATGGTGTACTATGATATCAGGGTTATTTGTGTATACCAGGTGTTGATGACTTGAGGGAGCGGATGTTGCATGAGGATCATGGTTCCAGATATTATATACGTCCGGTGCCACCAAAATGTACCGTGACTTACAGGAATTTTATTGGTGGAATGGCATTAAGAAGGACATAGCGGAGTTTGTGGCTAAGTGTTCGAATTGTCAACAGGTGAAGGTTGATCATCAAAAGACCCAGAGGTGTGCTTCAAGACATTGGTATTCCTACTTGGAAGTGGGAGGAAATCAATATGGACTTCATTACAGGGTTGCCTCGTACTCGTCCATAGTATGAATCTATTTTTGTGGTTGTAGACAGGTTGACTAAAGCAACTCATTTCCTACCGATAAAAACTACCGCTTCAGCGGAGGATTATGCTAAGTTGTACATTCGAGTGTTAGTTCGGTTGCATGGAGTGGCCTTGTCCATTATATCAGATAGAGATACTTCGTTTACCTCCCAGTTTTGGAGATCATTTTAGAAGGGACTTGGTACTCAGGTCAAGCTTAGCGAAGCATTTCACCTGCAAATAGATGGTCAGGCTGAACGGACCATTGAGACTCTTGAGGATATGTTGACGGAATATGTGATTGATTTTAAGGGTAGTTGGGATGATCATTTGCCTCTCATTTAATTTGCATATAACAACAGCTACCATTCTAGCATTTAGATGGCTCCATTTGAGGCTCTTTATGGGCGGAGATGTAGATTGCCTATTGGTTGGTTCGAAGTTAGTGAAGCTGCGTTGATAGGACCAGATTCAGTTCATAGGCTATAGAGAAGGTTCAGCTTATAAGGGAAAGGTTGAAGACATCCCAGAGTCTTCAAAACTCCTATGCAGATGTGAGGAGGAGAAACTTGATTTTGAAGTTGATGATTGGGTGTTTCTGAAGGTATCCCCTCAGAATTGGCTTCAGTGCATTTGGTGTTTCATATGTCGCTTTTGAAAAAATGAATGGGTGATCCGGCATTGGTTGTTCCGGTGGAGAGCATAGGTGTGAAGGATAGCCTCAGTAACGAAGAGGTCCCAGTGGAAATACTTGATTGTCAGGTTTGGAAGCTAAGAAATAAGGAAGAAGCTTCAGTAAAGGTTTTCTGGTGGTATCAACATGTTGAGGGAGTTGTGTGGGAAGCTGAAGCAGATATGATGGCTAGATACGTGCATCTATTCCTTTCCGGTTTAGTTTTAGCTTGAGGTACCGGTTTCCTACTTAGTACTCTTTTCAGTTTAGGTGTTCCAGTTTCTTTCATGTCAATGCATGTATGTTTGATACATGAATTCAGTTCAGTTACGTACTCTAGTCCGGAGTCAGTCACTCCATCAGTTTTCAGCTTTAGATGTTCAATATTTGAGATGTCAGTCCTTTTCCCTAGTTTTTAGTACATTCATTCACATTTGAGGACGAATGTTCCTAAAGGGGAGATATTGTAATATCCCGAAAGTGCCAAAGACAAGACTTGGGAATTTGAAATGAGAAGCAGTAGTAAAATCTAAAATTTTACTCAAAACGATTCATGGTACAAGCCGTTGGAGGGTCTAACGACCCATTGAAGACACTCGTGATCAGGTTCTGTAGAGTAATAGATCCATTGTACGACCCATAAAAAGATGTAATGAGTCATAGGTTAGGGTCCTTGGTTGGCACCAGGGTACCAGGGATGGATGGTATGAGTCATATTACAACTCGTTCTGAGGAAAATCAAATCATGGTAAGTGTCCATGGGAAGAAGCAGGAAAAATCCCCAATCGAGGTAATGGATGGAACCCACGACTCGTTGGATGAAGATATGAGTCATGGTGTGACTCGTGGGAAATCCATAGGCAGGTTTATCAAAGGTAGTAATGGGAAGATACAACGGACCGTTGTTGGAGTAACGACCCATCCGATCGAGTTGTGGTATCAGGATCTGAGAAGTTAAGAAATGATGGAGGAAGTAACGAACGGATACCGCGAGTCATGGTTTCAAGATAAGACTCGTGGTATCACTCGTTGTCACTGGCAGTGCAGAAATTCAAAACTTTTCATTAAGGGTACTTTCATAATTCCTAGGCTATAAGATCCTATACAATGTTGTTTGAAGCACATTTTGAAGGGTTTTAAGAGTGTTAAACCTATCCTAAGCCTTACTATTCCAAGCATGCAAATTAGAGTTCTTCCTTGGAGATCAAGCTTGAAGAATTTCCCCAATTTTTCTCCAATTTCCTTTGGGATTTCAAGAGGGAGTGCAAATCAGATTAACCCAAGTATGTGAGGCTATGAATGAGAGTTCCTTTCACTCTCATGTGCTAAATTCTTCTCAATTCCATGGATTTCAATTCTAGATTCAAGTTTCATGATCTTATGTGGCTTATTCCAATTCTTGTGAAATTCTCCATGATCTATCTACGGGTCAATTCTCTTCATGTATCAAATCATGTTTTATGATCTATAGGAAGATTTTATAATTATTCTGATCATTAATTTGTAGTTTCAAATTTTAATTAAATTATGCCCAGTTATGTATGCTTCATGAAAAGTCTAGTTATGATTCCCATTATGATCTTGATCTTCTTAAGCCCCTAAATTGTGATTTATGATTTCTCTCAAGTACTCATCATGAATTTATGAATATCAAGTATAACATGTTTTACAAGTATGCATAGATTTCATGATTTATGGATTTATGACTCTTGGCCAACTCATGGGCACTTATTCATGGCTAATCATGTAATTTCAAGTGGGATCCATTATGTATTATTTTATTTGGCCATGAATTTCATAAATGATTTTACGATTACTATATGAGCCCTCACATGCATGTTTTTGGGAGTAGTGTCTAGCACCGAGTAGACCCGACATTCAGGTAAACCCTGTGGTCTTAAAACTACATGCCACCATAGGGGTGTGTGTGTGTATATACATATTTATTATTATATCCCTATGATATCACCACGTACGCACGTCCCCCTGCCTGGCAAGCTAGGGACGGTCCTGACCACTTGGGCAAAATAGTGGGGCATCATGTAAATAGTTGCAAAAGGAGGTCTTGAAACCTGTCTGTCTAAACCAGCAGGAAAGTATGCAGTGCACCATGTGTGGGCGTCAGTATAATATATACCGAGTATCTAAGGCAATAATAATAATTGAATAGAAGCTGATAAAGAACTAAGATTAATCAGCGAAAAGGAGCAGAAGTGTACCTGTATGCTTTTATAACCATACAGGTAGGAGTGACAACCCGTTAGGACTGGTAACGACCCATTCTGACTAGTCTTTGTGAATGAATCTGATATTGAACAAAAGGCTTCATTGACCATGAGAGGTCACCATGAGTCGTGGTCAGGCCTAACGACTCATGGTGACGAGCCGTTGCCACTGACGACTTTCTAAGGGTATTTTCATCCTTTTCCATTCTTTTAACTCCTAAACTACATTATATTGGGATCTTTTAGGAGGGAATTAAAAGGAATTAGTTGACCTTTACCTCCCATTCTCTCCTCCACTCTAAAAAATAAAACATCTAAGCCATCAAAATCCTCTCATGTCAAGGCAAGAATTCTTCTTCAAAAGCTCCAAGATTCAAGCTCTAGCAAGAAAGTCTTCTACTCCAGGTATAAGGCATTTCAACAAGGGTTTTCTTTCATCCTTGTGTCCTAATTATTTTAGAAACTCTAACAAATTCCATTTTCTAGAAACCATGTCTTAGGGTTTTCATTCAATGTATGATTTCCCTTAGTTTCTCATTATTTCAAGGCTTTAAGATCCCTATTATATAATGTTCATGATTTTACTCTCAATTGTACGACGTATTTCCATGACTTTGATATTTACATGTTTTATAATATTTAGCTCTTATGAGTTAGCATGTTTCAGAATAACTTGGTCCTTCAAGAACATATGATTTTCTCATGATTTCATTATAAATGTTTTTATCAGTATTATCAGGCCCTATAGACTCTCAAAGCACTTTCAGATAAAGTAGTTTTCACTTAGTCTTAGGGCATCAGTATTTGAGCTATCAGTATATACATGTTCAGTTGGGAGTAATACTTAGTACCGAGTGGGCCAGGGTTTAGTGTACTCAGGTTTTCAGAACTACGTGCCACCGTAGGTTATTAGCCTGAATGGGTCTCGATTAGTTATCACATAAGCCATGCCTTTATACCCTTGCAAGGTATATTGGGTCCTATTGAAGGGGCGTATACATCCAACTCTATGTTAGCTCACGTGGTTATATATCGATTAACATATTCTCCCACAGTACAGTTTAGTTCAGTTACAGTTTCATTCACATTTATAGACTCATCATTCAGTGCATGTACGTGACCCTTAACATGTACATTCATTGAGTATTATTCATTGAGTATTTTCAAACTAATATGTCATATCAATATTTATGCATCTCAGATAGGGTCATTATACTTCGGTTCAGTTATGCATTTATTATAGCTTCTCATGTATTAGCATTTTTATACTTTAGTTGCACATCTCATATACTTAGTATATTCAACCTTTGAATGTAACCACTAGATCTTCTTCCTATGCCACCACTAGATCTCCTTCTTTTTTTCCATTTTATAGCCTGATATGTTTACGTCGAACCAAGGTGGAGAGAATAACGAACATGATTTACCTTTTCTACCTTCTAGTAATGAAGCCCTGCCACATGTGGAACATAGTGTCGACCTCTAGGTCTAAAGACTCCGCCGCTGCTATCTCGAAGGCCGATGACTCCTTCTACTGGGCCTTGTCTCTGGGTTGTACTGGCTAGTGTCTCTATACCATCACTCCTTTTCCCCCACAACTAGTGGTGACATTACAGTATTCTAGGTTACAATCTCACTATCCTTTAAATGTCAGCCTAATGCTTATTTCTCGGCGTTCAACGGTGATTCCAAGCTCTATCAGCTCACTACAACCTAGAGGTGGTTCTATTTTCCTCCATAGCTCGATGTTCATATCTTTCCCTTCTATAGGTTGAAAATCGGTATTCGTGCCCGGTGCACCGTACTGAAAAGGATGTTATTGGCCAAGTCTACTAACCTATATCGTCTTGACCTATAATTAGGCCGATTCCCATTATATAATCTCTTTTCCCCTCAACATACTAAGCTGGAGGCCACCACCATTATCCGCCGGGCATTCACTACTGCCATCAACATAATGTGGTAGGATTAAAAATTTTCTGACCTGAACTTTACTATTGCTGGGAGTCTACTGCTTATGGACTCTCACACGTACTTGGTTTCTCCTAACAATCCTACTTGCTATCCTGATTTTGCTATAGTGAGGGTCTAGATGGCTTATTCAAGTACAAGGGGTCTTGACCACTCTTCTAACACCCCCCAGAAATTAACAGACCTAGCCCCCTTTTATTATTTACTCTTGGAATCATAGTGACAATACTTACAATCTCTGTGTACTAAGAAAAGGCTGGGAGGCAGGAAATAACCATATCGTACTATGGTAGGGCTGAAGTATGAAACTCAATAAACTCTAAAGGGTTGGAGGTGAGAGTCCTGTAATTTCACAATCCCTCATGCCTTTCAGGTAATATAATAATAACTGTTACCCTTTTCTAATACTGAGTAGCTACTAGGTAAGCCAGCATGTATGCTATACTCCTAACATACTAATTTAAGGGTGTAGGAAAAACTGGGAGTAGTACTAGCGTATCTGTTACCCTATATTGTTCCTGGTGCCCGAGGAGTATGCTGGGGAGATTGAAAAGAAGGTCTCTCCTTTGCCCTCAAGCTGGCTATCCCCTAACTGTGGCACCTCGCCTGTACCTTCTCCTGCTGTTGTATCTGACTTGCAGCTGGTTGTAGTCTGTCTCATATCAAACATTATTCTAGACAGACATAACAATGAAATCCTAGGGAGTCAACCCTATACAACTCGGCTCTATAGCACAATCTGAGAAGAAGGAGGGGTAACCATACTATCCTGCCTCGTAGCCTCTCGCTTATAAAATGTGACACACAACAAATTTATAAAAAAGAATCTACTAGACACGGCTTGTAGAGTCCCTAGGATAGGACGTTGCTTTGATACCAGGTTTGTCACGCCCCACCACGGGAGGTGTAACTGGCACCTAATGCCACACTGGACTTTGAGCTGACCTGGCTAGACACATACACTTCTAGTGTATGCCAGCAACACATAGCAAGAAAGCAACCAGCTATATCTCAACTGTAAACATAGCCTCAGTCCAACAAGGCTACACAATAAATTTGTAAAGAAACAGCTAACCTAGCAGTCACAAGAATAAAAGGATCATATGCAGGCTGATAAGACCACCATATTGTTTAAGTCATAACATATAGAAACCAGGCAGTCATATATGAACTATAGCCGACAAGGCTACTAACTAATAACTAAACTAGGCCTCACATGGCCAACACACAAAACATAACATATATAGGCCCAACACGGCCAACAATGCACAACTAGTTAGGAACTAAAAAGTGTGGTCTGCAAACCTCTAAGAGTGAAACATATTGGTCGAGATAGGGCCCTGGCATACCCAAAATCTATATAATAAAGGACAAGCAAACCTCTACTACCTGGCAACTCCAAGTGAAAGAAGCTGACCAATCTGCTGACTCTAAATAGTTGCAAAAGGTGGTCCTGAAAAAAGTTTGTCTAAACCTACAGGCAAGTATGCAGTGCACCATGTGTGGGCGTTAGTACAATATGTACCGAGTATCTAAGGCAATAATAATAACTGAATAGAAGCTGATAAAGAACTAAGAGTAATTAGCAAAACGGAGCAGAAGTTAACATGTATGCTTTTATAACCATAGCTTGTATCTAGTAGACGACTATACAAATAAGAGCATAAGTTGTACGATGATATTTTCACAAGCTATACCTAGCAACCAAGTACACAAACAAGAACCTAACCTGGCCCCCATAAGCCTGGAAGGTACAATCATTATATAACCTACCTAGGCCCCCATAAGCTTGGCAAGTACAATACAATCTATATACTCCTAACCAGGTCACTATGGTGTCACAAGTAACTATAATCAAACCTATTTGGCCTCTAGGACTAAAACTGAGCCCATGGGCTCCTGTAACTGCATCTGAGCCCTCTCAGCTTTTGTAACTACACCCTAGGCTTGCAAGGCTCCACTGAGGGTCAGTAATGCTATTACGGCATAAAGAAAAGCCATACACGAATGGACTTTGATACGACCTTGTAGGCCTGAATATAGTCCTTTCGGACATCACATAGCTCATCTGAGCACTGTATAGCCATGTAGGCATTGATACAATTAGCAATCATAAGGTCGTTTGACGGGAGACTAACTAAGGTGGGTCAATCCCTACAGGAGTACGATGCTATATCCTCAATATTGTCATTCACTAGGCATATCTAGATCTTTAGGATTAACACAATCATAACACACCCCTAAACAGTCTATATAGCTGCCAACAAGCGAACCCTATGTGCCTACACCTAACCAGTGGATTCTGGCAGCGATTACAACCTGTATGAGTTTAGATAGACTAGGGCAAAGTCGAGGGTGACCTAAGCGATACTTTGAAGGTCATCTTAGGATGATGATAGCTCATAAGCGAATAGAAAGGCTGCAGGTGACCAACTATCTAGTTCCTTCACTTAGAACGACCTTAGGGCTACTACTAATTGGACATGCTCCTAAGCAGTCAGCCCTAACTGCCCACAGGTAGCTTACTATAATTCTTATCCTGAAGGTAATACTGTACTACTATGGTTCTAGTCCCTTAGACGTTAACTCTGTCTGTTCAGACAACATATAGCTCCCTCGAGCAATTCATAGCCCCATAGGCAATATATATCTGGATCTATCCCTCCACGACAACATGTACGTGGGCGTTTGCAAGAGTATATCGGGGCGTTGGCCCCATCTCTAATCCCTGACAAGTTTTCCCCCTTAAGATATTACTTAGTCTATCACATTCCTAACAATTGGGGTGGTTTCCTAGTGACCTGTACAATCAGAAGTTAGTCGACCGAAGCTAATGGTCACTGACAGTAGCCCATCATATGGAAGGCTATCGCTCAGTTTATTTAGCAACCCTGGTGCCATCGACTCAAAGGTAAGACCATCCTATAATGATTTTGTCCCTGGAGGCATCAAGGTGCGCCAACGACCTATGGGCGAGGTGCACTGTCTATATAGGCGTCAAATAGAAAGTCATATTGCCTAGTTGCCCCCTATGCTTTCCAACACTACCAAGTTAGGGACAACGGCTAAACCACAAGCTTCTAAGGCCTTGGTATGACAGTAAGACATCAGAATCCCTCTAGATTGCGAACAAATGAATGGGGAATTCTCTATGCCGCTCCTAGAGTTTGTTACATTGTGCATACTTTGCCCCAATGGGGAATACTATAATGCAACCTCAATTTGCCTCGTAGCAGTGAACCACAATGTATATAATCACTATCTACTTGTAGCAGCTAATTACAACATACATACTTATAGCTTACTTACAAAAGTGTAGGTCTTGCTAACTACACGATGAGAATAACTTGCCGAAGAGATAAGCCTTAACATAGCTTAATTATCGATTTTTGCTCGCCAAATCCTGTTCCAACCTAGAACCAGAAATTCCTCTAATCATAGCCTCTTTGTTGGTGTAATAAATTTGTTCTTAGTCCATGAAAACAACTAGCAACATTCAATAATATTCACAACAACCACCATATATAATCAACCCAAATTCAATCGAAAACTCATGAATTTATGAGAGTTTAGAAGGTAGAAATACTTACCCATCACTTGTAGCCGCTTAGGACTCAATTAGAAGTGATTTCTACAACTTTTACTCGGCGGAGCTCCGAGAATCCGAGAAAGATTTCAAGAAATAACTCTATACGGACATTCCTCATAGGCCTATGAATTATTACCTAAGAAGAATTTACAACTAGACGAGGTTTGATAGCATAATCCAGCTTCAATTTGATAAAATCTTCATAAAAGAGTCTCCCAAGTCCGTAGCTCTTAGTAGGGAAATATTTTAAACGAGACAAAACCACACAATTAATCATATATATATATATATATATATATATATGTAAGTGAGGTGGTTGCAGGGGGCGCGGGGCGCCTCCCATAACAGAGGCGCGACGTGCCGCTACTTGCACCCTGCCTCCACTTCGGCCTCCTGCTCACTCGAGGATGTACTGGTGTGCTCCCCTCTCCGGGCCTTTTCCCGAATGTGTCGTGCTCCCGACACTATCACAAGCATACAAATCTTCACCTAATTAATTCAACTTAATAGGTGTAACATTTATACCTTACTCTAAATGATTCTAGAAATGGGGTTATGTGATATTTATCTGTTTCATTGATTGAATGTTGATGTTTGACATTTATATTTTTTATTATTTAAGGCCAATCGATGATGCCTACCAATATATCATGTCATACCGCCTTGGGGGGTATGACTGGCACTTGGTGCCCTACTAGGACCTGAACAGCTGGACTACTGAGCCTGAGCACATCTGGTGCCTGGCTGGCTCTAACCCAGATTCAAGGAAACAACGGGCTATATAACGGCTGTAAATACAGCCTCCGGCCGATTGGGCCTATAGCCACCTGTACCTGTACTGACAGCTGACCAGAACATATCAATATGGGGGAGCCTATGCGGGCCGACAAGGCAACCATGCTGTCTAGTTATCTGGAACTCAACAATGAAATACTGGGAAGCTACGTGACCGGCAAGGTCACCACTACTGTCAAGCTATGGCCCCACACGACCAACATAAAAGAAACAGAAGTACTAACAGCTATACAACTGCACGGCCCCACACGACCGGCTCATCTGACTATAGGAAAATATATACAGACTGCAAGCCTCTAAGAATTCTGATAAGATGGTCGGGACAGGGCCCCGACCTACCCATGTTGTACAACAAAAGAAAAGGGATAAACCTCTAGCTATCTAGCTCCGGATGACTGGAGCTGATGACCCTGTGAGCTGATTGGAATCACGAGGTACCGGCCCCTCGTCTATGAGTACCTGCAGGCAAGTAATGAAGTTCCCCACCGGGCGTCAGTACCGCTGGTACTGAGTATGTAAAGCACTAGCTGAAAGAAATATCTGAAAACAACAATACAACTGATGAAACTGAAATAGGAAGGAATAGATTAACTGTCTGATAATGTAAAATTATACCTACTCTTAACTATATTGGAAGGAGTAGGAGCCATACCTAAAGATATATCATTCTACTGTCGACCTACCCGTGTCTCGTATCACATGGCATAACATAACATAACATAACATAACATAGCACACACAAACCTTACCTGGCCCCCATATGCTGGGAGGTACAAACAGCACGCAATCTATACCCCTACCCCGGTCGTCCCATCTCCTATAATAACTATTAGCATCCTGCCCGTCCTCTGGGTATGCACTTGGGCTTGCTAAGCCCCTGACTATAATTGTACCTGAGTCTGGAGGACTCCTGAATCAACACCCGAGCGTATCCGCTTGATAGGGGTGTGTAAGGGCCGACCAAGGCACAATATGGGGAAAACTGGCATCCCATCTTCGTCCCCTGTGGGACGGCATGCCACTCCGTAGAGCGACGTATCCTCGTCCTCTGACAGATGAGTCGATACAGCTATTAACCCTGGGGCGGTCATGGATGCTAGGTAATCCAACCCCAAAACAATACAACGGTCTCAACTAGTAATACTATCTGCATATCCCACATACTGAAACTAATAGTAGTAAAGTATCTGTACATACTGTGTGCTGAACTAGTAATGGTAATATGTACGTACTTAATACATGCTGAGACTGATAATAGTATATATGTATAAATATAATCTTCTGTCATACTGTGTTGAGTTTAACGCTGAACAAGGTATAGTTTTTCTGTTGAAAACCATGTTGTATACTGAGTTTCTATAGTAACATGATTTACTATTTCTAACATGCTTTCTAAACTTCATTTCAACCTATCATTCTACTTCTGAGATGCCTTACAGATATTACATTGTTTTACTGTGTCTCAACTGAATACGATAATATCCTAACATTCTGTATTACATCACATACTGAGCGTGCAGTGCAGTTCCTAACACTTGTATTAGAATCTATATCCTGCTAGCAAGTTTCGCGCTAATTATAACATGATGCTTCTAATATCGTACCAACATTCGTAATAAACATAACAAATGACTTCTGAACATTCTACTGGCCTTTAAATTACTTTACTATACGGAGGTTACTAACTTGCCGACGAAACTAGCTTTACATACCTTATCCTCGAACTATCCGTCTGTCGGATGAGGCTCGGCCAATACTTCAACTATTTCTCCCAACTGCATTCATAACTATGTCAATTAATACTAAATATAGCTTTATTTTAAAGAACAACATCACTTTCGATATAATTTATATCCTAATCTTAGGCTTATCGAAAGAGGATTGAAAACTCGCTATTTTTCAGAGGTCCAGAAGGGAGAAATATTCACTTCACAGCTAGGAACACATAGACACTAGTTTGGAGCAATTCTACTTACCTTAGCTCGGTAGCTCGATGATTCGTCGGCCGTATTTCACGAAACTAAATCCGTAGGAATGCTCTCTGCTGCTAAATACCTCAGTATCTGAGGTAAATTTGAGTTTGGACAATGTTTGGCAGCGTAATCGGACGAAATTATATTACCTTCTTCGTTCTTTTCTCTCCTTTGGTTTTTCCTCTCTGTTTCACTAGAAATTTTATAAGTTTAAATGAATTAAAACCGAAGTGGGGCTTTATATACTTGGGCCTGGACAAGGCCAACGTGTCATGGAGCCAACGCGGAGGCTCCACCTCCGTGACACGCTGCCATCGCGGAGGGGCTCTGCCTCAGCTCCTTCCGCGATGGTTCGACAGGTTTCTCATCTGATCTTTTCCCTGGCCTTTCTTTAGCACGTATGGCCTTTAAATATGCTTAACCAACATGCAAATAGGTCATCTAGGTGCCGGGAACCTTACGGGGTATAACATTCTCCCCCCTTAAGAACATTCGTCCTCTAATGTAAACTTCTATTTAGAGGACTTCTCAACTTACTATCTAGGAAAATTTCGGCAGAGTTTCCCCTGTAATATGGACTATAGCAAAAACCTGAAATGCAAAAAAGTCCAACACAGGTACTGCACGCAATACTTTAAAATTCACTGGATAGCTAAGTATCAATCTTTCTCATTTATACATATACAACTATAAGGTATTACATAAGTAATAATACGGACATACCTGTCGCCTGACTAGGCCCGGAATAAGTGAGGATATCTGGTCTTCATATCTTCCTCCGCTTCCCATGTCATTTCCTCTCGGTTCCTATTACGCCACAATACCTTGACAGACGCAATATCTTTAGTCCTCAATCTGCGAATCTGTCTGTCTAAGATAGCTACTGGAACCTCTTCATATGCTAACTCTTCTGTGACCTGGACATCCTGAACTGGAACAACTGTGGAAGGGTCTCCTACGAACTTCCTCAACATAGATATATGGAATACTGGGTGAACAGATGCTAACTACGGAGGCAAGTTCAATTCGTATGCAACTCGGCCTATTCTTCGCCGAATCTGATATGGCCCAATGAATCTTGGGCTAAGCTTGCCTTTCTTGCCAAATCTCATCACCCCTTTCATCGGAGACACTTTCAGGAATACCCAGTCATTCACATCAAACTCCAAATCTCTGCGCCGCACATCTGCATATGATTTCTGGCGGCTCTGTGCAGCCATTAAACGTTCTCGGATAAGCTTTACATTTTCCTCTGACTGCTGAACAATGTCTGGGCCAACCAACGCTGATTCTCCTATTTCAAACCAACCAATCGGCGACCTGCATTTTTGCCCGTATAATTCCTCAAAAGGCACCATCTGGATGGCTGAATGATAGCTATTATTGTAGGCAAATTCAATTAACGGCAAATGCTCATCCCAGCTACCACCGAAATCTAGCACACACGCTCGCAACATATCTTCGAGCGTTTGAATTGTGCGTTTTTAGCCTGCCCATCTGTCTGAGGATGGAATGCTATGCTCAAATTAATCTGTGTTCCCAGACCTCTTTGAAACGACTGCCAAAATCTAGCCGTAAATTGTGCTCCTCTGTCTGAAATAATGGAAACTGGCACTCCATGCAATCTGACTATCTCTCGGATATACAACTCAGCATAATCTTCAGCCGAGAAGGTAGTTCTTACTGGCAGGAAATGAGTTGATTTTGTCAATCTGTCAACTATCACCCATATAGAGTCATGTCTGTGTTTAGTACGGGGTAATCCTGTTACAAAATCCATATTCGCTGCTTCCCATTTCCAGAGAGGTACAGCTATATCCTGAGTCAAACCGCCTGGTTTCTGATGTTCTGCTTTCACCTGTTAGCAGTTAGGGCACTGGGCTACAAATTCAACAATTTCTCTTTTCATACCTGGCCACCAGTAGTTCTCCTTGATATCATGGTACATTTTTGTCGCACCGGGGTGAATAGAATAATGGGCGTAATGTACCTTGTTCATAATCTGCTGGCGGAGCCCTGGAACACATAGGCGACCTTTACATAACAGCACTTCTCCCTCAGTTACCTGAAAATCTGGCACTTTACCTTGCTGGATTCTGTTTTTGAGCTGGATCAGGTCGGAATCCTCATATTGCCGTTCTTTCACTTCCACAACTAATGATGACACGGCGGTGTTCTGTATTACTGCACTACCGTCCTCAGTTTCTGCTACACGAATGGCTAGGCTAGCTAACTGATGTATCTCCCTGACCAATTCCCGCTGCTCGGGCTGCAAATGTGCCAAACTCCCCATGGACTTACGACTGAGAGCATCTGCTACAACATTAGGTTTTCCAGGGTGGTATAAAATATTCACATCATAATCTTTTAACAGCTCCAACCAGCGACGTTGCCGCAGATTCAACTACCTCTGAGTGAAGATGTACTGTAGGCTCTTGTTGTGAAATTATCAACATGGACGCCATACAGGTAATGCCTCCACATCTTCAAAGCGTGGATCACTGCGGCTAATTCCAGGTCGTGGGTAGGGTAATTCTTTTCGTGTTTCCTCAGCTGTCTGGAAGCATATGCAATTACTTTACCATGCTGCATCAACACACAACCTAACCCGATGCCTGATGCGTCGCAATACACAGAATTACCGTATGTACCCTCCGGCAACGCTAACACTGGAGCGGAGGTTAATCTGTCTTTCAGTTCCTGGAAGCTCTGCTCACATGCCTCTGTCCACTAAAACTTTGCTTCTTTCTGTGTCAGTTTAGTCAGAGGTGCCGCAATAGTCGAGAACCCTTCAATGAACCTCCTGTAATATCCTGCTAACCCCAGAAAGCTACGGAGTTCAGTCGGAGTGGTAGGCCTAGGCCATGATTTAACTGCTTCTATTTTCTGCTTGTCAACTTGTATACCATCGTCCGACACAATATGCCCTAAAAAGGCTACTGAGTTAAGCTAGAATACACACTTAGAAAATTTAGCATCTAACTGGCGGTCCCTGAGGATCTGGAGCACTGTCCGCAAATGAGTCCGGTGATCTGCTTCAGAGCGAGAATACACCAGAATGTCATCAATGAATACTATCACGAACAAGTCCAGGAAGGGTCCGAAAATACTGTTTATCAGGTCCATGAAGATTGTCGGGGCATTCGTTAACCCGAAGGACATAACTAGAAATTCAAAGTGTCCATATCGGGTCCTGAACGCTGTCTTAGGAATATCTCTTTCATGTACTCGAACCTGGTGGTATCCGGACCGCAAGTCAATCTTAGAAAAGTATCTGGCCCCCTGCAACTGATCAAATAAGTCATCAATTCTGGGAAGTGGGTACTTATTCTTCGCTGTAACTTTGTTCAATTGCCGATAATCTATGCACATACGGAGTGAGCCGTCTTTCTTTCTCACAAACAGAACTGGCGCACCCCATGGTGAAGTACTCGGTCTAATAAAACCTTTATCCAACAAGTCTTTCAGCTGCTCCTTTAATTCTCTGAGTTCTGCAGGAGCCATACAATAGGGAGGAATCGATATCGGCTGAGTGCCTGGTAACAAATCGATAGCAAAATCTATTTCCCGTTCTAAGGGAATACCAGGTAACTCATCGGGAAACACATCAGGGAACTCGTTCACCACTGGAACAGACTGGAGCGTCGGAGATTCTGCTCGGACATCCTGAACTCTGACCAGATGGTAAATACATCCCTTAGATATCAATTTCCTCGCTTGAAGGTAGGAAATAAACCTACCTTTTGGCATAGCGGTGCTTCCCTTCCACTCCCACATGGCTTCTCCTGGGAAGTGGAACTGGACCGTCTTGGTCCAACATTCAACATTAGCAAAGCACGGCACTAACCAATCCATACCCATTATGGCATCGAAGTCCATCATTTCTAACTTGACCAGATCTACTGTGGTCTGACGGTCAACAACCTCTACTGTACACCCTCGATAAATTCTGCTAGCCACAATAGAGTCACCGACGGGCGTGGATACTAAAAAGGGTTGCTGCAATAATTCTAGTGCGATATTGAACTTTCGTGCCATAAATGGAGTTACGTAGGACAAAGTAGACCCTGGATCAATCAATACATAAGCAGGGTGTGAGCAGATAGTTAGCATACCTGTCACAACATTCGGTGACGCTTCTAAATCTTGCCTCCCTGGTAAGGCATATGTGCGGCTTGGACCCGCACCTGCACTGGAGGCCTCTGATCTGCCCCGACCCCTGCCTGTTGAAACTGAGGGCATGTGCCCTAACGAGGATGCTGTAGCTCGTGACCCTACGGATGCCCGGTCCTGTCTATCCCGATCCTCTTGACCTCTGGCTGGGCAATCTTTCATCAAATGGCCTTCTTGGCCACAAATATAACATCCGGTGGAGCCATACCTGCATGCTCCAGGATGGCGTCGACTGCATCTAGGGCAAAGTGGTAGGGTATACCTACTCTGCTCCGCCCAGCTCTATAATGGTGAATCTGCCATCTGCGAGCCTCTATCAGTCTCTAACTGCCCCCTGCGGCTAAATCTACCCCTCTGCGGCTGTGGCGGAGGCGGGGGCCTGGGCGGCCTGTCTAACAATCGTGGCCTGGGTCCTCCCCGAGCCTCCCTCTATAACTCAACTGGCCTGTCCCAGTGGCGCTGTTCCTGATTGGCCCTCCTGATCTCCCGATGCCGCTGTCTGATGCCCTCAATATTCTGGGCAAATGCCTGAACTCGAGCAATGTCCATGTCCTCTCGTAGTGTGGCCGTAATACAAGTCTCAACATATTCTGGATTCAACCCCATGATAAAGCGGTGTACTCTGGATGCCATGGTATCAACAAAGGTCGGCGCATACCGAGCCAAAGAATCAAACCGCAAGGAATATTCCCGAACACTCATGGCTCCCTGCTCTAGATGTAGGAACTGGTCTACCCGGGCCTGTTGAATCTCCCGCGGCAAATAATGATCCAGAAAAGCTCTTGAGAAGCTGGACCATGTCGGAGGGGAAACATCTCTCCCTCGGGACCTTTCACAGCTTTCATACCACAATACGGTGATGTCCCGTAACCGGAATGCTGCCAACTCAACTGATTCTGTAGGCGTGGCATGCATAACCCTGAAAATTCTCTACATTTGATCCAGAAAATCCTGAGGGTCCTCTGTCCGGTCCGTACTTGTAAACTGTGGGGGATTCAGAGCCAAGAACTCTTGGACCCTCGAACTATCGGGCCCTCCTGACGACTGCGGAACTGTAGACGGCATCGGCTGACGCTGGGCAGCCATCATCTGTGCTAACATAACTACCGCACTCCTAACCTCCTAGTCGGAAGGTGTCGGTATAGGGACTTCTGGAGGTAGTGTCGCCCCAGGTGGCTCCTGATGTGGTGGAGACTGCCGAGAATGCTGGGACAATGCCTCTATAGTGCCCTCTGATCGGGCTATTTCTAAACGAGGGTGAGGCATCCTGCTGATGCCTTCCCCTGCTACAATATCTAAACTCCGGCCTGTGATAGGATGTCGCTGGTCTGACATTATCTGTAACCAAAGAATACAGTAAGCTTTTAGGGACTCAACCCTATATTGTACCGCTCTACAGCACGAATGAATAACAATAAAAGACAACCATCCTATCATGCCTTGCAGCCCCATACCCATAGTATGTGGTGCACAACACATCCATGGACAGGACTCTACTTAGCACGGCTTGCAGGCTCCCTGGGATTCGACCTGCTCTAATACCAAGTTTGTCACACCCCGCCTTGGGGGCTATGACTGACACTTGGTGCCCTACTCGGACCTGAACTGCTAGACTACTGAGCCTGAGCACATTTGGTGGCTGGCTGGCTCTAACCGAGATTCAAGGAAACAACGGGCTATATAACGGCTGTAAATACAGCCTCCGTCCGACTGGGCCTATAGCCACCTGTACCTGTACTGACAGCTAACCAGAACATATCAATATGGGGGAGCCTATGCGGGCCGACAACGCCACCATGCTGTCTAGTTATCTGGAACTCAACAATGAAATACTGGGAAGCTACGTGACCGGCAAGGTCACCACTACTGTCAAGCTATGGCCCCACACGACCAACATAAAAGAAACAGAAGTACTAACAGCTATACAACTGCACGGCCCCATACGATCGGCTCATCTGACCACAGGGAAATATATATAGACTGCAAGCCTCTAAGAATACTGATAAGAATGTCGGGACAGGGCCCCGACCTACCCATGCTGTACAACAAAATAAAAGGGATAAACCTCTAGCTATCTAGCTCCGGATGACTGGAGCTGATGACCCTATGAGCTGACTGGAATCACGAGGTACCGGCCCCTCGTCTATGAGTACCTGTAGGCAAGTAATGTAGTGCCCCACCGGGCGTCACTACCGATGGTACTGAGTATGTAAAGCAATAGCTGAAAGAAATATCTGAAAACAACAATACAACTGATGAAACTGAAATAGGAGGGAATAGATTAACTGTTTGATAATGTAAAATTATGCCTACTCTTAACTATACTGGAAGGAGTAGGAGCCATACCTGAAGATATATCATTCTACTATCGATCTACCCATGTCTCGTATCACATGGCATGACATAACATAACATAAACATAGCACACACAAACCTTACCTGGCCCGCATAAGCCGGGAGGTACAAACAGCACGCAATCTATACCCCTACCCCGGTCGTCCCATCTCCTATAATAACTATAAGCATCCTGCCCTTCCTCTGGGTATGCACTTGGGCTAGCTGAGCCCCTGACTATAACTGTACCTGAGTCCGGAGGACTCCTGAATCAACACCCGGGCGTATCCGCTCGATAGGGGTGTGTAAGGGCCGACCAAGGCACAATATGGGGAAAACGGGCATCCCATCTTCGTCCCCTGTGGGACGGCATGCCACTCCGTAGAGTGACGTATCCTCATCCTCTGGCGGATGAGTCAATACAGCTATTAACCCTGGGGCGGTCATGGATGCTAGGTAATCCAACCCCAAAACAATACAACGGTCTCAACTAGTAATACTATCTGCATATCCCACATACTGAAACTAATAGTAGTAAAGTATCCGTACATACTGTGTGCTGAACTAGTAATGGTAATGTGTACGTACTTAATACATGCTGAGACTGATAATAGTATATATGTATAAATATAATCTTCTGCCATACTGTGTTGAGTCTAACGCTGAACAAGGTATAGTTTTTCTGCTGAAAACCATGCTGTATACTGAGTTTCTATAGTAACATGATTTACTATTTCTAACATGCTTCCTAAACTTCATTTCAACTTATCATTCTACTTCTGAGATGCCTTACAGATATTACATTGTTTTACTAGGTCTCAACTGAATACGATAATATCCTAACATTCTGTATTACATCACATACTGAGCATGCTGTGCAGTTCCTAACACTTGCATTAGAATCTATATCGTGCTAGCAAGTTTCGCGTTAATTATAACATGATGCTTCTAATATCGTACCAACATTCGTAATAAACATAACACATGACTTCTGAACATTCTATTGGCCTTTAAATTACATTACTATACCGAGGTTACTAACTTGCCGAGGAAACTAGCTTTACATACCTTATCCTCGAACTATCCGTCTGTCGGACGAGGCTCAACCAATACTTCAACTATTTCTCCCAACTGCATTCATAAATATGTCAATTAATACTAAATATAACTTTATTTTAAAGAACAACGTCACTTTCGATATAATTTATAGCCTAAACTTAGGCTTATCGAAAGAGGGTCAAAAACTCGCTATTTTTCAGAGGTCCAGAAGGGAGAAATATTCACTTCACAGCTAGGAACACATAGACACTAGTTTTGAGAAATTCTACTTACCTTAGCTCAGTAGCTCGATGATTCGTCGGCCGTATTTCACGAAACTAAATCCGTATGAATGCTCTCTACTGCTAAATACCTCAGTATCTGAGGTAAATTTGAGTTTGGACAATGTTTGGCAGCGTAATCGGACGAAATTATATTACCCTCTTCATTTTTTCTCTCCTCTGGTTTTTCCTCTCTATTTCATTGGAAATTTTATAAGTTTAAATGAATTAAAACCAAAGTGGGGCTTTATATACTTGGGCTTGGACAAGGCCAACGTGTCACGGAGCCAACGCGGAGGCTCCACCTCCGTGACACGTTGCCATCGCGGAGGAGCTCTGCCTTGGCTCCTTCCGCGATGGTTCGACAGGTTTCTCGTTCGATATTTTCCCGGGCCTTTCTTTAGCACGTATGGCCTTTAAATATGCTTAACCAACGTGCAAATAGGTCATCTAGGTGTCGGGAACCTTACGGGGTATAACATATTGATGCTACTTCTGCATTTCTTTTTTGAGTGTATATTGTGATCCAGGAAGTTCCTCTTGACCTATCTGTAGGAGTAGCTGGGAGATATCCGAGGGTGAGTTGATCTCTTTAAAGTTGCAACAATTCCTCTAGAAGAAATGTCTCTTATTTTCGATGCGGACTTTTTTGTTTTCTTGTTTGTTCCTTATAGACTTTGCTTAGGTGGATGTCCTCAAATACAATAGCTTTTAGTTTTTGGGAATGTAATAGATAGATGTTGCTATTAATCCTTTTTACGGTTATAAGACTTCCGTTTTTTTACTTTTAATGGCCTACTTACTAGTATAAATGGGGAATTGAATGTGCTAGTTGGGACATGTTGGTTCGCCCACCCAGGGGATTAGCATGGGTGTCAATCACGACCACTTGGATCATGGAAAAGACGGTATCAGATCCTTAGGTTTGTTGATCTCATTGTATGAGGAAGAATCTAGTAGAGTCTCGTAGATTGGTGCGGAGACGTCCATTACTTATCTTTGAGAGGCTATAGGACTTTAGAAAAGCTCCCTTCTTTCTCTCTTTTTCGTGCTATTACTTGATTCCAATGGTATCTGGTGATCCAAATTGGCATCTAATAACTTCTTTTTATCTCTCACAGATGGTGAGGACAAGCGCAAGAGGAGTTAGAAATGAGGCACCAGAGCCAGTGGTGGTAGCTACAGCTCGCGGTAGGGGACAAGGCTAAGGTCGCGGGTAGAGGCCTGCTACTACCAGCAGAAGGGATCGTGCCATTGATTCTGCTCATGAGAGTTCAGAATCCCAAGTACCTACAAAAGTTCAGGACAGAGCTGCAGTAGAGGTAGAGGTATCGATACAGGAAGGTGCTTGATGCGCCGGCATTTGATGGCATATTTGATGCTTTTAACTATGAATTGATGCAAGTTCCTAAGCAACTTTTGTTAGATTTGATTGTTTTTGTTTCTATTATACAGGAAAATAAATCAAGGCAAGAGATGGTGAAAAAAAAAGACTGAACGGACCATGTGATGGCCTAACTAATGGGTCATTAGCCATATGACAGGCCGTCACATCTATCGTCGAGCTAAACCTTCTGAGACTTGGTAATTGATGGCAACTCTGATGGGCCTTCATCTATTGTGTCAATCTTACACAATGAAAGTCAAATTTTAGGAATAAATGACGACCAAAGTGATGGATCGTCAACTTGTCGACGAGCCGTCAACCATGGCGTCATTACTAGTGCAAAAAGGGTCTTCACTAGATAAGGCTGATGGCCTAAATGATGGACTATCAGTTTTCTGATAGGCCATCAACTTAGACGTCCCACGAGAAGCGAGACTCCAATTTTGAAGTCTGTTTTGAGTTACCCTAGGCTATAAATAGTAGCAGCTAGGTTTATTTTGGTCATCAAAATTTTGTGAGAGAAAAATACATCAACTTGTACGCTACTTTTGGAAAGTTCTTGAAGGATTATTGTGAGTTACTAAAATTATCATCAAAGTTTCATCTCTTCTTTGTAAGTTGAATCTTCTCTGATAAACATTATTGCTGTTGCGATATCAATGATCATGGGTGGAAAAATTCTATTATTAGTGTTGTGTGATTCATGGTAGATTGACATAATTATGGTGATTAATATGTGGATCAATTTAGTGTAATTGTGTTTATTATCAATTCTATCATTTTGACTTATTTCTAATGGTTGCAAACATTAGAATAAACGCAAGTTTAACTTTCCTGAGTAAGAGGTATAAATTTGGATGAAAAGAATTGATAATAGGGATTCAAGGTGTTAACCCTTGACTGATAATTAATTTTGTAATAAGATTAATCAACTTAGGTTAATTATCACCACTCATTGTTTATCACTCTTATTCTAAGAGTATAAGAGTGATATCTGTCTGAATAGGTTGAGAAATGTTTACATGGGATAATTGAGTTAACAACCTACACACGTAGCATTAAACTAGTCTATTACAGTCAATCACCGACTATCCTTAAGAAAACATGATGATCATAACTCTAGTTTAATTTCTTCTTAGATTCAATAGTAGTAAATCATAGCTGGTGTTTCTTTTTTCAATGGATAGTGAAACATAAGCAATTTTCCCAAATGTCACGACCCATTATAGGCCTGAATCTAGACACAGAACCTAGATCTATAAATGGCTTCAAGTTTACCCATAGCATGAACATGATAACTAAAACTCAACATAAATAATTTGAAAAACTAAATTCTAAAATAGTAGAAGTCTAAGTAAGTAAACATCTAAACAATGAAAATATACAACACTGAACCCGAAGCTGAATCTGTATATACATGTCTGAAAGCTATACTAAACTGATGAGCTGCCGGAAAAAGTCCCTAGATAACTTCTAAAGTCTGAAACTGAAATAAAACTGAAATAGGATAATCATAAATCTTGTCCTTAGTAGATGAGGACTCACCACTGACAGCTGAGGTAGGAAATGGAGCGGGTCTAACTGCGAGGCTGAGTCTGGAAACCTGGATATATATCATAAAATGATATAGCACATAAAGTATGCAGTTAGTACTTGGAATGTATTGATATATGGGAAAGGTAAAAGAACTGAAACATGCAAGTATACTGAAAGAAAGTAAACTGAATACATAACCGAACATATAACTGAGCTGAAATGCAATGACCCTGTCTGAGATGTATAAATACCAGCATGATACACTTATTTGAAAATATTTTAAATAAAATACAAGTAAAGCTGATGCATAAGGGTCATGTACATGCACTGAGAACTGAACTGTAACTTATATCATACCCTGTACTGACTAACTGCTGAAAATTGAAACTTAACTCTACTGTGACTGAGCTGAATGAAGTCTGAGACTATACTGAACTAAAGTCCGTAACTGAAATCATAAACTACGGGAAACACTCTCTACTATGGAAGATCCCTGACTGGACTAACTTGGAAGACACCAAAACTCACATCATTCATCTAGTCTAGGATACTACGGCTTATCAGAAACCTGGGAGTTCAACTAATCATAACATACTAAATTCTTGAAAGTCTGATCAGGGCTAATTTCTACTATCAAGAAGCTTGAAAGTCTGAAGAGTCGTGATCATGCTTTATCATCGAAATTCATAACATCATAGGCCCAAAACGTAGTATAATTCACGTGTTTTATATTCATGAAAACTCATAGATTCTAATCATACTTTAACATATATACCAAAAATCATGGTGAAATCATATAGATATTTCATAGGGCCATATCTAAAAAAATAATGCTAATTCATGGTGGATTCTAGAAATCATGCTATTATCACATTATATACATAATTCATGAATTTGAAAGAAATTTCATAAATGAACATGGATACTTATCATGAGGGTCTTGAAATCCGTAGAAGACATGTAAGAAATCATGCATAGATTGAAACCCTAAGACATACCTTTCTAGAATTCAAGAAATTAGGGTTTTAACATAAATTCGGGACACAAAGATGAAATGATATTCTTGTTGAAGTCTCACATACCTGGGTTGGTGATCCCTAGACTTTCCTCGAAGATTCCAAGAAGATTTAAAGAGTTCTGAAGAAGAACCCTAGCTCCTTTCTTGAGAGAGAATCCAACATCGATCTTTTTGGAGAAGGTGAGGATCTAGGCTAGGTTAATCCCTTTAATCTGATCTTAAGGAAGTCCAAAAGACCGTCATTTAGGAGTTAGAAGCGTAGGAGTTTAATAACATACCCCTAAACTATCAAATTATAATCTACAACGGGAGTTACTACAGCTAACAGTACGGGTCGTAGTTTGAATGTACGACTCGTACTAAGGTTCGTACATGAATGGTGCTGCTTCACTAAACGGCTGATAACTTTTTACTCCAAACTCCAATAAACTCAAAGTTAGATGTGTTGGATGGAAGACTCAAAGGGCTTCTATTTGAAATGCTGAATCACCAAAAAAGTCTTGTAAAAAGAGAGATATGGTTATTTGAAATTGATCCTTATAAGAACTTATACGAAAACTCAATCAGTAAGAAGGCTTTCAACTCAACATTATGCTGGAGGTTCCTTATGACCTTAATTTGAATCCGGTGTGCTTCTTACACTTAATAACTTATCTTAGCACCTTGTTTCCACAAATTCATTGGGTTCGGGTCTATCCACATACCTAGAAGGGTTCCAAACTTAGCCTGAAAGTTCGAGACATTACAATATACCAACTCACGACTGAAATGATGATTCTACCATCATATTACGACTCGTACCACAAGTCGTACGACCAACCTAAAACTTGTGACTCCATCCTACGAGTTGTACAATTACCGATACAATCATTCACCTGATAACTCCAGTGACTTTCTACGACTCCAGGCTACGAGTCATACCCACATACTATGACTCATAGTGAGGACTCGTTGTCAGGAAACAACTTCTCTAATATGGACCACGGGTCTTCCTACAACCTGTACTACAACCTACAACTAGTAGGTTCAGTCCTACTAAGGTAAAGTTGTAGATTTTTCTGTTGAACACATTCTAAATCTCAAGTCTAGTCTATGGACTTTCGGCGTATTTCAATATATCCCCCTTGGGAAATTTGTCCTCGAATGTAGGATAAACATTCCTAGAGAATAGGGACGGAATTGAAATCCCAAAACTAAGCAATTACAACTAAAATTGATGGAGTATATGACCCCGGGCACATTTACATATCTGAACTGAATTTCTAATTCATACATGCATGCTGAGACATGAGAGGAATTGAGGGACATGAAACTAACATGGAACAAGATAGAGTACTGGGAGGATTAATTTCTTCTAATTGGAGCTGAGTTGGTACGGATTGAGTTATCGTTCTCCAACTACTTTCTGGTACTGAACTAGCAATCATGGTATCTGGTCTGACTAAAAGTAAGGGACTCATCAGCATAAATCGTTTATGGAATCCAAAAGTGAGTGCCTACATCAGGTAACCTGATCTGTTGGGCAACTAAAGCAACTTCTAAAGACTGAGTTTGAGGGCTGAGCATACTGGAAGACATGAGTTAACACACATAGATAGTTTTGACATGAAGCTGAGATTTATAGGTTCGCATAGTAAGACTGGGATCACTGTTTGAAGCGGCCATCTAAAATTCTGGAAGTCTGTACATAAGCATGGGTAGAGCGTAGCTTCAACAGAAACTTAAGAGGAACATCAGAACCTGAAGGGATTGGCATCCCATAGCCATTAGTGTTGGGACTCCCCTAGTAGAACACTTAAGATTCAACTTGTCTCGTCGGCTTATCATCTCCTCCTTAGCTTAAAGCCATCATTCTAAGGCTCCTGGATCATTCTTAAGGTTGGGATAAATCGCTAATTCTTAACTCTACCTTCACCTCTAAAATTCATTGACAGCTTCATGCTTGTAGCTATTTCAGACCATGTATTGACATCTCCTCTCAACATACATCAATGGACTTTCCATTCCATAGTGGGGTTTTGGGGTTTAACAACATGCAAAGAGTAACAGTATTAGCTAATAACGTACCTGCGACTACTTCTGGCAATTTGCCTTGATGCTAATGTGCTTCTAATGCATAAGAATTGTTTTTGATGTTGTCCGCCACCTGTACTAGAAGATACGCCCTGCTGATCTTGGGCAGATTTATATGCCCAAGTGATACTCAAACGTATCATTTTCGCCTTGTTTATCTAGCAATATGTATACATTTTCATGTAATTGGTAATAAAATGTGAATTTATACTAACCAACATGATTAGCATTGTTTTGTAGGTAAAATGTTATTTTGAGGAGCTAAAATGCATGTTGGAATAATATCGGAGTTGGACTTGGATTTGAGCATGAAAAGGCAGTGGATTGCACCAATTAAAGGGGCTCCGCGATGGAGCCGTGTCACGCTACCATCGCGGAGGCACTCTGCCTGGAGGGTGAATAATTAGTCAAATTCCAGTGGAGCCTCGCGATAACTCCGTGGCACGGAGGCAAGCCTCCGCGTTGCATGCCGTGCCACGTTGAAGCTTTATTCCCGGACCCCAAATTTCTAGAAAGGGTCTGCATCCACGCCATGTCACGGAGGCAGTGCTCCACGATGCACTCCGTGACACGTTGCTTGTTATTCCGGGAAAAATTCCCACTAGTATAAATAGAACACTTAGGCTTATTTTTAATTAATTAAGACTTGGTGGAGCAAGGACGTGGGTTACAGGCAGTTGAGGGACGAAAAAGTTCAGGGTTTTTCTCTATTTCTTTCTTCTTTCAATCAATTGTTTGTATGATTAACACTTGTTTTAGGATGATTAATCCACAAATGAGTGGCTAATTCCCTTCCTTGCTGAGGTTATGAACATTTGTGATGAATTTTGATTATTGAATTATATGGTTTTTCTTCTTCTTCTTCCATGCTGTTCTATTAATTCTTGTTTCTACTGCATTGGTGTGTGGCCGACATTAATGTACATCTAAAAAGTCCGATTTCACTCGAGAGAGCACAAAATTGGAAAGTTGTGAATTAATAGGGTATTGTTCTTAACTTGATTTGGGAAAATTGAGTTTTGATGTTCTTTCCTGATAGAAATATACTTGAAAGCCGTATTAGTCAATTTAGGAACCGGAATTGTATTGCTAGGTCATAAATTGCATTTGATCACAGAAATGTACACGGATGGTTTATGATTCTTAAGTGAGATTAAATACGAGAGTTTTAATCTCTTGGCTAATGTTCTTGGCTAGCAATAGGAAGAGAAGATTAACCAATTTATGATTATAATCAAGTTCATTACATGTTCTTAACCTTGGCATGCTCATAACCATAGTTTAAATTCAAAGTAGATAATTGTTAGTAGTTTTAGTACATAATTTATAAAACAAACTTTTCAATTGTTGGTTACGTTGTTGTCAGCATATACAGAAGTGAGATAGAATATAGTATACTTAAGCAATTTTTACTTATCCAGAGTCTCCTTGGATCGATACTTGGCTTACTTAAGCCACTTACTACTTGTTTGACCACGTGCACTTGCGTGTCGGTTTTTAACACCAACCAAAGCACCAAACACCTGCTGGAATGGGCGGGCTGTCGAAGCTGTTGAAGAGGCGGCTGGGGCCCTAGTCTCGCCCCTCTCCGCTGCTGGGCAATCTCAGAGCTTATGTCCTGACTTGCCTCACCAAGAGCAAGCACCTGAACTAGTCATGCAGTCACCCAAGTGTTTCTTCCCACGGCTCTTACAAGATGGATATGTAATCTCCCTTACCCTAGGTTTGTTCGATACCCTAGCTGTAGAGGGTGCTAGGGTTGATGACCTCTGATAGAAGTGTGAGGCTGTCTACCACTCCTCCTCTGATGGGAGAACTCTGAATCTCCTGTCCTAGCTCTCTTGGCCTCTCTCTCATTTTCTTTCACCTACTCTGCCTCTATTTGTTGGGCATATGTTACCACTCATGAGAAGTCTATGTCCTTGTGCAACATGGTGGTCTTGCACTCCTTGACTAAGGAGTCTTCCACTCTATTCACGAACCTACTCACACGAGCCCTTTGGTCGGCTACCAACTCTGGTGTATACTTGGACAACTGGGTAAACTCCAATGCATACTCCTAGACAGTCATACTATTTTTCCTCAACTTGACAAATTCTGCCACTTTTTCCTCCCTCAACTCTCTAGGGAAAAACCTATCCAAGAAGGCATAAAGTCATCACAACTTACGGGGACTGCTCCAACTCCCTGACTATTTTTCCACTGACGAAACCATATAGGAGCGACCCCCTTCAGCTGGTAGGAGGCTAATTTTGCACTCTCTATTCCCATCATCTCCATAATCTTGGTTATCATCTAGATCTCCTCCAAAAACTCATACGGGTCTTCGTCCACCATTGACCCCAAGAATTCATGTGGGTTCATCCTGAGGAAGTCTCTAACTCTAGCAGCCGCTACATTCCCATTCTTGGGAAAATGAGCCATCGCCTGCTGATTAACCTGAGCGGTCATGGCCTGCGCCAACATGTGAAAGGCTTCCTTGAACTCGCATGAGTAACATTCTCATTCATTGGATTCGATGGAGTTGGAGGGGCTTGTTGGTTCCCATTAATGTTTCTCTTTACGTTTGCTCTTCTGGGAGGCATTATCTTTGAGCGCGTAAAGCACAAGTTAGGAGAGGAACTATTAGAGTCCACAAACTCTACACACGATAAGAATCATGAAGAAAGGGGAACCTTCCTAAAATGTTTCGTAGCCTCTTTGTCATAAGTGTGGTGCGTTTCATACTCATGAAAAGACTCTAATTAACACGAATATCAAACACCCTAGGACACTCTAAACCTGTGCTCTGATACCAAGTTTGTCACGACCTGAATATATGCCAGGATCTAGATATGGAACCTAGAATCACAAATGGCTCCAAGTCAACCTGTGTCATGAACTTGATACTAAAACTCAACATAAATAATACGGAAAACTAAATTATAAAATAGCGGAAGGCTGAGTAAGTAAAATCTAAACAATGGAAATACAAAACACTGAACCCGAAGCTGAATCTGTATATACATGTCCGAAAGCTATACTAAACTGATGAGCTGCTGCTAGCTAACTCCTAAAGTCTAAAACTGAAATAAAACAAAAATAGGGTAATCATAAATCTTGTCCTCGGTAGATAAGGACTCACCACTAACAGCTGAGATAAGAAATGGAGTGTGTCTAACCGCGAGGCTGAGTCTAGAAACCTAGATCTATATAATAAAACAATATAGCATATAAGTATGCGGTCAGTACTTGAAATGTACTCAGTATATGGGAAATGTAAAAGAACTGAAACATTCAAGTATACTGAAAGAAAGTGAACTGAATACGTAACCGAACATATAACTGAGCTGAAATGCAATGACCCTATCTGAGATGTATAAATACCGACCTGATACACTTATTTGAAAACATTTTAAATAAAATACAAGTAAATTTGATGCATAATGGTCATGTACATGAACTGAGAACTGAACTATAACTTTTATCATACCCTGTACTAACTAACTACTGAAAATTGAAATTGAACTCTACTGTGACTGAGTTGAACTAAAGTCGAGACTATACTGAACTGAAGACGATAACAGAAATCATAAACTAAGGGAAATATTCTCTACTATGGAGGACCCCTGACTGGATTGGGGGAAACACTCTCTACTATGGAGGATCCCTGATTGAGCTGAGGGAAACACTCTCTACTATGGAGGATCTCTGACTGAGCTGAGGAAAACACTCTCTACTATGGAGGATCCCTGACTGAGCTGAGGGAATCACTCTCTACTATGGAGGATCCCAATTATACTAATATGGAAGACACCAAAACTAATATCAATCATCTAGTCTAGGCTAATACAGCTAAACAGAGATCTGAGAGTTGAACTAATCATAACATACTGAATACATTAGAGTCTAATCAAGGATACTTTCTACTATCAAGAGGCTCAAAAGTCTAAAGAGTCATGAAATTGCTTTATCACTAAAATTCATAACATCATAGGCCTAAATATAGTATAATTCTTCATAAAACTCATAGATTATAATCATACTTTAACATATATACCAAAAATCATGGGGAAATCATGTATATATTTCATAGGGCCATATCTAAAAAATAATTCTAATTCATGGTGGAATTCAAGAAAGCATATTATTATCACATCATATACATAATTCATGAATTTGAAAGTAATTTCATAAACATACATTGCTACTTATCATGAGGGTCTTGAAATCCATAGAAGACACATAAGAAATCATGCCTAAATTGAAACCTTAAGACATACCTTTCTAGAATTCAAGAAATTCGGTTTTTACATAAATTCGGGACATGAGGATGAAAGGAGATCCTTTTTTAAGTCTCACATACCTAGGTTGGTGATCCCTTGACTTTCCTTGAAGAGTCCAAGAAGATTTAAATAGGTTTGAAGAAGAACCCTAGCTCCTTTCTTGAGAGAAAATCCAACATCGATCCTTTTGGAGAGGGTGAGGATCTAGGCTAGGTTAATCCCTTTAATATGAGCTTAAGGAAGCCAAAAACAATGTCATTTAGGAGTTAGAACCATAGGAGCTTACCAAAAGTACTCCCAAACTATCGAATTATAACCTGCAACTGGAAGTTACTACGACCAACAATATCGTTCGTAGTTTGATTATATGACTCGTACTGAGGTCCGTACAATGCCTGGTGCTTCTTCACTAAACTTCTCATAACATTTTACTCCGAACTCCAATTAATCTAAGATTATATGTGTTGGAAATAAGACTCAAGGGGATTCTATATGAAATGCTAAATCACCCAAAAACACTTTGTAAAAAGAGAGCTATGATCGTTTGAGGTTGACCCTTATAAGAACTTATACGAAAACTCAATTGATAAGAAGGCTTTCAACTCAATTTTATGCTAGAGGTTCCTTATGACCTTAATTTGAATCCAATGCACTTATTACACTAAATAATTGATCTTTTAACCTTGTTTCTATAAATTCATTGGGTTCAGGTCTATCCACATACCTAGAAGGGTTCCAAACTTAGCCTGAAAGTCCGAGGCATTATAATATACCAACTCACGATTGAACTGATGATTCTACCTTCATATTACAACTCATACCACAAGTTGTACCACCAACCTATGACTTGTAACTCCATCCTACGAGTTGTACCAATTCCAGCATAATCATTCACCTGATAACTCTTGAGACTTGCTACGACTCCTGGCTACGGGTCGTGCCCACATACTACGGCTCGTAGTGGGGACTTGTGCTCGGGAAAAAACTTCTCTGATCTAGACCATGACTCTTTATACGAACCTTAATACCAACCTATAAATCGTAGGTTGAGTCGTACTAAGGTAAAGTTGCATATTTTTGTGCTGAACACATTCCAAATCTGAAGTCTAATCTTAGGGACTTTCAGGGTATTACAGCAAACCTCTAATTTTACAAAAATAATTGACTTAAAGAAAATACTCACATATGACTTAGTTTTCAACATATTCAGTATGAGATTCAACACCAATCTTGTTGGGTTCTATATTTGACAACAATCGCTTTTATAATTCTTATCGCAGAGGTGTAATATAAGCGTAATTTGTGTTGCGGCCGTGCAGACTTCCTCCGAGGTCTTGGCTCAGGTGCTTAATCTTCTTAGTGGCCTTGTGGGTAATAGAGTGGCACCGTGACTCCGGTCAGGTAACACTTAGGGGTACAGTATGAAAAAATTGTTGCTCCCCGCATGGACGACCTTTCGAAGGTAGTCGTGTTTCTGTGACTGGTGATGACTGGGGATGAGTCCATATTTATTCTGAAGTTTCAAAAAGATAAAGCCTCCCACTTTCTATGGCATTGAGGCGGAGAACGCCTATGAGATTATCATATATTACCATGAGAGACTCCATAATATTAGGGGCAGTGGAGAAGTATGTGGTGGAATTTGTTACTTTTCAACTGATGGAAGATGCCAAGCTTTGGTGGAGAGCGTTCATAGAGTGCAAACCAGCAGGATCAACACCATTGATATAGACCCAGTTCTACTCCACTTTTCTTGAGTAGTATATGCCTCATAACCTATGAGACCAGAGGCATAATGAGTTCACCAACATTGAGCAGGAAACCTCCTCAGTTGCATCCTATGAGGCCCGGTTCCACTCCTTGTCCCGATATGTCTTGCCATTGCTACCCATAGAGGAGGAGAGGATTAGATAGTTTGTAAAGGGCCTAAATGTGGGACTCCAGTTGTCATCTCTGTATATGTTCTTAACAGGTAAGATATTCTAGGAAGTGGTAGAGTTTGTGAAGAATGTGGAGGGATTTAAGCAGGATGGCTATGCAAGAAATGCCAAAAAGAAAGCTCTGAAGGTGGGTAACTTTAGTGGTTCTTTTTCTAGGGCTCTAATTTCCCACGGGTACTCTGGGCACCCTATTCAATCAGCTATACAAGTATCAATCGGGGGTCCACCAGGGACCAGTCAGCATCCTTCAGGTACTATTCGGAGCACCTAGATAGTCCGCTCAGATTTTTGGGCTTGCCCTATCTCTTCCGTTTGTCCTATAGGCCAGTGCTCGATAAGGTGTGTCATAAGTGTGGTGATTATTGCCACATTTGAAGATGGTATCGCAGATTGTGAAAGGTTGGGCAGATTGTTTCGCACTCGACTGTCAAAGCTCCAGCTACAGCAGGGAGAGGAGGTAGTGCCTTTAGCAAGAATCAACCTCAGCTTGGGCAGGGTTGTAATACCCCGAAAGTCTCTAAGATCAAAATCTTATCGGGTATGATGAGCATGTGTTTTCAATAGATTTTCATCCAACAAATGTGAGTCTCAATTCCTGTGATAGCACTGATGAGATTAGATCGTGAGGCTGATTATAAACTCATTTTTAAGGTTGATGTCTCTATTTCCTTTTCTTCTTAGATGTTGATAAGAAGGTATTTCTATTTTACATATACGAAAGCGCCATCATTTGATGGTTATCTATTTCTCTTTCAATTTGGAGATTACTGAATCACCAGATTCTAAATTATTGTTGAATTTATTTTTTCATGAATTTTTAAATTGATTGAGGAAAATGTTTATCTTACTATTTTCTCTTTCTTCATTTCAAGAAATTGCAAGGTTTTCAAGATCATTAGTTGGTCATCATGTGAATACAGATGCAGAATGATAGTTCAGAAAATAAAAGAGTTTTGTAATGTTATTTGAACCAATATCTACATCACACTCACAATGCAATGTGCAGTGTTCTAAACAAATTAATTTATAAAGAATAAGCTATTATTCATTCATAAAAAATTGTATTGATTTTCTCCTTGTACAAATGTATGGAGGAAGTAGACAAGTTAGATTTCAACCTCAATTTGGGACTTTTTGGCAAGTCCTACTGCAAATATTATAAATATCTTTGATGTTGAGACTAACGACATCCAAAAATAGTTACAAGTTTTATAAATATCATTCATGAAAAAAGTGCTTGTAATATTTTTGGGATGTTATTAGTCTCAACATCAACGATATTTATAACATTTTCAGTAGAACTTGGCAAAAGGTTTCCAAGTTGAGGTTGAAATCTAACTTGTCTACTTGCTCCCTGCATTTTTACCAAGGATTAATCAATACAATTTTTCATGAATGAATAATAGCTTATTCTTAATAAACTAATTTATTTAGAATAATGTATATTGCGTTGTGATTATGATATGGATGTTGGATGTTGGTTCAAATAACATTATAAAACTCATTTATTTCCTAAACTATCTTTCTAAATCTGTATTCACATAATGACTGACTAATGATTTTGAAAATCTTGAAATTTCATGAAATGAAGAAGAAAAAATAATAAAAAAAATATTTTCCTCAATCAATGCATAAATTCATGAAAAAATAGATTCAACAGTGATTTAGAATTAGGTTATTAAGTAATCTCCAAATTGAAAGAGAAATTAAAAAAACAAGTAACCATAAAATGATGGAGCTTTCGTATATGTCAAATAGAAATACCTTCTTATCAACATCTAAAAAGAAAAGGAAATAAAGACATCAACCTTAAAAATGAGTTTGCAATCAGCCCCACAGTCTAATCTCATCATTGCTATCAAAGGAATTGAGGAGACTCAATTTTGTTGGATGAAAATTTATTGACATAACATGCTCACCATGCCCAATAAGATTTTGAAAAGGGTTGTTTGGCTGAATTACAAAAAAATGGTAAAACATGTAGCATATTCATGATATAAAAGACATATAAAAAAAACAATTCAAAAGATTGAACAATTATCATTACTAGAAATTTCTTAGTAGCCATAACAAAAAAAATTATCAATGTTTGGCCAGGAGGTGTAAAGATAATATAAGATGTTTTGGTGATAATATAGTTCCTCAAATATTGAACCAAATGAGATGTATTATGGACAGCATAAGTTGATGATGCTAATATTTGTCATATTAGTGATAATCTATTTGATATCCGTAACGCAGAGATAAGAATGTGGCAATAGACATCATATTATTTTGACAATTATTCTTGCTAAGAATATACATTCTCATCAAAGTAAAAGAAAAATAATCATGACAATAACATCACAAAAATTATAGGAAATAATGTGTATCAAGAATAATGAAATATATAATTAGTTAATACATATTCTGTTGATTTGACTCGCTAGCTAACCTATCATTTCTATTATGAATAGAACATAACAAAATTAGCTCAAATATCCATTCAACCAAGGATCTGCAATTGTAATAAAGAGGTAATACCTTAGTTGCATCCCATATTATCAGAGTTTTGTCAACAGAAGATGTTGTAAACATAGTTGAGGTTAGTTTAAAACAGATATTTGTAATGACATGAGCATGGCTTTCTCCACAATTAACTTTTATAATTTTTCAAATCCCAAATCACAACCTAAACATTGAATGCAGTATGAGTTTGTCAACAAGAGAAATTTAGATAAGCTCTCTTTATCAGACCAAAATAAATCTAGTTGAGTAATAATAAGCAAACCTTCCTCTCGTGTCTAGCAATAGCCAATAACATTCCCTGTGAATGAAAGTGACAACAGAGGAGTTTGCTCTTTGTTGCGTGAAGGCTACATTCTCTTAAAAAGAGATGCCTGCAAAGTAATATTTTAGTTATCCTTTGTCTCAATAACTAACATATACATTGCTATGGTGCTTGATCTCAAATACTAGATGCAAAATTCACAAGAAACCTACATATGATCTGCTACTTTCTTTTAAGAAAAGTGGTTCATCACAAAGTACAATATTATACATCGAGTATATTGTATGTACAATGAATATTTCAGTATAGTATCTAAAACACTTTGTGGCATCTGGCATAATGAAGCAAGGTACACCACATGATTCAAAGAGAATGACCTCAACTTATTAGCAAAATTATCAAAAACATGATAAAAAATCTATCATATCATTGTATGCAAGAATTTTGAACTGAACATAATAATTTTTCAATCCTTTCAAGATAAAAACGAATCATTACTAAAGCTTATATCATAATTCATTGGATTATAAGTTTTTAGCATTTGATTAAAAGAGTAGAATTCATTAAAAGGAGATAATTACCAACATGATTTGAATTTGCAATAATTTCTCTAGCGATTACCTCACTCATTTAATAGGAACCTCTATTAGCTATACAATCAAGACTGACAAGCTCAATCCTGTAAAACATAAATAAATAATAGAAAAGCATGAATAAAAATAGTCAAACAAAAAGAAAAATATCTATACACCCAAAATCAAAAGAAAAGTGGATAAGCACAAATTATAAAGAGTATCAATCATTGAAAAAATAAGTATAAATAACTGAGGCATAATAATTTTTTCTATAAAATAACTAGTGAACACATAAAAAATTACAAGTTTCGAACCATCGAATGGATTGTGATCACCAAATATGAAATTGTTTCTTAATCACAGATAAGAGAAGAGACAGAATGTTTAAGCAAGAACAACAGAAAAATATGAAGAAAGAGTCTCTCAAGAACCAAATTCTACTTGGATTAAAGAAAGAAGAATGCAGAGAGATAAAAAGGAGAATAGATTTAAATAGACAAGAGAAGAATGAGAAATGGTGGTCCCTGGTGTACCGGTCAAATTACAATAATTTAGTAAGAAGGTCAAAGATTTTTTGTATTGTCAAATAATTAATTTCAAAAAGTGGTAGTCAAGTAAGTTATATTAATAGAACTCGTGAAATCAAGATTTTGTGGACCTTATTACATAATCATAGATAGAAAGTTGATAAGATTATATCGATTAGGTAACAAATTTATTATTATTAAATAGATACCATATTTTAAAGTAATAGAATTGCATGAGAGAATGAGATCTCTCTATATTTAACTAAAGATCTCAGGTTCGTACCTCACTAATGAAGAAATTCTTGGTAAAGAATGTTTCCCCCTTAAATGACCCTATGTGATGTAAATTTGGATTAATCAATCCAATAGATTCCACATACTAGATGGTTATACTAAAAAAAGGCATTGGATTGCTTACTAAAATTTCTCAAGTGGTTATTAATAATAAGTATAATGACATGCTATAATAGTTGTAAGAATGTTCTATTGTACTACAAATTACAATAAAGAAATGTCATGACCCAAGTGGCCGTGATTGGCACCCATACTATTTTCTCCGGTGGGCGAACCAATGAATCCCAACTAATTACTCAATCTCCACAATAATACACATGCGTCACAATAAAATGATAAGTAGTGCAAGCCTTAATTAGATCAAAGTAGACTAACATCAAATTGTCTATAATATCCCCAAAACCTGAAATTCATTGTACGAATGAACTTCTACCTAATAAAATCTAGAGAGGAAAGTAACAAAATCCAAAACAAAATTAATGTCTGAACAAAAGACATCTCCTGAGTATGGAACCGTAGCAGCACATTTGAGTTCACTCACCTTCAATTATCTAACTGCTTGTAACATGTCATACCCAGAAAACCCTAAGATCAGACCTAGGAGTTGAAATGGAGAAAACAGAAGTTTCTATATCAGGTCACAGGATAAGGCATCTAGTGACTCGTTAGGAACACCACGAGTCGTTAAGTAACTCGTGGGTAGGGTTTTGGCCATGATTGGAATTTTCAGATTTCGGGTGTCCACGAGTGTGACCACGAGTCATGGTCAGCTCCATGATTCGTTAAGTCAAATGTGGTCAAGGGTGGTTTGAAGGATGAAGGAAAATGGGCAGTGTACCTAACGGGTCATCACCACAAATCGTTGTGTCCCTCCTGGTGACCAGGGATGATAGGTTTCTAGTGATGACTACGAGAAGGTGACCACAAGTCGTGGTCAGAGGACACGAGTCGGTCCAGTCCCTTGTTGGGACTAGTAGTGCGCAATTTCTTGCGAATTTATTAAGAGCTTTTTGGTAATTACTAAGTTCCTAAGGCCTATACTACGTCGTTTTAAGATCAGAATAGTATGTTTTAATAAGGGTTAAGTCATTCTAAGATATTCCAATTCATGCATGCAAGCTTAGAGGTTTAAGAGGTGATCAAGCCTAGTCTCTTCAAAATTTTTCCTCAATTCTCTTTGGGCAATCAAGGAAGTTGTGCAATCAGATCTCTTCAGGTATGTAAGGCTATGAATGGGTGAAATTTTCCACACACGTGCACATTCCTCTCTCAATTCATGAAAATTCTAATTGATGAATCTATGGAGGTTTTACCTAATGTGTGAATTCTCTAAGTTTTAATCATGGGTATGATCTAAGCATGTTTTCAATATTGAATTATGATAAATAGGAAAATTTTATAATGTTTTCAATTATAAATTATGTTTTCAAGTTTTATAAATTATGATGTCCATCGATGAATGTTCATAGAAGTTGAGATCTATGAAATATGTATTCAAGTATGATGAGATGTATATGAAGAAAGTATGATTTTGAATTACCCATGTATATGTTTATGTTTTCAAATGATCAAACCTATTTCAAGCATGTTTAAGTATTGGGAAAGCCCATATGATCAAGTATGTTTCATAATTTATTTAAATTTCATGTATTAACTTACCACATAAATTTGGAGTGTAGACTCCCACTATTTTTAGCTTGTGGTAGCCAAGGCTCCTCATGTTACGATTTCAGATTATGCATGTATGTTATTATTCAACTTCGTCACTAGACAATGGTCAGCTTCATTTAAAATGATGGAGATAATATGCATGTTTTTGGGAGTAGTGTCTAGCACCGAGTAGGTTAAGGGTCAGTCAACCCTATACCTCAGAACTACGCATCAATGTAGGTATGGTCAGATTATTTGGGACCTCCCTTGTGATCTTCCCCTGCCCCCAATGGGCCTTCAGCTTGATATCAATATCATGGTAGCATCCTTAGCCTTGGAAAAGCTTTCGACGGCTCTACCCACTTGAGTGTAATAGTAGGGACCACATAAGCTCTATTGTGGTAATGTTTGTTATATGACAAGTCTCCCATTGTTTCTCATGATTTCAGTTATGCATGTTCATCAGTCATGACATTATGTTTTCAGCAAGTTTGACCCAATGTTCAACTTTTCTTATAATTATCAGTTTTCAAATTTGGGTCATTTGATTCAGTTATGATGTTCAGTTATATTCCGATCATGATTTCATAAAATAGCATGCAAGCCCTACTCTCATAATCTTATCTTGTTTATGTTTTGTAATATGCTTGATTTATGATTTTACTTACTTTGCAGTTTTACTTACCTTGCATACTCAGTACATTCCACGTACTAACCACATACTTTATGTTGTATCATTTCATGGTATAGGCTCCGATATCCAGACTCAGTCTCACCGCTAGCCAGAATCCAAGCATTAGTACTTCCTGATTAGAGTTGGTGAGTCTCATCTTTTGAGGGCCTTTCTTATCACTTATGTTTCATATTTTCAGTTTTTGAATATAGTGAGTTAGTTGGGAACTTGTCCCATCAACTCGCCAGTATTAGAGGCTTTCCAGACAAAGTATGTATTCAGATGTTATGTTACATTCAGACTTCCACTATATTAATTATGTTGTTCTTCAACTCTAATATGAGTGATTTAGATGATATGTTTATGACATAGGTCGACTTGGAGCCTCTCGAGGTTCTTTGTCCGTGTCTCGATCCGGGACTATGTTCGAGTCATAACAAACTTGGTATTCAGAGAATTAGGTTTTAAAGTGTCCTAGGGTGTTTGAAAGATGCATTAAGTAGAGTCTTTTTCATAGGTATGAAGTGCACCACACTTATGAAGAAGAGGCTACGAAACATTTAGGAAAAGTTTCCTTCTTTCATGATCTATGTCGTGCGATGAAATGTCTCTCTATCCTTATAACTCATGCTATACACGTCTGTAGAATTATGCCTCCTCGCTGAGTTAACGGAAGAAGAAACAAAAACGAAAATGTCCATGAGAAAGGCAATGGAAATGGGCACAGCAGGCCCCGCCAACCCATGAGGAGCATGTACCAGAGTTGGTTTCCCACGCAAAGTTCAGGGAAGCCATACAAATATTAGACTAGGCCTTGACCGCCCAGGCCAATCAGTAGGTGGTAGTGCATGTCTCTCAAAATGGGAAAGCGGTGGCGGCAAGAGTTAGAGATTTTCTAAGGATGAACCCTCTAGAGTTTCTTGGGTCAAAGGTGGATGAGGATCCACACGAGATTATTGATGAGGTTCTGAAGATCACCCAGATCATGGGGGTAACCGGAGAGGAGTGCGCCGATCTAGCCTCATATCAGTTGAAAGGGGTTGTGCACATTTGGTTTAAATAATGGAAGGATACAAGGGCAGTTAGAGAAGGCCCTATTGGTTGGGACGATTTTCATACCGCTTTTCTGGATCGATTCTTCCCTCCTGAGATGAGGGAGATCTAAGCAATCGAGTTTGTAAACATAAAGCAAGGGAGGATGTCAGTTCAAGAGTATGCCTTGGAGTTCACTCGTCTGTCCAAGTATGCACCTGAGATGGTGGAGGATCAGCGAGCCCAATAGCAGACTACTTGGTCAGGGATTACCGAACTGCGATGCTTCTTCAGGACATTGACTTTGCTTAGATAGTCTTGTACACCTAGTAGATGGAGACAGTGCTTATGGGTGAACGGAAGAGAGAGGCCAAGAGGGTCAGGACTGATAGTTTTGAATTCTCCCAGCAGAGACCTAATGGGCACCGCCAACAGTCCCACCAAAGGTCTTTAGCCCCAACACCTTCAGTTATGAGTGTGCCATCCAAATCCAGGCGCGATCAGAGGGACGAGCATCAGGCTCTAGAGGTCAGAGTAGCAGACCCATAGAGACCAACCCTCCAAAGTGTGGTAGATATTGTTGGAGACACGTGGGTCAGTGCTTAGCAGGTACAGGTGCTTATTTCAGGTGCGGGAGGGCTAGACATATGCTTAGAGATTGCCCAACGTCCAGATAGGGTCATGATAGGGGCTGAGGCCCAGCTTCTAGTTTGGCAACTCCACCAGCACACCAAGCCTAGTAGGGGGCATCCACTAGTGTGGGTAGTGGTTGGAGTCAAAATAGATTCTATGTCATAGCATCTCATCGGGAGTGAGAGGTCTCCCCAAATGTAGTCACTGGTACGTTATGAGTATTTCACATTGATGCATATGCATTATTATATCCAGGGGCTACTTTATCTTTTGTGACACCCTATGTTGCTAGTAGTTTCGGAGTCAGTCCCAAAATTTTGTCAGAACCCTTCTCAGTCTCTACTCTAGGAGGTGATTCAGTTACAGCTAGATGGGTCTATATAAATTGCCCTGTCACAGTTCTTCAAAAAATCACATCAATAGATTTAGTAGAGCTAGCCATGACCGATTTTTATGTTATCTTTGGCATGGATTGGTTATATGCATGTTATGCCTCAGTAAATTGTAGAACCCGTGTAGTAGAGTTCAGGTTTCTAGGTAAGCCAGTCCTAGAGTGGAAGGGTAATTTAGTTGTGCCCGTAGGTTGCTTCATTTCCTACCTTAAGGCCAAAAAGATAATTTCCAAAGGGTGTGTGCACCATCTAGTTAGGGTTAAGGATGCTACATCTAAACCCCCGACTATCCATTCAGTTCTCGTAGTGTGTGAGTATCTGTGGTGTTTCCAAATGAATTACCGAGAATCCCTCCCGAGAGGGAGATTGATATTGGTATTGACCTTCTTTCCAATACGCAACCTATATCTATTCCTTCTTAAAGAATGGCTCCAGCTGAGCTAAAGGAGTTGAAGGATCATTTAGACAAGGGATTCATCAGACCTAGCAAATCCCCGTGGGGTGCACCAGTTCTCTTTGATTGCAAGAAGGATGGTTCTATTCGTATATGCATTGATTATCGATAATTAAACAAGGTTACCTTCAAGAATAGGTATCCTGTTCCCATGATTGATGATTTGTTTGACCAACTACAGGGTGCTAAGTGCTTTTCAAAGATAGACCTCAAATCTAGATACCATCAGCTCAGGATTCGGGAGAGTGACATTCTGAAGATAGCCTCTAGGACTTGGTATGGTCATTATGAGTTTGTAGTTATGTCTTTTGGACTAACAAATGCTTCTGCAGCTGTTATATTTGATTAATGGGGTGTTCAAGCCATATTTGGATATGTTCGTGACTATTAGATGATATCCTTATATACTCTCGGAGTGAGGAGGAGCATGTCGCTCATTTGAGGGTGGTGCTACAAACTCTTCAGGATTGCCAGTTATATGCTAAATTCAGTAAATGCAAGTTTTGGTTGAACTCAGTGGCATTTTTGGGCCATGTGGTGTCAAGTGAGGGTGTAAAGGTGGACCCTCAAAAGATAGAAGCGGTGAAGAATTGGCCTAGACCAGTGAATCCTTCAGATATCAGGAGTTTCTTGTGTTTAGCTGGTTATTATCGGAGATTTATTGAGGGGTATTCATCAATTGCAGCCTCATTGACTAAATTGACCCAAAAGAAAGTGAAGTTTCAATTATCAGAGGCTTATGAGAAGAGCTTTCATGAGGTGAAGACTCAACTCACCTCAACACCAATGTTGACCCTACCTGAGGGTACCGATGGGTTTGTGGTATATTGTGATGCTTCGAGTATCGGCCTTGGTTGTGTATTGTGCAGCACAGTAAAGTTATAGCCTATGCTTCCAGGCAGCTGAAAGTCCATGAAAAAAATTATGTGACTCATGATCTTGAATTGGCGGCAATAGTATTTGCCTTAAAGATTTGGAGGCACTATTTGTACGGGGTCCATGTAGATGTGTTTACGGACCACAAAAGCCTACAATACATTTTTACCTAGAAGGATCTAAATCTATGTCAAAGAAGGTAGTTGGACCTACTCAAGGGTTATGATATGAGTGTTCTTTACCATCCAGGCAAGGCCAATGTAGTGGCAGATGCTCTTAGCAGGCTTTCCATGGAGAGTGTGTCCCATATAGACGGGGAGAGGAAGGAGTTATGAAGGATGTACATCGGCTTACACGACTAGGAGTCTGTCTTGTTGACTCGACTGATGGTGGTGTCATTGTTTAGAATGGGTCATAATTATCCTTAGTAATCGAAGTTAAAGCTATACAAGATGAATATCCTATTTTGGTAAAGTTGAAGGAAGCCGTTCAGAATCAGAGGGTAGAAGTCTTCTCCAAAAGGGGAGATGGGGTGCTTCTATACCAGGTTCACTTGTGTGTTCTGGGTGTTGATAATTTGAGAGATCAGATGTAGCACGAGGCTCATGGTACCAGATACTCTATACATCCAAGTGCCACCAAGATATACCGTGACCTACGGGAAGTCTATTGGTGGAGTGGCATGAAGAAGGACAAAGCAGAATTTGTGGCTAAGTGTCCGAATTGTCAATAGGTGAAGGTTGAGCATAAAAGACCTGGAGGTATGCTACAAGACATTTGTATCCCTACTTGGAAGTGGGAGGAAATCAACACGGACGTCATTACATAATTGCCTCATACTCGCTGATAGTATGACTCTATTTGGGTGGTTGTGGATAGATTGACTAAGGCAACTCATTTCTTACTGATCAAAACTATTGATTTAGTAGAGGATTATGCTAAGTTGTACATTCCGGAGCTAGTTCGGTTGCAAGGAGTGCTCTTGTCCATCATATCAGATAGAGGTACTCAGTTTACCTCCCAATTTTGGAGATCGTTTAGAAGGGACTTGGTACTCAGAGCAAGCTTAGCACAACATTTCACCTGCGGATGGATGGTTAGGCTAAGCGAACCATTCATACTCTTGAGGATGCATTGAGAGCATATGTGATTGATATCAAGGGTAATTGGGATGATCATCTGCCTCTAATTGAGTTTGCATATAACAACAGCTACAATTCCAGCATTCAGATGTCTCCATTTGAGGCTCTTTATGGGTGGAGATGTAGATCGACTATTAGTTGGTTCGAAGTTGGTGATACTGAGGTGATAGGTCCAAAATTTAGTCCATGAGGCTATGGAGAAAGTTCGTCTTATAAGGGACAGGTTGAAAACAGCTCAGAGTCGCCAAAAGTCCTATGAGGATGTGAGGAGAAGGGATATTGAGGTTGAAGTTGATGATTGGGTGTTTTTGAAGGTATCCCCATGAAGGGAGTGATGAGATTTGGGAAGAGGGAAACTCATTCCCTGTTATGTCGGTCTGTGCCAGATTGTGAAACAGGTTGGAAAGGTATCATATGAGTTGGAGTTGCCCTCAGAATTAGCTTCAGTCCGTCCAGTTTTCCATGTATCACTCTTAAAGAAGGGCTTGGGTGATCCAGCTCTAGAATTTTCGATGGAGAGCATAGGTGTAAAGGACAACTTTAGTTATGAGGAGGTTCCGGTGAAAATACTGGATCATCAGGTTCAAAAGCTAAGAAACAAAGAAGTAGCTTCAGTCAAGATTTTATGGAGGAATCAAGATGTTGAGGGAGCTACATGGGAAGCTGAAGCAGATATAATGGCTAAATACCCGTATCAATTCCCTTCCGACTCAGTTTCAACTTGAGGTATCAGTTTTCTCTCTAATACTCTATTCAGCTTCATGTTTAGTTCATGTGCCCCAGTTTCTTTCATGTCAATGTATGTAAGAGTGATTCATAAATTCAGTTCAGTCATGTAGTTCAATTCAGAGTCAGTCACTCCATTAGTTTTCAGCATGTATGTTCAGTATTTGAGTTTAATGATTGCATTTCTCTGCTTTTCAGTATGTTTCCCATTTTAGAGGATGAATGTCCCCAGGGGGAGATATTGTAATACCCCAAAAACCCTAAGATCAAACTCGGGATATGAAATGGAGAAAACAGAACTTTCTGCACCAGGTCACAGAATGAGCCATCTAGTGACCCGTCAGGAACACCAGGAGTCGTTAAGTGACTCATGGGGAGGGGTTTGGTCATGATTGGAATTTTCAGATTTGGAGTGACCACGGGTGTGACCATGAGTCGTGGTCAGCACCATGATTCGTTAGGTCAACCATGGTCAAGGGTGGTTTGAAGGACGAAGGAAAATGGGCAATGTACCTAACGGGTCATCACCAAAAATCATCGGGTACACCACGAGTCATGGTGTCCCTCGTGGTGACCAAGGATGATAGGTTTCTAGTGCTGACGAAGAGAAGGTGACCATGAGTCGTGGTCAGAGGTCACGAGTCATATAGTCCCTCGTTGGGACTGGCAGTGTGCAATTTTCTGCGAATTTATTAAGGACTTTTTCATAATTCCTAAGTTCCTAAGGACTATACTACGTCGTTTTAAGCTCAGAATTGTATGTTTTAAGAAGGGTTAAATCATTTTAAGCCTATTCCAATTCATGCATGCAAGCTTAAAGGTTTAAGAGGTGATCAAGCCTAGTCTCTTCAAAGTTCTTTCTCAATTCTCTTTGGGTAATCAAGGAAGTTGTGAAATCAGATCTTTTCAGGTATGTAAGGCTACAAATGGGTGCAATGTCCACACCCATGCCCAATCCTCTCTCAATTCATGAAAATTCTAATTGAATGAATCTGTGGGGGTTTTACCCAATGTGTGAATTCTCTAAGTTTCAATCATAGGTATGATCTAATCATGTTTTCAATGTTGACTTATGATAAATGGACATATTTTTCGATGTTTTCAATTATAAATTATGTTTCAAGTTTTATAAATTATGATGTTCATCCATGAATGTTCATGGAAGTTGAGATCTATGAAATATGTATTCAAGCATGATGAGATGTTTATGAAGAAAGTATGATTTTGAATTACCCAAGTATATGTTTATGTTTTCAAATGATTAAGTCTATCTCAAGCATGTTTAAGTATTGGGCAAGCCCACATTATCAAGTATGTTTCATGATTTATCTAAATTTCATGTATTAGATTACCACATGTATTTTGGAGTGTAGACTCCCACTATTTTCAGCTTTTGGTATGGTTTATGTCAAGGATCCTCATGTTATGATTTCAGATTATGCATGTATGTTATTATTTAGCTTCGTCACTAGACGGTGGTCTGCTTCGTTGAAAAATGATGGAGAGCATATGCATGTTTTTTGGAGTAGTGCCTAGCATCGAGTAGGCTAAGGGTCAGTCAACCCTATGCCTCAGAACTATGCACTAACGTAGGTATGTTCAGAACCCTATGCCTCACAACTACGCACTAACGTAGGTATGTTCAGATTATGTGGGACCTCCCTTATGAGCTTCCCCTGCCCCCAAGGGGCCTTCAACTTGATATTGATATCATGGTAGCATCCTTAGCCCTGGAAAAACTTTGTACGGCTCAGCCCACTAGAGTGTGATAGTCGGGTCCATGTAAGCTCTATCGTGGTAATGTTGATTATATGATGAGTCTCCCATTATTCCTCATGATTTCAGTTATGCATGTTCATCAGTCTTGATATTATGTTTTCAGCAGGTTTGACCCAATTTTTAGTTTTACTTGTGATTATTAGTTTTTAGATTTGAGTCATTCAATTCAGTTATGATATTCAGTTATGTTTAGATCATGATTTCAGAAAATAGCGTGCAAGCCCTACTCTCAGAATCTTATCTTGTTTATGTTTTATAATATGCATGATTTATGATTTTACTTAATTAATTGTTTTACTTACCTTGCATACTCGGTACATTCCATGTACTGACTGCATACTCTATGATGTATCATTTCATGATACAGGCTCTGATATCCAGACTCAGTCCCGTCGTTAGCCAGATTTCCAGCATTAGTACTTCCCGATCAGAGTTGGTGAGTCCTCATCTTTCAAGGGCCTTTCTTATCAGTTATGTTCCATAATTTTAGTTTTAGACTATAGTGAGTTAGTTGGGGTCTTGTCCCAGTAACTTGTCAGTATTAGAAGTTTTTCAAACAAAGTATGTATTCAGCTTCAGACTTATATATGTATTCAGATATTATGTTACGTTTAGACTTCCTTTATATTAATTATGTTGTTCCTCCGCTTTAATATGATTGGATGATATGTCCTTGCCATGGGTCAGCTTGGAGGCTCTCGGGATTCTTTGTCGTGTCTCGATCCAAGCCTATGTTCGGGTCGTGATATAGCACCTCGAATCTGGGGTGAAATATTGCAGCAAAAGATTACAGGTTTCAGATCTGATGCCGGGGAGAGGGAGGGTGTGACAGCCCATCACACCATTGATGGTGGGTTTGACGACCGTCAGCCAGACGATGGGCCGTTACTGGTCCCATTAAGTTTTGGCCCTTTTTAGCTCGAGGGTGACGGAGAAGGTGGCAGATCATTGAGCTTACGACGGCCTATCATGGCAACCATCACCTAAGCCAAGTTTTTTAGGTTCTCTATTAAAGACTGATGGTGGAGACGACAAACCGTCAAGCTTGCGATGGCCCATCACCCTGACGGTTAGTTGAGGAAAAGTTTTGGGCAATTCTATTTTTGCCCGGTGGTGGTGACTGATAACACTCAAATTACACTCCTTATTTAGAGAGAATGTAAGTAATCATTGTACAAAATAAATAACTCGACGAGTGTCGGGGTCAAATCCTACAAGAAACTAGAGAATGATTTGCACAAGAGTCTTTTAGTGAATTGAATTGATTCACATCTAAGCAATGAAAATGTAAATGTAAATTTTGGGGGAAGTGAAGGAAAAAATATTGTGGGTTCCAAAATCCACTAATCAAGAGAGCAAGATAACCAGAATTACTAAGTATGAACCGTATACTTTTTGTTCTATATTATTTTATGATATAGATTCTGGTGCTTAGACTCAGCATCACAGTTAGCTTTGTTCTTGTGCTCATCAACAGTTGTCAATGATGGGTCATCATCATTTGAGGGCTAGAGTCATATTTTCATTCAGATGATTTTTTCTTACTTTCAGTTTCAGACTTGTAAAGTTTGCAGGGGACTTTTCCCAGTAGCTCATCAGTAAGTAGAGGCTTTCAGACAAGAAATTAGTGCTTTCAGTATGACTCAGTGTTTATCTAACTATTATAAATTCAGTTTATCTCAGTATTCCTAAACTATTGATCTTACAACTTAGCTAGCTTCTGCTCAATATCATTAAATCAGATCTTATCGGTATTATGCCATGCCATGGGCTAGATCAGGGTCACTTGTGACCCCCAGCACCGTATCACTTTTACGGTATAGACTCAGGTCGTGAAACGTACATTCTCCTTTTGTGAGGTGGATTCTGGGAAATACCATCTTGTAGTGTTGGTAACTTCTTCACTTTCTTTTGGAGATCTTTTAAAATCCTAGTTCTTGTACTTCTTTATTAATTATTTTTAGTATATAAACTGTCACTTATATAATGTTTTCATCATCATAACACCATGTGATCTTGAATGTAGACTCAAAGATTAAGCTACGTCAAAAAGTTTTCCCTTTTTCATGATGAAAAACCCATAGTAACTTCGTACTTCTTCATGTGCACTATGAAGTTTCATCGATCTTCATATGCCCTGTGATGTGCATCTTCCCGTTTAATCACAATTCATATATTGACAATCTTCCCCCTAAAAATTAGCTCCACGTTGTTCAACCTATAGCTTCATTTTAATACAACTCCAATCAATGTTAACTAAGGCAATATGTTAAGCTTGCTTCAGTTTACCCTCAACTTCAGTAAGATGTTAAGCTTTCTAGAATCAGTAGGCTTTAGCAGGAAGTGTACTTCAGCCTCATTTAGGAACTAACCTCCTATTTATTACAACCCTCTAGATGTCTAGATTTGAGAAATCTAATTATAATTATATTTGAATATTCTACCATATGTCTTCTTCAAAAATATCTCTTATACTTTCTACGCAAGGACCAACTTCTATTCTATACACATTTATCTTCATACAGTCTACAATCATTTTTATATGTTGTAGTGACAAATTTCTTCTTCATGAACCTTCTTCGTAAACCTTCTTTAGGACATTACATCTTCTTCTTCTTCAATTCTGCAACATATCTAGTGCTTATATATTAAAGCAGGTTCCTTTAAAAGTATGAACTCATTTGTTGGAATAGGTTTTAATGATAATTGATGATGATTTAAAATATGCTTGAAACATTAAATTAATTAGGAAGTGGTCGATTAGCATTTGGTACATTATAAACATAAATCATGTATTTCTGATTGAGTGTGGAATTCTAGTACTTCAATATTTGCAGGCAAAATGAAGAAAAAGCTAGAAGTCAACAAGGATTCTACAAGGAAAGAAATTCCTTTTAATAAGGAAAGAAATAAATCGTGAGCTAAAAAGAAAGGGAAAGATTTGGTAAGAGATTGTGGAATTCTACAAGAAGTCAACAAGATCTTTCAAATAAGGAAAAGGACTCTTAAATTAGAGATTCCTTTTCCTAGTAGAAGAAATTCATTGGGCGCATTCTGGTACTATAAATACAAAAGTACCACATCAAAGTTGTGCATTCACTCACGAAACACTCTTCAGCAAAATCCATCATTCTTGGGCATTCAATTGGCATTCAAGTTGAAGAGAGTTGAGTGGTGCTAGAGACAGTTTCCTACTTCTGTTCTATCGCAGTCTAGGTCTAGGTACCAACTTGTAGTGAATCAGTAAACTTGTTTTTTATTTCAATTCTGTTTTTCATTTAATTGTAATTGTGTTAAAGTTCATGTTGTTAAACTAAGGGTAGTTTATACAGGTTAAGAACTTTATAAGGGCTTAGTGGTAGGTCCTTGGGTTGCAGGGGTTGCAATTCGAATTTGGCTTGGTGTCTAGTGGAGTTAAGTTGAAATCCTACTAGGGAGTAGGTCGTGGTGTTTACATCCATTCGATCCTGGGTGGTTTTTCACGTAAAAATTTTTGCCTCTCGCTTTACTTTCTACACTTTATTATTTTCTGCTTGAATTAGGTTACTGCTCAAAGGAACAGAGTTCAAGTCTGTTCCTGTCACAAAAGATAATTCAAGAAAAGTTTTAATTTATGAAATTAAGTGTTAGACTCAATTCACCCCCTTCCCTCTTAGGTTTAATTCTAAAGTCATTGCAATAATAATTGGTATCAGAGCAGGTTGCTCTTTCATAGGTTAACATCTTAGAGAAAGATCCGCAAAATGACTTCTTAAATAACTCTACATGAGGGACAATCTATCACTCTACCTCCTCTCTTTAATGACCAACATTACAGTATTTGAATAAATTGAATGGAAATTTATATGAAATCTAAGGACTATCAACTATCGCTAATTACCTTGAAGGGACCTCTTGTTTCTACCAAAGTAAAATCTGTTGAAACAAAGGTACCAAAGATTGAAGATGAATTTGTTCTGATGATTTCAGAATGATGGAGAAGAATGCTAAGGCTATAAAAATAGTTGACTTTGAACTGGGCATTGATGAATACAACCGTATCTCTGGATGCTCCAGTACAAAGGAGATTTGGGACTCTCTCGCTATGGCTCATAAAGGTATGAATTAGGTAAAAAAAATCCAGAATTGACATGCTTATAAGGAAGTATGAACTCTTTTCCATGGGCGAAAAGGAGTCAGTCAAGGACATGTTTGCCGAATTCACACACATTACAAATGAGCTCAAATCTCTTGGAAAGGAATTTACAACTAAAAAAAATATAAGAAAAATTTTGAGAATTATGACTGCTTCTTGGGAACCTAAAGTTACTGCCATCGAAGAAGAAAAATAAATGAGCATAATGCAAAGGGATGAGCTCATTGGAAATTTTCAAACTAATGAACTTAAAAAGTGTGACAAAATGGCAGAGGAACCCAAGAAGAAACGCAGTCTCAACATAAAAGCTTAATCAAAATCTGATGATGAAGAGATGGCAATGTTTGTTTGAAGATTCAAAAAGTTATTGAGAAAGGAAAACTCGAAGAAGAGAGAGTCTCGCAATAAAAGCAAGTCATCTTAGAAGGGACAGTTTCAAGGATGCTTCAACTATGGCAAGATGGATCACATGATAAAAGACTGTCCCTTCTTGAAGGAAGAACAAAGGAAAAACTCGAAGAAACAACAGCAATTGGAATCAAAGGCTTTCAAAAAGGCCATGAAAGCTACTTGGGGTGAAACTTCTAATGAGGAATTAGAAGGAGAATATCGTGAAAATAATCTAGCCCTCGTGGCTAAAGTGACACAAACTTAGACAACGATTCCTCCAAGGTAAGTTTATCTGATCTTAAAACTCAAGCTCATAATTTATCAAAAAGAAAAGTGGTCAAATTGTTACTTTCTTTGACGGATAAATATCAGCAAATGAATATTGAAAAGGTTGAAATATCAAAAAATTTCTTTAATTTGAAATCTAATTACAAAGTTCTAAAAACAAGAAAATTGGATCAGAAAATGCTATCAAAAAACTCAATGCTAAGATCAGCAATTTAGAGGTAACTATCTCTATTCAAAAAACTGAAAATGGTAAGATAATGAAAACAGTCTCGTTTATAAAAGCTTAACTAATTACCATCAAGGAAGAGAAAACATCAAGCAGTGAAATAATTGACAATGATCAAGGTTCTCTTGAAGTTGAAATTAATTCCTTAAAAAGGGATCTGTGCAAAGAGAAAGAGAAAAGTTTTGAGCTTCAAGAAACCTTGAATCAAGCAAATTATACATTGCTTTGATGAAAAAATGGACCAAAACATATGAAGCTTTAAACTGGCTAAATGAGAACTACAAAAGAGCTAGAACCGGTCTTGGTTATAAGAACAAACCTGTCAAATGGAACCATAAAAGAAAATATGTTGGTTTGGCAGAGTATAAACTTTGTAGCCATTGTGGTCACACCGGACATGTCAGATATGAATGTTAATCCAGGATAAAAGCTCTTGAGAGGAATGAAAACGTTGTTAGATGGATTAGAAAAGATTTAATTTCGAAAGTTTTCAAAAGAAAGGGAGTCGAACTGGTGTGAGTTCCCAAATCTAACCCTGACTGTGTGTGCAGGCTGAAGTGAGAGGGAACAACAAAAAATAGTATCTTGAAAGTAGTTGTTCCAAGCACATGAAAGGTAGCAGATAACGTTTTCTCTCACTAACAGCCTTCAGTGAAGAAACTGTGTCCTTTGATGGAGGAAAGAAAGGCATAGTTGTGGGAATAGGTAAGATCGGTAAGTCACTCTCTCACTCTATTGATAATGTATATTTGGTTGAGGGGATGAAAACCAACTTGCTGAGCATCTCTCAACTTTGTGATCGAGGAAACACAATGTTCTTTTCTTCCCTTGATTGCATAGTTGTTAACAACAAGTTTGGGGAAATTGTCCTGACTGGAAAGCGCTAATAATGTTTATAAAGCATGTATCATGTCTCTTTCTGAAAATAAATTAACTTGTTTGAGTGTCCTAGATGATGATGTTCTCCTATGGCAGAAGAGATTGGGTCATGTTAACCTTTTATTACTCAATAAACTTGTTTCAAAAAACCTTGTCCTTGGACTCCCTAAAATAAATTTTAAAGATGACAAGGTGTGTGATGCTTGTGCTAAAGAAAAATAAATTAGATTATCTTTCAAGTCCAAAAAGGTAATAATCACCTCCAAGCCACTTGAATTACTTCACATGGATCTCTATAGACCCATGCGAGTAGTTAGCCATGGAGGTAAGAAGTTTGTTCTTGTAATTATTGATGATTTCTCTCACTTTACATGGACATTATTTTTATCCTCTAGGGATGAAGCATTCGACATGTTTAAAGTGTTTGAAAAAAGAATTCAACGAACTCTTGGTCTGGATATAATAAGTATTCGATCTGATCATGGCACGGAGTTTGAAAATGCCAAATTCACTGCTTTTTGTTTCAAATATGGAACTAATCATAAATTTTCATCCCCAAGAACTCCCCAACAAAACGAGGTTGTTGAAAGAAGAAATAGAACACTAGAAGATATGGCACGAACAATGCTTATCGCTAGTGGTCTTCCTAAGAGTTTTTGGGCTGAAGTAGTAAATACGTCTTGTTATATAATTAAATGATGCATGATTAGGTCACTTCTTGATAAAACTCCTTACGAACTTCTTAAAGGAAGAAAATCAAGTATCAAACACTTGCGAACCTTTGGTAGAAAAAGTTTTGTGCACAATAATGGAAAAGCTGCCTTAGGTAAGTTTGATGCAAGGAGTGATGGAGTGTTCCTTAGATATTCTTAAAACAACAAGGCTTATAAAGTGTTCAATAAAAGGACAAAGTGTGTAGCATAAAGCATTTATGTTATCTTTGATGAGTCTTACATTTTTGTTGAGACAGACTTGTAGGAAAATGAGGAGGAACTTGAAATCGTCCTAGTTCCATCTTCAACCAACCAGGTAAGTGCTACAACCCCAAATAAAGGAACGATCTTGGAAACAAACTCCTTGAAAGTTCCCTCAGAACCAAGGAAGGAATTGAAAAATTCAGGGGGAACAATCCCTCATACAGTGGTAAGTCCAGAAGAAGGAATAGGGGAAGGAACATCATCTGACCCTGTTGTAGAAACTCAAAATGACAATACACAAGAATTGATTTTAAGGCCTTGGAAGCACCAAAGTTCTCATTCCCTTGATCAAATAATAATTGATCTTAATAAGAAAATTCTAACCAGGGCCTCCATGAGAAACCTTTGTGCTTATTTAGCTTTCTTATCTTATATTGAGCCTAAAAATTATCATGAAGCTTTGCAAGATCCATATTGGGTAATGGCTATACAAGGAGCTCAACCAGTTCGAAAGGAGCAAGGTATGGCACCTAGAACCACCACCAGTGGGATGTACTGTAATTGGAACAAAATGGGTGTTCCAAATAAACTTGATGAATAGGGAACAATCACCAGGAACAAAGCCCATCTGGTGGTCCAGGGCTATAACTAATAAGAAGGCATCGATTATAAAGAAACCTTTGCACCAGTTGCAAGGATGGAGGCAACAAGAATGTTGATTGCCTTTGCTACTCACATGGAATTCACCCTTTACCAAATGGATGTCAAAAGTGCATTCCTAAATGGGGAACTAAAGGAAGAGGTATATGTCCGTCAACCTCCCGACTTTGAAAATCCTGAATTTCTGATTATGTTTTTAAATTGGATAAGGCCTTATATGGATTGAAACAAGCTCCTAGATCTTGGTATGAGCGACTCTCAAAATTTGTAATCGGAAATGGTTTTTCTAGGGGAAAATTGAGAACACTCTGTTTCTAAAAAGCAAAGAAAAAGATTCTTTGATGGTTGTACAAGTGTATATAGATGATATTATCTTTGGTGCAACAAATGAATCCTCGTGTAATGAATTTTCTTTGTTGATGGGTAGTGAATTCGATATAAGTATGATGGGTGAGCTTAACTTCTTTTTAGGCTTAGAAATCAAATAATTTTCGAATGGAAAAATGATCCATCAATAAAAATACATTAAAGAATTGCTTAAGAAATATGACATGGACTCTGCTAAACCGATTGATACACCTATCGCTACTACTACTAAGCTAGATAAAGATGAACATGAAATCTGGTATGTGACAAAAGCTATAGGGGTATGATTGGATCTCTTCTGTATCTAACTGCCAGCAGACCAGATATTGTGTTTAGTGTTGGGTTAGGGTCAAGGATTCAATCTTCTCCTAAAGAATCTCATCTGACTGCAGTTAAGCATATCCTAAGATACTTGAGGGGAACAGATAATCTATGTCTTTGGTATACCAAGGGAGGTAATCTTGATTTAGTAGGTTATGAAGATGCTGATTATGCAGGTTCCTTTACAGACAAGAAAAGCAGATCATGTATGACTCACTACCTTGGTTCATGTTTAATTTCTTGGGCTACAAAGAAAAAAAATCCATAGCCTTGTCCACAGCTGAAGCTGAATATGTAGCTACTGCATCTTGTTATGCTCAACTGTTGTGGATAAAACAATAATTGAGGGATTATGGGATAGACATGGGCACTGTGCCTATCTCCTATGATAACACAGTGCAACAAATATTGCAAAAAATCTCTGTCAGCATAAGAGGACAAAACACATAGATATTATACATCACTTCCAAAGGGACAATGTTGAAGAAGGTCCTATATCTATGCAATTTTGTTAAACTGAGAATCAAATTGCTGATACTTTCATTGAAGCTCTTGGTAGAGAACAATTTTAGAGAATTAGGATGGAGCTTGGGTTAATCAATATTAACTCAACATCATGTTCATAATGTTCCTTCTTTTGGCATTAAAAAAAAGGGGTTTTTCCCGACGATGAATGGATAATGACCGTCTTGAGAAATTTTTTTTTGTCATGGTGTGTTTGCCTACTTTCTCATAGTCAAAGTTGTATAAATGAGTTTCCACTTAATCATTTTTTTGACCATTTTTTGGCTTCAGGACTTCTGGGAACACAGGTGGCATCCCCAAGGAATAATGTCAGCTATGGTCCCTCTCAGTAATTGCACTTACTAGTACACTGTCTCTATTTCTTGCCTTTCCTCTTTGTTTCCTGTCCAAACATCACATCATCTCCCACCTCATTGCTGACGTCACCACTACTTTGAAATTACCAAGACTCTTCCCCTTCTTATACCTTTTTGGCTTCTACCAAAACCCCTTGAAACCCGCACCCAGTCATTAATTTTTTTAAAACCATATCACTGTATCCCAACCACCCATAATCCTTGCCATCAATAACTACCTCTTCCTCCACCGCAACACCAAGTACAGCACCTACACCACCCATGTCTATCCCCCAAGATATCCCTCCGTCTCCACCCATATTCCCGACGTACCACCTCTTGCTAGTCTGCCTCCTTCGAATGAGGGGGAAATAAGGTCGTTAATTGCATCATTGACTGGTGGTTCCTCTGACTCCTCCATGGAAACTACTCACTCCTCTCTCTCCCCTGAAGATAAATCGGCGCCTAGTCCTAGTTCTCTACAAAAAAGGTTGATTTACCCTCACTAATTGCTGACATTTGGGTACGATATGTTCTTTCAAATTCGGCGCCTGTATCCTCTTCTCTGAACCAGTCCTCCCAGAGCCTTGCTGGTTCTAATCCTGAGAATGTGACCTTGATAGCTGGTTCTTTGCCGGAATCTGAAAGTGCTGATGATTTGGTTCCTTTGGTAGATCTCAAGAAAGGCACTCGAAAATGGGTGAGATCGTCTAAGGGCCATATATCAGCGTTGAAGGTCCCTTGTGTCTCTAGCCCTACTTCTCGCACACAAGCTCACCAGCCTGACGTTGTCGGTCTTTCAACCGTCCCTCCATCCTCCCCTATTCCCAAGAATCGGTCTAGAGTCAAGCCCTTCTCTATAAGAAAGTTTCTGAAAGGGAAAATCGTGTTTCCCTCTACCACTAAATCTTTCCGGACTACCCTGTGGACCAAAATAAAGGTTCAAGATTGGCTTTCATTGTTTGCTGATGAGAATGTTGTTGCTGCTAAACCTGAAGTGATTGATTTTTTCAAACACTTCTCTATCTTACGGGATTATATTACCAATAGAGTTGGAACTATTCTTGTTGTGTTTAACTCTCATACTTTAGCTTCTGTGTTCGGTATTGCTGATAAAGGTTTCGCCACATATCAGAAAAATAAGTGTCCCGATCTTCCTCCACCTCTGAAACCTCTGGACATTGTTCAAAAATTTTCAAGAGATCCATCTCGCACCTCTGTTTCCAAGGTCTTCAAAAAATCTATGTCTGCATATCATCACTACTTATTTGCCTTTGTTATTAAGAACTTGATCCCACACCAGGAAAGGAGGGATGTTGTATCTTATATTGATTTGACGTTAATGGAGTTGATTGATCGAGAAATACCCATAAACATTTCTGAATTGATTATTGCTTATCTCACCAAAGTTGTCACCAATGTTCAACGAAACCATGCTCTGCCTTGTGTTTTTTGCTGACCAAGGTGTTTGGAAAGTTGGGTGTGCGATTTACTTTGTTGGAATATTATTCTCTTTATGATATTCTAGATTATTTTGAAACTCGAGGATCTCACACTGATAACCGTAAAGGTGAGCTTGCTAATGGTGTGGGTACCTCCCAATCTCAGGAGGTTGGTGAAGTTGAGCAATTGCGTTTGGAGAATGCCCGCTTATGTTGGAAATTGTGCAGCTTAAAGCGCAATTGGTGAAGAATGAGGAAACTGTTGTGGCGCATCATAATGATCTTATGCCCCTCATTCGGAGTCTGTCCTCTCTCACTGTGTCGTCTCCCTCTGTTGATGCTTTATCCCCACCTCATGTTCCCTAGTTCTCCATACCGTGTGTTAGTTTTTGTGCTCTGTTTGGGACTGTGCATAGTTGGTTTTTGTTGTTGCTGGTGTTCATACTTTTGTCCTGTTACCTTAATCTAGGATGATCTTTTTCAATGGTTATGTCGTGTTTTTCTCATTTTATGCTTCTTTGACTTGTGTTGTTTATTTCTACACTTAAGCCTTTTCACTTATGCCAAAAGGAGGAAGCCTATGCTTTAGTGTTGGTTTTTGCTTAATTATTGATTAACTGAGAAGAGCGTATATGTATTCAAGCATAATTTTATTTGTCATCATTAAAAAGAAAAAATTTGTTGGAATAGGTTTTAATGATAATTTATGATGATTTAAAATATTCTTGAAACATTAAATTAATTAGGAAGTGGTCGATTAGCATTTGCTATATTATCAACATAAATCGTGTATCGCTGATTGTGTGTGGAATTCTAGTACTTCAATATCTGCAGGAAAAAGGAAGAAAAAGCTTGAAGTCAACAAGGATTCTACAAGGAAAAAAATTCATTTTAATAAGGAAAGAAATAAATCGTGAGCTAAAAAGGAAGGGAAAGATTTGGTAAGAGAATATGGAATTCTACAAGGAGTCAACAAGAACTTTCAAATAAGGAAAAGGACTCTTAAGTTAGAGATTCCCTTTCCTAGTAGAAGAAATTCATTGGGCACATTTTGGTACTATTAATACAGAAGTACCACGTCAAAGTTGTGCATTCACTCACGAAACACTCTTCAGCAAAATCTATCATTCTTGGGCATTCAATTGGCACTCAAGTTGAAGAGAGTTGATTGGTGCTAGAGACAGTTCCCTAGTTCTGTTCCGTTGCAGTCTAGGTCTACGTGTCAACTTGTAATGAATTAATGAACTTATTTTTTATTTCAATTCTATTTTTTCATTCAATTGTAACTGTGTTAAAGTTCGTCTTGTTAAATTAAGAGTAGCTTATATAAGTTAGGAACTTTGTAAGGGCTTAGGGGTAGGTCCTTGAATTACGGGGGTTGCAATCCGAATTTGGCTCGGTGTCTAGTGGAGCTAAGTTGAAATCCTACTCTAGTAGTAGGGCGTGGTTTTTACACCCATTCAAGCCTGGGTGGTTTTTCACGTAAAAATTCTTGCCTCTCGCTTTACTTTCTGTACTTTATTATTTTCTGCTTGAATTAGGTTACTGCTCAAAGGAATAGAATTCAATTCTGTTCCCGTCACAAAAGATAATTCAAGAAAAATTTTGATTTGTGAAAATAAATGTTAGAACCAATTCATCCCTCCCCCCCAAGTCTAATTCTGAACTCATTGCAATAACATCGTTCCTTTATAATTCAGCCAATAGCATATGAATAATTAGGTAGATCTATAAATTGAACATATATGAGAATTGAACATCTCTAAATTTCTCCCTTTTGATATCATATAAAAGCAACACTACTTAATAGAATCCTCCTTGAAAATATAACAATATTAATTTTCAGCCCAAGAACTTATCAAGCCTAAATAGAAGATATTTTGTGTAATGCCTCGTACTTCGTGATAAGGTCAAATCTGTTCAGCATATGAGTTTCAATCTGACCGAAATTTTTAGGTGAATCTTTAGTGTTTGAAGGACCTAATTGTGATTGATAAAGTGTTGCGTAAGTTAGAGTTGATTAGTAATTGCAAAGACCAAGTTTTACGATTTTATGCCAAAATTGGTGTGAAGTACGTTCGTAGAAGTGATGTCTGTGACGTACCTTGAGCTATGGATGGGCTATAGAATATAGGAGTTACTTCCTACCAAGTACGAAGCTATGTACGGACCTTACATAGAATTTACGGGCTGTATCTTTGCCTTAGATAGAAGGATACATATGTCTAGTGAGAAATGCAACGCGTATGTTGAGTTTGTGGGCAAGTTAAAACATCAAACGATCATATCTTCTTGTATATTAAGGGGTCGTTTGATATGAGGGTTAAGGAATAATAAACCCGAAATAAAATGCAAAGTTATTTTATTGTATTATTTGATTAGAGGTATTAGTTAGTCTCGAAATTATTTATATCATAATGATGGGATAAGTTATCCCGTATATATGGAGGAATAACTAATATAATAGGATATCTCAATCCATTGAATTACTTTATCTATCACATCCCCTACACTAAATGACCCCTAAGAGTTACAGGGCATTATACCTATTAAATTAAATTTCTAAGAGCCTAATTTACAGGTCATCTAACCGTATGTCAATCCGAGTTCAGCACAAAATATTATCGGTGTTTTACTAAAATACTGCCGAGCAATTACAATCGGACCACATACAAATCGCAAGTAAATTTTTCGGACCGTAAATGGCCATGTACGGCCCGAAAGTGGAAGGAAGTAACTGAGCATTTTGAGGGGATGACGTGTGGCCCCATCTGCAGCCCATAAGTGAATTATGCGGTCCACAATTAGGTGAACAGTGGTCATAAGTGGAGCTACCTGCTTTTTATAAAAATGAGTTTTTGAGTTTCTTTTCTCATTTCCCTCGTCTTGCTCGACCCCAACATTTCCCAAATGCTCTCCACACTTGTCCCTAGCACAGTTAAGTATTCTCCATTACAAGTAAAATTCATGAATTCCTACAAGAATTTAACACCAAATCCTTCTTTTACCTCTATTGAAGGCAAAAGACCATTTCTAGGGACCAAGAGTTCTTTGTGAGCAAGAACCATCGTCTATTGAGTAAATTCTCGATTAATATTCTTGCATGAGAGTAATTTCGACTCCATAGTATTGTTCTAAGATTGAGATTTATGGAATGGTGCTCGAAAGTCATGAGTCCAAACAACGATCTAAGATTTTGGTGTAGTGGATGTTTTAGGCGTTGAGGGTGAAATATTATTTTCCTAAACTAATTGGACTGTCCAAATTCATCTTTTTCCTATCACTTAAGATGGCCTGACAAAATTAACTCAAGTAGCTTAAATAAGTGATGCACCTACTTATCACCTATTATTTTAAATAAGTCAACCAAGCATCTCACTTATTTTATTTTATTTTTAAATTTTCATCCTTAGATTTTAATTTAACACTTATATATATTTGATCATTTTAAACTCTAGGCCTAAATACCATCTCACTATCCCAAGCTTAAGTACTTCTATCAATGTTAACTTAGTCACAATTGAGTTGAAAAGAAAAAAAATTAACGGATGTTACAAGAGTTTTGGTTTTCCGATTGAATGAATGTGTATACATAAGTTTCACTTCATTTAGTTTATATATTTTATATTTTTTTGGAAGATACATTTATCCTACAAAATTCATGAACCTACTAATAAATGTTAATTCATGAAAACTCTTCTCTTACAAGACTTTTATCTTATAAATAGTTCTTTTTTTCTTGTAAAAAAAAGTACTTCCAAAATACTCTCTCTTGAAATATTTGAGAGACATCGATCAAAAGGTGAAATAACAGATTCAAGAATAGAAGAGCAACGTTCTTGAACACTACTCGGTGTGGCTTAGTTAAATTCCGATGATAAAGTTGTCATTTATTCTTCCATTTGCTCGTGGGAGAGACTCCAACTATCTTCAAGAAAACTTTTGACGTGTCTATAAGCCAAGCAACTTTTATTTTGAATTACTAATGTTATGCTTATTTAAATTCTAACAATTTGATAATATTTTAATTCAAGATGTTGGAAAATATTATTATTCTTTTTGTCACAATATTCTCTCGTGCTCTTTTAAATTGAGTTTTCAATCTTCTTGCTTTACTGCTTGATTTCTACTATTAACTACGATTGATTATCTTTTTAAGTTCAATTTAACTTCTTAGTTGGATTTCCTGGATTAATCGCTGTAATATTCAGTATTTGAACTTTAATTATATTCAGCGAAAGGTCTGGAAAATACTGAATCACACCATTCACCCCTTCTCGCGTTTTGTTATATATATGATATATGACAAAAAATAAGTCAATCATGATGCTCATTGCTCACTGAATAAAATAATCCCTCTTTTGGAGGGCCTTGAAAAGATGATAATTGGAGTCCATGTATGCTGGTCAAAAAGTATCAGAAAATTAGCAGATTTTTTATCATGGGAAGCACGTAGGAGTGTACCCAATCAAAATGGATGTCAGAGGGGCAAAACAGAAGTCCACCCTGCTACAGGATTTGTTGATGACATAACGTTATTCAACTCTTTGAATGATTCAACTGTAATACTCTCTTTATGTTTTAATTTATTTATTTGATTTGTATTTAACACAAAATTTAAAAGAATAAATAAAATTATTAAATTTTATACTTTTAAATTAATGATATAAAAATATATCAAAATAATCATGTGAAAAGTTAAAATTTTAATTAACACAAAATTTATAAAAATAGAGAAGACTATTGAATCTTGTGATTCACTAAAGATATAAGAATGTACCAAAATGCTTCTTAATTTTATGATCTTGAACATATCACATGAAAAATTAGAATTAAAGAATTTTCAAAAGAAGGAAATAGACATTCTTTTTTAAATGAATTGAAAAGAAAAGTAAGACAAACAAATTGAAATAGAGGAAGTAGTATTTTTTTTTCCCGCTTCGTGTCGGTATCCTATTGTGTCCGTTAAATTGGATTTATGCTGATAAGTTCTGTATTAGGGATAAAGGGGTCCCACCTCCCTATAATAAAAGTAATTGTGTATCCAAAATTCAAATTCGAAATCTATGATTAAGGATAAAGAAGTAGTTACTACATATTCCATCACAATTCTTATTGACCACTATAATGAATAGTTGGCATGGTGTATCAACTCCTATATAAATTGGTATAAAATAACAAATTTTTAAAATGTTGACACTGAATAGCCAAGACTCGCGTTTTGGGCTATTTATTTTGTACTATATGACCCATAAACTTACCTTTATTTTTGTTTCTATACTTTTCATTGCCGCATATCTCCTCATTCTATTTTCTCCCTCTCTTATCTCTTTTCTCTCTCTCTCCCTTGTCTTTTTTCTTTTATTTATTTTTCTACAAATTTAAACGAAAACAAATGCATATCAAGTTATCGGTGAATGCATGAATCAAATGCATACAGTATATTTTGTCTATATTATATTAAATTCATATTCTTATATAATATGTATATTATAAAAATACGTGTATACATTCAATTTAATTTGAAAAACTTTGTGATATATATGTGGTTCATGTATACATAAATATAAAAAATTTATGATACATTAAATATATATGAATACATTCATATTATAAAAATAGAAAAGCATGAGGGAGAGGAGAGAGAGAAGGAGGAGGAGGAGAGCGAGATGAAGGGAGGGGGAGTGAGAGGGAGATGGAAGGTTAGGAAGCACTTACCTAATTGGTTAAGTTGTGCCTATTTTCAGGTGTACAAATAAGGATAAAAAATATTTATTATATAGTACTGTCTTTATTTAGTTGGCTAAATTGTGCCAATAGTTTTAGATTTATAATTTGCTAATTTAATTTTGATTACGCTAATACCAATTATTTGTGGGTGTCGTATAGATGTTTATGTCAACCACTCCAATATAACACTGAATTTTTTTTACCATATGTGAGGTATGACACATAATACTTGAGTGAGGGATTTATTATATGACAAGTGGATCATGGCCCAGAATGTCAAAACTATTTCATCCACCATTCTTTATTCTTTCTCCTTTCTTCATTTCCTTCACTTTTATGATTCTTGTTCCTCTTTTGTACCATTTCAGATAGTTTTACTGCTTTTGCTAAGTTAATAATTACTACTTTCTTGTTATTTTTAAATTATTGAGATAAATTAGACCTTTTTCTTAGGTAAATTTGAGACTAAGTTAATATTTGGTCATAGATTTTGAATCGGATTTTAAAAAATTATTTTTAAATATTTATTTAATCATAAAATTTGCTCTTTAAGTTTTTAAAGAATTAGCTTTGATCAATTTTTGAATTTTTGGATTTTTCACTTACAAAATTTTAAATTTTTTCAAGTAAAATACATGTCCAAGCATAACTTCAAATTTCAAAAATCACAACCTTAGAAACTCAAATTTTCAAGTTTCAAGTTTCACCTTTAAAATCTATGGCTAAATGGGAGTTAAAATAAGATGCCATCTCCCAAACAAAGAATGAGACTAAAGACTCTCACCTTTCTTTAACTTCCTCTCTCTAGTTAAAACCTAATTTTGCCTATCCTCTAAGGCTGTCGGCCGATCATGGCTAACCCTTCCGGTGGACAACCTCCTAACGGGGTTGATCCACCACAACTTGACGCAATTCAAAGGAGTAGAATGAACAACTGTGCAACAATGCTGAAGCCAATCAACCACAACAACGAAAATAAGAGAACACCGATCAAATCAGTGGAATACTTACATGGAGAACCACAAATTACATGGAAGGCTTTGGGTGAAACAATTGATCATATAAGAAGAATTACAATATGTCATACTCGATAAGTTTTCTTATGATAAAATAGATCTAAGGATTGAGAAAAGATATTCCATTATAATGTAGCATAAAGGGACCATGTAACATAGGACTACTGGACAGTAGACACATTATGATAAGATTAACCCTTTTGGAAGACCATGTCCACATGCTATCTACACCAACTTACTATTGATGTGACCCTTAATCTAAAATCCAGAAGAAGAAATATCAATGACTATAGTCTGGATAAGCTTCCCAGACATACCCCCAAATCTAAAATCCAGAAGAAGAAATATCAATGACTATAGTCTGGATAAGCTTCCCAGACATACCCCCAAATTTATTTGCAAGAGAGGTAGTTTTCTCTCTAGCATCAGTTGTAGGTAGATCACTCACTGTCGATCTGACAACGTGCAATAAAATAAGACCAAGTTATTCAAAAGCCAAGTTAAAAGTATATTTATAAAAGAATCAAAATCGTGGAAGAAGATGATCATACAGGGAAAACAAAATTTAAATGGGTTAAAATTAAATATAAGTGTCAGCCAAAATATTACAAACACTGTAAATTATAAGAACATGAAAAAGAGGAGTGTCGAGCACTATACCTAGAATTAGAAAGACAATTCAGAGAATAGATCAATAAAGAAAAAGAGAAATGGAAAACAAGAACAAAAAGAGGTAATAAGTAAGCAAGAGTAAATAAGATAGAAGAGACTATACAGAGAAAACGAGAGTTTATGTAGAGGAGTAGTAAGAAAAATAAAGATAAAAAAGGTAGAGGGATTATGGATGACAAAGAAAAACAACACAACAAGCAAGAAGAAATCAAAATACAAAATACCTTTGCACTCCTAAGACAAGCTCAAAGAAGAAATTCTAATAGAAAAAACATCAGATAACAGGACAGACAACCAACAAGGAAAAATTCATAAAAGAAAATAGACAACAAGGAAGAAAAAATGGATAAGGTAGAACTACTGACTACTAAACAATGGATAGAGACCAATTTAAAAAAAAAATAGAAAAAATCAAGATGCACAAACATGAAACAAACAAGGAAAGCAAACATTAACAAGAATGGATAATATAGAAGACCAACAAATAAAAAAAGGTAGAAAAAAAGGATAAAACACCGTATAACACATCTGGGGATAGTCAAGCAAAAGGGATAATAATGACAACACAAAAGGGGAAAAACTCAGAACATCATAGGAAAAAAAACAACAACCAATTAGAGGATTAAAAAATAATCTCAAAAATATAATATAACAATCGGATAAATAAGAGGGACAAGGAAAAGGAGAAAGGATTAATAACAACAATACAAAAAAATCAAAGACAATCTAGAAATAGAACAACTTGTAACACAGGAAAACGTTACTCTAATAAAACCAATAGAAAGATCAGAAATAGACTTGGATGGTCAATGTTTGAAGAAAAATCTTCACGATGTAGCAGTAGAAGTAGATTTATCACCTAGACAAATAGAAAAAAGAACTAATATACTGAAAGAAAGAAAAAAATGGAGAGGTAGTAGTGTTCCACCAAGAGATGGAATACAAACAAGGAGTACTAGCACAAAATATAATAGTATATGATGAATAATATCATCTGGAATATTAGATTAGTGAATACAATAAAAGCATTCCAAAGGCTAATAAAGATACAACAAAAATACCAATTTAATTTTATAGGACTGAATGGAGCCCTTTCAAACTTCTAACAAAATAGAGAAATATAGAAGTAGACTGGGTCTTCAAACTACTATAGTAAATATATCTAGGAAGATATGGAATTTTATAGATGATATATTTGAAGTCCCCATTCTAATAGATTACACACATCAATTAACTCTTCAACTGAAAAATCACAATCTATAGGAAGACCTAATATCACACTAGTATATGCTAAATGCACTGAGTAAGAAAGAAGAGAACTTTGAGAAACACTAGAAAATATATCAGGTAACATTAATATCCCTTGGATGATAGGTGAGGGCTTTAATGTTATCACAACACCTAGAGAAAAATATGGAGGACTAGCATTAGTGTACAAGAAATATAGGAGTTTACACAATGCACACAAATTATGAGAGTACAGGACTTGAGATTCAATGGAAGCAAGTACACATGATGGAATGAAAAATTTAACTAAGATTATATATTCAAAAGACTGGATAGTTGTCTTAGAAATCAACTACTCCGGAACAGATGCAATGGTATTGACATATCTCACCTAATAAGATAAGAGTTAGATCATGTTCCCCAGCTAATAACATACTTTAGAAACACTGACATCATCAAGAAACCATCTTGTTTCTTAATTTTTGGTCTAAGAGTGAGAATCATTTTAGATATAGTAAGGAAAAACTGGTCAGTAGATTTTATGGCTATCGCTTCACACTTTTCCTTTACAAACTAAAAAAAGACCAAAATAGCACTAACACAATGGGGTAAGGACACCTTGAAAAATATATAAAGATATTGAAACTCCGAGGATATTATAAAAGTACATGAAATACAATTTGACTCATAACTAACCCCTAGTAATAGAGAGAGACTACATAGAGTACAAACTAAGCTGAACAGATTGCTACACCTGGAGGAACAATTCTAGAACCAAAAAATTGGAATGTAGTAGTTTGAGAAACGGGACAAAAATAATAGATTTTTGATGCTTTTGTTCAAGAAAGGAGGAAAACATTCCAACTCAGAACAATACAAGATAGAAATGAAAATTGGTTAGAATCCAAGGAAGGTTTTCACCAATTACCTGTAGGATGCAAGAAGATCCTAAACACAAATAAAGCACATATACTAAACTTGAGGATCAAAGTGGGGAGGATAAACACTACAACAGTCCAACATGGGTCACATTCATGTACATAACAGATTCTCGCAGACAATATATTCACAGTGCAAGTTTGTAATTAGTATGAGAAGGGAAATACCTAGCCTAAATTATGCCAACATACAAAAAGGGTCTCCAACAAAAAGTGAGGGAAAAAAAGTCAGATGCATCTATTACTTCTCATACACAGTGAAAAACTACCAAAGAAGGAGGGTTGGAGAAACTTGATTTTCTCCGTTTTCGTTTTATTGTTGATAACATCTCTGAGATACACGATTTGACACCTCTAATAAGTCAATTTCCACTAGAATCTCCACCTGACAGAATTAGAACAAGGTCAGTAAGGAAAAGAGCATAAAAGGTCAAGAAGAAACTCACCTCTTTGAGCTGTAGAGCATTTTCAAGCAGTGGAGGCCAATTAATCATGCAAAGGAGAAAGAGGAGGAGCTGCAGGTTGAAGATTGGTGCCATGTCGGAAGGGATGAAGGACTAGAAAACCCTAATTTTCAGGGTGATATTTGGGTATTCTGTTACTGATCCGGTCAAGGCTAAACCGGATCAACAAGTTTTATTTGGTTTTTCTAGACATTGTATTGGGCTAGGGAACACATGTTAATTTCTTTTCATTTTTGGGTTCATTTTGAGCCCGGTGGACTTGTTCTATTTTCTCTTGAATAATAGGGCCCTGAGCTCATATTTCATTTTAAAAAAGAGATAACAGAAGAAGCCATCAGTTTTTTCAAAAAAATAGTTTACCCAAAGATTCTGACCCAGATAATTTTGATATATTGAATCGATTTCAAATATGATCTCTGATGAACATAATAGAAATATTGAATAAGATCCACAAATAGAACAAATTAAAAAATTATTTTCAGCTTGAATAAAGAGAGTGCAAGAGGACCAAATGGTTTTACAGGCCTGTTTTATCAAATATGTTGGAAAATATTGGCCAGGAAATTATAGACATGGTAAAAGGTTTCTTTTGTGGGGAAGAGCTCCCAAGGTTCACTACCACACTAATATGATTTTGATACCAAAAAATGAACTTCATTAATACTTTCGTATATATGAGACCAATAAGCCTGAGTAATTTTGTGAATAAAATTTTCTCTAGATTGATACATAACAAAATGATGGTTGGACTAGAGAAACATAATATCTCTAAACTAAGATGGATTCACAAATGAAAGAAGTATAGTGAAAATGTATTACTAACTCAGGAAATTATATAAGAGATCAGGCTAAGAACAAGACAATTAATATAGTGATTAAGTTAGATATGGACAAGGCATATGTTAGGGTATCATGATTATTCATAACCAAGATAAGATACTCAAAGAGACTAATTGATATGGTATGCTAAATCATCAGCAACAACTGATACTAAATTCTAATAAATGGACAACAAGAAAGTTTTTTCAAATCATCTAGAGGGATCTGTCACGACTCAAGTTGGGACCCCGCACCGAGATACCGGACGTAGAACCATGAGTGACTCCAAGTCGACCCATAACATGAACATAGAAACTAAACAACATATATTAAAGCGAAAATTGATAACTTAAACATAAATAAGCGGAAGTCGGAATAACATAACGTATATCAAATGATAACATCACATTTCTAAATCTCTAGTTACACATACTAGTCTATGTTTGAAAAGCATCTACTAACTGATGAGATACTGGGACAAACCCCCCAGCTATCTCCAAATCTGAAAAAAATGACAACACCAAACTGAAATGATAGATGCCCTCGAACAATAAGGACTCACCCAAGACAGGGTTGAATTAAGCTGATAGAGGAGGCGAGCTATCGGTGAAACTGAACAAGATCACCTGATTCTATATCATGAAATGATACAGCATAGATTATGCGATCAGTACTTTAAGTGTACTGAGTATGTAAGGTAAGTAAAAAATATTTAGTAAATGCTAACTGAAATCATGCATATAAATCATCAAATCATGAGAGTAAGGGATGCATGCTGAAAACTATCTAAGACATACATAGTCATAAGTTGATTATCATAACTGAACATAGTGACCCAAAATTTAGAAATAGAAATTATATGACTTGTCATAGATGAAATCGTAAGTAAAAGCTCATAAATTGATCATTAGGTCAAATCTACTATAAACATAATATCATAAGTTATGAACATGAATAATTGAAATCATGAGGAATATTGGGAGACTTGTGATAATTGATACCATCACGATAGAGCTTACGTGATGCCCCAACTATCACACTCAATTGGGCAGAATCATTCAAAACCTTGGTAGGGCTAAGGAAGATATCATGTTATCGATATAAAGCTGAGGCCCCTTGGGGGTGGGGAAAAACTCTCTTGAGAGGTCCCAAAAATAAATATACCTATGTTGGTGCGTAGTTCTAAGATCCAGGAACCTTGGAACCCCAATTCTACTTGGTGCTAGACACTAGTCCTACAAATATGCATAGTGCTCCCATTATTTTTCAATGAAGCTGAAAGTATAATTACATGCATAGTCTGAAATATGAACATTGGGACTCTTAAGTCCAAAACATATCATTAGCTATATTGAGAGTCCTGACTCTAAAACATATGATAAGTTAATCATATTTTCCTTGGCTAAATCATGAAACATACTTAACTTGTGTGGGCTTGGCCAAATCATAAAATCATACATACTTGAAATAGACTTCAAAAGTCCAAACCATAGATGCATACATGAAAAATTTATAAACATTCATTCATGCTAGATATCTCATCATACTTGAAATCATAAATCATAAGCTTGACATTTCATATAACTTGCATAATAGAGTATAATTTCTAATAACTTGAAATCATAAATTTATAATAAAATTATGTATAAAATCTGCCCATTAGACTTAAAAATGCTTTAGGATATAAGGGGATTAGACCTATAAGAATATCATAGAGAATTACATAAAATTTTGATTAAGAACCCTATAAATCCATATACTTGAATTAGAACTTGAATTCATGAACTTGAGGAAAAATTTTGGGCATGAGAGTGAAAGGAAACTCTCATTCATAGCCCTACATATCTGGGTAAATTGATTCTTAAACTATCCTTGAAATCCTAAGAGAATTGGGAGACCTTTATCTTGATCTTGAAGAGGATTCTCGATACTTTGCATGCATGGTAACCTAATGACTTTAAATAGGCTAAACTCTCTTAAAAAAACTCCTTTGAGGACTTAAAATGACTTAGCTTAGGAACTAAGAGCTTAGAAATTATGAAAATGCCCTTAATGATTCATTTGGAAAGTGGACACTGCAAGTTACAATGATTCATCCAATGAGTCGTTGTAGGGTACGACGACTAGTTGGATAATCCGTTGTTCCCTGGGGCATTTTTGGTACTCGGATAATCCCTCACCAACAATCAAAAGGATAGATCATTACCGCACCATGGATCATTGCATATGTCTGTTGTATTTGAAGCACTTCCTGTCTTCTGCTGAGGTTCTAACAAATGACTGCTAAGGACGGGTCGTCGTATGAAATGACCCGTTACTCCGTTTGTTTCTTCCAGGGGAAATTTTGTTACTCTTCTGATTCTCTAACCAACAACCAGATAGTATGAGTCGTTACTTGAAATAATGGTTTGTCATATCCTCTCATCGTCACTAACTCAGATTTGGGCATTTCCTGAACCCCATTCAACGATAACTCAGGACGACCCATTGGATCTTTAAATGAGTTGTTGCTATGGCTGTTTCTTACTAGAGAAGTTCTAACTGGGGATTTACCATGAGAGACACAACAGATCATTGTTCATTACAATGACTGGTCATTTGAGTCGTTGTTATGACTTTGGTGCAATTTTCCCTTATTCAACCCTTGGGTTTAATCTTAGGGACTTCCTAGGTGTTACATTCTCTCTCCATTGAGATCATCCTCGAACGTAGACTAAGAATACTGAAGGTCTAGGGAAAGAATTGCAATCCCAAAACTGAACAATTGAAGCTGAAATCTGATGGAGTGACTGACTCCAGACTGAAATACATGATTGACTGAATTCATGAAACATACATATATGCAATGACATGAAAGAAACTTAGAGGCATGAGCTTGACATGAAACTAAATAAAGAATTAAGAAGGAAACTAATACCTCATGCTAAAACTGAGCCGGAAGGGAAAAAATGTGGGTATCTAGCGTCATATCTACTTTGGCCTCCCATGTAGCTCCCTTAAAAAGCTGGTGGCTCCACAACACCTTTATTCAATCTGCTTTCTTGTTTCTCAACTTTTGAACCTGACGATCAAGGATTTCAACCGGAACCTCCTCATAGGTAAGGCTATCCTTCACACCTATGCACTCCACTAGAACAACTAAGGTCGGGTCTCCAATGCACTTCTTCATTAGAGATACAAGAAAAACTAAATGTACCTAAGCTAACTCCGCTAGAAAATCCAACTCATATGCCACTTTGCCTACTCGCCTCAAAATCCTATAAGGACCAACATATCAGGGACTAATCTTTCCTTTCTTTCCGAACCTCATCACTTCATTCATGGGAGACACCTTTAGAATTACCCAATCATCAATCTCAAACTCAAGTTGTCTCTGCCTAACATCCGTATATGATTTTTGACAACTCTAAGCTATTTTAGCCCTTCTCTAATAAGTTGAACTTTCTCCATGGCTTCATGAATGGAATCTGACTCTATCAATGTAGCCTCACCTACCTCAAGCCAACCAATAGGTGATCTACATCTCCGCTTGTAAAGAGCCTCAAATGGAGTCATCTGAATGTTGGAGTGGTAACTATTATTGTGAACAAACTCAATAAGAGGCAAGTGATCATACCAACCACCCTTGAAATCAATCATACACTCTCTCAACATACCATCAAGAGTTTGAATGGTCCACTCGGCCTAACTATTTATCTACTGGTGAAAAGTTGTGCTAAGCTTGACCGAAGTACCAAGTCCCTTTTGAAATGATCTCCAAAACTGAGAGGTGAACTGTGTATCCCTATCTGATATGATGGACAAAGGAACTCCATGCAACTAAACTAACTCCTGAATGTACAATCTAGTATAATCCTCAGCTGATTGGTAGTTTGGACCGATGGAAAATGTGCTACTTTGGTCAACCTATCTACAACCACCCATATGGAGTCATACTATCGGCATGTATGGGGAAAACATGTAATAAAGTCCATATTGATCTCCTCCAACTTTTAAGTGGGAATACAAATGTTCTGAAGCATACCCCTAGGTCTTGATGCTCAACCTTCACCTGCTAGCAATTCGAACGCTTAGCCACAAACTCCGCTATATCCTTCTTCATGCCATTCCACCAATAGACTTCTTGTAGGTCAAAAAACATCTTGGTGGCATCTAGGTGGATATAATATTGAGAGCTATGAGGCTTGCCCAATATCCACTCTCTCAAGTCATTAACAGTTGGCACGCACAATTGACTTTGATATCAGAGTACACCATCTCCTCTTGGGCGAAGACCTCCACCTACTAATTCCATGAAAGTTTCTTTAGCTTTACCAAGATAGGATCCTCATCTTTCCTAGACTTCACCTCAGTCACCAATGAAGATTTTGACCCATTCTGAACAATGAAACCACCATCTGTCGAGTCAACAAGGCGAACCCCTAAAGGAGAAAACCTATGGACGTCCTTTGCTAACTCCTTCCTCCCATCCTCAACATGAGAGACACGCTCTATGAACAGCCTACTAAAAGCATCTGCCACTACATTGGCCTTTCCTGGACGATAAAGGACACTCATGTCATAGTCCTTGAAAAGCTCTAGCCATCACCTTTGCTGCAAATTCAGGTCCTTTTGAGTGAACACATACTGAAGGCTCTTTTGGTCCGTGAACACATCCACATGCACCCCATACAAGTAGTGCCTCCAAATCTTCAATCGAAACACCATAGCTGCCAACTCTAGTCATGTGTCGGGTAATTCTTCTCATGAGCCTTAAGTTTTCTGGAGGCATACGCAATGACCTTACCATAATGCATCAACACGCAACCAAGACAAACCCTAGAGGAATCACAATACACAACAAAATCATCTGTGCCCTCTATTAGGGTCAATATTGGGGCTGAAGTGAGTCGAGTTTTTAATTTCTGAAAACTTTTCTCACAAGCATCAGACCACTAAAATTTGACCTTCTTCTGGCTCAACTTAGTCAACTGTGCTAAAATGGGTGAAATCCCTCAACGGATCTCCTGTAGTAGCCAGCTAAACCCCAAAAGCTCCTAATATACGAAGGATTAACTAGTCTAGGCCAATTTTTTACCGCTTCTATCTTTTGAGAGTCCACCTATACACCCTCGCTATACACCACATGGCCCAAAAATGTCACTGAGTTTAGCAAAAACTCACAGTTTCTGAATTTAGCAAATAACTCGCGATCCTTGAGATTTTGTAGCATAATCTCAAATGAGCAGCATGCTCCTCCTTGCTCTGAGAGTATATGAGTGTATCATCTATGAAGACAATCACGAACACATCCAAATACTGCTTGAACATCCTATTCATCAAGTCCATAAAAGTTGCAAAAGCATTCGTTTGTCCAAAATACATAATTACGAACTCATAGTGACCATATTGAGTTCTGAAAGTTGTCTTTGAGATGTCACTCTCTCTAACTCTGTGATGGCTGGATTTGAGGTCTATCTTCGAGAAACACTTAACACCCTGAAGTTGGTCAAGTAAGTCTATCAATCTTGGGGAGGGGATAGTTGTTCTTGATTGTGACCTTGTTCAACTGCCGATAATCAATGCACATCCTAAGGGAACCATCCTTGTTTCAAAAAAACAGAACTGGAGTACCCCATGGGGATTTACTAGGCCTGATGAAACCCTTATCTATGAGATCTTTCAACTACTCTTTCAACTCCTTTAGCTTAGTTGGACTCATTTTGTAAGGAGGAATGGATATAGGTTGCGTATCAGAGAGAGAAGGTTAATACCAAAGTCAATCTCCTGTTTTGGAGGGACTCCTGGTACATCATTTAGAAACACCTCCGAATACTCATATAATATAGGAACTGACTGAATAGTCGGGGTCTCGAACATAACATCCTTAACCCGAACTAGATGGTACACAAAGCCTTTAGAAGTTATTTTCTTAGCCTTGAGATAGGAAACAAAGTGACCTACAGGTACAACTGAACTACCTTTCCATTCTAGGACTGGCTCACCCTGAAATTGAAACTCTACCGTACGGGTTCTACAATTCACAAAGGCATGACATGCATGCAACCAATTCATACATAAGATAATATTAAAATCGGTCATGTCTAACTCTACTAGGTTGGCTGAGGTGACTTTCTGAAGGACTGTGACAGGGCAATTTCTGTACACCCGTCGAGCTATAACTGAGTCACCGACTGGAGTAGAGACTAAGAAGGGTACTGATACTCTGACTAATAGCAACATAAGGAGTAATAAAAGATAAGGTATCCCCTAGATCTAACAATGCATACACATCAAGATAGAATACTCGTAACATACCAGTGACCACATTTGGAGAGACCTCCTGCTCCTGACAGGATGATAGTGCATGAAATCTATTCTGATGTTAGCCACCACCTGCACTAATGGATGCACCTTGTTGAGTTGAGTGTGTTGGTGGAGCTGCTGAACTGGTGGTTGGGTCACGACCTCTACTATGGCCCTGTCTGGCTCAAGGGTAGTCTTTGAGCAGATGTTCGGGCTTTCCACCCTCGAAGCATGCTTCTAAACTCACCAAGCACTCTATGATGTGCCTGCTACCACATCCCCCGCAAACTGGAATGCTGGGCTCTCCTAACATACTCTCTAACCTCTAGAGCCTGATGCTCTACCTCTCTGATCAAGCCTAGGTCTAGATGGAACACTAGCTAATGATGGCGCTAGGGCTGACGACCTCTAGTGGGATTGATGGCGATACCCTCCCCATGAACCTCTACTGGAAATGTCCATAACTCCATATCCTGGCCCTCTTGGCCTCTCTTTGCTTCTCTTAGATCTGCTCAGCCTTTATCTACTGGTCGTATATGAACAACCGCAAGAAATCTACGTCAATGTTCTGTATAGCAGTTCTTCACTCCTTGACCAGTGAATATGATACTCCATTCACAAACTTGCTCATACGAGCCCTCTGATCTACAACCATCTCCGGCGCATACTTAGATAGCCAGGTAAACTCCAAGGCACACTCTTGGACAGTTCTGTAGTGCTGCTTCAGGTTGACGAACTCTGTCTCCTTCACCTCCCTCAACTCTCTAGGGAAGAACTTGTCTAGGAAGGTAGTCACAAACTCATCCCAATTCATGAGAACTGCTCCCAAGGCTCTACTCTTCTTCCACTGGCGGAACCATATGTAAGCAACCCCCTTCAGCTGATAGGAAACCAACTCCACACTCTCCTCTCTAGTCAGCCCCATAATTTGGATGATCTTCTACACCTCCTCAATAAACTCATGCGGTTCCCCATCCACCTTCAACCCAAAAACTCAAGTGGGTTCATCCTGAGAAATCTCGTACCCTCGCTGTTGTTGTGTTCCTATTCTGAGAAACATGGGACACTGCCTACTGGTTGACCTGAGTGGTTATTACCTATTCCAACATCTGAAATGCCACTTTTAAATAGGCATGAGTGACCTGCTCAGATAAAGGATCTGCTAGTACTGGCGGGGCCTGGTGATGTCCATCTCCATTGCCATTGTTATGGCCATTTCTATTGCCATACCTTCTACCATTTACTCAGTGTAGATACATATTTCTGCAAACATGTAGAAGATGAGTTAGAGGAATAGAGAGATACTTCATCGCATGACATAGATCATGAAAGAAGGGAAATTTTCCTAATATATCTTGTAGTCTCTTCCTCATAAGTGTGACGCACTTCACACCCATGAAAATGACTCTACTCAATGTGACTTTCAGAAACCCCAGGACAATCTAAACCTTTTTCTCTAATACAAAGTTTGTCACGATCTGAGCTGGGACCCCAGACCAAGACACAGGACCTAGAACCACGAATGGCTCCAAGTCGATCCATGCCATGAACATAGTAACTAAGGAGCATATATTAAAGAAAAAATAGATAACTTAAACATAAATAAATGAAAGTCGAAATACCATAACATATATCAAATGATAACATCGTTATGCTAAATCTCAAGCTACACATACAGTCTATGTCTGAAAAGAATCTACTAACTGATGAGATGCTAAGACAAATACCCGAGTATCTCCAAATCTGAAATAAAATGACAACACCAAACTGAAATGTTAGACGCCCTCAAACAATGAGTACTCAACCAAGCCAGGGCTACACTGAGTTGATAGGGGAAGCGAGCTATTGGCGAAACTGAACAAGATCACCTGAACCTATATTACGAAATGATAGAGCATAGAGTATGCGATCAGTACTTTTAATCTACTAAGTATGTAAGGTAAGTAAAACATGCTTATTAAATGCTAACTGAAATCATGCATATAAATATAAATCATTAAATTATGAAAGTAAGGGCTACATGCTAAAAACTGTATCTGAGACATACATAGTCATAAGCTGGTTATCATAACTAACATAGTGTCCTAAGATTTAGAAATAGAAATCATATGACTTTTCATAGCTGAATTCATAAGTAAAAGCTTATAAACTAATCATTGAGTTAAATCTACTTTAAATATAATATTATAAGAGATGAACATGAATAACGGAAATTCTGAGGAATAATGGGAGACTCATCATAACTGACACCATCATCACAGAGCTTATGTGATGCCCCAACTATCATACTCAAGGGGGCAGAGCCATACAAAATCTTGTCAGGGCTAAGGATGATACCATGATATCGATATCAAGCTGAGGCCCCTTGGGGGTAGGGAAAAACTCTCTTAAGATGTCCCAAATATAAATATACATGCGTTGGTGTGTAGTAATGAGACCAGGGAACCTTGGAACCCAAGCCAACTCGATGCTAGACACTAGTCCCAAAAACATGCATAGTGCTCCGATCGTTTTTCAATGAAGCTGCAATAATAATTACATGTATAGTCTGAAATCTGAACATTGGGAGTGTTGACTCCAAAACATATCATAAGTTTCATTGGGAGTCTTAACTCTAAAACATATGATAAGATGATCTTATTAGCCTGGGCTAATCATAAACTCATACTTAACTTGTGTGGGCTTGCCCAAATCATAAAATAATACATACTTGAAATAGACTTTATAAGTCAAAATCATAGATTCATACATGAAAAATTTATAAACATTCATTCATGCTAGATATCTCATCATACTTGAAATCATAAATCATAAGTTGACTTTTCATATAACTTGCATAATAGGGCATAATTTTTAATGTCTTAAAATAATAAATTTATAATCAAATTATGTATAAAATTGGCCCATTAGACTTAAAACATGCCTTAGGACATTAGGGGATTAGACCCATAAGCATATCATAGAGAATTTCATAAAATTTGGGTTAAAACTCTATAAATCCATGTACTTGAATTAGAACTTGAATTCACGAACTTGAGGAGAAATTTGGGCATGAGAGTGAAAGGAAACTCTCATCATAGCTCTACATATCTGGGTAAACTGATTCTCAAACTATCCTTGAAAGCCCAAGAGAATTGGGGAAGAATTGAGAGAATTTTTGCTTAATGTTGAAGAGGATTCTCAATATTTTGCATGCATCAAAGCCTAATGATTTGAGATAGGCTAAACTCTCTTAAGACATCCCTTTTAGGACTTAAAATGACATAGTTTAGGAATTAGAAGCTTAAAAATTACAAATTTCTCTTAATGATTCTTCTGGAAAATGGACACTATCAGTTACAACGATTCATCCAACGAGTAGTTGTAGGATATGATGGCTTATTGGATTGTACGTCATTCCCTGGGCCATTTTTGGTACTCGATTGATCCCTTACCAATGATTGAAAGGATGGGTCGTTACTCATTCCATGGGTCATTGCACCAGCCCGTTGTATCTGAAGAACTTCTGATCTTCTGTTGAAGTTCCAACCAACGACTGCTCAGGATGGGTCTTCGTATGAAATAATGACCCGTTACTCTATTTGTTGCTTCCAGGGAAAATTCTTTTACTCTTTTGATTCTCTAACCAACGACCAGACAGGACGAGTCGTTACTTGAAACAACGGCTCGTCGTATCCTCTCGTCATCACTGACTCAGACTTGGGCATTTCCTAAACCCCATTTAATAGCCACTCAGGATAATCCGTTGGATCTTCCAATGAGGCGTTGCTACGCTTTTTTCTTACTAGAAAAGTTCTGACTGGGGACCTATCACAAGGGACACATTGGGTCGTTATTCCCTACAATTACTCATCCCTTGAGTCATTCTATGACTGATGTGATGTGGATTTACAGCACTTTCGATGCTCAAAACTAAGAAAATAGCATGGAATTAGGTATATTTTTATATGGATATAAGGCACTTTTCCTTTGATTATAGGATAAATTGGTGTTAGAGCTGAAAGATGTAAAACATAGCCTGAAGTGTGCAAGATAGGCTCAAATTGTAGTCCATAGTACGAGCCGTAGAAAGGTCCTACAAATCGTACTAGTGGTCGTGAAAAGTTGCAGAAGGCAAATGTTGAAGATATGCAATATACGAGTCTCAGTACGAGTCGTACCAAGCTTGTACGAGTTGTGGTAATGAATTCGTGAAAAGATTCAGAAGATTTGCATAAGAGGCTGACTCTTGCAATGAAAAGGAAGTACGAACCGTGGAATGAAGGTACGAGTCGTACCATGGCGGTCGTGATGAACTTCAGAAATATTTCAAAATCTCAAAGTCGATCCATGGGAGCTCAGTACGGAATGTAAGATGGAGGTACGAGTCGTACCAGGATCTAACACTTAGCCAAAATTCAGCCAGTCACGCAATGTACGAAAGGATGCTGCGGGCCTTATGATAGTGCTACGGATCGTAGGATGACTCATGATGTGCGCGGAACCAGATATAGAAATTCACCCTATGGGCCAAGGAAAAGGATTCTTGTATCCGTATAAATACGTTTTATGTTTTATTTTTAGTAGATATCGATCAGAGAAGAGATTTGGAGGAGAGAAAAAGAGAATTGAGTTGATTTGACTTGTAATCAATCTTTTCTTGAATTATTCTTACTACTTGTTCTTCAAGATTTTGCTAACTAATCAAAGGAAGTGTTTGTTTTCTCATTCATAATTGTAAGTACTGATTTATGTTTTCAATCATGAATGCAATTCACAACTTTACAATTATAAGAGGCTAAAACCTCCATAGCTAGGGTTGTGAGAACCATGCGGGTTAACAAGCTAGGGTTGCACAAAGTAATCTGAAACCAATACAAACACTCATATTGTTTCTCTTCAGGCTTAAACTTTTCTTAACGGTGCGCAACGTTAGGACATGCTCGAATTCTTTAGTTGCTTAGGTCTAAGAGGTAGAGATTAGGAAAAGAGAATTACAACAGAGCCTTGATCTTGATGATCATTTTATTAACTTGAGTTGTGTTCGCAAGATAGTTAAATCTAGAACTTAGTGATAACGGATAGTTTGAAACCGCTCATGAGACTTGGTCGAGTAATTGAGTATAGTCATTTAATAGGGACTGGTCGGTCATTTGAGTGAACCTAAGTTATCAGTTCTATAAGTAAGTATTGGTGATGATACGAGTGTATACCCAAAGCAGTTATGAACCCATGGGAAACACAAACCCTAGTTATCCTTTAATATTGATTCAAAACCAAACTTTTGATAATTGTTTTTATTATTGCTTTTCTTTAGAACAACCCAATTTTGAAGTGACTACCTTAGAGGTTCACTTACCAGTTGTAATCTAGCTCTTCCATATTCCCTATGGGATCTACCCCAACCTCTAGTTGGGTTTTTTATTGACAACGTCCGCTTCATACTTCAGTAAGAGGTGTGATTTGAGCGTTATCAAAAAGTGGCACTGTTGCCAGGGAATACGGATAAGACTAGGTTATTTGCTTGTATTTGACTTTTTGGTAGTTATTTCACTAATTATGTTTATTTTTATTTTTTTTTGTTTTTGATACCCACAGGTTGTTCTACGGTGAATGCCAAGCACTCAGAGTAGTGGAGATCCCCTTGTTCCACAAAATCCAGAAATTGAAAGAGCATTGCACAGAATGGAGAACCACGAGTAAAGAGATGCCCGCATAGCTGAAGAAGCTAGGCAAGCCGAGCTAGCTCGGCAAGCTTCACTACAACACGCGGAAGATGATAGAGAGGAGGTAGTAGATGCTGGTCGACATGGGAGGGGCAACAGAGCTCATAGATTTTCCCCTCAGTTCTTCGACGATGAGGACCCAAATATTGATGAAGTTGGGTCAACTGGAGAAATTATGCCACCACCATTGCTCGCTGGGGCCAAATTCGACATTACGAGCACCATGATTCAATTGTTAAACATGAAAGGGGTGTTCAATGGTCACGCATCGGATGACGCCAACCTAAACTTAATGAACTTCGTAGGAATATGCAAGGTGTATAGGTTGCCCGGAGTAAGCCAAGATTCTATACGGTTCAGACTCTTCCCTTTTTCTCTATCAGGGGAAGCTACTTTATGGTTATCAGAGTTGTCCAACGACTCCATAACCAACTGGAGGGAGCTCAAATAGGCCTTTTTGGAGAGATTCTTTCCCCCATCCAGGATGTTTCAGCTAAAGGATGAGATCTATAAATTTCGACAAATTAAGACTGAGGCACTTCATGGAACTTGGTTGATATTCAAAAAGAAGTTGACAAAGTGCCCTAACCATAAAATCCTAGATGACAGCTTGTTGGAAATTTTTTACAGGCCTCTAAATAACAGCACCAAAGCTGTAGCAGACACGGTGGCTAAAGGAGCATTGATGAGTCACACCTGGGAGCAAGCTACCACTATTTTTGGCAGGGTGACAAAGACAAAGAGGGTCCGGCATACGAGGGAGGCTGATGTAGTGGTAGGCACATATGTTGTTGGTTTGACTGTAGACCAACGAAGAAAAGAAGAAGAACATGACCAGGAGTTGGCTCATATGCGCACATCATTTTTGGAGACAAACAGGTAAATGCAGTGGGAATTCAAGGAAGGGAGCAAGAAGCTGATCACTCTGATTCTAAGGAAGAGGAAAACTTCCTGGATAGCCAAGTAGCGGGTTTCCGAACCAACGCCCAAGTGTCTAGACAAGACAATTAGCACCAAGGTTCTGGAAATCAAGGTCGGAACCAGTATTGAGACAACTACAACAGAAACAGGTTCAGAGATAGGAGCCGAGGTCATGAGCGCAAAGGAGATTGGAGATGAAATAATGGATACCGCAATGACCGGGCTGGAGTCTATGTTCCTCCCAATGCACGAGAAGGGGAGGCTAGGCAATCAAAGTTGGAGAGCATGATGGCTGAGATGTTGAAGAAGGTGAGGTCCACTGATGATCAGCTGAAGGAGATTCAAAGTGACTTATCAAGAATGGGTCAGAAAGGGGAATCTCATGCTAGCGCCATCAAGCAGATCGAACATCAACTTTGGCAACTGTCAGCATCAATGAACCCTAGAAAAAAGGGTACACTACTTAGCAACACTGTCCAAAATCCAAAGAACGATGCACATTGTATGGCAGTGATGACTAGGAGTGGTAAAACCACATTTGATCCCCCGTTTCCAATGGAAGTTGAGCGGACGAAAGAGGGAATAATCGAGGAAGATGATACGAGTGCTGAGATAGAGAATGGTGAATTGCAAGAGGCCTCGAGATGTAAGAAGGAACCTGACATTGATTAAGGGGAAACCCAAGTGCATAAAGCTATCCCACAACCACCGCCACCATTCCCTCAAAGGATAAAGAAAAAGGCAGAGAATGGTACGTTTCAGAAATTACTTTCAATTCTTAAGCAACTATCTATGAACATACCATTAGTCAAAGCATGAGAGTAGATGCCAGGATATGCAAAGTTTATGAAGGACTTGGTGACTAAGAAGAGATCTGCGAGCTATGAGCCTGTTGACAATGTACATCATTGTAGTGCCATAACTACAAGGGTCCTAGCTCAGAAAAAGGAAGACACAGGTGCCTTTACTATACCATGTATGATTGGCACGTCGAGTTCGCAAGGGTGCTCTGTGATCTGGGAGCTAGCATTAATTTGATGCCCTTAGCAGTATTCAAGAAATTGGGATTGAGAGCCCCCACACCAACCAACATGCGGCTACTGATGGCTGATAGAACAGTTAAAAAGCCAATAGGCATCCTAATCGATGTGCTTGTCAAGATAGACAAATTCATATTCCCAACAAACTACATGATTTTGGATTGCGAGGTTGATTATGAGGTCACCATTAATTTGTGGCGACCATTCCTTGAAACCGGGAGGGCTCTAGTATATGTGGAAGCTAGTCTACTGAATTTTAGATTAAACCAAGAAGAGGTCACTTTCAACATCTGCAGGACAATGAAGCAACCCTAGGAATTTAGTGTAATCTCAGCACTAGAGGATGAGTATGAACCACTTGACGAATACTGAGTAGTCAAGAGATTTCTGTCATGCCGCGGCATTAAATCAAGAGCTTCTTGGGAGGCAACCCAAGTGGTAGTTTGGTGAAGTCTGAGTAACCAAGCTACCTACATCGCGCTGTGATGTTAAATCAAGCACTTCTTGAGAGGCAACCCAAGTTATTGAACTAATGTTTGCTCAGTGTGCAGGGAAATTAAAAATAGGTGGTTGAAACATTAGCTGCTAAGGCTCTCAGTATGAATCATGATGGGATCCTACGAGCTGTAGCAGCAATCTTGATGAGGATCAGAGAAAAATGACCCTAAGTTCCGACCTACAATTCATCCTACAGATCGTACCTCAGTTGTATGAGTCGTAGGATCTATTTGTAGTTCACCAGGTAATTTTTCTGTAATAGGGTCACTTACGAGTCTAAGAGACGAGTCGTAGGTGCTTTCTATGACTCGTGGTACAAGTTATGACGGGTCAAAAATGGCATTAATACCCAACTCCGCCCAGATTCTGTTAAAATTTTCCCTTACCTATTTAAACCCCACAAACACCTTCTCCTACACTAATAACACTCAAAATCACGACTTGAGCTCATCTCCCCACACCCATAACTCAAAATCACCAATCAATCAAGCAAATTTTTTGCTCAAGCCAAGTTCTGCCAAATCCTATTTGGTGATTTCCAGTTGATGAAGCATCAATCAAGTAAGTATGTTGTATTAAACATTGATAACACTCATATACTAAAAGAGATGGTGCCAAAACCCGTGAGTCAGTCACTATGATCGAAAATTGATTTTGAAAAGAGAGATAATGATTAGGGTGTTGTGAAATAGTTTTCCGACTGGAGAGATGCTAAAATTTTGATGAACTTAGGTCTTGAAACACGCAAAGAGTTACGGGTAGTAGGTTAAAAGCAGAGGATTAAGCATGGTTAAATTGAGTTAATAATGTGCCTAGACCTGGGGAAATTTGAGTACCTAAAAATGTTAAAAGAGAACCCTTGCAAATTGAGAAAAGAAAATATGGAAGTGGTATAAGGCACAGTACGGATCGTAGGTAGCTACTATGAATCGTATTAAGCACTCGTACCACCAAATTGAACATGGTTGCATAAAAGATTTTCCTACAACTCATGGAATCGACCTACGGGTCGTACCATGAGTTGTGAAAAAATCCATATAAATACTAAAGTAGGGGCTTCATCAGACAACTAAAGGTGCGGATCGTACCTTTGTGGTATGGGTCGTACTAAAATTTGGCTGTAATTCTGGGACTTCTCACGAGTCATACCTTTATAGTACAACCCGTAGTGATGATTCATGATGAGAATCTGAACATCTCCTATCTAATTGTTCTTTTTCAAAAATGGAATGCTAACTTCTTTCTCTACAGGTATAATGAAATACAAGCACAGAGCCGATAAATCAAAAGCTCGAAGGACACTGATTGATAAAAGAACTGAGTCGGAGTCTGAAAAGGCATGAGTCTCACCTTGTGGTCAGTCGAAGAGTATCAAGTAGACACCTCTGACACTGATGGAACCAGAACCACTAGGAAAAAAGCAAAGGCCCAAGCTGAAGTAACCACTGCCACATCCAGTCGAGCTCCCTAGTCTGAGGAGGGAGTTACAGAGGAACAACAAAAGTCTAAAAAGGACTCCAATACTGAAGAAGGGTCAGGGGAGACCCAAAGTGGAGAAGAGAGCGGCAGTGAAGAATTAGAAGAGGAGGCTCCTATTGTTGCACAAGAACAGACCCCACCTAGGGAAAGACGTACAATTCGGTGGAGAGTTCCAGGATCTGAAAAAAATCTATGAGCAAGGCATCTCTCTCACCACCAAGAATAAACCAAGGAGGAGCATCCAAGAAGAACCGCGGATCCTCACAAACTCACTAAATGAAGTTGAGGAGATAAAGTTGATTTTTAGCTTTTATGATTTTAAGTAGATGGACAAGACTCCAGCACAATATTTAGAATATATAGTTCGGGAGTTCTATGCCAAATATTTGGCCACCATGGAGGTAAAAGCAAAGGAAGGGCAGAAGATAAAAGACCAGCCTCATCTGGAGAGTGTTATGGTTGAGGTCGAGAGGTTGATATATCTAAGAGGACCATCACTTGAATGTTGTACGGACCATAGTTCATGCCTACAAGGATGATACCATAGTATGATTATAGGATGGAGGCAATAAAGCAGATTAGATAGCTGAATGTGAAGGAGCGACAGAGGCAGCTGCAATGGATAGCATGGGTGATTGCGGAGTACAAGGAAGAAGCTAAGTGGGTTGCAGGTGGAAAGTAGGTGACCAAGAACTCACTAAATTTCATGGCAAAAGCCTGTTGGACACTAGTGCGCCATTGATTAGCACCTACGATCAATGGCAACACATTGAGTGTTGACAGAGCAGCTTTGGTGGCATGCCTCATGTCTCGTTACCCCATCAATATCCCGAGATCATAGAAGATGAGATATGAGACAGGGCGATGGGAGTGAGCAATACTATCCCATTCCTAAGTCTTGTATTCAGATTATGTATGGAGGCAGAAGTTCCACGGGGTGACGAGCGGTTGATTGGAGGCTAGAGGATTGCAGGCATAGGTCTTATCCAGGATAACATGAACCCGGTAAGAAGATCTAGTATTCCCACAGCAATTCCAACAGCCCAGACAATAGGGGACGCACAGGTGAATGTACCCATTATACAAGAGTAGAGCGAGACACCGGCTACAGACGCCGGTCATTCAGAGTCTGCTCCTAGAACCTCAGCTGCACCACTACCCAGCCTGTAGACTCAGACACCAGCAAGGTATACTTTGGTACCACAAGACTTCCACAAGAAGCCAGCCAAATGTATGAGCATGGTGGAGAGAAAGATTCAGTCCATGATAGACAATGTAAAACCATGGGTCAAGTCAGAGATAGAGGCATTAGCTCAGGCTCTACATGCTTTCCTAGATAGTTTTGAGAGCCGATTCAATGTGAGGATGCCAGTGCAGACAGATACTAGCAGTCTCCGTATGGAGTTGGGGGCTTTTCAGATCCAAGTAGTTGAGTTCTCATCACGAAAACCAACAGTTTTAGCAGCCCCCATTCTTTCGGACCTAAATGTCGAGCCTGACGAGGAGATTAATTTGGTGGCATATTGGGAGCCAACTACAGCTGTGGAAAAGGGTAAGAAAAGAGCTGCTGAGGATGTTATAGAGAAGAGTCCGAAAAAAAGGAGGAAGAAGGAGAGGAAGGAGCGCAACTGGGTTAGAGCAGAGAGCATGCGGTCTCACGAGACACATATGTATAAGCTGCATGAGAGAGCTAGAGGAGCAGGCAGCTCCACCATAGCTCAGCCCGAGCTTGCCAGTGGTCGTGACCCTTCGGGAGAGCCACATTCAACCCCAATAGTTATAGAGGTTCGTCGAAGCGGCCAAGATTACTGGGGGGGGGGGGGCACTCCCCCTATTGACACACCATTGAGAGTGCCGTCCACCGCTAACGCCATTATTACAGCGGAGGTACCACCTCCGCAAGATGACAGGAGCGCCTAGTGCACCTCAAGTATGTTCTTTTCCCTATGATTTTATAGTTCATGCTTCGAGGACGAAGCTTACTTTTCAAAAAGGGGAGGGGGTGTACTTGTAATTTTTTTGGGGGGGATTTTTGATTCGTCTGAGGGTTTTTCTTATCGTGTTTCTTTTCCCTCAGGCATGTTATCTAGTAGAACCGGCATGTGTAGAATTTTTATTTTTTTTAGCTTGTGATTTTGTTTAATTAGAAAGTAACTTAGGAATACTCAGCCAATAAAAATGCACTAGTTTTGGTTTTTGAAAAAATTGACCCTGTTTAAATTTTTTTGATGCATTAGCTATGTATTCATGACAACATGCATGATTTCTGTGGATCTTTTGATGTCATTTAGTTTATTAATATGAGTAGTCTTGTTAAGCCATGTATGAACTAGACAAGTGAGGTGAAAATAGTTTGTGTACCATGTGCGAGTGAGGTATAGTAGTCATTTCGGTATTGCGTTAAAGATCTAGAACTTTCCTGGTTGGTCTTCGCATAGGCTAAGGATGGTTGGTTAGGATATGATCATAGGACATTTTTGTTTAGCTCACTGTTAGCCTATATTACCCTACAAAAGTTGCATGAATCCCTTGATCGCATGTTTGAGCCTTAATAGACCATGTTTTTTGATTTACCGACTAGCCGTACCAATTTGTTTTCAATGAACCTATTTTGGACCTAGTCGTTCCTTGGATATTGTGAACCTCAACATAAGAAAAATGCTTAAGTTGAGGGTGGCTAGAGTAGGAGTGCGTAAATAGTGGGAACGGAAGAAAGGAAAAGAAAAAAGAAAAGAAATGGTGAAAAATGAGGTGTAGTGTGGTGAAAAGAAAAGAGATGAAAAATATTGAGAATCTTGAAAAAAAATTTCAAAAGAAAATAAAAATGATGAAAAAAGTTGAAAACTCACCCCACCCATGCAAATTTGTATAAAGAGAAGTGAAAAGGAAAGAAAAATGGGAATGTAAGAGTAAAGGGTGAAATAGGTGAATGGTGTAGTCAATGTATGTAGTGCCAAGGAAGGGATAGTCACTTATAAAATCTTCCATCTTTATCATGTACAGCCCTAAGCCTATATTACAAGTCATACCAAGTCCTATAGTGATCCTAACTCGACCATTTGATAAACCAAAACAGAGAAAATAAGGGCAAGCCTATGGTATCTGACACATAATACTTGTAACTTCCTTGTGAGAGTGAGCACCTTACTTGTTTAGTCCCATGCTATGTTTGACATTTTATATCTGAGTGGGGACTTCATTTGTGTGAGGGTACATGTATTATATTTGCTTTTACCATTGGTTTGTGGGGAAAACATTAGTGATGACTTGATTTCCTTTTGATAGCTAGATGACGTGTCTTGTTCCTTGTTTATGATGTTTTGAGGTTGCACGTAATGCATTAGCTGATGTTGTTTCATGAGAAAGGGTCAATAGAGTTTGTATAGAAAGTGCAAGTTTTATTGAATTATTGGCTGTAGTATCTTAAGTTTATTTTCTAGTTGAGTGTCGTGTTTAGTTTTTGTTTTCTTTGCCTGAGGACATGCAAAAGTCTTAAGTTGATGGTGTTGATGTGTTGTGGATTTACAGCACTTTCGACACTTAAAACTAAGAAAATAACATGGACTTAGGTGTATTTATGTTGATATAAGGAACTTTTCCTTTGATTATTGGCTAAATTGGCATTGGAGCTAAAAGATGTAAAAGATAGCCTGAAGTGTGCAAGATAGCCTCAGATTGCAGTCATAGTACAAGCCATGGAAGGTCCTACGAGTCGTACTGGTGGCTGTGAAAATTTACAGAAGGATAATGTTGAAGAGATGAAATATACGAGTCTCAGTACGAGTCGTACCAAGCTTGTATGAGTCATTCTAATGAAGTCGTGAAAAGATTCAGAAGATTTGCATAGAAGGCTGACTCTTGCTAAGGAAAGGAAGTGCGAACCGTGGAATGAAGGTACGAGTCGTACCATGGCGGTTGTGATGAACTTCAGAAATATTTCAAAATCTCAAAGTCGAGCCACGGGAGCTCAGTACGGAATGTAAGATGGAGGTACGAGTCGTACCAGGATCTAACACTTAGCCAAAATTTAGCCAGTCACACAATGTACGAAAGGATGCTACGGGCCGTATGATAGTGCTACGGATCGTAGGATGACTCATGATGTGCGCGGAACCAGATATAGAAATTCACCCTGTGGGCCAAGGAAAAGGATTCTTGTATCCGTATAAATATGTTTTATGTTTTATTTTTAGTAGATATCAATCAGAGAAGAGATTTGGAGGAGAGAAAAAGAGAATTGAGTTGATTTGACTTGTAATCAACCTTTTCCTGAATTATTCTTGCTACTTGTTCTTCAAGATTTTGCTAACTAATCAAAGGAAGTATTTGTTTTCTCATTCATAATTGTAAGTACTGATTTATGTTTTCAATCATGAATGCAATTCACAACTTTACAATTATGAGAGGCTAAAACCTCCATAGCTAGGGTTGTGGGAACCATGCGAATTAACAAGCTAGGGTTGCACAAAGTAATCTTAAACAAATACAAACACTCATATTGTTTCTCTTAAGGCTTAAACTTTTCTTAATGGTGCGCAACGTTAGGACATGCTCGAATTCTTTACTTGCTTAGGTCTAAGAGGTAGAGATTAGGAAATGAGAATTACAACAGAGCCTTGATCTTGATGATCATTGTATTAACTTGAGTTGTGTTTGCAAGATAGTTAAATCTAGAACTTAGTGATAACAGATAGTTTGAAACCGCTCATGAGACTTGGACGAGTAATTGAGTATACTCATTGAATAGGGACTGGTCGGTCGTTTGAATAAACCTAAGTTATCAGTTCTATAAGTAAGTATTAGTGATGATCACGAGTGTATACCCAAAGAATTTATGAACCCATGGGGAACACAAACCTTAGTTATCCGTTAATATTGATTCAAGACTGTACTTTTGATAATTGTTTTTATTATTGCTTTTCTTTAGAACCCCCCCAATTTCGAAGTAACTACCTTACAAGTTTGCTTACCGGCTGTAATCTAGCTCTTCCATATTCCCTGTGGGATCAACCCTTACCTCTAGTTGTGTTCTTTATTGACAACGTCCGCTTCATACTTTCCTAAGAGGTGTGGTTTGAGCGTTATCAATGATTCTAGTGCAATTTTCCCTGATTCCTTCGATCAACCTTCAGATTTGATCTTAGGGACTTCCTGAGTGTTGCAGGATCAAATAAGGACATCCATTATCTCCTACTCTGTTTATACTAACAAAAGAAGTTCTAAATAAAAATTCTTAATATCTAAAGTTATGCAGATGACATGATCATCCTCTCTTTAGCAGACCTAACTTCACTAAGATTAATTATCAAAATACTTTAAAAAATAATGAAATCACTTCAGGATAGAAGATTAATAGGACAAAAGCTCTATATATATGCATCATAATGTACTAGGGAACATTAGGGTAATGGTACAAATTACTATTGGAATACGTTGAAAGGACTTTCCTTACACATATCTAGGTTGTCTAATTTACTATAGTAGGAAAAAGAAGGAGTTTTATAATGCCTCAATTAAGATTATGAACATGCTACAATCTTGGAAAGGAAAAATGCTCTCCTTCGGAAAGAGGACTTGTAATACCCCGTGTGTTAAAGTAGTCTTGTCGATAGTTTTTGGATGTATGAGTCTAGCTTGGTGTCTACATATTGTACATCAAGAGAAGGTTGGGGGATGATTGAGCAAATGAGTGATCGAGTGAGCCGGTGAAGGAGGCTGGAGTCATTTCGCAAGGGGCAGTGTGACACGCCCTCCTCCTTCACATTGAGAAGTGTGCCACGCTCCTCCTCCACATTGATCAACGTGTCACCGACCTTGTGAGGTGGTATCTCCAAGTTTATATAGGTGTGTGGTCACTCCTAGCTCACATAATATTTTCCCCTAGGTACATAAAGCACTGGAAGTTCTCCAGAAACCAGTTCCTCTCTGCCTTTAGGTGATTTGAGGATTAAAAATATTGAATTCTAGCCTGGTGTTGGGTGATTGAAGTGGAGTTGTCATGTTAGCTCGTTTTTTAGCATTTCATAGTTGGATATGTCATTTTCATAGCTTAGTAAGCTTCTTTCTTTTCTTTTTCTAGTGGTTGATCATGAAAGTAAGTTCATAGATTTTGGTAGATGGGTTGTTCTGAGTTTCTATCACCGAATTCGTGGAAAATTAGTCTTTTAAGCTTTGTTTTATATGCTTTTCTTGTTGAATCTCTTATCTATATTTTGGAGCTTGGTGGGCTTCTCTAAGGCAGTAGGTTCTTGATAATATTAGCTCATGTTGCGCTGAATCAGAGATTTTCCATAATTGAAGGTATGCTAGGGTCGTTCCATTAATTTTTGGCATGATTTTCACAGAACTGGTGCTATTGTTACCTTCATGTATGTTGGCTAGATCTTGCAACTTGAATTCATCCAAATATAGTCATGTATGAGTTTATGGTTGTAGCCGTGTTGTGTGTCATGGTTATGTATTTATAGTAACTTCATCGGTTGCTTGTTTGGTACGTTGAGGCTTGTGGATACAGGACATACGAGAGTTGTTCTGGCTAGGGAGTGAGCCCGAGGAATAGACTAGTCTATAGATTTGATATTTCCTCTATAGCGCTGAGATGAGACATGATTAGAGAGTTGTTTCGGCATGTCTAAGCCTTCCTTGGATTGCCCATGTTTCCTCAGTCGAATTGAGCTTGATTATGCATAGCCAAGAGTGGTTCCAACAATGCTTGAATTTGAATTTGTATGTTAATATATGGTATGTTGTTCTGTGCTACTTAGGGTGTGAGGATATTGTTGGAAACATCATATAGGGCCCAGTTCTAAAGGTTCGGTCGTTCACAACATGTAGGTTGCTTTTTGGTAGAGCTAGTATTCCTACCTTCTGAACCTATTATTCTATTATTCTAACAACTGCCTTCTATCTCTACACTTTTATTTTATCAGTGCCCTACATACACAGTACTTTGTTGTATTAATGCTCTAATTGTGGGTGCTGCATTTATGCCTGCAAGTCTTGATCGTCACGCTGATTGAGGTCTGTGAGGTTGAGCTGAGTCCTTGGTGATTTTGGTGAGCTCCATCTAGTCCGAAGTTTCTTTTTTGAGTTTTTGCATATATAATGGATAGATCGAGGCCCTGTACCGATCAATATTGACTTGTTATACTCTCTAAAGGCTTGTAGAATTTGCCTGTCTGAGTATGTTGGTGTAATAGGCTTTGGATCATATTATATATATATATATATATATATATATATATATATATATATATATTGGTTTAGTATGGCCTTGTCGGCCCTTATACCTTATCTTGTTATGTTGGTTGTTTAGTTGTTATTGAGTTCTTGTTTCTAGTGGTCTAGTAGCTGAACCATGTTGGTTCTAGCTAGTGGTTGTTCTTTTATGGCATGGTGTGCTCGATTAGGTATGATACAGGGTGCCAGTCATGCCTCCCCGATCTTGGGGTGTGACAAACTTGGTATCAGAGCAATTCGTGTCCTAGAGAGTCTATGAGTCGTGTCTAGTAGAGTCTTGTTTATGAGTGCATTGCATAGCGTACTTATAGACAGGAGGCTAAAGGACTTTCAGGATGGTTACCCTTCTTTCTGAATCAAATCGTGTGATAATTCTGAAGTTGTAGTAGTCGGGCCGAGACTTATGTTTGTTGAATTGTGCAGAGAATCCTTGTGACTTGCAAGACAGTGGCCAGTCAGTGGCTTGATATTGCAATAGGTGAAGGTACCAGCAGGGTACGACAGATAGAGATAGACTTGTCGGAGGCCCAAGATGAGGCCGTTACTCCACCACTAGAACCTGTACCCCTTGTTAGAGATAGCTCTAGGGGCTGGGCATGCCCCGAGAGCTGTAGCACCTCCTCTAATTGAGATGAACCAGGAATTGAGGGCTGCGGTACAATTGCAAGCCAGAGTAGTGGTTGAATAACTAGTGATTGGGGAAAAACTAGGTGTAGGATTTAGAGAGCGAGTAGGAAGTTCCAGGAGTAGGGAATTCATAGCCTTGAACCCTACGTAGTTCACAGGACAAACATGGTAGAAGACCCACAAGATTTCATTGACTAGTTGTACCGTTGTCATGCCCCACCTTAGGAGGCATGACTGGCACCTGGTGTCACAGTGGCAACTAACTGACATGGCTAGGCTTATGCACGTCTGGTGCCAGCCTGTGACTCAATTCAAGAAAAATATGAGCTATATCTCGGTTGTAAATACAGCCTCCGACTGACAAGGTCGTATAGCCACCTTTAAATGAAAACAGCTAACCAACAACAGGCAACAAAAGGGATCCTACGCGGGACGACAAGGCCACCATGTTGTCTAGTTATAATAGAAATGAAGACGAGCTACTATACTACGCCCCATACAGCGAACACACGAAGCATAACTGATTAAGGCCCAACATGACCAACATACAACTAACTGACTGACGACTATAGTCTGCAAGCCTCTAAGAGTACAAATAGTGGTAGGGACAGGGCCCCAGCCTACCCAAAATGCTATATAACTAAAATACAGAAATCTCTACAACCTGGCAACTCCGAATGAAAGGAGTTGTCCCAACTGCGGACTCTAAAAAGTTACTACTGGAGATCCGGAACCCTGTCTATCTAAACCTGCATGCAAGTAATGCAGCTCCCAGGGGAGAGCGTTAGTACAATATGTACCGAATATGTAAGGCAATAGATAAGCTGATAAAGAATGAAAGTGAATAGAAAGAAGGATAGAAAGATTAATTTGTACGCTTACTGATTCGTACATCTGCATCTAACCAACACTACATGTACGTAAGATAAGATTGTATAATTACACATTTATAAACTATAACTAGAAGACAAGAATACAAACAAGAACCTTGCTTAGCCCCCATAAGCCGGAAGGTACAATCAACATAGAATAACTCATTCGGGCCCCCATAAGACCTAACAAGCACATCTCAATCTATATACCCCTATTCAGGTTTCTATGACTCCACTGGTACTGTAGCCAACCTATCGGTACCCTAGGTCTACAACTGAGCACGCTCGGCCCCTAAACTATAGTTGTGTCTGAGTCCGGTTGACTCCTACTGTCTGTACCCTAGGTACCGAACTCGACCGGGTGTGCTGATATGGCATAAGAGTAGTCCATCCATGGAATGGACTGTATGAGGACCTCGGACCTCATCTTCGTCCCTCACAGATGGCATAGCGCTCCTCAGAGCGACAACATCTAGCCCTCGCAGGCATCGACACAGCTAGTAACCCTGGGGTAGTCATGGATGGCTTCTAAGTGAGGGAAACCCTAACCAAGGTGCTGTACTAACATCTTAATCTAGCCACTCAAAAGGCGTAACTGGCCATTTGGGCCTAATTCCACTGCAGCTCGCCCCCTAGGATAATTTGTAAAGCTGCTAGCAGGCACGTCATGCACTTGTATCTGATCAGAGGATCCTGATAGTGATCATGATCTCTAATAGTGTGGACTAAATAGGGAGAGATCTGGAGTGGTCTAACACAACTCTCTGTATGTCCTACCCGGACATCTATAGCTCATAATAATTGCGGGGTCGTGAATGACTAACTACTCAGTCCCTCTTCTTAGGACAACTGTAGGGTTGGTACTGGCCGAACATGCTTTTGAGCAATCGGCCCCTAATCCTCCATAAGAAGTTTACTGACATCCTTAGCTTGTGGGCAATACTATACTAACATGGTACTTACTAGTGCCTTAGGCCTCATCTTGGTCCAATTGGATCTTATATTACTTTTCTAAGCGATTCTTAACCTTATAGACAACTTTATGTAGACCTAACCATTCCTGGAAACTTGTGGGTGATAGGAACCGACTGGGTGCTGGCCTGGCCTCTAACTACTGATAAGGTCCCCTTCCTTAGGGTACCCACGGGTCTATTTGACCTGGACGATTGGGCTGGCTTCCTGAGCAACTTATATGATAACTGCTAAGCCCACTAAGATTGAAAATCACTGGTAATAACTAACAGGGTGACAGGCTGTCACTCAGCTCACTAGACAACCTTAGATTTCTGACTCTAAACATGGCCTTCCTATATAAATTTCTGGCCCTGGGGTATAGGGATACGCCAATAGCCTCTAGGCGTACTTTCCTGACAATACAGACACCAAACTGGTAGTTAAACTGCCTAGTCGCGCCCATGCTGCTCAACTTACTAGCTCAGGCTTGATAACTCTCGCGAGCTCCTAAGATCTAGGCCTGGCAACAAACATAGAATTCTAATAAAATCCATATATGTTTTCTAGCAGCTAACCAGAACTTATGTAACCGCAATTTATGGATAGCAGCTAATCACAGCGTGTCTGATCTGTATATACCAGCAACTACTAATTGCAATATTTCTAATCACAATCTAATTGTAGCAGCTATCTACAATATATGAAATAGTCATTTCTGTTCTGGAACATAAGTCGTAACACTGTATGACGAGTATACTTGCCGAGGGTTAAGCCTTACATACCTCGATTGTTGTTTCCCGAATAATCGATGAGTTTCAACTTGTATTCGCCAACTCTCTTCAGCTGTAACCGTTATACTAGGAGAAAGAGATGAATTTCAATACCAAATTCGGCGTAAAATGATAACTTTTAATACCAATATTGACTATACTTCAACTTAATGAAACACGGCTGAAAACGTATTATTTCCTGAGAGTTCAGAAGGAAAAAATGCTTACTTGAAGCCTGTGATTGTATAAAAATTAGTTTGGAGCAATTCCGACAATTTTCTCTTGGTGGAGTTACAATTCGACGGATGAATTTCACGAAAATAACTCCGTAGTAATGCTCCCTGTGGGCTTAAAATTTGATACCCAAAGTTAATTTGAATTTAGACGGTGTTTGGCAGCGTAAACGGACAAAAATTACTTGAATCCTTCGTGTTTTCTCTTCTCTAGCCGTGAGTTTGAATTGGGAAATAATTTAAATTGTGAAGAGGCCTTTATATACATTCTTGGGTGGTGGCAGGGGTGTGCCTCTCGCCTCCCATTGAGGTTGCCACCCTGGTGCCTCGCGACTCCCATTGAGGTAGCAGGCCTGGCGCCCAGCGCCTCTCAAAGTGCCAGCAGGCCTGGCGCCCCGCGCAAGCAGGCCTGGCGCCCCGCGCAAGCCAGTGCACTGCTAGTTGGCGTGTCACGCTGGCCCTGTGCGCACTAGTCCCGTCCGACCCCGCTTCCGAGGATTTTTCCACACGCGTCAAGTTCTTCTTACTCGTCAACAATCCATGTGTATGCTTACTAATCGTTAACATTTATGGGGTGTAACAACCGTATCTTTTGGGTTATGCATACTACTCCTATTGAGGCTACAGATTTGGCGGTATTCAGATTGCACGCGGTTGCAACATTATAGTATGAGGGTTGGAGCGCTCGAGGGGTCAAACACACCTCCAACTAGGTGGGCTGACTTTGCTGATGCATTTTTGGATCACTATCTACCTTTAGAAGTTCGGGATGCTAGAGTAGACCAGTTCTTACATTTAGAGTAGGGAGACATGAGTGTGGGAGAGTATGGGCTCTAATCTGACTCACTGGCCCGATAGCTCCTTCTTTTATCAGTACCATGAGAGCTAAGATACATCGGTATGTGAATAGGTTATTTCTAAAATTATATAACATTACAGAGTTGCTTCAATGCAGGAGGGTGCAAATATAGCGCGTATACAAGCGTTAACTAAGATCTTGGAGGATCACATATTGAGGTAGCTAGATCAAGAGCGAGTTGAGAGGGAGAAACATATGAGGACAAGGCTAATGGATTTTAGTGTCGATCCTAAAGTGTCTCCAGGCTACAACATCAGGGAGAGCCATCCAAGTACCCATTGTCGCTAGCATCAGGTCCCGAACTTAGTTATGGTACCTAGTGGAGTCTGGACATCAACATTCTAGGGGGTTTGTGGCACTATTTTGTACAGGGTGTGACAGGAAACACTATGGTAGGTGAAGGAGAAGGCCAGTTGCTTGTTTTTCCTATGGCATCAAGGATCATAAAGTTAAGGAATGCTCCATTTGGAGACAGAATGTCACCACATGACCAATAAGATATATGGTACGACTGTCTGCACCAATGGGACTAATTGAGTCAAGGATACAATTGGGTCAAGGAAAGGAGAGATCCATCAGCAGGCAACATTCCAAGTACATGTATGGTTTTGATTATTATTTGAGTCGGTAGTATCTTGGTAAGTCCAAGGTGTGCCATGTCCTTGATGTCATCCGTGTCAAACCTATAGTTCCGTGGTTTCTTGAGTTGGTTGTGTTGAGTTAATTTCTCAGTTGAATCATGTATATATTGACCCTTCAGTTGAACCTTTCATGTCACTTGCAACATTCGAGGATGAATGTTTCAAAAAGGAGAAGGATACAACACCCCGTGCATTAGAGCAATCTCATTGATAATTTTGGATGTACGAGCCCAAAGTGGTTGCTACGTATAATACATCAAGAGAAGGACACAGGATGATTTCGCGAATGAGTGATCAAGTAAGTGGGTGAAGGAGGTCGGAGGTAGTCTACAGGGGGCAGCGTGCCACACCCCTCCACCTTCACATTGAGCAGCGTGCCACGCTCCTCCTCCTCTATGTTGAGCAGCATGTCACAGATCCTGTGAGGTGGTGTCTCCAAGTTTATATAGGTGGTATGGTCAATCCTTGCTCACATAATATGTTTCCCTTGGTACATGAAGCACTGGAAACTCTCCAGAAACTAGTTGCTCTCTACCTTTAAGTGATTTGAGGATTAAATCTTGAATTCTAGCTTGGTGTTGGGTGATTGGAGTAGAGTTGTCGTGTTAGTTCATTTTCTAGCATTTTGTCTGTGGCTATGTCATTTTCATAGCTTGATAAACTTCTTTATTCTCTTATTCTTAGTTGTTGATGATGAAAGTAAGTTCGTAGATGTTTGTAGATGGGTTGTTCTATGTTTCTACCGCCAGATTTGTGGAAAACTAGTCTTTCAATCTTTGTTTGGTATGGTTTTCGTGTTGAATCTCTTAGCTGCATTTTGGAGCTTGGAGAGATGCTCCAAGGCAATAGATTCTTGATGCTATTAGCTCAAGTTGGGCTTGGTTCGGAGATTTTCCGGAATTCGAGATATGTTAGGGTCGTTGCCTTCCTTTTCGGCATGATTTGTATAGAACTAGTGCTATTGTTACCTTCGTTCGTGTGGCTAGTTCTTGCAACTTGAATTCATCTAAATATAGTCATGTATAAGTTGCGGCACTAGGTGCCAGTCACGCCTCCCCGGGCTTGGGGTATGACAAGACTATTCTGAACAAACATGTACTTCAAAGCATGTCAATTCATCAACTCTCACCATAAATCCCCCAAATAGGGTGATCAATCAGATGCATAAACTTTTTGCTCAGTTGTTTTGGAGTAACAATATTGGAGGAAAAAATACACATTGGACTGCGAAAACTCAAGTATGTTTACCAACACAGGTAGGAGGAATGAGATTTAGATCCGTACATGATGTTTATATGGTATTGTACTGCAAAATTTGATATAACTTTAGAACAAAACCATCACTGTGAAGCTCTTACATGAACAATAATTATTGTAAGAAAGAAAATGCAATCACTACTCATGGAAATACATCTTACAATCATGGAAAAAATGTTAAAGGGTAGAGATTTAAAAAAATATCATATATGGTGGTAGAAAAGGATGGGGTTCACAATTCTGATAAGACAAAAGGACAAAACTGGGTGCATTGTATTATGCCATACCACATGCTTTTAGTGATGACAATATTTAAAATTTAAAGGATATGCAGATTAATGGAGAATGGAACAAGAAAAAACTGACTGAAATACTACTTGAAGATATACTGGAACATATAATAGATAAGATATACCTTAGTGGACTAAAAACAAGAGGAGATATCTTAGTGAGATCAATATGGGAATATATCAGACCCCGAGGGAAGAAGAAAGAGAAGTATAAATATGTGGATCAAAGGACATCCTATAGAAATCTCTTTCTTTATGTGGGAATTTTGAAAGTACAAACTTCCAGTTGATGAAGTATTAAGAAAAACGAGATACAATATGGCTTCTAGATATTAGTGTTGTTCAAGTTCAAAGGATGAGATTTTCCAACATCTCTTTGCCAAATCTTTGTTTGCTAACAGGACCTTGTCCTATTTCTATTTTTGTGTAGGTATTAATATTGAAGGATTGCAGGTACAATAGATTGTAATAAAATGGTCGCAAGCCTGTGTCAGACAGGCTAAAACCAATCTATAACGTTGCATCTGCTATAATCCTATGGGAGATATGAAAAAGAATAAATGCTTTAAACATATGGAGAAAAATTAATTGGAAGAGTTATATACCAAGTATATACAACTACTCAAAGACTGACACTCCTCAGAAACCCATCCATCCAGCATACCTTCTAATTGGAATGATTTGAACAAATTTCTAGAAAAACATAAAACTAGATTATAAGTGACTAAAGTAATCTAGAAAATTCCACCAGAGAGATGGCTTATTTGTAATACAGATGGGGTCTCAAGAGATAACTTGAGAAGGGCATATGGGTTTTGCATAAGAGCTAGAGAAGGGAACCAAGTATATGCTCAAGCTAAAGAAATTGAGACTATTAGAAACACATAAGCAAAGACAATAGTTATACTAGAGGCTATGAAACATTGCAACAATAATCACATGGACAACACTATCTTTTAAACCGATGCAAAATTTGTGCAAAGAGTACCAAAAGAAGAAAGGAAACCACCATAGCACATTACAAAATGGACTAAGAAAATACAAGAAAGAGGTAAAGACATGCAAATACAATTCACTAAGATTTTAAGGGAAAAAAATAAATTGACGGATGTTATAGCAAATCATACTTTAGAAGAAGACAACATCAACTATCATTCCTTTACAGAACTAGAAGCAGATAAAAAGAGAATCTTGAACAATGATAAATCATAGATACCACAACTTAGGATAAGACCAAGAAAAGAAAGATAATGCAATCCATCAAGGATAATGGAAAGAATACAAATCCTGGTAGGATTTAAGATGAACAAAATAATCAAACAAAAAGGAAATCACATACCAAATACAACACGAATTATGCAAAGGAGGACCAAAATAATAATATACTTAAGCACAAGCCAAGAAATAAGGGAAAAAGGACTTATGAGTAACCATGCAACAACAAGAGCCCAAAAACAATGGAGAAAAAGAAGAAGCATCCTTTGACCAAAGTGCTTCTGAAATGAAAATGACTAGATCTATATCGATAAAACACTCGATGCAGTGAAGTCAAGAAGACACACAGATATATGAACAAAAACAGAGTAACTCACTCAAAGGAAAGATAAAAATCTCTAAATCATATGATATACCACATATCTGAGAACACAACTCTGAAGACTACATCCATAAAAAATAACATCAGAAAGAGAAGAACACGAAGACAAGAGAAGAAAGATAAACAGATCCATGGAGATGTTATAGACACAACTTACCAACATAACCACAGATGGAGGAATCAACTAGGAACGGAGAATATAGAGACACCATATTGGCGGAGCAATAATCAAGAACAACTTTTACGTTTGTCATGATTTTTCCTTTGTTTATTTCTTTTACTACATCCATCTGGCCGGTCCAGTTTTTTGGGTCGGCAATTATATTTTATTATTGAACTTGATTTTATATAAAATGATCCTTGAGACCAAAAATTAATTTAAAATAAAAATAAAAAATGAGACTAAACCCTTAAATTCATATTTCTGTAAAAGAAAGAGACATCATCCCCAAGCAGAGGCAGACCCAATATTTGAAGAATCCTGGAGCACCATTATCTGGACGTAAACACTAATAAGAATTTCAATAACGACTGAGGGATAATATCGTATAGGACAGGTCATTAATAGCATGAGCAGTAATAAAAACATAAATATATAGGTCACATGTGATTTATTTGCTAATGATGATTAAATTTTAATATAATAGAAACAATTGAGAGGTATACCTCACTATTTAAGGCTTTGCTCATTGTATGTGGTTGTAGTTTCGATTCTCAGCTCACTCTGGGTTTGATCTTGGGTCACAAGTATGAGAAGGAATAGTTGCAACAAACATGTTCCCAATACTCTTATTTTTGATAGAGTACACAAATTAATATATAGTAATTTCTCAATGTATATACACATATAACTTTTTAAGAATTTAATGAATTCACATGCACCCACTATTCAGTGTAGGTTCATTTATATACCTAAGTTGAAATTTAAAGAACAATAATTTTATTTTTTACTTAATTAGTTCACTGATTAAAGTTCCTTTTGATTTGATTACTGATTTTAAATTTTGAAACTCTAACTTATCTTCCAGTAGCATTATTCAAAAGATAAAAAATAATAAATGAAAAGCAACAGATAATGGAAATGATAAAGTACGAGGAAAAACAAAGGAGGGATATGGAGCCATCAAGTGGGATCAGTAAAAATGTCACTTACCTAAAAATAATACAGTCTCACATAATTTTTATAATCCTAGTTGTCACACCCTGCCTTGAGGGGGGGGGGTATGACTGGCACCTGGTGCCCTACTAGGACCTGAACTGCTAGACTACTGAGCCTGAGCACATCTGGTGCCTGACTGGCTCTAACCCATATTCAGGAAAACAACGGGCTATATAACGGTTGTAAATACAGCCTCCGGCCGACTAGGCCCATAGCCACCTGTACCTGTACTGACAGCTAACCAGAACATATCAATATAGGGGAGCCTATGCGGGCTGACAAGGCCACCATGCTGTCTAGTTATCTGGAACTCAACAATGAAATACTGAAAAGCTACGTGACCGACAAGGTCACCACTACTATCAATCTATGGCCCCACACGGCCAACATAAAAGGAACAGAAGTACTAATAGCTATACAACTGCACGGCCCCACACGACCGGCTCATCTGACCACAGGAAACTATATACAAACTGAAAGCCTCTAAGAACACTGATAAGATGGTCAGGATAGGGCCCCGACCTACCCATGATGTACAACAAAAGAAAAGGGATAAACCTCTAGCTATCTAGCTCCGGATGACTGGAGCTGATGACCCTGTGAGCTGATTGGAATCACGAGGTATCGGCCCCTTGTCTATGAGTACCTGCAGGCAAGTAATGCAGCGCCCCACCGGGTGTCAGTACCACTGGTACTGAGTATGTAAAATGATAACTGAAGGAAATATCTGAAAACAACAACACAACTGATGAAACTGAAATAAGAAAGAATAGACTAACTGACTGAAAATATAAAGCTATGCCTGCTCTTAACTATACTGGAAGGAGTAGGAGTCATACCTGGAGATGTATCGTTTTACTGTCAATCTACTCGTATCTAGTGTAACATGGCATAACATAACATAACATAGTATAACATAGCACACGCAAACCTTACCCGGCCCTCATAAGCCGGGAGGTACAACCAACACGAAATCTATACTCCTACCCCGGTCGTCCCATCTCCTATAATAACTATAAGCATCCTGCCGGTCCCCTGGGTATGCACTTGGGCTCACTGAGCCCCTGACTATAACTGTACCTGAGTCCGGAGGACTCCTGAATCAACACTCGGGCGTATCCGCTCGACAGGGGTGTATAAGGGCCGACCAAGGCACAATATGGGGAAAACTGGCATCCCATCTTCGTCCCTTATGGGACGGCATGCCACTCCGTAGAGCGACGTATCCTCATCCTCTGGCGGACGAGTCGATACAGCTATTAACCCTGGGGCGGTCATGGATGCTAGGTAATCCAACCCCAAAACAATACAATGGTCTCAACTAGTAATACTATCTGCATATCCCACATACTGAAGCTAATAGTAGTAAAGTATTGTACATACTGTGTGTTGAACTAGTGATAGTAATATGTACGTACTTAATACATGCTGAGACTGATAATAGTATATATGTATAAATATAATCTTCTGCCATACTATGCTGAGTCTAATGCTGAACAAGATATAGTCTTTCTGCTGAAAACCATGTTGTATACTGAGTCTCTATGGTAACATGGTTTACTATTTCTAACATGCTTCCTAAACTTCATTTTAACCTATCATTCTACTTCTGAGATGCCTTACAGATATTATATTGCTTTACTGGGTTTCAACTGAATACGATAATATCCTAACATTCTGTACTACATCACATACTGAACATGTTGTGCAGTTCCTAACACTTGTATTAGAATCTATATCGTGCTAGCAAGTTTCGCGCTAATTATAACATGATGCTTCTAATATCGTACCCACATTCGTAATAAACATAACACATGACTTCTGAACATTCTACTGGCCTTTAAATTACTGTACTATACCGAGATTACTAACTTGCCGAGGAAACTAGCTTTACATACCTTTGCTTCTGATTTCCCGACTAACTGGCGTAGCTTGGCCAGTATTTCAGCTATTCTTCCCAACTGCATTCATATATATGTCAATCAGTACTAAATACAACTTTATTCTGAAGAACGACATCACTTTCGATATAATTATAGCCTAAACTTAGGCCTATCGAAAGACGGTCGAAAACTCGCTATTTTTTAGAAGTCCAGAAGGGAGAAATACTCACTTCACCGCTAGAAACACATAGACACTAGTTTGGAGCAATTCCACTTACCTTATTCCGGTAGCTCGACGATTCGTCGGCCGTATTTCACGAAACTAAATACGTAGGAATGCTCTCTGCTGCTAAATACCTCGGTATCTGAGGTTAATTTGAGTTTGGACAATGTTTGGCAGCGTAATCGAATGAAATTATATTACCCTCTTCGTTCTTTTCTCTCCTCTGGTTATTCCTCTCTGATTTCTGGAAATTTTTATAAGTTTAAATGAATTAAAACCGAAGTGGGGCTTTATATACTTGGGCCTGGACAAGGCCAACGTGTCACGGAGCCAACGCGGAGGCTCCACCTCCGTGACACGTTGCCATCGCGGAGGGGCTCTGCCTCGGCTCCTTCCGCGATGGTTCGACAGGTTTCTCGTCTGATCTTTTCCCGGGCCTTTCTTTAGCACGTATGGCCTTCAAATATGCTTAACCAACGTGCAAATAGGTCATCTAGGTGCCGGGAACCCTACGGGGTATAACACTAGTGTTAGTGTACACGCCTCGCGCATATCTCTCATATTAATAAGAATAAATTTTTAAAAATAACATAAATAATATTTGCGAGATGTATTTGTGTAAAAATATAAGAATTTAGAAAAAAATTATGAATTTCAAATTGAAAAATGATTATGTTTAAGAGTTTGGTTCAATCCAATAATTCTTTCTTCGGTTTGTTCTAATACTTGTCTCAATGAACAAAAATATCGTAGAAATAACATTTGATTTAAAGGTAAAAAAATTATTCGCTTTTACACGAGCACTTAAGTGCATGCATTTTATGTATTTTTCATGTTAATTATTATAAAATTTATATTACTAGACTATTAACAAATTAACATTTAATATAAATATTAGCATTATGAAGATGCATTGTAATACAAAATTGTATCGTAAAATAGAACATAGAGTATAAATTATTAATCTAAACAATTAACACTTATGAAATCATATTGTGAGTTATTGCTTGCTTGTTTTGGCACTACTAAATTGATATCATATCATAAACACATTTTTTTATCTGTAATTGATCGTCCAAACTAAGAAAGACTTATCAAAATTAGTGGAAACAACCATTAATGCTTGTCTATATCACACTACTTGAGGTGCTATCCTTCTCGGACCCTGTTGATGCGGGATGCTTTGTGCATCGAACTGTCTTTTTTTCAAATTATATTTTCAAAAGTCCTAAATATAAAATAATTTAGATTTTAAGTACAATTTTATTCAATGTGTAATTATTTCTTAAAATATAAAATCTTAATTTCTTTACATTTCATAAGAAACAATTTAATACGTAAAATTTAGTTAATTTTAAAATCCTAAATATTAGACTAATAACTAAATAACTATTTGATCAAGTGTGAACTCTATTTTTAAAAATGTAGAAAAATATATGATATTTTGGTATGAGAATTCGCATTTTAAATATTTATTAATAACTTAATTTTAAACTTTTCATTTATCCTTTATAAGATGATTTCAACTCAATTTTCTCTCCCTCTCTTAATTTGTGTCTAGTCAAACACCTTTACATAAATTAAAATGAAAGAAATAATGTAGATTTAACTTGAGTTAATAACAAGAGTATTCGATTAATTGAAATAATTTTAAGTATGTTGTGCTTCTTTAATGTTATTTTTACTTTTTTTCCTTTTTTTGATAGAACAAGAAGGAGAAGGAGGAAGAAGAGTTCAACATATTAATGCATAATAAAATTATACTCTTTAATTTTTTTCTCGTATTGTGAGTTGAAAATTTGTGATGGATATTTAGTTAGTTTAATAAATAAACTTGATATAAGTTAACATAATTGTAATTGATTTTAAAGTCTTAAATGTTAGGACTTTTAATATAATTCAAATAACAAAAGATTTAAGAAATAAAATTTTAGTCAATTTTAAAATATCAAATATTAGGAGTTCTTACCTTATACAAATAAGTAAAGACTTAATAGCTATAACTTTAATTAATTTTAAATTCCTAAATATTAAAATAATAATTAAATAATAATTATTTAAGAAAAAAATTAAACACCAATTTTATCTGATGTAAAATCTTTTAATAAAGGATAAAAAAATTCAATCAATATTTCTAAGGATCTTCCCACTTTTAATATAGTACAGATTATCATTACTAAAATCAACTTAGGCTTATATATCCTGAGGGATTACACATTGTACCAAGTCATATTCTTTCACTTCAAAATAAATTTGAATTATTTAAAATGTATGAAGTTATTTGCTTATCAAACTGATTCGTTTTTTAAATAAACTTGATATATGGAATTTGATGTTAGAAAAAAAAACTTGAGGAGTAATTTAAATTTTCTGTTTCAAGTTTTCACTCACAAATTTTTTATTTTATTTAATTAAAATTTATGTTCAAATAAAACTTTAATTGTCAAATACTTTTTGTGAGCTGCAACTACAAATATTTTTTAAGAAAAAACTTCAATCAAATCATGTCAAAATGACTACTTAACGTCATAGATCAGAGATGATTAGACAATTTGAATTTCAAAAAGCATTACTTTAATTTTGAATATTATTTAAAATATTATTTAAAATATTATTAAATGTGGATGAGCATAGTTAGCAAATGCTTGGCGAAAGCTTGGGTAGTGAATGATGATCCACCTAATACGCAAGATTATTTGAATATCTACACTATTAAAATTTATTTTAAATACATTTTAGGCCTCTTATTGTCATTTAAATTTAGGCCACATAATTAGTTACGCCGCTCCTGACCATCCTTGCTAAAGTATAGGCTACCGAGATGGTTAAACCTCACTGAAAGAAATAAACAAATTATTTACATTGAGAAGGTAATAGTGCCAAACAGCTCAAAACAAAATAGTTTTTGTAAATTTTTTGGAAAAGCATTTACACACAAAAAAATAAGAGAAATTGAAGTAATAATTAACAGCTCAACTTTAGGAAATTATATAAAATCGAGAAGCTCAAATTTTGGGGAGATACGGATTTAAATTTGTAATTCCTTAATTCTTTAATTATTTTCTTTGGCTAGTATGATTAAGAATTACATGATCAAAAATAAAAATAGCTTGGAGGCTAATGTCTTCTTAACCATAAAGGCATATGAGTTGGGTAGCCTTCAATAAGTATATTCTATTGTTTAATTAATAAATAATCATTTGTATAGACCTAACCCCAAGTAAATAAATGAAGCCACGTCTCGAATGAGATCATGTATAGTGTAACGAAATAATTTTTTTTAAAAAGATAGTATCATTGAAGTATTCAACTATTTGGAGATCTAATTAATTTGTAAAATACACCTTCTTGGCAAAAAAGAATCTTGTGGATGCAAAAAAAGTTAAATTTGAGAAATAAAATTTAAAGAATTAATTAGCTTCGATCAAATCCCTTTTTTTTTATAAATTAATTAAATATTATATTAGACAAGAATAAAAAATCTAAATGTTAAAATGCAAGAATTAGAGCAAGAATGGGATATGAGAATCCTTAGCATTGGATTGCGAAAATATATATTACAAATGAAAAAATGAGATGTCCTTTTCTCCATGCATGGGCTCATTTATAGGAAAAGAACTTATACACGAAAAACCTACTCTATCACCTGTAAAAAGGCTACATTGAACAGTACTTGCGTATTATCACGTGCCTAAAAATTGGCATAGGACTCGAGACTGATTAGTACTAGTCTTGAAATCATTACTTGTGTACCTCGGAAAAAGTTAGATACCGAGGAAGAGAGGGACTGACCTCAGGTAGGGATTTTGTTGGTATTCTTGATTGAGGAACGACCTTTGATGTATCAAGAAGCCATTGGCTCTAAATCCCCAGGGACCTTTAGCTAATGTGTGAGTGAGGTTTCTTCCTCTGGACCCGGCTCCATCCTTAGACCGTGCTTCTACATGTTGAACTTTAATTGGTTGTATGACCAGATTTTCGATCCATACAAATAGTCTCCCACTTTCTGAGTTCCTCGTAAAACATACTTGGAAAGTGAAAGAATTTCTATTTTCTTAACGGGAAAGAAAACATTTCAATAGCTACTGACACGACCAACATCCTTTCGCATTTATTGTTCTGCATGCGCGACCGTTTTGTCAAGTCGCTTAGCCATGTGTTGATTGCTAAGTGGGCTACTCCAGTTTTCGGGTCTCAAAGCTGATGGTGGCCCGCTTCTCTTCTTTTTATAATCTCTTCCTTTCTTCTACATAGTCATTGTGTCCTCGTGCAAATTCGCTTCTCCTCAAAATTCTCTAATGAAAATCCTTCTGCAGTACTTTCCTGATCTCCTTGTTTTAGGCCTCTCCCCTTTCTTTTTCTGTCATTTTATCTTCGATCCCTGCTTTTTTTTTTTGTAAAGAAACGACCCTCCTCCTCTTGGCGATGACACCCTAGCTTCAGCAGCCGATGTTTCTAAATCTTTTGCTATCTCTCCTCCGCCACTGTCATGGACGATGTTCTTAGAGAAGGTAGCCCTTTCGCCACGAGAAATAAGGATAAGTAGCCTGACCTGTGCCCTTCCACCGCGGATAATATAATCTCAAAAAGTTTGAAATTTACCAAGGATTGTATCATTAAAGTGGAGCCGGAGGCCTGAACAAGCTAGTGGATAAGTACATGTCTCTCATCAACCGCTAACCTTGACCACCTCAAATTATCCACGGGGCTTACCACCCTTTTGTTCGACTCCAAAAATTGGTCCAGATCTTCTACGGGTCTCCCCGCATCTAATGCTCGTTTAAAGAAATAAAAGACTAAGAAGAAACATGTCAAGTTCAAGAGGAAAGATCGAGGTGGGTTGAACAGCATAGGCTCTCACCCTGTGATCCTGGAAATCTTTTCCCATCTTATTGATGAAGAGGAGACCGATTTTATCGATCTTGATGATAGCGAGTAAAACTTTCCATGACCGTCGTAGATGATTTGTTTGTGTACCTAGGTCTAGTGATATAGTGTCACACCCCAAGTCTACACCCTGGACGTAACACGGTACTTGAAGCCATAAGTGACCCCAAGTCAACCCCTGGTCTATCATACACTAGCATTCTGAGTAAACATGCACAATAGAACTTTTAAATAATAGATTTATCAGTTTAAGAATATATAAAGACTGAAAGTAGAGAAAGAAATAATATATCTGAAATATAATTCTAAAAGACAAGTCTGGTCTGAAAGCCAACTAATGAGGAGTTGCTGAGGCAGGCCCCCAGCTAACTCTAAGTCTATACAAAACCATATCCAACTGAAATAATTAAACAAGGCCCTGAGTGATGAGGAATCACACTCTGATCTACTGAAATGGAATGCTCTGAAACTGAAGTAACTATCTGTGTTGAATCTGAGAACCTCCAGCTGTATCATGAAATGATACAACATCAAAAGTATGTGTTAGTACTTTGAATGTACTGACTAAGTGGGAGAAACATACTAAATATAAAGTCTGAACTAAAATGACACGCCATGACCAACAATTAAGCTAAACTGAACTACTGATATAATTTGAAATGGTCAAGACGACCCTATCTGATGGTCAAGGACATGCACTAAGTTTGAAACACTAAATCTGAGATACTGTACTAAATTGAGTTATTTATTCTGATATTGTGCTAGACTGACTAGTGGGAGAATCTATAACTGACATATAACCACGTGAGCTAGACGTGGGATCCGATGTATACACCCCACCGGTAGGACCCAATATACCTTGTCAAGGTATAAAGTCATGAACTGGGTGATCACAAAAATATCTAGGGCCATTCAGGCCAAGTAATACTGAAACTTACGCTGGCAACGCAGTTATGGGAACCTGGGTGCGCTGGAACCTCGACCCACTCTGTGCTAAGTTATACTCCCACTGGAAACCTAAACTGAACTACTAAGCTGATAGCTCGGAACTGGGACGAATCTCTGCATGTACCCTGAGAGCCTTATCTGACCAAATTCTGAAATTGGGTTCTAAGACTAGTCAGAGCTTCTTATCTAAAAACGTCGTAACTGTCTATAGAACACCTAATAACTGAACTGGGGTCCTGAGGATGGTCAGAGCTATAACTGAATGTCATGACCACCTAATGGACCAAATAACTGAAATCTAAATCTGAGTCTAAAAATTGGGAGGCACCTCTGACACCTCAAAAATAAACTAGAGTTAACTGATTAGTTGACATTTTCTGGACAACACGGAGGTTGCTAAAATCTGATTGAAGCTAGACTGATATGATTCTGACTGAGACTAGACTGATAGAGTTCTGTGTTCTAACTGACTAAATTACTAAGTACCTAATAGAGAATTTCATTAAATGTACTAAAGTCATCCTGATTCATGGGATATTTACCCAACACATATGTAAAGCAAGACAATTCTAGAAATTCAACCCAAAGTATTCTTCATTCACTAGAGGGAATTTAACAAGTAAAATCATTACTCAAAACTTGGGGCTTAAATTCACTTTTTGTAATAATACTGACAATTTGATGAGGAACTGATGAAGATCATATTAACAATAAATATAAATATCGTTCTGAGTGAAATCAACGAGAATAAACATGAATGCTTCTCATACTCAAAAGCTCAGGGCTTAAACTGATAAAAGAAATTGAGGAGGACTTTGGGGACGTGAGGAAAGGAGAATCCCCTTGCTAAAACCCCACATACCTAGCTAAATTTCTGTAGATAAAGAGGCTTGAATGACTGAAGTTGGTGAGGAACCCTAGACTTTGCTTGAGAGTTTTTGAGAGGAGACTTTGATGATTTCTTGAGAACTCAGAGTGGGGAATGAGGAATGAACCGCTTTTTCCCACTAAAATGTCTGAAACTGTAGCCAAAACGACGTAGTTTAGCGCTTGGGAGGATAGAAAATTACTAAATAGCCCTTAGAGATTCGCTGGAAAAAACTGTCAGGTGTCCCTAATGGGTGACCTAACAACTCGTTACCGGGTCCAACGAGTTGTTGGGTCCTCCCGTCAAGTTCACTGGAAAATTTCTACTAACTCCTAACGGGCACATGACGGGTCGTCATGAATGGGAACGATTCGTCGTATTATCCATCAGGTACATTGGTAAGAAGGTTAGAAAGGACTAGAAACGAAGGACCTGATGACTCGATGTTGCTGATGACGACTCATGGGGACTTTCCGTCAAGTACACTATATTTTCCTTAAATTTCTGAACTCCGGCTTGACAATGGGTGATTTAACGAGTCGTAGGGCCTGATAACGACTCGTGGTGTCGTCCATTAAGAATACATGTATAAATTCTTGGCCTCCATCTCACGGTTGACCTGACGAGTCATTGGGTCCCTTAATGACTCGTCAAGTTGGTCGTTCTGCAACATTTCTGCAGTGTTTTAATTTTTCTGATTTAAGTCCCGGATATTGATTTTGAGCTTTCGGGGCATTAGAATATCTCCCCCTTGAAAACATTGGTCCTCGAATGCTAGAAAACTCTTAGAAACCAGAAAAATAACAATCAAGGTATTCAAATGCTACTCATTCAACTTCAAAACGACCGACATGACTACCTTCATTTCAGAGAATATAACTAAACTGAATTTTGCTTTTCATAAATACAACCAAAGTCAGAAAGAAAATTTATTTACATGAACTGAATTCAACAACTAGTTCAGGTCTTAAAACAAAATTCACATATAAAGATACAACAGAGTCGGTAGAGAACAAGTGTGGGTATTTGGCCCTCATATCTGCTTCGGCCTCCCATGTAGCTCCTTCAACTTGCTGATTCCTACATAAAACCTTGACTGAAGCTATTTCCTTATTCCTCAATCTATGAACTTGATGGTCTAGGATTCAGACTGGTACCTGCTCATAGGTGAGGCTATCCTTGACTACCACACTATCCAATGGCACCACAGAGGTTGGATCTCCGATACACTTTTTCAAAAGTGATACATGAAAAGATGGATGTACAACTACTAGTTCTGAAGGAAACTCTAGCTCATAGGCCACCTTGCCGATACGCCGCAAAATTTTATAAGGTCCCGCATATATAGGACTGAGTTTCCCCTTCTTTCCAAACCTCATCATCCCTTTCATGGGCGAAATTTTCAAGTATACCCAGTCATCAACTGAAAACTCTAGCTTTCTTCTTTGCACATCGGCATAGGATTTCTGACGGCTATGATCTGTTTTCAATCTTTCTCAGATGAGCTAATTTCTGCATTGCCTCATGAACTGATTCTGGCCTAATCAAAGTATCTTCACCGACTTCAAACAAACCTATAGGATATCTACACCTCCTACCATATAATGCCTCAAACAGGGCCATCTGAATGCTGGAATGGTAGCTGTTGTTGTACGCAAATTCGATAAGAGGCAAATGATCATCCCAATTACCCTTAAAATCAATCGCACATGCTCTTAGCATATCCTCCAAGGTTTGTATGGTCCACTCAGCTTGCCCATTGGTCTTTGGATGAAAAGCAGTACTGAGTTTGACTTGAGTGCCAAGTCCCTTCTGAAAAAACTTCCAGAAATGGGAGGTGAACTGAGCTCCCCTATCTGAAATGATTGATAAGGGCACCCCATGAAGTCTGACTCATTCCCTAAATAAATTTTGGCATAATTCTCTGTTGAATTTGTGGTTTTAACTGGGAGAAAGTGAGCTGACATGGTCATCCGATCTACTACCACCCAAATTAAGTCATGTTGTCGGCGAGTCCATGGTAGACCTGTAATAAAGTCCATATTTACCTCTTTCCACTTCCACGTGGGTATACTGATATCTTAAGTCATGCCCCCTGGCCTTTGATGTTCCACCTTGACTTGCTGACAGTTTGGGCACTTTGCTACCAATTCAACAATGTCTCTTTTCATTCCGTTCCACTAGTAAATGTCCCTCAAGTCATGATACATTTTAGTAGCACCAGGGTGAATGGAATACCTTGAGCTATGTGCCTAAGCCAAAATATGATGTATTAACTCAGTAAAATCTAGCACGCACAACCTTTCGTGGTAACGGAGCACTCCATCTCCCCCTTGGGAGAAAGCCTCAACCTCTTTTCTGAGAACCTCTTCCTTGAGTTTAAATAGAACTGGATCTTCATCTTGTATGGACTTAACTTCAACTACCAAAGATGAATCTGACCCTCTTTGTACTACTACTCCACCTTCGACTGAGACTACCAGCTGCACCCCTAACCGGGCTAGTCTGTGAACATCCTTTGCTAACTCCCTTTTTCCTCCCTCAAAGTGAGCTACACTTCCCATAGATCGCCTGCTTAGGGCGTCAGCTACCACATTGGCCTTGCCCGGGTGATACAACACATTCATGTCTTAATCTTTCAAGAGCTCTAACCACCTTCCCTGTCAGAGATTTAGGTCCCTCTGGCTGAACACGTACTAAAGACTCTTGTGATATGTAAATACGTCTACGTGAGCTCCGTACAAGTAGTATCTCCATATTTTTAGTGCGAATACCACCGCTGCCAACTCAAAGTCATGAGTTGGATAATTCTTCTCATGAACTTTGAGTTTCCTATAGGCATAGGCTATCACTTTGCCCCGCTACATCAGAACACAACCAAGTCTAGAGACGTCAGAATATACTACAAAACTTATCTGTTCCTTCTGGCCGGTTCAAGACTGGAGTGATAGTGAGTTGAGTCTTCAACTCCTAAAAACTCTTCTCACACTCATCTAACCACTGAAATTTTACCTTCTTCTGGGTTAACTTGGTCAGAGGGGATGCTATGGAGGAGAAACCTTCAACAAACCGTCGGTAATAGCTTGCTAAGCCCAAGAAACTCTTGATCTCGGTAGAAGAGGTAATCTGGGCCAATCCTTTACAGCTGAACTTTTATGAGGATCTACTTGTATCCCTTCGCCTGTTACCACATGACCTAAGAATGACACCGACTTCAACCAGAATTAACACTTGCTGAATTTGGTGAATAGCTAGTGATCTCAGAGGGTCTGTAATGCTAACTTTAGATGATTGGCATACTCTTCCTCATTTCTAGAGTACACCAGAATGTCGTCAATAAATATGATGATGAACATATCTAGGTACGGCTTGAAAACCCTGTTCATTAGGTCCATAAAGACTGCTAGGGCATTTGTTAACCCAAAGGACATCACCATAAACTCATAGTGACTATACCGAGTTCTGAACGTTGTTTTCGGTATGTCACTCTCCCTAACCCTTAATTGATGGTACCCCAACCTGAGGTCAATCTTGGAAAAGAAACTGGCTCCCTGAAGTTGGTCGAATAGATCGTCAATTCTGAGAAAAGGGTATCTGTTCTTAACTGTGACCTTATTCAGTTGATGGTAATCTATGCACATTCTGAGGGTACCATCTATCTTATGCACGAATAACACTGGAGCACCCAAGGGAGAGATGTTGGGTCTAATGAAACCCTTATCAATAAGGTCCTTTAACTGCTCCTTCATCTCCTTAAGCTCAGTTGGAGCCATTCTGTAAGGAGGGATGGAGATGGGCTGAGTGTCTGGAAGGAGATCTATTCCGAAGTCTAGTTCCTATTCAGGGGAAACTCCAGGAAGATCTTCAAGAAATACATCTGGGAACTCGACGATAACTAGAACTGACTGAATGGTTGGGGTCTCAAAGTTGGAATCCTTAACCCGAACCAGATAATATAGACATCCTTTGGAAATGAGTTTCTGGGCCTTAAGGTAGGAAATAAACCTACCCTTAGGCATTGAACTGCTGCCCGACCATTCTAAAATGGGCTCATCTGGAAACTGAAACTTGACAACTCTAGTCCTATAGTCAACTGAGGCATAGCAGGAGTATAACCAATCCATGTCTAGAATAAGGTCGAAGTCAACCATGTCTAGCTCTACAAGATCAACTGGAATGATTTTATTCAAGACTGAGACTGGGCAGCTTCTATACACCCGGCTGGCTCTAACTGACTCGCCAAGTAGGGTGGAAACTAATAAGGGTTCTGATAGGACCTCTGGACTGATGTTGAACTGAACTGCTACATATGGAGTTACAAACGAAAGAGTAGCTCCTGGATCTAGGAGGGCATACACATCTAGGTGAAAGAGACTTAACATACCAGTAACTACATCAGGTGAGCTTTCCTAATCCCAATGAGAAAATAGAGCATAAAAATGATTCTGGCGTTGACTGCCATCTGTATCTGATGGGTTGGCTTGCTGAGCTGGTCATCCTGCTGGAGATGATGAGGTAGTGGATTGTGATCTCCCTTGCCCTGCTAATGGGTACTCCCTAAGCCTGTGTCTAAGTTGTCCACACCCAAAGCAGCCCTCTCATCCCTGAAGGCATTCTCCTGCGTGATTCCTACCACACTTGGGACAAGATGGATATTTATTTCCTTTGTTGTGGGCCTGAGACTGAGTGCCAGAAGATCCACTCCTCCGATCCTGGCGGGACAGCAAGGTTGGGGCGCTGGCTGGGCTAGGTGTTGGGGCCCTCTACTGTTGCTGCTGTGGGCGGCTACCACTGCTAGATCTATGGTGGAAAAAATCCGTATGACCAGTTCTTGCCCGCTTGTTCTTGCGTTCCATATCTTTCAGCTTCTCTGCCTCAATCTGCTGGGCATACACAATTAATCTAGAAAGGTTCATGTCCTTGATTAGCATTGTCATCCTGCACTCTTTGAGGACCAGATTAGATACTCCATTTACAAACTTTAGCATGTGAGCCCATGGCTCGACCACCATATCTGGAGCATACTTTGATTTTCTAGTAAACTCCACAGCATACTCCTCCACTGTCTGGTTGCCCTACCGTAGGTTCATAAACTCTTCCATCTTAGCCTCCCTCAGCTCCCCGGGAAAGAACCTATCCAGAAAAGCTGTATGAAACTCCTCCCACTCAACTGGTCCTTCTTCTACTAACCGCCCCTCCTTCCACTATTCGTACAAAACCTAGACTACCCCTTTTAGCTGGTAGGAAGCCAGGTCAACACTCTCGGAGGAGCTGACACCCATGATCTGGGTGATTTTTCTGATCTCATCTACAAAGCCTTGTGGGTCCTCTCCCATCTTTGTTCAGTCAAAATCTGTAGGGTTCATCCGAGTGAAATCCCGCACCTAGGCAGCAACTGCAGACCCATTTGTGGCTACTGGAACCACCTGCTGGTTCACTTTATTGGTGATAGTCTGAGCAAGCAACTGAATGGCCGCCCTAAATTCGGCGGTGGACACAGAGTCATCCTGAGGAACTGCTGGAGCTGGTGAAATGGGTTTGTTGGCGTTTCTAGCTCTTCACCCATTTCCACGTCGAGGAGGCATTGTTCACTAAAGGAAATAGGACACGACTTAGAAAAATGCCTTTTGAATTTGAACTTTAACGCACGATAAAGAGCATGAACAAAAGGGGAATTTTCCTAATAACATCTCGTAGCCTCCTCTTCAAAAGTGTGGCGCTCTTCACACCCATGAAAAGGACTCTACTCGATGTTGCTTTCACACTTTCCAAGTATACTCTAAACCTAGTGCTCTAACACCAAGTTTGTCACGCCCCGAGTCTACACCTTGGACGTAAGACGGTACTTGAATCCACAAGTGACTCCAAGTCAACTCCTGGTCTATCATACACTAGCATTCTGAGTAAACATGCATAACGAAACTTTTAAATAACAGATTTATCAGCTTCAGAAAATGTAAGACAAAAAGTAGAGAAATAAATAATATATCTTAAATACAATTCTAAAAGACAAGTCTGGTCTAAAAGCCAACTAATGAGGAGTTGCTGGGATAGGCCCCCAGCTAACTCTAAGTCTATACAAAACCATATCCAACTGAAATAATTAAAAAAGGCCCTCGAGTGATGAGGACACACACTCTGATCTGCTGAAATGCAATGCTCTGAAACTGAAGTAACTATCTGTGTTGAATCTGAGAACCTGCAGCTGTATCATGAAATGAAACAGCTGCGAAAAGCATGCGTCAGTACTTTGAATGTACTGAGTAAGTGGGAGAAACATACTAAATATAAAGTCTGAACTAAAATGACACGCCATGACCAACAGGTAAGCTGAACTAAACTACTGATATAATCTGAAATGGTCAAGATGACCCTGTCTTATGGTCAAGGACATGCCTTAAGTCTGAAACACTGAATTTGAGATACTGTACTGAATTGAGCTGCTTATTCTAATACTGGACTGGACTGACTAGTGGGAGAGTCTATAACCAACATATACCCAGGTGAGCGAGAAGTGGAGTCCGATGTATACACCCCACCGGTAAGACCCAATATACTTTGCCAGGGTATAAAGGCATGAACTGGGTGATTACAAAAATATCTGGGGCCAATCAGGCCAAGTAATACTGAAACCTATGCTAGCATCGTAGTTCTAGGAACCGGGGTGCGTTGGAACCCCGGCCCGCTCGGTGCAAAGTTCTACTCCTACTGAAAACCTAAACTGAACTACTAAGCTGATAACTCAGAACTGGGGTCCAAGACTATTCAGGGATGAATCACTGCATGTATCCTAAGTTCCTTATCGGACCAGATTCTAAAACTGGATTCTAAGACTGGTCAGAGCTGCTTATCTAGAATCGTCTTAACCGTCTACAGAACAACCAATAACTGAAATGGGGTCCTGGGGCTGATTAGAGCTATACCTGAATGTCATGACCATCTAATGGACCAAATAACTGAAATCTGAATCTGAGTCTGAAAACTTGGAGGCACCTCTGACACCTCGAAAATAAACTGAAGTCAAACTAATCAGTTGACATTTTCTGGACAACACTAAGGTTGCTAAAATCTGACTAAAGCTAGACTGATATGATTCTAACTGAGACTAGACTGATAGAGTTCTATGTTCTAACTGACTAAATTACTAAGCAGCTAATAGAAAATTTCATTCAATGTACTAAAGTCATCCTGATTCATGGGATATTTACCCAACACATATGTAAAGCAAGACAATTCTAGGAATTCAACCCAAAGTATTCTTCATTCACTAGAGGGAATTTAACAAGTAAAATCATTACTCAAAACTTGGGGCTTAAATTCACTTTTTGTAATAATACTGATAATTTTATGAGGAATTGATGAAGATTATATTAACAATAAGTATAAATATCATTCTGAGTGAAATCAACGAGAATAAACATGAATGCTTCTCATACTCAAAAGCTCAGGGCTTAAATTGATTGAAAGAAATTGAGGAGGACTTTGGGAATGCAAGGGAAGGACAATCCCCTTGCTAAAACCCCACATACCTAGCTAAATTTCTGCAGATAAAGAAGCTTGAATGATTGAAGCCGGTGAGGAACCCTAGACTTTGCTTGAGAGTTTTTGAGAGGAGACTTCGATGATTTCTTGAGAACTGAGAGTGGGGAATGAGGAATGAACCTCTTTTCCCCACTAAAACATCTGAAACTGTAGCCAAAACGACGTAGTTTAGGGCTTGGGAGGATAGAAAATTACTAAATATCCCTTAGAGATTCGCTGGAAAAAACTGTCAGGTGTCCCTAACGGGTGACCTAAAAACTCGTTACCGGGTCCAATGAGTCGTTGGGTCCTCCCGTCAAGTTCACTGGAAAATTTCTATTGACTCTTGACAGGCACATGATGAGTCGTCATGATTGGGAACAATTTATTGTGTCATCGATTAGGTACACTGGTAAGAAGGTTAGAAAGGACTGGAAACAAAGGACCTGACGACTCGATGCTGCTGCTGATGACTGGTGGCGACTTTCCATCAAGTACACTATATTTTACTCATATTTCTGAACTCCAGCTTAACAACGGGTGACTTTATGAGACATAGGGCCTGATAACAACTCATGATCTCGTTTGTTAAGAATACAGGTATAAATTCTCGGCCTCCATCTCATGGTCTACCTGACGAGTCGTTGGGTCCCTTAACAACTCGTCAGGTTGGTCGTTCTGCAACATTTCTGCACTTTCTTAGATTTTCTGATTTAAGTCCCAAATATTGATTTTGAGCTTCCGGGGCATTACATACAGGGGCTTCGATTGCTGACCAATCATTGGGGGATCCCCCACTTACTAGGGACCTTCCATCAAGGATTTTTAGCCCCGAGTGGGCATTTTCACTAAATGTGAAGCATTCCATTGTTGTTTTAGCTACTTTCTCTCTGATCAAACTGGCCTTTTATTTGTTCGGGAAATGCGAATGGTCACCCTATAAGTCCCAAAAGGAATGAGCTTCTTTTCTTATCCTATCACCCGATTGGATATGTGTTTGGGCTTATAGGGTTTGAGGATCTATGAAAAATGAATTTGAATCCTCTTGAAAACCTTTTGACTGAGTCAATGCACACTTCTATCAAGGTAATTTTTTGTATTCATTCTTATGATTTTGAAAATTCTAACATCTCTCTCATCCTTTTTGTGACTCTTACCTTTTTCTTCCTCTTTTGGTCCATACAATTGACTCAGTGATACTTGAGAGGTATTAGGCCTAAAAGGTGGCGATGTCCAAGAGCTAAGTATGTTGAGGTCAAAGTTGATAGCCTTGGAGTTTGAGCTGGATGAGATTGTGAAGGTCAAGGATGAGATTGTGAAGGAAACAAATGTGGTTAGCCAGAAGGTTAACCAAGCTTATTAAATAGCGGCCCTTCAAAAGAAGCAGGACCTTGAGGTTAAGGCCAAAAATGGTAGTCAAAGAATGTGATCTTACTGCAAAACTTCTAGTCTTGGATATAAAGATCAAGCTACAGGAAAACCAGTAGGTTTCTCTCCAAGAGGAGATGGATTGATTTAGGCAAGAGGCTCAAATTTTGAAGAAAAAAGGATGGCCTACAGGCCAAACCTAAGACTTTTTTTGTTCAAGAGGTGGACCTTCAGGTCCTACTTGATTCTTCCAAGTCCCAGCAAGCAGACCTTAAGTAAGAAAATTCCTGGGTTACTGCATAGGACAAGTTTGATGTTACTAAGATGGAGCTCTGCAGTATCATGGATTATATGAGTTCTTAGAGGAAGGCCCTTGAGGAGTCTACGAAGGAAGATTTCGACCTTGACAAAGAGCTCAAGGTGGTTCAATTTTGAAGATTTCTACTTTATCTACCCTGAAATATTATGATGATAGTTTGAGCTCCTTAGCGGGTATCTTAAATTTGGATGAGTCAGATGTTGAGGAAGCACCTCACTTTTTTTCTCTAATTTTGGATGCTCCATCTCATCTCCTAGTTGTCTTGACCATGCCGTCTGATAAGTCTATTACGCCTGTTCTACCTGAGGTTCAATAAGTTGCCCCAACTCCCGAGCCTTCTTAGGATTTGATCTATTTGGGACTTTTTTTCTTCTGCATATGTTTTTTTGGGCCATTTTTCCTTCAGGATATAAATAAAATTTCATCTTTCTGAATCTATGCTTGCCTTTTAAGATGAAGTTTATTTTTGTGGAAGATTTTTCAAAAAATTTTAGTAAAGAAAAAGTAGGACAAAAAAATTAGTTGTAAGAAACCTTTTACAGTCCCTGGAACTGAGCATTAAACACTTTTCCATGAAGACATTTTACATTTTAATCTTCTTTAGGAATTATGTTGTTTCCAGGCTTCCTAAGAAATCTTCTTGGAGCCTTTTGGCGAACCTAACAGGGTATTTTGACTCCTAGCTGCTTAGTTTTGATTAGGAATTAACACATGATTTTTTTATGAAGATATCGGGGATAAATATCATATCAGAGCCTTTTTTAAATAAAATACTTAACCATAAGGATTAACCGCCACAATTCTTTTTCAGAACTAGATTTTGTATTGAGCGGTCGGGGAAAGTAATCTTGGAGTAGAAGAACATTTTAGGATAATCATGGAAAATTTATTTTATTGATCATTTTACTAAAATCACATTCTTAACTGAATTTGGGTACACGACATCCAAACGTAGGTTATGATCGGCGATTAACCATCCGATTCATAAAGGAGAAAACCTGAATTGTCATCATGATTCTTCATAAAAGAAGGGCCCTTTATTTTATTTAGTTGCTTATAGGGAGGAAATCTCTATATTATTTTTTGACACAAGGTTTGTTTGTTTGAACCTTTTACGAGTTGGTTCAGGAGACTGCTACATGTAAAATATGGTGGTAGCTTTTACGATTTAAGTTTGAAAATTGGGTTATTTTATTTTAGTGAAACCTAGAGTCTAAGTTTGGAGACTTGCTATTAGCAAAGATAAGTAGGAAAAGATTTGTGGAAGTTTTTCTTCATCTTGAAAAGAGGAGCAAAAATAATCGTGCTAGTACATTAGGATAGGGCGAGAACAACCCTAGTGGTATATGAACCTTTGCTCAAAATATACTTATTTGAACAAGTTTGTTTACATGTGATAATTTGATAGGCAGAATCTGTTTCTCTTCTGAATTTTGCAGACAGTCCTAGTTCTTTAAGCTTGCTACGGGATAGCCTTCTCCTCTTGGCTACACGTGAGATGCTGACTTAAGCATTGGCGTGTTTCCATTGAGAGTCTGGACCTAGAGACCCAATAAGAGCATATGTTAATACGTTTTATATTTATTGTCTCATTAAAAATCTCATGGAAAAGCCAATTGGGATAAAAAACTTGGTTAAGAAAAAGACTGTAACATGTATATTTAGCTTCCTTAGGGGTTCTAGGCTCCAGGCGTTCTACTGCTTCAATGATCTCGATCTTCTTAGAGTAGTCCTAATAATAGTTGTTTTGATCCTGTGATAATGGGTTAGAGGAGAAATGAAAATAACTACAAAGGAGAAAAGTATTTGTATAACGATGACAACTCCTCTTATTGTTGTTGATGCTCCATCATAAGTACTTTCCATGGATCATTTTTTAGTTTTGGTTCAACTTAATATGTCCAGTAACCATGGTCACAACACTCATTTCTCAATCAAGTGGCGAGTCTTCTTGAATTTCTCTAATTCTCATAGGGTAGGAAATTTATTACTTGACGAAAGGTTGATAGGGTTGCCTGCATGAGGTGCACCCACGGTCTCCCAAGATGATGTTATGTGATATGTATCTGGGCATAATATCAGATAATATGTATCGGGTGATTCCCTCGACATAAGTTGGCAGTCTGATTTCTCCAGAGTTAGCTCGCTTTCCATGGTAAACTTGGCCAATAGTCTTGTGGTGGGAATTATCCTATTAGCTATATTCATATATTCAAGGAAATGTTGTAGGATGATGTTGGCGAGCCACTTAGATCAATCAACAAATGCTTAATCTAGGAATTTAAAATACAAAGAGATATTACCATGGCATTATTATGCGGGAATATGAGGTCTTCACAATCAATTGTCAATGAAGGTGATTGAGTTGTGCTCTAGGAACACCCCATCCCTCTTGCCAATTATGATGGAAACCTTCATCTTCTCGGTTGTCGAATAGCTAATTCTGTTGTCCATTTCTCCTTGGAAGATCACATGAATAGTACGCTCGAGTGACGGGAGTTTTTTTTGATTTCCCAACTTTTTAGTTCTCAATAAGGTTGTACTTAGCTCTATCACTGAGGAATTCTTTGAGATGTCTGGCTTTGAGCAACTGGGCTACCTTGATCCGCAAGTGCTTGTAGTCCTTGATATGGGTGTTATGAAAATCACATCATAAGTTCATATTTTATTTTGTTCTGATTAGAGCGGATTTCTTTGGGGATCGGGCTTCCTTGATATTTATTAGGGCCGAGACTAGGTCTGCAAGGCCAATGCTGAAATTATATGATGATAAATTTGGTGGTCCCAACTCCTTGGTGTATTCCTTAGGAACTTTCCCTGTCTATTGTTACCAAGTCTCCACTTCTTATTTCCTAATTTTTCCTAGAACCTCCCTATGGTGACTAGAAAGGCGAATATATTTCGAACTAACCCCTTGGATTCCTTTTCCAATGGTCTGTAACATTCCTAGGCCTTTTCTGGTAACACTCCTTTGTTTCAACCGTTACCATTACATTTACATCATCCTCAATCCTTATCTTAGTCGTGTACCTATGATTTACCTCATTCTAAGTTTTTGTTGAGAACTCCCTCAAGCTCTCCTTCAGTTTCTATGAGGCATTTGAATAGTGTGGGTTCATGTCATCTGTGAATGCAATCGCAGCACATTATTTTGGAATTGTGGAAAACATCATTATTTCTTGTTATAATAGCTCCATGAAGATCCAGAGAAGTTCCCCCTCTCACTGCTTTATCTTGAAGATATCCTCCTTATGTATATCGACCTTTTGGGTACCTGCATGAGCTTTCACGAATGCATCTACACGCATAGTAAAAGAGTCAATAGACTGTGTGGGTAATAAAATATATCAAGTTAATGTTGTATTTATGATTGTTTGTCCTAACTTCTTGAGCATCACAAATTTGATCTCATCTGGTACTAGATCATTTTCATTAATGCCGATTGTGTAAGCGGATATATGCTCCATTAGGTTAGAAGTGCCATCATACTTTGAGATATCTGTCATCTTAAACCTCTTTGATATTAGTATTAGGGACGCACTGGGTATGAAGGGAAATTGGGATAATCTTTTAGTATCTTCCCTCTTAACAATCAGGGGCCTCCAAGATTTGGTCCATTCAGAAATGGATCACCTGAACGAAATAGTGAAGTTCCACTCTATACGAGTCCACCGGTCCCTTGCTACATCGAGCCTACTTATAGCTGCCCTTGAGTTACCTGAGAGTCCAATTGCATTAGATTTGCTAAAGTGTTTACCAGAGTCCCAATCTCTCTATGACTAGGCAGTGTGTTGGCTCTGTATAAACATTTGTTGGGATCTATGTATTTTTGATGATTGACATAGGTGATGAAACAAGTCAGCCAAGTTGTTCCAAGGGAGTATAAAATTTACTGTCTAAAGAAGCTGACATGGCAGCAGTAAATGTTCCAATAGAGATAAGTTGCATATATCAAAACATGGTTAAGCCATATCACACAATCTTAGTTAAATAAACATATTCTAAATTGAAGTGTTGGAGTTCTACTACAATACTAAAGAAGCAAAGAGTTTGAATCAAGAAGGAGTCTCACTTGAAGTAGAACTCTACATCAGGAAGAGTTTTATTTGATAGGCAATTCGAAGTGAAGAACAACTCTCTGAAGAGTTGTACATGTGCTGATTTATAAGAGTTGGAGTTTGATTAAAACACAAAAGAAGCCAAGAGATAGACTTGAAGAAGGACTCCAACTTGGATTACTCTTCTAAGGTGGGCAAAGGTAGTACCTACAAAGATGTTGAAGAGTTGTGTATATATAGAAGTGTGACTTCTCAAAGCAATTTGTGCACTCACAAAGAGAGAAAAAAGAAAATTTGTAAAGTGTGCGATTTTGCAACATTTGATGTGTGAAGAAATTCAATTGACGAACTTGGTCCTAGTAAAGTGATAGGATAAAGTTAGAAATCTTTTACTAGGAGTTGGTCATTGAGTTGTAATTGATGCAATCTTAATTTAGTGAGTTATAAACTGGATTAAGAGGATTTTGTCTTCAAGTAGATTATACTGGGAGATGTTTGGCAACACATTCCTAGGGAGAAGTGTGAGCAGCTAGGAATTAGAGTTTATAATTAGGTTACCAGAGTTGTAATCTGCTATTTGAAGAGGCTCTTTTAAGTTAATGAAGTTGGAGAAAATCCTGTGGAGGTACAGGTCATGATTTTTCACCTTTTTAGTCGGGTGTTTTTCACGTAAAAATACTGTGTTCTTTACTTACTATTTTACTACATTGTTGAAACACGTCAGGTGACCTATTTCAATCGTAGGCAATAAGCTAACATAAATAAGTAAAATCGTGGTTGTGCAGCCTTTCAATTGGTATCAGAGCCAGGTTTATCTTATAAGGCTAACACCTAAGATAGATCATGATGAATTGTACAACACCTATTGGACATAGTGAAGGCCAGTCACCAACTTTACCTCCTCTCTTAAATGGATCACACTTGATTTGGTGGAAGGCACACATGGAAAATTTTATTCAAGTAGAAGATTGTGAGTTGTGGGATTGGATCACCATGGGACCAACTCTTCGTAAGAAGATGATGGATGGAGTTGAAGTGATAGAGGTAAGATTTGAGTTTACTACTAAAGATCTGATAGCTCTCAAAAAGAATGCTAAAGCAATGAATATTCTTGTATGTGGATTAGGCTCTGATGAGTATAACCGGATTTCAAATTGTAACACTGCTAAACAAATATGGGATGCATTGGTCAATGCTCATGAAGGGATAATTCAAGTAAGGAAATTCATAGTGGCTATGTTATTCACTGAATATGAAACTTTCAGGATGAGGGACAATGAGTCTCTATAAGAAATGATTACAAGGCTCACATATCTAATTAAGAACTTTCTTCCCTAGGAAAAGTACTTACTACTGAAGAGCAAGTTGACAAAGTTCTGAGGATCATCCCTAAAGCTAAATGGGATGTCAAAGTTACTGCTATGAGGAAAGCTAAAGATATCTCTACCATGACTCTTGATGAGTTAGTAGGGAACTTGACAACTTATGAGATGAATATGGATGACCTTATGAATGAAGATGGAATCAAAGAAAACTCACTATCTTTAAAAGTTTATGAGAGTGATGATCCTGATATTGATGATGATCAAATATAATTTCTAGCAAAAAAGTTTAAGAAGTTCCTCAAGAAAGATAAGGGCTATGACAAGAAAGGAACAAGTACCAAAAAAGGTTCTAATGAGAAGTCTCCAGCAGGTTGTTACAAATGCTACAAAACATATCATATGATTAAAGATTGTCCACTCTGAAAAATTGAGTGGAGAAAAGAGAGGGCTGAAAAGGAGAGAGCTGAAAAGGAAAAGAAGAAGGAAAAGGAAAAGGAAAATTATGCAATGATAGCTGCATGGGGATCTCACACTGATGATTCTAATGCAGAAATTGATGAAACTGCATTCATGGCTCTTGGACACTCTGATCTTGATAAAGGAGATAAGAATTCCGAGGTAAGTATCTGTGACTTAAATGAAAATGTGCATACTCTTTATAAAAGAAAACTAGTTTTTATGATGAATGCTTTAATGGATAAACTCCAGGAAGTTACTTCTGATAGGGATCAACTTTTTAATGCTCTTGCTAGCTTAAAATTTGAGTTCATTAATCTTAAAAATGGAAAGGATATTATTGATAAAGAAAATAGTTCCTTAAAGGAACAGGTTATCCAACTTGAGTCTGCAAATCATGTCCTCAAAAATGAAAGCTTGAAAGAATCCTCTTCTCAAAAGGAATGGATAAGTGAGAATATGAAAAAGGTTGAGTTTGATATCAAACACTATAAAAATGATTACTTCTGTGAAAAAAAAAGGTAAGAAAATTAATTTTGGAAGTATCTAGGTTAAAGCTCGATCTTGAGAAACCTAGTAGGTAGTTAGAGTCATCTAGAATTTTGAACAATTTAAGTGGAAGAGTTCACATTGAAAGGGCTGGGATAGGTTTTCATAAAGAAACAAATGTCACTAAAGATACGTGTTACTTGTGTTAAAAGTGGTCATCCTACTACTAAATGTCCAATTGCAGCTAGGAGCAGGAACAGGTGTACTTTGCTGGCAAAAGGAAATCAGCTAAAAATTGTTCATAGGAACAGGTCTAACAACCTATTGCCATACTGGACAAGAAGAAATTTGATTCACCCTTTTTATCATAGAAAAGGATCCAAGCTTGTCTAGGTTCCTAAAACTAACACCGAGTTGTTTTCAGGTGAGAGTGAAATGGAGCAAGTATTGATACATGGATAGTGCTTGTTCAAGACACATGACTAGAGATAAACAAAAATTCCTTTCACTTACTCCACTAAAAGGGGGGAATGTATCCTTTGAAGATGGAAAAAAGGGTATTGTTACTGGATTTGGCAAAATTAAAAGTACAGAAACAAAAGCTCTAAAAGAAGTATATCATGTTGATGGATTGAAGCATAACCTATTGAGTATATCTTAGTTGTGTGATAAAGAAAATAAGGTAACTTTTACTTTTGCAAGTCAAAAGGTTGGATACAAAAGAAATTGTTCTAAGCGTAAGCAAATATAAAAATATGCACAACGCAGATATCATGGGATTGCCGGGTACAAATCTGACTTGTCTCAGTGCAATGGACTTGGGCATGGTAGTTTGAAATAGTTGAATAACCTTTCTTCAAATAACATGGTTATAGGCTTGCCTAAAATTAAGTTCAAAATGACAAAGTTTGTAGTGCCTGTGTAAGGGGGAAGCAAGTAAGATCCTCATTCAAATCAAAGAATCAAGTGAACACTAATAGGTGTCTTGACCTATTGCATATGAATATTTGTGGACCCATGAAGGATAAAAGTGAAACTGATGAACATGCTCAGGAATAGGTTGCGTCACTTGTTTCAACTGTTGAACAAAGTGTGGACTCACTGACAGGGGGAACATTAAATATGGAAGTTGCTATAGTGATTGATACTCCCATGTCCACTGCCACTAAAATAAACCTTGATGAAACATATCCATCCATAGAGTTGAGGAGTAGATTGCTGATAGAGTTGAGAAGCAGATTATGTTTTCATGAGATTGATATCTGATTATTTTGAAGATAGCCCCAGTGGCTATAAGTTGTTTAGCGTCTCAAATTAGCCTTCTTTTCAATGATTCCAAAAGGGGAAAGAATATAGGTTGTGTAATGTTTATAAATCATATGACTGACTTGTTTTAGTCAAGTGTTTCATCTCTTGGTTATACAGGTAGATATCATTGAGGGAACAGGTGCAAGGAGTTTGTCATCATCAAAAAGGAGAAATTTTTTGGGATCTATGTAGTTTTGATGATTGATAAAAATGATGAAACAGGTTAGCCAAGCTGTTCCAAGGGAGTGTAAATTTTACTGTCTAAAGAAGCTGATATGGCAGCAGTAAATGTTCCAATAGTGATTAGTTGCATGTATCAAAATATGATTAATCCATGTCACACAATCTCAGTGAAATAAACATTTTCTAAATTGAAGTGTTGGAGTTCTACTACAATACTAAAGAAGCAAAGAGTTTGACTCGACAAGGAGTCTCACTTAAAGTAGAACTCTAAGTCAAGAAGAGTTTTATTGATGGGCAATTCGAAGTGAAGAACAATTCTCTGAAGAGTTGTACATGTGCTGATTTGTAAGAGTTGGAGTTTGATTAAAACACAAAAGAAGCCAAGAGATAGACTTGAAGAAGGACTCCTACTTGGATTACACTTCTAAGGCGGGCAAATGTAGTACCTACAAAGATGTTGAAGAGTTGTGTATATATAGAAGTGTGACTTCTCAAAGCAATTTGTGCACTCACAAAGAGAGAAAAAAGAAAATTTGTAAAGTGTGAAATTTCGCAACATTTGAAGTATGGAGAAATTCAGTTGATGAACTTGGTCCTAGTAAAGTGATAGGCTAGAGTTAGCAATCTTGTACTAGAAGTTTGTCATTGAGCTGTAATTGATATAATCTTAATTCAGGGAGTTATAAATTGAATTAAGAGGATTTTGTCTTCAAGTAGAGTATACTAGGAGATGTTTGGGAACACATTCCTGGGGAGGAGTGTGAGCAGCTAGGAATTAGAGTTTATAATTCCTTTAGGTTACAAGGGTTGTAATCTGCTGTTTGAAGAGGCTCCTTGAAGTTAGTGAAGTTGGAGAAAATCCTATGGAGGTACAGGTCGTGGTTTTTAACCTTTTGAGCCGGGTGTTTTCTACATAAAAATACTGTATTCTTTACTTACTGTTTTACTGCATTGTTGAAACACGTCAGGCGACCTGTTTCAATCGTAGGCAATAAGTTAACGTAAATAAGTAAAATCATGGTCGTGCAGCCTTTTAACATTTCCCGTGAAGGCGGCTATGATGACTTCCATCTTCATCAAGAAGGCTTTTTGTTCGGTTATCATCCCAACCACTGCTTCTTCTAGCATGGAACCTTTTTTTGGACACATCCCCATTATGCATTGGGTGATGGAGTCGGCCCCTTTGTGGGAGGTACCGATCTCTGTAGTACCCATCATCATTGTCGCTTTCATGTTCTCCCTCGAACTGTTCTTGTGAAGGAGCCTAATCATCTCCTATTTCTTGTTCGCACTCATGTGAGCATTTCGCAACTTGCATGCTTAACATAACTAAAGCATTAGGTAAACCTATAATGAGCGAGTTATTGAGACCCTCGCCGGTGCCTGGACTACTATGAAGAGTTCTGGACATGGTAATGTTTTTTAGAAGGTAAGCAATGATGATCTAGCAAAGAGTAGAAGCAATTGATCAAAATAATATTATAGTTGTCTATCTCCACAAACGATGCCAAACTCTTTGCCAAAAAAATTGTATGGGTGCAAATGAAGTTAAATTTGTTAAATAGGGGTTAAAAACATGTGAATTAGATCCGATAAAACCTCTTTCCTTTTTTGTCTAAGCCAATGAAACATGAATAAATGAACTAAATATTAGATTAAATAAAGAATAAGAAATCTGAATATTAAAATGCAAGTACTAAGCAAGAAAAAAATGAGATATTTGAATCCTTATCACTTGATTGCGGAAATATCTATTACAAGTGAGAAAATGAGATGCCCTTTTCTCCCATAAAAGATCTCATTTATAGGAAAAGAACTTACGGATACTAACAAAAAAAGCCTACCATCGCCAAGAAAAAGCCTACTTTGAACAATACTTGAGTAGGTGCCTAAAAATTAGCACAGGGCTTGAGGTTAATTGGTGTCGGTCCTGAAATCATTGCTTAGGTACCTGGGGCAAAGCAAAATACCCGGGCTGAGAGAGACTTGCCCCAAGTAGGGATTTCGTTGGTATTCTTGATCGAGAAATGATCTTTGATGTACCCGGAAGATATTGGCACTCATATCTCCAGGGACTTTCAGCTAATCTGGAAGAAAGGATTCTTTTTCTGGACCTGGCTCCATTCTCAATCCATACTTTCATTTGTCAAACCTTCACCGATCCTGCTTTATGACTCGATTTTCGCCCATATAGATAGTCTCGCACTTTTCGAGTGTCCAGTAAAACGCACTTGAAAAGTAAAAGAATTTCGGTTGTATGACCCGATTCTCATGCCATACAACACTAATGAATAAAATTGCAGTTGAAAAAAAAAGCAAAAAAAATTACTAATCAATAAAAATTACATAAGGCTTCTCACTGGCATATCCTTTACTCCATAACATTTCAGTCATCGACTTACTTTTCTACCCTATATCAACCCAAATACGTCTCGAATATTTGCACTAGAAAAAAAATCAAAGGACTTAGGGTGTATTCAGCATAAAGTAAAATATTTTTCTTTAAAGGGGCCAAATGTTCAATTAGTGTAGTGATGGAAATGAATCTTTCAAAAATTGTAATCAATCAAACGTGATAAAATTGAAAAATATTTTTCTTTCCTACTGAAGAAATCCTTTATTAAGTTTATATTCATAGTAATTTTTTTATAATATTAGTGTAATATAATTTGAAGTAATGTACAACGACTAGAGACGTCGCTGAAACAATTTTACTTAAATCTATCGTACTATAAAATACAACTTGTAGGATTATTTTTATTACATGTGAGAAGGATAATGATGTTCGTCTATTAATATATGTATAAAGGTTAGTAAATACTTTGTCTAAAGGTCACAGTAGACTTCACATTTAGAAAGCCATAAAAGAAACAAACTGCGAAATTACTTCTATCAGAACGAATGATTTATTTTCTATTTTTCAATTTACGTAGAATCGATTAACTAGATATATAATTTAAGAAAAAAATAAAAATTTTTGAAAATTGTGATTTAAAATAATTTTAAATATTTATGTGGCTATAAATCAATTTATTATGAATAAAATAAATTTAAAAGTTAAATTATTTCTAAATATATATAATAATAATAATAATAATAATATAATAATATATATAAAAAATCCCTTTGGACCGATTAAAGATGACTTTATTAGAAAAAAGAAAAGAAAAGAAAAGAGAAAGAAACTCAGGAGTTTCCTGAGCGTGTGTCGTATATTCATATCAAAATAAACAATTGAGGGGGAAGCTTTGATTTGATTAAAGCTGACTTACCATGAAACTTTATAAAATTAAATCATTGAGTCATTAAATAACATTGATATCATATTATATAAAGTTGAATTTTTCCTCCACCTTTCAACAACTAAGAATAGTGTTGACATTTCACAACATCAACAACCATTTATATATATGCGCTCATAATAATTCTCCAATTCTTGAAACCACTCCTTTTCTCCATTTTTAATTTCCCTAGAAATACTCTGAATAATATTTTCTTATTGTTCCAAAGATGGTTCGTCCATTAATGCCAAGACATATTGGTGAAAACTTTTGTTCCATACCATTAGCAATTGGTTTATTTGTTTCAATAACAGCTCTCATAGCCTTATGTGCTAAACATGGAAGATCAAGAAAATACCATATGGCTGATGATCAAGAAACCAATTATGAACAGAAAATATCAGCTCCAAAGACACCGTCATTACTTTCTACAAAGCAACTCATCACAACTATAAGCACTAAGACTATGCAAAAAAAATCAGATATGATTAAAAATGGTTCAAATGAAAGAGAAGGATTTGGACATAATGAAGGTGGGTTGTGGCAGAAAGCAATCTTGATGGGTGAGAAATGTAAGCCACCACAATTTTCTGGGGTGATTTACTATGATCCTTTTGGAAATAGAGTCTCTGAGCTTCCAAGATCACCAAGAGCAAGTCCCATGGCAAGATCACGTGGTTGTTAAGTTAACCTTTTCATACCTAGATATATAATTACTTTGTCTTTTGATTTGGCAATAATATTTTGCATATACGATTTTCTGTTCTCTGTTTATATTGCTATATGTAAAAATTTGAAAATCAATATTGGTATTATGATGTAATAACTCAATCCTTTTTTTTTAGTTAAAACGTTTAATTAATTTCATGTTTTGGAAATGTTTTACAAGTCATATTAACCAAAGACTTGTTTGGGTGATTTTGATTGAGACCCAAGAAGTTCGAATAGGGTTTGATCAAAAGCAAGAATCTGATCTGGACCGGCAAAATCATATGCTAGTTGAGTTAACTTTATACCTTGATAACTTGTCGCTTTTTGGCAATCAAATTTGCATAATTTTCTATTTCTGTTAACATTACTATGTATGGTGCATCAGTATTAGAGTCTCTAACTCTCACTAAATGATAGACAAACCCTTTAGAGATTAACTTTTGGCCTTAAGGTATGAGAGGAAATGACCTTAGGCATAACGGGACTACCCTCTCAAACTAAAACTAGCTCATCTAAAAATCGGGACTCTACCACTTGGGTCCACTAATTAACTGTAGCATAATACGATTACAACCAATCCATGCCTAGAATGACATCAAAATTCACCATGTCCAACTTTACTAGGTTAACTGCGGTGTCTTTATGATGGACTAAAACTATACTGCCTCTGTAGATTCTCTTAGCTAAGATTGACTTACCGACTAGAGTAGAAACACTGAGGCTCTAAGAGTTGTTCGGGGAGATCCCAAACTAAACGGCTATATGCGGAGTCAAAAAATATAAAGTAGCACCTAGATCAAGTAAAATATATACATCAATGTAGAAGACTTTAAACATACTAGTGATAACATTTGGGAGTTCTTCTGATCCTAGTGACTAGAGATAACATACAGATAGTTTTGTCCTCCGCCTTTCCCTGAAGTGGTGCCCTTTTGAGTAACTCTATTCACTAAGGGAGTAGATTGAGCTCTGTTACCCCTACTGCCCTGCTGTGAAGGATAATCTCTTAGAAAATGGCCCAACTAGCCACATCCATTGCATCCATCTCTACCCAAATGGCACTTTCCCAAATAAGTGCTACCACACTTGTTACAAGATAGGTGCTGAGCGGTTCCCAAAATTGTATCACCTTTGCGTTGGTGACCTCTAATCATTCTTTTTACCTAGGGCTGAAGCATTAGTAGCTAACTATGTAGGTCCAGAGGACCTCTTTCTGAAGGACCAGTTTCCATTTACGTTCCTCTATTATGTGGTCTCATTACCTGCCAACTTGACCCTCTTACCATAGTGTTCTTCTGTATCCTTATGATTATCTTCCTCTAATTGCTATGCATATACCATAAGTTTGGAAATTTCCATATCACTAATCAATAGAGTGTCCTTGCATTCCTTCTTCACGTGCTTGCCTAACCCAAACACAAATTTCTTCATTCCGGCCCTTATATTCGGTACCACCTCTGGAGCATATCTAGATAACTGGATGAACATAAGGCTATACTCCTTCATGCTCATAGTGCCATGCCTCAAATTCATAAACTCCTCCACCTTTGCCTATATCAGCTCCTGAGGAAAGAAGTGGTTCAAGAACGCCTCCTCAAAACTATCCCAAGCTGTGGGGGCTTCATTCTCACCTCGTCCCCACTCCCACTGGTCATACTATACATTAGCCACATCTTTGAGCTAATAAGAAGCAAACTCAACTCCCTCTATCTCGTGACCATGAATTTCCTTGAAGATCTTCCAGATCTCATCAATAAAGTTCTGGGGGTCTTTATCAACCTTAGACCTCGTGAATACTAGAGGATTTATTCTAAAGAATTTTCTAATTCTTGATACTCCTAAATCATGAGAACTGAAACTAACTGGTGCTGAGTTCTAAAAGCCTGAATGAGCAACCACCAACAAAGTGACCATATGAATAGCCCATCTAAACTCTTCCTCTGAAGTACCAACGATAGGAGGATTAGGAACTGGTAATCTCTGGAATCCTATCACTAGTAGTTGGTGCACCTTCGACATGGCTAGCACTCAGACCACCTAGTGATTCAAGTGAACTCTTGGCCTGACTTACTACTAGCTAAGGATACAATAAAGTAAGGTGGAAGCTAAAACCTATGTAAGCTCAATATAAAAAAATAAGATTTATTAACTAAACCAAAAATCAATGTTAAAATGTAATAAATTTTACTCAACTCTAACTAATTTATAAAGCCTATACAACTGAAGAATAGGTGTCGGGACAAAGCTCCTACATCTACCTTAAGATCTACTAAAATAAAACCAAAACTTAACTGGGACTCTCCGAAAGCAGGAGACCTCACCAAAGCTGGATGAAGTGAGATCCTAAAGAAGCGTTTGCTGTAGATTCTATCTACCTGAATCTACATCATAATAAGATGTAGGCCAAGTGGCATTAGCATATGGAATATACGGTATGCAAAATAGCTGAATGAAATAACAATTTAGCAAGAATATTTGAACTGAAAGAATAACTGACTAAAATATTATGACTGGAAACTAAATCTCTAATGATGCATAGAACATAAGTATAAAAGATGTTTAAACCAGTTACACAATAAAACTGTGCATCAAAATAATCTCTGAAAAATACATGTATAAATGTATAAATTTAGTTAGGAGTTTCTCATAATCAACATACATCATGAATAAGCGCAGGATGTCCAACTTCTTTCCCAAGTTGGGAGAGCCATCCAAAGCCTTGCCAAGGTAGAGAATGAAACTAACTATTCAGCCACACTAAAGTCTTTACCAGGATTGTTTGAGGATTCGCTTGAACCAACAACACGATCTTATCTTATACTAGCTATGTAGTTTTGGGGCTTACGGCTTATCTGAACCCTTCACCTAACTCGGCGCAAAATAATCCTTTCAAAACTATGCTCATATATATATATATATATCCCTATCTGAGGCAACTGAAAACATCTTTTATAAAGCACTTTAGCTATAGTTATAATTGATATTTTAAAACTCTTGTTCAGCCTTGGCTCAAAAATCTCCTTGAAAACTTGGAGCATCTATGCTCCAAATCTCTTGTAAAACTTGTGAGCTTCTATACTCAAAACCTTTGATTTTCAAAAATAATACTTTACTTTATCTTATGAAAATCATGCTATAAATTGCGGTTTCTTTCTCAAAATCTATTTATGAAAATTCTCTTAAAAGTTTGCTTAACTTTATGAATATAATGCATCTATTTCAAATTACAATGCTTTCAAAGACAATGATTTTGATGAAATTGGGTTCATGAAATAAGAGACATGAACCATCATCGACCAATCAAGAATCAAGAGATATCATCAATAAATATCAAGAGTGTAATGATCAACAACTAAGAGATACAATAGATACCATTTAATATGAAGAATTCAACAATGAACAATTGAATAGATACAGAAGAAGACCAAATCAAGAATTGGGAAAAATCATTATTAGATGTAGGACATGAGGAAGAATGGAATTCCTATAGGTTAACCTTACATACCTTGAAAGATGAACTTTGACTCAATCTTAAAGAAACCCTAGGTTGAAGAAGATGAACTCTAACCTTACTTGAGAGCTTGAGACCTATAATGATTCTTGAGCTGACATTGTTAAGAGAGGGAATAAGAGTTTAGACTAATAAAACCCTTTAACTATACCCCTTAGGAATCCCAAAATGTTCTAGTTAAGGTGATAAAACTATGAAAAGTTTCTAAACTAACTCTTGAATCCCGTCTGTAAAATTTACCTGCCAGCGATGAGTCATCAAATGACTTATGATGACTGAGCATGACTCTTGGTGACCCCTTGTGGTCATTGGGGTTAAGTTGGTCAGTCGCTGATTCTCCTCTCACGGCTCATAGTGATGAGTCATTACTTGTGACCATGACTCGTGGTCTCTATCCATCATATTTGGAATAATTTTCACCTTCTCTAAACCTCACACCACGACTCGTCAGTATGAGTCATTAGATGAAGTAATGATTCATCGTTGACTCATTGGTACCAAGACTAGGAAACCTTGATTTCTTACCACAAACCATGTCATGAATCGTGATATGATCCATTCCGTGGAGAATTTTCCTTTTTTGCGGATTTTTTGTTTCATGTTTAGGATGTAAACTTAGAGACTTTTATGGGGTTATTATGAGGAAAAATGTCATTATTTATTGCTGAAAAATCAGGTTGAAATGGTGCGAAAACATCTTTTCTGAGCAGGTACCGTTGTGGTGTTTGTTCGGTAGGAATTTTTGGTGTTATTTATGTCACGCCCCACCTTAGGAGGCATGACTGGAACCTAATGCGACACTAAAATATGGGCTGACCTGGATATGCAGATGCACCTCTGGTGCCTACCTGCGACTCAGCATCAAGAAAACAAACTGCTATATTTCGGCTGCAAATACAACCTCGGACTGACAAGGCCATGCAGCACCTGTAAAAGAAAATAGCTAACCCAGTCAACATACCAATAATAGGGATCCTATATGGACCGACAAGGCCACCATGCTATCTAGTTATAACAGAAATGAAAACAAGTAGCTATACTAGGCCCCATGTGACCAACGCATTAAATAAGATATACATGGTGTTACATCCCGTGAGTTCTTAATATTTAGTTGGCCTATTCGTACGTTTATTAAGAGTTTTAGAGTACAATACGTTTGAGAGAGCGCCCGGAGAAAGGCAGAACGAGCACGGAGTCGGGACCACGCGGGAGAAGGCCGGACCAGCTACCTAAAGTGCAACATGGCATGGACTTTCCCTGGAGTGTTGGGCTTCGTGGAACGGCCTAGAATTAGTGCATTGGGGTCCGTGCCACAGACCCTGTCTCCACCGCCCAAGACTTATATATATTTAATCTGATAATTTGTTTTCGTTCTTATTAAGCAGAACCCCGCGATCAGAGAATGAAACTCGTCGTTTTCATCCTAATTTCCTCTATTTAAGCTAGGAAACGTTTCCCGAATTCAAGTTAACTTTGGGTATCAAAGTTTAAGGCTTCAGGGAGCACTACTACAGAGTAATTTTTACGAAATTTGCCCGGCCAATAGTAACCCCGCCGAGCCAAAGTTGTAGGAACGACTCCAAACTAATTTTTATACAATCACAGGCTTTAAGTAAGCATTTCTCGCTTATAGAATTTTGAGAAATTATGAGTTTTCAGCCGTGTTTTGTTAAGTTAAAATATAGTTAATATTTATATATAAAGTTATCGTTTCCGCCGATTTTAGTACTGAAATTAGTCTTATTCTCTCAGTCATATGGTTTCAATTGAGAAGAGCTGTTGAATATAATATGATACTCGCCAATTAAGGAGAAATCGCCAATTAGGGTATATTAAGGCAAATCCCTTTGACAAGTTAGTTTTTTCAGAATTATCACTCAGTTTGAATCCCAGTAAGAATACCATAAGCATATTTGTTATGATTAGCTGTTGTTATTAGTTGAGACCAACATTTCATATTTAGTTTGGGATTGACTATGCCCTGTATAGCCTTCCATAACCAACCCTAGGGTTACTAGCTGTGTCGACGCCTGCAAGGGGCTAGATGACGTCGCTCCGAGGAGTGGTATGCCGTACGTGAGGGACGAGGTCCTCATACAGTCCATTCCATGGCTGGACTACTCTTATGCATATCGGCACACCCCGTTGAGTTCGGTACCCAAGGTACAAATAGCAGGAGTCCATCGGACTTAGACAAAGCTATAGTTTAGGGATCGAGCGGGCTTAGTTGCAGACCCAGGGGATGAGTAGGACGGGTATAGTTATTAGATTATGCAGTATGACCTTATTAGGGATATATAGAGTGAAGTGTACCCACCGGGCTTATGGGGGCCCCGTGGGTTATTCTGTGCTAGTTGTACCTTCCGACTTATGTAGGCCAAGTAAAGTTCTTATTTGCTTTAGTTACTGACAAATTAGATGATAGGAAGTTCAACTATTCAGGTATGATCTCTATCCCTCCATTTCAGTTAGTCTTAGTTTCATTTCTTTATTTCAGTTATTTACAATTATTGCCTTATATATTCGGTACATGTTGTATTGATGCCCTTTTTGGGGCACTGCATTACTTTCCTGCAGGTACGGATAGATAAGGAGTAGGTCCCTCTTAGCTTCTAACCAGGATTGTCAGCATAATCGGCTCCTTTTCTCTGGAGCTTGTAGATAGAAGGTTTACTCCTTTTGATTGTATAGTTTATAGGTAGGTCGGGGCCCTGTCCCGACTATCATATTACTCCTAGAGGCTTGCAGATTGTTTCAATTTCCTTGTGGTTAGCTGTTGGTGGTCGTGTGGGGCCCATATTTGTTTTATCTTGTGTGTTGGCCGTGTGGGACCTTGTTTAGCTGTCAGTTAGTGGCCTTGTCCACCATATCTTAGTTTAGCACCGAATTTACTTTTCAATCATAACTAGATACCATGGAGGCCTTGTCGGTCCACATAGGATTCCCTGTTAATGCTTGTTTTGGGTTAGCTATTTTCCTTTACAGGTGGGTATAAGGCCTTGTCAGCCGGAGGTTGTATTTACAGTTGAGATATAGCCCATCGTTTCCTTGATTTGGGGAGTATGCCTGCACCAGGAGTGCGCAAGTCTAGTTAAGTCAATTCAAACCCTAGTAGGGCATCAGGTGCCAGTCATGCCTCCCAAGGTGGGCCATGACAAACTTGGTATCATAGTAGGTCGTATCCCAGGGAGTGTGCAAGCTGTGCTAAGTAGAGTCTTTTCTATGGATGTGTTGTGCACCACATACTATAGGTAGGAGGCTGCGAGGCATGTTAGGATGGTTACTCTTCTTTCTCTTCCAGTCGTGCTAATTTGAAAGCCATATTGTGTGGAGATGAGTCCCTAATCTTACTATAATATGCTTTTCTATAGAGAAATGTCGGACGCACGATGGACCTGACTAGAAGGGAGTTAGATACCGCAGCACGGGAAGGCACTAGAAGGGTGCCTCAATCAGAGTCAGCCCGATCTGAGGGCGACAAGGAGAATTCATCTCGGTCTCCCCAATCTCCTCTGCCACGCCAGGAGCTGTCCAGAGCAGCGGATGTGTCAGCACCACCTCCAGCAGTTTCTATCTCGATTCCCTCGAATTAGGAGGTCAGGATTGTTGTTTTCATGATAGCTCAGATGATGACTGCGCAATGACAGCCAGTGGCGCCCGTGGTTACTGAGTCTTCGGCAGGAACGGGTAGTTCGAGGGTTCGAGAGTTCCTCGCTCTGAGTCCCCCGCATTTCATAGGCACTGATCGTGATGAGGACCCTTAGGACTTTTTGGACCAGTTACAATGGATTTTCAGGGTAATGCATGCCAAACCTGCGGAGTCGGTTGAGTTGGCGGTATTCTTGCTACGGAACATAACAATATTATGGTATAGAGTTGGGAGAGGTCCCGAGGTAGGGATGTTCTCCCTCCGATTTGGTCCAATTTTTCATAGGCCTTCTTGGATCATTATCTGCCACGGGAAATCCGATAGGCCTGGGTTGATCAATTCTTGCACCTGGAGCAGGGCTCAATGAGTTTTCGGAGTACACTATGAGATTTGACTCCTTGTCCCGATATGCACCAGCTTTCATTGACACCATGCCATCTAGGGTGCATCGGTTTATTATGGGGCTGCTTCCAGAGTATGTGGAGACTTGTGTTATGGATACTCTGCGAGAGGACATGGGTATTGCCCGTATCTAGGCATTTACTCAGAATATAAAAGGGATCATGTAGTGATAGTGAAGGATAGAAAGGGGAAGCCAGGAACAGCACCTCAGAGCTAGACCTAGTGATACTCAGGTAGAGTCTCAGGGCGGACACAGGCCACGACTGTTTGATAGACCACCCAGATCCCACTTCCACAGCAGTAGAAAGGTGGTAGATCTGGTCATCGGGGGTAGCTAGGACCCGGTGAGAGTTCGCGACCATCGAGTTCACAACAGCAGAGAGGGTCAAAGAAGAGTAGACTCACTGTGCCACCATTCCCTATTTGCAGCCCCGTCATCTTGGAGCCTGTAGGTATGGTTCTATGGCGTGTTATACTTGTGGGAGAGAGAGTCATATGATGAGAGACTATCCAGCTAGAGGTCAGAGTAGTCAGGACCGACAAGACAGATCTTTAGCAGGTTCACGTGCCCTAGCATCTCCAGCAGGGCGTAGAACCTCAGGTTCAGCCGGCAGAGGCCGAGGCAGACCAGGGGCATCCAGTTTAGGCACCAGTCTGGATCGCACTTATGCTTTACCGGGACGATAGGAGTCGGAGTCATCACTGGATGTTGTGACAGGTGTGCTGGACATTTGCTCTCATTCTGTTTATGTTTTGATAGATCTAGGTTCCATTTTTTCCTATATCACACCATTAGTGGCCCGAAAGTTCGGTATTATGCCGGAATTACTTCGATGACCTTTTTCAGTGTCTGCACCTGTCGATGATTCCATCATATCTAAAAGAGTCTACTGGGGATGCATAGTAGAGGTCGTTGGTTGCCAAGCTTTAGCAGATTTGGTAGAATTAGAGATGATCGACTTTGATGTAATTATGGGTATGGATTGGCTGGTGCCATGCTATGCCAATGTTGAATGTTGGACCAAAACTGTCCGATTCCACTTTCCAGGGGAGGTAGTACGGGAGTGGAAAGGTAGTGCAACCAAACCAAAGGGTAGGTTTATTTCCTATCTTCAGGCAAGAAAATTGATAGCGAAGGAATGTATTTATCATATTGTCAGAGTTCAGGATGTTCAAGTAGAATCTCTGACTCTTCAGTCCGTTCCAGTATTTAATGAATTTCCAGATGAACTTCTGCGTATTCCCCCAAAACAGGAGATCAATTTTGCAATTGATTTATTACCAGGTACTCATCCTATATCTATTCCTCCATATTGAATGGCTCCTGCTGAGCTTAGAGAATTGAAGGAACAGTTGAAAGATCTGTTAGATAAGGGCTTCATCAGGGCGAGTACTTCACCGTGGGGAGCACCAGTTCTATTTTTGAGAAAGAAAGATGGCTCCCTCTGCATGTGTATAGACTACCGACAGCTGAATAAAGTCACTATCAAGAATAAATACCGCATCCCAGAATAGAAGACTTGTTTGACCAGTTACAGGGGGAAAAGTGCTTTCCAAAAATTGACTTAAGATCTGGGTATCATTAGGTTTGAGTTCGGAAGAGAGATATTCCAAAAACCACTTTTAAGACCAGGTATGGCCACTTTGAATTCCTAGTTATGTCTTTCGAGTTGACGAATGCTCCAGCATTGTTTATGGACTTGATGAAAAACATTTTTAGGCTGTACCTGGACCTGTTTGTGATAGTATTTGATGATATTTGGTATATTCCCCCTCAGAAGCAGAACACCGAGATCACTTGCGAACAGTACTCCAGATTCTCAGGGATCGTCAGTTATATGAAAATTATCTAAATGTGAGTTTTGGATAAATTCAGTAGCATTTCTAGGTCATGTCGTGTCAGAAGTTGGTATCTAGGTGGCCTCGCAAAAGATTGATCCTGTAAAGACATGGCCTAGACCGACAACTCCGACTGAGGTACGTAGCTTTCTGGGGTTAGCCGAATATTACAGAAGATTTGTAGAGGGGTTTTCCACTTTATCAGCACCTTTGACTAATTTAACTCAGAAAGCAGCCAAATTTCACTAGACTGAAGCATGTGAGCAGAGTTTTTAGGAGTAGAAAAACAGATTGACATTAGCACCAATATTAGCTTTGCCAGACAGATCAGAGGGTTATGCAGTGTAGTGTGATGCCTCGGGTGTCGAATTAGGATGTGTTTTTATGCAGCATGGTAAGGTAATTGCTTACGCTTCAAGACAGTTGAGGAAGCATGAAAAGAATTACCCCACCCACGATCTGGAATTGGCAGCAGTAATTCATGCCTTGAAAATATGGAGGCACTGTCTATATGGTGTCCACGTAGATGTTTTCACTGATCATAAGAACCTTCAGTACATTTTCACACAGAAAGAGTTGAATCTGCGGCAGCCCCACTGGTTAGAATTATTGAAAGACTATGATATGAATATTTTGTATCATCTAGGGAAGTCCAATGTTGTAGCAGATGCCCTTAGCCGTAAATCTATGGGGAGTTTGGCATACCTGAAGCCGGGATAGTGGAAACTGGCCCGAGAATTGCATCAGTTAGCCAGTTTGGCCATCCGTATAGTAGACTCGGGAGACAGTGGGGCAGTGATCCAGAATACTGCAGTATCATCATTGGTTGTAGAGGTGAAAAAATGGAAGTATGAAGACCCTAACCTAGTTTAGCTCAGAGATAAGGCTTAGCAAAGGGAAGTAATAGATTTCAAGGTAACCGAAGACGGAGTTTTGAGATATAGAGGTTGCCTCTGTGTTTCGAATGCAGCAGGACTTCGCCAGCAGATTATGGGTGAGATAGATTATTCCCGTTATTCTCTTCATCTAGGTTCAACAAAGCTGTATCATGATATAAAATAAATTTACTAGTGGTCGGGGATGAAAAGGAGGTAGCAGAATTTGTAGCACAACGTCCTAATTGCCAACAGGTGAAGGCTGAACATCAAAAACCCAGTAGATTGACATAGGAAATAGCAGTGCCTATGTGAAAATGGGAGGCAATCAATATGGGCTTTTTATAGGGTTACCTCGTACCAGGCGTAAATTTGATTCTATCTAGGTAATTGTCGACAGGTTGACGAAGTTAGCCAATTTTCTACCAGTTAGGGATACCTTTTCAACTGAAGACTATGCTAAATTGTATATTAGAGATATTGTTCGATTGCATGGTGTTCCAGTATCAATTATTTCTGACAGAGGGGCGCAGTTCACAGCTAAATTTTGGTAATCCTTCCAGAAAGGTCTAGGGACATATGTTAATCTGAGTACATCCTTCCATCATCAAACAGACGGGAAGGTAGAACATTCAATTCAGACGCTCAAGGATATGTTACGGGCGTGCGTGTTAGACTTCGGAGGCAACTGGGATGAGCACTTGCCGCTTATTGAATTTGCTTACAATAACAGTTACCATTCAACAATCTAGATGGTGCCGTATGAGGGCTTATATGGGCGAAAATGTAGGTCCCCTGTTGGTTGGTTTGAGGTAGGAGAATTAGGATTAATTGGGCCAGATATTATCCATCAGTCAGAAGAGAAGGTAAAGCTTATCAGAGAACGCTTGCTGACAGCTCAAAGCCGCCAGAAATCCTATGCTGATGTACGGCGAAGGAACCTGGAGTTTGATGTGAGTGACTTGGTGTTTCTGAAGGTTTCGCTGATGAAGGGTGTGATGAGATTTGGTAAGAAGGTCAAGCCTAGCCCGAGGTTTATTAGACTGTATCGAATACTCCGGAGAATAGGCCAGGTGGCACACGAGTTAGATCTGCCTTCAAAATTAGATCAATTCACCCAGTCTTTCATGTGTCGATGCTATGGAAGTGTATAGGGGATCCATCCTGAATTGTGCTAGTTGAGGATGTCCAAGTCACTGAGGAATTAGCCTATGAAGAGGTTCCAATAGCTATATTGGATTGACAGGTTCGTAGGCTGAGAACTAAATATGTCGCTTGTGTTAAGGTATTTTGGAGGAACAGGAATAGATAAGAGATGACCTGGGAAGCTGAAGATGATATGAGATCCAGATATCCTCATTTGTTCCAGTATTAGCTCAGGCCATGCAGTTAAGTTACCTTTAGTGATTCAGTTGTTGTTTTATGATTTATGTCGTATATATCTGGTGTAGTTGACTCTATCCTTATTGTGAAATGGTTGCCATAGTACTGTGTGAAGTACCTGTGTTGGACTTTTTTGCATTTTAGGATTTTTAGATAGTCCATATTACAAGAGAGATTCTGTGGAAATTTTTCCAGAATAAGTAGTTAAAAGAATTAAGGTTCTTGTAAGCTAAAGTTAACATTCGAGGACAAATATTTCTAAGGAGGGAAGGATGTTACACCCCATGAGTTCTTAACATTTCGTCAGCCTATTCGTACGTTAGTTAAGAGTTTTAGAGTACAATACGTAGAGAGAGCACCCAAAAAAAGGTCAAACAAGCACGCAGTCGGGACTGCGCGGGAGAAGGTCGGACCAGCTTCCCAAAAGGGCAACGTGGCACGAACCTTCCCTGGTGCGTTGGGCTCCATGGAACGACCCAGAATCGATGCATTGGGGTCCGTGCCACGAACCCCGTGTCCATCGCCCAAGCCTTATATATATTTAATCGTATCATTTGATTTCATTCTTAATAAGTAGAACCCCGCGACCAGAGAAGGAAACTCATCATTTTCATCCTAATTTCCTCCATTTAAGCTACAAAATGTTGCTCGAATTTAAATTAACTTCGAGAATCAAAGTTTAAGGATGCGGGGGGCACTACTACGGAGTTATTTTTGCGAAATTCGCTGGGCGAATCGTAACCCCGCCGAGTCAAAGTTGTCGGAACGACTCCAAACTAATTTCTATACGATCACACGCTTTAAGTAAGAATTTCTCCCTTTTAGACTTTTCAAAAATTACGAGTTTTCAACCGTGTCCCGTTAAGTTGAAATATAGTTAATATTTATATATAAAGTTATCGTTTCTGCCGATTTTAGTATTGAAATTAGTCTTATTCTCTCAGTCATATGGTTTCAATTGAGAAGAGCTGTTGAATATTATCTGATACTCACCAGTTAAGAAGAAATCACCAATTCAGGTATGTTAAGGCAAATTCCTTCAGCAAGTTAGTTTCTTCAGTATCATAACTCAATTTGAATCCCAGTAAGAATACCATAAGAATATTTGTTACGATTAGCTGCTGTTATTAGTTGAGACCAGAATTTCATGTTTAGTTTGAGATTGACTATGCCCTATATAGCCTTCCATAACCAACCCTAGGGTTACTAGCTGTGTCGACGCTCGCGAGGGGCTAGATGACGTCGCTCCAAGGTGCGGTATGCCATCTGTGAGGGACGAAGATGAAGGCCGAGGTCCTCATACAGTCCATTCCATGGCTGGACTACTCTTATGTCATATCGGCACACCCTATCGAGTTCGATACCCGGGGTACAGACAGTAAGAGTCCACTGGACTTAGACACAACTATAGTTCAGGGGCTGAACAGGCTGAGTTACAGACCCAGGGGATGGGTAGGACGACTATAGTTATGAGATGATGCAGTATGACCTTATTAGGGGTATATAACTTGAAGTGTACCCACTATGGCTTATGAGGGCCCCGAGTGGGTTATTTTGTGCTGGTTGTACCTTTCGGCTTATGGGCTCAGGTAAGGTTCTTGTTGTTTTAGTTATTGATAAATTAGATGATAGGAGGTTCAACTATTATGGTGTGATCTCTATCCCTCCATTTAAGTTATTCTCAGTTTCATTTCTTTATTTTAGTTATTTACAATTATTGCCTTACATATTCAGTACATGTTGTATTGGCGCCCTTTTCGGGGTGCTACATTACTTGCATACAGGTACGGATAGACGAGGAGCAGACCCCTCTTAGCTTCCAGCCAGGATTGTCAACATAGTCGGCTCCTTTCCTCCGGATCTTATAGATAGAAGGTTTACTCCTTTTGATTGTACAGTTTATAGGTAGGTCGAGGCCCTCTCCCGACCATCATATCACTCCTAGTCTACACCTTCGGCATGGCTAGAACTCAGACCACCTAGTGATCCAACCGAACTCTTGGCCTGACTTACTACTAGCTAAGGATACAATAAAGTAATGTGGAAGCTAACACCTATGAAAGCTCAGTATAAAAAAATAAGATTTATTAACTGAACCAAAAATCAATGTTAAAATGTAATAAATTTTACTCAACTCTAACTAATTTATAAAACCTCTATAACTGAAGAATAGGTGTCAGGACAAAGCTCCTACATCTACCTTAAGATCTACTAAAATAAAACCAAAACTTAACTGGGACTCTCCGAAAGCAGGAGACCTCACCAAAGCTGGATGAAGTGAGATCCTAAAGAAGCGTTTGCTGTAGATTCTACCTACCTGAATCTACATCATAATAAGATGTAGGCCAAGTGGCATTAGCATATGGAATATACGGTAATCAAAATAGCTGAATGAAATAACAATTTAGCAAGAATATTTGAACTGAAAGAATAACTGACTAAAATATTATGACTGGAAACTAAATCTCTAATTATTCATGGAACATAAGTATAAAAGATGTTTAAAATAGTTACACAATAAAACTGTGCATCAAAATAATCTCTGAAAAATACATATATAAATGTATAAATTTAGTTAGGAGTTTCTCATAATCAACATACATCATGAATAAGCACAGGATGTCCACCTTCTTTCCCAAGTTGGGAGAGCCATCCAAAGCCTTGCCAAGGTAGAGAATGAAACTAACTATTCAGCCACACAAAAGTCATTACCAGGACTATCTGAGGAATCGCTTGAACCAACTACACGACCTTATCTTAGACTAGCTATGTAGTTTTGGGGCTTACGGGTTATCTGAACCCTTCACCTAACTCGGCGCAAAATAATCCTTTTAAAACTATGCTCATATATATATATATATATATATATCTGAGGCAATTGAAAACATCTTTTATAAAGCACTTTAGCTATAGTTATGATTGATATTTTAAAACTCTTGTTGAGCCTTGACTCAAAAATCTCCTTGAAAACTTGGAGCATCTATGCTCCAAATCTCTTGTAAAACTTGTGAGCTTCTATACTCAAAACCTTTGATTTTCAAAAATAATACTTTACTTTATCTTATCAAATCATGCTATAAATTTTGCTTTCTTTCTCAAAATCTATTTATGAAAATTCTCTTAAAAGTTTGCTCAACTTTATGAATATAATGCATTTATTTCAAATTACAATGCTTTCAAAAACAATGATTTTGATGAAATTGGGTTCATGAAATAAGAGGCATGAACCATCATCGACCAATCAAGAATCAAGAGATATAATTAATAAATATCAAGAGTGTAATGATCAACAACTAAGAGTTACAATAGATACCATTTAATATGAAGAATTCAACAATAAACAATTGAATAGATACAGAAGAAGACCAAATCAAGAATTGGGAAAAAATCATTATTAGATGTAGGACATGAGGAAGAATGGAATTCCTATAGGTTAACCTTACATACCTTGAAAGATGAACTTTGACTCAAGCTTAAAGAAACCCTAGGTTGAAGAAGATGAACTCTAACCTTACTTGAGAGCTTGAGACCTATAATGATTCTTGAGTTGATATTGTTAAGAGAGGGAATAAGAGTTTAGACTAATAAAACCCTTTAACTATACCCCTTAGGAATCCCAAAATGTTCTAGTTAAGGTGATAAAACTATGAAAAGTTTCTAAACAAACTCTTGAATCCCGTCTGTAAAATTTACCCACCAGCGATGATTCATCAAACGATTTATGATGACTGAGCATGACTCTTGGTGACCCCTTGTGGTCATTGGAGTTAAGTTGGTCAGTCGCTGATTCTCCTCTCACAGCTCATAGTGATGAGTCATTACTCATGACCACGACTCGTGGTCTCTATCCATCACATTTGGAATAATTTTCACCTTCTCTGAACCTCACACCACGACTCGTCAGTATGAGTCGTTAGATGAAGTAATGATTCATTGTTGAATCATTGGTACCAGGACTAGGAAACCTTGATTTCTTACCACAAACCATGTCATGAATCGTGATATGATCCATTCCGTGGAGAATTTTCCTTTTCTGCAGATTTTCTGTTTCATGTTTAGGATGTAAACTTAGAGACTTTTATGAGGTTATTTTAGGGAAAAATGTCTTTATTTATTATTGAAAAATCAGGTTGAAATGGTGTGAAAACATCTTTTCTAAACAGGTACCGTTATGGTGTTTATTCGGTAGGAATTTTTGGTGTTATTTATGTCACGCCCCACCTTGGAGACATGACTGGCACCTAATGCCAACTGAAATATGGGCTGACCTAGATGGGCATATGCACCTCAGGTGCCTACCCGCAATTCAACATCAAAAAAACAAACTGCTATATTTCGACTGTAAATACAACCTCGGACTGATAAGGCCACGCACCAACTATAAAAGAAAACAGCTAACCTAGCCAACATACCAATGATAGGGATCCTATGCTGACCGACAAGCCCACCATGCTTTCTAGTTATAAAAGAAATAAAAACAAGCAGCTATATTAGGCCCCATACGGCCAACGCATAAAATAAGATATACATGGTGTTACACCCTGTGAGTTCTTAATGTTTAGTCAGCCTATTCATATGCTAGTTAAGAGTTTTAGAGTATAATACATACGAGAGAGAGCCTAGAGAAAGGTCGAACGAGCACGGAGTCGGGACTATGCGGGAGAAGGCCGTACTAGCTACCCAAAGGGGAAACGTGGCACGGACCTCCCCTGGCGCGTTGCGCTTCGTGGCATGGCCCAGAATTTGCGCATTGGGGTTCATGCCATGGATCTCGTGTCCATCGTCCAAGCCTTATATATATTTAATTGGATCATTTGATTTCATTCTTAATAAGCAGAACCCCGCGATCAGAGAAGGAAACTCTCCATTTTCATCCTAATTTCCTCCGTTTAAGCTACTAAGTGTTGCCTTAATTCAAATTAACTTCGGGTATCAAAGTTTAAGGCTTCAGGGAGCACTACTACGGAGTTATTTTCGCGAAATTTGCCCAACGAATAGTAACCCCGCCAAGCCAAAGTTGTCGGAACGACTCCAAACTAATTTTCTATACGATTACAGGCTTTAAGTAAGCATTTCTCCCTTCTGGACTTTTGAGAAATTATGAGTTTTCAACCGTGTTTCGTTAAGTTAAAATATAGTTAATATTTATATATAAATTTATCGTTTCCGCCGATTTTAGTACTAAAATTGGTATTATTCTCTCAATCATACAGTTTCAATTGAGAAGAGTTGTTGAATATAATCTGATACTGTCCAGTTAAGCAGAAATCACCAATTCAGGTATGTTAAGGCAAATCCCTTTAGCAAGTTAGTTTCTTCAGTATCAGAACTCAGTTTGAATCCCAATAAGAATACCATAAGCATATTTGTTATGATTAGCTGTTGTTATTAGTTGAGACTAACATTTCATGTTTAGTTTGGGATTGACTATGCCCTGTATAACCTTCCATAACTAATCCCAGGGTTACTAGCTATGTCGATACCTGTGAGGGGCTAGATGACGTCGCTCCGAGTAGCGGTATGCCGTACGTGAGGGATGAATATGAGGTCCGAGGTCCTCATACAGTCCATTTCATGGCTGGACTACTCTTATGCCGTATTGGCACATCCCATTGAGTTCGGTACCCAGGGTACAAACAGCAGGAGTCCACTAGACTTAGACACAGCTATAGTTCAGGGGCCGAGCGGGCTTAATTGAAGATCCAGGGGACGGGTAGGATGGCTATAGTCATTAGATTATGCAGTATGACCTTTTTATGGGTATATAGATAGAAGTGTACCCACCAAGGCTTATGGGGGCCCCGAGTGGGTTATTTTGTGCTGGTTGTATCTTTCGGCTTATGTGGGCCAGGTAAGGTTCTTATTTGCTTTAGTTACTAATAAATTAGATTATAGAAAGTTCAACTATTCAGGTATGATCTCTATCCCTCTATTTTAGTTATTAATGGAAAGGGTGGATAAAATGGATAGATCTCTTTTACCCGGGGGTCTAACTTGATACCTTGAAAAGCACAGTTTCATTTCTTTATTTAAGTTATTTACAATTATTGCCTTATATATTCAGTACAGGTTGTACTAACGCCCTTTTGCCTGCAGGTACAGATAGACGGGGAGCAGGTCCCTCTTAGCTTCCAGCCAGGATTGTCAGCATAGTCGGCTCTTTTCCTCCAGAGCTTGTAGATAGAAGGTTTACTCCTTTTGATTGTATAGTTTATGGGTAGGTCAGCGCCTTGTCCCGACCATCATATTACTCCTAGAGGCTTGCCGATTATTTCTATTTCCCTGTGGTTAGCTTTTGGTGGACGTGTGTGGCCCCTATTTGTTTTATCTTGTGTGTTGGCCGTGCAGGCTCTTGTTTAGCGGTCAATTAGCGGCCTTTCTGGCCATAGCTTAGTTTAGCACCGAATTTACTTTTCAGTCATAACTAGATACCATGGAGGTCTTATCGGCCCGTATAGGATTCCCTGTTAATTCCAATTTGTGGTTAGCTGTTTTCCTTTACAGGTGGCTATAAGGCCTTGTTGGCCGGAGGTTGTATTTACAACTGAGATATAGCCCTTCATTTCCTTAATTTGGGGAGTAGGCCTGTACCAGGACTGTGCAGCCTAGTTAAGTCAGTTCAGACCCTAGTAGGGCACCAGGTGCCAGTCGTGCCTCCCAAGGTGGGGCGTGACACATGGGTCCCATACAGCCAACAACAACCAACTAATTGAATATTGTCGTCTGCAAGCCTTCAGGAGTGAAAATATTTTTCAGGACAGGGCCTCGACCTATTCAAATGCTATATAAATAAAATACATATAAACCTCTACAACCTGGCAACTCCGAATGAAAGGAGCTGTCTATCTGCTGACTCAAAAAAGCTACTAATAGTGGTCCTAAACTTTGTCTATCAAAACCTGCAGGCAAGTATGCAGCACCCCATAGTTGGGCACCAGTACAATATGTACCGAATATGTAAGGTAGTAAATAAAGCTGAATATAAACTGATAAAGAATTGAAAGTGAATAGAAAGAAGGGTAGTAGTTAACCTCTAAGCTTTCTTATCCATAACCAACATCTAGTAAGACACTACACGTATATGAGTTGGAACTGCACAACTGTATATTTATAAGGTATAGCTAGCAGGCAAGCACATAAACAAGAACCTAACCTAGCCTCCATAAACCAGGAAGGTACAAGCAACACAATAATAACATACCTGGGCCCCTATAAGCGCCGACAAGTACAAGCAATACACACTCTCCTCATCAAAACTATTATAGGTTCGAAGGTATACTGTAACTAAGGTATACTAGATCTTTGAAGCTGTATTTGAGCCTAGTATGCTCTTGCAATTGGGTCTGAGCCATCTAGGCTTCTGTAGATGTGTATGAGCTGTCTAGACTCCTATAACTGTATCTGCGCTGTCTGGACTCCTATAACTGTATCTGAGCCGTCTGGACTCCTGTAGCTGTATTTGAGCTGTTTGGGCTCCTGTAGCTGTATTTGAGCCGTTGGGGATCTTGTAATATGTATGAGTCATTTGGGCTCCTGTAACTGTATCTGAGCCGTCTAGGCTCCTATAACTATATATGAGCTCTGGGCTCCTGTAAATGTGTCTGAGCCGTCTAGGCTCTTGTAACTATTTCTGAGCCATCTGGGCTCCTGTAACTGTATCTGAGTTGTCTAGGCTCCTATAACTATATTTGAGTCGTCTGGGCTCATGTAATTGTATCTGACCTGTCTGGGCTCCTGTAGTTGAATATAATCTCTATGGCTTAAACAGACTAGTGCGGGGTCCGGAGTGGTTTAAATGATACTCTGAATGTCGTGCTAGGACAATGGTAACTCATAAGCAAATAGTAAGGTCACAGGTGACCCACTATTAAGTTCACTAACTAAGGACTACTGTAGGGCTGCTACAAATCGGACATGCTCCTGAACAGTCCGCCCTAACCCTTCACAGGCGGCTTACTATAATTCTTAGCCTGGAGGTAATACTGTACTACTATGGTCCTGGTCTCTTAGATATTAACTTGGTCATTCATATTTCATGTGTCTTTTCATGGCGATTCCTAATCTCGTAGGTAAGTTTATTTGGACTTAGCCACTCATGACAACCTGTACCTGAGTACCTTATAAGAGCAGGCTGGGGCGTTGGCCCTACATTCAACTACTAATAAGGTCACTCCATAGGGTACCCACGGGTCTATCTGATATGTACAACTAGGATGACTTTATGGGCAACTTGTACGACAAGCACTAAGTAGACTGAAAGTAACAGTCACTAGCCATAGCTAACTAGATGGTAGGCTGTCGCTCGTTTCACTAAGCAATCCTGGTGCCACTGACTCTAAGGTAAAACCATCCTATCCAAATTCAGGACCTGGAGGCATCAAGGTACGCCAACAGCCTCTAGGAAAGCTTTACTAACAATACAGGCGTCAAACTAAAGTTATATCACCCGGCTATGCCCTATGCTTTCCAACTTACCAATGCAGGCCTAACAGCTAACCACAAACTTCTAAGGCCTTGGCATGATAGCAAAACATCAAAATTCTACTAATACAATGAACAAAAGAATAGAGAACTTTCTATGACGCTCCTAGCGTGAGCCACTCTTAACATACTCTTTCCCAACAAGAGATATTGCAATATACTCTCAATACATTTTCTAGCAGCTAACCACAATATATATAATCATAATCTGCTGACAGCAGCTAATCACAACATATAAGATCATTATCTACTGGTAGCAGCTAATCACAATATATAAGATCATTGTCTACTTTCAAAGGCATAGGTCGTATCACTATACGACGACAATAACTTGCCGAAGAGATAAGCCTTAACATACCTCGAACATCGATTCTCGTTTATCCAACTAGTTTCAACCTGTAGCCGGTGATCCCATTCAATTAAAGCCTTTATACTGAGAATATAAGGCTATTTTCAATACCATAACTCGACAAATAATGATACCTTTCAATAACCTTAACTATAATTCAACTTCATTTAATTTAGTCGAAAACTAACAATTTCTCGAGAGTACATAAGGGAGAAATACTTACCTATTGTCTGTATCCGCTTAGGACTCAATTTGAAGTAATTTTGATAACCTTCACTCGGCAGGGTTCTGGTATACCGAATGAATTTTCAATAAATAACTCTACAACGATGCTTCTCATAGGCCTAGAACTTGTTATCCAAGGTGAATTTTTGTTTGGACGGAGTTTAACGGCGTAATTTGACTTTATTTGATGAGAGTTTCACGACCTTAGTCGCCCCAACTCATAGCCTCAGTTCTTGAAACGTTTATAATGAATTAAATTTCACAACTTAACACATATATATACTTGAGGTGGTGCAGGGGTGCAGTGTGCTGGCCAAAACACCGACCAAGGGCACGACGCGCCGGCGTGGCAGCGCAAAGCGACACCCAGGGTGCTTGGGATTTTGCCCCCACCTTTGGTCGCTCGGCTCTGTACTCGTCTGTTCATTCCCCTAGCTTTTTTCCATGTGCGTCGTACTCTAAAACTCTTAACATACGTATGAACACATTGGTTAAACAATGAAAACTTATGGGGTGTAATATCATCCCGCCCTTAGGAACATTCTTCCTTGAATGTTATCTCAGGCCTAATAAATTCAACTTCTTTAACTATTGCAAGAAAAATTTTGGTAGAGTCTCCTCTGCAATATGATTATCCGGAAACCTGAAACACAGAAAAGTCCAACATGGGCATCTTACAGGTTGCTACTCACAACTGAAACATAGCTCCACCACATATCTATAAATAACTGGGAATAATAGCAACAAAAATAACCAGACAACACCTAAACTACCTTGCCTTGACTGCAATTGTCTAAGTTTAAACACTATCGGCATAGAGTCCGAAACAACTGAGGACATCCAGACTCAACGTCATCCTTAGCTTCTCAAATTATCTCAGCTAAACTTCTGTTCCTCTCTAAGATTTTTAATGGATCACAACTTTGATTCTCGAGGTATCCCTTACAGACCAGGCAAGCTAGTATTACTGTTAGAGCCTCCGCATGCAACAGCTCTTCTGTAACCTGAGCATTCTCAACTAGGTCAATTTGATAAAAGGTCTCCTATGCGCTTGTGTAGTGTTGATGAAGAGATCCTAGCCTCGAAGGCTACTCTATCTCACAGGCCACTTGGCCGATCTTCAGGAGGAACGGGTATAGCTTAGTAATTCTAGGGCTGGGCTTGCCCTTCTTATCAGATCGCATAACTCCCTTTGTTAGCAGAATTTTTAGGATTACCCATTCACTAGTTCAATCCATAACTCTCTATGCCATCCGTTAGAGTAGGACTTTTGACGACCGTAGGCTACTGGTACATAGTCTCTGGTAAGTTTAACTTTTGTCGTCTGAGTGATGTGGTATGCCCGATTCAACTAGATCTAGTTTACCTAGTTCAGGTCATCATAAAAGGGGCCTACATTTCCACTTGTAACATACTTTCAGGCATTTGGATCGTGTGCTTTGCTTGGTCATTGTCTTGGACGGGAAGCTGTACTCAAATTAACTCGCGTTCCAATCTGTTCTAATAGCCTTTCAAAAGCCTAGATGTAAGTTGTGGCCTTTGTCAAAATTTAATAGACACTGGGATATCATATCGCTGGCATAGTTCTTTAATATTCAATTCAACATAATCTTTAGCTGAAACATAATTCTGACCGGCAAGAAATGAATTAATCTTATTGGTCTTTCGGCTGTTACTTGAATAGGAATGAATTTACACCAAGTACGGGTTAACCCTGTATCTATATTCATATTGTCTAATTTCCACTTTCACGTAGGCATGACTTTTTCCTAAATTATACCTCCTAGTTTCTGATATCTGATGTCGCCCAAATTACACCTCGCAATTGAGATATAAAGTGGTCGATGTCAAATATAAAATCCAACTCGAGGTTGGGGTCGATCCCACAGGGAATATGGAAAGAACTTAAGTTAATGCGAATAGATGTTACTATCGAGATACTTATTCCCTAAGGGGGAAAGAAATAGACTACTAAATATGAGTAAAAACTACTAAATACTTAAGTCAAATTCGATTTGTATTCAATTAACGACTTGACTAGGATTGTGTTCCCCGAGACTTCATAACCACAAGGCTTGTACACTAGTAATCTATTCCAGTGTTTAACAAGCAATATCAGTAAGTTAGGTTCACCTAAATGGTTGCTACCCTATCTAGATGATTATCACCATGCAGCTTGGTCCGTATACGGGTGTACTTTTAATTGACCCTTACCCTTAATATCAGATTAGCTATCCCTGGACAAGTTCAAGCTATTAGATGAGGGTTGATAGCTTCAAATGTCTGTTGTTAATCCCTTTTCCCATTCACTACCTCCTTGGTCCGGTAAGTAAGAATAAGGCAAGTCCTAACATTTGCAACTATCAAGAATCAATAAAAACGAAGGGAAAAACAATACATGCATTAAACCCCATTCAAGAATCACTAAGTGTTTCACCTATGTATGTTAATTCATCTTGGTTCCCACAACCCTAGTTATGGGTTTAGCTACTCATGCTCGTATGATCACAATCACAAAATATTGAATAAATCATAATTGCAACTTTCAAATTATAGTAGAAGAAAACCAAGTAATTTGAATAAAACTCCAAAATTGATGAATAAATTCAAATCTTGCTTTTGATCCTCAAATTCAAGAACAAAATTGTAAAACTTATTTCTTGACCCAAGAATAATCGTACAACACCAAAATCCTATATGAAATATAGTAATAATAAGATGTCTCTCGAAAATAAACCTAAACAGTGTATTTATAGTTACAAGAATACATTTTGCTAACTAAAACTGGAAACCAGGTCGACAGTGATCACGGGCTTTGTGACGATTCTTTAGGACCTTTGACGAGTCGTTCCTTGCTAAAATCAATCATCCTCAGCATCGAACCCAGTTGTGGCAATGGGTCACCTAATGATTCGTTGTGCCTGGGCATGAGTCATTAGATCCCTCATGGTCTAGCTCCTTCAACTTTCCAGTGCACCTTACGGTTGGTTCCAGTGATCTGCCAATGAGTCGTTTAGTCAACTAACAACTCGTTATGTCGTCCGTCAACTTTATTGACTACTTCTTCACTAATTCCTTTCCCAGTCTTCACGACTGACTTCACGACTCATTACCAGATGTAACGAGTCTTCCCTCAACCCGTCAGGTACACTGTTTCTGCATCTTCAAAACTCAATAGTTTCCCACGACTTTAGCAACGAGTTGTGCTTATTGCCAATGACTCGTGAAGTGCCTAGAAGTCACTTGTTTAGTTATTTTAAGAATTAATTTTCCCAGTTCACTTCCGAACCTATTTTCCTGCAACATTAAACACAAAACACATCATACTTATATAAATATACCAGAATGCGCATAATTTCTTGGTTTTAAGTGTCGAAAGTGTTGTAAAATCACGACACATCAACTCCCTCAACTTAGAATTTTTGCATGTCCTCAGGAAAAAAAACTAAACTAATTCGACGCTTCAATCGAAAGAACTCTAGGAAATTTACAACAGCCACATTCATTCATCAAATCAAAATTTTCTAACCCTCCTTCATCATACCAACTCAAATCATAATGCATATGTAAAATTTCCAACCATGATACAGAGGAATTAAAAAATGGCAAAACACTGTCACTTGCAACCACACACATAATTCTATTACACTGACCCAGATAATTTGCAGATGATTTTGTTGACCAAATGCTCTCACCTCAAAGAAGTCCCATATTCACACATGTGTATATGATTAATTCGATAAATTTCTCTTGGGACTAGGTAAGATTCACTCGCTCTCATAAAGAAATTCTAACTGTGTGCATCCAATACCATAGGCTTGCCTTTACTTTCAATACCTCGATTTTCAGTCAAGTAACCAGGATCACTATAGGACTTTCTAGACTTGTAACATAGGCTCGGGCTCGGGTATGGTACATATGGAATTAGTAGCTTGACCCTCCTTGGAACTACACACATCTTGACTCAACTTTTCACCTTTTTTCCCTATTTTCTCCCCTTTTTCCTTTACTTGCTTCTTCTTTTCCTTGCATTTGCAACTATGGATGCGGTTTCTCTTTATTCAAGTATTCATTGATGTCACATCTTTCTTTTCTTTTCTTTTCTTTTTTGGCTCTTTGACAACCATTTTTATTTCTTCTTTCTTTATGCATACCTCATCCACTCTTTCCTTTTTCATTACCCAATTTTCATTCCACCCGACTCTTCTTAGTCACCCCTATAATAGCCACCCTCAACTTAGATGATTTGCCTAAGTTGAGGTTCACAATGTCCAACGAGGGACCAGAGCCAAAACAGGTGCATTATTAATAAAAGCAGGACAGTGAGTTGGTGTAAACAAAAACAAAGGTCGATTTAAGCTCAAATATTTGGATAAAGGGATTTTTATTGTCTTTTGGTAGGTCTTTTAAGGCTAAAGTGGGCTCATAAATAAAAAATGACCTATGATCCTTTCCTAGTTTCCTATCCTCTATCTCAATACGACTAACCAGGAAAGTTTTAGATTGACATACACAACCAAATTTAGCTATTAAACCTCACTCACATATAGCAGAGGTCAACATCATCACTTCTACTAACTGCTAGTTTAGGTATAGCCATACAATGGGAAACATCTTCATAGTTTCAATGCCATGCAAAGATTCACAAAGGTCATACTTGTCAATTTTAACATACACATACAAAAATTTCGGAGGGGTATCAACTTATAAATCAACAATTTAAGCTCTTGACTGCCTTCAGTTCACCTAACTTTCTTCCAACTGACACAAACAAACACAAAAAACATAAAACCCTAAACGTGCTAGTACTACTAGATAAGAAACACCCGAGGGAAAAGATATCCGGCAAGAAAAACCCTCGGGTTATGTTCAGAAAAAGACATGCACAGGTATCCCTTCCCACCCCCATCAAGAATATCATGTGTCATCCTCGACGCATATGTATCAAACAAAACTAGGGAAATAGGAAACATACCTGTGCGACCTAGGTGTCAGCTACCTGGACGGTAGAGGGTGTAGATACGCCTCCAGTGTTATCTCCAACATTACCGACTTGACCCGGGGCATTTTCAAATCTAGAGGAGCTCGTGCCTTCTCCACGAGCTCTCGCTGCCTCAGTATCGGCTCTCTGTCAAGCCTTCTCTCTCGAAACATACAGCGGTCTCTCCATCTCACTCCGCTCTCATTTTTTGTTGATGAAGCAGAGAAGCATCTTCCTCAAAACTTGCCTCCTCACGAGGCCTCTTTCCCTTATCATGTGCCAACGGCTCCTCAATGATAAAATCAAAAATCAGTGGTAGCTCTTCTTCAAATTCAACATCTATCACAGGAAGTATCAGTGGAGGTACTGCAGCTACCTGTCGTGCGGCCAAATCCCGCACCTCGGCTCTGAGCGCTCTTATATCTGCATACCATTTTGCCATTTCATGTGCCTGTAACTGTGCAAGGTTCTCATCCATTCTTCTCTCGAAAGCGTTCGACCGGCCATGCACAGAACTGGACAATGCCTCCAACTCTTTCAACACCCAAGGCTTTACCTGCTCCATTAGAACTTTAACCTGTAGAGCCGTATGTGCCTGCTGCTTTTTAGCCTTAGCTAGCCACCTAGCCATATCAACCAAAAACTCCTGAGAAATCGTAACTAGGCTGGCTATAGTGGCTCGTGGCGGAGCAATTGGTGGTCTAGGTGCTGCTGCAGTGGATGATGACTTGAGAACATCAGCAGGTGTGGAGGTGTTCGCTGCGTCTGTAGCCTCAGGCTGGCTACCTGTCTCTCTGCCCTCAATAGGCTCAACCACCAACTTAGTGAACTATGCAGCATTAGTCTGCATACCACTGCTAAATGCCTCTGCTAATATGGTCGCTCCAACGGATGCAACTACCTGAGTCCTTTCTCTTGATACCAGGTTTGTGTCATCTCGAATCAACCTGATATCTGTTATATTTTGGAGCACTATTCTCTAATCAACTAATGGCAACTCCAGCACCTTTGACTCCTGACAGAGTATATCAATCAGACAGCAGAAGGGGATTCTATTACCGTCATTGATTGCCCGCTCTCTAATCTCCTCAGCAATGTACCGCAGAAAATTTATGGCATATCCCTCCATAATACTTGCTACCAATGTCGCTCTGTTTGGTGAGAGGATGTTATCATTGCTGGTTGGTACCAGCCTGTGCCGCACCAATGACCACCAAAATTTAGCCTGAAAGTTGAGTGTGGCCTTCTTTATCTGAGACTCTGTTCCATTCAACCATTCAACCAGCGGACCTCTTGTAGCAATGATTCAAGACAACCAAGTATATTTCCTAAAGTGCTCCTGACTATTTAGCTTTTTAGTCTTGGCTTTCTTTAACTCATATAGCCTGTGGTCAAACTCGGCCGTGTTCATTGGAGCATGATAGTCTGGCCCATACAACATCCTGGAGATTGTTCTCTCAGATATATCCACCGGAGTCTCTCGAACCAACACCTGATTTAAGGCGGGCCTCTTCTTCTAGTCTTGGCCCCCTAATGCCTAACGTTGTAGTGTGGCTGCGTAGGCTGCATAGAATTCTCGGACTGAACATGGGTCGTAGCTTCCTGATGGCTTGGTCAACCATCCAAACTTGTACTTTTCTAACATAGCTTGCAGCTCTAGAAGGTATTTCAGCCCTGTAGTGACTAGCCTTGGCTTCTCGTATATGCTCCTCTTTGGATTCCTTTATCATTAGGAGCAATATCTCTGTTATATATGGCCCTCATACCATGAACACACCATCTCAACACATTTCTTGGTTGATCGTTTGATGTGTTCGAGGTCTCAGTCATTTCATCATCAGAGTTCCCTTGCTAAGCATGTGACTCGTCAGTTATCTCAGTATTTTGCCCAGCTGTGGGGGCCTCAGGAGAAAGTATGGTTGTAGCCCTGGCATTATCATCAGTGCGGCTGCGCGGATCCCTCACCAGTGGAGTAGGAGCATCGACCAGGGCTGTCAGATTTGAAGTTTGTTGAACCTTAACCCTGGTTGATCTCATCACTAACTGATCCTCTGATACGTCATATTCTTCCTCTGAGATACTTGATTCTTCAGAGGAGGATGGCTCATCATGAAGTCTACGATATGAAGACTGACTAAGCTCAGGTGCTTGTTTCTTTGCCTGACCTTTCCTTGGTGTCTCTCTTGGAGCCATTGTACCTATGGAAACATTGTTAGTATATGGGAGGATATGAAATAAAAACATTTTTAAACTGCTGCTTAGTGGACCTGACGAGTGACTAAACGAGTGGCAACGACTCATGAGGTCCCTCGTTGTCACAAACTAGTCTTTCTTCATATTGGGCCACTGTACTTGATGATGGTCCCTACGAGTCTTTACCAAAGGCAACAAGTCAGTCGTCAGGTACACTGTCTTCTTGATTTAATTTTTCACTTAGGACGATCTACACAACAAGTCGTTTGGTGATCTAACGACTCGTGATGTAGCTCATGCTCAAGAGTTTCAGTTTACCCAAATTCACTCATCTTCTCCTACTAACTATAGTTTCAATTCCACAAACACAAAATCATTAATTTCTCAAACCAACCCATGTAATTTCAATCGCAATCCAATTGTTTAATCTTCCTAGGGTTCATTATCATCATGAGGCAAAGATTGAAACAAGTTCAACATTACTTGAAATAAATTCGATTTCATTCAAAACAAGGGTCAGCAAAATTCTGATTTAAATGCAAAGACATTCACAATTTAGTGGGAAAATTACTCACAAGATGCTTGATCAGAGATGGGAGTGCAATTGTGTGTGCGTACGAATGTTGGGAGTGCAGTTCAAGGGTTTTTCGATGGGTTTGAGAGAAGAGGAAGAGGAGGGAAGTTTGAAGTTGTTGGGGTGTTGGGCTAAAACTCAAGCGTGAGTTTGAATGGTAAAGGAATCGGGTTTCATATGTTTCAAATTAAAATTTACCCTAATTCCATCCTGGGTCGGGTCGGATGTCAATTATTTTAAAAATGCATGATGACCCCCCAAATCAGTTATTACGTGTTGAAACGAGTCATTTTGACCCTTCGTGTATTGACTTGAGTTCAACAAACCTACCTAGGACCTAACGAGTCAAGCAACGACTCGTGGTGTCACCCAACGAGTCGTGCCCTCAGTCATGGTCCTTGGACTATTCTAGCTACCTAACGAGTCACTTAACGAATCATTTGGTCTCTCAACAATTTGTTGAGTGAACCATTATCACCCTTTTCCTTTTAATTCTACCTTTAATCTAGTGCACATGATAGAGGACCTCACGATTCGTTTCTTGAAGAAATGAATCATTACGTCAACTGTTGTTCCCCTGTTTTCTGCGATTTTCTTCACAATTGGACTGAACGAGTCATTAGGTCAAACAACGACTTGTTCTGTGACATTTTGCACCAGAATTTAAGTTCCAGATTTTGGTTCCAACTTCAAATTTTCCATCTTAATCACCTGCACCCATCAACAAACGTAAACACTATATTTTTCGTACATTTACAACTTGGATTGCTGATCTTGGGCAGATTTATATGCCCAAGTGATACTCAAACATATCATTTTCGCCTTGTTTGTTGTGCAATGTGTATATATTCTCATGTAATTGGTAATAAAATGCGAATTTATACTAACCAACATGATTAGCATTTGTTTTGCAGGTAAATATGATTTTTAGGAGCTAAAATGAGTGTTGGAACAATATCGGAGTTGGACTCGGATGCGAGCCTGGAAAAGACATTGGAATGCACAAAGTATAGGGGCTCCGCGATAGAGTCGTGCCACGCTACCATCGCGGAGGCACACTGCATGGAGAGGACATTAAATGGAAAATTCCAGTGTGGCCTTGCGACAGTTCCATGGCACGGAGATAGGCCTCCGCGTTGGCCTCCGTGCCACGTTGAGGCTATTTTACCGGACCCTGGATTTCCAGTGAAGGTCCGCGTCCACGCCGTATCACAGAGGCAGTGCTCCGTGATGGCCTCCGTGACACATTGCTTGTTATTCCGGGAAAGATTTCCCACTAGTATAAATAGCACACTTAGGTTTATTTTAATTAGTTCAGACTTGGTGGAGCAAGGACGTGGGTTAGGAGCAGTTGAGGGACGAAAAATCTAAGGGATTTCTTCTCTTCCTTTCTTTTTTCTATCAATTGTATGCATGATTTACACTTGTTTTAGGATGATCAATCCACAAATGAGTGGCTAATTCTCTTCCTTGCTGAGGTTTTGAACAATGGTGATGAATTTTGATTGTTAATGATATGGTTTTCTTCTTCTTCTTTCATGTTGTTCTATTAATTCTTGTTTCTACTGCATTAGTGTGTGGCCGACATTAATGTACATCTAAAAAGTCCAATTTCACTCGAGAGAGCAAGAAATTGGAAAGTTGTGAATTAATAGGGTATTGTTCTTAACTTGATTTGGGAAAATTGGGTTTTGATGTGCTTTCCTGATAGAAATATACTTGAAAGCCATATTAGTCAATTTAGGAACCGAAATAGTATTGCTAGGTCATAAATTGCATTTCATCACAGAAATGTAGACGGATGGTTTATGATTCTAAAGTGAAATTAAATACGAGAGTTTTAATTTCTAGGCTACTGTTCTTGGCTAGCAACATGAAGAAGAGATTAACCAAATTACTATTATAATCGAATTCATTACTTGTTCTTAACCTTGGCATGCTTATATCCATAGTTTAAATTCACAGTAAATAATTGTTAATAGTTTTAGTATATATATATTTTATAACCAAAAACTTATTTAACTGTTGGTTACGCTGTTGTTAGCATAATTAGAAGTAAGATAAGAATATAGCGTACTTAGGCAATTTTACTTATCCTGAGTCTCCTTGGATCGATACTTGGCTTACTTAGCCACTTTATTACTTGTTTGACCACGTGCACTTGCGTGTCGGTTTTACACCTATAGCAAACACTGTCGAACAAGTTTTTGGCGCCGTTGCCGGGGAGACTAGGCAATTGGTGAAATTGTGTTAAGTGTAAATTTACTGTATTTTTGTTTTATTTTTTTAAGTGTTAACAACTTGGTCTTAGCCTGTATTTTGCAGACTTGATTTCTGTGAACACTGGCAAGGGACAAAGAGCTGGTGGAATCTTACTTAGAGCCTGAACGTGAATTTCATAGTCAACGTAGAGAAGCTCTACAAAAGAAGTTGCAGTTGCTCAGACAGTCTATTATGGAGCAACAAAATCCACCAGTTGTGCGGGCAGTGTTAGTGCCCGATGAAGTAGCAGCAAGGCCGGTTCGCGAGGTGGCAATCCCACACGCCAACAATGTACATTCTAGTATCCGCAAACCAGAGCCTGGAGGGAGGTTTGAATTAAAGCAGAATATGGCGCAACTTTTGCACACAAGCGGGCAATTTACCGGTCTCCCTCATGAAGACCCACAACAACATCTCCAAAACTTTTTGGAGATAAGTGACACTCATATACCCGTTGGAGTGTCACCTGATTATGTTCGGCTCACCTTATTTCCGTTTTCCTTACTTGGTGAAGCCAAGAGGTGGTTAAAAGCTGAACCACCAAATTCTATATCAACGTGGGATGAACTTGCACGGAAGTTTTTGATTAGATTTTTCCCTTCTGGTAAAACAGCCAGACTTAAAAGTCAAATTCTATGTTTTAAACAGAGGGAGGGAGAAAATCTATATCAAGCCTGGGAAAGATTTAAATCCATGTTGCGGGACTGTCCTCATCATCATCAGTCCAATGAGGTGTTGGTACACACATTTATTGAGGGTTTGGAACCCCATACTAAAATTCTGTTAGACTCAGCAGCTGGAGGGCAAGCGCTGGAAAAGACCTATGAGGAGCTGTACACTTTGCTCAACCGAATTTCACAGGGCAAACCAGAATGGAATGCAGATTCATCAAGAGGTGGAGCAAGGAAAGCAGCAGGAGTGCTTGAAGTGGATGGATTTACAGCTATCGCTGCACAGATAGCTGCCTTGCAAAATCAGTTAAATAATCACTTCAGCAATATGAACTTGAACCAGCCTTCAGCTTCAGTCAATGCGGTCCAACAGATGTGGTGTGAAGTGTGTGGTAGTAGTGAGCATTCAGCCGAGTGCTGTGGTGCAAATCCTGATTCTTTTAACTTTGTGGGCAATGCACAGAGAAATCAGCAGCAATTTGGTAGTGGCTACAACTCAAATTGGAGGAACCATCCAAATTTTTCGTGGGGTAGCAACAACCAACAAGGCCAAGGTTCTAGTCAGGGTATGTAGAGAAATCAAGGAGGGCAACAAAACTATCAAGCTCAATTCAGAAATCACAATGCCCCTCCTCCACCACCATCACCGAGCATTGAGGAGATGTTCAAAACCATGATCGCTAATCAGGCACAATTGCAGGCTGACTATGTTAAATTGGCAGCCGAAGTGAAGAATAATCAATTGGCGACCAAGGCTCTTGAATATTAGTTTGGGCAATTTGCTAGTGCCCAAAACACAAGACCCAGAGGAGGACTACCTAGCGACACGGATCCTAATCTGAAGCAGGTGAATGCAGTGACCACGAGGAGTGGTTTACAGTTGAAGGAGGTGGAACCGGAAAGACCGCCTCAAAAGTCAGGAGCAGCAGATGTTGAGGAGGAACAAAGTTCTGATAGGGGGAAGACCAAAGAAGCAGAAGCAGAAAGACCTCCACCCCCGTTCCCTCAACGACTCAAGAAACACAAGGAGGAGGCGTGTTTCAAGAAATTTATGGAGGTGCTTAAACAGGTACATGTTAATTTACCTCTTGTTGATGTCTTGCAGGGAGTGCCCAAATATGCAAAATATATTAAAGACATCATGGCTAACAAAAGTCGCTTGACTGAGTATGCCACGGTAGCTTTGACGGAGGAATGCACTTCCCGGATTCAAAATAGACTACCCACGAAACTGAAAGACCCTGGAAGTTTTACTATCCAGCTTACTATTGGGCAGAGTATCCGAGCTCGTGGATTATGCGACTTGGGGGAAAGTATCAATCTGATGCCTTCTTCGGTATTCAGAAAGTTAGGTCTAGGGAGTCCTAGACCTACAACTGTAATCTTGCAATTAGCAGACAGGTCCTTGGCTAAGCCGGATGGCATTGTTGAGGATGTGTTAGTGCAAGTGGGCTCCCTCATTTTTCCGGTCGATTTTATTGTTCTGGACTTTGAACCAGATGCTGAAGTCCCAATTATTTTGGGACGACCCTTTTTGGCAACTGGAAAGGCATTAATTGACGTAGATGCGGGTCAACTTACAATGCGAGCACATGACAAGGTCGAAGTGTTTGATGTGTACAAAGCACCTAATCTCCCGATGGTAAATGAGGAACTCTCGGTGATCAATGTGATTGATCATGGGAATGCTAATAAAATGAATGAATCCCGAGAGTTAATAGGAAGGCCACCTGATAAGGTTGAGCACTACTGGGGGCAGGACAATGATCGGGACAAATCGTCCATCACCCTAGTAGGTAATTGAGCATAAAGGACGTCGAGCCGCGAAGGTAAACCAGGCGCTGCACGGGAGGCAACCCGTGAAAAATATTTTTTTTCTTTCTTTCTTTTTTAGTGTAAATAATTTTTATTTTTATTTTTCTCTTCTTGATTTGGTATATATTTTTGTTTTAGTTAATATTTTTCATTTTAGTTAGGGAAATCTATTAATCTTACCAAGTTTGTTTAGTGAGGTGATTTTCAGGTCTAACGGAGAAAAATATACATGGAATCGGGAAGGAAAAGGCAAAGTATGAAAAAATAATTTAATTGAAGAAACAGTGCACTGGCGCGTTGGCTCCGTGTCACGGAGGAAGGGCTCCGCGTTACCCTCCGTGACACGTTGAAGGCAAAATCAGGATTTTTAAAAAAATTCCAGTAAGCCAACGCGTTGGCTCCGTGTCACGGAGGAGGGGCTCCGCGTTACCCTCCGTGACACGTTGCCGTGTATTTGGTGTCGGGTCACACCGGGTTGCCGGGTGACCCGCGTGTTTTTCTTTAAATTAACCCCGATTTTTGCCCCTTTCTCCCCATTTCTTTTCCTCTCCACGACCAAACATCTCAAATCCACCTCCCTAATCAACGTGCCACGCCACTAGGCAAAGAAATCGTCAAGTTTCTTCGGTTCTTCAACTCAAAGGTATGTTTTCCTCGTTTCTCTCAAATTTTTGGCGATTTTAGTCGAATTTGGGCATGTGAGGTGAGATATATCACCCTAAGTAGAAATTTAACATGATGTTGAGTTATTTGTGATTGATATATGTTCGGATTGTTGTAATTAGCGTTTGAACTTGTAGATTATCTAAATAATTCGAATTTGATTGTAAAATTGTATTCTAGGGCATGGGTTGTTGAAATTGAATTGGGTTATTTGATAAGTTGATGAATTAGATGCCGGGGTGTGGTTGTAAATTGAGATAAGTCGTGTAAATATTGTGTGAATGTTAAAAGACGATGAATTCTCGAATTGTTGGGGAAAATGCGAAAATTGTGCAAATTGGTTGGATTATTTGGATTCGATTGTATATAGAATGTTTTGTCTTTGTTTTTATTTTTTTGTTTTTGTTGCTTGTGTGATGGTTGAATTGCTAGCGATAGTAGGATTGGGATTAGCTGTATGAAGTCTGAGTAGTACGCTAACCGTTATGCTGTCGAAATTTTTTTGTGAACCCACTAAGCATAAATTGTATAGTTGTTGTCTTTGGTGTAAATAGAGTTATCCTTGCCGTAGTTTCGTAAAAGTAGCTAAGGACTAAGTGTGGGGTAAACGTTGTGTAACCTGACCTTAGCCGAAGTTAACATGTTTATAGCTTGACATTATGCTTGTTCATGTATATTGACAGGTACAATGGCGAGTAGGCAGGATAAGGGCAAAGGTGCTTCTACCTCAGGCACTGGTAGAAAAAGAATGAGATTGGGCACCGCAGTCCCAGCTGCACCAGCTATTCCGCGCGGGCAACGCCGCCAATACGGAACAAGGTGGGTAACCGAGGAAGGGAAGAAGTGGTATGCTAAGCATAAGGAAAGCAAATACTTCCCGGAGGAACATATTGCACGGGAACCACTAGCACAGGAGTTCCCCCGTATTGTGCAGAGGATTGAAGCAGCTGGGCTCAGCTTTATATTTCAGGAGCCCAAGGAGTGCAACCTACATTTGGTCCGGGAGTTCTACGCAAATTGGAACCCGGCCATCAGAAGCCACACAATAAAAATCAGAGGGCAGATTGTCACTCTGGAACCCCAGTAATTTAATGCCATCGTTGGAGCGTGGGACACAGACGCTCACGTTCTCCGCCAGCTAAACATCACCCCACCGTACGCCGACATCAGACGTACGTTGTATGGGGCTCGATCCACAGCCCGATGGAGTAGACATAAGGAGAGGGGTTACCACCAGACTCTGCCTTATTCGCAGATGAATAGGGAGGCCAGAATATGGCTGAAGATTGTGTGTTCTTGCTTGATCCCGGGAGTTCACATGACGGATGTGACCCGGGACCGTGTCTGCTTGGTGTATGCCCTTATGAAAGGGCTTGAGATTAATGTTGGGGCGGTCATTATATCCACCATGAAGAGAGCCAGACTACACCAGGGCCACAGATACGGGTTCGGCGGACTCATCACCACCTTCCTCCGAGGCCTCGATGTCGAGGAAGAAGCCTTGGATTACATCCCGCAGTTGGAGCGGAGGGCCCTCGATGTGACAAAAACTAAGGCCCCCGACACCACACACGGGCCAGTGCTGACTTTGGGCGAGTGACATGCTCATGACGATCAGTACATGGCACGTATGTTCAGCATGCAGATGCTTCAGCTACGGATTGGTGGGAGACCAGCCACCGAGGAAGAGTTATGGCAGCTGGAGCTGGACTACCCATTCGGCGAGAACGCCAGAGCTTTATGCCGAGTGGGACCAGCCTTCGTTGAGCCTACTAATGACGATGTCCCTACTGACGAGGAGACACGTCGGGAGGACTCCGATGTGGAGTTCGATGACGACGATGGAGCTGACTCATACATGGGCGACGAGGCAGCAGCACCGGATGAAGAAGTCGAATATTTCGACTGAGCAGGGAGTTCCACCACCCAAAATTTTGTGCTTTGTATTTTTGTGAACACTGGGGACAGTGTTCGATTTAAGTGTGGGGTGGGGAGTAGATAGGTGCTGGGACTTAGGCTCTAATCTGCTGTATGCTTTTTCCTTGGTTTGTATGTATGTTTGTGTTTCCCTGTTGTGAACTGATTTGTGTTGTAGCTGTATATTTTTTGTGGTTAATGATGTGTATTGTGAAAAGTTGTGGTTGCCAAGGTAAAAATTTTGTGAATGCTGTAAAGAGTTTAACAGTGTAATTTTACTTAATCTGACAAGAATTTTATGATGTTAGTCGCCCCAATCCATAGCCTCAGTTTTTGAAATGTTTATAATTAATTAAACTTCACAACTTAACACATATGTATACTTGAGACGGTGGCAAAAGGAGGGGGGGGGGGGGCGCACAGTGCGCCAGCCATAACGCCAGGCTAGCGGCATGACGTGCTGGCCTGGCAGCGTGGCGCCGCGCCTAGGGTGCCTGGCCTTCGGCACCGACCTCCTACTTGCTCAACTCCGTACTCATCCATTCATTCCCCGAACCTTTTTTCATATGTGTCATACTCCAAAACTCTCAACCTACATATGAACGCATCAGTTAAACGACGGAAACTTACGGGGATGTAATAATTTATTTTTGCAAAATTTAAATTAAAATATTTTGTGCAGAAATAATATCAGAAAATGGAAAATTAATAAAAATAAAAAATAAATAAATTTTGTCCAAAATAATAATCAATCAATCAGATCATTTGACCAAATCCAAATTTAAATTTGAAGCCAAGACGACGACGTAAGGGGAGACTCTCTTCTCAACTATTTATAAGCTAGAAGATATGCTTTTAACAACAAGCACAAGAGTTTTCCTCTTCCTAACCAATGGAGAGAAAAGTTCACTTAAAAAGGAACTTTTCAGTTTTCTCCATTTTATTTCCCACTATTTTAATATTCACATCAATATTTCACTCGCTTAACTCCAATAATCCCCCACATGAATGGGGAATGACTGTATGAATATTAAAATGCATGAAAACAACTATATGATTTGTATGTAAGAATTAGCTGCATCTCGATGAGTAGGTTTTCCTATGAATTTTCCATAGTGAACATATATCGAATATACATGGTCAATCGGTAGATTTGATATCTTTGAACTGTTGAGCTTTGATGTATATTTAGACAACATAAGTCACACAATTAATCTTCTCCATATTTGTTCTTTCAAAAATACCAAGAATCCTATCTTCTCCATATTTATTCTTTCAAAAATACTAAGAATCTCTCTCTCTTTTCCATATTTATTTAGATTTATATGTATATAATGTATTAAAACTAATTATATTCTTTAAATTACAGCACATTGATGTCATATTTTACTATTTTAATCATTAAATATCAAATATTTTTCATATTTAGTCTACTTGAATTATGAAAGAAATAATTAGTTATCTCACTTATAGGAACAATACTATATATAAATATTATACTTTACTTATTTATAAGATACATACATACATACATACATATAGATGTATACATATATATATGTATATATTGTATATATTGTATATATTGTATATTATGTAATTTAAAAACATAATTGCATATTATAAATTTGTAAACTTATTTTCTTGTATTTATGTAACTTGCGCATTATTTTATCTAATTTAATTCCTAATTAATAGGCTTTTTCTTTTGGAAATAATACATAAAATAGACCAAAAACTAAACTAGTTGCATAAAAATGGATCGTTTTTATATTATTAACGTAACACCCAGTTGGTATAAAATAATTACAATTCGTGCCCCACTATAAATTTGAATTTTTTTGCACATATGATATCATGGCACTACATGATTATACTATGATGGTATCATGAAGCATACCTACTACAAGAAATCTAGTTCATTGTGGCGACTTTGACCCGAAAATCGTCACTAAAGGTTTATAAGCGACTCCTACCGTGTTGGTAGTACTTCCATAATTAAAGATTATTTGTGGTGACAAACGAAAGTCACCACAATAAAATGAAATCTATGAAGAAACATATCGTCATAATATGCAAACAAGCATGCCACCAAAAAATATTTCACAACACAATTATTAGCCAAATCATTATTGATATAAGACCATTAGTGGCGATTGAGTTGTTACAAAAAAAAAATATTTGTGGCGTTGTGTAAGTCGCTACTAAATGTTACTTTTGATAGCGACTTCAATCACTGTTTTTTTATTATAAACTGTCACCAACTAAATTGATTAGTAGCGAATTTTTGCACTACTAAATTAATTAATAGAGACTTCAATATCGCTGCTATACATTATTATTAGTAATGATTTTTTTTGCCTATAGATTAATTAACTAATAGTGGCAATATTTATCTCGCTGCAAAACATTACTTTTAGTAACCATATCTATCGTGACAAAAAAGTACTATAATATTTGTGGAACCATTCATCTCTGTTACTGAAGAACAACATTTAACAATAAACATAATAATAATAACTATTAAATTAAATTCTATAAAATATATATATATATATATATATATATATATATATATATATATATATATATATATATATATATATATATATATATATTAAAAGCATCCAGTATTTCTTAAGAAACTACAAAAGCAATTTCGAGTCAAATATTATGAATACTTTCAATATGAGAAAGTCAACTAGATAATAGTAATTTGCTTGTCTTTGTTTCCATATACATATTATCTAAATAAAAAGTACTTTCATTGTATGCATATATATATGGTTGAAAAGAAAAAACTTTCATTGCACGCCTTCAGGCTTCTTCTTGATCGGCCCCATTGTTTAAGAAGCTTGTCCCTGTGGTTAGAAAAATACACAATCACTTTAAAATTCTTATAATTCAATGCTAATAATAGAAGGGGTGACATATAGAGCGCATAAAATTTTAAAATCAATGACATATTAGTTCTAACACTTCATAATCACAAATTTTCATAATTTAGTGCACCACTAGAATATGATTCACACACGATCAACTAGCAATCCTACTTTACAATAGAATGAAAATTTTTCTACTCGCACATACTTTTTATTCGGGAATTGGAGTGGGATTATGCCGGTGTTGGCGCTTGCAGAGGCGCCACCCCCACAAAAAGAACCAAATGATAATTAAACACATTCAAGATACTAACATATACAAAACCAAATTAATGTATCTCCATGAAAAGAAGTGGAAACTATCCCGAGGCTAGATTAAGTAACAACATTTGAAATCAACTACTACATCATCTTCCATTAAGTAATTCATCATCGGTTGTTCAATATTCTCATCACCACAAGGCTAATAATTAATAAAGAAGGCAAAGCCAAAACCATATATAAAGCTCAACTAAAAGGTGGTTTCACCCTTGAGCAACCTTTTTTTCCTCTCTTTATAATCTAACACAATTATACTATATTACCTCCTTGGATATAAAATTGAAATTTGAACTCCAATCATGAAAAAGAAGCAGAAAAAGCTCATCTAATTAACTGACCAAAGACATATTCTTTGGGGTTAAATATTAAATTTTACTCAAATACAAAATAATAAATCAAACATTAGCAAACCTTACTTCATCTCTTTACAGATGAAAATAAGACTATATGTATATATCAAGTTTTGTTGTTCGGAACTTTTCAACAGATGGGAGGAAAAAAATACATAGCACTATTGAGAAATAAATGCACCAGCTAAACAAAAACTAAGAAAATCTATTTTGACCCTACTAGTCCAACTTATGTACCAGCCATTTTTACTTGTGCTATTTTGCTATCAAATCAAAACACACTCACCTATTAATTTGTCTCATTTCTCAATGAAATGGTTGCCAACAATTACGACTTCTCAAGACCCTTTTGGCTTCTCTATGGTGTATTATCTTAAGCATTGAATTTATTAGATATAAAGTACAAAACATTTCTTTTACCAAGTCTTAAACTATAAATTTTTTAGCTACCCAAGAAGCAACATTCCACTATCAAGCTAAATAAAATAGTCTGGTGCAAAATTGATCACATGCAAATGGGATGAGATTGTAAGAGATCAGTTCATGTAAAGATGAAAATCCACAATTAGATGAAAATTCCTACTCATATCAAAGCAAAAAAGAGAGTCAAAATACAAAATCAAATCTCAAAACATCCGAAACGAAGAACTTCTAGCTAAATAAATGAAAGATGCTTAAATCGAGTGTATACAAATGAAAATCAATGCAGATAAGGAGCAATCTAACACGTAAAATAACTAAAATAAAGTATTCAAAAATGCAATGAAATTGAAAAATGCAAGCACAAAATTCACCTGACGATTGAATAATTAAATGAAATAAAAATGATCAATCTAGAAAAGCACAGATCAGGAAAAGAAAGAATAGGAGAAAGCAAGATTTGAATCTTACAAAAGGTGAAAGAATAGATATTTATGGAGGCAGAAAAAAGGAAGGGAAGTACCTGTTGTATTCTACTCACCATAAAAACCATTTGTTCTTCAAACATCTTTTCCACTTTACCTTTCATGTGTTCATGCTCCTCTTTCAATTCTTTTTGCAAATCTTCTTCCATATTCCTTTTTAAATCTCTAGTCATTTGTTGACGTGCTTCTTAAAACTTTCAATCCATATCGGCTTGCATCTCTTGACGTATACTTTCCATTGGTGAAGACATGTTAGCCTCTATGTTTGCCTATTGTATTTGAGTCTTTTGAGAAGGCTTCTTTTCATATCCTTTCCCTCGAACATAGCCTAATCTCTCACAAAAATAGAGGATAAAATCTCATCTCTAGTCATGGGATACTCAATCTCTTTAGATCATTGTTCAGCATTCAACAACAAGTTGTTGGAGTTGACCCTACAATAATACATAACCATTTAAACCAAAATATAACCGATACACTAAAAGTAACTTGTAGCATGTCAAAAAGGTAATAAGGCAGTGATTTTAGAGAGTTACATGAATCGATTGGAATTGTGGATCCAACCATACACAATCTCCATTAACATTCTTACGTGTGTGTTGGATCTCCCAGTTTTTATCTGGTGTCTCCTTTTCTACTGATAGAGGATTTCTCTACAATATAGTTCAAAAGAGAATATTATATAAATATAAGCAAATAATTATATAAATAACAAAGAAGCATATGTAATAATAAGGGAACAAATATAATATATTTTCACTGTAAGTTCCTTTAGTTTTGCAAATGATCTTGTACCACAAGAATACTTAGTTATTTATTTTCCCCAATTCTTTTGTTTCTCTCGTTGACAACCTGCACTTAAGCCAATAGATCAAAAAATCTCTATTAAAAGAGTAAACGAGTATCCTAACTTTAAAAATTCTGGTTATTTATTAAGTTACCTTGAATTTGTCAGTATCAAAATTGTCACAATCGAAGTGATCATGATTGCGCTCGTACTAACCTCCTGGTGGGCAAACCAATGAGTCCCAACTAATTTACCTAACTTCAGCATTCAACAATAGATAAGTACTCCGAAATCAAATTGTTGAACTCTTGAAATAAATAAGAGAAAATAATAGTAACATCAATTTATTACACCCCAAAAACTTAAAGTCGTTGTACAGGAACATATACTAAATAGTCTAAGAACAAATTAGCAAGAAAGTAAAATCCAATGTATGAAAATAAAAGACAACTACATCGACAAAAATGATCTGCAGCAGCTAGAAAGGTAGTTAGCTCATCCTTAGATCGGATATCACAGTCAACTAGAGATGCGATCGAAATGAACTTCCTGAATCACAGACTGAACTAAAAGAAAGTGCAGGAGTAGCATTAGTACAAACATCATTTACCAGTATGCATCATAGACCGACCTTAAATAAGAAAAGATATACAGGTGAAACAACAACATACATACGCAAAAACAGTTAATCATTAAACAACCCTATTCCTAGCATTATTCAGAGTAAGGTTTTTAAGCTAGATTGTTTATTGGATTAGGCTTCACTACAACAATAGTATGACCACGACAGCATCTCACTGTAGAGGTAAAGTTACCACTGCAGCGGTACTGCGTAGGAAGTAACTCGATCAAGTTGTCAACCTCAGGTTCCTCGCTTAGCAATTTCTCGCAATTCGTTCATCAACTCCGAACAGACTTATGCTTGACAGAACTCAACGATCAATTCATCAACTTATCACATTGGATATACAAATGAATCCTCAACAATCAATTCATCAACTTATCACATTCGATGTCTATATGAATATTCAATAATCAATTCATCAACTTATCACATTGGGTATACATATGAATCCTCACTATGCAACTCTCTTCCACTATCATAACATCGATAAAGTGACAGGAGCATGCCTCCATCACATCAGTGCACACTCTCACACAATAAATCATTGTAGACACATGCTAGAGTGTCTTATTTCTTCCCTTCTAGTCATGACATACAGGGAACTCTAGAAATCAATGTATTGTACTGGTATGGTATCCATTCCCACTCATTTACTCTTCTACATACTCTCCTTGAACACGAGCCACTCAATCATAATTGCTCGCCCGGATGCTTCCATTGGGCACGAGCCACTCCTCTCAAGATAAGGCATGTTACCCATTTTCATTTTATAGATGTTATCACTCGAACATTTAGTATAACTCTTCAAAGGCATAAATCTACCCTCAACAGCTTGGTTATATTGGCCAAGGTTCAATCACTTACATATCATTTTGAGAGAATACATATGACATCTCAATGTATTCAAATTTCACAAAACATTTATCTACAATTTTCATCTCAAGTTACTTTACAATCATATTTAACACATCACAGTATTAACGACAATTAGCGTCTGAAGACCAAACAAACATGTTTTCACTTCACACCTATACACATCATTATGTAAAGTCTCACTCCTTATAAACTATAACCTACCCCAAACAATGCCTTAAACGTGTAAGCTACTTTGCCTTAGCTTTTTCCATCAGCGGAGCTTTAGCTTGCTAGAAACTTATAACAATAAATTACCATATTTAGTCATCTAACTTTTCAGTTAAGACATAGGAAATTCAAATCTACCCAATTTTTATTTGATTATTACAGTCTAGCACGATACCCAAAGGTTACTCATCATGTTACACTCTATGTGGGCTATTCTCACCCTTTTCAACCATTTTCCAACATCACACACACAATTTTAGAAGTTTCTAAGCCATAATTCACCACCATTACTAACTACCATTATTCCCCAGTCTAGGAAATTTCCACCCAATTCTAGGCATATGGATCAACACCTAGCCCTCTTTCTTCAATTTACACTAGCTTTCATAACCTAGGGTTTTATTTGTAAAGGTCACCTCCAAGAACACCCATTGATCTGAGGGTGTTAGGAAATCAAAAAGAGATAAGAATAGTTAGAAATCTTACCTCAGAATGAAAAATTGCTTCAGTCTCCAGAAAATTGCCTTAACCTCTCCTCAAAGTCATTCCTGATGTGTTGTGGGTTTACAACACTTTCGTCGCTTAAAATTTAGGAAAATTTCTTGGTCTTGGGTATCTTTTTGTACATATATGAGGTGCTTTTGCTTTGCTTTCATTAAAATCATATTTCGGAGTTGAATTCTGGAAAAAGGAGGGGAAAAAGTACAGAAAATAGGCCAAGCAATTCATAGTACGAGTCTTACCTTGGTGGTACGGGCCATACCATGTAACTATGATGAGGACCAGAGTCTATGCACAAGTGTTGACACCAAGTATGACTCTTGGTACGAACCTTACAATCATGTTACGAGCCATACAAAGGAGTCATGACACAAATTATGGTACGAATCATACCAAGGAGTCATGACATAATCCATGGGGAACACTTTTCTAGTTACTTGCATAAAATTGATCACAACCACAATTTACTACTTTCTTACATAATTCTTTCTTTGAAACCCTCCATTAGGAAATAATTATACTAAAAACGTAAATACTAGTGTGATGTCGCCTAAGCGCATGCAAGCTCACGTGGTTGTCAAGTAATATAGGACTGGAAGCCCTGTTTATCATACCTACAAAGACTTGTCGAGTTCAATCTTTATAAGGTTATAACTTTATTTTTCTATTCTAACAAAATAGTTAAAATAGGGATTGGTTTGGGAAATTAAACTACTACAACTTTGAACATAAAATTAACTAAAAATAGTGGCAAGCTTGGTTTTACTGCGATGATGATGAAAATCTAGGGAAATGGCATATGTTTGGTTTCAGGTTGAGTTTTTAAGACGTGATTACAGTAGAAAGATTCTTCCTACACTTGCTAGTTGCAAGTTACTTTTCCATTTCTTGCCACTATCCTAGCATCTAAGAACTATTTTATGAACCCTAACACCTATGTCCCTATGGTCGCAGGAGAAGCATAAAACGACGGTTATGCCTACTTGTATTTCAACTAAACAGGATTGAAGGGTATATCCCTATCCTCAACAACAACTTCTATCCTCTCACCAATGGTTTGAGGTCTTTAAATTCCCGTTCTATATTTACCTTTAACCATTTCGTTTTCCTTTCCCAAGTTTAATAGAAAGCCGACAGATTTACTTATAAGGTGATCAGTCGCATAAATAAGAAATTAAACTAAGTAAATACAAAAAACGTAATAAAGAATCGAATCTTGATTAGATCAGTCTTTCAAAAATTCAACCATCCACTAAGGCCAAAACCCTAGAATATAAGTTTAGCCACTCATAGACAAGTGAAAAAATGAACAAATATTTATCATCATACAAATTAAAGAGTAAAGAAGAGAAGAAACCTAGTGCAGACTTGGGTCTTCCTTCCAAATAGCTCACAAGCCTCCAAAGATGAAGTATGTACTATTAAAATGACCAAAAGATAGAAAACTCTATCCAAAACTGTCTAACAAATGCCCTAGAGGATATATTTATAGTTGAGCCTTGAAATGACACTTCTGCCCTTCAACACTTGGATTTAAAAATCAGCAATTTCGTCCCGGAATAGGTCGGGTGCGCTGCCCCACTATCTCACCACAGACTTAGTCAAATTTCCACCAATTTCAGCTCTGAGATGGACCTGGTGCATCGCCCCTATCATCTCGCCAAGGACTTAGCCAATTTTTCTACACTTTCAACACGTCTAGCACACCACTCTCGCTATCTCGCCAAAGTGTTAGTCAAATTCTTGCAATAGTGGACCCTTCTAGTGCGAGGCCTCCTCCATCACACCAGATTTTGGTGATTTTCTCCAAGTCCAGAAAGCTCTAGGGCTCCATGCCCACCATCTCACCAAGGTATTGAGATAATCATCTTCTGAAGTCAAGTAGCTGGCATGAGGCACCAATCATAGCAAAAGAATTTGATAAATTTTGCCAAGAAGTTAGGACCTGGGTTGGGGGGGGGGGGGGCACCTACCATAGCCATTGAACCTTCTTCTCAGCTTCTCACTTCTTCAACCTTGGTTCATTTTGGGTTCTTTTTCTTTGGTTTCCTACTGAAAAACCCTCAAAATATTTGTTAGCATAAAAACACACAAATATATGAATTCATGCATTTCATAAGAATTATGCACTCAAAACAAGGTAAAAATGAGAAAAAATAAGGCAAATGGGCATAAAAATATGTCCAACATCGCCAACCCACACTTAAACCATTGTTCATCCTCAAACAATCCTTTACTCCACACATAAACTCATCTTTTACCATCACACTTTGTACCTCTAACAATTCACACTCAACCAATTAGTATAGAGCATAATTCAAGTGGTTCATCAACATACAACACTTCTCATCAAACTCATGTAAAGGCTTCATAATCAAGACTATATAACCTCTATAATTGACTCATCTTTCAAAATATAGAACCAACATGATTAAGTATGAAGTATGCAACAAGTAGTACACCAACTTATACATCTTGTTCCCCTCACTTTTAGTGATGTTCCTCTCTCATATTATCAATGCACACACATGGAATATAGAAAGCAAGGCACTCTTATGCTTATAAATAATTTAATGCACACATGTCACATATCATAGGCTTGCCCTTCATGTACATTTAGATTAGTTGATTGTTTCAAGAGATTTGGATCACAAGGTATTTTTATGGTTGTAATGTCGGCTAAGGGACGGGCAGGAATGATATTTTTTAAATTGATTACCGCCATAAGCACTTTTAAGATATTTTTAACTTTTCAAGTCCACCACCTTTTCCTTTGTTTTTTCACCCTTCACTAACTCACCCTTTTTCTTCCTTTTCTTCTCATGCTCCTTGTTCTTTACTTGACTTCTAGCCTTTTCTGCTTATAGCATCAATAAGAATTTTGCAATTAAAGCCTTATCTTTTCATTAAGTAGCAGCAAGTAGACAACACAATTCTGTGAGCACCCCTTCTTCCTATATTTCTTCTCTTACCATAATTTTTCTTTCTCCCTTAACATTATACTTTGGTGGATCTTTACTTATAAAGACTCAAAGTGCCTAAGATTCCTTTGGATCAACAAATCTAAGGCATCACAAAGAAAGGGATTCACGTATTTTCTTGGCTAAGAAAGAATAAGGCTTATGGCTCAAATGGGGTTAACTAGGGAGAATGTACAGGAAGGTTAACCAAACATGAAAAACAATTGGCTTTATCAAAGAAATGCCTTGAGCATATCGTAAGTCTCTAACAATTAGTTATCCTACATACATTAAAGCAAGTTCTAGATGTTACAATATGTACACATAAGAGAATTTAGCTCACCTCTCATGGAAATCATGAATCTAGTTAGCTTCCTACAGCTACACATCCATACAATCATATTGAATGATATTTTTCATTATTAAGCCCTTAAAATTATTTTGACTCAAATTAAAGAGATATGAGTGTCTCTCTTAGGTTCCTCACTTATGCACTCAAGTTTACCACTTTACTGACTCTAGCATAGCAGCTATGTAGAATATCATAAGCACACAAGCAAATGATCTATGACTCAATCCTAAAAAATAAAAAAAAAGTGGTGAAATTCCCTTAAGATGGTCATCATCCATCTATCATAAGAAAGGATCACTATTCTATGACTATAATGACTTCTACAAAAATAAAAACTTACCTGGTTCAAATGACTACCCTTCAGAAAAGAACCAAGGCCATAAGAAAAATTGAAGGTTTGTGTCACGCCCCACCTTGGGAGGTATGACTAGCACCTAGTGCCAACCTGGGACTTAGACTGACTTGGCAAGGCATAGACACCTCTAGTTCTAGCCAGCAACTCCAAATCAAGAAACTAATGAGCTATATCTCGTTATAAACACAGCCTCGGGCCGACAAGGCCACACAACACCTGTAAAGAAAATAGCTAACCCAATAACAAGATGATAAAAGGGATCCTATGCGGGCCGACAAGACCTCCATGCTATCTAGGTATAGCTGAATGAAAATAGGCAATCATACTCATACTATGGTCGACAAGGCCACCAACTAACCAGCTATACTAGGCCCTACACGGCTGCCACGCAAAACATAATATACATAGGCCTCCACAGCTAACAACAACTAACAACTAAGAAACTGTAGCCTACAAGCCTCTAAGAGAGGAATAACGGTCGGGACAAGGCCTACCCAAAAGATATGCAACAAAGAACAAACCTTTTCTAACTATCAACTCTGGGGAAAAGGAGCTAACTGAATTGTTGACTCTTACTAGCTTCTAGGAAGGTCTTGGATCACAACTAACCGCACCTGCAGGCAAATAATGCAGTGCCCCAAAGATGGGCGTCAGTACAATATGTATTGAATATGTAAGGCAGAAATAAAAGTTGAATAAAGCTAATAGAAGGACTGAAAGTAATCAATAAGGAGAATCAGAATTTAACTTGAATAACTTCACAATTCGAAATATAACTAAAAAGTATAAGTACAAACAAGAACCTAATCGGGCCCCCATAAGTCTGGAAGGTATAATCAACATAGAATTACATACCTGGGCCCCCATAAGCCCAGACAAGTACAAACAATGCACACTTCTCATATCTGGGCTACTAAAGGTTCCTAAGCATACTATAACTTAGAAGTACTCGCCCTCTGAAGTTGTATCTGAGCCTGATAGGCTCCTGCTTCTCGGTTGAGCTATCTAGGCTCCTCTAGCTGTATTTGTGTTTGAGCAGTTTGGGCCCCTATAACTATGTCTGAGCCATCTAGGCTCCTGTAACTGTATTTGAGCCGTCTGGGCTCTTGTAGCTGTATCTGACCCATCTGGGCTCCTGTAACTATATTTGAGCCATCTGGGCTCCTGTAACTGTATCTAAGCAGTTTTGGCTCTTCTAACTATATCTGAGTCATCTGGGATCCTATAACTGGACCCCAAGCTTTGGCTCGATTGAGGGTCCTGATGCCATTGCGACATAGAGGAGTCTAGAGGTGACTAGACCTTAATACCATCCTTATGACCTCAATTTGGTCCCTTCAGAGATCATATTTCTCCTGTGAGCATAGCCTCATAGGCAATAAAATATTCCGCAATCCAAATGTCGTAAAGACCAAGCTAACTAGGGTTAACTCAGGCGAGGGTTACTATGTCATCATTGTCATCTCAATTCTATTTGTAGCAACTAACTACAATAGGTTTATTCTGGAGTACTATAGATAAACACATCGTATTAACTCTACAGCGAACATAATTTGCCGAAAAGGATATCCTTAACATATCTTATTCGATAATTTATAGGCACTCGAGCAATTTCAACCTAAAGTCATTGATTTCACTAATTTGTAGCCCTCACGTTGAGAAAATGAGGCTATATTCAATACTAAATTCGGCAAACAACTGTATATTTCGATAATAATAACAAATATAATTCAACTCTATTTAACTCGGCCGGAAACCCATAATTTCTCAAGAGTTTAGAAGGGAGAAATGCTTACCTATTGCCTATAGCCGTTTAGGAGTCAATTTGGAGTAATTCTAATAACCTTTACTCGGTGAAGTTCTGGTATACCAAGTGAATTTTCAAGAAATAACTCCATAGTGATGCTTCTCGTAGGCCTAGAACTTGTTACCCAAAGTTAATTTGTGTTTGGACGGGGTTTGACGGCGTAATTTGATGAAAGTTGCGTGCCTTCTCTATTCTTGGTTGAGGTTTTATTTTGAAAATGATTCAAATTTACTAAGGATGACTTTATACAAGCATAGGCGGTGGCAGGGGGTCGCGCCCCACGCTGGCCAATGCTCCAAGAAGCTGGCGCCCTGCGCTAGCCAATGCTCCAAGAAGCTAGTGCCCCGCACTGCCCATCGTGTAGGTAGGCTACCATGCCGCACTGCCCATCGCGCAGGTAGGGCTAAGCCTGGCCTCGCTCGTCCTTGCTAAACCACTCGATGATGTCCTTGCTCATCCTGCCTCTAAGGCTCTTCCCGCGAGTGTCAAGCTTTCATTGCTCACCACAAGCCGACATGCACGCACACTAGCTGTAACAACTTACGAGGTGTAACATCATCCCCCCTTAGGAACATTCGTCCTCGAATGTAATCTTCAGTCTTAAAGGAGTCAACTCTTTTAACTAGTGCCAGAAAAATTTTGGTAGAGTCTCCTCTGTACTATGACTATCCGAAAACCTGAAACACGAAAAATCCCAACATATGCACCTCATAGGATGCTATAAATAGCTACTCCATCATATAGAGATAACCAACAAAATAGTGCTAATAATATAAGCAGTAAAATAACAACTAAATTACAACCTCACCTCAACTGCATAACCCGGGTCAATTATCGAATAAGTAAGGATATCTTGACCTCATATCGTCCTCAGCTCCCCAGGTCATCTCTTCTTTATTTATGTTCCTCCATAGAACTTTAACGGAGGCTACATCTTTAGTCCTTAACCTACGAACCTGTTGATCTAGTATAGAAACTGGAACCTCTTCGTAGGCTAACTCTTCAGTAACTTGAACATCCTCAACTGGAATAACTCGGGATGGGTCCCCTATGCACTTCCACAATATGGACACGCGGAAGACTGGATGAATATATTCTAGCTATGGAGGTAGTTCCATCTCATATGCCACTCGGCCTATTCTCCGGAGGATTCCATATGGGCCAATGAATCTAGGGCTAAGCTTGCCCTTCTTGCCGAATCTCATCACGCCCTTCATCAACGAAACTTTAAGAAATACCCAATCATCAACATTGAATTCCAGGTCCCTATGCCGAACATCAGAATAGGACTTCTAACGACTTTGGGCTATTAGAAAGCATTCTTTGATAAGTTTCACTTTTTCTTCTGATTGATGGATCATATCAGGTCCGATCAACTCGGCCTCGCCTACTTCAAACCAGCCTATAGGGGACCTGCATTTCCACCTGTATAAAGCCTCACACGGCGCCATCTGAATAACAGAATGATAGATATTATTGTATGAAAATTCAATAAGGGGTAAATGCTCGTCCCAGCTCCCTCCAATAACTAACACACACGCCGTAACATATCATCGAACGTCTGAATGGTGCACTCTTCCTAGCCGTCTGTCTGGGGATGAAAAGCTCTACTCCAATTAACCAGTGGCCCCAAAACTTTCTGAAATGATTACCAAAATCTAGCCGTAAATTGTGCCCCTTTATTAGAAATGATAGATGATGGGACAACGTGCAATTAGACTGCCTCTTTAATATATAATTTGGCGTAATCTTTGGCTGTGAATGTAGTCCGGACTGGTAGGAAGTGAGTTGATGGTATGGGGTAATCCTATCACAAAGTCCATATTAACTCCCTCCTATTTCCACATAGGTACAACCATTTCCTAAATTAGTATGGGGCAATCAGACTGTGCTACTTACACCTTTATTCATTCCAAGCCACCAGTATATCTCCTTTATGTCATGGTACATCTTCATTGAACCTGGGTGAATAGAGTAACAAGAGTAATGTACCTCTTCCATGATCTGCTGGCGGAGCCCTGCTACATCTGGAACACAGCGGCGACCTTTGAATCTCAAGACTTTATCTTCTATTGACTTGAAGGCTATTGATTCACCTTGCTAAACCTTATTTCTGAGTTGTACTTGGTTTGGGTCCTTATACTGATAGTCTTTTACCTCTATAATCAGGGATGATATTGTTGTATTCTGAATCATAGCCCCATTATCATCTGAATCCACTACCCGGACTGCTAAGTTGTCTAGCCGCTGCAATCCTCGAGCCATTTTCCACTGTTTTGGCCTCAGATATGCTAAACTTCCCATGGATCTGCGGCTGAGGGAATCAAATATGATATTAGCCTCCCCTGGGTGATACAAGATGTTCAAATCATAGTTTTTCAGCAATTCTAGCCAGTGGCACTACCGCAAATTCGGCTCTTTCTGCATGAAAATGTACTAGAGGCTTTTATGATTAGTAAAAATATCCACGTGCATGACATATAAATAATTCCTCCATATTTTTAAGGAATGAACCACTGCAGCTAACTCCAAATCATGGGTGGGGTAGTTTTTATAATGTTTTCTTAGCTGCCTTAAAGCGTAGGCAATTACCTTGCCATGCTGCATCAGAACACATCCTAACCCAACACCCGAAGCGTCATAGTATACAACATAACCCTCTGAACCCTTTAGTAAGGCCAATACTGGTGTAGATGTCAATATATTTTTTCAACTCCTGGAAACTCTGCTCACAGGCCTCGGTCTAGTAGAATTTGGCTGTTTTCTGAGCCAACCTGGTCAAGTACGCTTATATGGTCGAAAATCCTTCCACGAATCTTCTGTAGTACTCAGCTAACCCTAGAAAACTGTGAACTTTAGTTGGAGTTGTAGGTCTAGGCTATGTCTTAATTGCCTCGATTTTCTGTGAGTCAACCTGAATACCCACATCTGATACAATATGACCCAAGAAGGCTATGGAATTCAAACAAAACTCACATTTAGAGAACTTTTCATATAACTGGCGATCTCTGAGGATTTGGAGTACTATTTGCAAATGGTCCCTGTGTTCAATTTCTAAGCAAGAGTACACTAGAATATCATCAATGAACACTATCACAAATAGATCTAAATATGGCCTGTAGATGTTGTTCATCAGACCCATGAACATTGCTAGTGCATTTGTCAACCCAAAGGACATAATTAGGAACTCGAAATGACCATACCTGGTCCTGAAAGTTGTCTTTGGGATATCATTCTCCTAAACTCAAACCTGGTGGTACCCAGATCTCAAATTAATTTTAGAGAAATATTTCGCCCCTTGTAGATGGTCAAATAAAACATCTATCCTTGGAAGAGGGTATTTATTCTTCATGGTAACTTTATTCAATTGCCGATAAGTTGTGCACATGCGTGGGGAGCTATCTTTCTTCCTTACAAACAGGACTGTCGCACCCTGCGGCAATGTTCTAGGCTTAATAAAACCCTTTTATAATAAATCTTTCAATTGTTCTTTCAATTCTTTCCACTCGGCGGGAGCCATGAGATAAACTGTTCTTTCAATTCTTTCCACTCGGGGGGAGCCATGAGATACAGATAGATGGATATAGGCTGAGTACTTGGTAGCAAGTTGATGGAGAAATCGATCTCAAGATCTAGGAGAATACTAGGAAGCTTATCTAGGAACACATCTGGAAACTCACTAACCACTAGGATGGACTAAAGTGTTGGGGATTCTTCTTGCATAACCCGAACCCTGACAATATGGCAAATACAACCTTTCTCTATCAACTTTCTTTCTCGAAGATAAGATATGAACCTACCTTTCGGCGTAGCTGCATTGCCTTTCCACTCTCGTACTACCTCCCTGGAAAGCAAAATTGGACAGTTATGGTCCAACACTCTACAGTGGCATAGCATGGTGCCAGCAAATCCATACCCATAATTATATTAAAATCAATCATTTCCAGTTCCACTAAATCTGGTAAAGTCATGCAACCGACAATCTTTACTACGCAACCCAGTAAATTCTCTTAGCAACAATAGAGTCACCTAGGAGTGTAGTCACTAAGAAAGGTCGCTGAAGTAAGTTCGTGTTATACCGAACCTCTGGGTCACTAGTAGAGTAACATAAGACAAAGTGAATCCTGGATCTATTAGAGCATAAACTGAGTGAGAACAAACATCCAGCATACCTGTCACAACATCTGGTGACGACTCTGACTCCTGTCGTCCTGGTAGTGCATATGTGCGATCCTGGCCGCTACCTGAACTAGATGCCCCTGATCTACCTCGGCCTCTTCCAACTAGAGTTGAGGGCCTACGCCATGTAGAAGGTGCTGGAGCATATGAATCCCCTGAGGATCTATTCTGCTGGTCCCGATTGCCCTGGTGTCTAGTCAGACAACCCCTCATTATATGTCCCCCTTGTCCATAAGAATAACAGGTGGTGGAACCATACCTGCATCTCCCTGGATATCGCCTATGATAGGTACTACAGCGTGGTACAGCTGGTCCAATATAATCTGGACCCCTCTGTTACTGCAAGCCTGATGCTCGTGAACTTTTGCCGGGACTTTACTATCCACGACGATCTGATCAACTGCCATGCTGCTGCTACATTGGGGCCTAGGTGGCCTAGCTGATAAATGAGGCCTAGGCCCACCTTGAAAGTCTGCCTAAAAGTATGCGGGTCTATCCCTCAGACGCTGCTCCTGACCTGCACTATCAATCGCGTGCTGACGCTGTCTAATTTCCTCTATGTTCTGAGCAAAAGCCTGAATACGTGAGATATCCATCTCCTCTTGTAGTGTGGTTGTAATGAAAGATTCCACATATTCTTGCGCAAGTCCCTTAATTAACCAGTGTACCCTAGCTGGCATGGTATCAACAAATGTAGGTGCATATCTAGCTAGGGAATCAAATCTTAATGCATACTCTCTGACACTCATTCTACCCTACTCCAAATGTAAAAACTACTCTACTCTGGCCTGCTGGACCTATCAGGGAAAGTAGTGGTCTATGAAAGCTTTAGAGAAGCTAGGCCACATAGGTGGGGGAGCATCTCTGCCTCGGGATCTTTCCCAACTCTCGTACCACAAAACTGCTACCACTCACAATCGAAACACTGCATATCCTCTATGGCTAGTCTATGAAGTTATGGGGGTCCTCTTTTTGATTGGTTCCTATAAACTACGGAGGACTCAAAGCAAGGAACTCGTGAACTCTCGAACTCCCGGGCCGCTCAGTGGGCTCGACAACAGCTGGTATTACTGGACGAGGCTGATGCTGGGTAGCCATCATCTGGACTAACAAATAGACTACACTCCTAATCTCCTGATCCGATGGCACAGGGATGGCTGGTGGTGGCACTAGTATATCTTATGCTCTGGAGGGCTCCTGGTGGGGCGGAGAATGCTGGGGAGATCTAGGTGATGTCTCCCTATCGCCTCAGATCGGGCCGACTCTGGCTAGGGCCCTCGACTAGTGTCCTCTTCGGCCACAGCATCCAGCTCCCAACCAGTCGTGGTCTATCATGCGTCAGACATCTCGATGTAAATAGGTAGAATAACATAAGCTTAGAGAGTTACCCTATACAACCCAACTCTATAGTATGACTAGAGGAGAAAAGAGGGTAACCATATTATTATGCCTCATAGCCTCTTATTTATAGCATGTGGTGCACAAAACACGCATAGATAAGACTCTACTTGACACAGCTTGCAGATTCCCTGGGATATGACCTACTCTAATACAAGTTTGCCACTCCCCACCTTGGGAGGCATGAATGGCACCTAGTGCCAACCTAGATGATGGACTGACCTGGCTACGCATAGGCACCTCTTGTGCTAGTCAGCAACTCCAAATCAAGAAAACAACGAGCTATATATCGGCTTTAAACACAGCCTCAAGCCAACAAGACCACGCAACACCTGTAAAGAAAATAGCTAACCCAACAACAAGACGATAAAAGGGATCCTATACGGGTTGACAAGACCACCATACTGTCTAGCTATAGCTGAATGAAAAATAGGCAATCATACTTATACTACTACCGACAAGGCCACCAACTAACCAACTCCACTAGGCCCCACACGGCCGTCGCACAGAACATAATATGCATAGGGCCCATATGGCCAACAATAACTAACAACTGAGAAACTGTAGCCTGCAAGCCTCTAAGAGTCGAATAATGGTCGGGACAAGGCCCCATCCTACCCAAAAGCTATACAACAAAAGAACAAACCTTCTCTAACTATCAACTCCAGGGAAAAGGAGTTGACTGAACTATTGACTCTGACTGGCTGCTAGGAAGGTCTTGGATCACGTCTAATCACACCTGCAGGCAAGTAATGCACCACCCCAAAAATGCGCGTTAGTACAATATGTACCGAATATATAAGGCAGATATGAAAGATGAATAAAGCTAATAGAAGGACTGAAAGTAATCAATAAGGAGAATCAAAATTTAACCAGAATAACTTCACAATCCAAAATATAACTAGCAAGTATAAGTACAAATAAGAACCTAACCGGGCCCGCATAAGCCCAGAAACTACAATAACATAGACCGAGGACTCAACGATTATTCTTTCGTCGGAACCAGAAGTTAAAATTTTTTTAGATAGGGATCCCGTAAAAACTTCTTTCGAGGAATGGTACAGATCGAGTCATTTTTCTCAAGAATAATAGCTAAAGGGCCCCCCGGCAAGTACAAACAATGCACACTTGTCGTATCTGGGCTACTAAAGATTCATAAGCATACTGCAACTCAGGAGTACTAGTCCTCTGAAGCTGTATCCAGGCCTAATAGGCTCCTGTTTCTAGGTTGAGCCGTCGAGGCTCCTATATCTATATCTGTATTTGAGCCGTCTAGGCCTCTATAGTTGTGTCTGAGCCATCCGGACTCCTGTTACTGTATCTGAGTCATCTGGGCTCCTATAACTGTATTTGAGCCGTCTGGGCTCCTGTAACTGTATCTGAGCCGTCTGGGCTCCTGTAATTGTATTTGAGTCATTCGGGCTCTTGTAACTAGACCCCGATCCTTGGCTCAATAGAGGGTCGTGATGCCACTGCGACATAGAGGATTCTAAAGGTGACTATACCTCAATACGACCTCAATCTGGTCCCTTTGAACATCATATTACTCTTGTGAGCATAGCCTCACAGGAAACAAAACATCCCACAATCCAAATGTCGCAAGTGGAGACCAAGCTAACTAGGGTTAACTCTGACGAGGGTTACTATGTCATCATTGTCTTCTCAATTCTATTTGTAGCAGCTAACCTGGATAGGTTTACTCGTACAGATAAACAGGTCGTATTAACTTTACGGCGAATGTAAATAGTCAAAAAGGATAGCCTTAAGATACCTTATTTGATGATTTCTAGATGCTTGAGCAATTCTAACCTGAAGTCAGTGATTTCACCAATTTGCAGCCCTCACGCTGAGAAAATGAAGCTATTTTCAATACTAAATTCGGAAAACAACTATATCTTTCGATAATAATAACAACTATTATTCAACTCTATTTAACTCAGCCGAAAACCCATAATTTCTCAAGATTTTAGAAGGGATAAATGCTTACCTATTGCCTGTGGCCGTTTAGGACTCAATTTGGAGTAATTCTAACAACCTTTACTTGGTGGAGTTCAGATATACTGAGTGAAATTTCAAGAAATAACCCTGTAGAGATACTTCCTGTAGGCCTAGAACTTGTTACCAGAAGTTAATTTATGTTCTGACGGTGTTTGACGACGTAATCTGATGAAAATTGGATGAAAGTTGTGTACATTCTCTATTCTTGGTCGAGGTTTTATTTATAAAATGATTCAAATTTACTAAGGATGACTTTATATAGGCATAGGCGGTGGCGGGGGTAGCGCCCCGCGCTAGCCAACGCGCCAAGAAATCGGTGCCCCGCACTGCTCATCACGTAGGTAGGCCATTGCGCCTCACTGCCCATCACGCAGCCAGGGCTAACATGTCACGCAGGCCCTCGTAGCCTGGACTTGCCCACCCCTGCTAAACCATTCAACGATGTCCTCGCTTGTCCTGCTTCCGAGGATCTTACCGCATGCGTCAAGCTTTCATTGCTCACCATAAACACACGCGCACACACACTAGCCGTTAACATCTTACGGGGCATAACAATTGGGTGAGATATGCCAATTTAAAAATTTTCAAACAAAGCTCAATGAACTTTCTCACCCTTTACCAACACCAACACAATTCAGGAAGACATACACCCTCACCCCACACTAAAAGTCTTGCTCTGTCCTCATGAGAAAATAAAATAAAAAAGTTAGATGAGAGAGAGAAATTACTCCCTGGGACCCTCTAAGGCCTAGATAGCAGCAGGTTCTTGAATTTGCGGGTCACATGACTCCACACTTAGAGTCAGACCATGCACCTTAGCCTTCATTTCAGGTACTCACACTTTCCCTTCTCTGCAATAGAAAATCATAATGACACTATATATTAAAACAAGATACTTACATTTTGACAAATTTGGTACCTCCCAACCAGTGTCTGATTTAACGTCATGGCACGAAGCAAGACCCCTCAGGCATTTCGTAAAAAAAATTGAGGTCTTCTCTGCGTTGAAATTATCCTCATAATAGTGCTTCACCCTTTGGCCATTAACCAAAAATGTTCTGTCAGACTCAAGGGTTTCAAATCGACTACACCATGTGCATTCACATTTACAAGCTTGAATAGGCCTGACCACTTTGATCTCAGCTTTTCCCTAAACAGCTTCAACCTCAAATTATACAATAAGACTAACTGCCTTTCCTGAAACTCATGAGGTTGAATACACCTGTCATGCATCCTCTTGGTATACTCCTTATACATTTTTGTATTTTCATATACATTGATATGGAATTCATCTAGTTCATGCAGTTGCAGTAACCTTTTCTCACTAGCAGCTTCTAAATCCTTATTCAACTTCTGAAAGCCCTAATATGCTCGGTGCTCTAGATAAACCAGTTGATGACACTGATAACGCTCAAACTCACACTTCCTGACAAGGTATGAAGTGGTCGTTGTCAATAAAGAACCTGACTAAGAGGTTAGGGTCGAACCCACAGGGAATAGGGTAAGATCTAGACTAACGCCGGTAAGTGAACTTGTTGGAGAATTATCTCCAAATTGGGTGGTTTAAAGAAAATAATCTTAAATCAAAGATTATGGTTGTAATTTAAATCAATATTTGCAAACAACTAGTGAATGTTTTCCCATTGGGTTCATAACTACTTCGGGTATACAAACGTGATCAATCCTAATGTTTACTTATAGAACTGATAACTAGGGTTCATCCAAATGACTGGTTCGTCCCTATCGGATGGCTATACTCAATCACCGGATCAGGTCTCATGAGCAATTTCAAACTAACCATTATCAATATATTCAAATTTAACTATCCAGCGACCACAACTCAAGTTAATACAATGATCATAAAGACTAAGAATTTGTTGTAATTCTCTTTTCCTAATCTCTACCTCTTTAGGCTCAAGCAAGTAAATAATTAGGCAAGTACTAACGTCGTACGCTGTTAAGAAACGTTTAAACATGAAGAGAATACAATACAAGCTTTTCGCATTGGTTTTGAATCACTTTTGTGCAACCCTGATTTGTTAATCCGCCATGGTTCCCACAACCTCTAGTTGTGGAGGTTTTAGCCTCTTATGGTTGTAAGATTCTAATTCGCATTCATAGATAAACATATAATTAAATACTTAGAGAAATAATTAGAAGGAAATCATATTTGATTATCAAAGAACAACCTCAAGAATAATGTAGAATTATCGAAAATTTGATCCCAAGAATTATTCCTCAAAATTTGATATAAATTCATAAAATAACTATTCACACGTCTACTAACTCAATTTTTTCTGCCTCTAACTAAATAAAACGTAAAGGATATTTGCACAGACATTATAAACCTTTTCCTATGCTAACAAGGAGTTTTCCATATCTGGTGCCGATTGTGCCATGATTGGACCTACGACCTGTAGCAGGATTGTATGGGTCGTACCTGCCTTTGATAAGTTCTTTGCTACTATGGATTTGGCGAAGTGTTGGCATCCTGGTGTGACTTGTACCTTCATCCTACGAGTCGTACATTGCTTTCGTATTTTGGCCCTGAGAACTCTGACATCTTCTGGAATTCTTCATGAGTGTTGTGGTACAACTCGTACCTTCTTCCTATGACTTGTACTGTCTATAGTGTCTGAAGTTCTGCCAAGTACTGAAAAACCTTCTGAAGTTCACCATGGCTCCTGGTATGATTCGTACATTAATGTCATGATTCGTGAGTCCATCTATACCAGGAGTCTACCTTTGTGCAATTTCTTTTGAATATTTCCACCACTTCAGTTATGGCTCGTACCATCCTGGTTCTGTTTATACTCAGAGTTGTATGTTTCCTTCTTCCCAATTTAGCCTTCTGACATTCATCACGGTTCTCAGTACAGCTCGTACAATCAAGGTACGACTCGTATTGAAACTAGTACTTTGGCTGATTTTATGCATTTTAAGGCTTCTTTTGCACATCTTTGCTCCAACACTTATTTTTTTTGAAATCAAAGTAAAAGTTCCTTATATCCATATAAACATACCTAAATCCATGCTATTTTCTCAGTTTTAAGCATCGAAAGTGTTGTAAACTCACAGTACATCAACACCATCAACTTAAAGACTTTTGCGTGTCCTTAGGCAAAGAAAAAGAAAAATTAAACATGACACTTAACTAGAAAATAAACCTAGGATACTACAGCAATATCAAACAAAATTTGCATTATGACTCCAAAATCTTTTGACCCTTTTTCCATGAACCAATTTAGCACATTCACTACAAGCAACCACAAAACATGATAAACAGGGATCAACACATGTCATCTAACTATTAACAGGTAGTCAAGTCATCATCGATGATTTTTAACAGAGCACTGGTAATGTTAAACACAAACTATGTACCCTCACAGCAAACGAAGTCCCCCACTCACAGATATAGTAAAATTTATAACATAAGACTGAACAAGCGAGACATTGCATATCGGATACCATAGGCTTGCCCTTATTTTCTCTACTTCAACTTGTCAAATGGTTAGGTTAGGATCACTATAGGACTTTCTTTGGCTTGTAATGTAGGATTTCGGCTAGGTAAGGTAGATATGGAATCTTTTGAGTGACTAAAACATCTACTTGGCACTACATACATGTGGCTCTATTTTGTTCACTTTTTTTTCACCCTTTTTCTTCTTGCATTTTTCCTCCCTTTTCACCCCTATTTTTTACAACATTTGTATGAGTTGGTGTATTTCTTCAAACTTTTATGCATCTTTCTCTTTTGTATTTTCTTTTTCAATTTTTCTTTTCTTTTTTTTTTTCTTTTATCACACCAGACCTCATTTTTCAGCTTTTTTCTTTTCTCTCCCTTTTTACCTTCCCCCCATTTATGCACCCTTACTCTAGTCACCCTCAACTTAGGCATTTTGCCTATGTTGAGGTTCACAATGTCCAAGGAGGGACCAGGGCTAAAACAGGTTCATTATAAAAATGGGTACAGTTAATTGGTTGATCAAAGAAAACTGGTATATTTAAGGCTCAAAATTTGGACCAAGAGAATCATATGATTTCAGTAGGGTTATTTAGGCTAAAAATGGGCTCAACAAGAATGGCTTATGTTTATTTTCTAACCAATCGGGAAAGTTCAAGATCCTCTACACAGTATTGAACTAGCTACCAGACCTCACTCACTCATGGTACATGATTTATATTTACTCCACCTGTTCAGTTTATTCATGGATTAATGAAAACTACACATGCTAATATACTAAATGACATAAAAAGATCCACAGAAATTATGCATACAATCACAAGTACACAGCTAATTCATCAAAAAAATATTTAACAAGGTCAATTTTTTCCAAAATATCAAATCTAGTGCACTTTATTAGCCATGTACTCTTAAACTACTTGCTTAAACAAAAATCACAAAAAAATAAAATCCTAAATATGTCGATTCTACTAGATACCATGCCTGAGGAAAAAAAACACGGCAAGAAAAATCCTCGGACGAATCAAAATCTTCAAAAATGCAAATACACCCCCTTCCCTTTGTAAAAAGCATTCTTTGTCCCCGAAACATAGAATGTAAGCATAGAGGGAAGAGAACACACTTGCGGTGCTGTAAGTGCTCCTGTCATCCTATGGAGGAGGTGCCTCCACTACAATCATTGCACTAGCAGTGGCAGCGCACTCACTGGTGGATCAACATGGGGAGTGGCTAACCCCTCATTAGTCTTGGCCGTCTCTATGGCCTTTGGAATGGTCGGGGCTGAATGTGTGGCTCGCTTAAAGGGTCCTTGCCACTGGCAAGCTCAGTCTAAGCCATGGTGGAGCTACCTGCTCCTCTAGCTCATTCCTGCAGCTTTGACAAGTGTGTGTCATGAGTCTGCAGGCTCTCTACTTGTTCCCACTTGCATTCTCTTTTCTTTCTCTTCTTTCTCTTTCTCGGGGTCTCATCTCCAACATCCTCGTAGATCCTCTTTTCCCTTTATCTTTCCCTGTTGTTGTGGGCTCCCAATAGGTCACCAAATAAAGCTCCTCATCTATGTCCACATCTAGGTCAGGAAGAGATGGGGCTGCTATGACTGCCGGCTGCCGTGATGACAGCTCGGCCACTTGGCTCCGAGAGCCCCTAACTCCTTATGGAGGCTGCCTGTATCCTTCTCCTTAGCCATGCGCCTATTAAATAAACTCTTAAATCCATTAAGTCGGGCATGCAAGTCCTGTGCAGCTGTATCTATCTCGGCTTTCACCCAAGGCTTGACATTCTCCATCATTGATTGTATCTTTCTTTCGGCCATGGTTAGTCTTTTGGCCAACTTATGGAGAAAATCCTATGGCACTAGGATGTATCCAGCTGAAGTCTAAATTGGGAGGCTGGTATGTGGTGCAGCAAAAGTGCTGGGAGCTACATCTAAATAACTGGTGTCTCGCCCTGCTCTTGTGAGTTGGGGGCATTCGCCTGTGCGCCCCAAATAGATCGAGTCATTAGAATGGTGGTGCAATGTCAGGCCCAGCTCAGCAGGTTCATTTCATTTTGGATCAGGCCAATATCAGTTATTCGCTGTCCTCCAATCAAGCGCTCCTCACCCCCGCACACTGTGATGCCTGCCTCTGTGCATAATCTAAAGAAGAGACTCTGGAATGGGATAGTAGTGCTCAATCCCATGGAACAATCTTGCATCTCCTCTATGATGACCCTCAGAATGTTGATGGGGTATCTGGACATGATATAGCTCATAAAAGCTGCTCTATTCGCACTGAGGGTATTGTTATTGACCGTTGGTGCCAACCGGTGGCACACTAACATCCAGCAAGCCTTTGCTATGAAATTGAGAGAATTCTTTGTAACTTATTTTCCGCTAGTGACCCACTCTGCCTCCTCTTTATCCTCAGTGATAACACCGTACAACCACTGTATCTGCCTCCTCCTCTCATCAAAACCTAGCTACTTGATCTGTTTCAATGCCTCCACCTAGTACTCGTATTTTGGCGTAGAATGTGGAGGTATGAACTAGGGCCTATATAATATCCGAGCAATGGTGCACTCGAATATGTCGACCTCTTAACCTCTTAGTAGGACACTCTCCATCTTAGGCTAATCTTTCAACTTCTTCCCCTCTTTAGCCTTATGCTCTATGGTTGCCAAATAGTTGGTATAGAACTCCCGGACAATTTCTAGAGTGTATTGATCTGGAGCCCTAGACATCCACTCAAAGCCGTAGAAGCTGAATATCTGCTTCATCTCTTCCGCCTCGTTCAATGAATTTGTGAGGATCTGTGGGCTCTTCTTGAATGTTCTTCCTAGGTTTGTTTTTGGTGGTGAGAGCAATGCCCTACTCATATGTCTCCTTGGCTCCTGGCACTCTCCACCGAATAGTTTAGTTCTCTCTAGGTGGAGTCTGCTCCTGCTCAGCGTTTGGTGCCTCCTCCTCTAAACTAGCACTGCTGCTTGTATCTTTGGATTGGGTCTCCTTGGGCCCCTCTTCATCATTAGAGCCGCTTCCTGCCTCCTGAGCTCTTTTCTCAACTCCCTTCTTAGACTGGGGAGCACCGATAGATGTGGCAGTAGCCGCCACGGCTTGGGCTTTGTCCTTCTCCCTAGTGGTTTGGGTTCCATTAGTGTCCGATGTATCGACCCTGTACTCCTCTATTGAACCACTAGAGGAGCTGCCAACTTGATCAGATTCAGAGGTTTGATTAAGTAATGTCCTCCATGCAGTTGCCTTTGATGCTTTGCGCTTCATTTTCATTGTACATATAGAGAAAAAGGGTTAGAATTCTATATCTTAGAAAAAGAAAGAAAGAACAAATTCCTCTGAAGTTTATCACGAGTCAATAGTACGGTTCGTACCTTGGAGGTACGATTAGTACTATGACCCGTAATGTCTCAGGTCAATGCTACGCCTTTGAGGTATGACTTGTAACATGAAGGTACGGTATGTACCACGAGTCATATGAGGATACCCGTACTCAACAATTTTTTTGTATATTTCCATGACTCATGGTACAACCTGTAAGTCAATTCCATGAGTCATAGGAAGGACTGTACTGTCACTTGTGGACTTGACCCTCTCCAGATTTTTAGTACGACTGCCAGGTACGACTCGTAGTAATAAACCACGAGTCGTACTAGGACTCGTACCTTGTTATATTTTCAAATTTGGCTTGGGATAGTCCCAACGAGTCGTAATATATAACACAAGTCGTAGGAAGGCTTGTGAAGCCTATACCTACTCAATTTTGTTTTAGTTTACAAGAAGTTCTATTTTATGTTTTGGATACTCAAAATTCCCCAGGTATAGGCATGTATTTTAACCCATTTTACAACTACTCATTCCTCCCCTTTTTTAATCACTACCCGTAACTCAATTGTTAATGGTTCAATGTGCAATTTCATAAAGTTTAAGATCTTTCCCAGCCACACATAGCTCAATCACACCCTCATTCATTGTATTTTTCAAACTTTTCAAGCAACAACGAGGACTCACAGGAGGTTTAGCATATTTACATCTAGCATGCAAGTTTTTATCTATCAATTTTGAAGGAATACACTTACTTGACTGCTTGATACTTCAACTTATGAGTCAATACTAGGGTTTGAATCAAGGATTTCAATGTAATCTCCGCTAAAACTTTCTCATTGATTTATAGTAATGAGTTAGGTTAGCTTTAATGAGCATGAGTGAGTAGGACGGTTCATTTGAACATTTAAAGGTCTTAGGGCTGATTTGAAAATCTAGGTCGATTCCGGTGGATTTAAAAATTGACCCATCACATCTCGTATCACTAGTCACAAAACAATCCTATGACTTGTCCCTAGGGCCTGTAATTAGAGAAATTCAGGAACTTACTTGTGGACCTACGAGCGCATCCCACGACTCGTACAACTGGGGTATGACTCATACTATGACTCGTAGATCTTTTCTATTCATTGTGGTCTATGCCTTCATTGTTCATAGACACAGTGAGTACTACGATCCGTATAATGAAGTTACAAGTCGTAGGACTAACTGTACCCTAAACTGATGCACTAAAGTACATCTTTGATTCTCACCACAACTCATACAACCCTCTAACGAGTCATACTGAGAACTGTAGCACCTGCCTCTTCAGCAATTTTTCTGCCACATGTTTTTATTTCCCTTGCACATGAAACGTACATTAGTTAATTCACTTGGGTTACCTCCCACGACGTGGTTGATTTAATATCGTGGCATAATGCAGGTGGCTCAGTTACTTAGAATTCACCAAGCCACCACTTGGGTTGCCTCCCAAAAAGCACCTAATTTAACATAGCGACACGACGTAAGTCTCTTGACTACTCATACTTTGTCAAGGAACTCGGTTTCATCTTCGATCGTTAAGACTGCTCTATATTCCTTCGGTTGCTTTATTGACGGCAAACATTGAAGGTGACCTCTTCTTTATTAAGTCTGAACTTTAACTGGCCAACCTCCACATCTACGAAGGCCCTCCCAGTAGCAAGGAATGGTTGCCCCAAAATGATGGGGACCTTATAATCAACCTTGCAATCAAGTATCACAAAGTCTGCTGGGCATATAAATCTATCAACTTTGACAAGCACATTGAACATAGCTCTATCGACCATCAACAGTCGTATGGTAGTCGATGTGGGGGCTCCCAAGCCCAACTACTCAAAAAAAGCTAGTGGCATCAGATTGATGCTTGTTCCCAGATCACAGGGTGTCCTTGCAAACTCAACATCGCCTATTGTGCATGGGATAGTAAAAGCACCTGGATCTTCCTTCTTTTGGGTCAGGACCCATGAAGCTATGGCACTACAATGGTGTACATTATCAATGGGCTCATAGCTCGCAGACCTCTTCTTCGTCACAAGGTCCTTCATAAACTTAGCATATCCTGGCATTTGTTCCAATGCCTCGACTAATGGTATGTTTACAAATAACTATTTGAGCATTTAAAAGAATTTCTAAAACTTACCATTCTTCGCTTTCTTCTTCATTCTTTGGGGGGACGATGGTTGTGGTCGCGGAATAGACTTGTAAATTTGCGTGGCTCCTTCTTCAACTTCAGGACCTTTTTCATCAATTGGTGCCTTAAGCAACTCAGCATCCTCATTATGTTCCTTCTCAGTGACATCGTCCTCATCTTCAATCACGCTCTCTTTCTTCCTTTCATCTACAATCGGTATATGGGGGTCAACAATAGTCTTTCCACTCCTAGTCATCACATCCATATAGTGATCATCATTCTTTTGATTTTGGACTATGTTGCTAGGTAGTGTTCCATTTTGCCTAGGGTTCATAGTTGCTGACAGTTTCCCTAGTTGTTGTTCAATTTGCTTGATAGCCGTCACATGTGACTCCACTCTCTGACTCACGCTTGATATATCACTACGGATTTCTTTCAACTGATCATTTGTGGATCTCACCTTTTTCAGCATCTCAGCCATCATGCTCTCTAACTTTGACTATCCAGCCTCCCCCTCATGTGCATTTGGAGACACATACAATCTATCTCGGTCATTGCAGTAGCCATCATTCCTTCTCTAGTCTCCTTCGCACTCATGACTTCGACTTCTGTCTCTATACTCATTTCAGTTATAATTGTATCTGTATTAGTTCCAACCTTGGGTTCCAGAACCTTGGTGCCAAGTGTCTTTTCCAGACCTTTGGGCATTGGCTCGAAAACTCACCACCTATCTCCCAACTACATTCACCTTTCTAGCTCCAACTCGCATGATGTGCTTAGTAAGCAAATCCAACAATGTGCGCATATGAGCCAACTCCTAGTCATGCTCTTCATCTTTCCTACGTTGTTATATAGTCAAACCAACAGCATATGTACCATCCACTGCTTCCACCTCCCGAGTGTGCCATGACCTATTTGTTTTTGTGACCTTGTCAAAAATGGTAGCGGCTTGCTCCCAGGTGTGACTCATCAGTGCTCCTCCTTCCACTGTGTCTTCTATAGCTTTGGTACTATTGTTTAAGGACCTCTAAAAGATTTCCAACAAACTGTCAGCTGGAATCTTATGGTTCGGGCATTTTGTCAACTTCTTCTTAAACCTTAGCCAGGTTTCATGAAGTTCCTCAAGTTTAAGTTGTCGGAAGTTATAAATTTTGACCTTGAGTTGTAGCATCCTAGAGGGTGGAAAAAATCTCTCTAAGAAAGCTTTCTTATGGAGTTCTTTCATAAGAAAGCTCTCTAAGAAAGTTCCTCAATTGGTTATGGAGTCGTTGGGCAACTCTGATAACCATAAAGTAGCTTTCCTAGACAAAGAAAAGGAGAAAAGTCTAAGTCTGATGGCATCTTGGCTGACTCCGGGCAACCTGTATGCTTTGCATATTCCGTCAAAATTCATCAAGTGCGGGTTGGCGTCATCAGCTGTGTGACCACTGAACACCCCTTTCATGTTAAACAATTGAATCATGGTGCTCGTGATGTCAAATTTGGCCCCAACATGCAGTGATGGTGGTACAATTTCTTCGGTTGACCTGACCTCATCGATATTCGGGTCATCTTCATCGAAGAACTGAGGGGCATATCTTTGGTCGTTGTTGCCCCTCCCATGTCAACCAGCATTCACGACCTTATCTCGAGCATCCTTTGCATCATGAAGTGCAGCTTTCCAGGCTAGCTCATGTTGCCTAGCTTCTTCAGCTATGTAGGCATCTCTTTGCTCCTGGTTTTCCATCCTACGCAGTGTTTATTAAAGTTCAAGATCCAATGGAATCAGGGGGTTGCCACTTTGACGAGTACTTGGCATTCACCAACCAACAAGCTATGGATATCCAAAAACAAAAAGAAGACGTAATTCAAGAAATAAATGTTATACCCCGTAGAATTTCTGGCACCTAAATGACCTATTCGTACGCTGGTTAAGTATATTTGAAAGCCATACGTGCTAAAGAAAGGCCCGGGAAAAGATCGGACGAGAAACCTGTCGAACCATCGCGGAAGGAGCCAAGGCAGAGCCCCTCCGCGATGGCAGCGTGTCACGGAGGTGGAGCCTCCGCGTTGGCTCCGTGACACGCTGGCCTTGTCCAGGCCCAAGTATATAAAGCCCCACTTCGGTTTTAACTCATTATTAACTTATGAAATTTCCAGAAAATAGAGCAAACCAGCAGAGAAGGAAAAAGGAACGAAGTAGTAATATAAATTTTCGTCCGATTACGCTGCTAAACGTTGTCCAAACTCAAATTAACCTCAGATACCGAGGTATTTAGCAGCAGAGAGCATTCCTACGGATTTAGTTTCGTGAAATACGGCCGACGAATCATCGAACTACAGAGCTAAGGTAAGTGGAATTGCTCTAAATTAGTGTCTATGTGTTCCTAGCTGTGAAGTAAATATTTCTCCCTTCTGGACAGTTGAAAAATAGCGAGTTTTCGACCGTCTTTCGATAAGCCTAAGTTTAGGCTATAAACTAAATGGAAAGTGACGTTGCTATTTACAATAAAGCTGTATTTAGTATTAATTGGCATATTTATGAATGCAGTTGGGAGGAAATAGTTGAAGTACTGGTCGAGCCTCGTCCGACAGCCGGATAGTTCGAGAATAAGGTATGTAAGTTAGTTTCCTCGGCAAGTTAAGTAATCTCGGTACAGCACAGTAATTTAAAGGCCAATAGAATGTTCAGAAGCCATGTGTTATGTTTATAACGAATGTTGGTACGATATTAGAAGCATCGAGTTATAACTTGCGTGAAACTTGCTAGTACGATATAGATTCTAATATAAGTATTAGGAATTCCACAGCATGCTCAGTATGTGATCTGACACAGAATGTTAGTATATCATTGTCTTCAGTCGAAACCCAGTAGAGCAACGTAGTATCTGTAAGACATCTCAGAAATAGAATGATAAGTTAAAATGAAGTTGGAAAGCATGTTAGGAATAGTAAATCATGTTACTATAGAAACTCAGTATACAACATAGTTTTCAGCAGAAATACTATATCATGTTCAGCATTAGACTCAGTATAGTATGGCAGGAGAGTATATTTATATATATATACTATTATCAGTCCCAGCATGTATTAAATACGTACATATCACTATCACTAGTTCAGCATGCAGTATGTACAAACTCTTTATTATCATTAGTTTCAGTATGTGGTATATGCAGATAGTATTACTAGTGAGACTGTTGTATTGTTTGGGGTTGGATTACCTAGCATCCATGACCGCCCAGGGTTAATAGCTATATCGACTCGTCCGCCAGAGGACGAGGATACGTCGCTCTACGGAGTAGCATGCCGTCCCACAGGGGCCGAAGATGGGATGCCAGTTTTCCCCATATTGTGCCTTGGTCGGCCCTTATACACCCCCGTCGAGCGGATACGCCCAGGGTGTTGATTCAGGAGTCCTCCGGACTCAGGTACAGTTATAGTCAGGGGCTCAGCGTGCCCAAGTGCATACCCAAGGGACCGGCAGGATGCTTATAGTTATTATAGGAGATGGGATGACCGGGGTAGGGGTGTAGATTGCGTGTTGGTTGTACCTCCCGACTTATGGGGGCCGGGTAAGGTTTGAGTGTGCTATGGTATGTTATGATATGTCATGCTATGTTACAGTAGATACGAGTAGATCGACAGTAGAACGATAAATCCTCAGGTATGACTCCTACTCCTTCCAGTATAATTGAGAGAAGGTATGACTTACATTATCAGACAGTTAATCTATTCCTTCCTACTTCAGTTTCATCAGTTATATTGTTGTTTTCAGATATTTCTTTCAGTTATGCTTTACATACTCAGTACCAGTGGTATTGATGCCCAGTGGGGCGCTGCATTACTTGCCTGCAGGTACTCATAGACGAGCAGGCGATACCGTGTGATTCCTGTCAGCGATCGAGTATTCATCTCCTGTAATCCGGAGACTGAATTCCAGAGGTGTATTTCATTTTCTTTTGTTGTATAGTACGGGTAGGTCGGGGCCCTGTCCCGATCATTTCTACTGTTATTCCTAGAGGCTTGCAGTTTGTATATATTTTCCCTATGGCCAGATGAGCCGGTCGTGTGAGGTCGTGCAGTTGTATAGCTGTTAGTACTTGTGTTGGCCGTGTGGGGCCTTAGCTCGACAGTAATGGTGACCTTGTCGGTCACGTAGCTATCCCGTACTTCATGGTTAAGTTATAGATAACTAGACAGCATGGTGGCCTTGGCGGCCCGCATAGGTTTCCCTATATTGACATGTTTCGGGTCAGCTGTTAGTACAGGTACAGGAGGCTATAGGCCAATGGGCCGGGGGCTGTGTATACAGCCATTATATAGCCCTTTGTTCCCAGAAATGTGAGTTAGAGCCAGCCAGGCACCAGATGTGCCCAAGCTTAGCAGTCCAGCAGTTCAGGTCCTAGTAGGGCACCAGGTGCCAGTCATACCTCCCAAGGCGGGGTGTGACAAACTTGGTATCAGAGCAGGTCGTATCCCAGGGAGTCTGCAAGCCGTGCTAAGTAGAGTCTTGTCTATGGATGTGTTGTGCACCACATACTATAGGCAGGAGGCTGCGAGGCATGATAGAATGGTTACCCTTCCTTCTCAGTCAGTCGTTCTTTAGAGCGGTACAGTATAGGGTGGAGTCTCTAAAAACTTACCGTATTCTTTTATTATAGATACAAAGGCAGATCAGCATTACCCTATTACAGGCAGAAGATTAGATATAGCAATAGAAGAAGGCATCAGCCAGTTACATGATAACTACAGCAGCAGGAGGAGGTACCCGAGACCTCCCAGCATGATACCTTTATCGGTACTATCCCCAGTATACATTGATAACGTTAGAATAGGAAGTCATGAGTGTAATGTGCATACGAGTTGATTTATTTATTAGCTATATAAGATCTGATTAAGATTACAGACAAGGTCAGACCACCAGGTAAGTATAGGAAAGAGAGGGAAATGCAGGAATCCCAGCCACAATTTTTTCAAATGTGGTACAATTATATGTTTCTATCTGTTGCAACAAGAAAAGGGCTATTCCTACCTTTTGACCTTGATTCCAGTACAGTAAAGGGGCATAAGATTTGAGGCGAGGCTGCCCAAAACAAGCAGTAAGTGAAGATAGATTGATTAATTCCAGTAAGTGTTAGTGAGCATAAAGAGGGAGTAAGACTATTAGCTTACCCGAAGTAGGGGTAAAAGATCTGCTAGTGATGAATGCTTAATAATAGACAAGTTTGAGTCAGAAAAAGGCCAAGTTCGCCATATATGCTAACAGATAGCAAGACATACTTGTAAGATTATAGTTATGATCCAGTTGTGACATCGAAAGATATAGAGGTCACGTGAATCAGATGGGCCTGAATATAATCCAGAAGAGGTATAGGCCGAGGCTTGACCAATAATCTCATTAGCAACGAAAGGCAGGTACCTTGGACCCCAGAGTTCAGCTTAAGCAAGATGAGAGGAAGAAGCAGGAATGCCGGATTTTGTGGGGAAGTTAGGGTTACCCCCCCCCCCAATTGATAGAATATCGTTTTAAGGATTAAGCCTCGGGCTGACAGTAAGATTGCGGTTCAGAATACCGCAGTATGTCCACTATGGAGAAGTTAAGAAGTTACCGATACAACAATTCTAATCTAGTGTGGCCTAGATATAAGGCCCAGCAGACAGTTATGGGCTCTCAATATATGCCTAGTAAGGCCACAAGATTCGAACGTTGACCCCACATCGCAAGAGTGGTGGAATTTCAAACAGCAGACAATAACTAAAGTGTTTATGTTTGTTACTTTCAGAATGGGGTGACAATACAATGAAATGATAAGTCAGGGCAGGAGATATTATTAAGCCGTAGTAGCGGTGTATAATGTGCGGTATGAGACTCAGCAGAGCATGTCAGAGATTATGTATTACCGCAGAATTCAGTACATATTGTACGTAGCTATTGATATATATATATATATATATATATATATATACAGATAATAGATATGCTGTGAGTAACTGCCTATAAGGGGTACAATCACAGATACTGGTTAGTAATAGAAAGCATGCACAAATTGCATTGCAGGACCCCCCCCCCCCCCTTTTTGCCAAAAAAAAAAGAGGAGGGAGAAGAAAGAAAGAAAAGGAGAGAAGAAAGAAGAAAGGGAAAGGAGAAGAGAAAGGGCAGATTAAGTGTGAATTACGTATGAAGTCATAGAAACTATCTCAATTCTCAGTTATTAAGTTAATAGACTTATGTGTTGTTGCCAGATCTAGGCTCTAGGAGCTTACCAGAGTTAATGGCCTAAACCAGATGGCTAGATGATAAGGGCGCAGTTAGGCGGTCTACCGACCAGCTGCGCCTGCATTAGCAGGGAAGCATCCCTGAAGACCGGTAACATTAGTGCATGTGCTAGAACCAGGATTAGAGGCCGAGTAGGCAAATTTCAGAGATTAGCAATACCAGAATTGTTCTAGTATGTTAAGTGGTCGTACGTCATTTTCCCAGCCTTGTAGGTGAGAGTCGGCCTTAGTCAACCTAGCAGTTATGATGTGAACATCCCATAAGTCAGCCGGCCGTCCCCGTCAGAATACCCGCGGGTACCCCAAGGAAGGGTCCACATCAGCAGTCAACAACAGACTAGTAATTCAGCTGGTTCTCGTAAGATATTCAGATGTGCAGCCCTAGCAGAAGGCCAGTATTTACAGAATAGCTCATAAGACCGAGAATTCCCCAGAATAGCAGTATAAATCCAAGTGGATACACACAAGGCGTAAGAAATTGATAGTACCCTGCTAGCACAGCGTTCATTAAAAACTAGGAGATCAGTAGACTCCCCGTGAAGATCCAGAGATTGATCGCCTGGGAGTAAGTTTGATTAAGCCCAGCCTTACAGTGGTTCAAGCAAAATAACAAAGCAGTTAGATGCCCACAAGTCTGCAGTTATGCATGAACTATAAGTACTCAAGTAGAACAGTTAGAGCATTGTTAGACTACTGCCACATTCGGGTCATTCAACCCGACTACTCAGTTATTTAAGGTTATGCAGCCAGATCATTAGAGGTCATGGTCAATATCAGGATCCTCTGATCAGATAAAGGCACAAGGTGCGCAGACGGTCATTCAGGTTATCCCAGCAACAAGTAGCCTTAGCATATGGCCGGAGGGCCAGATAAGCTCTAGCTACGCCTGTAAACTACTTGTCGATCTTTTCGGCAAGACAAGTCAGTATGACCGTCAATTATATGTCGAGCTCTCTAAGTATGAAAATGTTATATCAGCCAAGAAGAGGTAATGGAGCAACAACCGCTCATAGCTATAGATCTATTAGAAGTGTGGTGTGTGGGCAGCCCGAGCAGTGGGAGTTGGTCAGAAAGATACATCAATTGGTCAATTTAGCCGTTTGTATAATAGAAATGAAGGACAATAGAGCGGTAATCGAGAACACCGCCGTGTCGTCATCAATTGTGAAAATAAAAAGAATGGTAGTATAAGAATCCTGACCTGGTTAACAGGGGAAAACGCCAGGTTTTCAAGTAACAGAGGGTAGAGTGCTGCGTTGTAAAGGCCATCTATATGTTCCAGATGTTTCAGGGCTCCACCAGCAGATTCTGAACGAGGTACATTATGCCCGTTATTCTCTTCACCCCGGTACGACAAAAATGTACCATGACATCAAAGAGAACTACCGATGGCCAGGTATGAAAAGGGAAATTGCTGAATTTGTAGCCCAGGGTCCTAACTGCCAGCAGGTGAAAGCAGAACATCAGAAACCAGGCAGTGATTCAGGACATAGCTGTACCTCTCTGGAAATGGGAAGAAGTAAATATGGATTTTGTGGCAGGATTACCCCGTACTAAACATGGATATGACTCTATATAGGTGATAATGGACAGGTTGACTAAATCAGCTCATTTCCTGCCAGTGAGGGCTACCTTCTCGGCTGAGGATTATGCCGAATTATATATCAGAGAAATAGTTAGATTGCGTGGAGTGTCGGTATCCATTATTTCAGATAGGGGAGCACAGTTTACAGCTAGATTCTGGCAGTCGTTCCAGAGGGGTCTGGAAACGCAGATTAATTTAAGCACAGCATTCTATCCTCAGAAAGATGAGCAGGCTGAGCGCACAATTCAGACGCTCGAAGACATGTTGCGAGCGTGTGTGCTAGATTTCAGTAGTAGCCAAAGTGAGCATTTACCGTTAATTGAATTTGCCTACAATAATAGTTATCATTCAGCCATCCAGATGGCGCCTTTTGAGGCATTATACGAGCGAAAATGCAGATCGCCGAATGGTTGGTTTGAAATCGGAGAGTCAGTGTTGGTTGGCCCAAACTTTGTTCAGCAGTCAAAGGAAAAGGTAAAGCTTATCCGAAGAATGCTTACTGACTGCACAGAGCCGCTAGAAATCATATGCAGATGTGCGGCGCAGAAAATTAGAGTTTGATGTGTATGACTGGGTATTTCTGAAGTATCCCCGATGAAAGAGGTAATGAGGTCCGGCAAGAAAGGTAAGCTCATCCCGAGGTTTGTTGGGCCTTATCGGATTCATCGAAGGACAGGCCGAGTAGCATATGAGTTGAATTTGCCTCCAGAATTAGAATCCGTTCATCCGATCTTTCATGTATCTATGCTGAGGAAATGCATAGGAGACCCGTCCAGAGCAGTCCCAGTCCAGAATATCCAGTTTATGAAAAAGCTGGCCTATGAAGAGGTTCCAATAACTATCTTAAACAGACAGATTTGCAGATTGAGGACTAAAGATATTACGTCTATCAAGGTATTGAGGCGTAACAGGAACCGAGAGGAGATGACTTGGGAAGCGGAGGAAGATATGAAAGCCAGATACCCTCACCTATTTCAGGCCTAGTCAGGCGACAGGTATGTCCGTATTATTACTTATGCAGTACCAATGTATGTGCGTGAATGAGGAAGATTGATAATTAGTTATCCAGTGGATCTTAAAATATTATGTGCAGTGCCTGTGTTGGACTTTTCTGCATTTCAGGTTTTTGCTATAGTAAATATTACAGGGGAAACTCTGCTGAAATTTTTCTAAGAAGTAAGTTAAGTAGTCCTCCAGATAGCAGTGTACATTCGAGTACGAATGTTCTTAAGGGGGGGAGAATGTTATACCCCGTAGAATTTCCAGCACCTAAATGACCTATTCGCACGCTGGTTAAGTATATTTGAAAGCCATACGTGCTAAAGAAAGGCCCGGGAAAAGATCGGACGAGAAACCTGTCGAACCATCGCGGAAGGAGCTGTGGCAGAGCCCCTCCGCGATGGCAGCGTGTCACGGAGGTGGAGCCTCCGCGTTGGCTCCGTGACACGTTGGCCTTGTCTAGGCCCAAGTATATAAAGCCCCACTTCGGTTTTAACTCATTATTAACTTATGAAATTTCCAGAAAACAGATCAAACCAGCAGAGAAGGAAAAAGGAACGAAGTAGTAATATAAATTTTCGTCCGATTACGCTGCTAAACGTTGTCCAAACTCAAATTAACCTCAGATACCGAGGTATTTAGCAGCAGAGAGCATTCCTACGAATTTAGTTTTGTGAAATACGGCCGACGAATCGTTGAGCTACCGAGCTAAGGTAAGTGGAATTGCTCTAAATTAGTGTCTATGTGTTCCTAGCTGTGAAATGAATATTTCTCCCTTCTGGACCACTGCAAAATAGCGAGTTTTCGACTGTCTTTCGATAAGCCTAAGTTTAGGCTATAAACTAAATTGAAAGTGACGTTGCTCTTTATAATAAAGCTGTATTTAGTATTAATTGGCATATTTATGAATGCAGTTGGGAGGAAATAGTTGAAGTACTGGCCGAGCCTCGTCCGACAGCCGGATAGTTCGAGAATAAGGTATGTAAAGTTAGTTTCCTCGGCAAGTTAAGTAATCTCGGTATAGTACAGTAATTTAAAGGCCAATAGAATGTTCAGAAGTCATGTGTTATGTTTATTACGAATGTTGGTACGATATTAGAAGCATCGAGTTATAACTTGCGTGAAACTTGCTAGTACGATATAGATTCTAATATAAGTATTAGGAATTCCACAACATGCTCAGTATGTGATCTGACACAGAATGTTAGTATATCATTGTATTCAGTCCAAACCCAGTAGAGCAACGTAGTATCTGTAAGACATCTCAAAAATAGAATGATAAGTTAAAATGAAGTTGGAAAGCATGTTAGGAATAGTAAATCATGTTACTATAGAAACTCAGTATACAGCATAGTTTTCAACAGAAATACTATATCATGTTCAGCATTAGACTCAGTACAGTATGGCAGGAGAGTATATTTATATATATATACTATTATCAGTCCCAGCATGTATTAAATACGTACATATCACTATCACTAGTTCAGCATGCAGTATGTACAAACTCTTTATTATCATTAGTCGCAGTATGTGGTATATGCAGATAGTATTACTAGTGAGACTGTTGTATTGTTTGGGGTTGGATTACATAGCATCCATGACCGCCTAGGGTTAATAGCTGTATCGACTCGTCCGCCAGAGGACGAGGATACGTTGCTCTATGGAGTGGCATGCTGTCCCACAGGGGACGAAGATGGGATGCCAGTTTTCCCCATATTGTGCCTTGGTCGGCCCTTATACACCCCCGTCGAGTGGATACGCCCAGGGTGTTGATTCAGGAGTCCTCTGGACTCAGGTACGGTTATAGTCAGGGGCTCAGCAAGCCCAAGTGCATACACAGGGGACCGGCAGGATGCTTATAGTTATTATAGGAGATGGGACGATCGGGGTAGGGGTGTAGATTGCGTGTTGGTTGTACCTCCCGGCTTATGGGGGCCGGGTAAGGTTTGATTGTGCTATGGTATGTTATGACATGTCATGCTCTGTTACAGTAGATACGAGTAGATCAATAGTAGAATGATAAATCCTCAGGTATGACTCCTACTCCTTCCAGTATAATTGAGAGAAGGTATGACTTACATTATCAGACAGTTAATCTATTCCTTCCTACTTCAGTTTCATCAGTTATATTGTTGTTTTCAGATATTTCTTTCAGTTATTGCTTTACATACTCAGTACCAGCCGTACTGACGCCCGGTGAGGCGCTGCATTACTTGCCTGCAGGTATTCATAGACGAGCAGGCGATACCGCGTGATTCCTGTCAGCGATCGAGTATTCAGCTCCTGTAATCCGGAGACTGAATTCCAGAGGTGTATTTCATTTTCTTTTGTTGTATAGTAAGGGTAGGTCGGGGCCCTGTCCCGGTCATTTCTACTGTTATTCCTAGAGGCTTGCAGTCTGTATATATTTTCCCTGTGGTCAGATGAGCCGGTCGTGTAAGGCCGTGCAGTTGTATAGCTGTTAGTACTTGTGTTTCCTTTATCTTGGTCGTGTGGGGCCATAGTTCGACAGTAATGGTGACCTTGCCGGTCACGTAGCTATCCCGTACTTCATGGTTAAGTTATAGATAACTAGACAGCATGGTGGCCTTGTCGGCCCACATAGGTTTCCCTATATTGACGTGTTTCGGGTCAGATGTTAGTACAGGTACAGGAGGCTATAGGCCAATGGGCCGGGGGTTGTGTTTACAACCGTTATATATCCCTTTGTTCCCAGATATATGAGTTAGAGCCAGCCAGGCACCAGATGTGCCCAGGCTTAGCAGTCCAGCAGTTCAGGTCCTAGTAGGGCACCAGGTGCCAGTCATACCCCCCAAGGCGGGGTGTGACAATAACAACCAAAATTCAAATACAAGCAATTAATCTAATCTTAGTCGTATTCTCAAGCAATGGTGCCACTTTTTGATAACTCCCAAACTCACAATTCCTGACAAAGTATGAAGCGGTTATTGTCAATAAACTACCCAACTAAGAGGTTGGGGTCAAACCCACAGGGAATAGGGTAAGATCTAGACTATTGTCGATAAGTGAACTTGTTAGTGATTTATCTCCAAATTAGGGGGTTTAAAGAAACAATATTAAAACAAAGATTATGGTTGTGATTTAAATCAAGAATTGCAAACAACTAGGGCAAGTGTTCCCCATGGGTTCATAACTACTTAGGGTATATACAAGTGATCAATCCTAATGCTTACTTGTAGAACTGATAACTAGGGTTCAGCCAAACGACTGGTTTGTCCCTATTGAATGACTATACTCAATCACTTGTTCAGGTCTCATGAGCGATTTCAAATTAATCATTATCAATATGTTTCAAATTTAACTATCTTGCGACCACAACTCATGTTAATACAATGATCGTAAAGACCAAGATTTTGTTGTAATTCTCTTTTCCTAACCTATATGGTTAAGTACCAATAGGAGTTTTGAAAGCCTATAGTGCATCATCTAACTTACTTGACCAATCTTTTCTATTTGTTCTCACAGTTTTATCAAGAATTCTTTTGATTTCTCGATTTGACACTTCTACCTGTCCATTAACCTGTGGGTGATAAGTTGTTGCTTCCTTGTGCTTCACATTATACTTATCCAGTAAATTATTGAAGAGTCGGTTGCAAAAGTGCGTACCTTCATCACTAATGATGGCTTTGGTGTACCAAAACGGGTGAATATATTCTTCTTCAAAAATTGGGTTGCTACCTTTGTATCATTGATCGGTAGTGCTACAACTTCCACTCACTTGGACACATAGTCCACCGCTACCAAAATATACCTATTTCCATCTGAGGGGATGAAAGGTCCCATTAAATTAATTCCCAGTAATCAAACACTTCCACTTCCATAATGCATTTTTGAGGCATCTCCTACCTCTTTGAAATATTCTCCATTTTCTGGCAATTGTCCCAAGACTTAGCAAACAGATACACATCCTTTAACAGGGTGGGCTAATAGAAACTAGCCTAAAGGACTTTTGATGCGGTTCTGTCTCCCGTGCGATGCCCGGCATAAGGCGAAAAATGGAAGCTTTCCAAAATCTGATGTACTTCTCCCTCATGAACATATCTTCTAACCAACTGAGTAGGACCTATCTTTTACAAGAAGGCTCATCCCATATGTAGAATCTATTATCATGAAGAGAGTCTCCTTTTTCTATTTGGGGTCACATCAGGGGGGTACACACCACTAACCAGAAAATATACCATATCAGCATACCATGGTAGCTCCATACTATGCACAATGAATAACTTCTCACAAGAAAAGTCTCCACAATTTCAGTTTCACAGTCAATATACTCCCTGTCCTCCAGCCTAGATAGATGATTTGCTACCTGATTCTCTTTTTCCTTCCTATCTTTGATCTTAATGTCAAATTCTTGCAGTAGCAATATCCAACTTATGAGCCTCAGTTTAACATCCTTCTTTGCAAACAAGTACTTGATTGTAGCATGATCAGTATCCACTAACACTTTTGTCCCCACCAGATAAGCTCAAAATTTATCAAACGCGTACACTGTTGCCAATAATTCCTTTTTGATTGCAGTATAATTTTTCTGAGTTATATCAAATGATTTATTGCATAGTAAATGGGCGGAAACATCTTCCCCCTGTCTACCCTAGAACAGCTCCTATAGCAAATTCACTGGTGTCACATATCACAATGAATGGTAATGACCAGTCTGGGGCAATGATGATTGGAGCTATAGTCAACTTATCCTTCAATGTGTGAAAGACCTGCAAGCATTCTCTATTGAACTCAAATTTCATATCCTTCTCCAATAGCTTTCACATTGGATTTGCTATTTTAGAAAAGCCTTGAATGAACCTCCTATAAAACCCAGCATGTCCTAAAAAACTATGTACCCCTTTCACAGAGACAGGGGGTGGTAGTTTTTCAATAGCTTCAATCTTCGCCCTGTCAACCTCAATACCCACCTTTGAGATTTTATGATCCAAGACTCTCCCTTCATGTATCATGAAATGGCACTTCTCCCAATTTAGTACAAGATTGGTCTCCTCACATCTGGCTAGCACAACATCCAAGTGATTCAAACAATCATCAAAGTCGCTACCATAGACTGAGAAGTCATCCATGAATACCTCCACAAATTTCTCCACCATGTCTGTAAAAATGGCTATCATGCATCTCTGGAATATTATTGGAGCATTATACAGTCCAAACAGCAACCTGCGGAATGCAAAGGGCAAGTAAAAGTAGTATTCTCTTGGTCTTCCTGTGCGATCATAATTTGATTGTAACCCGAATACCCATCCAAAAAACAATAGTAATCATGCCCGGCTAACCTGTCTAACATTTGTTCCAAAAAAGGCAACGGGAAATTGTGCTTCCTAGTGGCTACATTAAGCTTTCAGTAGGCAATACAAATCCTCCACCCTGTGACTGTTCTCTGGATTATTAATTCATCCTCTCATTAGGCACCACTATCATCCCACTTTTTTTTGGAACATACTGAACTAGGCTCAACCAATGACTATCCAAAATCTGGTAAATGACGCATGTATCTAGCCACTTTGTTATCTCCTTATTCACTACCTCTTTCATGATTGGGTTCAGTCTCCGCTGATATTCAACACTGGGTCTGGCTTCCTCTTTAAGCAATATCTTATGCATGCAAAAGTAACTGCTGATTCTGTTTATATCAGCTATGGTCTATCCAAGAGCTGTCACCCTACGCCTCAGCACTTCTAGCAATTTGTCAACCTATTCATCAGACAACGAAGCAGATATTATCATAGGCAGTGCTTTATCACTGCCAAGAAAAGCATACTTCAAATGTGCAGGTAAAGGTTTCGATTCCAGAACTAGTGCTTTCACAATTCATGACTTTGGCTTCTCCTAAAACAATGCTTTTTCAAGTGTCTCCAATGGACCTTCCCTGCTAACATGGGGACTAGTTACATCCAAGACTGCTAAGCATTCAATCTTCTCTGAGCTTTCACCCTGTTCTTTTTCATACACCAGTGCTTTCCCCAGTGGATCCTCCTGTGATAAATATAATTCCAAGTCTTTAATAGATAATTGAGGTTCTACTTCCACAATTGCCTTAATCTCCTCATAATGGGGTGGCAATTTTGTAGCCCTTATCACATTGAAATTAGCCTCTTGACCATCACAGTCATTGACATTATGCCTGACCTTAACTTTATGACAACATCAGCGGAGGCTAAAAATTCTCTCCCAAGAATGAGGAGAACTGTTACATCTGCTTCGTAATCTAGGATTATGAAGTCCACCAGAAGAATGTAAGGCCCCACCTTTATCAAGACGTCTTCGATAATTCCATTAGGATAGGCCAGAGATCAGTCTGCAAGCTGCAGAGTCACTGTGGTAGGACATGGTTCATCTAGTCCCAAGGTTCTAAATAGGGATGCTGGCATCAAATTGATGCTAGCACCCAAATCACAAAAGGCTGAACCAAATTTCTTATCTCCAATCACCACAGGAAGGGTAAAGCTCCCAGGGTCCTTCAACTTTTTAGGAATTTTATTCTAAACCCCAGAACTGCACTCTTCTGTAAAAGTCACAGTCTCAAACTCTGTTAACTGCCTGTTGTTGGCCATAATATTCTTCAGGTACTTAGCATATTTTGGAACTTCCTGTTAAAGCTGCACCAAAGGAATGTTAAAATATACTTGTTTCAACAAGTCAAGAAGCTTCTTGCAAGTTGTGTCCTCCTTCTGCTTTTGAAACCTCTGCAGAAATGGGGGCAGTGGTCTAGCTACTACAACTTTTGGTTATGAGTTGCTTGATTCCTCGATCTCATTCTTGGACTTTTCAATCTACTCATCATCATCCTTAGTTTCTCTGGGGATAATCTCACCCAGTTCCTTATAATTTCGCAGAGATATTGTGCTTACAATTTTTTTAGGATTCTTCTCGGTGTTACTCGGAAATGCTATTCGGTCTATTTGTTTGCTGCAGGGACAATTTCCCCATTTGCCTTTCAAGCTCATGGATAGACTTTTGCATCGCATTCACCACCTGAGTCTGTTGCACCATCATCATCTCCTCAAGGGAACTGCTCAACTACTGGCCTTAAGGCCTTTGATAACCCTTTCGGGGCCTTTGGATGTACTGGTTCCCTCCCTATAAGGGATTTGCTGCATTCTGGTACCCCTGATTGAAGCCATTACCTACAAAATGTCCACCACGATTCTATTGTCCTATAAAAAGATACAGATTCAAGATTAAGTGGACAACCTAAACATGCATAACCTTCTCTATGCTTCATAAGAAGGTAGTGGTGTCTGCACCTGCTGCACTTGCCTTCCTGTTGGTATGGTTACAAGTTTTCTAATCACATTCACCAGCTAGCTAATATCTACTCTGATTTCCACAACAGCATCTACCTCAAGCTTTTTGGCAACTTTGCTACTGCGAATTCTCTGCCTGAGTCTTGATAATCCTGACTCCCCGCTGACATGAGGTTTTCGAGAGCCTTAATTTCATCATAGCTTTTGGATAGAATCTTTCCTTGTGCGGTAGCATCAAGCAGGATATTTGACTTGGGCTTTAGACCCTCTATAAAGTTGTGCCCAATTATCTCCTTAGGCTATATGTGATGCGGAAAATCTCTCAAATAACCTTTGTAACGTTCTCACACCTAAGCCAATGTCTCACTATCTTTCTACACAAACCCGGAGATCTTCCCTCTCAACTCCTTGGTTCTCCTTGAAGAGAAAAACCTGTTGATGAATTTGTTGGAAAGAGCCTCCCATGTGGTGACGGAACCTGCTGGCTCATTTTGAAGCCACTTGATGTCTCCCAACTGCACGCAAGCGCATGTGGACGTCAAGTAATATAGGATTGTTAAGTCCAGATATTGTACCCACAGAGACTTGTCAATTTAATTGTTTTAAGGTTGTACTTTGATTTTACTAATCCAAGAAGCAAGTAAAATGAAGATTGGTTTGGAAAATAAAACTACTAAAACTTCAAGTGTAAAAATTAGTTAAAACGAATGCAAGATTGATTGTATTTCGATAATGATGACAGACTAGGGCAATGGCAAAATGGTTGGTTTCAAGTTGAGTTTTTCAGATGTAATTAAACTAGCATGATTCTTCCTACAGTTATTAGTTGCAAGTTACAATCTCATTTCTTCCCACTATCCTTAGCATCCAAGAACTATCTCATGAACCCTAATGCCTATATCCCTATGATCGCAGGACAATAATGAAATGATGATTATGCCTACTTGTATTTCAACTAAATCGGGTTGAAGGGTATATCCCTATCCTCAATAACAACTTTTATCCTATCACCAATGGGTTCAACAGTTTTTGAATTCCCGTTCTATATTTATTTTTAACCATTTCGATTCCCTTTTCCAAGTTCAATCAAAAGCCGACAGATTACTTACAAGGTGATCAATCTCATAAATAATAAATTAAAACAAATAAATATAAACAACCATAAAAGAAGAATCAAAACTAAATTTATTTAGTCTGTCAAACAATAAAACCTTCACCATGGCCACAACCCTAGAATATGAGTTTAGCCACTCATAGACAAGCGAAAAACAAATACTTAGTCATCATCATGCGAAAATATGAAGTAAAGAAGAGAAAACCTAGTTGTAGAACCATTTCTTCCTTCCAAACAGCTTACAAGCTTTCATGAATGAACTACGGAATAAAAATGAGTAAAGACAGCGTCAAAGCAGTCCAAAACTACTCCAACAAGTCAAAAACTATGTAACAAATGACCTAAGGCTTATATTTATAGACGAGCCTTCAAATGGAGCTTCTACCCTACAAGACTTGGCTTAAAATCAGCATTTTTCACCCCAGAATGGGTCTGGTGCACCGCCCCTCCTATCTCACCACAGACTTAGTAAAACTTTTAGCAATTTTCAGCTCCAGATAAGGCTTGGTGCGCTGCCCCAGCCATAGGACTAGCCTGAGATTTTTTTTCTCTGAAATTTAAGGACTGGTGTGAGGGGCCAGCCATAGAACCAGATTGAGATTCTATTTCTCTAAAGTTTGGGACTTGATGTGAGGCTCCAGCCATAGCACCAAACTTGTCAGATTCTCAAATCTTCATTCCTTGCATCATTTTGAGCCTATTTTGCTTAGTTTCTTTCTCAAATCAACTCAAATCATTTGTTAGCACATAAAACACATACATACATGAATTTACGCATAAATTAAGGATTATGAACTCAAAATGATCAAATATGGGTAAATACATGGAAAATGGGAATAAAAATATGCCCAATATCACCACCCCATACTTAAACCATTGTTCGTCCTTGAAAAATCCTCAAATCATGCCTAAAATCATGTTTCACCATCACACTTGACACCTCTATCAACTCATACTCAACGAACTAGTATGGAGCAAACATAAAATGGTTTATCTTCATACAACAACTCTCAACAAAGCACATAGAAAAATTTCATAATCAAGAACACACAGCTTCTATATATGACACATCTTTTTAACATAAAGGGCCAACATGTTTAAGTGTTACACATACAACAAGTAGTACACCGAATCAGAACTCTTATGCCCCTCACTTTTAACGATGTTCCTCTCTCAAATTCATCAATATAATACATGGAACACAATAAGTAAGGCACACGCACTCACAAATGATGTAATGCACATATACAACATACCATAGGCTTGCCCTTCATGTACGTTAAGACTATCTAATTGCTTCAAGAGATTAGATCACAAGGACTTTTCTTAGTTGTGATGACGGCTAAGGGACGGGTAGGATTGATGTTTCATTTTATAGTGAGTACCACCCTAAGAACTTTTAAGACATCTTTCACTTTTCTTGTCCACTACCTCTTTTCTTGCTTGATCACCTTCCCTCTACTCACTCTTGTCTCTTTCTTTTCATGCCTCATTTTCACTACTTGACTGCTAGTTTTCTAATCATAGAATAACTAAGGATTTTACAATTAAAGCTCTCTTTTTCATTTCCCTAGCAGCAAGTAGACAACACAACTTTTATGGGCACCCTCCCCCCTTCTCACTTTTCATTCCTTACCAGAACTTTTCTTTTTCCCTTAACATTATACTTCGGTGGACCTTAAGTTTCAAGTCTCAAAGTTCGTAAGACTACTTTGGATCACTATGTCTGAAATCTCACAAAAAGTGGGATTAAGCTACTATTGAGGCTAAGAAAGAATAAGACTTTTAGGCTCAAAGTGGTTAACTAGGAAGAATGACTAGGAAGGTAAAACAATTAATGAAAAAAAATTTGGCTTCTTCAAAGAAGTGCCTTGATAATCTCTCAACTCCCTACCAACTAGTTATCCTACATATACAAAGGCAAGTTCTAGATGCTACAATATATACATAAAAAACAATTCAGCTCACATCTCATGGAAACAAGAATCTAATTAGTTTCTACAGCTATACATTGACACAATCATATTGAATGACAAATTAAATTCATAATTAAGTCGTAAGGATATGTTGAGTCAAATTAAAGAGATATGTGTGTCTCTCATGGATCCTCACTCATGCAATCAAGATGATCATTCTATTTACTCTAGCATAAAAGCTAAGAAGAATATCAATAAGCATACAAGTGGATGACCTACGACTCAATCCTAAGAAATAAGAAAAAATGTGATGAAACTTCCCTTAAGACGGTCATCATCCATCTATCATAGGGAAATATTATTACTCTATGACTATAATGACTCAAACAAAACAAAAATTGTACTCCAAAATAAAGCAACCAAACATAAGATAGTCAAGATTAACATAACAAGTCAAACATCCCAGACATCCAAGTAGTCAACATCATCATACTATCTATTACAACCCAAGAACTACAAATCATCAATCTACTACTACCAGGAATGACATAGTAATCTATGACCTATGAATATTACAATTAAAGATCAATAGGAATCTAAGTTTCCTCCATCACACACTTAAAAAGGTGCATTGTCCTCAGTGCACACACAATCACATCATAAAGGGAGAGAAAAAAAACTTCTTGGTGGCTAAGCATCATCCTATATGGAACCTGTAGTAGCATCATCCTCCTCTATGTCTAAATCACCAACACCAACAGTAAGGACTGTAGCCTCATCATAATCAAGCGATTCCTCAAAAACTAGGCTTACTCGGCACATCAACATAGCACTCTCTATGAGCGGGCATCATGCCTTTAAAGCGACATATCCTCTGCAGTGGCTGGTCGACCTACTATCCTCAGCTATAATTTTATCATCCCAAGCATATAACCCTACCAACTCTCATCTCGAGCTTGCTGATCAACTATAGTAAGAGAGGGGCCTGCGAAAGGGGCAATCTCCTTCACCTTTCTGGCATCTATCATCTGTCTGGCAAAATCTCCTGCCAAAGGTAAAACAAGGTCTGCATCCTCCTCCTCAATACCTGCCTCCCTCAAGTACATGGTCAAGATACTGTCGTGACAAGATTTTCATCTACAATTGTCTTGTGAGCTCCTTATATTATGGTAAATCATAGCACCAAAATTAACCGATATCCCCTTCATCAACATGTACACCAAGACAATCTGCTCGTGAGTCACCTCTGTCAAATGTGTCCCAGGGAGGAAGACAACACATACCAACTTCACCCACACCTTTGCCTCTCTAATCAAATAGGAAAACACAAGTATGGAAAGGGTGCCATTTTGATCCCTCACCCATCGAGTGGATGAGTGCTTACCACATAAAGTGTGGTGGATGTCTCTTGTATTCCGGCTTCTCGAATAAGATGAAATATTTTGAAGGGTCTACTACAGGTATCTTTGAGAAGGCATTGAACCTTTTAGTTGTGAATCGCACCACCTGTCCTCTAATCTTGACCTTTGTAGTCTCTCTGAATCAAGTGTCTCGATTTGCATATAATTCCCTCATCAAAGTGAGGTTGCACCTATCCAGCTCATTGAAGATATAGCCAGCTCCCAACTCATGTATCTTTTTCTGAATAGAAGGGAACTCAAGTTCCAAGCGGCCCTCATCTATCCAGTTCGCAGGTGCATACTTGGCTCTTTTGTACTGTTAAACCAAGTAAGCCCATAAGGATCAACTGCTTTCACTCCAAATCTCTTTGTGGGGCCTGATTTGGCAGCCGAGGAACTAGCTTCCATTTTTCTTGGTCTTCTCCTCTTTCGGCTCTTCTCAACTACATTCACCTCCTTTCCTTTTGGTGTCGTGGTACCTATCAAGAAAAAAATCAAGAACCTTACAAAATTAGTTTGTGAACCAAATGGCTAACTAAGTGTAGAAGATGCAAAATTCACCCTACACTTAATTTGCTAGCGTACATGTGCGAATTTGTCAAATAGGATACTCAAGACTTCCCCCATCACCATCCAATCTCAACAATCCAATTTAATTCACTAACTCATACTAAACCAAGTTCATGAATTTTTTCTTTCTTTTCACCTCTCCTCTAGCTTTTAACTTTTAATCAAGAATGCACTATCTAGGCTATCCCTCTCACTTTCCTTCTCCAATTCACAACTCAAGTAATTTCATATGATGGAGTAACAATATTCAATTCAATCAATAAATAATAAATAATTTACTACCATCCAAACATGAATTAATCAAGAATTTCCCAAATTCAAGCAATTATCATATTCAAGAATTCAAAGCTTCATGTACTTTCTCTCTCCAGAATCAATGCACCTACCCACCAACATTCAAGAATTCAATTCACCTACCCCATCATCCCCACAAATTCAAATCACCATATTCAATGAAGAATCAAGCTGCCCAATAAAGATAACATACAATCATGGAAGAATTTAAGACTCTAAGCTCATAAAACTCAAAACATGAAATTCAAGTTTTTTTACCAACAATGGTGATTTTTGGGTTCTAAATCTTGGGGAAGAAGGGTGTGGGAGCATGCTTGCATCATTGGTCAATCAAGAGAGAAGAAATATATTTACTTGAGTTAAAGATGAGAGCTTTACCAAAGCGTTGGAGAAGACAACAATGGAGGGGAGAGGGAATAGGAAGCTACGGCTTTAAGGGAGAGAGAAATTTTTGGTTTTTTGTTTTTCAAATTTTTGAGGATAAAGAATGAATGGGACTTTAAATAAAAAAGTGGGGCATGGACTTTTATGTAATTTTAAGGTCTTTTGAGTCAATATTGACTTAAATTGACCAAAACTTTTCGGCCAGACACCCCTTGGTACACCGCCCCCTTCATCTCACCATAGACTTAAGAAAAAGAAAATTTCCTCCGGAAATAAGGGCTGGCGCAGGGCGCCCCCTGTAGCCTCACTTGACAATTTTTTTTCTTCTAAGCTTTAACTCCTAGAGTTCCATGCCAAGCGCTCACCCTAGACTTAGGCAACATCAGATGGGACCAACTGTATCATGTTGCAGTACCTGTCATAGGAGACATCCGGGGAGGTGCAGGTATGGTTCCACCGCTTGTCTTTCCTATGGGAAAGAGGGACATATAATGAGGGATTGTCCAACTAGACTCCAGGGCTATCGAGATCAGAAGAATAGATCCTCAGTGGGTTCATATGCTCCATCACCTTCTGCAGGAGCAGGCCCTTAGCTCCAGCTGACAGAGGTCAAGGTAGATCAGGGGCATCTAGTTCAGGCAGCGGTTAGGATCACACATATGCACTACTGGGACGACAAGAGTCAGAGTCGTAGCCAGATGTTGTGATAGGTATGCTAGATGTTTTCTCTCACCCAATTTATGCGTTGATCGACCTGAGCTCCACTTTGTCATATGTTATTCCATTAATGGCCCGAAAGTTTGATATAGGGCTAGAATTGCTTCAGTGATCCTTCTCGATATCTACCCCCATCGGTGACTCTATTATTGCAAAAAGAATTTACCAGAGTTGTATAGTAGAGGTTGTTGATCGCCAAACCTTAGCAGATCTAGTAGAATTAGAAATGATTGATTTAAATGTAATTATGAGTATGGATTGGCTGGCACCATGTTACGCCACGGTAGAGTGCTGGACTAGAATTGTCCGATTTTACTTTCTAGGGGAGGTGTGAGAGTGGAGAGGTAATGCAGCTACACCAAAGTGTAGGTTCATAATTTGGGATAAAAAGTTGATAACAAAGGGTTGTATATACCATACTGTTAGGGTTCGGGATATGCAAGTAGAATCCCCGACTCTCCAGTCTATCCTAGTGGTTAATGAGTTTCCAGATGAACTTCCTGATATTCCCCTAGAGTGGGAAATAGATTTCTCTATAGAGTTGCTACCAGATACTCAACCTATATCCATACCTTTGTATTGAATGGCTCCTTCTGAATTGAAAGAATTTTAAGAATAGTTGAAATACTTATTAGAAAAGGGTTTTATTAGGCCTAGTACTTCGCCGTAGGGTGAACTAGTTCTGTTTGTTAGGAAGAAAGATGGATCCCTACGCATGTGTATAGACAACCGGCAGTTGAATAAATTTACCATTAAGATAAATACCCTCTTCCAAGGGTAGATTATTTATTTGACCAGCTGCAAGGGGCGAAATATTTCTCTAAAATCGACTTGAGATTTTTGTACCACCAGGTTCGAGTTTGGGAGAAGGATATCCCTGAGACAACTTTTAGGACCAGATATGGTCATTTTGAATTCTTAGTCATGTCCTTCGGGATGACGAATTCCCCAGCAGTTTTCATGGATCTGACGAACAACATCTTTAGGCCATATTTAGATGTTTTTATGATAGTGTTCATCAATGATATTCTAGTGTATTCCCGCTCAGAAGCGGAACACAGACATCATTTGTGCACAGTGCTTCAGGTCCTCAAAGATTGCTAGCTATATGCAAAGTTTTCTAAATGTGAGTTCTGGTTAAATTTCATAGCTTTCTTGGGCCACATTGTATCAGATGCTAGTGTTTAGGTTGATTCGCAAAAAATTGAGGCAGTAAAGATATGGCCTAGACCTACAACTCCAATAGAGATTCATAGTTTCATGGGATTGGCCGGGTATTAAAGAATATTTATGGAAGGATTTTCTACCCTGTCAGCGCCTTTGACCAAATTAACTCAGAAAGCCACCAAGTTCTATTGGACTGAGGCCATGAGTAGAGTTTCCAGGAGTTGAAAAACAGACTGACATCGGCACTAGTGTTAGCTTTGCTGTAAGGTTCAGAGGTTTATGCTATATACTGTGACGCTTCAGGCATTGGGTTAGGATGTGTTATGATGCAACACTGTAAAGTAATTGCTTACGCTTCACGGAAACTGAGCAAACATGAAAAGAACTACCCCACCCAGGATCTAGAGTTAGCTACAGTGGTTCATGCCTTAAAAATATGGAGGCATTATTTGTACGGTGTGCACGTAGATATTTTCATTGATCATAAGAGCCTCCGGTACATCTTCACATAGAAAGAGTTAAATTTGTGGCAACGCCAGTGGTTAGAATTGCTGAAAGACTATGATGTGAACATCTTGTATCACCTAGGGAAGGCTAATATCGTAGATGATGCCCTTATCCGTAGATCCATGGGCAGTTTAGCATATTTGCGGCCGGAACAGCGGGAGATAGCTCAATAGCTGCATCGGTTAGCCATTTTAGTGGTCCGGATAGTAGATTTAGGGGATAATGGGGTTGTGATTCAGAATACAGCAGTATCATCCTTGGTTGTAGAGGTGAAGGAGCGACAGTACGAGGACCCTAGTATGGTACAGTTTAGAGACAAGGTTCGACAGGGTGAATATCATCTTTTGAGTTAACTAAAGATGGGGTTTTGAGATACAAAGGTCGCCTCTGCATTCCAGATGTAGCAGGGCTCCGCCAGCAGAATATGGCAGAGATACATTATTCTCGTTACTCTCTTCATCCAGGTTTGATAAAGATGTACCATGATATAAAAGAGATATACTAGTGGCCTAGAATGAAGAAAGGTGTAGCCGAATTCATAGCGTAGTGTCCTAATTGTCAACAGGTAAAAGCTGAACAACAAAAACCTGGTGGACTAAGATGGCTATACCTATGTGGAAATAGGAGGCAGTTAATATGGATTTTGTGGCAGGACTACCCCATACCAGAAGTAAATTTGACTCTATTTGGGTTATTATTGATAGGTTGATGAAATCAGCCCACTTTCTGCCAGTCCGGAATACATTCTCAGTTAAAGATTATGCTGCGTTATATATTAAAGAGATAGTCCAATTGCACAGTATCCCAGCATCTATCATTTCTGATAGAGGGACATAATTTACAGCTAGATTTTGGCAATCATTTCAGAAAGATTTGGGGACACAAGTTAATTTGAGTACAACAGTTCATCCCCAGACAGACGGCCAAGCAAAGCACACCATTCAGACGCTTGAGGATATGTTACGGGCGTGTGTTCTAGATTTTGGAGGAAACTGGGACGAGTATTTACCCCTTATTGAGTTTGCATATAATAACAGTTATCATTCTGCATTCCGAATGGCACCTTATGATGCATTTTTTGGCAGAAATGTAGGTCCCCTATCGAATGGTTTGAAGTAGGAGAGGCAGGATTGATCGGACCTAATATGATCCACCAATTAGAAGAGAAAGTAAAACTCATCAGAGAGCGTCTACTGACAGCACAGAGTTGTCAGAAGTCTTACTCCGATGTGCCGTATATAGACTTGGAATTTAATATTGATGATTGGGTATTTCTTAAAGTTTTGTCGATAAAGGGCGTGATGAGATTTGGCAAGAAGGGCAAGCTTAGCCCTAGGTTCATTGGCACATACCTGATCCTCCAAAGGATAGGCCGAGTGGCATATGAGTTAGAACTGCCTTCAAAGTTATAATTGGTCCATCCAGTCTTTCATGTTTCAATGTTGCAATAGTGTATAGGGGACCCATCTCGGGTTGTTCCAGTTGAGGATATTCAGGTTACTTAGGAGTTAGCTTATGAGGAGGTTCCAGTTGCTATACTAGATTGGCAGGTTCGTAGGTTAAGGACTAACGATGTGGCCTCTATTAAAGTCCTATAGAGGAACAGAAATATAGAAGAGATGACTTAGGAAGCTGAGGATGACATGAGATCTAGATGTCCTCACCCGTTCTAGGATTGACCCAGATTATGCAGTTAAGATGAGGTCATTGTTCAGTTGTTATTTTAATGCCTATATTACTAGTACTGCTTGGTTTGTTATCTCTATATGGTGGAACAGCTGGTTATAGCATCCTGTGAGACGCCTATGTTCGGTTTTTCTACGTTTCAGGTTTCTGGATAGTCCATAAAATAGAGGAGACTCCACCGAAATTTTCCTAAGTATTAGTTAAAAGAGTTAACTCGTTTAACCCTAAAGATGACATTCAAGGATGAATGTTCCTAATGGGAGGAGGATGTTACACCCCGTAAGATCTTAGCGGCTAGTGTGCGTGTTCATGGGCTTGTGACTAGTAGAGAGGGATTGACGCGTGCGGGAAGAGCCTCGAAAGCAGGATCGGGAGAGGTCGGGCCGCAAAGGGCTAGCGCGTCAGCTTGCCTATGCGCTGGGCAGCGTGGCGCGCCAGCATGCCAGTGCCCTGGGAGGCGCGGGCGGTAGACACCTTGGCGCGATAGCCAGTGCAGGGCACCGGTCTCTTGGCGCGTTGGCTAGCGCGAGACGCTGCCCATGCCACCGCCCTTTTTTCTATATAACTCGCCTGCCAGTTTAATTCAAACTATTCATTAACATATCCCCCTCAGCCAGAAATGAGAAAAACACGTAACTTTCATTTTATTTTCGTTAAATTACACTATCAAATGCCATCTAAATGCAAATTAACTTTGGGTAATAAGTTCTAAGCCTACCGGAAGCATCACGGCGGAGTTATTTCTCAAAAATTCGCTCGGCGTACCGAAACCCCGCCGAGTAAAGGTTGACAGAATTACTCCAAATCGGATCCTAAATAGCCACAAGCAATAGGTAAGTATTTATCCCTTCTAAATTCTCGAGAAATTGTGGGTTTCGGCGGAGTTAAACAGAGTTGAATTATAGTTAAGATTATTATCGAAAGATATTGTTATTTGCTGAATTTTAGTGTTGAAAATAGTTACATTCTCTCAATATAAGGGCTGCATTTGGATGAAACTGCCGGTTACAGGTTGAAACTCGCCGGTGAAATGAAAGTTGGCATTCGAGGTATGATAAGGCAATCCTTTTTTGGCAAGTATGTTCGTCGTAGATTTGATACGACTTATTTATCTATATTACTCCAGAGTAAACTTGTTGTTGTTAGCTTCTATCAATAGAATTGAGATGACAATAATGTCACAGCAATCCTCGTCAGAGTTAACCCTAGCTAGTTTGTTTTTTGCATACGACATTTGATTTGCTGGGTTCTTTGTTTCCTATGAGGCTATGCTCACAGGAGTGATATGATGTTCGAAGGGACCAGACTGAGGACATAAGGGACGTATTGAGGTCTAGTCATCTCTAGACTCCTCCATGCCGTAGAGGCATTACGACCCTCAGTCGAGCCAAGGTTAGGGTCCAGTTATAGGAGCTTGCATTATGACCCTCAACTGAGCCAAGGCTCGGGGTCTAATTACAGCCCTCAGTCGAGCCAAGGCTCGGGGTCCAGATATAGTTATAGGAGCCCAAACGGCTCAGTCACAGACACAGCTATAGGAGCCTAGACGGCTCATCCCAAAAACAGGAGCCTACCAGGCTCGAATACAACTTCAGAGGATGAGTATTCCTGAGTTACAGTATGCTTACAAACCCTTAGTAGGCAGATAAGAGGAGTGTACATTATTTGTACTTGTAAGGGCTTATGGGGGCCCAAGTAGGTTATTTTGTGTTATTTGTACCTTCCAGACTTATGAGGGCTCGGTTAGGTTCTTGTTTATACATATACTTGTTAGTTATATTTTCAGATTGTGAGATTACTCAGATTAAATTCTTATTCTTATTCTTGATTACTTTAGCTTTATCAGCTTTCATTCAATTATTATCTTACTGCTTTACATATTCGGTATATATTATACTGACACCCATCCTTGGGCACTGCATTACTTGCCTGCAGCTGAGGATAGACGCAGTTCGAGACCTCCCTAGTCATCAGCTAGAGTCAGCAGTTTCGTCAGCTCCTTTACTCTGAAATTGATAGTAGAGGAGGTTTGTTATTTTTTTGTACAGTTTATGAGTAGTCCAGGGCCCTTTCCTAACCATTATTCCACTCCTAGAGGCTTGCAGTCTACGATTCTTAGTTGTGGGTTTTGTTGTTGGCTGTGTAGGGCCCGTGTATGTTTCATTTTGCGTGATGGCCGCGTGGGGCCTAGTTTAGCTATTAATTAGCAGCCTTGTCGACTATAGCATGGTTATAGTTGCCTTTTTTCATTCTGTTATAACTAGACAACAATCGGCCCACATAGGATCTCGTTTATTGCTTTGTTGTTGGTTAGCTGTTTTCTTTCACATATGGCTATATGGACTGGTCGGCCTGAGGCTGTATTTACAGTCGAGATATAGCTCGTTTGTTTCATTGAATTGAGTTGCAGGCACGCACCAGAAGTGCACAAGCCTAGTCAGGTCGGTTCAGGTCCCAGTGTGGAACTAGGTGCCAGTCATGCCTCCTAAGGTGGGGCATGACAACCTTCTTTCAACTCAAAGTTGCCAGTGATGGCCGATTTGACAATTACTTTAGAAGCGCTCTCCACATTCGGCCTAGCAACCTACATCACTAGAACTCTCTCATTCTCTTCACCTTTTGCCTGCCCGATGTTTTCCATAGCTAACCTTCGAAAGGTTCTCTCTATTTCAGGATTAAGAGAAGCTAAGGGTGGTCCTTGACTTCTCGTGCTTGGCATACACTGAGGCAAACAACACTGTGAATTTCAATAAAAATAAGAAAAAAACATAAAATACAAACTAGCGAAAAAAATTTTAACCTACAAATGATTAAACAATATTCAAGTCCTCGACAACGGTGCCAAAAACTTGATGTCGCCCAAGCGCATGTGGTCGTAAAGTAATATAGGATTGTGTAAGTCCAGATATCGTACCCATAGGGACTTGTTAATTTAATCGTTTTAAGGTTGTACTTTGATTTCACTAATCTACAAAACAAGTAAGTTGAAGATTGGTTTGGAAAATTAAACTACTAAACTTCAAATGTAAAAATTAACTAAAACAAATGTAAGCTTGATTGTATTTCAATAATGACGACAGATTAGGGCAATGGCACTTGGTTGGTTTCAAGTTGAGTTTTTCAAATGTAATTAAACTAGCATGATTTTTCCTACGGTTGTTAGTTGCAAGTTACTATCTCATTTCTTGCCACTATCCTTAGCACCCAAGAACTATTCCATGAACCCTAACGCCTATATCCCTATAGTCGCAGGAGAACAAATGATTATGCCTTCTTGTATTTTAACTAAATGGGGTTGAGGGGTATATACCTATCCTCAATAACTTATATTCTATCACCAATGGGTTTAAGGGTCTTTGAATTACCATTCTGTATTTATTTTTAACCCTTTTGATTCCCTTTCCCAAGGTCAATCGAAAGCCAACAAATTACTTACAAGGTAATCAATATCATAAATAATAAATTAAAATAAATAAATACAAACAATCATAAAAGAAGAATCAAAACTAAGTTTATTTAGTCTGTCAAACAATCAGTCATTCACCATAGCCACAATCTCAAAATATGAGTTTATCAACTCATAGACAAGCGAAAAAATAAATACTTAGTCATCATCATGTGAAAATACGAAGTAAAGAAGAGAAAACCTAGTTGTAGAACCTTGTCTTCCTTCCAAAGGGCTTACAAGGTTTCATAAAAAATAGATAAGATGGGGGAGAAAAATAGAAAAAGCTAGTTAATCAAAGGTTGGATGTGGTGAAAAAAATAAATTAAAAAATTTAAAAAAAAAAAAGAGAAAATTCACCGCATCCACAGATGACAGCTGAATGGAGAAAAAGGGAGGAAAAAGTGGAAAAAAGGAAAAAAAAAAGGGTAAAAATGTAAAAGGTGAAGCTAAGTTGTGTAGTGCCAATGAGGGTTAGTCACTATTTATATATCCACCATACCCAATCCAAAGTATACATTACAAGCCAATATAAGTGCTATAGTGATCCTAGCTTGGCTATTTGAAAAACTGAAGTAGAGAAAATAAGGGCAAGCCTATGGTATCCGTTGTGCAGTATTTAAAACTTCCTTGTGAGAGTAACAATCTTACTTGTTAGTCCCAAGTTTCTTACATATCTATATATGCGAGTGTTAGGGACTTCATTTGCTATGAGGGTACATAGTTTGTATTGCATTCTGTTGATTGTTTGTGTGAATAACATTGGTGATAGCTCAGTTCACTGCTAATAGTTAGATGTCATACCTAGATCCCTATGTGTCATCAGTTATGGTTGCATGTAAGCATAGCTGACTTGGTTTTGAATGGAAAAGGGGTCAATATCTAATAATGATCGTGTGTGCAAATTTTGATGTGTTGGCTGTAAGTCTTCTACCTTACTTTCTAGTTAAGCATCGTTTCATAGTATTGTTTTATTTGTCTGAGGACATGCATAAGTTTTAATTTGAGGGTGTTGATGTTTTGTGGATATACAACACTTTCGATGCTTAAAACATAGGGAAAAATGCTTGGCCTTGTATATGTTTATACAGATATAAGGTGCTTTTAATTTCTTTTTAGGAAAATCATATTTCGGAGTTGAATTCTGAAAAAGGAGGGGAAAAAGTGCAGAAAATGGGCCAAGTGCAATTCATAGTACGAGCTATACCTTGGTGGTACGAGTCGTACCATGTAGCCATGATGAGGACCAGAGGCTATGCACAAGTGTTGAGGCCAAGAATGACTCTTGGTATGAGCTGTACAATCATGGTACGAGACGTACCAAGGAGTCATGACACAAAGCAAAAGTTTGCACTTGCTTGAGCTCTTGGTACAAATGGAAGGCACGACTCTTGACTACATCATACAACTCATACCAAGGAGCGTAGTGAAGTCCAGTGAAGATGTCAAATTGGCAGTTCTCGAAGTACGAACAAGGACCACAAGTCGTGACATCAATGTACGAGTGTACCATGGACTCATGGAAATTTCTAGAGGATGCCAGACTTTTCAAGATCAGACTACACAGGTATTGTACAGCTCATAGTGTCATTGTACGAGTCGTATCTTCTACCAGAACTTAAAGGATTTCAAGGTTTCCTACATGTTATGGATGGAAGCCACGACTCATAATCATGCTATGACTCATAGGTTATGGAGGCGACAACTTTAGTTGTTTTCCTATTAATTTAGAAAAGATTTTAAATTACTTGTATAAATATTTTTTTACGTTATTTTCTTAAAGCACCGATTCATTAATGTTGTAATCGGGCTTCTTGGTTTTCCTTGACATTACTTGGAGATCAAATTCATGAATTGCTGGGAGATTCCATTGATTGTTCTTGAATTGATCATACTCTTGATCGTGCAATAATCAATTGGGTTTTTATTCAATCATTGTTGTAAGTTATTAATTATGCTTTCGTTTATGAAATCTAATTCTTTTCTTGCAGCCATGAATAACTAAACCTCCACAACTAGGGTTGTGGAAACTATGGTAAATTAACTAACTAGGGTTAACATAAAAGTGATTCTAAACTCATATCTATTCTTGTATTGTTCATATCTTCATCTTAAGCATTTCTTAAAGATGCGCAACGTTAGGACTTGTCTGAATTCTCTACTTGCTTGAACCTAGAGAGGTAGAGATTAGGAAAAGAGAAGAACAATAAAGCCTTGAAGTTTAAGTTTCATTGAATAGCTTGAGCTGCGGATGCAGGATAGTTAAGTTAGAATAGTTGATTACGGCTAAAGTGAAAATACTCAAGAGACCTAATCTGGTAATTGAGTATAGTCATCCAATAGGGATGAACCAGTAGTTTGGATGAACCTATGTTATCAATTCTGCAGGCTAAGTATGAGGATAGGTCACTAGTTAATAACTCAAAGTTGTTATGAATCCATGGGGAACACTTCCTCAGTTACTTGCATAAAATTGATCAAAACCACAATCTACTATTTCTTACTTAATTCCTTCTTTGAAATCCCCCATTAGGAAATAATTGTACTAACAGCGTAAATACTAGTGTTATTCTATATCCTGACCATATTCCCTGTGGGATCGACTCCAAACTAGTTGGGTTCTTTATTGACAACGTCCTCGTTATACTTTTATAGGATGTGATTTTGAGCGTTATTAGTGCCTTATAATTATAGGTGAAAACCCCGAATTTTAACTTAAACCATCTTACTGCCTCCCATCGTCTGCTGCAGCAGACCCGCTATGGCAGTCAGGACTCCATGTAGACCCACGGGTAACTCCTCCTTCCCGTTACTGCAGGTCTCCGACCGTCGTGATGATCTCGCTACACGGCTCCCCCACTACTGCAGTGGCCCTCCGTTAACTAGTAGCTCACATTTTGCTACACACTTTTCATTTCTCAAACTCAAGCCTTAATCCAACTTTCCCAGCATTTCCTACCATGGACTTAGGCGAGGATAGGATATTTTGCACTTATTCTCCCCTCCCCGCATAACAATAGATGGGTCGTTACAAAATTACTTTACTAGGTATTTTTAGTTCTCCAACTTAATATCCTAAGATCAATGAGACAATCTATCTTCATAAGTATTACAGCTAGAGTAGAGAATGCGCAATCGAGCTTTCCATGCTCTAAAAAGTCTTTGCATAGTGCTTATCACAAAGCCTTGCAACTTATGCTTTGATAACTCGGCATGAACTTCAAATTTGTCCTGCACATATTGTAACATTATATTTGATATCCTAACTATATGGATAAATCATGTAATTTTAAGGCAATACAATATTGAGAGTGATTTATTACCTTGACCTTATATCACATTGTTTTTCCGTATTTTAAAATAATATTCTGCTAATTTTCATCTCGAAATGAGATAGTGCTCCTCATAATCAAGCCAGAGTAATTAACCATATCTCTAGCCTCAGAACCCACAACTCTATCAAAGTCTTCTGGATTGATTTTCCCTCCACACTTAGTTTTAGTTCAACCTCTTCCTCTCTTAATATTGATACGTAAAACTGCAAAATAAAAATTATATATTATTATTTAACAGAACTACAACTGAGATGGACGTATTAAGAAATGTAAAATCGTAAAACAAGGAATCAACGATATTCTGATGGTATTGTTATTGTTAATTAAGAGATATGTCCAGTCAAAGATGAACCAATAATTTGTGACAGAAGAAAGTGAAAAATATTTGAGCCTTAAATTGTTTGGTAGTGTGGCAGTACAGTGAGAACAACAATACTACTATTTAATTTATTGACCAATAATTGGATTTATAATATGTTGTGCCTAAATTTACCTGAGACAAGATCTTGGAACATACCAGTGCCACCTTCTCCACCGGCGCAATCTTCGCCACCGGCGTTGTCTTCTTCACCACCGGCGTTGTCTTCTCCATCGCCAGCTTTAAGAGAGAAGATGAGTGTATAGAGAAGTGCAGAACAAAGTAATGAAGTATAGGCTAGCTGTTCTCTTTATTGTATTAAACATTGTGTAGAACATTCAAATTATTTATTTTTTAAAAAAAAATTAAATAAAATTAGCGGCGAGTATGTCGCTGCAATAACATTCAGAGGCGACATTTAATAAGTTGCCACTAAAATTATGGAGCAAAAATTTATTATTAGCGGGAAGTGAAAATTGCAGAATCAGTAACACTTATTAGTGGCGACTCAAGATAACTCTCCACTAAAAATATATATTCTGGAGCAACCACATGTGTCGCCACTGAATTTGAAGCTTCTGCTGCAACAAATAGGATCACCACTAATTATCGCTCCAGTAACTCCTGTTTCTTGTAGTGACCATAACAAATATGGATATACTGTGATGGTATCACACATGATTAAGGAGTTTATCCCTGAATGACTGTTCATCCCTCAGTGACACCATGACGGTATATGGATATATTATGACGGTATCAAGAAGGATTGAGGGGCCCTGCGCACTATTCTTGACGGACTGCTCATCCTAATACCATGACAATATATGAATATAATATGATAATATCATGAAGAATTATAAGATGACTGTTTCTATAATTAATTAGGGGAATATGAAAATAAAAAGATGTAATTGTATAAATTTTTACTCTGATAAGACAATTATATAAATTTTCTTTTTTTCTTTTATTTTCTTTGAACAAAAAATTACATGCCTTTTAATGGTAAGAACACAAAAGGCTGCAGATGTGGACCAACATCTGTTAAAGAAAATAACAAACACAGGCCTAAAATGGGAAGGACAAAAAGGGCCCACGGAAGCTGTAATATTTGAGGTGAGACCTACCTTTAAAATTCCAAAAATACCCTATTAAGCAGGAAGATCATAATTCATAAACATCAATCTGAGGGCTTTCTTGGTCAACTCCTGTTGACAGGAAGCTCCTCCCTTTCCCTCTTGTTAATAGTAGTAAAAGTGTGAATTATTTAATCACACTAATGGCAAGAGGTGCTTTTGAGTAATAACTTTCAAGTGAAAAATATAACTATATTAAGAAAAAGCAATTATTCTCTCGAGAAACAAAAATTAGACTTAATTATACTTATATTAAAGTCGTCTTATCAAGTGGATTTAATGATTTCTAAATTTTTATTTCTTCCTCCCTTTCAATCTGTTTGTGTTATCATTTTTAAGTCTATTTTAAAAAGAATGTCTTTTTCCTTTTGAAAAATTTTTTATTCTAACTTTCCACGTGACATATTGTTTAAGATCACAAAATTAATAAGCAATTTGATACATTTTACGTATATTTAATTAGTTTAAGACCACACAATTAATAAGTCTTTTTTTATTTTCTTAAACTCTATATCAAGCTAAAAATCAGATAACTAAATTAAAATGGAGGAAATATTAATTTTTACTGGGTCAGTTGTGTCTCACTTAGTCCTCAATTTGAGCAGTAAAAAAAGATAATCTGAATTCATAACATAAATATATCAATCTATGTAAGACCATATGTTAAACTATATTATAATTTGATATAATACGGCAGAAAACTCATATATAATTTAGCCTCAATCAAATATATATTAATCTACATTAGTGAAAAGATATTTGATGGTATACATATCCAATAATTACTTCGATTGAGTTTCAAAACTCAAGTTGCAATCTCATCACTCATCAGTCTAACACAAAACTGACTTTGAGTTTTCTATCACTCATATTAAACTGGTTTCCTAATGTTTGTCATTCTATTATATAAACGTTGATCGAACAAGATGAAAGACAAAGATTGAAGGGTTAGAGCATATATTTGCTCAACTGTAGGACTTATATTTGTAATACAAAATTATAGTATATGTATAGATAAAGATAATACAAAATAACCTTAAATACAATCCTACTACAACTAATGTACATAAGTATAAACTCTAACACCCTCCATCAATCTGAACGAGAAGAGTGAAAGTGACGATTGACAGTTAACTCACGAAAACGTGAAAAAGTCAAATACTCTCGTGAATAAATCAACAAGTTGCTTAGATGTATGGACATGAGAAACTACTAAGTCACCGTGACTGATCTTTTCAGGAACAAAATGATAATCCAAAGCAACATGTTTGGAACGGGAGTGAAAAACTGAATTGTGAGGTAGATAAATTGCTTCAATAGTGTCACATTTGGCACATGCCGGAGAAGTAAGAAAAATATTAAGATCACGAAGAATATATTGGAGCCAAGTAGCTGCAGTAGTGGCAAAAACAAGAGCTCGGTACTCTACTTCGATATTTGAGCATGCAACAATAGGTTATTTCTTAGCAGACCAAGAAATAAGTTAGTGTTGGGTAAAAACCGAAGCAACACAATGCAGAATAAGACAAGAATGATTACAAACAAAATAAAAAGGGGACAAAAATGGAAAGACAATGATACCAAGAATTTTTACGTGGAAACCCTTTTGAATAAGGGAAAAACCACGGGCCAAGAGGAGCAAAATGATATCACAATAATAAGGAATTTTACACCGTACAGTGCACGAGTACAACACTCAAAGTAACCACTATACACACTTCAAAAGAGATAACCCTCTTTCTACTCACACCTCACTATAATATCACTCAAGAAAAAACCTCACGCTTTATATATTTTTTCTTTTCTCTTTGTTGGTGTGTTTTCACAAATAAGCAAGGGGCTCCTTTTATAGGAAAAATTTGGACCAACATTCAAAGTTCACCAACCTTTGAATGCCCAACCTTTGAATGCCCAACCTTTGAATATGTGTAGCAAAAGTTGAATTGGGGCTGGACCCCACAAATCTCCCCCTCCAGTCTCATGCATCTGAAGGAGGTATCTCCATTTTCTCAAAGAGAGCTCATCCCCACAAATTCTTTACACAGATCAAACTTGTCTTTTGGTGTCACCTTAGTCAGCTTATCTGCAGGATTTTCACTTGTGTGAATCTTTTTGATATGAAACGATTCACTCTCCACTTGTCCACGAATCCAATGGTATCTGACGTCGATGTGTTTTGTCCTTGCATGGTACATGGAGTTCTTGCTCAAGTCTATTGCACTCTGACTGTCGCAATAGACAACATACTCCATCTGTTGTGATCCAAGTTCTTGAAGGAACCGCTTGAGCCATATCATCTCCTTGTCAGCTTCAGTAGTCGCAATATACTCTGCTTCAGTTGTAGACAGTGCGACACACTTCTGCAACTTCGATTGCCATGATATAGCTCCCCCTGAAAATGTAAACAGATATCCAGTAGTGGATTTTCTGTTATCAAGGTCACCTACCATATCAGCATTCGTATAACCCTTCAAGATTGGATCAGATTCTCCAAAACATAAGTAACTACTTGTAGTGCCTCTTAGGTACCTCAGGATCCATTTGAAAACTTCCCAATGTTCTTTAATCCATGATTTTCAAGAAATCTGCTAACCACACCAACTGCGTGAGAAATGTCGGGTCTTGTACAAACCATTGCATACCTCAGAATTTCGACCACGGAGGAGTATGGAACCTTGGCCATGCTCTCTTTCTCCTCCCTTATTTTAGGGCACATCTTCTTGCTTAACTTCATGTGACCAGCAAGAGGTGTTGTAACCGGCTTAGCGCTCTTCATATTGAAGCGCTCCAGTACCCGTTCAAGGTACTTCTCTTGTGATAAATAAAGCTTCCTTTTATTTCTGAGACGAGTGATTCTCATGCCCAAAATCTGCTTAGCATGACCCAAGTCTTTCATGGCAAAAAACTTAAACAACTGTTTCTTCAACTCATCAATCCTGGAAGCATTCTTGCCCATAATCAACATATCATCCACATACAGCAAGAGGATGATAAAATCTTCGTCAGAAATTTTTTTTGTACAAACACACAGTGATCTGAAGAAGTCTTCCTTTAACCTTGCTCCCCCATAACAGATTCAAACTTCTTGTACCACTGTCTAGGAGCTTGTTTCAAGCCATAGAGACTCTTCTTAAGTTTTCACACAAAATTTTCTTTACCCTTCACCTTGAAGCCTTCAGGTTGTTCCATAAAAATTTCCTCCACTAGCTCACCGTGAAGAAAAGCCGTCTTCACATCCATTTGCTCAATCTCTAAATCAAGACTAGCAGCCAAACCTAGAACTGTATGAATGGAGGTCATTTTCACAACAGGTGAAAATATTTCGTAAAGGTCAATACCCTTTCTTTGACTAAATCCCTTAACAACCAATCTAGCTTTGTATCTGGGCTTCAAGTTGTGTTCTTCAATTTTAACTTTGAACACCCACTTATTCTTAAGAGCTCTCATGCCCATAGGAAACTTTACCAGCTCGTAAGTGTTATTTTCATGCAAAGACTTTATCTCACTTTGCATGGCTTCAATCCATTGGTCCTTGTGCTCATCTTCCAAGGTCTCCTCATAACATTCAGGTTCTCCCCTATCAGTGAGTAACACATACTCATCAGGAGAATATCGAGAGAAAAGAATATGTTGTCTTGTAGACCTTCTACGTGGAATATTTGATTCTTCCACAACATCATTAGTTGGAGCATCGTCAGTGACAGCATCATCAATAACAGTATCATCAACATGTTGATCTGGAGCACGATCCTGGGCATCACCATTGTTATCACGTCCACCAACATTAGGGACTTGATCAAGATTAACCACACCATCAGAGCTTGAAGATTCCAGCTTCTCTGTTTTGTCAATATCTTCAATGTTCTGATTCTCCATGAAGACGATATCGCGGCTTCTCACAAGCTTCTTTTCCACTGGATCATATAGCCTGTAGCCAAACTCATCAAGGCCATAACCAATGAAGATGCATTGCCTCATCTTTGCATCTAACTTTGACCTCTCATCTTTAGGCACATGTACAAAAGCTTTGCATCCAAATACCCTCAAATGGTCATAGGAAATATCCTTCCCATACTAAACTTTATTTGGAACATCACTTTGCAAAGCAATAAAAGGGGATAGGTTTATAACATGTGCAGCGGTCAATAAAGCCTCCCACCAAAAGGAGTTCGGCAACTTTGTTTCTGAAAGCAAACATCTGACTCTTTCCATCAAGGTTTTGTTCATCTTCTAAGCCAAACCATTAACCTGAGGAGTCTTAGGAGGAGTCTTCTGGTGTCTGATACCTTGAAGCTTGCAGTATTCATCAAACGGTCCACAATATTCACCACCATTGTCAGTATGAATATACTTCAGCTTCTTTCCAATTTCTCTCTCAATCGAAGCCTGAAACTGCTTAAAGACACCCAACACTTGGTCTTTAGTCTTCAATGCATAGACCTAGAGTTTTCTTGAACAATCATCAATAAAGGTGACAAAGAAAAGTGCACTGCCAAAGTCCTTGTCTTCATAGGACCACATAAATCTGAATGAACCAACTCCAACAACTCTATCTTTCTTGAAGGAGGGTGGGACTTGAAAGAAACTCGATTTTATTTTCCCGCCAAGCAGTGCTCACAATTTTGTAATTTAGCACTTTCGAAATCACCCAATAATTCTTCTTGGCCAAAATATTAAGTCATTTCTCGCTAATGTGACTAAGCCTCTTATGCCATAGTGACGTTGAAGAGTTATTGTTCTCAACTGCATTTACCATGTTAGCACAAGTAGAAGTCGTAGTCCAGTATAAACCATGACGCTTGTTACCACGAGCCATAATCAAGGAACCCTTAATGAGTTTCCATTTTCCATCACCATTGATACTAATATATCCTTCATCATCCAGAACACCAACAGAAATTAGGTTCAAACGAACATCAGGTGCATGTTTTACATTGTTCAAAACTAGTTTAGTTCTGATACTAGTTTCCAAACAAATTGTACCAACTCCAACCACCCTGGATACAGTCTCATTATCCATACTCAAAGTACCAAAATCACCAGGAGTATAGTATGAGAACAAATCTTTCCTTGATGTCACGTGAGATGCGACACCACTGTCCACAACCCAACTTGACTCATTGCAAGTAATATTTATCAGATTCTCATCAAGGACAGTAACAAGATCTTCAGTGGTGACAGTGGCTATGTTACTTTCATTGTCATCTTCTTTCTTTTCCTCCTTGCCTTTTTCCTGCTTCCACGTTTGGCAAAACTTCTTTGTGTGCCCTTTCATCCTATAATGATAGCACTTTATATTTTTAAGTTTGCCTCTGAATTTGATTCTATAATGTTCTCTATCTTGAGAACCACGACTCTTGCTTCTCCCCCTGGAGCTAGATACCAGGACATCCGTTGATGGAGAAACCTGAGACTTTCGTCTCATCTCTTCATTCAAAATACTGCTCTTGGCAAGATCCATAGAGAACACACCATCTGGAGCAGAGTTTGACAGTGAAGGTCTAAATGTTTCCCAAGAGTCTGGTAGGGAACCAAGTAGAAGCAAACCTTGGATTTCTTCATCAAACTTGATTCCCATAGAAAATAACTGGTTCATAATCCCCTGAAAGTTATTCAGGTGATCTATCATCGGAGAACCATCGTTGTATTTCAAACATAACATCTGCTTTATCAAGAACATATTGTTATTACCAGTCTTCCAAGCATACAAACTTTCTAAATGCTCTCATAGGGTTCGAGCATGTGTCTCTCCAGAAACATGGTTCAACACATTGTCATCAACCCACTGCCTAATAAATCCACAAACTTGTCTGTGCAACAGATTCCACTCTTCATCTGTTTTATTATCAGGCTTTACAGTGGAAAAAAACTGGTTGATAAAAATTCTTGACATAAAGTAGATCTTCTATTTTTTCCTTCCAAATGACATAATTGGTGCCACTCAAAGTAATCATTCTACTTGTGTTAGCTTCCATTATTCACCAAAAATACGGATAACCAAAGAAATTCTTTTCTGATGTGGAAGATCAGACTGTGCTGCAACCACAGAGCATACTCAGACAAAACCTTGGCTGTGATACCAGATTGTTGGGTAAAAACCAGAGCAATACAGTGCAGAATATACAAGAATGGTTACAAACAAAATAAAAAGGGGACAGAAATGGAAAGACAATGACACCAAGAATTTTTACGTGGAAACCCTTCTGAATAAGGAAAAAACCACGGGCCAAGAGGAGCAAAATGATATCACTATAGTAAGAAACTTTACACCGTATGGTTCACGAGTACAACACTCAAAGTAACCACTATACACACTTTAAAAGAGATAACCCTCTTTCTACTCACACCTCACTATAATATCACTCAAGAAAAAACCTCACTCTTTATATATTTTTTCTTTTCTCTTTGTTGGTGTGTCTTTACAAATGAGCAAGGGGCTCCTTTTATAGGAAAAATTTGGACCAATATTCAAAGTTCACCAACTTTTGAATGCCTAACCTTTCAAAGTTCACCAACCTTTGAATGCCCAATCTTTCAAAGTTCACCAACCTTTGAATGCCTAACCTTTGAATGTGTGCAGTAAAAGTTGAATTGGGGCTGGACCCCATAGTTAGAGCCACAAAAAATACAAAAGCTAGTTGTGGATCGTCTAGTGGTTGAACAACAAGCCCAATCAGAGCAAGAGAAAATAGTAAGTGACAAGGATGTTTTTTACAATTGTAAGCCCCAATAAATTTTGCCAATGAGATATAAAAAGAATGTGTTTTACTGCCTGAAGATGCAATTGTCGTGGCTGGTGAAGAAACTGAGAAGCAAGGTTAACAACAAATTGAATTCGTCCTAGTAAAACACAAATATTGTAGACTCCCAACCATTTGACAATAAATAAATAGAAGGATCATCAAGCAAAAGAGAAGAAGTAGAATTCCAATCGAACTTACTGTAAAGTGGAGTTAACACAAGTTTACACTTCTCCAATTTGAAGCAATGAAAATGAAAAGTAATATAAGGATGTTGAAGTAAGAAAAGTCCCAAAGAGTAACATTTCAATTCAATGCCAAGGAAGTATTGAAGTTATCGCACGTGTTTCATTGAGAATTCAGAACTCATTAAAGAGTTGAACAGCGATACAAGGGACTTTGAAGAGCAAAAAAAAACTATATCATCCACATAAATTAAAAGAATAATGCAATCATCTCCTGAGTGAAAAATGAACATGCTTTGATCTGAAGCACGCTGCTTAAAACCTAGATCAAGAAGGAAACTAGTAAGATGATGCAACCTATCCCCATGGAGATAGTTTAAGAACATATAAATCAGCTGCAACTTGCATACATAATGGGGATAATCTAGGTGTTCAAATCCCTTAGTTGACGCATATAAAATGTCTCGGATAACTCACCATGCAAGAACGCATTCAACACATCAAGTTAGTGTATATACTAATTTTTCTGAAGAGCCAAACCAAATACACTGTGCTAGGCTTAACGACAGGAGCAAAAGTCTCAAAATACTCTACCCCAGGCTGCTGCGATAAACCTTAAGCTACTAAACGAGCTTTAAATTATTCAATAGAACCATTTGCAAAAAACTTGATTGAAAACACCCATTTGTTGTCAACAATATTTGCAGTTGGAGGAGGTGGCACCAAGGTTCAAGTTATATTTTGGACAAGAGCATCAAATTCAGAACTCATCGCTTGCATCCCACGAGAGTCCTTATAAGTCTGAGAAAAGGAAGTAGGTTCGAAAAATGGAACATGTAGAAGCTGTTAAGGAAGGAAAGACACATGGCTTGAAAGACCTAATTTAAAGGAGTAACCATATGATGAGTTTGAGGTTTTATGGTGGGTGATTAAGAGGGAGATATTTGAAGATTATTAGATGGAGAAAGGGTTTGTGTGGAAGGGGCAGGGGATGAAATATCTCATTCAAAAGGAATGATAGAGGAAGGATTCAAAGTGGAGATTACAGTTCATTGGGTGAGAGTAACCTGATCTGAAAGTGAAGCAGAATTGAAAGGAGAAACTTTACCAATTGAACAAAGAGAACTGAGAGGGACATAATTGAAAAAAGAAACATTACTAATTGAACGAAGAGAACTGAGAGAGATTTTCTCTTAATTTAGAAGAGTCTGAAGACTCCTATTTGAAAGAGGAATTTGTGAAATAGATGTAGTTTGGATACTCTGTTAGCTTAGAAAAGTCCACCAACAATCTAGGGACCAGGTTCCTAGAGTTGTGCAGCACAAATAAGACAAATAAAGTAAAGACAGAATAAGAGACCAGATTTTAACGTGGAAAACTTCCTTGCTCAAGGGAAGAAAAAACCACGACCTACCTCATAGGATTTACCAATCATCTTCACATAAACTCTGAGCAGAGAGTGATTACAGACACAAGCACTTCACGAGATTAAACTCTTAATCCCAGACTCCCTTAAAGCAACTCTACTACAAGACACTAATGTAACAACTCTATTGCACCTTCACAACCACCTAACTCTAGCTAGCCAACAAAGATAACTCTAGCTATCACTCAACCAACTCTAGTTGAAAACTCCACACGCAAGTTGTAAGAATGATTACAAGAGAAAAATACCTACACAAGCTTCACAATGAAGAGTAGGTGTACATTCAGAATCAATGACACTAGAAAAAACAAAGAGTAAGAAAATATTCAACTTCTTCAAAGCATCCCATTGTTTTTTTATTCAGAGAAACGAATCATCACTTTTTCTCCATGGCGGCAGTAGTGAAATATGAGAAAAGAGAAGCTTATCTTTTTTGGATTTCAAAAACTTGGATTTTGAAAAGATGTCCAAGGAGAATAAATATGAGAGCACATAACCGAAGGTGAAATCCTATTGGTTAGTACTCTGCCTCTATGACACGTAGTGGTGCTCTATTTTCGCATAACAATAGTCCCACCTGCAGACATAAAATAGTACACGTTAATAGTTGTGAGTTTTGTCTTCTATCTATCACACACTTCATAAAACATCTAAACCAGGTCCCTGCGTGGTTTGTCTATCATCGAAACAAATTCTCATACACACTACTACAATTTCCCCCTTTTTGATGATGACAAACCCCATTGATTTCTCTTGACTCCGTATTCCCCCTTCCCTTCATTCTCTTCCCCCTTTTAGCATCATTAAGAAGAACACACAGTAAACCAACCAGAGCACAATTTGTATCAAAGATAACTCATGGCCACTGCGGCAACACTAACATGAACAAGCAATAAGCATAAGAATAAAGAAATAACAGTAGAGAAGGAGCCAACATGATTTCAATAACCATAGTTAGGAAAAGTATTACAAGCATTAAGAGAAAAAACATCATTAGAACATCCAGAGAAAAACACACAAGGCCATGATTAAGACGTTTGTAGAACACAAGAGGCAAAGAAAAGCAAAAGGAGAACAGGATATGGAGTTAAGGATAGGATAGGCTAGAGAGCTTTTGAAACAAGAGAGACATGCGCTCATCAGCAGCTTCATGGGCATGTAACAATTTCTGAGTGAGTTCATTGACCTTGGCTTTTAACTCCTCATTCTCCTGGCGAAGAGCCTGCGTTGGACCTAGTTCGTCAGTCTGAGCCGCCTTCAGATTAGCACTTTCAGCATCACGTTGAGCAAGCAAAGCAGTCAGCCTTTCTACTTCCTTTGTGGAATTTTCTTGAGAGGCGATCAAGTCATAAATGATCGATTGAGAACCCACACTTCCCCTTATTTTAACACACTAACATTCCTCAAGAGTAGTAAGAGTAAACATCTACTTCTTTGAGCCTGGAATTCCTTTTTCACATGAAACTTGAAAATAGTCAAATACTCTGTTCAGAAGAAAACCATACCCCGACCCATGTTTCCCTTCTTTAACAATCAGGATTTTTTGCATATGCTCAATCATGATAGCAGGCAAGCTTATGGCTTGAAATGTACTCAAGGCCTCCATGAGGTAGAGATCCGCAACTCCTGCGACTGTTCTCTTCTCAGCCCATGGAAGCAAGACTTTGTTGACAAATTCAAAGACTAGTTGATACACCCCTTTCAACTGCTTCTTGAGGAGTCTTTCACCAGAAAGAGTATCTAACTTCCCAATCATTTTCATAAATTCTAGAGATGCACACTCGTCCTTCACTAATTTAATTCCCTCAGTAGGAACTCCCAAGATTTTTCCCAAGTATGGCCTCATCAAGAACAATAGAGACCCCATAAACCATTGTGCTTAATTCTAACCCTTCCTCAGTGAATGCCATTTCATGATAACATTCATGAACTTTCTTTTCATGCAGATCAGGGAAAGGTGGAGAGAAAAGATCTTTCCACTCTTGATACACTACCATCTTAATCAAATCAGCCATCCCATGCATACCAACCTCATCGGGATCAAACAATCTACCTCTCAACACCTTTTGTTGCTTCATTAATGCCTGACATTCTTCTTAGTAAGAACCTTAGATACAGAAGAGGTACCTGGTCCCTCAGAGGGTTTATCAGTGGACAATGGATTTCGTTTGGTTCTGATGGAGGTGACACTCTTGGAAGGCACATCATCAGCAAGGGAATTTCCTGGTCTCCTTCGAGAGATGGAAGAAATACTCTTAGTGGGGAAACATTTTGTTACTGTGGAGCGGTTCCTAGAGGCAGGTGGTGATGTCCGTTTGCCTCGCTTCACTGTAGAGAGCAAAATGTCTTCAAGGTCTTTTTCACCCTCCTCTGGGTCAAGAACATTTTCTGGTTGAACTGGTACATCCTCCTCCACAATCATCTTCCTTTTGAGTTTTCTCCTTTGTGTCATTTTCTGTTGGTTGTCCTTTAATGCATCCTTCATCAGCCTTCTAGAACTTGACCTAATAACTGGGGGACGGACCTAGTCCCCTGACTCCTTCTGGTGTGAGTGAACTGCCAACTTCTTAACTTTCTATGTTAAAGGTTGATAATCATCACTTAAATCAGCTTCATTCTCAGTATTTCATTGAAGATTCAGAATTCCTGGAGTCCCATCCCATTCGGGAGTAGAAGACAGAACTGGTGATTTTGGTACTGAGAAAGGAGATCGAGATAGGGTTCTTTCACTATTGGGAGAACGTTCTCCCCCCAAGGCCATCTGGGTGAGACTTTGAATAATCAGCTAGTCACCATGTGCAAGGACATTGGAAGAAGTCCCCTTCTCTATAGGCAAATCCCCTTCGAAAATATAATCGTAAGAGGTTTCTAGTGGACCTTTCTCAGGAACAACCTCGGTAGCACTGTTCAAAGGTTGTTAGGGACCAGATGTAGATAGCAGACCAGGGTCAGATAGACCAATCTGAGTGGAATTTTCAGCAGAGGTGTTGGCTGGAGGATCATCAGTTTAGAGATTTAGAGAGGTATTGAGATCAACGAAGGTAATGGAGGCATCACGGGGTGGAGTCATAGATGTTCCTTCAATGGGAGGGATTTGAGGGGAGTCTAAAGATTTGGAGAAGGGGTTTTCAAATACAGGCGGAGTAGCGGTTGTTTTAGAAATAGGGGCTGAAGAGGGAGCCGGGGAAGATGTAAGAGACATGGTGAGAGAGAAGAAGAGTGAGAGTAAGCCAAGGGTTTTAAGAATTTTTTGAGTAAAAATGGAATAGAGGCAGTAAAAGAGAGGAATGTGGAAGACAAAGGAAAAAAGAGACAACTATTTAAGAGGAGAGAGGCAATGTGTCAGAAGAGGGAGAACAAGGAGGCAACGATTCGGTTGTTGTGTTTTTTTTAAAAAAAATTGGAACTCCAGAGATGCAAAAGGTGGAAAAACAGAGGCCTTGTATGATTACTTTTAGATGTCTCAAAGAGTTATTTGCAAGTAATACTTTAAATACTAACCTGGGAGGACCTGGTACCTCCGATGAATATTGAATCATTTGCTCCGACTTTGTCCTATTTTTTTTTCCTTCTTTGCTCATGCTTACCATCCGTGTATACCTAGTTAAGGTATAGAACTGAGCTACACATTGATTGAAGAGCACTCATCTGGATACCTATTGTCTATACATAGCTAAAAGAGAGAAAAGGTAAGAAGAGAAAACAAAGGAATAAGAGACTAAGTTAACTTTATTAACCCCAACTTCATACGATTTTTCTCAAATTGGTCCCTGTTCAAGGCCTTCATGAAGATATCAGCAATTTGGTCTTCTGTCTTGCAAAACTCCACTCGAATATTTCCTTTCTCCACATTATCTCTCAAGAAATGATGACGAATATCTATGTGCTAGGTCCTTTTATGTTAAATTGGATTTCGAGCCCTGGTGTTATCACACATGAGGGGCACACACTCTAAAAGGATCCCATAGCCTTCAAGTTGTTGTTTTATCCATAATAGTTGAGCACAGCGTGAGGCCGCTGCTACATATTCATCCTCAGCAGTGGAAAGAGCCATTGAATTTTGTTTTCTTGAGCCCCATGAGATCAGTGATGAGCCAAGAAAATGAGCCATTCCATAGGTACTCTTCCTGTCCACCAAGTATCTAGCATAGTCAGCATCAGAATATACCACTAAGTCAAATGAACCACCGGAAGGATAGAAGAGAAATAGATTCGGAGTTCCCTTCAAATATCTGAGAATTCTCTTTGCAGTTTTGAGATGAGACTCCTTTTGACAAGGTTGAAATCGAGCACAAATGCCCACACTGAAAACTATATCAGGTTTGCTGGCAGTCAAATATAGGAGAGATCCAATGATTCCTCTGTACATTGTTTCATTTACTGGGGGACCTGGTTCGTCTACATCTAGCTTTGATGAAGTACTGATTGGTGTATCAATTGGTTTAGCACTGTCCATATGAAATCTTTTAAGAAGCTCCTTGATGTACTTTTGTTGACTGACCAGGATGCCATTTTGAGCTTGTTTCACTTGAAGCCTGAGGAAAAAAGTTAGCTCTCCCATCATACTCATTTTAAACTCACTACTCATGAGTTTAGCAAAATCTTCACATAGGGAGTCGACTGTAGCTCCAAAGATGGTATCGTCCACATACACTTGAACAATGAGAAGATTCTTCCATCTGGATTTCAAAAAGAGAGTGTTGTCAATTTTTCCTCTCTTAAAACCATTCTTTAGGAGAAACTTGGAAAGCCTTTCATACAATGCCCTAGGTGCTTGCTTCAATCCATAGAGAGTCTTATCTAGCTTATACACATGATGTGGATGATCAATATCTTCAAACCACGGAGGTTGCTTCACAAAATTTCTCTTTCAAGTACCCATTCAAAAAGGCACTTTTGACATCCATTTGATATAACTTGAACTGCATAAAGGATGCAAAAGCTATTAACATTCTTATTGCTTTAATTCGTGCTATAGGAGCAAAGGTTTCATCATAATCAATGTCTTCCTCCTGATTGTATCCCTGCACCACCAACCTGGCTTTGTTTCTTGTAGTATTATCTTGTTCATCCAACTTATTGCTGAAGACCCATTTGGTTCCTATAACGGTTCGATCTGAGGGCTTAGGAACTAGATGCCAAACCTTGTTCCTTTCAAACTGATGAAGCTCCTCTTTCATTGAATTCACCCACTCTACATCAGCTATGGCCTCCTTGATATTCTTGGGTTCTATCTGTGAGATGAAGGCTGAGGAGGCAAACATGTTTATGGATCTGGATCTTGTGTGAATGCTCGAGTCCAAAGGTGATAATAAATTATCCAGTGGATGTGAAGATTTGTGCTTCCAGTTTGATCTTCTAGTCTCCTGTTGATCATGTGAGGTACTTGGTCCTTCGTCTAGGAGATTTACAGGAGAATTCATGTCCAGCTAATTTTCAGGAACAGATTACTGAACTTCATTGCTCAGGATATCTTAGCCTCCAGGTATTTTATCTCTTTTAGTACTAGGTTTTTCATCATCATCATCATCTTTAACAAGATCTTCTGATTCTTCCTTGTCCAAAGCATCTCTTTGTATTTTCCACATCTCCTCTAACTCAACATCATTCATTTTATCAGCATCACTTAGATCACATGAACATTTTCCTCAACACACTACGTCCTTTTGTTGTAAATTCTATAGGTCTTGCTGTTGGAAGAGTATCTCAAGAAGATTCCTTCATCACTTTTTGGATAGAATTTCCCCAAGTGTTCCTTCCCATTATTCAACACAAAACACTTGCATCCAAATACACGAAGATGGCTTAGCGTAGGCTTCTTCTTGTACAGCAATTTGTAAGGAGTTTTTGTAAGTTGGGACCTGATCAAGCATCTGTTAACCATGTAACAAGCAGTATTCACAGCTTCTGCCCAAAACTTTTGGCTAAATCTCCATCAATTAGCAGCGTCCTGGCAATGTCTATCAAGGTCCTATTCTTTCTCTCAACAACTCCATTTTGTTGAGGGGTTCTTGGAGCTGAAAAGTTGTGACTGATTCCCTTTTCTTCACAGAAAGCATCAAATTTTGCATTTTCAAATTTTGTCCCATGGCCAGACCTGTTCCCCACAATTCGGCGATCCAACTTTACTTGTATTTGATTTGCAAAGTATTCGAAAACAGGGGAAGTTTCATCTTTAGATCTCAAAAATATTGTCCATGTAAATCTTGAATAATCATCAATGATAGCAAAAATGAATTTCTTTCCACTTCTGCTTCCAATTTTAACAGGCCCACATAAATTCATGTGAAGAAGTTCTAGAGGTCTTGTGGTGCTCACGTCCTTTTTCTTCTTGAAGGAGACCTAGTCTGTTTTCCCATTCACACAAGCATCACAGGTTTTGTTCTCCGCAAACTTCATTTTGGGCAATGCACAAACTAACTCTTTGGAAACCAGTTTGTTAAGAAGAAAAGAGCTTACATGCCCTAATCTTCTACGCCACAGAACTGAGTCATCCTCCATCGCACTCAAACAAGTGAGATTTTCACCAGTAATAGAGTTAAGATCTGCAACATACATGCTCTTGCATCTCCTTGCAATTCAGATCACTTCCCCAGACTGAAGATTTGTTACTGTACAAGCAGCAGACAAGAACTTGACCTCATTTCCCTTATCACGGATTTGAGACATGCTTAGAAGACTGTATTTTAATCCATTGACATAGAAGATATTTTCTATAACATGTTCAAGAGATTTCTCAATTTTTTCAACATATAGAATGTTCCCTTTCTTTCCATTTCCAAAAGAAACACTTCCTCCTTGGAAAGCTTTGAGTGAGAGAAAATCTTCCATCTTTCCCGTCATATGCTTTGAGCAGCCACTATCCATAAACCAGCTTTGGCTGCATCCTCTCACTCCAACCTGTAAGATTAGTCATAAGTTAGATTTGGGAACCCATTTAAGTTTGAGTTCCCAAAATGAGACAAAGGCTCCTCTTAGTTCAAGAGGGTTTCTTAATTTGAGATTTTCGGGTACCAGGTACCCTGGTATCTCTTTTGACTTGAGAAACCTTTAAGAACCCTTTTTCAGCAGCTTGCCTGGTAGGATAGGCTTGTTTAAGATGATCTTTTCTACCACAGTGAGTGCACAAGAGATTGTTAGGGTCAGACACATACTTGCTATGGGGATTATAAGGGGGATTAACCCTTTTGTACCCTAACCCTTCTCTACCATTGGACCGTTGATTTGTTAGGTTTGTCAAGATCTGAGAGGAGGTAGTCCACTTGAGAGAGTTTTCAAGATCAGTCTTGATTCCAACCAGATCCCTCTCCAGTTCAGAGTTTCTCTTCAGAGAAGCAGTGAGATTCAGCTGAGTTCTTTTCAATTCAACTTCAAGCTCAGTCTAAAATTTTTGAATCTCATCAGTTCGATTTTCTCCACTATGAGACACTCACTGATTTTTTCATTTAATGCGAGATTCAACTGACAATATTTCAAGTGTCTCCTTCATGTCATTCAACTTAGAAACCAACAAAACCTTCACAGATTCAAAATCATCAACACTTTTATTTAAAGCATCCTTTTCTTAAGAGATATCAAGAAAGGAATCGATTAAAACGTTTGCAAGAGACCTCAACTCCTTAAGATTATAGTTCTTAAGATTCTTTTTAATGTCAAGGAAGGTTACCTCTTCTTCTTTGTCTTCGTTTGATTTTTCCATGAGAGCAAACATTGAGTTGAAAGGCGTATCCTCATTTTCTACGGCCATCATTGAGGTGTTTCCAGATTTCTCACCATTTTTCGATTCTCCAAATGAATTTCCCCACGCAGCAAGAGCCTGCTTTACTATATGATCTGCAGCTACCCTTATTTTGAACCTTTCAGGGACCCGATCCTTCTTTCTGGCCTTGTCAGCATTGTTCTTCAGATATTCCTTGTACTCCATTTTATGCATAGGAAATCTTTAATGTAGTGTCCTGGTCTACCACATTTATGACAGAGTTCATTTCCATTCGGAGACTTGCCAGCACTTGACCTCCTTTGGAAACCTCCATTTCTTTTGATGATTTTTTGAAACCTTCATGTTAGATAAGCCATATCCTCATCTTCATCACTTGAGTTTGTCTGAGTAGTCTTGAGATCTAGGGTCTTGTCCTTCCTTGACTCAATATGGCTTTGATCCTACTCTCTCTTGAGCTCATAAGTTTTCAGATTCCCAATAAGCTCATCCATTGTTAGAGTTTCTAGATTCTGGGCTTCTGTGATAGCATCTACTTTACTTTCCCAAGATTTAGGAAGTAGCCTGAGGATTTTTCTAACTAGTCTGTTCAGCTTGATTATTTCACCCAAGTAGTAGAGCTCATGGTGATAGAAGTGAATCTGGTGTGCATTTCCTGAATTGATTCTCCTTCCTTCATAGCAAACATTTCATATGGTGTGGTCAACATATCTACCTTCGATTGTTTAACCTGTCTTGTTCCTTCATGAGCAGTTCTCAAACAATCCCAAAACTCTTTTGCTGACTCACAGGCTGAAATTCTATTGTATTCATCAGATCCTATTCCGTAAACCAGTAGCTTCTTGGCTTTGAAATTCTTCTCGATCTTCTTTCTGTCACTCTCCACAAATTCTTTACTAGTATTAGGAACTGACTTAGTGACTTCTCCCTCAATAACAGTCTTCATGGGAACATATGGACCATCAAGAATAATGTCCCAAAATTCACTATCTCCAGCCATAATGAAGTCATGCATATGGGTTTTCCACCACCCATAGTATTGCCCGTTAAAACGAGGAGGTCTTGTTGTTGACTGTCCTTCCTCCAGATTTGGTGGAGCTGCCATCTTTTCATGATCCTTCCTAGGTGTTAACCAATCAGGAAGAGCCTACTCTAATACCAATTGTTATCTTAGAAGAGTCCACCAACAATCTAGGGAACAGGTTCCTAGAGTTGTGCAGCACAAATAAGACAAATAAAGTAAAGACAGAATAAGAGACTAGATTTTCACGTGGAAAACTTCCTTGTTCAAAGGAAGAAAAAACCACGACCTACCTCGTAGGATTTACCAATCGTCTTCACTAAAACTCTGAGCAGAGAGTGATTACAGACACAAGCACTTCACAAGATTAAACTCTTAATCCTAGACTCCCTTGAAGAAACTCTACTACAAGGCACTAATGAGACAACTCTATTGCACCTTCACAACCAGCTAACTCTAGCCAGCCAACACAGCTAACTCTAGCTAGTACTCAACCAACTCTAGTTGAAAACTCCACACACAAGTTGTAAGAATGATTACAAGAGAAAAATACCTACACAAGCTTCACAATGAAGAGTAGGTGTACATTCAAAATCAATGACACTAAAAAAAACAAAGAGTAAGAAAATATTCAACTTCTTCAAAGCATCCTATCATTTTTTCATTCAGAGAAATGAATCTTCACTTTTTCTCCATGGAGGCAACAGTGAAAATATGAGAAAACAGAAGCTTCTTTTTTTTGGATTTCAAAAACTAGGTTTTTGAAAATATGTTCGGAGAAGCCAGAGGAAATGATGTAGAAAGAATAAAGAGACCCGATATTGTTACGATGGAGAAATGTTGTATTGTTCTTCTTGTCTTTGATAAAAAAATCAAAATTAGTAAATTGAATGAAACAATTATTATCAGAACATAAGCATGATAGAATGTAGATCTTTTGTAAGAGAAAAAATATGTAACACATTCTTTAAGAGAGCTAATGGGGAGAAGAGTACCATTACCAATGGAACTAGAGTGTATAGAGCATGCGAATAAGGGTAGAAAGATTAATTTTCATGTGTGCTAGCTCCAGAGTCAGGATATCAAACTATTTATGTGAACCTCCTCCAAGTTCATTTCATCAAATGATTGGGGAATATTGTTAGCCACAAAGGAGTAATTGAACCTATTTCTGCACTTTAAGACAATGTAATTTTAGTAAAAATATATTTGGCACTATTTAGCCGGAGTAAATGGGGGTCTTCCCAAAATACCATTAGCGGATGAAGGATGTAGAATACTATGTCGAAAACTATTAGTGATGATTAAGCAGTAATGACAGCTGTAAATGATAGTTGTAGTTTGTTAAGGAATTAGTTATTGTTAGTGGAATGTCAGTTTGGTGGTTAGAGTTAGTTGTGAGGAGGAGCAAGTAGCATAAATACTACTTGAATTGTATTTGCAACTGTTTTTTGATGAAATGAAAATATATCTTCTGCCCAGTCCTCTTCTTCTTGCTCTTCTATAAACTTTCTGCTATTCCCAAGGACTACAGCTGAAGTTTTAGCTGAGTTTAGTGAAATTTCACATGGTATCAGAGCGGTGTTCGATGTTCTAGATGCAAATCACGAATATTGAAGTCGAGATCTAAGATTCAATTGTTAAAAATGACGTAGGAACCAATGTTGTGGTAGATCATCATCATCCTCTGTATCTGCAAGCTTCAGATACACCGAGGATAGTATTGATACCAATCAAACTTACAGAACCAGAGAATTATGCTCTATGGAGAAGATTGATGAAACTAGCTCTTCAAGAAAAAGGAAAACTAGGGTTCATAGATGGAACATGTGCGAGGAATGCATACAAAGGTGAACTGGCTGAGTTGTGAAAGAAATGTAATGCAATTGTCCTTTCATGGATAGGATGTATGGTGTCAAGTGAGTTAGTGCCGAGTATTGTGTTTGCATCGAGTACGAAACAGGTATGGATTGATTTGAAGTAGTGATTCAATAGATCCAATCTAACAAGGATTTATCATCTTTGGAGTACGATTGCAAATCTGCGACAAGGTCTGGTATCTATCACTAGTTATTATTCAAAAATAAAGGATTCATGGGATGAATTGGATGTTATGGTGCCATTACCTCACTGCGATTGTGAAGAATCAAAATTTTACATTGAGAATTTAAGATCTCAGAGACTTCTACAATTTCTTATGGGTTTGAATGAAAGCTGCGGTCAGATTAGAAGCAGCATACTTTCAAAAGGTCCAACAATTACAGTAAATGAGGCATATGCAATTGTAGTTCAGGAAGAAAGTCAGAGAACCCTTGGTGTAATAGATGGACCTAAGGAGCCATTGATTATGTTAGCAGGAAGGCTACATGGATACAGGCCACCACCTAAGAGAAGTGATCTATTTTGTGAGTTGTGTGGATATAGAAATCATGTAAAGGAGAACTGTTATAGAGTAGTTAGTTTTCCTCCAGATTTTAAAAGCAAGAGAAAGGGAATTCAAGAAAATCAACATGATCAATCATCTGGATCTAGGAATCATGCAGGAGGAAATCAAGGAAACCAACAAGATGGAATTAATTATTCTATTATGGAAGTTGGGATCCCACACGCTAGGTTAATCACAGATCCGCAAGTCATAAGCATCACATAGGAGGTCTATCTGGACAGTCTACTAGGTATAAACATCATGGAGATTCATCCAATTCAAGTTTCAAGCCTTATGCAAATGCTGCTGAAGGCAGTTCCCCATCTAGCAGCTCATCCAAAGGACATTTTTTTCATAGATCAGCAGTATGATCAAATGATGAACATGATGGGAAAGGAAAGTTCGACCAATTATGTATCAAACATGGCAAGTATCACTTCTTTATTATCCAATGCTTTTGCGTATGAATGGATAGTTGATTCAGGTGCTTCACATCATATTACTCCATATAAAGAACTTCTCAATTCATTGAGAAATTTACAAGGTAATATGCACGACAAAGTACAAGTTCCAACAGGTGATAGAACTCAGATTACAAGTGCAGGAAAGGCAGTAATTCCAGGGAACCATGAAATACAAAATGTGTTACATATTCCTAAATTAAAGTTCAATTTGTTGTCAGTGTCAAAGATAACTAGGGAATTATCTTGTGATGTCACTTTCTTCCCTGATTTTTGCATTTTTCAGGCACTCTCTAGTGGCAAGGTCATGGGGATTGGTAGAGAAGAGGAAGGTTTATACATTTTACAAGACAATTTGGATCCTACTGTGAATACAATTTGCAATGTTAATGAGGAAGGAGCTTTATGGAATTATAGATTGGGGCACCCTTCAGGAATAACAATGCAACACATAACATCTTTACCTTTACATAGGAAGATAGATCCCAAACTTCATGATAGCTGTGAGATATGTCCTTTTGCTAAACAACACAGGTTGAAGTTTCCAATTAGTAATAGTAGATGCAAGAGTCCCTTTGATTTGATTCATTTGGATCTTTGGGGACCTTACAAAAGGACTACATATGATATAAAATCTTATTTTGAGACTTTGGTTTATGATTACAGTAGGTAAACATGGGTCTGTCTCATTCAATCTAAGTGTGAAGTGTTTACTATGTTGAAGCAGTTTCTATTATTAATAAAAACTCAGTTTGCCATGTGTGTTAAATTTTTTAGATCTGACAATGGGTCAGAGTTTTTTAATATGAAATGTCATGATTTGTTTACAACTAATGGAATTGTCCATCAAAGTAGTTGTGCTTATACTCCCCAGCAGAATGGAATTGTGGAGAGGAAACACAAGCACATTATTAAGGTAGCAAGGCCATTAAAATTTTAAAGTGGAATCCCAATCAGGTTTTGGAGAGACTGTGTAAAAACAATAATTTACCTGATTAATAAATTTCCTTCCACAGTCTTACATGGGCAGACACCATATGAATTGTTATTTTGTAAACCTCCTACCACAATTGTTATTTTGTAAACCTCCTACCACGACTCACTTGAAAGGGTTTAGTTTCCTTTGTTATGCAACCACACTTCCTAGAGGTGATAAATTTCAAGAGAGGGCCAGAAGAGCGTCTTTATAGGCTACTCAGAGACTCAAAAAGGGTACAGATTATATGAGCTCAGTACTGGTGTTATTTTTTTCAATGGAGATATTACATTTAGAGAATCTATTTTTGCTTTCATAGATCATAAGGATGGAGACAAGGATGATATGTTTATGCTTACCCCTCTTGGTGTTCCTTCTGAACCATTACATGACACAACACCTACTATGTCTGAGATCTTTACATATCTTACCACCTGAGCATCCCATTTCTGTTTCAGAGTCTTTACCTTTGCAATAGGAGAGTTCTTCCTCCCAGCAGCCTTTCCTTGTTGATCAAGATGGTTTATCCTCACTTGCTTAGGAGACAAGTGTGTCTAGTGATGTTGTTTCACAGTATTTGCCAACAGCCACTGTTCCATTGGAACCTTTACCCCCCCCCCTTCCATTTTAAATAGACCTGTCAGAACTATCTAACCTCCTGCTTGGCTTCATGATTATGTTACCTCTGCTAAGTCCTCCAGTAGTTGTGCTTATCCTATTGTTGATACTATTAGATATTCTCACTTATCTAAGCCCTATCAAGCTTATCTAAGTTTCCTCTCAGTCATTCAAGAACCTTCTTGTTTCAAAGAGGCTTCTCAACATGATGTGTAGATTCCAACTATGCAACAGGAGATTCAGGCTCTAGAAGAGAATAACACTTGGGAATTAGTACCTCTGCCACCTAGAAAACAAATTATTAGGTCCAAGTGGGTGTATAATGTTAAACTCAAGGCTAATGGTGAGGTGGATAAATATAAAGCAAGGCTTGTGGCTAAGCGATACACATAGAAGGAAGGCTTAGACTATCATGAGACTTTTTCCCCAGTGGCTAAAATGAGAATTGTGAGAGTAGTTATTAGTGTGGCAGCCTCTAAGGACTGGTCTCTTTTTTAGATGGATGTGAGTAATGCTTTCCTCCAAGGTGATCTCTATGAAGAAGTTTATATGTCCCTTCCTCAGGGTTTTCACAACCAAGGGGAGAATAGAGTTTGTAGGCTGTTGAAATCTCTTTATGGACTCAAACGGTCCTCTAGGCAATGGAGCATCAAGTTGACTTCTGCTCTTTTATATGCTGGTTACAAATAAAGTTCTTATGATCACTCTTTGTTCACTAAAAAACAGGGTGCTGATATTATGGTGTTGTTAATCTATGTTGATGATATTCTTCTTACAGGAAGCAATGATTCTCTCATTACTGATGCAAAGAGATACTTGCATAGCCAGTTCAAAGTTAAAGATCTAGGAGAGCTCAGATATTTCCTAGGAATTGAAATTCTAAGGTCTGATCATCGGATACTTTTGAATCAAAAGAAGTATGTTTTGGAGCTTATTAGTGACCTTGGTATAGGAGGAGCTAAACTAGTTTTTCCTCCACTGGAAGACAATGTGAAGTTAACCAGTGTAAAGTATGACAAGTTAGTTGGAAAATCAGATGATCCAATATTTGATGATATTTGTAGTTACGAGAAGTTGATTGAGAAGCCGATCTATTTTACTATCATAAGACCAGATATATGTTCACTGTTCAGTTACTGAGTCAATTCATGCAACAACCCAAAAGATCACACTGGAATGCTGCTTTAAGGGTGGTAAGATATGTAAAGAGCTAACCAGGTTTAGGGATTTCTCTTAAAAGAGCACCTATCTCAGAGCTGATTGCTCATTGTGATTCTGATTGGGCTGCTTGTCCCAATACTAGAACATCTGTTACAGGTTTTGTGATACAGTTGGGATCATCTTTGATTTCGTGGAAATCTAAGAAACAACATACTATGAGTCGAAGTTCTGCTGAAGCAGAATATCGAAGCATAGCTGCAGTTGTAGCAGAGCTTATTTGGATTGTTGGGTTGTTAAAGGATCTTAGTATCACTGTTAAGACTCCTATACAAGTTTATTATGACAGTAAATCAGCAATGCAAATTGTAGCTAATTCTACTTTTCATGAACGAACCAAACATATCGAAATCGATTGTCATTTCATTAGAGAGAAATTGAAGGAAGGGTTGATTCAACTAGTTTATGTTTCCACTAAGCTTTAACTTGCTGATTTGCTCACCAAAGGACTAGGAGTGTCACAACATCATTATCTGCTATCCAATCTGGGGGTTCTAGATGTCTTCCACCCTCCAGCTTGAGAAGTATTAGAAACTATTAGTGATGATTAAGCAGTAATGAAAACTGTAAATGGCAGTTGTATTTTGTTAAGGAGTTAGTTATTGTTAGTGGAAGGTCGGTTAGGTGGTTAGAGTTAGTTGTGAGGAGGAGCAAGTAGCATAAATACTACTTGAATTGTATTTGCAACCATTTTTTGATGAAATAAAAATATCTCTTCTGCTCAATCCTCTTCTTCTTGCTCTTCCATAAACGTTCTGCTATTCCCAAAGATTATAGCTGATGTTTCAGCTGAGTTTAGTGAAATTACACAAAAACTCAACCATGAAGAGTTATTGCATCCTCGAACCTCACCATATTGTCATTTGTTATTCTTGCCATGACCTCGTCCATGTGAGGGTCCTTTTGCAGATGATGTGCGTGAGAAGATGATGTATTAGAATTTATTTGTCCTTAAGTTGCCACAAGCAAAGCATATTGAGAATTTGATTCTTCTAAAGAAATTGTTGTGAGTTTCTTCTATGAGAAGAAGTGGTCGTAATTCAATAAAAGAAGAATCGATCTAGTGGCATTTAAGTCAGACACAAAGGTACGACAAGATGAAGGTAATCCTTGCAAAGCCTGAGTGACTAAATCATCATCAGTCAAAGTCTTGTGAATTTTCCTAGAGAGCAAGTAGTAGAGTGAAGTTGTTGAAGGTAATCCTCCATAGAAAGAGAACATTTTTTAACATATTGATTTAGAATGAATCGCTGAGGAAGAGACTTGATTCTAATATAGTGAGACTAATTAAGGTGTCTTAAATTTATTTAGATTTCTCACAAGCAAAGTTTAAAAGTGTGTCAAGAAATGCTGAAAGTGTGGCATTAATCCAACTCAATGCAATAGTATCACATTACTTATAATTTATAATCTTCGTGATCTTACGAGGGACATGATATTTTTTCCTCTACAATAAAAAGAGGGTTATGACTTTTCAAAACTTTGACAAAAATCTTCTTTCAAGTAAGATAACTGATATATGTCAATTCAATAGGGACTAAACCTTTGATATTGGAAACTGTTGGAGGGGAAAGGAAAGACAATGGTAGATTGATTTAATTATGATTTGTTGAGGGGAGGGGAGGAGGAAATCTCTAAGGCCATTGAAAAATTAAGGATCATATATGGCTCTGATATCAAGATGAAAGACAAGAATTGAAAGGCTGAACATATTTTTACTCACCGTAAAACTTATATTTATAATACAAAGTTAAAACATATGGGCAAATAAAAATAATATAAAGTAACCTCAAATACAATTTTGCTACAATTAATATACACAAGGATAAATTCTAACAGAATATTTATCAAATAATGGAGTATCAATTAATATATAATTGTACCAAAGCACATGGGCTAGCTCAATAATAGTTTTGTAATAAAGTTAATTGTCAAAAAATATTTAAACTATCAAATTTTTTTGGGCGAATTTGATATTTTAACTATTTATTATTCTCTTTACTATCTAAACTATCACTCACTTTGTATTCAAATATATATCAGTGCTGAATTGATCAAATATTTATTCCCAATCGACAACAGGCGCGTGTAAGCCAACTCAATATGGAAATGTGTTTTAATATAAAGCGAGTGATAGTTAAAGCATGGAACTCGTGAAAATGTAATAATTTAGTAGATAAATAAAATAATATATAATTAAAATTTGAAAGTCAAAGAGAAAAAATTTGAATGTAATTTTTACCATGAACTATTTCTGATATAAACAAATTTTACTCTAAACAAATTTATTAGAGGAAAAAATGACATGGCTCATTGGAGACATTTCGTGCCTTTTCTTTTTTTTTTTTTTTGGTTTATACTTTATACTAACCAACGACATTTATTAATTACATAATTATGGCGTGCCGTCACAAATACTCATGTGTTCCCGTATTGCAACTATCACACACACAAAAAAAAATATATATATATAGAAAAGACGAAGAAAGAAAGAAAGAAAGAAAGAAAGGAAAAAATATTCACCAACTAATTTTCCATATTTTTCAAGCAATATTTTCTTAATCGAGAGAGAATTAATCATAACACAAGCTAAACTAATCAATCATCTAGTGTACTTCAAGCTACAACGTTGTAACAGAAAGAATTATTTTAGAGTACAATATTTACAGACTCCAAAACGTACAAGATCCTAGGTATATCAAGTTTCTTCAAGAATAAAATGATGCATGGTAGCTTGGTTTTATGTATAAAAATATCCTCCAAACCTTCAATGGTGCAAAGGGTTTGGGCCAGATGGTACAAGACGTTTTTCAATACCATAACGTGGATCAATCTCACTTCCACTTGGCTCCGGCTGCTCTGCCGCTTCCACTGGGGATTTTTTCCAGTTGTGTTTGTGGTGCCGGTGAATGTTTTTGACAAATGGGGTGAAGTCAAAATTTGTGGCAAGTGCTTTTCTTTGAGCTAACAAAGGAAGTTTAGATGTAGAAAAGTGGTTTATGTTTTTGTTATTGGTTTTAAAGAATATGAAGTGGTAGAATTCATGAAAGAAGAGAAAGCAAAGGGAAAGGCAAAGGATGGTGTATAATGTATGATGAACCTTTAAGGCCATGTTGAAAGGGAAAATAGAGAAGTATAGTCACATAAGGAAACATGGATCAATGAAGTGAAGAGAAGAAACTAAAAGGAGAAAATAAGGACCAAATTTTCTTCTAGGAGAATGGGAAAACTTTGAAGGGATGACAGCTTGAATCTAATGGACAAAATTGTATAAATATAGTATATTATAAGTGTTGAATTTAGAGAAGATGGTAGCTTACTTACATGTGAGACTTGTGAATAAATTTACACTCTTATTTAATGATGTATGTGAAATGAAGAGTAGGGAGTTGAGAGGATTGAGGGAGGATTTAGGGGCGGTAGACACTTTTCCCACTAAATGTTCCTTTAAAATCAAGAAATATAGAAGATTCATCATGTGGATCAAACTTTGGATTCTGCATTATACATTGAAATCAAGAAGTATATATTATTTCTAATATGAGGTATTTACGAGGAAAATGTTAGTAATAAATATACTTTTAGAGAAGTCAAATTTGATTTATATATACCTCTATGTGGGAATGAATGTTTGGGTTAGGATGCAAATGGGTGGTGGCAGGGCTGAGCTAAACATGATCTGCTAAGATTTTGACCTGTTCCACCTTATATTCATTTAGCATTTTTCTAGAATTTTGCCTTGCTTTCTTCCCCATTTAAGTGTTCTTCTATTTATATTTTTCTTTTATTTTTTTCAGTGCTCTATCTATTGTTTCAATAAAATACTTATTCATATTTTTTAAAATATAAATGAAAGATGAGTATTAGCGAATGCTATTGGTTCTTTTTATTATAAGTGAAAGGTGAAATATATATTTTAAATATCATGATTTTTTTAATTTTATATTTGAATTATCAGATGTGTGAGTTTTTTTATCTTAATTATCACCAAATGTTTATCAAAACATACTAAACTATTTAGTTTTCCTGTCTGAATAACGGTAATACTTCAGGTAAAAAAAGTGAGCAACTGATAATTGAAGTGTGCTTTGATAAATATTTAATGATAGTTCAAATAAGAAGAGTAAACACATGATAATTCGAGTAGAAAATTCAAAAAATCGTAATACTTTAAATGTGTTTTTGACATTTCACTCTTTTATTTTCAAACTTAAAGAGTGATTAATATCTTGTAATTATTTTTCATTATTGAATACCTGGATTTGCATCTCCTTTGGTAAGAAAGTATTTTGATGCATCTTCAAGTCTGCCAACTATTAGCAAATTGATCAAACTTTTTTTTTGGGGAAAATGAGACTATAAAATAATTTATTTATCTGTCTTTATACAATCATTTTAAAAATAAATTAGCTAGAGATTTAGTAAAAGCTTGATACTTGAATAAAATTAATTAATGAATAGATAAACAGATTAAAACAAAAAAAATATTCTCTCTTTGTATGTGCTTTAAAAAATTAGTTATTTAGTATTTCTTAGCTATTGCTCATTTCTTAGTGTTGATTACCTTGAGCTGGTTACGATAATCTTTTTATTTGATAGTCATTTAGTCCTTGTTTTCAGTAGTGGTCAATATTAGGTGATTGATTTGTGTTTAAATATTTAAAGCAGTTACTAATACTTTCTATTTTATTATTTTATATATGTATGATCTATGGATTGTGTCGATTTTGAACTCTTCGTACCTGCATTTTCTTGTTGGGTTAATTCCACCGAGTCAGCCTTCCTCTCAGCTGAAGAGAAGAGAAATATAGACCTAAACAAATGAACAATTCAGCAGCAGCAGAAAGGAATCACTTAGACTTTGGCCCAAATAAACATTAAGAACTAACATCAACAACCTAAGTTGTTGAAAAATTGGCATAGTATATCAATTAAGGGTCCAATTTAATATGTTGTAACCCAATATTCAAAAATTGACATCAAATAGACAATTTTGATGTTCTTTTTTCAAAATTGACATCAAATAGACAATTTTGATGGTTTTTTTTTCAGCTAAAACGTGTAGTTCATAAATATTTTATAAATTTCATATTTTTTAATTTTTTTTTTAAATATTTTAATTTCTCTCTCTCTCCATTTATAGCTTCTGAGTTTTTCAAAGTTACGTTTCTCCTTCATTTGTCTCTCTCTTTTTAATCTATTTTCTTAAATCTCTACTTCATTTTCTTCTTTTCTCATTCTATTCAAAGCCAACTTCTTTTGAAAGATTTTATAAATATTCAATTTCTTCAAATCATCTATACAAACTCAAAAATTATGTCTGCAAATCCTACTTCTATAAAATTTGAAACAAAAGCCACATATCATTATTATTGTTGTTGTTGTTGTTGTTATTTTATATCTTATAAATAAAAATGAATAAACATATATGAAATACATTATTAGTATGTATAGCTAAAATAATATGTATGCATATTATCAGTATGTACAACTAGAATAATATGTATACATATTATTATTATATTTTGGTCTATTATATAGATAAAATAATACATACATATATTATCAATATAGATACTGGTCTACTTTATAAATCGAATAATGTGCAAACATTTTAATTTATATAAGTGTAATGACTCCTCTAGTCGTTATGGGATAGCTAGGGCCTTAGCACCCTCGTAGAAGTCCCCATAGTGGAAGTGAGCTAAGAACAACTCAAAAATGGGATGGTGAAAATACTGAAACGTGTCTAATGTTGTAGTTATTTGATATGTGTTGTGTTATGATAGGGGGTGACCTAGTGAACTAGACCTCCATAGGAAATTTTGAGACTAGAAGTGAATCCGTAGCATCATTTTACAGCTAGATGCATATTTGGAATGTGGTACGAGGTTTTATTAAAAGAATTGTATTTTGAAATGAAAAAATATGTAGAATTACAGAACTACTGGCTAGCAAGGTACCGCTGCAGCGAGACCGTCATAGCGGTTGCAGTGCCGCCGTAGCGGTGATAAAGAAGTGGCCAAAATTCACTGTAGAAAAGACCCAGTCTCTATAGCGGGTTCACTACACCGTAAGGAGACCATTGCAGTGGATGCCACAAGGCAGAATGCCTGTTTAAATAAGTTATTTCAGGGTTTTCACCCCATAATCCTAAAGCACGAAGTTTAAGAGCTCAAGTGTGATTTTTCAAGGGCAACAGTGATCTCCCCTTCTGAGGTAAGGTTTCTTAGTCAATCAATTCATCTTTCTATCATCTAACACCCTATAATCAATGGGTACTTTTTAATGAATTTGAAAGTTAAAAACCTAGAATTATGAAAGTTAGGATAAGTGGAATAGGTATTGATGTTTATGGATTTCTAGACATAAAAGTAAATAATTAATACTTCCTACGATGAATATTAATGTTCTAGTTCATCAATGTGATTGTTTGAGACCTAGAATTCGATAAAGTTGAGACCTTTAGCATTAAAAGCTGCTTTAAAGAGATTGGAGGAATAAAAACTTCATGAACTAGGTGAAATGATCATTATAGGAGTAAATTATAATAACTTAATCCATGGGTAACAAATTGAACCATGATAATGGGTGAAATTATGTGGGTTTGAATTTCAAAGTCCTTTATTCAAGAAATAGATGATTGGATGCTATTTATTTGCTTGTTTTGGACTTTGACCGTTTTAAGGCGTTGAGAAAAGACAAAGCTCCCGTGGAGTACTTGCGCATTCAAGTTTTTGATTGACATAGGTTACAGTTTATATGGAGTTAGACTTGTTTTAGTGCCTTGTATGTATTATAAATTTATGAACACGCTTGGTTGGCCTTTGGACATTGATTGCGATAGAGATTTACTTAACAATGTTAACTTGAATAATTGCTGAAATTATTTAAGTCTGTGAATATCATTCATGATTTGGTGTGCGTTTGTGATAATCAATGTATACTGTCGCGCCCCATTTTTCCCCTCGCGGGTAAAGCGGGATTCGACATCGAGGACTCTTAAGGGTGGAAAAGAAGAGAGTCGCCACCTAACGAATTAAGGTGCGTTAGGGCACCATTCTAAGCTAATTTGTTACCTAAGCCAACCAGAGTTGGGTAAGGGCTTAAATTACCTTCAAAAGGAAGGTGTTAGGCACCTTTCGAGGTCCACAAATGTGGTTCCCGGCCGTACTCATTAAATGGGGGTATTAACTAAGTGATCACATAAAGTCGATGAATTATTAAACATAAATAGAATACTAACTTAAATACTAAATTAGCAGAAACTAAAATATAAAACTTAGTGGGATCAGGTTTTGACAAGGCTGAAAACGGGCCCAATTCGATACTACTCCCTTCTATTCTATTTTTTAAAATCAAGATAGTTTGAAGAGAATAATATATATATATATATATATGTATAACTTGAGAAAAAATCATTTTAAGAAAATCGTATATATTATATATTTTTAACAAAATTTTTTTTTTTAGATGAAAATATATCAATATTTGAACATAACAATGATAATTTTAAAATATTTAAAGCTTCTTAGAAAAAATAAATTTAGAAAAGATGGGAGTAATAGGTTGCTTTGTATTTACAAAACAAATATGCGCTTCATACGTGAAATCAGCAATAGCCTGTCTGTTTCATCATCTCCCGTCTACCCACCTAATTATTTTAATTATTATTAAGCCTAAGTAATCTAAATGGAAAAGACTAACGCCCTAACAAGTGCCTACCCGTCCCAATTCTGATATCCAAGAGGCGATGGACTACTAAATGGGATTTTGGGTTCTAAAATTCTTAGGCTTTGTTATTAAAATGATTAGCGCCAAATAGTCAAACAAACAGGTAATATTTAAACATATAGAAAATAGGGGTTTCGAACATGCCTCAACCTTATAAACACGATCACTACACCTGTGTAAATAAATCCTATTGAAGTGATTTCAAAAATGATCAAATTTAAATATTCAACACATAGTAAATGTTTTGGACGAAAATACAATTTAAGCAGCTCAATACACAATACAATATACATGATATCTAGATTGTAATTAGAAACCTCTAATATGAGCAAAAATATTTAACACTTATTCACATCCTTTTGTTCAAATTGGCAAACTGATTTAGAAAGTAAAGTGAGATTTAAGAAGGATGACCTAGTGACAACTTTTACAAATAACATAAGATCTAAAGTCGTATTATTTTTTCTTTTTTATTTATTTATTAGGAATGTTGTCTGGTAAAAATAATTATCACAGTTAAATAAATTTAATACTATTAGGCAAGTTAAAGAATCCGTATTTGATCCTATAGACGTGATTTCTAGTAAAATAAATAACTTGTATTACTTAAATTATTTAAGACCTAAAGGCATGATTTCTATGTGTATCAAATCACATTATTTTAACTCCTATAGGCATGATTTCTAATAAAATATAAGACGACAGAATAAACGCCCCTCCCCCATAACCCCTTTCACTATTATGAGTTTATTACAAATATTACAAACATAAAATAGAATGAATAATTATGATACATTAAAATAAATAACATCAAAGAAAATCCGATAGCCTCCTTTCGTCCCGAATGAATGCCAGATTAAGATAATACCTGTTTAAAGGTTAGTACAAACTCAACACGTCAAGACCACGAGAATCCCAGGGGGTTCCGAGCAGTGCTCGTATTGAGGTGGAAGAAGGAAAGAAGAATTTTTAGAAGCAGAGCAGTATTATGAAAAATAAAATGAATTGTCTCTCTAAGTGTTCTCCCCTCTCTCTTGTGTTCTTCTTGGGTTTAGGGTCTTCTACCCCTTTTAAAGAAAGCTTAATTCAAAATCAAAACCAAAAACTAAAAGCTAAAACACTTTTTCCTTAATTAACGGAACTAATTTGGAATAAAGAACCCTTGGGCCCTTTCATTTCAAAATAAAGTGAAAACAAAATAATTAACCATTATGAAAGCTAATAATGATGCTACCACTAAAAAAAAGGTATCCTATGATAGTAATCATTTTGTCACCACTACACAAATAATAATAATAATAATAACAATAACAATAATAATAATAATAATAATAAACAAAATTCATATTGTATATATATAAATGAAACAAAAGCCATACTAAATAATTAATCAACTGCATAATCAAATAATTAACAGACAATTATTGTATATAAAAATGAAACAAGAGGCAGAATGATATATTAGACATGAAACAGAAAGGACAGCTATATATACTACTCACATACATATATTATACTATATAAATATTATGTATACGTTTCTATTATATATAGATGGACAGGAAAGAAAAACAGTAGATAATTATACACACATATATATTTTTATATTATATATTATATATTACGCCTATATTATATCATATATACTGATATACCTATGTTATACATATTATATACATATTATATACATATATATATAACAATAAACAACAAAACAAAAATAAAATAAAAATAAAATAAATAATAAATGAATAAATAATTTACGGACAGATATGAGATCTGTCCGATCGGACTGTAACCGGAGCGACGGGAATTTTCCGGCGGCTATTCGGCGGTCGTTTTTTTTTTCAGCGAGAAGAGAGGGAGGAGAGGAAAAAGTGGATGGTGGCGGCTTTGTTGTATTATGGTGGTGGCCCGCGATGGGAAGAGGGAAGAAAGAGATCGCCGGAGCTTATGGAGGTTGGGAGAAGAGGAAGATGGAGAGGGAGAGAGGGAGATTCGGCGGCTAGGGAGAGAGGGAGCTGTCGCCGGCGGCAGCTTGGTAGTGTTGTTGTTCGCCGGAAGTTATGGCGGTTTGGTGTTTTTCCGGCGGTAGTTGTCTGGCCGGCCGGAGATGAGAGGGAGAAAGAGAGGAAGATGGAAAAGAAGGGGAGAAGATGATGCGACGCCGGCGGATTTGGGGAAGGGAAGGTCGGCGTTAATGGTGGAAAGGGAGAGGAGAAGAAAGAGAAGAGAGAGGAAGGAGGTAGGTGAAGGAGAGGGGAAAGGGAGAGAGAAGGCTGCTAGGGTAGGTGAGAAAGAGGGAATGTGGGAAAATGATTAGGGTTTTGGGGTGATGGATAAATATGGGAAGTGGGTAGGGTTAACTCTAGACCGTAGGATTAAAGAAAATGAACGACTAGGATTTAATTAGTATGTTTGGGTCGGGTTGATGGGTTGTGGAGCGGGTCGCGGGTCGGTCAATTGGGTAAATATTAATTTGGCTGAAATTTAATTTAAATTGTAGCCACAGTGGATCAAAAGTGGCTAAAATTGAAAACGAATTGAATAGAAAGTGGCCAGATTTGAAATAAATTGAATGAATTGAATGGAAAGATGGCTAGAATTTAAATGAATTGATTGAAATTGGATTTAGCTGCTATTAAGTTAATAAATATACTACACTTAAAAATAATTTAATAAATAGATATAAAATAATTATAAAAAAAATCATATAAATAATATCACTAATAAATAAATTCTAAATTTAAATATACTTATCATATAATTAAAATATTATATTTATGAATAAATAAATGACTAAAGAAAATAAAAAATTAAATTATCAAATATTATAAAAATCACATTATTAACCTAAATAATTTATATATTAGAGTAATATTATTAGTCAAATAAATTTATAAAACTTATTAAAATTAGGTAAAATAATTTATTAAATAAAGAATATATTTCAAAATAAGGGCGCATATTAAAACGAAATATATGATGCATGATGTAATTTTTTTAATATCAAAACTTAAAATTAATATAGGTCATATATATATAATTTGAAATGATTTTCGCAATATTATGATTATAAATTATTTTATAAATACAAAAATAAGTCAAATATTTGCACAAAATATATAAACAAATACATACATATATAAGCAGCATATTGAAGCACAGATCGGTCAAAATTGGGTGTCAACAACTGCCCCTTCTTTGCTCGGGATTGAAGGATGAATTGTCGAGCAAAGAACGTTGACTTAGTAGCCAATTTTGTCCGACTGAAGGAAAAATTTCGGTAGGGCCAAGTAAAAGGAAAGAAAGTTATGTAGATGTTGCGACAGAGACTTCAGTTTCAAATCGCCTACATATCTCGGGTTTCACGAGAATCAAGCCGCGTGTAGTTCTGGATCTTAGGGACGAAAGAGATCCCTAAAAATTGACAACACGAGGCTTGAATAAGAATGAGGTAGCACGAGAATAATAGGTCAAAATAGCAGAAATTAGCATAAGAATATCAAAGAACGGGGGGGAGTTTGATCAGATAACATGAGAAGGAACGCAATAGCAGCCTGCAAGCTAAAAACTTGGATAAATGATTAGTCAATATTGACCTGCAAGCTAAAAAAACTTGGATAAATGATTAGTCAATAAATTTAGGGTAATGCTTAACCCTAGGACAATGCTTAGCCCTTGAACAAATAATTTAGGGTAATGCTTAACCCTAGGGCAGTGCTTAGCCCTTGAACAAATAATTTAGGGTAATGCTTAACCCTAGGACAGTGCTTAGCCCTTGAACAAATAATTTAGGGTAATGCTTAACCCCAGGACAGTGCTTAGCCCTTGAACAAATAATTTAGGGTAATGCTTAACCCCAGGACAGTGCTTAGCCCTTGAGCAAATAATTTAGGGTAATGCTTAACCCCAGGACAGTGCTTAGCCCTTGAGCAAATAATTTAGGGTAATGCTTAACCCTAGGACAGTGCTTAGCCCTTGAACAAATAATTTAGGGTAATGCTTAACCCTAGGACAGTGCTTAGCCCTTGAACAAATAATTTAGGGTAATGCTTAACCCTAGGACAGTGCTTAGCCCTTGAACAAATAATTTAGGGTAATGCTTAACCCCAGGACAGTGCTTAGCCCTTGAACAAATAATTTAGGGTAATGCTTAACCCTAGGACAGTGCTTAGCCCTTGAACAAATAATTTAGGGTAATGCTTAACCCTAGGACAGTGCTTAGCCCTTGAACAAATAATTTAGGGTAATGCTTAACCCCAGGACAGTGCTTAGCCCTTGAACAAATAATTTAGGGTAATGCTTAACCCCAGGACAGTGCTTAGCCCTTGAACAAATAATTTAGGGTAATGCTTAACCCTAGGACAGTGCTTAGCCCTTGAACAAATAATTTAGGGTAATGCTTAACCCTAGGACAGTGCTTAGCCCTTGAACAAATAATTTAGGGTAATGCTTAACCCTAGGACAGTGCTTAGCCCTTGAACAAATAATTTAGGGTAATGCTTAACCCTAGGACAGTGCTTAGCCCTTGAACAAATAATTTAGGGTAATGCTTAACCCTAGGACAGTGCTTAGCCCTTGAACAAATAATTTAGGGTAATGCTTAACCCTAGGACAGTGCTTAGCCCTTGAACAAATAATTTAGGGTAATGCTTAACCCTAGGACAGTGCTTAGCCCTTGAACAAATAATTTAGGGTAATGCTTAACCCTAGGACAGTGCTTAGCCCTTGAACAAATAAATTTAGAAAATACCTTTGAAGATCCATATGGAATGATTGCAAATTTGGTACCTGTTGCATCCTGCGTTCAAAGAAAAGATTATAAGATTAAAATGGGGAAGGCTGATTTGTGCCTTTACTCGTCCGTTGTTATCCCGATCTCATGAGCTTGACGATCAAATTGGATGTCACGTCCTTTTTCGAAATCAACTCCTTGGCTTGACTGAGTCTTGATGAAATTTTGAGATCTTTCTCAAAATTTCTGCCCCAGTTACATAGAAACGCTCGATCTATTGAATTTTTGAGGTCCTCTCAAAAATTTTGCCCCAGTGTAGACTTCTGTTGCAAATGACGCAAAGTTGTGAATTTTTGAGGTCCTCTCAAAAATTCTGCCCCAGTTGGAAAAGGAAAGGAGAAAGGAAATTTTATTGAGATATAGACCGAACCCCATAAGGGCGCCTACGTATCCCTCTTAAACGGGAATCAGGTCCAACGTAGTTCAGAATTTTAGGGAAGAATGAAATCCCTAAAGAAATTAATCGAATAAGGATTGAATAAAGACGGAAGTGGACGACATGATAAGAATAGGAGATGAGAGATGAGGATTGCACGTTTAAATGTCATATTGCTAATCGACGACGGAAGGTTAGGTGAAAGCGAATATTACTTTCCTTTTGATCGATGTTACATTCGCACCTGCAAAACTCGAATGAGCACATATAAAACTACTTAGCATTGATGTATCCCATTTTAAGGTGGATAAATCTGATCGTCTCATTTCATAGTCGACAGGCTCGAACATAAATAACAGGCTTGAAACGTAAATCAAAGGGCTCAGAAAATATTAAATGTAGGGCTCAAATATAATTAGGACTCAAAATGCAATATCGAGCTCGATTGTCCTATTATAGGGTGGACTAACCCAATTGTCCTATTATAGGGTGGACTAACCCAATTGTCCTATTATAGGGTGGACTAACCCAATTGTCCTATTATAGGATGGACTAACCCAATTGTCCTATTATAGGGTGGACTAACCCAATTGTCCTATTATAGGGTGGACTAACCCAATGTCCTATTATAGGGTGGACTAACCCAATTGTCCTATTATAGGGTGGACCAACCCAATTGTCCTATTATAGGGTGGACTAACCCAATGTCCTATTATAGGGTGGACTAACCCAATGTCCTATTATAGGGTGGACTAACCCAATGTCCTATTATAGGGTGGACTAACCCAATTATCAGTAGCATAATTTAAGTGGCTCAGATTATAGTAGCTCAATTCACGGTAGCATAGTAAGTAGCATGATAGTAGCTTGAATACTATAATAGCAGTTTGAAGTAATAAAATAGTGGCCCCAGAGTAGCACAGTAGTAACTCTAAAATAGCAGCAGTCACAATTGCATCTTGAAGTAGAAAATAATGGTAGCTTGAAGTAATACAATAATAATAACAGCGTGGTAGCTCCAAAGCAGCACAATGATATCTTGCAGTAGCATGATGATGGTACCAGCGTAATTGTAGCTTGATAATGATAAATAGATAGCTTGAAGATTGTGAAATAGTGGCTCGAAGGTACCATATTAGTGGCCAGATTGAAATAGTGGCATAATAATAATTTAGACAGTAGCATGATGGGCTTTATTGAATAACACAGCAATAGTATGGCAGAACTTGAATATTAGGTTGACGGTAGCATAATAACCACTTAGCGATGGTAGCTTGACCTGTGGCACAATATCTTAAATCCCAATGAACAATAATAATCTTGATAATAGCAGATTGGCGTCATGATAAAGTTTGAATCTAGAAGCGTGTGATAACTTCGAAAGCAGCACAACAGATGTCAAATAACAATTGATCCAAAAATAGAATAGTCCAGCCTTCGTCTAAGGAATAGTTCCTTCTCGACCATGAGAATATGATTTTTTTTTTCTTCGGGTGTGCCTATACTCAAAGAAAAATTTGTGAGTTTTCAAAGGTAAGGTTAATGCATACCTTTTTGTATATCCTTTGTTCCTTGTCATTGTTTTGATCCTCTATAGACTTTGCATTTTGGTGAAATTTTTGAGGAATTCTCAAAAATTTCTGCCCCAGTTCAGAATGCAAAGTGTTTCGCAAACCTCCTTGCTGCCTGCTTGTGGGATTTTCCACGTCCCCTTAAAAATTCTGCCCCCAGTTTGACTTAAGGGCTTTATATTCCTGCTTCACTCAAACAAAAATTATTAGTTCAAAAGGAAGGGTTGTCATACATTTGAACATCAGAATTCCGTTTCTGAATCTACATTTGGTCTTTTATGAGTCGAATGAAATTGCCAAAGATTTTATATTTGGATGCGGGGAAGGTATTTGATTGGGATATGAGGAGAAAGAAAGTTTTATTTGATTGAGACCGAACCCAAAATGGGTTGCCTACGTATCCAAAAGGAATCAGGTCAGACGTAGTTCGCATCATCTATGTGATGGATGACCGGAGCAGTCTCGATATAAATGGGCTTAGGGTACGATCTCTTGAAGCATGAGACATGTTGGATGTAACTGTATGAGGTAAATAATGAAACATGGTGGGCGATTTTTTTGCGGTATGGCTTGATTTGAATGAGTTGCATATGTATTATGCGAATGTTGATTTTGAGGAAGGGAGTAGGCATGACGAAGATTGTTTTGAGAATATAAGGTTGATGGTATGTCGGAGGAAAACTTATGAAAGTGATGCGAGGCTTGATAGAAGCATGATTTTAGGAAGGGGACCAAGATAAATAATAAACAGAAAAATTGAAGCATGACATGTAGTTGATGAAACAAACACATTAAATATATTTCACATGGTAAATAAAAAAAATTAAACACGTTTATACGTCTTCCTGATTTGGGGGCCTCTTTTATGCCAGAGGTAGGCCTAACGAGTTAAAGAGAACTTGTTATTAAATATCGTCATTTTGCTCCCAAAATAAACCCCCAAAAAATAAACTTTATTATTATATAAGATCACAAGAATTACAATAAAACAGTAAATCTTAAAAACATCTTCGTCTGCATCCAACTTCTTCGGATCTTCTGATACTTTGTCGAAATGGTGGCGATCTCCTAAATTCAACCACCAAGCTAACCATGCCGAATCTTGGATACGAAGTTGGGAGACTCATTGTGCCTGCAATAAAAGAAAGGTTAGGCTATCCTACCCACCCGGGAGCACAATGACGATATTTTAAACAAAATTATCTTAAGATGCACACAATTCATGAATCATCTTTTATCGGGATTAAAACTGATCCCTTAAGACTTAGGGCAAGTTTCTATTTAATCTTGACGTACCATGGACGTCGCGATTTTTCTAAGTTTTAAAAGAAGTGCAAGCCTTGCTAAAGGAGTACACGGTCACGATCTAAGAGTAGAAGTGGGTATGACACGGTTCCCTCGAGCGGACAACTCGAGAGTGAGGAAGCTTATGACCGTCGACGCACCGCTGATCGACCAAATCACAAACAATCCTCGAGGTGTTTTAAACTGGTGAACGGCCGTGAAACCACGCAACCGTCATTGTGTGTGAAAGTGTGAAATTCCCAAGTGGGGGAAGTATGAGCGATATGTCAGATAAATAAAAGAAAATTACAACAATTTATTTATCGACAATTACATAAGAAATAATAAACAATAAGAAAACAAAGAAAACGGTTAGTAACTTCATGATAAAGTCAAAAATAAGAAAATAAATCAAACACTTAGCAAGTTAACAGTTAATTAAACCCCATTTAAATAAACACGTAATGGTTAAAGCCTAATATCCCCAGCGGAGTTGCCATTCTGTCGCGCCCCATTTTTCCCCTCGCGGGTAAAGCGGGATTCGACATCGAGGACTCTTAAGGGTGGAAAAGAAGAGAGTCGCCACCTAACGAATTAAGGTGCGTTAGGGCACCATTCTAAGCTAATTTGTTACCTAAGTCAACCAGAGTTGGGTAAGGGCTTAAATTACCTCAAAAGGAAGGTGTTAGGCACCTTTCGAGGTCCACAAATGTGGTTCCCGGCCGTACTCATTAAATGGGGGTATTAACTAAGTGATCACATAAAGTCGATGAATTATTAAACATAAATAGAATACTAACTTAAATACTAAATTAGCAGAAACTAAAATATAAAACTTAGTGGGATCAGGTTTTGACAAGGCTGAAAACGGGCCCAATTCGATACTACTCCCTTCTATTCTATTTTTTAAAATCAAGATAGTTTGAAGAGAATAATATATATATATATATATATATGTATAACTTGAGAAAAAATCATTTTAAGAAAATCGTATATATTATATATTTTTAACAAAATTTTTTTTTTAGATGAAAATATATCAATATTTGAACATAACAATGATAATTTTAAAATATTTAAAGCTTCTTAGAAAAAATGAATTTAGAAAAGATGGGAGTAATAGGTTGCTTTGTATTTACAAAACAAATATGCGCTTCATACGTGAAATCAGCAATAGCCTGTCTGTTTCATCATCTCCCGTCTACCCACCTAATTATTTTAATTATTATTAAGCCTAAGTAATCTAAATGGAAAAGACTAACGCCCTAACAAGTGCCTACCCGTCCCAATTCTGATATCCAAGAGGCGATGGACTACTAAATGGAATTTTGGGTTCTAAAATTCTTAGGCTTTGTTATTAAAATGATTAGCGCCAAATAGTCAAACAAACAGGTAATATTTAAACATATAGAAAATAGGGGTTTCGAACATGCCTCAACCTTATAAACACGATCACTACACCTGTGTAAATAAATCCTATTGAAGTGATTTCAAAAATGATCAAATTTAAATATTCAACACATAGTAAATGTTTTGGACGAAAATACAATTTAAGCAGCTCAATACACAATACAATATACATGATATCTAGATTGTAATTAGAAACCTCTAATATGAGCAAAAATATTTAACACTTATTCACATCCTTTTGTTCAAATTGGCAAACTGATTTAGAAAGTAAAGTGAGATTTAAGAAGGATGACCTAGTGACAACTTTTACAAATAACATAAGATCTAAAGTCGTATTGTTTTTTCTTTTTTTTTTATTTATTAGGAATGTTGTCTGGTAAAAATAATTATCACAGTTAAATAAATTTAATACTATTAGGCAAGTTAAAGAATCCGTATTTGATCCTATAGACGTGATTTCTAGTAAAATAAATAACTTGTATTACTTAAATTATTTAAGACCTAAAGGCATGATTTCTATGTGTATCAAATCACATTATTTTAACTCCTATAGGCATGATTTCTAATAAAATATAAGACGACAGAATAAACGCCCCTCCCCCATAACCCCTTTCACTATTATGAGTTTATTACAAATATTACAAACATAAAATAGAATGAATAATTATGATACATTAAAATAAATAACATCAAAGAAAATCCGATAGCCTCCTTTCGTCCCGAATGAATGCCAGATTAAGATAATACCTGTTTAAAGGTTAGTACAAACTCAACACGTCAAGACCACGAGAATCTCAGGGGGTTCCGAGCAGTGCTCGTATTGAGGTGGAAGAAGGAAAGAAGAATTTTTAGAAGCAGAGCAGTATTATGAAAAATAAAATGAATTGTCTCTCTAAGTGTTCTCCCCTCTCTCTTGTGTTCTTCTTGGGTTTAGGGTCTTCTACCCCTTTTAAAGAAAGCTTAATTCAAAATCAAAACCAAAAACTAAAAGCTAAAACACTTTTTCCTTAATTAACGGAACTAATTTGGAATAAAGAACCCTTGGGCCCTTTCATTTCAAAATAAAGTGAAAACAAAATAATTAACCATTATGAAAGCTAATAATGATGCTACCACTAAAAAAAAGTATCCTATGATAGTAATCATTTTGTTACCACTACACAAATAATAATAATAATAAAAAATAATAATAATAATAACAATAACAATAATAATAATAATAATAATAAACAAAATTCATATTGTATATATATAAACGAAACAAAAGCCATACTAAATAATTAATCAACTGCATAATCAAATAATTAACAGACAATTATTGTATATAAAAATGAAACAAGAGGCAGAATGATATATTAGACATGAAACAGAAAGGACAGCTATATATACTACTCACATACATATATTATACTATATAAATATTATGTATACGTTTCTATTATATATAGATGGACAGGAAAGAAAAACAGTAGATAATTATACACACATATATATTTCTATATTATATATTATATATTACGCCTATATTATATCATATATACTGATATACCTATGTTATACATATTATATACATATTATATACATATATATATATAACAATAAACAGCAAAACAAAAATAAAATAAAAATAAAATAAATAATAAATGAATAAATAATTTACGGACAGATATGAGATCTGTCCGATCGGACTGTAACCGGAGCGACGGGAATTTTCCGGCGGCTATTCGGCGGTCGTTTTTTTTTTCAGCGAGAAGAGAGGGAGGAGAGGAAAAAGTGGATGGTGGCGGCTTTGTTGTTTGGCCGGAATTAATGGAGATTATGGTGGTGGCCCGCGATGGGAAGAGGGAAGAAAGAGATCGCCAGAGCTTATGGAGGTTGGGAGAAGAGGAAGATGGAGAGGGAGAGAGGGAGATTCGGCGGCTAGGGAGAGAGGGAGCTGTCGCCGGCGGCAGCTTGGTAGTATTGTTGTTCGCCGGAAGTTATGGCGGTTTGGTGTTTTTCCGGCGGTAGTTGTCTGGCCGGCCGGAGATGAGAGGGAGAAAGAGAGGAAGATGGAAAAGAAGGGGAGAAGATGATGCGACGCCGGCGGATTTGGGGAAGGGAAGGTCGGCGTTAATGGTGGAAAGGGAGAGGAGAAGAAAGAGAAGAGAGAGGAAGGAGGTAGGTGAAGGAGAGGGGAAAGGGAGAGAGAAGGCTGCTAGGGTAGGTGAGAAAGAGGGAATGTGGGAAAATGATTAGGGTTTTGGGGTGATGGATAAATATGGGAAGTGGGTAGGGTTAACTCTAGACCGTAGGATTAAAGAAAATGAACGACTAGGATTTAATTAGTATGTTTGGGTCGGGTTGATGGGTTGTGGAGCGGGTCGCGGGTCGGTCAATTGGGTAAATATTAATTTGGCTGAAATTTAATTTAAATTGTAGCCACAGTGGATCAAAAGTGGCTAAAATTGAAAACGAATTGAATAGAAAGTGGCCAGATTTGAAATAAATTGAATGAATTGAATGGAAAGATGGCTAGAATTTAAATGAATTGATTGAAATTGGATTTAGCTGCTATTAAGTTAATAAATATACTACACTTAAAAATAATTTAATAAATAGATATAAAATAATTATAAAAAAAAATCATATAAATATTATCACTAATAAATAAATTCTAAATTTAAATATACTTATCATATAATTAAAATATTATATTTATGAATAAATAAATGACTAAAGAAAATAAAAAATTAAATTATCGAATATTATAAAAATCACATTATTAACCTAAATAATTTATATATTAGAGTAATATTATTAGTCAAATAAATTTATAAAACTTATTAAAATTAGGTAAAATAATTTATTAAATAAAGAATATATTTCAAAATAAGGGCGCATATTAAAACGAAATATATGATGCATGATGTAATTTTTTTAATATCAAAACTTAAAATTAATATAGGTCATATATATATAATTTGAAATGATTTTCGCAATATTATGATTATAAATTATTTTATAAATACAAAAATAAGTCAAATATTTGCACAAAATATATAAACAAATACATACATATATAAGCAGCATATTGAAGCACAGGTCGGTCAAAATTGGGTGTCAACATATACCTGTATTGTTATTTTGCGTGATGATGAATTTTAGAGCATGTTGAAATATATTGATGATTTTTGGGTAATACACCATTATCTTGATATGAGAGGCTCGTGTTCGAAGGGAGCATCCGAACGAGTGATTGTATGTGGTTTATTGAGAAATACACTATTCCTCTGAGATGAGTGGCTCGAGTCTGAGGAGAGCATCCGCCAGATGTGTGGAAGCGGGTACCACGTCAGTATGGTACATAAATTTCTAATGTCCTTTGTAGGTCATGACTAGAAGGGAAAACATAAGACCCTTTATCATATTTGTACATATATGAGATTGTTGAGTGATCGAGATATGATCCAACTGATATAGATGAAATCCTGATGTGTGATCAGGTCGGATAGCGTGAGACTGATAAGATATACATATATATGCTTGTACTTTCTGTGTGGTCAGTATTTCATTATCTCAATGTGATTGCTTATGATTGTAAGATATGTGATGTTTCTGTTGTCTGATTTTGAGGATTTTATATATTCCATGTTGATTGGATTAGATAGGCCTGAAGTTGATGTAACTTCTTGGTATTATTAACTACATGACTTAATGAGTTGATGATTCCGTGCCCATATAATTGTGTTCTTGCATTCTTGTTTGATTTATAGTATATACCTGTTACTAAACAGAGTCGGTGTTGCGCCCTATTTTTCTCACAAAAAGAGGAACAAGACATGTGACAACTCTTTTAGAATTAATTTAAAAAAAGAGTCACCACCTAACGAATTAAGGCGTGTCAGGGAACCAGATTAAACGAATTAAAGAAAAAAACCTGTTTAACTAGCCTAGGTTACCATAGTCGAGTGAGGGTTCAAGTTACATCTAAAGGAATGTGTTAAGCACCTTTCGAGGTCCACAAATATGGGTCCCTTCCGAATGCATTATTTATGTGGGAGAATAACTAAGTGACCAAAAATAATCAAATAATTTCATTAAAACTAAATTAACTATGTGATTGGATGATTAAAATATTATAAAATTAAATAATTAAAAATTACTTAAGCCAATTACTTTTAATGCGAAAATCAAATGATAAAATATTAACTAAATTATTTAATAAGTGAACATATACAACATATTTTAACACAAATAAGTAATTAAATCACTAGTTAATGTTAAACCTAGGTGATAATCATTTTAAACATGCAAACTTATTTATCATATTCATAAAATTACATAGTGGTTATTAACTAAAAGCTAGGTTATTTGGACAAACAAGGAAAGGGGTTAAACAATATTTAAAAAAAATGATAATATTTTACTCATAACTTTTATGGAGTACCAACTAAACGAAACAAAATAGATAAAACTATTGAACTTATGAACAAAAGTATGATGAACTTAAATACATTTGAGATAGTGAATAAGATATAAAAGAATTTTTTTTTAAATGTTTGTTGCTTTATCGGGATGACAACACGATATTATGAATCGTGATCTTCAACCCTAGCAATAAGTTAATCGGAGGTCGGTTTTCAGTTAAAATTAATAATGATATAGTGTAAATAAAAACTTAAAATTCAAATATAAGCACATAAAGTATCTACATATAAGTACACACAAATACCTTTAAATCTTTGGTTGATGTTGCTTCCGGAGAATTGGTCGGCTTAATTTAAAATTTTAGAGCTAGACCTCGTAATTCCTTTTTTACTTTTCAATTAACTATATGTTAAGGGATAGTATTCATTATATATTTTTAGTTTAAAAGTGAGAATCAATAGTAACTTTCATGAAAAATAATTTTGTAAGAAAAAATGCAAATTTAAAAGCGATTAAAAGAAAGAAAAATCTGAGCACATAACACATAATTTTCCGTCCCCTTTAAACATCTCTTTTTTCATTATTATTAGAATTCATTACAATTATTACAACTGATAAACATAAATGAAATAAATAGTAGTACATAATCGATATTAAATTAATTCGAACAACCGACTTGTGTATTTTCAGGCCCGAACCCAAGGCGACTCCTCGATGCATCTCAAAGGAAGCTAAGGGACAATTGCTTTAAAGACTAAATAAATACAAGAGACATGCATATACAGATATACGGACAACAATATATATAATGAGAATAAAACAATAATTTTACAATTATTAAGAGACTGACACTTTCATGTAGGCATGAAGAAATTTAGTCAAACAATAACTCAAATAACACAAGAACCAAAAAAGGGTTATGCATGATTGAACTAACAAGATAAATGAAACTTCATAGGTTGATGACTAACCCAGTTAAGAGAAATTAGAAAGGAGTCTTGAAAATAAATGCATTAAAGAGGTCGGAGAGAGAGTTCTATTTCTGGAGGGAAGGGTTGTTTGAATGTTATCTTGCCAACGAGCAACACTTTTCGAATCTTAAAAGAAAAGAGAAAAGATGAAATGTATTGTTAAAAACAAGCAAAGTTTCAAGGTGTTTAGCACAAGCCAGGTTCAAGTAGCGGACTAGAGAGAAGGATACAAGTTTTTATAGTTAAACAGTAAATAAAGTTGTATGGAAAGAGTCCATCAAATCACAAAATCAATTAAAGACATAAAAGGAACGAAAATAAAAAGGAAATCAGCCAAAATAAATTTTTCCTTAAACAAACACATTTGAATCCATTCCATATAAAACTTATCACAATTTACCTTAAACTAAGGTAACATTAAGTCAATTAAGGAAAATGAATATCAACCACATAAATGTTAGCTTTATTGAATAAATATCACAATCTTGCCATAACATTCAAGTAAGGAATATCCATAGTTGCAGAAAAGATAAAGTAAATTATGGAACTAAAATAGACAAGTACAAAATTTGTCACAAGTTTACCCTAATTAATTAAATCCTATAGCTTATTATATGGTTAAAGAGAAAGGAAACAAATTATTTTCACTATAAGAGGAGATTATATTCCCCATAAATACATAAATAAGAAATCTATAATTTTCATAAATTTCGGAGAAGCAAACGTATAGAGAAACAACCATAATTAGTATAGGGAGGATGTTATCATGGAATCAAATTTTAAACAGTAAGGAAATAGATCATTCCAAGTGATCACAAGCCAAATATGCTACCAAACAAGTTTTACTAAAATGACTCAAGTACTACTACACAGATTCTCATATCACCATTCCTAAAAGGCTGTAATGAATCCAACCTGAGGAGTTAAGAAAGACAAATTGGTCGAAATCTTAAAAATCTACATGAACAGATGCTAAGCTAACATAATAAGTTAAAGGAAACAAATAAGAGATATAAATTAGTAGAGATTTCTTTCAAATAATCAAGTCAATTTAGCATAAGCAATTAAGTTTTAACAAAAAATAATTCTAAGGCTATCAAGATTGCACCATATAAACATATCAAATTGTCATGTTCGTCGATAAAGGTTATCAAAACTTAAACAGAAATAAAACAAATTCATACAAGTAGCCATTAGGCAAACTTTGCTATTTTTCATGAATAAATAAAGGGCTACCAACTTAGCAGGAAGAAAATGAGCTAAGCGAGATACCCAAAATAGTAATTATAGCATGTATTTTGCATCTAATACAACATTCCTGAAGAAATTATCATGATGTAATGAAAAAATAATCTAAGGCTAATGAAAATTGGGGATCTTCATTAAACTATACTGATTCAAACGGTTGAGCAACTAAAGAACAGGAACAAATTAGACGAAGACAATAAAATTTTTAGCAGGGAGTTTTAGGTTTACGAATCCACTATGAATGAAAATAAATAAATACTAAATAAATAAATAAAATAACAAATGCATATGAGGAAAGTCATAGGATGGGTAGACCCATAAGAATCTGCTCTAAACTTAAATATCATGGTTTAAATCATGAGTTGTCCAGCGGCCGGAGATGAAAGGAATGACGGCGGAGAGATACAACGGCTTTTGCAGGTGGTCGCTGGAGATGGTGAAGCAACGACAACGACATGGATTTCTCCAGAGATGGAGGGAAGAGAGGCTGATTGAGAGATGAGAGGGCGTTAGCCAGAGAAAATGAAACGGCAGCAGGGGGAGGCCGAGTTTCATCAGAGATGGGAGGAGAGAAAACGGAGGAGAGAGAGATTGTCTGCGGCTACTGTGAGGGAAAAAATGGAGTTTAGAATTAGGTCTTGCGGTCTTTTGTGTAATAACGAATATAAAAGGTGAGTTAATATGGATCATTAGATCAAATAAATGGAGGGCTGAGATTAAATATGAATTATGGGTCGGGTTAGTGGGTAAATTAAATGGGTCAGATTGGATTGAAATTGAATTAGATTTAAAAAGTGGCCAGATTTTGACATAAAATAGATAGAAAGTGGCCAAGGTTGGTATGAATTGGATATAAAATGGATAAAATTAAAATAAATTGGAGGAGAATTGAATTAGCTGCTATTAAATTAATAAAAATACTACACTTGTAAATGGTTAACACAATTATTTAATTTACGATAAAATTATGTAAATATTATTATTACGAAATTAATATAAATAGTTTATAAAACTAAGTAAATTATATTTTGTAATAAACCTCATTTAATTGAAAATATGCATGTATGTATATTATTAAGCAATATATTATATATGACGTAATTACATATAATATTGCAAAATTAAAAACTTGAAATTAATGCAATAAAAATATTTTAGAAGTATAATTTAAAATAATTTTGCAAAAAATTTAAATATATATGCTAATTAATGCTAGAATATTATGAGTACGAATTAAATAATTTTGTTAAAAAGATAATTTTAAATATGTATATATATATATATATATATATACGCAGCTTAGATGGGGCACAAGAAGGTCAAAATTGGTTGTCAACAACTGCCCCTTCTTTACTTTGGAATGAAGGATGAATTGTCAAGCAAGAAACATTGACCTAGTAGCCAATTTTGTCCGACTGAGGGATCGATCTCGATGGGACCATGCTAAATGAAATATAAAGTTGTGAATATGTTGTGACGAGACTTCAGTTTCAAGTCGCCTACATATCTCGAGTTTCACGAGAATCAGGCCGTGTGTAGTTCTAGATCTAGGAACGAATGAAATCACTAAAAGAAATTAATAGAACGAGACTTGAATAACATGAGAAGTAGCACAAAGTGATAAGAATGAAGAGATGAGAGGGGCATATGAAGTGTTACGTTAGTATCCTATTGCAATGATATTGGAATGAGAGTTAATCGAGGACAAAAGGTTAAAAATCGAAATGGAAGCAAAAACTACTTTCGCTTTGATGAAAGATCTAGTGTTGCATTTGTACCTGCAGACTATAATACTACTAGATAAAATGGTTAATAATGGACTAATATAAAAATAATGCCAGAAGAACTAGAAATAAGAGAAAAATGTATGATTTTCTGAGAAAACTCAGAAAATCTGCCTTGGTTTCAATTTTCTGAGGTAAATACTTACAAAACTCAAATGAGCTTGTTAGTACTCGAATACACATATAAAACTATTTAAAATTGATATATCTTATTTTAGGGCGAATAAATCCAATCATCTTATTTCAGAGCTGACGGACTCGAAATGTTAGTTATAGGGGTCAAAAATGTAAATCACAAGGCTAAAAAATGTAAATCATAGTGCTTAAAATTAGTTGTGGGCTCAAAAATACAAATCATAGAGCTCAAATATAATTATAGGTCTTAAAATACAATACTCAAGCTCAATTGTCCATTTAAGGGCGGACGAACCCAAAGTTCCCATTTATAGGGCGAATGAACCCAAAAATTATCCTATTTTAGGGTGGACTAATCCAAGTGTCCCTTTTAGAGCGGACGAGCCCAATTATCCTATCTTAGGGTGGACTAATCCAATTATCCTATTTTAGGGCTGACTAACCCAATTGTCTATTTTAAGGCGGACAAGCCCAAAATATCCTATTTTAGGGCGTCTAATTCAATTGTCTTATTTTAGGGTGGACTAACCCAATTGTCTATTTTTAAGGCAGACAAGCACAAAATATCCTATTTTAGGGTGGACTGACCCAATTGTCCATTTTTAGTGCAGACGAACCCAAATAACAGTAGCATAATACGAGCCCAAATAACAGTAGCATAATTTCAGGGGCTTAGATCATAGTAGCTCAATTCACAGTAGCATGGTAGGTAGCACAATAGTATCTTAGTAGTAGCTCGAATAATATAATAGCAGCTTGAAGTAATAAAATAGTGGCCTCAAAGTAGCATAGTAGTAACTCGAAAGTAGCATAACAATAGTAGCACAATAGTAGCTTGAAAGCAGCACAACGATATCTTGAAATAGCACAATAATAATGATAGCTTGATAGAAACAAATAGGTAGCTTGAAGATTGCGAAATAGTGGCTTGAAAGTAGCATAACGTTAGCCTGATTAAAATGGTGACATAGTAATAGCCTGAATAGAAACGTAACGGGCCTGGTTGAATAACAAAATAGTAGCATGGCATAATCATAACTTGAAAATTAGGTTGGAAGTAGCGTAACACTGGTCTAACTGAATAATAGTAGCAAGATAACCACTTAGCAATGGTAGCTTATCTTGGTTGCATAATAACTTGAGTCTAAAGGCATAGCAATAGCTCGATAATAATAGCTTGATATGGTGTCATAATAAAATTTGAATCCAGAGGAACAATAATATCTTGAAAGTAGTACAATAGATGTCTAATACAAATACTAGATGATCCAAGAATTAAATATCCCAGCCTTCATGCTGAATTTGAGGGGGAAAGGCATACGTCCTTCTCGACTACGAGAATATTTCATAACAGGGTGTTCCTATACTCAAAGAAAATTTGTGAGTTCTAAAAGGTAAAATTAATACGTACCTTTTCATGTCCTTTGTTCATCATTGTTGTTTTGACCTTTATGGACTTTGCAATTTGTCTTGGTAAAATTTTTCAGGAATTTTCAAAAATTTCTGCTCCAATTTAGAATGCAAAGTGCTTCGCAAATCTCCTTATTGCCTGCTAGTGGAATTTTTGATATTTCCTCAAAAATATGGCCCCCAGTTTAACTTTTGTATTCCTGCTTTACTCAAAGAAGATTATCAGTTCAAAAAGAAACTGTTGTAATTGAACATCAAAATTCAGTTTTAAATCCACATTTGTCATCTAAGGACCAAACCAAATTGCTGTAAATTTCATATTTATGAACAAGATATTTGATTTTTCTATGACAAAATAAAGTTTTATTTGATTGAGACCAAACCCAAAAGTGGGCTACCTATGTATCCATAAAGAATCAGGTCAGACGTAGTTCAGAGTACAAAGAGAATGAATAAAATGGGAAAGCTATAGAGTGGACAAAGGGAGAATGAAGGAACTTTGTTTATGAAGGTCCGGTCTTCATCAGTTCCTTTTGCGCTTCCTTGACAAATGTCTTGGAACTATTTTTTTCGGATCACCTTGAACAACGATTTCTCCAGAAGTAAGGGAGTCGTAATTCATCGGTCCTTGATGCACTATTATCTTTCCCTTCTCTATCAAATCTTGAATCTTATACCTTAATGCTGTACATTCTTCAATATCATGGCCTTGAATATTTGAATGGTATGCGCATCTCTTGGATGAATCAAAATTTGGGGACGGGTATTTGAGAATCCCTCCCTCCCTTGATTTAAAAACTCCTTGGGCCCTCAACCTTTCAAATATGTTTGTCAAAGGTTCAGTTAGAGAGGTAAATGTGCGAGACCTAACTTCTTTTAATTGAGTAGATTTCACCGGATGAGCTTGGTATCGAAAATCATGTTGGTTGAAATCAAACGTTGTCTAATAAATTTGGTGTTTGGAGCTTTGCTCATTGCTAGAATCAAAGATGGCGCATACTTATTGTACATCCTGATGGTGTTGTAGTGGAGGAATAGTGGTCGAGATACCCTTTTTCCTTTTATTCAGAGGACTTTCTCTTGCTTGAGAACTTATTTCAGTTGTGGCAGTATCGATAATTTTTTCTGTTCGAATGCCATATTCCAATTCATTTCCAATACGAATCAGACTTGCGAAGTTATGAATGATTGTGAAATATAAGTATTTACAGTATATACCATCTAGTGACTTGATGAAATATTGGACTAATTCCTCTTTAGATAGTGAGCGACGTATCTTAGAAGCTTCTCCTCTGCATCGTATCACATATTCCTCAAAAGATTCGTGAGCCATTTTCCTTACTTCAAGCAAATCCAGAAATGTCAGATCATCCTTTGTGTTAAACTTGAATTGTTCTATAAAATATAGAGCCATATCCTCCCAAGTATGCTATTTGTTGAAATCTTGCTTGACATACCAAGTGAATGCCATTCCTGACAGACTCTGCGTAAATAATCTCATTAGTAGAGCTTCATCATGTCCAATTTCGACAAATCTGCCGCAATAGTCCTTCAGATAATCGATTGGGTCACCATGCCCATCGAAAATTTTGAATTTCGGGGTCTTGTATCCTGAAGGCAACTTAACACTTGGGTGTAGGCACAACTTCTTATACCTTAGATCTGGAATATTTTTCGAGCGTAATTTTTTATCCACAATCTTTTCCAAGTTATTGAACTCTTTTTGTAGTGCGATGATCTCCCTGTCGGATGTTGTCACGTCTTGCAAAGTGCCAAGATGGGTGTGTAATGAAGGAATCTATTGACAGAGTATCTGAGATGGGGTTAAATGGAGAGGTATCGTCGAGAAGATACTTTGTGTTGGGAGAGGACCAAATTTTGTGTTAGAAATGGGACTAGAATTGTTTGGGATGTTGGACATTTTGTCAAATTGTAGATTCTCAACTGAGTTGATGTTCAAATACCTAACAACCTTTTAAGAATAAGCAAATCAAATGCAAATACCGGTAACACATATCACGAGTAATAATAATAATATTAATAACATTCAATCAATGAATACATTAAAGAATTTAAGCCAAATAAGCAAAATTTTAAACTCTAACATAATGGAAAATTCAAGAAAAAAGGTGATGAAAGCCGTGATTTCAAATGAGTGACGTTAACAATGCTAGAAAATTTTGAATGAGTGGAGTGGTGATGGTGCTAACTACTTTAGCAAGTCAATGGAATGAGCAAAATCGACTTGTGTCGGACAATCAGATCTTTGATTAAAGAAAAGGAGATATGTACTGCTAAGTAAAAAGATGATGAATTACGCTTGTTCAAGATGAGCCAATGATATGGGAGATTGATGAGATATCAAAAACTTAGTGGCAAGAATATCAAGTAAGGTGGAGTTTGGACTTATTTTACACAAATGATTATGTGACTGTAAAAGAATGAATACTAAAGAGGCTATTTTGAAAGACACATACACTAATATTGATGAAAGAAGAATAATTTGAACTAGGCTCCAGGATTGTATGTTTTGGGCCTAAAAGTGTAAGTTATATGGAATATAAGATTGAGGGAGTGTCACCACGAAATGATTTTAGAATTATATAAGATTAGAAATCAAAGGATGTAGGGAGGTAAAATTAGGAACAATTACACAAACATATCTTAAATTAACATGTAGCAAATAATTCGCACATTCTAATGTATTGTGACTTCTTTGTGCCAAAGGTAGGCCTAACGAATTCTGAGAGACAAACATGCCATAGTGTATCATCCTATTTGCTCCACTAAGGCACCCAATATAGATAATATAAATAATTTGCTTTATTTTACATAACAAAATATTATAAGAATGAAAAAAAATTTACAAAAGAAATAACGCTATAATCTAAATTTAAAGGCTCCTCCTTCTTTTGGCTTCATTACAACTTACACGACATAAATTGGTTCGTAACAACCTGCATAATAAAATGTTAGTTTTACCCTTCCCTCCCAAGGAGCAAATAGTCTACATATTTAGATATATTTACCTCTCAAAATGAAATGCAAATAAGCATGATAATATCCCATTTTAGGTAGTAAACCCCTTTGGGACATTAGGAAAGGTCAAACTTCGGTCTTAATACACCAAAAGTATCAAAACCTCCTTGGACTAATGCATGCATGATATGACCTAGACTTCTAAGAATTGAGTGGACACGAGCTGAGAGGTTTTTCTATGCGAGAAGGCACGTGGTTACATGGTAGTAAAACTATCCATTCATCCCACGTATATTCCAACTCTCTAAATTGATTTTTTGAAAGAAATTTGAGAAGTGCAAAGCACAACTCGCGTGTATGGTGTGATAGTGAAAAGTTCTCAAGTGGGGAAAATATGAGCGAAATGATAATTAAAACAAATAACACATAATGGAACGCAATAACAATTAAAATATTAGATTTTTAATAAAGCAATACAAATATAAGATGATTAGGGGGAAACAAGTCATGAACAAATAAAGGGATAATTAAAAGAGATTAATCATGAGGAAGAAAATCAAACATGTAGAGAAAATAATTTAAATAAGGAAACAAATGAAGGGAATACGGGGAAGAGATTAAACATGATAAAAAACAAGCCATTACAGGAAACGAATAAAAAGAAAATAAACACATATTATGCAAGCATGCTTTTGGGATTAAGAAAAAAAAAATCTTTAAGACACAAGGTAAGGTTGGTTATTAATTAGGACACGCCATGGACGTCAAAAGTTTTTATATTTAACGAGATGTGCATCCTCTAGTAAAGGGATATACGGTCAAGATCTAAAGAGTATGGAGTGACTATAGACGTGGTTCCCTCAAGAGGACAACTTGAAAGTGGGAAAGTTCATGACCGTCGATGCACTGCTGGTCGACCAATCCATAAGAAATTTTCCAACATGGGTATGTTAGGAATGAATGTCTGTGTGACCACGCAACCATTCTAAAGAAAGAAGGAATGGAGGTTCCAAATGGGGGAAGATATGAACAGAATAGCAAATGTATAAGGCTATAACACATAAAAGCAATAATACAATGACTCAATTATAGAAAATGATAAATAATTATCCAAGTGAGAAGTTAAAACATAACAAGTACTATATATATATATATATATATATATATATATATATCAAATAAGCAAATAATGGGAGATAAGGGAAAAGGAATATGCATATAACTAAAGCACAATTTATAAAACAACAAAAATAGACAAGATATGATTGGTTTTAGACAAAGTTCCCTCAAGCGGACAACTTGAGGGTTAGAAAGCTCATGACCATCGACGCACCATTGATCGACCAAATCATGAGGCATTCCTCGATGCGGGAGTTAAAAGTGCACGCTGTGAAACCATTCAACCGTTATCAAGTGTATGGGTGTGAAATATTCAAGGAAAAATGAGATTAAAGGATAGGAGATTCATCATAAAAATAGATTAATTGTTCATAAAAATAAATAAAAGGAAAAAGAAAGGAAATTAATCATGTTTTAAAAAAAATTTACATAAGGCAACAGAATAACAAAAGGAAAACACTAGAATATAATATAATATATAAGAAAATAAAATATACCATAAAAATACCCACATAAACACGAACACATAATGGTTAGAACCTAAAATATCTCCAGCGGAGTCGCCATGCTGTCGCGCTCTGCTTTTCTCCTCGACACGTGACAACTCTTTTAGGATTAATTTGAAGAGAGAGTCGACATCTAACGAATTAAGGTGTGTTAGGGACACCAGACTAAACTAATTAAAAAAAAATCTATTTTAACTATCCTAGGTTACCAGAGTCGGGTAAGGGTTCAAGTTACATCGAAAGAAAGGTGTTAAGTACCTTTCGAGGTCCACAAATGTGGGTCCCTTACGAATTCACTATTTATGTGGGGGAATAACTAAGTGACCAAAAATAATCAAATAATTTCATTAAAACTAACTTAATTATGTGATTGGACGACTAAATTCTTATAACATTAAATAAATAAAAATGACCTAAGCCAATTACTTTTAATGTGAAAATCAAATGATAAAATATTAACTAAATTATTTAACAAGTGAACACATATAATATATTTTAACACAAATACGTAATTAAATCACTAGTTAATGTTAAACCTAGGTGATAATCATTTTAAACATGCAAACTTATTTATCATATTCATAAAAATACATAGCGACTATTAACTAAAAGCTAGATTATTTGGACAAACAAGGAAAGAGGTTAAACAATAGTAAAAAAAATGACAATATTTTACTCATAACTTTTATGGAGTACTAACTAAACGAAACAAAATAGGGAAAACTATTAAACTTATGAACAAAAGTATGATGAATTTAAGTACATTTGAGATAGTGAACAAGACATAAAAGAATTTTATTTATTTATTTTTAAAAATATTTATTGCTTTATCGGGATGACAATACTATATTATTGATCGTGATCTTCAACCTTAGCAACAAGTTAATCGGAGGTTAATTTTTGATTAAAAATTAATAATAATCTATTTGTAAATAAAAATTTAAAATTCAAATATAAGTACATAAAGTATCTGCATATAAGTATACATAAGTACCTTTAAATCTTTGGTTGATGTTGCTTTCAGGGAAGGGGTCGGCTTAATTTTAAAATTCAGAATTAGACCTCGTAATTTCTTTTTTACTTTCCCATTAACTATATGTTAAGGGATAGTATTCATTATATATTTTTAGTTAAAAAGAGAGAATCAACATTAACTTTCATAAAAAATAATTTTGTAAGAAAAAATGCAAATTTGAAAGCGATTAAAAGAAAGAAAAATCTGAGCACATAACACATAATTTCCCGTCTCTTTCAAACATCCTCCTTTTCACTATTATTAGTATTTGTTACAATTATTACAACTGATAAACATAAGTGAAATAAATAGTAGTACATAATTGATATTAAATTAATTCGAACAAACGACTTGTGTATTTTCAGGCCCGAACCTAAGGCGACTCCTCGATGCATCTCAAAGGAAGCTAAGGGACACCTGCTTTAAAGACTAAATAAATATAAGAGACATGCATATATAGATATATGGACAACAATATATATTATGAGACTAAAACAATAATTTTACAATTATTAAGACTGACACTTTCATGTAGGCATGAAGAAATTTAGTCAAACAATAACTCAAATAGTCGCAAGCACCAAACAAGGGTTATGCATGGTTGAACTAGCAAGATAAATGAAACTTCATAGGTTGATGACTAACCCAATTAAGAGAAACTAGAAAGGAGTCTTGAAAATAAACGTACATTAAAGAGGTTAGAGAGAGAGTTCTATTGCAGGAGGGAAGGGTTGTTTGAATGTTATCATGTCAACGAGCAACACTTTTCGAATCTTAAAAGAAAAGATAAAAGACGAAATGTATTGTTAAAAACAAGTAAAGTTTCAATGTGTTTAGCACAAGCCAGGTTCAAGTCCCGGACTAGAGAGAAGGATACAAGTTTTTATAGTTAAATATTAAATAAGGTTGTATGGAAAGAGTCCATCAAATCACAAAATCAATTAAAAACATAAAAGGAATGAAAATAAAAACGAAATAAGCCAAAATAAATTTTTTCTTAAACAAACACATTTGAATCCATTCCATATAAAACTTATCACAATTTACCTTAAATTAAGGTAACATTAAGTCAATTAAGGAAAATGAATAATCAACCATACAAATCTTTCCTTTATTGAATAAATATCACAATCTTTCCATAACATTCAAGTAAGGAATATCCATAATTGCAGAAAAAAAAGAGTAAATTATGGAACTAAAATAGACAAGTACAACATTTATCACAAGTTAACCATAACTAATCAAATCCTAGAGCTTATTATATGGTTAAAGAGAAAGGAAACAAATTGTTTTCACTACAAGAGTAGATTATATTCCCCATAAATACATAAATAAGCAATCTACAATTTTCATAATTCACGAAAAATCAAACTTATAGAGAAACAACCATACTTAGTATAAGGAGGATGTTATCATGGAATCAAATTTCAAACAGTAAGGAAACAGATCATTTCAAGTGATCACAAACCAAATATGCTACCAAACAAGTTCTACTAAAATGACCCAAGTACTTACAACACAGAATCTCATATCACCATTCCTAAAAGGCTGTAATGAAGCCAACCTGAAGAGTTAAGAAAGACAAATTGGTTGAAATCTTAAAAATCTACGTAAAGATATGCTAAGCTAACATAATCACTTAAAAGAAACAAATAAGAGATGTAAATTAGCAGAGATTTCCTTCAAATAATCAAGTCAATTTAGCACAAGCAATTAAGTTTTAACAAAAAATAATTCTAAGGCTATCAAGATTGCACCATGTAAATATATCAAATTATCATGTTCGTTGATAAAGGTTATCAAAACATAAAAAGAAATGGAACAAATCCATACAACTAGCCATTAGGAAAAATTTGCTATTTTTCATGAATAAATAAAGGGCTACCAACTTAGCAAGAAGAAAACGAGCTAAGCGAGATACCCAAAATAGTAATTATAGCATGTATTTTGCATCTAATACAACACTCTTAAAGATATTGTCATGATGTAATGAAAAAATGATCTAAGACTAATGAAAATTGGGGATCTTCTTTAAGCTATACTGATTCAAATGGTTGAGAAACTAACGAATAGGAACAAATTAAATAAAGACAACAAAATTTTTAGCAGGGAGTTTTAGGTTTACGAATTCACTATGAATGAAAATAAATAAATATCAAATAAATAAATGAAATAAAAAATGAGTATGAGGAAATTCATAGGATAGGTAGACCCATAAGAATCTGCTCTAACTTGAATATCATGATTTAAATCATGTGTTGTCCAGCGGCCGGATATGAAGGGAATGACGATGGAGAGATACGACGACTTTTGCAGGTTGTCACTGGAGACGGTGAAGCAACAACAACGACATGGATTTCGTCGTAGATGGAGGGAAGAGAGGTTGACGGAGAGATGAGAGGGAGTTAGCCGGAGAAAATGAAACGGTAGCAGGGGGAGGCCCAGTTTCACTGGAGATGAGAGGAGAGAAGGAGGAGAGAGATATGGTCTGCGGCTAATGTGTGGGGGAAAATGGAGTTTAGAATTAGGTATTGGGGTCTTTTGTGTAATAAAAAAAATAAAATGTGAGTTAATATGGATCGTTGGATCAAATAAATGGAGGGCTGAGATTAAATCTGAGTTATGGGTCGGGTTAGTGGGTAAATTAAATGGGTCGAATTGGATTTAAAAAGTGGCTAGATTTTGACATAAAATAGACAGAAAATGGCCAAGGTTGGTATGAATTGGATAGATAGTGGCTAGAATTAAAATGAATTGGAGGAAAATTGAATTAGCTGCTATTAAATTAATAAACACTTGTAAATATTTAATAAATGGTTAACACAATAGTTTAATTTATGATAAAATTATATAAATTTTATTATTACGAGATTAATATAAATAGTTTATAAAATTAAGTAAATTATATTTTGTAGATAAACCTCATTAAATTAAAAATATGTATGTATGTATATTATTAAGAAATATATTATATATGATGTAATTACATATAGTATTGGAAAATTAAAAACTTGAAATTAATGCAATAAAAATATTTTAGAAGTATAATTTAAAATAATTTTGTAAAAAGTTCAAATATATATGCTAATTAATGGTAGAATATTACGAGTACGAATTAAATAATTTCGTTAAAAAGATAATTTTAAAATATGCATATATATATATATATATATATATATATTAATACGCAACTTAGATGGGGCACAGGGAGGTCAAAATTGGTTGTCAACAGTCAGCCTATGATGCTTTTCAAATATAGTGTTTGTACTGATGCTACTCCCGCACTTCTTTTTATTGAGTGCAGACTATACCCAAAGAGTTTTCTAAGACCTCGTATCTAGAGCTACCATTGACTGATTAGGGGGTAAGCTGACTTTGTCCAGGCTGTTGCAGATCTTCTTGATGATGTCTATTCATTCAGATACTGACTATGATTTTTCTTTTAGTTATTCTTAGACATTTTTAGCTAGAATCTTTTATAATGATTTTTGGATCTTTTGGGATTGTAATAGATAGCTTCTGCTTAATTTTTGAGTTTCAAATTTTGTTTTATTTATTACATTACTAGTTGCCTTATTATGAGTAAAATGAATGCATAAATGATTGAGTTATTAGGGAAATGATGGTTCACCTATCAGCGGATTAGTGTGGATGCTAATCACAATCAGTTAGGCCATGACAAAGTTTGTATCTGAGTGCTAGGTTCATCGATCACATTGTACTAGGACATGTCTAGTAGAGTCATGGAAAATGGTAAAAAGACGTTTGTACTGCTCTTCGAGAGGCTACAGGATACTAGAAAAAATACATTCTTTCTTTCTATCGTGCAATTATATGATTTCAATTGGTATTTGGTGATCCAAATTGGTCTCTAACCTTTTTTATTCTTTTCTCTCACAGATTGTGAGGACATATTCAAGAGGAGTAAAGAAAAAGGAACCCAAGCTGGCCGCTATGGCTGCGGCTTGTGGCAGAGGCAGAGCAGGCTGAGGAGGTTGCGATAAGGGACATAGGGCAGCTCTGGCCAGGGGCAGGGTTCCGACTATAGTTTCATCCAGGGACAGGTCTAAGTCTCCCGCCCTCTAGATATTCAGAATAGAGTGTAGAAGTGGTAGTATCACCCGTTCAGGGAGGTGTGACCCCTACTTTAGTGTCCTCAGAGGTTTTGGCCTAGGTATTGAACTCGGTGAGTGAGTTGGTGGGTAACGGAGCAGCACCTGTAGCTCCTGCAGGTCAATGTTTGAAGGTGCAGCATGCTGCTGCTGTAGCTTCATGAATGGGTGATATTTCAGATGTTGGAGTGTTCTAGAAATCGGTGATTAGGTCGGTAATGATTGGGGAGGAACATGATCTATTTTGGAAGTTCACAAAAATGAAGCCTCCCATCTTTTATAGCACTAAGACTGAGGATGCTTATGAGTTTATTATTGACTTCCATGAGAGGCTCCATAAGATAGGAGTAGTAGTGGGGAGATATGGGGTACATTTTGTCACTTTTTAGCTTTTGAGGAATGCCAAGTTATGGTGGAGGGCTTTTGTGGAGTGCAGGACAGTGCGGTCACCTCCATTGACTTGGACCCAATTCTACTCCATCTTCTTATAGAAATATATCCTTTGCACTCTGTGAAATAGGATGCATGACATGTTCACCAGTATTGATTAGGCCAATTCCTCTGTTGCAGCTTACGAGGCCCGCTTCCACTCTCTATCCAGGTATGCTTTGCAGTTACTACCTACAAAGGAGGAGAGGATCAAATGACTTCTGAAGAGTCTAAATGTAGGGCTCCAAATTGTTATTACAGATGATTTCTTTAGGTAAGAGCCTTTAGGTGGTGGTGGAATATATCTGTAATATGGAAGGGGTGAAACAGGATGGATACGTAAAGAATGGGAGAAGAAGGCCCAAAAATAGGGCAGCTTCAGTGGCTCTTTCTCTAAGGGCCAGATTCCTCAGGGGTACTTTGGATGCCCCATTCCATCAGCGATGCAGGTCTTAGTTGGAGGTCCGCCATGATCCTATCAATACAAATCAGGTTATGCAGTAAGTGCACAATCGCTCATTCAAATTGTAGGGTTCATTCTATATTTTCGATTTTGGCTCAAAGGCATATCATAGACAAGGTCTGTCACTAGAATGGAGAGTATGTTCAAATTTGGAGGTATGGTCCCAAAATTTAGACAGGAAGGTTAGTTGGTTACACATTAGGATTCTCGATTCCTAGATCTAGCAATCAAGAGAGGTAGTGCATTTAGTAGGGATCATCCTTAGTTTAGGCGGGATGGCCACATAGTAGGTAGAGTTAGAGCCTAGCCCAACCGCGGGGGTAATCAGGTCTGTAGAGGCGGCACACAGCCCATCAGGGGTGGATCATAGACAGGAAGACGAGCACACTTCTATGCATTTCTAGGCATACCTGAGGTAGAGGCTTCATATGCAGTTATCCCAGGTACCATTCTCATCTGTGACCGTATGGCTACTGCTTTATTTAATCTTGGTTCTATTTTCTCATATGTATCTACTTATTTTATTGTGGTCCAAAGCCTTGTATGTATATTACTTGATATTCTGATACATGTTTATATGCTTGTTGGTGTTCCTGTGATTGTTGATAAAGTCTACTATTCATGCACGATCATATTCATGGGGTATAAAACCTGGGTAGATTTGATAATCTTAGACATAGTTAATGTTGATGTCATTCTAAAAATGAGTTGGTTGTCTCCTTATCATGCGATTCTAGACTGTCATGTTAAGACAGTTACTTTAGTAATTCCAATATGTCTAGACACAAGTGGAAGTGTGATTGTAGCCCTACCCCTAAAAAGATAATATCCTATATCTGTATTAAAAAGTTAGTGGAAAGAGGGTGTTTGCCATTTTTGGTCCACATTCGAGACACTAGTTCAGAAGTCTCATCGATTGAGTGGGTCTCCATTGTATGTGAGTTCTTAGAGGCGTTTTCCACAGAATTATCTGGTATGTCGCTAAATAGTATTGATTTCTACATTCATTTATAGCCAGGAACCCGTCCCATTTCTATTCCTTTATATCGAATGGCACCAACTGAGTTGAGAGTTAAAAGTACAGTTGCAAGAATTGCTTAATAAAGGGTTTATCCGTCTGAGTGTCTCCCCATGGAGTGCTCTTGTGTTGTTTGTTAAGAAGAAGGAAGGGAGTATGTGAATTCAGTTGAACAAGGTTATCATCCAAAATAAGTACCCTCTTTCCCAGATGGATGACTTGTTTAATCAGCTTCAGGGCATTTCGGTGTTTTCTAAAATTGATTCAAGGTTGGGTTATCACCAACTGAAGATTTGTGTTGAGGATATTCTGAAAATTACTTTCCAAACCAGGTTTGGGCACTATGAATTTTTATATATGTTGTTTAGGCTTAATAATGCTCCATCTGCTTTTATGAGTTTGATAAATAGAATATTTAATTCATACTTGGATCATCTTTCATTGTCTCTATTGATGATATATTGGTTTATTCAAAAAGTAAAGAGGATCATGAGAATCATCTACGGATTATTTTAGGGTTGTTGAAAGAAAAGTAGTTATATACGAAATTTTCTAAGTGTAAGTTTTGACTGGCGTCTGTATTCTTTTTGAGGTAAATGGTCTCAAAATAAGAAATTATGATTGATTTATGCGGTAAGCGAACAACCTAAGAAATTATGGTTGCAACTTACATGTTATTTATAAAAGACATAGTTATTAGGCCTAAATTTTGCGGTAAGTGCACAACCTAAGAAATTATTAGGTGTTAGTGAGCTTTTATTGATTATCTACTTATTAGATCAACAGTAGGTTTCTTTTAACCTCTCTCTATAATTTTTTTACTTCTTTAGGAGATAATATCATGTCAATATTTGCTTATTAATATGGCATAGTTTAGGCTTAATTTTTTATTTTTTGTACCTACACTTAGTTGTACAATAGCCTAGCTCTATTTGTTTTGTGCCTTATTTCTAGTCCATATGATATTCTTGATAATATATATATATATATATATATAACTCTGTCAAGACTGCATCTATTGTCTCCCCTGCGATTTTTATTTTTATTTTTTAAAAGAATTTGTCAAGTAATTTGAGATTATGTGTGTGTAATTATGGTTTAAGCAAGTGCAGTTATCCATCATTAGAATTTAACTAGTAATTATCCATTTTGTTACACTACCAGCATGCCTTCATAAAATATGACTAAGGCTTTATGACTCCTGTATCTATTCTTTACTCAAAGATGAAATATGTGAAATCTACTTAAGTTTAGGCTTTTCTTCTCTATAATCTTCCTCTTGCATCTCTTTATTTTATTTTTGTGTCGTTGAATGCATAATTCCTAACATGATTCTTTCTGAATTTTTTTAAAAAAAATTATGTTTCGCTAGTATAATTTTGCCTTAGCTTTCAATGGCATCTTAACAACATCGTTTAATAGTTTTCTTCATTAGACTATGCAAGGGGTTCATTTAGCATTATTACTGCCAAGCATGTATAGTTAGTCCAGTATTATCTCATGTTCTTTTAAATTTCTACAAGTGGCCATAAGTTCATATGTTATATATGGGATCGTGTGGATAAATGCATATGAATATTAGTTACACCGCGACTTTATGTTGACCTTTAAGGCCTATTTGAATAATTTAAATGTCCCCATACTTGCTGTCACTATGTGGATATTTTGACATTCTTCTAGAATAGAATCTAGATGCCTAAAGTTTTTCTATCAGGTAAAGTGTTTGTTTAAATATATGGGAGGCCAACATTCATGATTGTTCTCTGTTAAGCTTAAAAGCTGTGAAACCTATTTAGATTTAAAACTCTATCTTTTGTGTCCCTTTGTATCTTGAAAGCACCTTATTCTCTTTTGTCTCAATCATTATATATTGAGTACGAAATGTTTAAATGATTTCATATAATAGCTTTAAGCTTGTCTGTTGATGAATGTTATTAGAGATGGTCTCAAGTCAATTTTATGCTTAGTTGATATCTCGATAAGAGTTTAGAGTTAAACCACCTCAACTCTTTTTAAGGTGCTCCTGGATTTAAATCCTCAAGATAATCTCTAAATAATTTGTCTAGCATATTCCGATTTGGTGTTTTGCTCATTTGCTGTATAAAATAATTTGGTATTTTAGTCCTACTGAATCCTGTATAAAATGATTCATCTATTGTTCAAATTTTTATCCATTTCAAAGTTTTCGACTTGTTTTCTTTGTTTAAATATGCAATTCTCTAGATGATTAAGAGTAGGATTCTGTGCAAATCAAGATAATGCCTTAATCATGACAACTGATGAAATATCATTGTCTTTTTGAATCCAGCATAACTTAGTCTTCATTTGAACATTGTGTTTATGTTTATGATTTTTAGTATGTAAGTTGATATTGATGGTCTGTGCTAAAGCTATAAGTCTGTTAGAACTCAAGATCTGTTTGTAGGCAAAGCATTGGGTAAAATTCAGATTTATTCCTGTGTCCTTGATATGCTTTGGTTTGTTTTATAGATACCCTTTTAAGCTAAAATTTTGATTGGTTTAAATGTATAAGGACACATGTGTATGAATGAATATGCATAAGTGTATCTCTTTATATGACTTTGCCTTATGATATTATCCGAATTTTCTTCTATTATCAAAATAAACTTTTGTCATATTTATGAGCTAATTGGATGTTAAAAGCAGAATTCTTCTTACTTTTTTTTTCTTTAGTTATTTTTATATATACCATCATCCACGCTAAATACCTCAAGTTCTTTTCGGCCAGACCAAAGGTGTGTTTATCACTCCGGAGGAGTCGAGCACAATACAGAGAACTGCCTTAATCTAAGGCACAAAAATTCAAGACTTGATTGATCAGAAGGTCATCACTTTACAGATTGTGGTGCCCAATGTTAACAACAATCCACTACCAAATCATGGGGAAGGGACGATAAACATGATCGAAATAGAGGAAGATTGGCACATGAGTGATGCCTTAACTAAGATCCACCTCATACCATTGAACAAGCGGTATTGTTGCTAACTGTGAATGAGAAACCTGCATTTGTGGCATTCACACCACATAAGGCATTCACCCTAGTCCCGAAAAGCAACCCTGTCAGGGAGAAGAAAGATTTCATTATATAGACAACAGTTTCTAAGGAAATAACCTGATTTAGGAGGTATTATACCCAAAAGAACTTGCACAAGCAACTCCCAAAAGAAATTATCAAAAAGGTTGATCACGGAGGGTGAGGCCGAAGAATTATGGAGAAGAATGCATCCAAAAGAGTATTCTATCATAAAACACTTGGAGAAAATCCTGCTCAGATCTATGTATGGGCCCCACTTATGAGTTCTAAACATCACAATCAGGCATTATTGAAAGTTCTTGATGAAGTTATGTGCCAACAGGGATGAGTGCTGAAAACTTGGGAGCGATGGTAAGTCGGGTCATAGGAGATCATCAAATCTTTTTTTGGAAACACGAGTTTTCGTTTGAGGGTCAGATGTACAATAAGACTTTGCACATTATAGTTAAATCTAGAAACAAGTTTGTATCCTGAGTTTTGATTGATAATGGTTCCAATCTTAATATATGTCCTGTGAACTCCCTCACTCAGCTAGGTTATGATATTAAGAAAATCCGTCAAAGTCGTATGAATGTGAGAGCTTTTGACGGTGCCCAAAGGGGGATAATTGGGGAAGTTGACTTGTGCATACAGGTAGGACCAACTGAGTTCACTATGAAGTTTCAGGTGATGGACATTACCACCAGCTATAATCTATTGTTGGAAAGGTCGTGGATCCATACAGCTGGAGCGGTGCCCTCGACTCTACAACAACTATTGAAATTTATCTAGGAAGTTCATGAAAAAGTTGTCCACGGAGAGGGGACCAACGGAAGCTATCCCAATTTATCTATTCTGGCTTTTAACGAAGCCCCTAGGAGCCTATATTTTCATACTGTGGAGGTAGTAAATGCTGCTTATGAAGACACTACGCCACAAACACCTATGCCTTTGGCTTACAAGATGTTGGCTGCAAATATGCTAAAAAATGGATTTGAACTGGGTTGTGGTCTAGGAAAGAACCTGGAGGGCATGCCAGAATCCATTCCTATCCCTAGAAAGGTTTTCTATTTAGGGTTAGGATATGTACTGACAGATGAAGAGTTGACTAATGTTGAGATGGGAAAGAAGAGTGCCTGTTATCTACCCAAACTAATTCCAGATTTGTACCAGTCGTTTTCTCTGGAGGATCATGGATCTGAGGATAACGTTCCGACAGAAGGGATTGAGGTGCTGTTCAGTGAAGAAGATTGCACTGTCATTCTAGAAGAAGGCTCCTCGATTCCGACCGTTAGAGAAGCTGAACCAGAGGAGAAGTTACCAAATTAGACATCCACTCCATGCTTGATCCTTCGAGAGTCTTGGTAGAGATAGATAGACAGTTTTTACGAATTCAAATTGGTACGGGGTCAAATGGGGCCTGAGACCCGCCTTTTATGTTTATATTCTCCTCATTTGCGTATTTACTTTTTTACAAAGTTTAATGAAGGTTAACAACTTTTGTTGATATTAGTCGCTTGCCAGAGTTACATGTTTTTCTTACATATCTAATGAAACACTCTTTCCTTATTTTGAAACTAACAATGATGTATTTACAATTATTTTTTTATGTTCTTAAATTTTATGTTTTTACTTGACACTAACTAAATTTTCTTTGGTTTCAATAAAAATACTTTTAAACCTACCAATGTCTAATGAACAAAGTGAACTTGACAATGATGAGGCCAAAGAATATGATGAAGAGGCCATGACATCTAAGTAGCTTATTGAAGACTTAAGACAGTCTGAGGATAAGAAAAAGCCTAATTTTGAGGAAACTGTAGTCATTAACTTGGGAAATGACGATGAGGTCAAGGAAATTAGAGTCAGAATTCATTTAATAAAGGAAAAGATAGAGGAATTGATCAGCTTGCTTCAACAATATATTGATGTATTTGCCTGATCTTACGAAGACTTGCCAGGACTGAGCATAGATATAGTATCTCATAAGTTACCTATTGATCCCAATTTCAGCCTTGTGAAACAGAAGACAGGAAAGTTCAAGCCAGATCTAAGTCTAAAATTTAAGGATGAGGTCACTAAGAAGATTCAAGCTAAGGTGGTGGAAGTGACTAGATATCCGACCTAGTTGGCTAACATTATCCTTGTGTCAAAGAAAGATGGCAAGATCAGGATCTGTGTTGATTATAGAGATCTTAGTAAAGTCATTTCCAAAGACAACTTTTCATTACCAAATATCCATATTCTCATTGATAATTGTGTCAATCATGAAATGCAATCATTTGTAGATTGCTTTGTCAGATATCATCAGATTTTGATGGACAATGAATATGCGGAGAAAACAACTTTCATCACACCATTGGGTGTCTACCATTACCAAGTGATGCCATTTGGCCTTAAAAACACTGGGGCTACTTGCATCAAGGCTTTGTCAACTACTTTCCATGATATAATCCAAAAACGATTGAGGTGTATGTGGATAAAATTATCATCAAGTCCTGCAAGAGTTCGGATCACTTCACTCATTTGGAAAAGTTTCTTTCAGAGGCTGTGCAAATATAACTTGAGATTGAATCCGGCAAAGTGTGAATTTGGAGTTTACACCGGCAAATTGTTGGTCTTTGTAGTAAGTATAAGAGGCATTGAGCTTGAATTTTCCAAGATAAACGCTATTCAAGAGTTGCCTCCCCTAAAGACTAAGAAAGAGATGATGAATTTCTTGCGAAGACTCAATTACATTAGTCAATGCATCGCACAACCGATTGTGATTTGCGAACCCATTCTAAAGCTGCTAAAGAAAGATGCACCAATAGAATGGATTGAAGAGTGTCAAAAGGCTTTCGACACTATCAAGGGTTTTGTCCAAACCACCAATGCTGATTCCACCGCATGAAAAAATTCCTTGTTGCTACATTTATCTGTATTATACCACACATTTGGATGCGTAATATGACAACATGATGAGTCAAGAAGAAAAGAATGAGCAATTTATTATTTGAGCAAGAAGTTCACGCCATACGAGGCTAGTTACACTATGTTGGAAAGAACTTGTTGTGCTTTAACATGGATTGCTCAGAAGTTGAGACATTATTTGTCAGCATATACTACCTACCTTATTTCCAGGATGGATCCTTCAAAGTATATCTTTTAAAAATCAATGCCGACTAGGAAGTTGGCAAAGTGGTAGATGTTGTTAAGTGAGTTCGACATAACATATGTGATTCAGAAAGAAATTAAAGGACAAGCTTTAGCTGACCACCTAGCAGAGAACCCAGTAGATGACGAATATGAACCTCTCAGGACTTACTTTCCAGATAAAGTAGTGTCTGTAGGAGAAGACATCGGTGAAGCCTATCCAGGTTGGAGAGTATTCTTCGATGGCGTGGCATAATTCAAGGGTTCTGGAATTGGAGCGATGTTGGTAGAAGAATTAGGACATCCCTACTCTGTGACGGCGAAGCTGCGGTTTGCATGAACCAACAACATGGCTGAATATGAAGTATGTAGCCTTGGTATTAGGTGTTGTGCCTCATTTTCTCACAAAAAGCGGGACTCAACATGTAACAACTCTTTAGGATTATTTAAGAAAAGAAGAGTTGCCACCTAATAAATTAAGGTGTGTTAGGGTACTATTTATACTAACTACGCAGATAACTCTATTTAACTAGCCTAGGTAACCAAAATCAAGTAAGTTTTCGGGTTATCTCGAAAAAAAGGTGTTAGGCACCTTTCAAGGTCCATAAATGTGGGTCCTTTTCGGATTCATTATTATATGGGGGAATTAAGTGATAAGCAAAAAGGTCAATTATTTTATTTAGAACTAATCTAACTATGTAATTAAACAAATAAACTCTTATAAAAATATGTTAAATATGAATTAAACCATTTACTTTTTAATGCAAAAACTAAATGCTAAAATATTAACTAAATTATTTATTTAGTAAACACATACAACTTATTTCAACACAAATAAGTAATCAAAGGGTAAATTAAATCAATTCATTAATTAACATAAAACCTATGTGATAAGCAATTTAAACATACGAACTTATTTATTATATTCATAACAATATATAGTGGCTATTAATTAAAGAAGCAAGATTATTTGGACAAGCGAGGAGAGAGAAATTAAATAATAGTAAAAGAATGTGATATGATAATATTTTACCCATAACTTATATGAAATACTAACTAAACAAACAAAGTAGAGAAAACTATTATAATCTATGAACAAAAGTATGATAAATTTAAATACATTGAGATAATGAACAAGACATAAAAGTATTTTTAAAATTTTTAAAATGTTTGTTACTTTATCGGGATGACAACATGATATTATGAATCGTGATCTTCAATCTTAGAAACAAGTTAATTGGAGGTCAGTCTTAAGTTGAAAATTAATAATAATAATAATAATATATTTTCTAAGTGAAAATTTGAATTTCAAATATAAGCATATAAAGTATCTACATATAAGTACACATAATTACTTTGAAATCTTTTGTTGATGTTGCTTTCAGAAAATGGGTCGGTTTAGTTTTTTAAAAAGTTTGAAATTAGACCTCGTAATTCGTCTACTTTCCCAATAACTATATGTTAAGGGATAATATTTATATATATATTTAATAATTTTATAAAAATGTAACAAAGGAACTTTGTAAAAAAAAAAATACACAAAGTTTGTAAGAGATTAAAAGAAAATAAAACCTAAGCAAATAACATATACTTCCCCGCCCCCTTTAAACATCCCCTTTTCATTATCTTCTCATTTTTATAGAAATACATATTAGCTCAATAAAACAATAGGGTACAAACGACAAATACGAAAGAAAAGAAAAAGAATTCTCGATAGTCTTCTTATCCCTTGGCTGAACCAAGCAACTCTTTGTCGCACCTAGAACAAAGGAAGAATTACTTGCTCTCACAAAAATATATGTATGCATACCAACAACAAAACCTATAAAAACTCACGAAATAAGATAGGGAGACATAATAAATGCAAGTGTAAACTATATGTTGGGGTTCGATTTACGATCATAAAGTATAACTACATATTATTAATCCAACATGAAATTATTTATCTCTCACATGAACAAAGCATGGTATGATAATTAGAACACACAAACTAATATGTAGGAATGACTTAAATGAACAAGATATGGAATCATATTCAAATATTATGCAGGAGAAATACAGCTCCAAACAGAACTATTACATTAGATTTGAGATGTATTAATAGAGTACCAACCAGTTAGAGAGGATGAATAACAGTAAGAGAGGAAAAGGCTGGAAGACTGAGCAATGTTTTAATGCTAAAGACAAAAGAAAGAAAAGTTGTATATCTAAATAACATGTAAAGTTTCAATGTATTTTTGAATAAGCCAGGCTCGAGACCCTTAGAAAAAAAGGAGAAGGTCTGTTTTTATATTAGAAATAACCAATCAGTTAGAGAGCAAAAGGAGGAAAGAAAATAATAATTAGCATCCATAAAGGGATGTATTTCCTTGCTTAATAAAATCAGATTATTATTCATAAGAAATAAACCGACTTTTTCATAAATAAAAGAATACTAAGTTAATTAATGGAAGGAAGAATCAGTCATATCAACTTTTTCTTAATTAGAAAATTAAAATCAATCAGTATAACTTTATCAAAGTTGACATAAATAGATAGCCATTGTTAAATAAAAGAGTAATCAATCACCGCAAGCATTTCTTTAATAGAGTCAATTAAAGGAAAGGCCAATCAATTTATGTCCTGACACATATAGTCATGATTGACACCCACACTAACCCCCCGGTTGGTGAACCAATAAATTTCCAAATTCTAAACTCGACATGAAATAATTGTAAAAGAATAAAGCTTATAATAAAATAATGAGTCATCAAATGAATACAATCTTCTTAAAATGAATGAAATAATACTCCAAAGATCTGACTATCATTGCACATCAACATCTAACTACAATTCTAAAATTATCAACCAAAATGACAAATCGAAACTAAAGGTGGGGACAAGAGGAGCTTCCTGGACCGAATTCTGTACTCAGAAAAGAAGTGCAGGTGTAGGGTCAGTAAAAAATATGATACTGGTAGGCATCAACGGCTGACATTAGATAATAACGTGTAAACAGAGTAATGATAACATAGGATAAGTCTCCAACATTTTACAAAAGTATACAACCCATTTCATTCACAATAGCTCTATCTAGGTGACAATTGACCTGCTCATTGGATTGGACCTTTCGCTGTAGTAGTTACTTGACTGCTATAGCGGTCTCGTTGCAGCGGAAGAAGTCCCGCTTCAACGCTACTGCCTTAGGTAGTAGCTCGACTTAGCTGCTCCTTCAGCAGTTCTTCAATTCATCAATTCCATAATTAACATATTCCATCAAATCTTTCAGATAACACATACTTAGAGACAACAATTAACATCACCAAGTATCGCTTACGAGTTAAACAGTAAAACACGACAAAATCCACTCATCAAATTTCAACATTGTGAAAAATCCCACTTAGAACTAGGGACATGTTCCTCATTATCAAAATTAGTTACATAACCGTAATTGACACAACTCTTAGCACAATTTTCACACTTCATTTGCATATAATGACAACACAACATAATGTAACATACATGGCATGAACACCAAAGATGACATGACGGGAATACGCTTCCGCCATCTTACCCTAAACACTCAACCATACAATCAGTGTACACACATTCTAGAAGGTTTTATTTCTGCCCTTTCATCATGACCCGCAGGAGAATCTAGAAATTCATGTACTATACTGGTGTGGTTCCTTCTCCCACTCATATGCCCGTCCAGATGCTCCCTTCGGACACGAGCCTTTCAATAATAATATTCACTCACCTGGATACTCCCCTGGGGCTCGAGCCTCTCATTTCAGAAATAGTACAATTATAGCAATTTTCATCCATTAACAGCAATAATGTGCATTTCATAAATGTAAACATATATACATATCAAATCATTAGACTCTACTCCCCACTCCCATACTTTCTCAAATATAAAACACAATTCACTTGATAAATTCATTACACAAAGTTCACTACACACGTTCACATGATCTCAACAAAGGATTATATTCATCTCTTATCAACATGATATTTCTCATTTGTTCACATAAAACTCTCATAACAATGAACGTCCGAAGACCAATCAAATACGATCATTACATAAGCATACAAGCCATTATGCAGAGTCTAACCCTCTGACCATAACCTACCTCAATTTTTCAATATAAAGAGTTAATTATTCCACTGGAGCCTTGCCTTTTCTCACAGCTTTGGAATGCTCAAAATCTACAACAAATAAAGAGTAATTTATTACTGACTCTTCTAATTAAGGGTTCTGGAAGATCAAACCCTCCTCTTTAAGGAATTTTCATAAGTGAACCCCAATTCTTCTTAGTTCTAGGTCCCAATTCTCGTGCAACCCTCGTTCTCAACAATAATCTTAGGGGAGTGATCAAAACTTTTCAGCATCAACCCAAATCACCCCCTAATCACCCTACAATCTATCCCTAGTTCAATAGTCTAGGGTTTTTCTCTAAAAAGACTCCCATCATTAAAGGTCTACAAGGAATCTATTATCAACATTACTCATTGTAGAGATAGAAAATTGAAAATCTTACCTTGGGATCCATAGATCTGGAGATTTTTTCCGTTCTCTAGACCTTCTGATCATGTTTTTAAGAATAATAGGGTAAAACCCCATAATTTCCACTTAAAATCCACTTTCTGATTGTTGTCGTCTGCTGCAGCGGACCCGCTACAATAATCAGAGTGCCGCTGCGGAAGCTCCGGCAACCCTTCTACTTTTTGCCATGGCAGGACTCAAACCGTCACCACGGTCTCGTTGCAGCGGAAAATGCACCACTGCAGCGGTCCCTCAGACCAGTAGCTACTCAAAATCCACCAGTTTCACACTTAGAAAATTTTACAACATATTCTATTCCTTCCTTAGCCTTTTTCCAGTATTCTAGGCCCTTATCCATCCTGTAATGATGTCAGATTCACTACATCAGATACCAATTAAAACACTATTTGTCCCCGAACCGGCGATACAAAGAAAGGAAAAGTACTTATCGGATTCCAAGAACAACTGGGGATACTTGATCCGCATATTAATCTTGGCCTCTCAAGTGGCTTCCTCAATAGGAAAATTCTTCTACTGGACCTTTACTGTCGGAATCTCTGTTGAACTCAGCTTTCGAACCTCTCTAGCCAATATTGCTATAGGCTCCTTCTCAAATGATAGATTCTCATCCAGCAACACAAAGTTCCACTTGATAATATCCGTCCCATCCCCATGATACTTTTTCAAATTGACACATGGATCATCGGGTGCACTTTAGACAATCCTAAGGCAAGGCCAACTCATAAGCCACTTCTCCCACAAGCCAGAGTATTTCAAATGGCCCAATATACCTCGGGCTAAGATTGCCCCACTTTCCGAACCTCATCACCCCCTTCATAGGGGATACCTTGAGTAGCACTTCCTCCCTTCCATAAGCTCTATGTACCTTACTTTCTTGTCTGTGTACTGCTTCTACCTACTATGAGAAGCTACCAGACGGTCCTGAATTATTCGAACTTTTTCTAAGGACTCCTTTAACAAATCAGTTCCCCAAGGCCTCACCTCAAACGCATCAAACCACCCAATTGGATACCTACACTTTCTCCCTACAAGGATTTAAATGGCACCATGCCAATGCTTGAGTGATAGCTATTGTTATAGGCGAACTCTGCCAAGGGCAAGAATTTGTCTCAATGGTCCCCAAAGTCTATTACACACGCTCGGAGCATGTCCTCCAATACCTGGATACTCCATTTTGACTGTCCATCTGTCTGAGGATGAAAAGATGTTCTCAAGTCCAACCTCATACCTAACTCAGCCTACAAGGTCCTCCAGAAATGAGAAGTGAACTGAGTGCCCCTGTCAGATACAATAGAAACAGGCACCGCATGCAATCGAATTACTTCCTTCATGTATAGCTTAGTTAGTTTCTCGGCGTTGTAAGTCACCTGGACCAGTAAAAAAATGAGCAGACTTGGTCAATCTATCCACTATGACCCAAATTGAGTCAAATATCCCTAATGTCTTGGTTGGTCATAGCTATTCTCTCCCATTTCCATTTGGGGATAGGCATTCTCTAAAGTACTCCTCCGGGATTTTGGTGCTCGTACTTCATATGTTGACAATTCAAGCACTGAGCAATGTAGTCCACAATATCCCTCTTCATCCTGCCCCACCAATAATGCTGTTTCAGATCATGGTACATCTTGGTGACTCTGGGTGAAAAGACTACCTCTAGTTATGAGCTTCTGCCACAAGAGTCTTAATTAGCTCACCAACTTAGGGAACACACAGCCGCCCCTTTATTCTCAAGACCCCTTCATCATCTAACACTGCTTCTTTGGCTTCTCCCCTCAAAGCTTTATACCTAATCTTACCCACCTTTTCATCTTTAATTGTCTGGCCTTGATTTCCTCTTGCAGTGAGGATTTGGCCTCCATGTTGTCTAGTATCCCACGGGTTTCTGTCAGCAAAAACTGCACCAAGTTGTTTGCCAAAGTTTGGAATTCCTTGGCCATTGGCTGCTGAGTAGCTTCCCAGCAAGCTAAAATGCCCATGCTCACCATCTTCCGGCTCAATGTGTTTGCCATAACACTTGCCTTCCCTGGATGGTATAGAATGGTGCTATCATAATCCTTAAGCAGCTCCATTTATCTCCTCTTCCTCAAATTAGTATCTTTCTAGGAGAATACATATTACAAGCTATGATGATTTGTGAACACCTTATATCGAGCTCCATACAGATAGTGCCTCCAAATTTTAAGGGCAAACACCACTGTTGCTAACTCCAGGTGGTGCGCGGGATAATTCTTTTCATGCACCTTCAATTGTCTCGAGGCATAAGCAATAACCTTTCCTTTCCGCATTAAAACAACATCCAATCCAGACCGTGAGGCATCACAATAAACAACAAAGTCTTTACCTTCCACGGGTAACACTATAATATTTGTTGTACTTAGCAGAGTCTTGAGTTTTTGAAAACTTGCTTCGCATTCCTTTTACCAATGGAAAGTTACATCCTTTTTTGTCAACTTGGTGAATGCCAAAGTAATAGAGGCGAAACCCTTCACGAACTAATGGTAGTAACTGGCCAGCCCCGGCAAACTATAAATCTCCATCACATTAGTTGGCTTTGCCCAGTTTCTGACTGCCTCCACCTTTTATGGATCAACTCGAATTCCTTCCTGGGAAACCACATACCCCAGAAAGGACATTGATTCCAACCAAAACCACTTGGTGAACTTAGCGTACAACTCCTTCTCCTTTAGTAATCCCAGCACAATCCTTAAATAATTTTCATGCTCCTGCTTGGTCTTAGAATATACTAAGATATTGTCAATAAATACAATAGCAAAGGAATCCAAGTAGGGTTTGAAAATATTGTTCATCAGTCTCATGAATGCAGCTAGAGCATTAGTGAGTCCGAATGGAATGACCAGAAACTCGTAATGCCCATACCTAGTTCGGAAGGCTATTTTGGGAATATCCTCATCCTGGATTTTCAACTGGTGATAATAAGACCTTAAATCAATATTCAAAAACACAGCTGCCCCTTGTAACTAATCAAACAGATCATCTATTCAAGGAAGAGGGTACTTATTCTAAATAGTTACCTTATTCAAGTAGCGGTAGTCGATGCACATCCGCATACTACCATACTTCTTCTTTACAAACAAAACCGAGGCACCTCATGGCGACACACTCGGTCCGATGAATCCTTTACCAAGCAACTCCTGCAACTGCTCCTTGAGTTCTCTCAACTCAGTAGGTGCCATTCGATATGAAGGAATAAAATGGGTTGGGTACCTAGCTCTAAGTCTATACAGAAATCTATGTCACGGTCCAGCGGCATGCTGGGCAAATCTGCAGGGAATACCTCTAAGAACTCACAAACAACTGGGACCGACTCTATGGAAGGACTCTCTGAACTAGTGTCCCAAATATGCGCTAGATATGCTGAACAGTCCTGCTCTATCAACTTACGGGCACGAATATAAGAAATAAATTGCTTAGGAGGAGGGCTACAATTCCCTTTCAACTCCAACCTAGATGACTCTAAACCCGATATAGTGACTTTCCATAGCAATCTAGAATGGCATGGTAAGGGGACAACCAGCTCATTCCCAAAATCATAACAAAATCAACCATGTCTAAGACCACTAAGTCTGCCAAAGTGTCAAACCCCATGAAATCAACAATGCAATCACGAACAACCTATCCACCAACACAAAATCTCGATATGAGTAGACACACAGATAGGAGTATTAAGCACATCATAAATAAGATCTAGACCAAGAGAAAAATAAGCAGACATATAAGAAAATATAGAGCTCAGGTCACACAATGTGATAGCCATTCTATCGGCCACGAAGATCATATTTGTAATAACAGCGTCTGAAGCCTCTACCTCTGATCTACCAGGAAAAGCATAGAAATGGGCCTAACTACCCTCCTGAGAAATGCCACGGTTGGGCTATGCCACCTCTCTACCTACTTGGTTGCCACCCCTACCCACCTGTGCATGTCCTCTACCCTGCTGAACACCACCCCTAATGGCTGGATGACCACCTCATCCCTGTTGTGGACGATCCAGACTGAATGCACTACCTCCTCTCCCGGCAGGGGCAGGAGCTTGAGGAGCTGGGTGAGGGACAATCTGCCTGCTCTATTCGAACTTGGGGTACCATTTGTAGATGTGGCCATACTCAATAATGGGCCTCTAAGTTGGAATAGAAGAAATAGGATGAGTTGCAAAGTCAGAACGAATCATTTTTGTACCCCCAACTGCATTTGACGATCACGAAGTTGTCCCTGGCGGACCTCCGGCTAACGCCTGCATGGCAGACTGAATAGGGCATATAGAGAAACCCTATGGTGTCAGAACCTTCGGATAAGAACCACTAAAAGAACCCACTCTCCGAGCATTCTTCTCGGTATTCCTTGCATAACCCTCCTGTCTCACCCCTTCAACTGACTTTACATACTGTACCACCTCCTGAAAGGTTTTACCTGATGAGACCATTTGCAGAGCTGATACCTGGAGACCCACATTCAGGCCTTTAATAAACTGCCTGATCCTCTCCTCCTCGGTGGGCAGTAAGGCTAGAGCATACCTGAACAATGAGTGAAATCGAGCCTCGTATGCAGCAATTGATTAGCCCCCCTGCTCAATGAAGGTGAACTCATCCCGTCTTCTGTCCCTCAGAGTGCGGGGAACATATTTCTCCAGAAATGTAGAGTAGAACTAGGTCCAAGTCAACGGGGGTGACCTCGCTAGTCTCCACTCCATGAAAGATCTCCACTAAAGCTTAGCATCCCCCATCAATTGAAAGGTCACAAACTCCACTCTATACTTCTCTACCGCCCATATCTTGTGAAGCTTCTCATCGCAATCGTAATGAACTTGTATATGTCCTTCACCTCAGTACTGTAGAATATGGGAGGCTTTATCTTGTTGAACCTCTAGAATAAGTCATGTTCTTCCCCTATCATCACGGGCCCAACCACCAGCCTGGGGAACATGACTGCCTCCAACATGTCACCTATGCGAGGAGCCTTTGTAGCTGCATGCTGGATCCTTGATTGCAGTTCGGTAGGAGTTGCTGGCGCTTCCCCATTACCCACGAGGCCACTCAGGAGGTTAAGAAACTGATCCAGAACCTGAAAGTATGCTGGAGTGATAGGAACCTCTCCCTGCGCCGGTACCTCTACCTCTACCACCACCCTCTTTTGAACCACGGGCGGTAGCGGAGATGCCAACCTTTCTCTAACAAGAGAAGGAGCACGAGCCCCTCCTTTAGTAGCAACAGGTCTCCGTTCACGACCTCTTCATTTTCCTCTACCATGAAGTACGGCTGCTATTTCGGGCTCGGGTGTTGCATCACTATTGCCATTGGCGCGTATTCTCACCATCTGGGAAAGAAAGAAGATAAAATTGTTAGATACCAATTTGGATCACTAGATACCAATTGGAATCAAGTAATCGCATGAGAGGAAAGAAGAAAGGAGTTTTCCTAAAGTCTTATAGCCTCTCAAAGATAAGTTACAGACATCTCCGCACCAATCCGCAAGACTCCACTAGACCCATCTTAGTGCACTGAGATTAACGAACCTGGGGCTCTAATACCAGCTTTTTCATGGCCCAAATGGCCATGATTGGCACCCATACTAATCCCCTGGTTCGCGAACCAATGAGTTCCCAAATTCTAAACCCAATATGGAATAATTGTAAAAGAATAAAGCTTATAATAAAAGAACGAGTCATCAAACGAATACAATCTTCTTAAAATGAATGAAACAATGCTTCCAAGACTTGATTGTCATTGAACCTCAATGTATAACTACAGTTCTAGAATTGTTTAACCAAAATAACAACAGAGTAAAAATGAAGAAGCCGTAATGTCTGAATGAAGGACATCTTCCGAAGGAATGTGAGTCAACACATCTTGCACCGCTCACCTTTGATATAGTCTGCTGCAACTAAAGGTGGGGATGAGAAGAGCTTCTTGGATAAAATTCTACACTCAGAAAAGAAGTGCAGGCGTAGGGTTCATAAAAAATACGTTACTGGTAGGCATCATCGGCCGACCTCACATAATAACATGTAAATAGAGTAACGATAACATAAGATAGGTCTCCAACATTTTACAGAATTATACAACCCATTTAATTCATAATAGCTATACCTAGGTGATAGCCAACCTGCTCACTAGATTGGGCCTTTCGCTGTAGTGGTCACTTGACCGCTGTAGTGGTCTCGCCGCAGTGGAAGAAGTCCCACTGCAGTGCTACTGCCTTAGGCAGTAGCTCGACTTAGCTGCACCTTCAGCAGTTCTTCAGTTCATCAATTCCATAATTAACATATTCCACCAAATAATTCAGATAACACACACTTAGGGACAACAATTAACATCACCAAGTATCACTTACGAGTTCAACAGGAGAACACATAAAAATCCACTCATCAAGTTTTGACATTGTGACAAGACACACTTAGAACTTGGGACATATTCCTCATTATCAAAATCACTTACATAATCATAATTAACACAACCTCTAAGCATAATTTTCATACACTTCATTTTCATATATTGATAACATAATATAATGTAACAAACATTGCATGAATTCTAAAGATGACATGACAGGCACATGCCTCCGCCATCTCACCCTAAACACTAAACCACACAATTAGTGTACACACATGCCAGAGGGTCTTATTTCTACCCTTCCAATCACGACCTGCAGGGGACTCTAGAAATCCATTTACAATATCGGCGTGGTACCCGCTCCCACTCATATGCCCGTCCAGATGCTTCCCTCGGACATGAGCAACTCAATAATAATATTCGCTCGCCTGGGTACTCCCCATACCCGGGGGCTCGAGCCTCTCATTTTAGAAACAGTACCACTACAACCATTTTAATCCATTAATAGCAACAGTGCACATTTCATAAATGTAAACATATATACATATCAAATCATCATAGTCTACTCCCCACTCCCACACTTTCTCAAATACAGAACACAATTCACATGATAAATTCATAAAACAAAGTTCACTACACACGTTCACATGATCTCAACAAAGGATTATATTCATCTCTTATCAACATCATATTTCCCATATGTTCACATAAAACTCTCATAACAATGAATGTCCGTGAAATAAATTTTGATATGTTGTTGCCACTAAACCAATGTGGAATTGTGTTGAACTGTTAAATGTGTTCTTTTGCATTGCTATTAACAAATGATGACTGATTGAATATATGAGTAGGAGGGGTAGATTGTGATCTCCTAAATGTTATGATGACGAACTCCACTATGAGATGATTATCGTGAGAAATAATAGGGATAATGAGAATGTCCTAAGATGAGAGGCACGTATTGAGGGGAGCATCCGGGTGAGCATTATTATTTGAGTGGCTCATGTCTACGGGAAACATCAAAACAAGCGTATGAGTGGGAGCAGGTACCTTGCCGATATAGTACATGAATTTCTAGATTCCTCTACAGGTCATGACTGGAAGAGGAGAAATAAGACCTTCTAGCATGTGTGTTCATCGAGGTTAGTGTTAGAGTATTGTGGTGATATGACGGAGGCGTGTGCCAAATGTATCTTTACATGATCTGTTGTTCTATTCTATGATTCATTGTATGAATGTTAGAAATTGTAACGAATAAGTGCCACTTGGCTGAGATAAAATTATGATCATGTGTAGTTATCTGAACATGGGAAAGTTGCATGTTTTGATGTTGATATAGTCAAATGGAAACTAGAATGGGTGTTTTGACATTATTGTTATGAGTTATTATATTTTGCTTCGGGTTATAAAATGTTTCGTGTGTCGAATGTAGTAACTTTTATGTCTCTGAATGAAGGAGATGATATGTGATATTGTGAATAGTTGGTGAAATGAGTAAGTACAACTAAGTCTAGCTACTGTCCAAGGCAGTACTGCTGCAGCCGACCCTATTTTGCTACAGCGAGACCACCGCAGCGATCAAGTTACCGCTGCAGTAAAGAGCCTAATCTAGTGATCAGGCTGGTAGAACCTAAGTAGAATTGAATTTTCTAGAACATGTAATGTGTATTTGAATTGTATTCTGGACTAGTTTCATTTTTCTTTGTATTCTTATACGTTATTATGTAAGGTTGGCTGATGATGTCTACTTTTATTGTATTACATATTGACGCTACTCCTGCACTTCTTTTTTGACTGTAGAAACTGACTCTGTAATTTTTTCACGACCTCATCTTTAGAGCAGTGATCTATTACCAAAAGGTGAGCCACACAGGATGGACTATTCCACTCCTTCTTCGAAGATATCTCTTTTTTGGATACTTGTAGTTTTACTTCTTTCTGGTTATAAACATTCTTAGACTTTTGTTAGACGTATGAAGTGCAATGATAATAAGATTCTGGGAAATTTTGTTGGATTTTGTTGGTTTTCTTTTGGTGACTTATCAAATTTTAATTGAATTCTATTGGTTTATTTAATTTTATGGTTATTGTTCTCTTTGAATATTATTTTTGGGGAAATTGCTGGGAATCATTAGTTCGCCTACTGAGGAGTTAGTACGGGTGCCAATCAGCGTCATTTGGGGTCGTGACAAAGTTGGTATCAGAGCCCTAGGTTCGTCAACTTCATTGCACTAAGATGGGTCTAGTAGAGTCTCACAGATTAGTATAAAGACATTTATAACTTATCTTTGAGAGGTTGCAGGACTTTTGAAAAACTCCCTTTTTCCTTTCCTTTCATGCGATTATATGATTCCAATTGGTATCTAATGATCCAAATCGGTATCTAACAACTCTTCTTTATTTCCCTCACAAATGGTGAGAACACATGCAGATAGGAATAGAGAAGCAGCACTCAAGCTAGTAGCAGTCGCAGTTCATGTTAGAGGATGGGGCTAAGGAAGCGGGCGAAGGCCTGCCTCTGCTAGAGGAGGGGCCCGCGCTCCTACCCTAGTACAGGAGTGGTTAGAATCTCCGGTACCTATTGCAGTTCAAGAAAAGGTGGTTGTAGAGATGGAAGTTCTGACGTAGGGAAAGGCTCCTGCTAGTCTAGTATCCTCCGAGGTTCTAGCTCTTGTTCTTAACATTCTGAGTGGCCTCATGGGTAATGGGGTAGCGCCAGCGACTCTTGCATGACAACAATCATGGATATATCATACAGTTGCTATGGTTACTCACATTGATGACATGTCTGAGGCGGTTATGTTTTCGAGGCCGGTGGCTGGGCCTGTAATGACAGGGAGGAGCATGACTTGTTCTGGAGGTTCACCAAGATGAAGCCTCCTACTTTTTATGATACCGAGGTGGAGGAAACCTATGATTTTATTATAGATTGTCATGAGAGACTCCATAAGATGGGGGCGGTGGAGAGATATGACGTGGAGTTTTTCACCTTCCAATTAATGGGTGATGCTAAGCTCTGGTGGAGTGCAGACTAGCAGGGTCACTACCATTGACCTGGACCCAGATTTACTCCACATGTTTGGAGAAATATGTACCCTATACCTTGAGAGATAGGAGGCGGACGAGTTCACCACCATCGAGCAGGGAAGCTCTTCTGTTGTAGCCTATGAGGCTTGGTTCCATTCAATTTCCAAGTATGCTCTACCCTTATTGCTCACAGAGGAAGAGAGGATTAGGCGGTCTATTAAAGGTTAGAATGTGGATCTCCAATTATCAGCCCTTCATGTGGTCTCCTCCGGTAAGACTTTTCAGGAGGTAATGGAGTATGTGAAGAATATAGAGGGGTCAAAATAGGAAGGGTATGCAAAGAAAGCCGAGAAAAAGGCTCGGAGGGTGGGTTCATATAGTGGCTCTATTGCTAGGACCTAATACTACAGGGGTTCTCTAGGCCCCCTATTCAGTCAGCTATGTAGGTTTCAGCCAGAGGTCCTTTAGGAAACACTCCATGACCAGCAGGTAAAGTCGAGGGTACTCAGCTTGTTCGCTCAAACTTTTAGGCTTGCCCTATTTCTTCTATTCCAGCTCAGAGGAAAGTGATCGAGAAGGTATGCCATAAGTATGGGGAGTATGGACACATTCGCAGATGGTGTCCCAATTTTTGATAAGGTGGATAGATCATTCCGCACCTAACTCCTCGAGCTCCAACCCCTACCGGAAGAGAAAGTAGTGTGTGCAGTAAGGATAGTCCACAGCTTGGGCGAGGTAGCCAGCCAGCCGTCAGAGGCGGTACTTAGCCCGGTAGAGGAGGTTCTCAGATAGGTAGGGGTGGCACCTAGTCCAGCAGAGGAGCAATGCAACTCAATTGGGGCGGGTCTCGGATAGGTAACCAGGCTTACTTTAATACCTTTCTTGGTAGGCTTAAGGTAGAGGTTGCAGACGCTATTATTACAAGTACGATCTTTGTGTCTGAAAAAATGGCTATGGCTTTATTTGGTCTGGGTTCTACTTTTTTCCTATGTGTCAGCTTATTTTACTTTGGATTGGATCTCGCTTGTGATTTACTTGATACTCCTATCCATATGTCTACTCCTGTTAGAGATTCTGTGGTGGTGGATAGGTTTGTTAGAATTGTATTGTTGACTTTATAGGGTTTGACACTCTAGCAGATTTGTTTGATCAGTTACAGGGGGAATCAATGTTCTCAAAGATTGAGTTGAGGTTGGGTTATCACCAGCAGAAGATTCGAGCTGAGGATATTCCCAAAATAGCCTTCTAGACCAAGTATGGGCATTATGAGTTTCTACTCATGTCCTTCGGACTCTAACCCAGTTGCGTTCATGTTCTTAATAAAGGGTATCTTCATACCCTATCTAGATTTTTCCATGATTGTATTTATTGTGATATCTTGGTGTACTCTAAGACCAAGCAGGAGCATGAGAATCATTTGAGAATCGTGTTGGAGTTGGTGAAGGAGAAGCAGTTGTATGCTAAATTCACTAAGTGTGAGTTTTGGTTGGACTCAGTGTCTTTTCTAGGACATATGGTCTCCAAAGAGGGAATCAAAATTGATCCACAGAAGGTGGAGGCAGTCAAAAACTAGGCTAGGCTAACTGCCGTTACAGAGATTCAGAGTTTTATAGGGTTGGCCAGCTACTACTGCCGGTTTGAGAAGGGACATAGAATGATGTACCTTTTTAGTGGTCTCGGGAATGCGAAGAGAGTTTTCAAAATCTCCAGACCCTGCTAACCACGACACCTATCCTGGCATTACTGGTGGAAGGTAACGATTTTGTTGTTTATTGTGATTCCTCATAGTCTGGGTTGGCTGCTGTCTTAATGCAGGAAGGGCAGGTTATTGCTTATGCCTCAAGACAGTTAAAGGTGCATGAGAAAAATTACCCCACTCATGAATTGAAGTTAGCAGCGATGGTGTTCGCCCTAAAAATCTTGAGACACTACCTATACGAGGCTCGTTGCGAGATATTCATAGACCACCGCAGCCTAAAATGTGGTTTCTTAGAAGGATCTCTATTGGAGGCACAGGAGGTGGATGCAACTATGCAAGGATTATGATGTCACTATCTTATATGACCCAGGGAAGGCTATTGTGGTGGCAGATGTGTTGAGTCGGAAAGCAGTAAGTATGGGCAGTCTAGCTTGCCTAGAAGCTACTCGACGATCAATGGCCAGAGAAGTCCAGACACTAGCAAACAATTTGATGATACTTTCTTTGATAGACATAGGTGGGATACTAGCTAGCATGTAGGCTAAGTCGTCACTGCAAGAAGAGATAAAGTCCAGACAATTTGAGCATGAGAAGTTGGGTAAGATCCGAGATAAGGTTCTACGAGGAGAAGCTAAGGAAGTAGTGCTAGATGGAAAAGGGGTCCTGAGAATAAAGGGACACGCAAGTGTTCCGTGAATTGGTGATCTAATTAAGACCCTCTTGGCAGAAGCTCACAACATGAGGTACTTTATTCATCCTGGGGCTACCAAAATGTACCATGAATTGAAGCGACATTATTGGTGGGGCAGAATGAAGAGGGACATTGTTGATTATGTCACCCAATGTTTGAACTATCTGCAGGTGAAGTACGAACACCAAAAGCTTGGGGGAGTACATCAGAGGATGCCTATCCCAGGGTGGAAATAGGAGAGAATAATGATGGACTTCGTAGTTGGTATTCCAAAGACAATGGGAAAGTTTGACTCCATTTGGGTCATTGTCGATAGATTGACCAAGTCTGCGCACTTCTTACTTGTCTAAGTGACGTACAATGCCAAGATGTTGGCCAAGTTATATGTGAAGAAAGTCATTCGGTTGCATGGGGTGTCAGTGTCGATTGTTTCTAACAGGGGTACTCAATTCACCTCTCATTTTTAGAGGACCTTGTAGGTGGAGTTAGGCACGAGGTTGGATTTGAGTACAACCTTCCATCCTGAGATTGATGGGTAGTTAGAAGGGACCATTCATGTTCTAAAAGACATGCTTAGGGCCTGTGTGATAGATTTTCTGGGGCCTGTGGGATAAATTCTTACCCTTTGCGAAGTTTAATTACAATAAAAACTATTATTCGAGCATTGGCATGGAGCCATTTCAAGTTATGTATGGGAGGAAATGCAAATCTCAAATTGGGTGGTTTGATGTATTTAACGTGATACCTTGAGGAACTTATTTGCTGAAGGAATCCTTGGAAAAGGTTCGGGTAATCCAAGAACATCTGGTAGCTGCTCAAAGTAGACAGAAACTGTATGTATACAGGAAAGTGAGAGATATGGAGTTCATGGAGAGAGAGCAAGTCTTTATCAAGGTAACCCCTTGAATGGGGTAATGAGGTTCGGTAAGCGGGGAAAGCATAGCTCGAGGTACATTGGGCCGTTTTAAGTCCTACAACATATGGGTGAAGTAACTTATGAGCTGGCCTTGCCTCCAGGATATTAGAGGTACATCAACCTTCCATGTTTCCATGTTGAAGAAGTGCCATGAGGATGGATCATACATTATCAAATGGGACTCCGTATTGCTGGATGAGAACTTTTCCTATGAGGAGGAGCCAGTGGCAATATTATATAGGGAGGTCTACAAGCTGATATCAAAAAAGATTGCAATGGTAAAGGTCTAGTGGAAAAATCGCTGCATAGAGTAAGCCAGTTCGGAGACCAAGGCCGACATGCAGATCAAATATCTTCAGTTGTTTATAAAATCTTGAACCTTCCCTTCTTTGATTTTGTAGACCATTCGGGGATGAACGGTATTTTAATTGATATCTAATGTAATGATCCGTGTGTCACTATGAGGGGAAACTATCTTAGAACACTCTAACGGGGCTTTACAATGGTTAGAAAAGTGTTGTGGTGTGAGCTAATGAAAATTGATGATTTTGGGGAAGTTACTGGTTTCGGGGAACCGCTGTATGGTGAAATTCCTACTGCAGCGAGACCATGGTAATAGTCGAAATCTGCCGTAATGGACTAGGGAATAATTGTCGAATCCACTGTAGCGGCTTCCTGACTACCATAGCGGGTCCGCTGCTGCGGAATGGTGACCGTTATAGCAGATGATGGGAATCAAAAAGTGGTTTTAACTGGAATTTTTGGGGTTATACCCCATTATTTCAAAAACACAAAACCTCAAGGACTGAAGGCGATTTTCTTCCCCAAAGCAGTTGAATTTCCTTTTCAAGGTAAGATTCTTGAATTTCAACCCCTATAATTAATTATGTAAACACCTAGGAATTAAGGAGAACCTCTAATGGTAATTTTCTAGCAATCAAACCCTAGGTTAATAGACTAGGGATGATCATAGGGAACTAATGGGGGTTTGATTTTGAGTTTAACAGGGATTAATGATCATTTCCCAAGGTATAGTTGTTAAAGAACGTGGTTCATGTGGAAATTGAGACATAGAAATAGGTGGGTTTGAGATATTACTCTTAAAATTTCCTTGAAAGGATGGGTCTGAGTTTCTAAGACCCTTGTATGGGTTGTAGGACATTAAATTGTGTCTTATTCTTGTGTTAGACTTTGCACGTTTGGAAGCATTGAGGAAGGGTAAGGCTCCAACAGTGTGATTGCTATCTGAGTCCTCTAAGTTTGAGGTAGGATATGGTTAGAGGAGTTAGACTTTATATAATGACCTATATGTTTGTGAATGATATTGTGTTTCTTGGGTCTTTGGACATTATTTGTGGTGATGATTACCCCGTTAAAATTAAAGGTTGAAATAAATTTGATATGTTGTTGCCACTGAACCGACATGGAATTGTGTTGAACTATTAATTGTGTTCTTTTTTATTTCTATTGAATGAATGATGAACCGATTGATTATATGAGTGCGAGAGGTAGATTATATTCTCCTAAATGTCATGATGACGAACTTGGCTATAAGATAGTTACCTTGAGAATGAATAGGGATAATGAGAATAACCTAAGATGAGAGGCTTGTGCCCGAGGGGAGCATCCGAGCGAGCATTATTGTTTGAGTGGCTCGTGTCCAAGGGAAGCACCCAGATGAGCGTATGAGTGGGAGCAGGTACCACACCGGTATAGTATATGGATTTCTAGAGTCCTCTGCAGGTCATGACTGGAATGGTAGAAATAAGACCCTCTAGCATGTATGTACATCATGGTTAGTGTTGAGTGTTGTGGTGATATGACGGACGCGTGTGTCCGACATATCTCTTCTTGATCTGTCGTTCTACTCTATGATGCATTGTACAAATGTTAGAAGTTGCAACAAATAAGTGTTACTTGGCAAAGCTAAAATTGTGATCATATGTTGTTATCTGAACGTGGGAAAGTTGCAAGTTTTTATGATGATAGAGTCAAATGAAAACTAGAATGGGTGTTGTGCCATTGTTGTTATGAATTATTCTATTTCTCTTATGGTTATGCAACATTTCGTGTGTCGAATATAGTAACTTTTATATGTTTGAATGAAAGAGATAATATGTGGTATTGTGAATAGTTGGTGAAATGATCAAGTGTAGCTAAGTCGAGCTACTACCCAAGGCAGTACTGTTGCAACGAGTACTGTTCTGCTACAGCAGGACTGCAACAACGGTCTAGTGCCGTTATAGAGAAGAGCCTAATCTAGTGAGCAGGCCGGTTGCACCTGAGTAGAATTGAATTTCCTGGAACGTGTAATGTGTATTTTAACGGTGTTCTAGAGTGGTTTCATTTTGTTGTTTGCATTCTTGTATATTATTATGTAAGGTCGACCATTGATGCCTACTAGTACTGTGATTTATACTAACGCTACTCTTGCACTTCTTTTTTAAGTGTAGAAGCGACCCTAGAAGTTCTTCACGACCTCACCTTTAGAGTAGCGATCTATTACCGAAAGGTGAGCCATGCAAAATGAGCTATTCCACTCCTTCTTAAAAGATGTATCTCTTCCGGACACTTGTAGTTTTACTTATTTTTGGTTAGAAACATTCTTAGACTTTTGTTAGACATCTGAAGTGCAATGAAAATCGAATTATGGGAATTGTAGTATATTTTGGTGGTTTTCTTTCGGTTGACTTAGCAAATCTTAATTGAATTTTGTTGGTTTATTTAATTTTAAGTTTATTATTCTCTTTGAGTGTTGTTTTCTGGGAATTGCTGGGAATTATTGCTTCACCCACTAGGGGTTACTGTGGGTACCAATGACAACCATTTGGGGTCGTGATAGGGATGATCTCGATTGGACCAGACAAGAGAAAATAAGAGTTGTGAAGATATTATGGCCGAGACTTCAATATCAACTAGCCTACATATCATAGGTTTTGTAAGAATCATGCCATGTGTACTTCTAGTGTTAGGGACGAGAGGGATCCCTAAAAGAAATTGATAATACAAGGCATGATAAAGATGAAAATGGCATGAGGTGATAAGAATGGATACATAAGAGAGACATATGAATCACTACTTCAGTGATAAATTTCGGTAATATAGGGATGAGAGATTGAGCTAGGGTGGAAGATTGAAAAGAAAAAGTTAAAGCGAAAATTGATTTGATTCGATGGAAGATCAATCATTGTCTATGATTTTGTAGCAGCAAACTCTTACACTGCTGATAAAATGGTTAATTAAATATAAGAAAACATATACTAATATGAAACTAGTGTCAGAACAAGTAAAAATAAAGGGAAGGTGTATATATATATATATATATATATATATATTTATATATTAGGGGACCTTGAAAAAGTTTTCCCCAGTTTCAACTTTCTAGGGAGGATACCTACAAAACTAGATAAATGTTTTAATACTCAAGTACATATATAGAACTATTTAGAATGGTATATTCTATTTTAGGGCGGATAGACGCAGTTATTAGGGATCAATTGTAAATAACGGACTCAAATACAATCACCGGCTCAAAATGTAAATTATATTGCATAAAATTACAAGCTCAAAATACAATACTTGGGTTCAATTGTCCTTTGTTAAGGATGAACTAACCCAATGGTCCTATTTTAAGGCAGACTAGCCCAGTTGTCCAATTGTAGGGTGGAAAAAACCAATAGAAGTGGCATAATAGTAGCAAAATAGTAGCCTGAAAGTAGCATAATACGAACCTAATTGAATTACATTATAGTAACATAATACGGGCATGATTGAATAGTAGCATGAAAGTGGCATAATAATAACATGATAGGAGCTTGATAGTAGTATAATACAGACCTGATCGAATAACACAATAGTAGCAAGATAGTGGCATAATAATAATACGATAGCAGCTTGACAATAGCATAATACGGGCTTGATTGAATAACATAATAGTAGCATGATACGGGGCTAATTGAATAACATAATGATGGTGGCATAATAGTAACACGATAGCATGACACGAGCCTGATTGCATGGTAGCATGATGGCGGCATAATAATAACATGATAGAAGCTTGACAGTAGAATAATACGGGCCTGATTGAATAACATAACAGTAGCAAGATAGCATCATAATAATAACTTGAATAGTAGCATAATATGGGCCTGGTTGAATAACAAAATAGTAGCAGGATAATGGCAATAATAGTAACTTGAATAATCATTCGAAAGTATAATAATAGGGGTCTGAAATAAAAATATTATGATATGCACTGAATTTGAGAGAGCAAACATTGGTCATTTTCCATTAGGAGAATATTTTAGCATTGTGTCTATCATTCCTGTAGTCATAGAAAAATTGTAAGTTTTTAAAAGGCAAGGTTGATATGTACCTTTGCTTGTCCTTTTCTTTTTATCATTGTTTCAACCTCTATGGACTTTCCAATTCTTCTTGGTGAAATTATTGAGGAATCTTCTAAAATTGCTGCCCCAATTTAGAATGCAAAAATGCTCTTCATATTATCTTGTTGCATATTGTGGAATTTTAAGTTTTTTTTTTTAAAATTTCTACCCCAGTTTGACTGTTGTATTCCTTGTTCACTTAAAGAAGATTGTCAATTCAAAAGGAAATAGTTGTCTTACATTTGAACATCAAGATCCAATTTTGAATCCACATTTGTCATTTAAGGGTCGAATCTAACTGTCATCAATTTCATATTTGGATGTGAGCATGATATTTGATTTGTCTATGGGGAAAAAGAAAATTTTATTCGATTAAGACCGAATTCAATAGTAGGTTGCCTATGTCTCCAAATGAAAATTAGATCAAACGTAATTTATAAATACAAATAAATGAATAAATATGGGAAAGATATAGAGAAGGGGAGTGGAGAGTGAAGGCACTTTACTTATGACGGTCTCATCTATGTTAGTTCCTTTACGCTTTCTTGTCAAATGTGTTGGAACTATCTTTGTTGGATCACCTTGGACAATGATTGCTCCAAGAGTGATGTAGCCATAGTCCATTGGTCCTTCATGCACTATTATTTCTCTCTTCTCAATCTAATCTTGAATCTTGTACCTCATTATTGCACATTCTTCAATATCATGGACTTGAATATTTGAATGGTATGCACATCTCTTAGATGGATCAAAATTTGGGGAAGGATATTTAGCAATCTGATAACACTCAAACTCACACTCCTGATAAAGCATGAAGTGGACATTGTCAATAAAGAACCCAACAAAGGTTGGGGTCAATCCCATAGGGAATATGGTCAAGATATAGAATAATGTAGGTATTTCAGCTTTTAAGTATGTTATCTCCAAAAAAAGGGTTTATAAAAGCAATTATAAGACAAGATTCTTTTCAAGATTTTGAATTAACTAGGGTAAGTGTTCCCCATGGGTTCATAACTACTTTAGGTTTACATTTGTGATCTATCCCAATGCTTATTTGTAGAACTGATAACTAGGGTTCATCTAAACGAATGGTTCATCCCTATTAGATGACTATACTTAATCACCGGATTAGTTCTCATGAGCGATTTAAGTTCAACCATTATCAATTTATTCCAAATTAACTATCCTGCGACCGTAGCTCAAGCCATATAATGACCCATAAACTTCAAGACTTTGTTGTAATTCTCTTTTCCAAATCTCCACTTCTCTATGTTCAAGCAAGTTAAGAATTCGGGCAAGTCTTAACGTTGCGCTTCATTAAGAGACATTAAAGATGAAGATAATACAATACAAGTTTTTAGTATTGGTTTAAAATCACTTTGTGTAACACTAGTTCTTTAATTCAATATAGTTCCCAGAACCCTAGTTGTGGAGGTTTTAGCCTCTCATGATTGTAAGATCGTTATTAGAATTCATAGACAAACACATAATTGAATACTTACAAAGATAATTGAAAAGAAAACCTTCTTGATTATTGCAAGGATTGATTTTGAATATTTCAAGAACAAGAAAGAGATCAAAGCAAGAAAATCTCTAAGACTTGAATTAAAGTTAATAACAACTTCTCTCTCAATGAAAAACTTGATGTTCAACTCTCTAATCTGCTGCTCCCACTAAAAATAACCTAAAAAGTATTTATATAAATAATTGAAACCTTCTCCTATGCAAACAGGGAAACTATTAAAAACTGTCTCCACCTTTACATACGACTCGTAATAGGATTGTACAGGTCGTACCTTGACTCGTACATTGGCTAGCTTCTACTGAATCTGGCTAAGTGTTGACTTCTGGTATGACTCGTACCAAGAACCTACGAGTCATACAATCTTCCCGTGGCCTGAACTTACACTTGCTGGCATCCTCTGTTAACTTCCACGGATGGCTTGGTATGACTCATACCTCAGTTCCACGATCTGTGACTCCTTCTCATACCTTGAGTTCTGTCAGTCTTCTCTTTTTCTAGTCTTTCCATGATTTATTGATACGGCTCTTAGGTAGATATTAGGACTCATGATTGCTACCTATACCAGGATACTTGGTCTATGCAAACCTTATGGAATTTACTATGACTGCTATGGTATGACTTGTACCAGGATGGTACGGCTCATACCATGAGCCGTAAGTTGCCTTTTCCTCATACTTTGGTCCTGGACCTTTCCACAACTCTCAATATGGCTTGTACCAAAATGATAAAGCTCGTACTGAGATCCGTACTAAGCCACTTTTCTGCATTTTTCTCCATCTTTTTCACAATTCAGCTCCAACATCTATTTTCCTTGAAAACAAAGTAAAAGTGCCTCATATCCATATAAAGACACCTAAGTCCATGCTTATTTCCCAAGTTTAAGCACTGAAAGTACTGTAAACTCACATCACATCAACACCATCAACTTAAGACTCTTGCATGTCCTTAGGCAAAGAAAACAAAATATAAAAAAGACGCTTAACTAGAAAGTAAACCTAGAATACCTATAGTCAACGCAATAAAATTTGCACTATGAATCACAATCAACTAATGACCCCTTTCTCGTTCAAACTAAGTCAGCTATGGACACATTTAACCACAATCAACTAAATACAGGGATCAAGATATGGCATCCAACTATTAGCACAAAATTAAGCTATCACCAATGCTATTCACACTGATAATTGGTAAAATACAACACAAACCAAGTACTGTCATAACAAATGAAGTCCCCAACACTCAGAGATATATAAAATAATGAATTTGGGACAAAATAAATGGGACTCTCCCTCTCCCAAAGAAGTTGCAAATACTGCACATCGGATACCATAAGCTTGCCTTTATTTTCTCTACTTCGGCTCTTCGGACAGGTACGCTAGGATCATTATAGGACTTTGTTTGGGTTGTAATGTAGGCTTCGGGATGGGTATGGTAAATATGGAATTCAATGAATAAACTCTCCTTGACATTACATACTTGTGGCTCTCTTTTACACATTTTTACCCCATTTTTAACTTTTTCCTCCCCTTTGTCCATTTGCATGCAATATGTGGGTGTAGTGTGTTTTTCTCATCTTTTTTCATCCCTTTTTCTATTGTAGTTTCTTTTATTTTCATTTTTCTTTTTCAATTCTTTTTTCTATTTTCTTGTCACACCACACCTCATCTTTAATCTTTTTTCTTTTTTTCCTTTTTCACCTACCCACAATATATGCACCCTTACTATAGCCACCCTCAATATATGAATTTTGCATGAGTTGAGGTTCATAATGTCCAAGGACGGATCAAGAGAAAAACAGATTTATTATAAACAATGGATAAGGTTAAAGTAATCAAAGAAAAATGGTTAATATGAGGCTCAAACTCGGGATAAAGGGATTCATTATCATTTGGTAGGATAATTTGAGCTAACGTGGCTAAAATCAATAATAGCCTATGATCATCTCCTAACCAAGTATCCCAAAGCAGATGCAAAAGCCAACTAGGCAAGTTCTAGATCCTTTACACAGTATTGAACTAGGTATACATCCTCACTCACTCATTGTACCGGTTTGCATTGAATCTACCTATCTAGTTCATGCACGTCTAAGCCACAAATACTCATGCTCATAATTTAAATGCCATACAAAGATCCACAAAAGTCATGCAATTTCAATTAACAACACAAGTAACGTTAAAACAAAATTTTCAAAAGGATCAATTTTTTCAAAAACCAAAAATACAAGTTTACCCCCTTCTTTGAAAAACGTGCTTTATTCCCGAAGCATAAAATATGTAAGAACAAGGGAAAGGAACATACTTGTGGCACACTAAGCGCTCCTATCATCTTGCGGAGGTAGTACCTTCGCTGCATCAGTGGCGCTAGCAATGGTCGGCGCATTCAATGGTACTTTATTGGGGAATCTGTTACCCCCACATCACTTATAGTCACTTTCGTGACCTCATGGTCTACTCTGTCTGAATAGGGATCCCTGAAGGGTCGTCGCCACCCAAAATCACTCTTTGGGCAGTAGTGGAGCTCCTCGCTCCTCTAGGTCACTTCTGCAACTCCAACATATGTGCGTCATGACTTTGCAGGCTCTCTACTCTTACCCGCTTTCTCTCTTTCTTCTCCTTCTTTTTCCTCCTCTTTGAGGGCTTGTTTTCAACTTCCTCCGAGACCCTCTTCTTCCCTTTTTCTCCATTAGCAACTGTCAGGCCCAAATATGCCTCCAAGTTGAGCTCCTCATCGAGCTCAACATCTATGTCTAGAGGAGTAGGGGTTGCTAGAATTGCCTATTTTCTAGACGACAAGGTACAGTGGGCTTTCTCCGATGGGGTGTATACATCAGACTCCACATTTAGCTTATGTGGTTATATGTCGGTTACAGACTCTCCCACTTGTCAGTTCAGTTTAGTTCAATTCAGCTCAGTTTAGCTTAGTTCAGTCACTCAGTTCTAGGATGCGTTATTGACCACCAGTCAGGGTCATTATTGACCATATCAATTATAACTCAATTTATCAGTATTCAGTATCAGTTGGTCGTTTCATGTTATTTCATCTCAATTGTTTTTTTCTCCATGCTTATTGTATATCTCACTTATTCAGTACATTCAAAGTGCTGACACATGCTTTTTATGATATATCGTATTATGATTCAGGCATAGGTTCTCAGTCCTAGCATCGTCAATAGTTCCTCTCAATGATTCCAGCAACAACAATTCATTTGGTGAGTCCTCATCCACCGAGGATGTTATTTGTTTTTCAGTTAGTTTCTTTTTAGTCATACTTTAGAGTTAGCTGGGGGCTTGTCCCACTAACTCATCAGCTAATAGTGTCTTTCAAACACAGTTGTGTAGTATTGTTTTCAATGATGTTTTACACTTTCGCTAGTATTGATTTATAAATATTTCTTTTAAAGCTTTTGCTAATATTTACTTAGTATACTAGTGTGAATGTTAGACCATGGGTTAGCTTGGAGTCACTTGTGGCACCAAGTACCATGTCTCGTCCAGGCTTTACTTTAGTCCCTTCAGACACTTAATAGCTTTGTGAGCAATTCAGTAGCTCATAAGCAACATAATAGCTCTGAAAATAGCTTTATTGTTCTGTGAATATTAGCAACATCGTGGCTCCGTAAGCAATCTATAGATCTATAAGCATTGTCAACATTGTAGATCTGTAAGTAATTTATAGCTCCACAAGCAATTCATATGGTTAGTAGTCCCTCATCCATTCACAGTGAGGGGTCGTACAAAATATGGTCAATCCCTACCAGGTATGCTAAACTACAACCTCAAATCAATTCATAATGACTAACTATAACATTTGAGTTCTTAAGTCACTACAAAATTACTAGTCATACCAATATTACAACGAGAATAACTTGCCGAAGGGATTAGTCGTAGCGTACCTTAATTGACGATTTCTGTTCACCCAAATAGTTCCAACCTGAAATCGGTATTTCCACCAACTTGCACCCCTTATGTTGAGAGAATAAGGCTATTTCAATACTAGGAATCAGAAAATAACAATAACCTTTTAAGAATAGAAACTACAATTCAAACTCTATCAAATTTAGCCGAAAGCTTACAAATTCCCGAGAACTTAGAATGAAATAATGTTTACCTATCACTTGTAGCCGCTTAGGACTCAATTAGAAGTGATTTACACAATTTTTACTCGGTAGGATTCCGATAATCCGAGCTAGATTTCAAGAAATAACTCCATAGGAACGTTCCTCAAAGGCCTAGAACTCGTTAACCAAGACGAATTCGCGTTTGAACAGAGTTTACTGGCGTAATCTGGCGAAAATCGATGAATCGTTGAGAGGAAAATGTCGTAAGGCCATGGGTATGATTTAGGACTTAATTCAAATGAAGTGGACTTAGACTTAAAACATATATATACGAGGCAGTGGCAAGGGGGCACGGCGCGCCGCCCATCACTCTAGGCCAGGGGAATGATGCGTCGGGCAGGCAGCGCCCAACCTCTGACCCTAGCCTCCTGCTCATTCGACACCGTACTTGTATACTTCTCGCCCGAGCCCTTTCCTGCATGCGTAATCACCCAAAACTCTCAACATACGCGCACATTGGTTAAATGAAATAAAATTACAGGGTGTAACATCATCCCCCCTTAGGAACATTCGTCCTCGAATATAACTTAAGATTAAGAGACTCAACTATTTTAACCATGGCCGAAAAATTTCGATAGAGTCTCCTCTATAATATAGGCTATCCGGAAATCTAAAACACAAAAAAGTCAAACATAGGCATCTCACAGGACACTACAAGCAACGATACAACATAACTTCATAACATAAAAGCAAACAACTAAACAATAGTGATAATATAAGCAATAAAACAATAACTGAGCAACAATCTCACCTCAACTACACAATCTAGGTCAAGCCTAGAATAACTGAGGATATTTAGAACTTATGTCATCCTCAGCTTCCCAGGTCATCTCTTCTAATTTCCTAATCCTCCATAAGAATTTAACGGAGGCTACATCTTTAGTTCTTAATCTGCAAATCTGCCGATCTAGTATAGCAACTAGAGTCTTTTTGTACGATAATTTTTCAGTAACTTGAATGTCCTCAACCGGGACAACCGGATATGGGTCTCCTATGCACTTTCACAACATTGATACATGGAAAACTAGATGAACAAATTCTAGCTCTGAAGACAATTCTAACTCATAAGCTACTCGGCTTATCCTTCGAAGGATCCAATATGGGCCAATGAATCTAGAGCCAAGCTTGCCTTTCCTGCCAAACCTCATCATGCCCTTCATAGGCGAAACCTTAAGAAATACCCAATCATCAACATTAAACTCCAAGTCTCTACACGAAACATTGGAATAGGACTTCTGACGACTCTGGCTATTAGGAACTGCTCTCTGATAAATTTCACCTTTTCTTCTAACTGACATAACATATTAGGTTAGATCAACCCTGAATCCCTTACTTCAAACCATCCTATACGGGACCTACATTTCCGCCTATATAAAGCCTCATAAGGTGCCATATGAATAGCAGAACAATAACTTATTATATGCAAACTCAATAAGAGGTAGATGCTCGTCCTGATTCCCTCCAAAGTCTAGCACACACGCCTGTAGCATATCCTCGAGCATTTGAATGGTGTGCTTAGCCTGGTCGTTTGTCTGGGGGTGGAAAGCTATACTCAAATTAACTTGCATCCCTAAAACTTTTTGAAATGACTATCAGGATCTTGATATGAATTGTGACCCTCTGTCAGAAATAATAGATGCTGGGACACCATGCAATTGAACTATCTCCTTATATATAACTCAGTATAATCTTCAGCTGAAAATGTAGTCCTGACTAGCAAGAAATGGGCTTATTTCGTCATCCTGTTGATAATGACCCAAATGGAGTCGAATTTATTCCTGGTGCGAGGTAACCTTATGTCACGCCCCGCCTTGGGGGGTATGACTGGCACCTGGTGCCCTACTAGGACCTGAACTACTGGACTGCTAAGCCTAGGCACATCTGGTACCTGGCTGACTCTGATTCACATTTCTAGAAACAAAGAGCTATGTAACCACAGCCTCCGGCCCATTGGCCTATAGCCTCCTGTACCTGTAATAACAGCTGACCAGAATAAGCAACTATAGGGAAGCCTATGCGGGCCGACCACCATGCTGTCTAGTTATCTGCATTCAGCGGTAAAATACTAGAAGGCTACGTGATCGGCAAGGTCACCACTACTGTCAAACTTATGGCCCCACACGGCCAACATAAAAGAAGCAAGAGTACTAACAGCTAACAACTGCACGGCCTCACACGACCGGCTCAACTGACCACAGGGAAATATACAGACTGCAAGCCTCTAGGAATAGCAATAGAAATGATCGGGACAGGGCCCCGACCTACCCATACTATATAACAACAGAAACTAAAGTACACCTCTGGAATTCAGTCTCCGGATGACAGGAGCTGAATGCTCAACGCTGACAGAAATCACGTGGTGTCACCTGCTCGTCTATCAGTACCTGCAGGCAATTAATGCAGTGCCCCACCGGGCGTCAGTACCGCTGGTACTGAGTATGTAAAGCAATAACTGAAAGCAAAGTCTGAATACAATAATATAACTGATAAAACTGAAGTGGAAGGAATAACTTAACTGTCTGATAATGTAAACCTTACCTTCTCTCAATCTTTACTGGAAGGGATGAGAGTCATACCTAGAAACGTATCGTGCTACTGCTGATCTACCTTTAGCTAACATAACATGACATAACATGAAATAACATAACATAGCACACACAAACCTTACCCGACCCCCATAAGCCGGGAGGTACAACCAGCACAGAATCTATACCCCTACCCCGGTCATCCCATCTCCTACAATGGTTGTAAGCATCCTGCCGGTCCCCTGGGTATGCACTTGGGCTCGCTGAGCCCCTGACTATAACTGTACCTGAGTCCGAAGGACTCCTGAATCAACACCCCGGGCGTACCCGCTCGACGGGGGTGTATAAGGGCCGACCAAGGCACAATATGGGGAAACTGGCATCCCATCTTCGTCCCCTTGCGGGACGGCATATCACTCCATGGAGTGACGTATCCTCATCCTCTAGCGGACGAGTCGATACAGCTATTAACCCTGGGGCGGTCATGGATGCTGGGTAATCCAACCCCAAACAATACAACGGTCTCAACTAGTAATGCTGTCTTTGTATCTCACATGTTGAGGCTAATAGGGGTAAAGTGTCATACATATATTACATGCTGAGATAATGATAGTGATCTGTACGTATTTAATACGTGCTGAGGCAGGTAAAGATGTATAAATATGAATATAGTCTCCTGCCGAACTGTACTGGGCAAATGCTATATAAGATAATGTTTCTGCTGAAAACTCTGTTATTTACTAAGTTTCTGTATACACTATATGCTTGACTAGTGATAGAAATATGTACATACTTAATACATACTGAGGCTGGAAGTACTATATATGTATGCACCAATATAGTCTTTCTGCTGAACGATGCGGTATACTGATTTTCTATAGTAACCTGATTTACTATTCCTGACATGCTTCCTAAACTTCATTTTAGTCTGCTATTCTATTTCTGAAATGCTTTACGGATACTGTACTACTTCATGGAGTTTCGACTGAACACAACAATATCTTAACATAGCATATCACATCACACACTGAGTATACTGGGCACTCTCCAACACTTGCGTTAGAATCTATATCATACTAATAGGTTTCGTACACATGACAACCCAATGCTTCTCACATTGTACCAATATTCATAATAACGCAATACTCGACTTTTGAACATTCTACTGGTCTGAAAATTGCTATATTATCTCAATATTACCTAACTTGCCGAGGAAACTAACTTTACATACCTTATTCTTGAGCTATCCGTCTGTCGGACGAGGCTCAGCCGGTACTTCAACTGTTTTCTCCCAACTGCATTCATAAATATTTCAATCAATACTAAATACAACTTTATTTCAAAAGGCAACGTCACTTTCGATATAGCTTATAGGCTAAACTTAGGCTTATCGAAAGACGGTCGAAAACTCGCTATTTTTCAGCGGTCCAGAAGGGAGAAATATTCACTTCACAGCTAGGGACACATAGACACTAATTTAGAGCAATTCCACTTACCTTGGCTCGGTGGCTCGACGATTCGCCGGCCGTATTTCGCGAAACTGAATCCGTAGGAATGCTCTCTGTCGCTAAATACCCCCGTATCTGGAGTTAATTTGAGTTTGGGCCGCGTTTAGCAGCGTAATCGAGTGATAATATATATTCCCTCTTCGTCCTCCTCTGTTTTGCTGTGTTCTCTGGAAATTTTATAAAGTTTTTATCATTTAAAACCGATGTGAGGCTTTATATACTTGGGCCTGGACAAGGCCAACGTGTCATGGAGCCATCGCGGAGGCCTCTCCTCCGTGACACGCTGCCATCGCGGAGGGGCTCTACCTCGGCTCCTTCCGCGATGGTTCGACGGGCTTCTCGTCCGATCTTTTCCCGGGCCTTTCTCCAACATGTATGGCCTTCAAATATGCTTAACCAACGTGGGAATAGGTCATCTGAGTGCCGGGAATTCTACGGGGTGTAACATTCTCCCCCCCCTTAAAAACATTCGTCCTCGAATGTATACTGTTATCTAGAGGACTGATTACTTTATTCTCTAGAAGAATTTCGGCAGAGTTCCCCCTGTAATATGGACTACCGCAAAAACCTGAAATGCAGAAAAGTCCAACACAGGCACTGCATGATCCACTGGATAATTAAATATCAATCTGTCTCACTTATACATACAGGACCATAAGATATTACATAGCAATAATACGGACATACTTGTCGCTTAAATGGGTGAGGATATCTGGTCCTCATATCTGCGAATCTGTTTGTCTAGGCTAGCTACTGGAACCTCTTTGCCGGCCAGCTTTTTCGTAACCTGGATATTCTGGACTGGGACTACTCTGAACGGGTCTCCTATGCATTTCCTCAGCATAGTTACATAGAAGACCGGATGAATGGATTCTAATTCTGGAGGCAAATTCAATTAATGGTAAATGCTCATTTTGGCTATTACTGAAATCTAGCACACACGCTCGCAACATGTCTCCGAGCGTCTGAATTGTGCGCTCAACCTGCTCATTTGTCTGAGGATAGAACGCTGCGCTTAAATTAATCTGTGCTCCCAAACTCTTCTGAAATGACTGCCAGAATCTAGCTGTGAAGTGTGCTCCTCTGTCTGAAATAATGGATACTGGTATTTTATGTAATCTGACTATCTTTCTGATATGCAACTCAGCATAATCTTCGGCCGAGAAAGTAGTTCTTACTGGCAATAAATGAGCTGGTTTTTGTTAATCTGTCATTTATTACTCAAATAGAATCATTTCCATGTCTGGTACGGGGTAATCCTGCCACAAATCCATATTCACTGCTTCTCATTTTCAAAGAGGCACAGCTATGTTCTAAATTAACCTGCCTGTTTTCTGATATTCTACCTTCAACTGTTGGCAGTTAGGACACTGGGCTACCAGTAGTTCTCTTTAATGTCATGGTACCTCTTTGTCATATCGGGATGAAGAGAGTAGCGGGCGTAATGCGCCTTGCTCATAAACTGCTGACGATGCCCCAAAATATCTGGAGCGCAATGCAGCCTTTATATCGCCCCATTTCATCCCCGGTTATCTGAAAATATGTCACTTCTCCTCACTGAACCTTGTGTTCAAGTTAAACCTGGCTAGGGTTTCTATACTGTCGTTCCTTTACTTCCACCACTAACGACAATGCTGTGATATTCTGTATTATCGTTCTGCTATCTTTTATTTCTGCTATGTGAACGGCTAAACCAGCTAACTAGTGAAATTCTCGGGTCTATTCCCGCTGTTCAGGCGGCAAGTATGCCAACTCCCCATAGATCTACCGCTAAGGGCATCTACTACCGTATTAGCCCTTCCCGGGTGACACAAAATTCTTGCTTTTTCCGGCATAAGCTACTGTAGCTAACTAGGTGATACCCAGATCGTGGGTAAAATAATTCTTCTCACGTTTCTTCAATTGCCCAAAAGTATAAACTATTACTTTACCATGCTGCACCAACCCTCTGTACCTTCTGGCCATACTAACACTGGGGCTGCGGTTAACCTGGCTGTTAACTCTTGGAAGTTCTGCTTACACGCCTCAGTCTACTGGAACTTCGCTGCCTTCTGTACCAACTTAGTCAGAGGTGCTGCTAAGGTGGAAAATCCTTCCACGGACCCTCTGCAGTACCCGGCTAACCGCAGGGATTGCGTACTTCGATCGGAGTGGTAGGTCCAGGCTAAGTCCTCATTACTTAGATTTTTCTGTGTATCTATCTGTACACCAGCCTCCGACACCATGTGACCAAAAAGGCTACTAAACTTAGCTAAAATTCACATTTACAAGGAATTGGCATATAACTAATGGTCATACTGGTTTATTATGCCGGAGAATCTGACAAGTAATCTACCGGTATAGACAGAGCTTATCTGGCCTTCTGGCCGAATGCTAAGGCTACTTGTTGCTGGGATAACCTGAACGACTGTCTGCGCACCTTGTGCCTTTATCTGATCAGAGGGTCCTAATACTGACCATGACCTCTAATGATCTGGCTACATAATCTTAAATGACTGAATAGTCGGGTTGAATGACCCGAATGTGACAGTAGTCTAGTAATGCTCTAACTGTACTACTTGAGTACTTATAGTTCGGGCATCACCGCCAACTCGTGGGCATCCAATTTCTCTGTTATTTTGCTTAAACTACTGTAAGGCTGGACTTAATCAACTTACTCCCGGCGATCAATCTCTGGATCTCCACGGGGAGTCTACTGATCCCCTGGTCTTAATAAACACTATGCTAGCAGGGTACTATTAATTTCTTACGCCTTGTGTGTATCCACTTGGATTTATACTGCTATTCTGGGGAATTCTCGGTCTTATGAGCTATTTTGTAAATACTGGCCCTCTGCTAGGGCTCTGTATCTAAATACCTTATGAAAACCAGCTGAAATACTAGTCTATCGCTGACTGCTGATGTGGACCCTTCCTTGGGGTACCCACGGGTATTCTGACTGGGACGGCCGGCTGACTTATGAGGTGTTCTACATCACAACTGCTAGGTTGACTAAGGCCGACTGTCGCCCACGAGGCTGGGAAAACGACGCATGACCACTTAGCATGCTGGAACAATTCTGGTATTGCTAATCTCTGAAATTTGCCTATTCGGTCTCTAATCCTGGTTCCAGCACATACACTACTGTTACCGATCTTCAGGGATGCCTCCCTGCTGATGCAGGCGATAGCTGGTCGGTAGACTGTCTAACTGTGCCCTTATCATCTAGCCATCTGTATTAGGTCAATAACTCTGGTAAGCTCCTAGAGCCTAAATCTGACAACAACCCATAAGTCTGTTAATCTAATAACTGAAAACTGAGATAATTTTTATGACTTCATACGTAACTCACACTTAATCCGCCCTCTCTCTTCTTCTTTTCTTTCTTTCTTCTCCCACTTTCTTCTCCTTTTCTCTTTTTTTTTTGGTCCCCCAATGCAATTTGTATAGGCTTTCTATTACTAATCAGCATCTATGATTGTAGCCCTTATAGGCAGCCACTCACAACCTATCTATTATCTGTATATCTATATATCGCTTGCTACGTACAATATGTACTGATTCCTGCGGTAATTCATAATTTTTGACATGCTCTGCTGAATCTCATATCGTACATGATACATTGCTTCTTACGGCCTAATAATATCTTCTACCCTGACTTATCATTTCATTACATTGTCACCCCATTCTGAAAGTAACAAACATAACCATTCTAGTTATTGTCTGCTATTTAAAATCCCGCCACTCTGCGAGGTGGGGGTCGACGCTCGAATCCTGTAGCCTTACTAGGCATATATTGAGAGCCCATGACTGTCTGCTGGGCCTTATCTCTAGGCTACACTAAATTAGAATTGCTGTATCGGTAACTTCTTAACCTTTCCATAGCGGACATACTGCGGTATTCTGAACCGCAATCTTACTGTCAAGCTTAATCCTTAATACGATACTTTATCAATTCGGGGTAGTTCTAATTTCCCCACAAGGTCTAACATTCCTGCTTCTTCCTCTCACCTTGCTTAGACTGAACTCTGGGGTTCAAGGTACCTGCCTTTCATTGCTAATGAGATTACCGATCAAGCCTCGGCCTATACTTCTTCTGGCGTATAGGGCGGACTTGACCTCTATTTTTTTTTTGACTCAAACTTGACTATTATTAGGCATTCATCACTAGCAGGTCTGTTACCCCTACTTTGGGTAAGCTAACAGTCTTACTTTCTTTACTGGCTTGTTATCATAAGGGTCTGCACAACTTACGTAATCATAAGGGCTCTTTATACTTTCTAATACTTACTAGGATCAATCAGCCCATCTTTACTTACCGCTGGATTCGGCAACCCCATCTCAAGTCTTATGCCCCTTTACTATACTGGCATCAATACCAAGAGGTGGGAATAGCCCTTTTCTTATTGCAACAAATAAAAGCACTTAACTGTACCATATCCAAAAAGATATATTTGGGATTCCTGCATTTTTTTCTCTCTTTCTTATACTTACCTGAGGGTCTGACCTTATCTGTAATCATAATTAGATCTTATGTAACTAATAAGTAAATCAACTCATATGTACATTATACTTCTGACTTCCTATTCCGACGTTGTCATCGTATACTAGGAATAATGCCAATAAAGGTATCACGCTGGGAGGTCTCTGATACCCCCCTCCTACTGCTGTAGTTATCATACAACTGACTGATACTCTCTTCCGTTGCTATTTCTGATCTTCTGCCTGTGATAGGGTAATGCTGATCTGCCTTTGTATCTGTAATCAAAGAATACGGTAAGTTCTCAGGGACTCAACCCTATACTGTACCGCTCTAAGGCACGACTGACTGAGAAAGAAGGGTAACCATCATATCATGCCTCACAGCCTCCTGCCTATAGTATGTGGTGCACAACACATCCATAGACAAGACTCTACTTAGCACGGCTTGCAGACTCCCTGGGATACGACCTGCTCTGATACCAAGTTTGTCACGCCCCGCCTTGGGGGGTATGACTGGCACCTGGTGCCCTACTAGGACCTGAACTACTGGACTGCTAAGCCTAGGCACATCTGGTACCTGGCTGGCTCTGATTCACATTTCTAGAAACAAAGGGCTATATAACGGCTGTAGCCACAGCCTCCGGCCCATTGGCCTATAGCCTCCTGTACCTGTAATAACAGCTGACCAGAACAAGCAACTATAGGGAAGCCTATGCGGGCCGACAAGGCCACCATGCTGTCTAGTTATCTGCATTCAACGGTAAAATACTAGAAGGCTACGTGACCGGCAAGGTCACCACTACTGTCAAACTTATGGCCCCACACGGCCAACATAAAAGAAGTAGGAGTACTAACAGCTAACAACTGCACGGCCTCACATGACGGGCTCAACTGACCACAGGGAAATATACAGACTGCAAGCCTCTAGGAATAGCAATAGAAATGATCGGGACAGGGCCCCGACCTACCCATACTATATAACAACAGAAACTAAAGTACACCTCTGGAATTCAGTCTCCGGATGACAGGAGCTGAATGCTCAATGCTGACAGGATTCACGTGGTGTCACCTGCTCGTCTATCAGTACCTGCAGGCAAGTAATGCAGCGCCCCACCGGGCGTCAGTACCGCTGGTACTGAGTATGTAAAGCAATAACTGAAACCAAAGTCTGAATACAATAATATAACTGATAAAACTGAAGTGGAAGGAATAACTTAACTGTCTAATAATGTAAACCTTACCTTCTCTCAATCTTTAGTGGAAGGGATGAGAGTCATACCTGGAAACGTATCATGCTACTGCTGATCTACCTTTAGCTAACATAACATGACATAACATGAAATAACAAAACATAGCACACACAAACCTTACCCGGCCCCCATAAGCCGGGAGGTACAACCAACACAGAATCTATACCCCTACCCCGGTCATCCCATCTCCTACAATGGCTGTAAGCATCTTGCCGGTCCCCTGGGTATGCACTTGGGCTCGCTGAGCCCCTGACTATAACTGTACCTGAGTCCGAAGGACTCCTGAATCAACACCCCGGGCGTACCCGCTCGATGGGGGTGTATAAGGGCCGACCAAGGCACAATATGGGGAAACTGGCATCCCATCTTCGTTCCCTTGCGGGACGGCATATCACTCCATAGAGTGACGTATCCTTATCCTCTGGCGGACGAGTCGATACAGCTATTAACCCTGGGGGGGTCATGGATGCTGGGTAATCCAACCGCAAACAATACAACGGTCTCAATTAGTAATGCTGTCTGTGTATCTCACATACTGAGGCTAATAGGGGTAAAGTGTCATACATATATTACATGCTGAGCTAATGATAGTGATTTGTACGTATTTAATACGTGCTGAGGCAGGTAAAGATGTATAAATATGAATATAGTCTCCTGCCGGACAGTACTGGGCAAATGCTATATAAGATAATGTTTCTGCTGAAAACTCTGCTGTTTACTAAGTTTCTGTATACACTATATGCTGGACTAGTGATAGAAATATGTACATACTTAATACATACTGAGGATGGAAGTAATATATATGTATGCACCAATATAGTCTTTCTGCTGAACGATGCGGTATACTGATTTTCTATAGTAACCTGATTTACTATTCCTGACATGCTTCCTAAACTTCATTTTAGTCTGCTATTCTGTTTCTGAAATGCTTTACGGATACTGTACTACTTCACGGAGTTTCGACTGAACACAACAATATCTTAACATAGCATATCACATCACACACTGAGTATACTGGGCACTCTCCAACACTTGCGTTAGAATCTATATCATACTAATAGGTTTCGTACACATGACAACCCAATGCTTCTCACATTGTACCAATATTCATAATAATGCAATACTTGACTTCTGAACATTCTACTGGTCTGAAAATTGCTATATTATCTCAATATTACCTAACTTGCCGAGGAAACTAACTTTACATACCTTATTCTTGAGCTATCCGTCTGTCGGACGAGGCTCGGCCGGTACTTCAACTGTTTTCTCCCAACTGCATTCATAAATATGTCAATCAATACTAAATACAACTTTATTTCAAAAGGCAACGTCACTTTCGATATAGCTTATAGGCTAAACTTAGGCTTATCGAAAGACGGTCGAAAACTCGCTATTTTTCAGCGGTCCACAAGGGAGAAATATTCACTTCACAGCTAGGGACACATAGACACTAATTTAGAGCAATTCCACTTACCTTGGCTCAGTGGCTCGACGATTCGCCGGCCGTATTTCGCGAAACTGAATCCGTAGGAATGCTCTCTGTCGCTAAATACCCCCGTATCTGGAGTTAATTTGAGTTTGGGCCGCGTTTAGCAGCGTAATCGAGCGATAATATATATTCCCTCTTCGTCCTCCTCTGTTTTGCTGTGTTCTCTGGAAATTTTATATAGTTTTTATCATTTAAAACCGAAGTGAGGCTTTATATACTTGGGCCTGGACAAGGCCAACGTGTCACGGAGCCATCGCGGAGGCCTCTCCTCCGTGACACGCTGCCATCGCGGAGGGGCTCTGCCTCGGCTCCTTCCGTGATGGTTCAACGGGCTTCTCGTCCGATCTTTTCCCGGGCCTTTCTCCAACACGTATGGCCTTCAAATATGCTTAACCAACGTGGGAATAGGTCATCTGAGTGCCGGGAATTCTACGGGGTGTAACACCTTATAACAAAATTCATTTTAATTGTTTCACATTTCCACATAGGTATGGCTATCTCCTGAGTTAGCCTTCCAGGTTTCTAATGTTTAGCTTTTACCTGCTGGCAATTAGGACACTTTGCTACTAACTCAACTACACCTTTCTTCATTCCAGGCCACTAATATATCTCTTTTATCATGGTACATCTTTGCCGAACCTGGGTGAAGAGAGTAACGAGAATAATGTACCTCTTCCATGATCTACTAGCGAAGCCCTGTTATATCTACGATGTAGAGTCGACCTCTAAACCTCAAGACACCATCTTCTATTAATTCAAAGGCCGATAGTTCGCCCTGTTGAACCTTGCCTCTATGTTGCACTAGGCTAGGGTCCTCATACTGTCGCTCCTTTACCTTTACAACTAGAGATGATACTGTTGTATTCTAGATCACAATTCTTCTATCTTCTAAATCCAATTCCCGGACTGTTAAATTGGCTAACTGGTGCAGCTCTTGAGCCATTTCCCACTGTTCTGGCCTCAAATATGCTAGGCTACCCATGGATCTGCAGCTAAGGGCATCGGCTACAATATTAGCTTTCCTTGGGTGATATAAGATATTTACATCATAGTCTTTCCGCAATTCTCGCTAATGGCGCTGCCACAAATTCAATTCTTTCTATGTGAAGATATACTGGAGGCTTTTATGATCCGTAAAGATATATACATGAACACCATACAAGTAGTGTCTCTAGATTTCCAAAGCATGAACGACTGTCGCCAATTCCAAATCATGGGTGGGGTAATTCTTTTCATGCTTCCTTAGCTGCCTCGAGCATATGCAATCACCATGCCGTGCTGTATCATAATACACCCTAACCCAACGCCTAAAGTGTCGTAGTACACAACATAGACCTTTAAGCCTTCCAGTAAGGCTAATACTGGTGCAGATGTCAATCTATTTTTCAACTCCTAGAAACTCTATTCACAAGCCTCAGTCTAGTGGAATTTAGATGATTTCTGAGCCAATCTGGTCAATGGGGCTTATAAGGCAAAGAATCCTTCCACGAACCGTCTGTAATACCCAGCTAACCCCAGGAAGCTATGAACCTCAGTGGGAGTCATGGGTCTAGGCCATGTCTTCACTGCCTCAATTTTCTGCCAGTCAACCTGGATACCTGCATTTGACACAACATGGCCCAAGAAAGCCACAAAATTTAACCAGAACTCCATTTTCAAAAAATTTTCATATAACTAGTGATTTCTGAGGATCTAGAGTACTATTCACAAATGATATCTATGTTTGGCTTTTGAACTTGAATATACCAGAATGTCATCCATAAATATTATCACAAATAGATCTAAATATGGCCTGAAGATATTATTGTTCATTAAGTCCATGAACACTACTGGGGCATTCGTTAATCCAAAGGACATGACCAAGAACTCAAAATGACCATACCTGGTCCTGATAGCTGTCTTTAGAATATCTTTCTTATGGACTCTCACCTAGTGGTATCCTGACCTCAAGTTGATTTTGGAGAAATATTTCACCCCCTACAACTGATCAAATAAGTTATCTATCGTTGGAAGGGGATATTTATTCTTAATAGTAACTTTATTCAACTGCCGATAATCTATACACATTTCTAGGGAACCATCTTTCTTTCTTACAAACAAAATGGGAGTGCCCCATGATGAAGCACTAGGACTAATAAAGCCCTTATCTAACAAATCTTTTAATTGTTCTTTCAATTCCTTTAGCTTGGCAAGAGCCATTTGGTACAGAGGCATGGATATAGGCTGCGTATCTGGTGGCAGGTCGATAGAGAAATCGATCTCATGCTCAGAGGGAATACCAGGAAGCTAATCCGAGAATACATCAAGAAATTCACTAAGCACAGGAACTGACGGAAGAGTCGAGGATTCTGGTGTGGCTGAAGATAGGATATAAACCTACATTTTGGTGTGGCTGCATTGCCTTTCTATTCTCGCACTATCTCCCCTGGAAAGTGAAATCAGACAGTCCTGGTCTAGCACTCCACATTGGCATAACATGGTGCTAGCGAATCTATGCCCATAATTACATAAAAATCAATCATTTGTAGCTATACTAAATCTGCTAAAGTATGGCGACCCACGACCTCTACTGTACAACCTCGATAAATCATTTTAGCAATAATAGAGTCACTCACGGGTGTGTATACAGAAAATGGTTTCTGAAGTAATTCTGGTGTTATACAAAATTTTTGTGCCATTAGTGGAGTAACGTAGAACAGAGTAAAACCTGGATCTATCAAAACATAAGCTGGGTGAGAGAAAACATTCAACATACTTGTCACAATATCTAGTGATGACTCTGATTCATGTCGCCTCGGTAAGGCATAAGTGCAATCCAGACCAGTACCAGAACTGGATGCCCCCGATCTACCTTTGCCTCTACCAGTTAGAGCTGAGGGCCTGCACCCTACTGAAGGTGCTAGGGCATGTGATCCTACTGAGGACCTGTATAGCTGGTCCCGATCACCCTGATCTCTTGCCGAAAAATCACTCATCATATGAACCTCTTGCTCCAAGCATAGCAAGCAGTAGATCCATATCTACACCTCCCAAAATGTTGTCGACTGCAAATCCTACAATGCTGTGTAATAGGCCTACTCTGATCTGAACCTCTCTGCTGCTGAAAGCCTGACGCTTGTGAACTCTGCTGGGACTTGACTGTCCATGATGATCTGCCCTGCTTCCTTGCTTCTATAGAGGAAAACTCTAGGTGGCCTACCTAGCAACCGAGGTCTGGGACCCCTTTGAAACTCAACCTGCAAATCACTTGGTCTAGCCCTCCAGTGCTGCCCCTGATTTACCCTCACAGCCTTATACTGGCGCTGCCTGATTCCCTATATGTTCTGAGAAAAAGCCTGAATGCACGAAATATCCATGTCCTCTCGCATAGTGGCTATAATACAGGCCTCCACCAATTCCGTAGAAATTCCCATGATGAACCGATGTACCCTGGCTGACATAGTATCAACAAAAGCTGGTGCTTATCTTGGCAAGGAGTCAAAACCTCAGTGCATACTCCCAAATGCTCATTCTGCCTTGTTCCAGGTGTAAGAACTGATCCACTCGGGACTGTTAGATCTCTCAAGGCAAATAATGATCTAGGATGGCCTCCAAAAAACCCAGCCAAGTAGGTAGCGTTACGTCTCTGCCTCTGGACCCTTCCTAACTTTTGTACCATAGAACCACTATATCTCATAGACAAAACACGACCAACTCAATCACATCTCTATACGAAGCATGCATTACTCTGAATATTAGCTGCAAATGGTTTAAGAAGTCTTGAGGATCCTCTCTACGATCTATCCCCGTAAACTGCGAAGGACTTAAAGCGAGAAATTCAGAGGCCCTCGAACTTCTGGGTCCTTTAGTAGATTCAACAACAAAATGGGATCTTGGTCTATCCTTGATCATAGATTTCTCTATGAAAAATATGAATCGGAGTTTGAAGAAGGGGAGGGAGAAGGAGAAATGAGCACTACTGGCTGGCGCTGAGCGGCCATCATCCCAGCCAACATGTAAACCGCACTCCTAACCTCCTGATCTGATGGTATAGGGATGACTGGGGGTGTTACTGATGTATTTTCTACCTTAGGGGGTCTTGGTGTGGCGGAGAATGTTGGGGATATCGAGGTGATGTCTCCATCTCGCCCTAAGGTCGAGTAGTCTTCGATTGTGGAACTCAGCTAGTGCCTTCTCCTGTCGCAGTATCCAACTCCTGGCCAACCGTAGTCTATCGTACGTCAAAAATTTTCTTTGTAGGTAAGCAGAATAATATAAGCTTAGGGTCTCAACCCTACACAACTTAGCTCTATAGCACGATTTGGGAAAATATAGGAGGGTAACCACACTATCATGCCTCGTAGCCTCCTTCCTATAGAATGTGGTGCACAACACACCCATAGACAAGACTCCACTAGACATACGCAACTCTGGTGCCTGGAAGAAACTCAAAATCAAGAAAAATAGCAGCTATATCTCGGCCATAAACACAACCTCGGGCCAATAAGGCCACATAGCAAACTTGTAAAAGAAACAGCTAACCCAACATGCATAGTAATAAAAGGATCCTAAGCGGGTTGACAAGACCACCATTTTGTCTATGTCATAATAAAAGGAAAATAGGCAGTCATATATAAACTACAGCCGACAAAGCTGCTAACTAAAAAATACACTAGGCCCCACACGACCAACATACAAAACATAACACACATGGGCCCTACACGGCCAACAACTAGAAACTATAGTCTGTAAGCCTCTAAGAGTACAATAGTGGTTGGGACAGGGCCACAACCTACCCAAAAGTTGTACAACAAAATAAGCAAACCTTTCTAATTGAAAAATTTGACAAAAAGGAGCTGACTGATCTGCTAACCCTGGATGACTCCTAAGTAGGTCCTAAAATAAGTTTGTACGCCCACCTGCAGCAAGTATGCATCACCCCATAGATTGGTGTTAGTACAATATGTAGCGTATATATGAGACAGTAATAAAAGCTGAATAAAAGTTGATAAAGGAAATGAAAGTAATCAATAAGAAGGATAAGTGCTTATCCCGAGTAGCCTCATAATCTGAAGTATAACTAACAAGAACATATACAAACAAGAACCTAATCGGGCCCCTATAAGCCTAGAAGGTACAATCAACACAAAATAACCCACATGGGCCCCCATAAGCCCTGGCAAGGGCCAAACAGTCTATATACCCCTATTGGTACCCATGAGGTCCCATAAGTGACTACAACTGCATCTCAGGCAACCAGGCCCTCGTGAGGGTCAATAATGTCATCTTTGTCATATAAGGAGTTCATAGAAGACTCCAGCATGGCCACGAAATCTTTACTTTCATCCCTTCAGACACTTAATAGATCTGTAAGCAATTCAGTAGCTCATAAGCAACATAACAACTCTGAAAGCAGTTTTAATTTTCTATGAATGATTGCAGCATTGTGGTTCCGTAAGCAATCTATAGCTCCCTAAGATTAGTAGTATCATAGCTTCGTAATCATTTTATAGATCTACAAGAAGCTCATATGTTTAGCAGTTCCTCAACTATTCACAGCGTGAAGTCGTCTGAAATATGATCAGCCCCTACCAGGGATGCTACGCTACAACCTCAAATCTATTCTAACGACTAACTATAAAATTTGAGTTCTTAATTGACTACAGAAGTACTATCCATATCAATATTACAACGTTCTTGGTGGAAAAAAATGTAAATGAAGGATTCCACTGAATTGAATTGGGTCCATGAATCTAAGAAATGGTGAGAATTCTCGACGAGAATAACTTGTCGAAAGATTAGCCTTAACATACCATAATTAATGATTTCTATTCATCCAAACACTTCCAACCTGATGCCGATAATTCCATCAACTTGCAGCCCTTATGCTAAGAGAATAATACTATTTCAATACTAGGAATTGGCAAATATCAATAACCTTTTAAGCATACCAACTACAATTCAAACTCTATCCCATTCAGCCGAAAGCTTAAAATTCCCAAGTGCTTAGAAGGTAGAAATGCTTACCTATAACTTGTAGCCGCTTAGGACTCAATTAGAAGTGATTTCTACAACTTTTACTCGGAGGGGTTCTACAATCCGAGCAAGATTTCAAGAAATAACTTCGTAGGAACATTTCTCGTAGGCCTAGAACTTGTTATTCTAGATGAATTCATATTTGAACAGAGTTTAATGGCATACTCTGGCAAAAAATCAAAGAAAACTTGAGAGGAAAATGTTGTAGGGTTGTGGTTCTAATTTGGGACTTAATTCAAATGAAGTGGACTTAGACTTAAAACATATATTAAGAGGCGGTGGCAAGGGGGTGCGACGCGCCGCCGATCGCGCTAGGCCAGGGGCCTGATGCGTCGTCCATGGCGTCGGGAAGGAAGCACAGCGCGACGCCTAGTTCGCCCGGCCTCTGGACCTAACCTCCTGCTCACTCGACACTATGCTTGTGTATTCCTCCCCCTAGCCCTTTCTTGCATGCGTCGTGCCCCAAAAATCTCAACATATGCATGCATCAATTAAATGATAGAAACTTACAGGGTGTAACATAACCCATAGTCTAACATTACCCTGGTAACTAAGTAAACATAAGCGGAAGCAGTGTAAAAATAATTATCCATGAAATACTGATTTGAAACAAGTAAACATAACTGAAAAGAATACTGAACAACTATGTCTGAAAGCCAACTACTACTAATGAGTTGCTAGGACAAGCCTCCAGCTAACTCTAAAATCTAACTAAATAAGAACTAAATGAAAATCAAGCATCATCCTTAGAAAATAAGGACTCACCAAATAACGCTGCTGCTCAGATCGAAAACTACTGACGATGCTGAGACTGAGAACTTGCGCTTGTATCATAATATGATACAACATAGAATATATGCATCAGTACTTTGAATGTACTGAGTAAGTGGGATATAAAATAAGCATGGTATATAAGCAATTGAACTGAAATTACATGAAATGACTAACTGATACTGAGTACTAATAGAAGTTGAGCAAGAATGTGCAAAAGATAGCCTGAAAGTGCAGAAAATGGGCTTAATCACAAGTATAAGTACGAGCAATAGGTTGATGCTACGACTCGTACTAAAGGTCATGAAAAGTTTTAGATTGCTGAGTTATGAAGAGTGCATCCTACGATTCTCAGGACGAGTCATACAACGCTTGTATGGGCTGTAGCATTGAGTCATGGAAATATTCAAAAGAATTACACAACAGGCTGACTCCTGGCGTGGATACACCGTATGAGTCGTGGTGGCAAGGTATGAGTCATACCATCACACTCGTGAAAAAATTTAGAAAAATTGAGAATTCTCAGAGTCAAGCAACGGAAGAACAGTACGACTCATAGGAAGCATGTACGAGTTGTACCAAGGCCCAACACTTAGCCAAATTTCAGCAAGCCAAGGACATGCAGATAGCAGGTACGACCCTTACAATCCTACTATGGGTCATAGGATCAGTCATGGCTCAGGCAGCACCAGTTATGGAAAATCACCCTGTTAGCTTAGGAAAAAGATTCTTATGTCTGTATAAATACTTTTTATGTTTTATTTTCAGTAGAGAAGGTTAGAATTTGTTTGAGGACGTGAGAGAACATAGATAGATCATAGAGAGAATATAGAATTAAGTTGATTGGTCTGTGATCAACTTTATCTTGATTTCTTCTTGATCTTTATGAATAGTTCTTGAGTATTTCGAACATAATCAAAGAAGCTTTTCTCTCATCTACAACTATAAGTCTTGATTTATGTGTTTAATTATGAATGCATATCGCAACCTTGAAACTGTGAGAGGCTAAAAATTCAATAGCCAGGGTTGTGGGAACCATGGTGGATTAATGAGCTAGGGTTGCACAAAAGTGATTCATAATCAATACAAAACACTTGTATTATATTCTCTTCATGCTTAAACATTTCTTAACGATGTACAATGTTAGGACTTTCCCAAATTCTTTACTTGCTTGAGCCTAGAGAGGTAGAGATTAGGAAAAGAGAATTACAAGAAAGCCTTGATCTTGAGGATCATTGTATTAACTTGAGCTGTGGTCGCAGGATAGTTAAATTTGGGACAAATTGATAACCGTTAAATTGAAATCACTCATGAGACCAGACCAGTTGATTGAGTATAGTCATAAAATAGGGACGAACCAGTTATTTGGATAAACCCTAGTTATCAGTTCTACAAGTAAATATTGGTATTAATCACATGTGTATAACCGAAGCAGTTATGAACCCATTGTGAACACAAACCCTAGTTAGTCTTAAATCTTGAGTTCACATCACAACTTATATCATTTTTTTTAATTATTATTATTATTAAACACCCCAAATATGAGTAATTAACCAACAAGTTCACTTACCGGCATTAGTCAAGATCTTCCATATTCCCTGTGGGTTTGACCCCAACCTCTTTGTTTGGTTCTTTATTGACAACGTACACCTCATACTTCAGTAGGAGGTGTGGTTTGAGCATTATCAAAAAGTGGCGCCGTTACCGTGGAATACGACAAAGACTAGATTAATTGCTTGTATTTGACTTTACATAGTTATTTTCCTGTTTACATTTTTTTTCTTTTTTAGTTCTCTCAGGATACATCATGGGAACGATCCCTCGTTCAAACATCCAGATGGTATATGAAAAACTGCCAATGTCTGTGGAGGAGATGATAACTATTGATACATTAGCGGCTGTGATGATGAATTACGAGGGAGATAGGATACCGAAATACACAGAGACGGTGAACGCTTTAAATAGAATGGGATCATATAAACTCATCCCAAAGAAGTTAGACTTGGATCTAAAGAATCATTCAACACCGTCGGCCAAGCAATATGTGGAGGTACCACCAGTCCTTGAGATAAAAGCACTACCTCCCCATCTCAAGTATGCATTTCTCAGTGAAGACAATACTTTACTTGTAACAATCGCAACAGATCTGTTAGATGATCAGGTGGAAGCTTTGGTCGGCATATTAAAATGATATAAAAAGGCAATTGGTTGGACCATAAATGATATCATCAGAAGCCCGCTAGGCATATGTACTCACAAAATCCAACTCGAGCCAAATTGCAAACCAAGTATAGAACATCACCGCTGCCTAAATCCCCCGATGCAAGAAGTGGTAAAGAAGGAGATTATCAAGTGGCTGGATGCCGGAGTGATATATACCATCAAAGATAGCAAGTAGGTGATCCCAGTACAGTGCGTACCAAAGAATGGTAGGATCACAGTGGTGCCCAAAAGAAAAAGAACGAGTTGATACCAAAATGACCAGTCACAAGGTGGCGTGTATGCATGGATTATAGGAAACTTAACCACTGGACCCAAAAGGACCACTTTCCAATGCCATTCTTGGATCAGATGCTTGACAGACTGGTAGGTAGAGGTTGGTAGTATTTTCTTGATGGATATTTGGGATATAATTAGATTACCATCACTCCATAAGACCAAGAAACGACAACCTTTACTTTTCCGTATGGAACGTTCACTTTCACAAGAATGCCATTCGGATTGTGTAATGCACCAGCCACATTCCAGCTCTGCATGATGTCTATATTCTCAGACATGGTGGAATACACCATTGAAGTATTTATGGACAACCTCTCTTTTGCAGGTGACTCATTCAAATCTTCCCTCGAGCACTTAGGCAAAGTATTAAAAAGATGTGAAGAAACTAATCTGGTCCTATATTGGAAAAAAGTCATTTTATGGTTAAGGAGGGAATAGTGTTGGGTCATAAAATCACGTGAAAGGTGATTAAGGTGGACAAGGAAAAAATTGAGGTTATAGCTGGTTTGCTACCCCCTATTTCCATAAAAGGGTCAGGAGTATTCTAGGGCATGCAGGATTCTACAGATGATTTATCAAGGACTTTTCAAAAATTGCACAACCATTGTGCAAATTACTTGAGAAGGAGGTAAAATTCGTGTTTGATGAGGCATATCTAAGGGCTTTTGAGAGCTTAAAGGAGAAACTCACCGCTGCTCCTATCATCATAGCTCCAGATTGGTCTTTTTCATTTGAGGTAATGTGTGGTGCTAGCAGTGTTGCTCTTGGTGCTGTTTTGGGAAAAAGAAGAACAAAGATTTTTCATCTGATCGATTATGCTAGTAAAACACTCAATACATCCCAGAAAAATTACACAGTCATAGAACAGGAGCTACTGGCAGTGGTCTTTGCATTCGAAAAATTTTGAGCATACTTGCTTGGAACCAAGGTTATCATTCATACAAACCATGCTGCTTTGAGATACCTGATGTCCAAAAAGGATGCTAACCCAGAGTGATTCAGTGGGTGCTCTTGCTACAAGAATTTGAGTTTGAGGTTAAAGATCAAAAGGGAACAGAAAATCAGGTAGCAGATTATTTATCCAGGCTCGAGTCTGAAGCTAGGGAAAGGGAGGAGATTGACATTGATGATGCCTTCCCAAATGAATAGGTATTAGTTGCATCACAGGATTTGATTCCCTGGTTTGCTGACTTTGAAAATTACTTGGTTAGCGATATGATACCGGTAGACCAGACTCCTCAACAGAAGAAAAAGTTTTTATTCGATGCCCGAAGATGTTATTGGGATGAGCCATATTTATTTCGCATTTATGCAGATGGGATCATTCACAGGTGTGTGCCTGAAATAGAGATGCTGAGCATTCTGGAGGCCTGTCATTCATCTCCAGTTGGGGGTCATCACAGTGGTATCAGAACTACACATAAGATTTTATAATGCAGATATTATTGGCAATTTATTCACCAAGATGCATACGACTACGCAAAGTACTGTGATCAATGCTAATGGCAGGGTAGTATTGCCCATAAACATGAGTTGCCATTGACCCCTATCTTGGAAGTTGAGTTGTTTGATGTGTGGAGCATCGGTTTCATGGGCCCATTTGATAGCTCATATGGAATGAAATACATCTTGGTGGCAGTGGATTATGTTTCCAAATGGGTGAAGGCTATTGCACTACCAAATAGTGAAGGAAAAAGTGTTACAGCATTCCTTCGGAAGCACATCTTCGCCAGATTTGCACTCCCAGAGCTGTTATCAGTGATGGTGGATCTCACTTATGTAACCACCTCTTCAGGACCCTGTTGGAAAAATATGGTGTCAAGCATAAGGTGTCCACGCCTTACCACCCTCAGTCAAGTGGAAAAGTGGAAGTTTCAAATAGGGAAATCAAGACCATCCTAGCCAATATATTGAATACTAGCCGGATAGATTGGTCTAGAAAGCTCGATGATGCGTTTTGGGGCTTACTGAACAACTTATAAGACCCCCATTGGTTCATATCCATATCAACTAGTTTATGGAGAATCTTGTCATTTACCGGTTGTACTAGAGCATAAGGCACTATGGGCTCTGAAAAAGCTGAACATGAACTGGAATGAAGCAGCCAAGCTGAGGCTTAACCAGCTCAATGAGTTAGATGAGTTCCAACTTAGAGATTATGAGAATGTGACCATTTATAAAGAAAGGATGAAGATTTACCATGATAAGAAGTTTTCAAAAAGGGATTTTAGCCCAGGTGATTTGGTCTTACTATTCAACTCAAGGTCCGGTTGCACCCTGGGAAGTTCAAATCTAGATGGATGGGACCCTACAAAGTGGTACATGTGTCCCCATACGGTGCAGCGGAACTTGAGAATAAAGAGGAAAAAGGTTCAAAGTGAACGAGCAAAGAATAAAGTTGTATTTGGGAGATGTGGAGGAATTAAGAGGAATAGAGGTAGTATACCTTGATGATGCCTAAAGAGTCACGAAAGTCACGTCGTGCCACGATGTCAAATCAGGCACTGCATGGGAGGCAACCCATGAATGGTGAAGTCTGAGTAGCCACAAGTACGTTCCCTTCCCTCTGTTCTTGTAGTCCATGCTTCGGTGATGAAGCACAATTTTCAAAAAAAGGGTGTACTTGTAATGTTTGGGATTTTTGGACTCGTTCGAGGGTTTTTCTTGCTGTGTTTCTTTTCCCTCGGGCATGCTATCTAGTAGAATTGACATGTTTAGGATTTTATTTTATTTTTTTGTGATTTTTGTTTAACATGGAAATAACTTAGGAGTACTCAGCCAATGAAAATGCACTAGTTTTGGATTTTTGGAAAAAATTGACCATGTTTAAATTTTTTTTTGATGCATTAGCTATGTATTTGTGACTGCATGCATGATTTCTGTGGATCTTTTGATGTCATTTAGTTTATTAGGACGAGGAGTCTTGTTAAGCCATGTGTAAACCAAACAAGTAAAGTGAATATAAGTCATGTGCCATGAGTGAGTGAGGTGTAATACTTAGTTCAGTACTGTGTTGAAGATCTAGAACTTGCCTGGTTGGTCTTTGTATAGGCTAAGGACAGTTAGTTAGGATATGATCATAGGCCGTTCTTTATTAAGCTTACTTTTAGCCTAAATGACCTTACCAAAATCATATGATTCCCTTGATTCGGATTTTGAGCCTTTAATGACCATTTTTCTTTGACTAACAGATGAACCATACCCATTTTTTTTATAATGAACCTGTTTTGGCCCTAGTAATTCCTTGGATGTTGTGAACCTCAACATAGACAAAATGCCTAAGTTGAGGGTGGCTAGAGTAGGGGTGCATAAATTGTGGGAATGAGAAAAAGGAAAAGAAAAGAAAAAAGGTTAAAAATGAGGTGTGGTGTGATAAAGAAAAAAGGAGATAAAAAAGTTGAAAATATTGAAATATAAAATTCAAAAGAAAGGACAAAATAATTCTTGAAAAGGTTGAAAATACACCACACCCATACAAATGCACATAAAAGAGGTGAAAAGGGAGGAAAAGGAATGAAAAGAATAGAGGGTGAAATGGGTGAATGGTGAAGCCAATGTATGTAGTGCCAAGGAAGGGATAATCACTCAAAAATTTCTCATATTTATCATGTCCTTCCCTAAAGCCTACATTATGAGCCACAACAAGTCCTATGGTGATCCTATTCTGACCATCTGACAGACTGAAGCAGAAAAAATAAGAACAAGCCTATGATATCTCATACACAGTAGTTAAAACTTCTTTGTAAGAGTGAGTGTCTCGCTTGTTTATTCCCATGCAATATTTGACACTATATCTGAGAGTGGGGACTTCATTTGTTGTGAGGGTACATGGGTTATGTTTACTTTTATCATTGGTCTGTGCAAAAAGCATCGGTGATGACTTGATTTCCTGTTGACAGCTAGATGAGATGTATTGATTCCTACTTAGCATGTTTTGTGGTTGCTTGTAGTACATTAGCTGATGTTGGTTCATGGAAAGAGGGTCAAAAGTTGTTGAATGTATAGTGCAAGATTTGTTTGGTATTGGCTGTAGTATTCTAGGTTTATTTTCTAGTTGAGCGTCATGTTTAGTTTTTTTCTTTTCTTTGCCTGACGACATGCAAAAGTCCTAAGTTGAGGGTGTTGATGTGTTGTGAGTTTACAACACTTTCGACGCTCAAAACTAAGAAAATAGCATAGACTTAGGTGTGTTTATATGGATATAGGACACTTTTTCTTTGGTTGCATGACAAATAGGTGTTGGAACAAGAATGCGCAAAAGATAGCCTGAAAGTGCAGAAAATGGGCTTAAGTCACAAGTCTCAGTACGAGCTGTAGGTTGATTCTTCGAGCCGTACTGATGATCGTGAAAAGTTTCAGATGGATAAGTTATGAAGAGTGCATCCTATGACTCTCAGTATGACTCGTACAACTCTTGTATGGGCCATATCATTGAGTCATGGAAATATTCATAAGAATTGCAGAAGAGGCTGAATCCTGACATGAATATACAGTACGAGTCATGGCGGCAAGGTATGAGTTATACCATCACATTTGTGGCAAACTTCAGCAAAATTGATAATTCTCAAAGTCAAGCCATGGAAAAACATTACGACTCGTAGGAAGAATGTACGAGTCGTACCAAAGCCCAACACTTATCCAAATTTTAGCAAGCCAAGGACATATAGATAGCAAGTACGACTCGTACAATCCTGTCATAGGATCTGTCGTGGATCAGGCGGGCATCAATTATGAAAATTTACCCTGTTAGCTTAGGAAAAGGATTCTTATGTCTGTATAAATACTTTTTATGTTTTATTTTCAACAGAGAAGGTTAGAAGTTGTTAGAGGACATGAGAGAACATAGAGAGAACATAGAATTGAGTTGATTGGTTTGTGATCAACCTTTTCTTGATTTCTTCTTAATCTTTGTGAACTGTTCTTGAGTACTTCAGATATAATCAAAGAAGTTTTTCTCACATCTACAGTTGTACGTATTGATTTATGTGCTTCATTATGAATGTATATCGCAACCTTGCAACTATGAGAGGCTAAAACCTCCATAGCATGGATTAATGAGCTAGGATTGCACAAAAGTGATTCGTTACCAATGCAAAACGCTTGTATTGTATTCTTTTCATGCTTAAACATTCCTTAATGGTGCACAACATTATGACTTTCCCGAATTCTTTACTTTCTTGAGCTAAGAGAGGTAGAGATTAGGAAAAGAGAATTACAACAAAGCCTTGATCTTGAGGATCATTGTATTAACTTGAGTTGTCATCACATGATAGTTAAATTTAAGACAAATTGATAACGGTTAAATTGAAATCTCTCATGAGACCTGACCCGGTGATTTACTACAGTCATCCAACAGGGACGAACTAATCATTTTGATGAACCCTAGTTATCAATTCTACAAGTAAACATTGGTATTGATCACATGTGTATACCCGAATCAGTTATGAACCCATGGGGAACACAAATCCTAGTTAGTCTTAAATCTTGATTTTACATCACAATTACAATCATTGTTTTTAATTATTCTTTTTATTAAACCCCCCAAATTGGAGTAACTAACCAACAAGTTCACTTACCAACATTAGTCTAGATCTTTCATATTCCTTGTGGGTTTGACCCCAATCTAGGTTCTTTATTGAAAACGTCTGCTTCATACTTTAATAGGAGGTGTAGTTTGAGCGTTATTAGTGGCACCTGGGAGGATAGAATATCTGGAGCTATGTGCTTTTGCCAGTATTTGATGCCTCAGTTTGCCTATGTCTGGAACACATAGTCTGCCCTGGTAGTGAAGTACACCATCTCCCACTTTAGAAAAGGACTCTACCTTCTTCTCTTAACACTGCTTCTTTCAGCCTGAGCAGTATAGGATCTTCATCCTGCTTTGAATTAACCTCAACAACTAGTGAAGATTTTGACCCACTCTGCAATACTACTCCACCCTCAGCTGGATCCAACAACTGCACTCCCAACCATGCTAACCTGTGCATATTCTTTGCCATCTCTTTTCTGCCCTTTTCAACATGAGCAACACTCCCCACGGATATCCTGCTTAAGGCGTCCGCCACCACATTTGCTTTGGCTGGGTGGTATAGCACACTCATGTCATAATCTTTTAATAACTCCAACTACCTTATTTGATGAAGGTTCAAATCCTTCTGATTGAACATGTATTGAAGGCTCTTGTGGTCGGTGAAAATATCCACGTGAACCCTATAAAGTTAATTCCTTCATATTTTCAAAGAAAACACCATAACCGCTAATTCAAGATCATGAGTCGAATAGAACTTCCCATGACCTCTAAGCTATCTAGAGGCATAAGCTATTACGTTACCCCGTTGCACCAGAATGCAACCGAGGACAACTTGGGAAGCATCATAATAGACTACAACTGCATTTGTTCCTTCTAGTAAGGTCAAAAATGGAGTTGTAGTGAATCGAGTCTTCAACTCTCTTCTCACATGCATCTGACCACTAAAACTTCACCTTTTTTTGAGTTAGTTTAGTCAGAGGTAACGTAGTAGAAGAAAATCCTTCTATAAACTGTCGACAATAAACGACTAGATTCAGGAAACTTCTTATATCTATAGGGGAAGTGGGTCTTGGCCAGTCTTACACTGCTGCTATCTTCTAAGGATCTACATGAATATCCTCACCTAAAACCACATGATCGAGGAAGGCCACATACTTAAGCCAGAATTCACATTTACAAAATTTAGCAAATAACTGACGGTCTCTGAGAGTCTGCAAGACAATCTTCAGTTGGTTAGCATGATCCTCTTCATTCTTGGAGTATACCAAAATGATGTCTATGAACACAATGATGAACATGTCCAGGTATGGTTTAAATACCCTATTCATCAAGTCTATGAAAGTTGCAGGGGAATTGGTTAGTCCGAATGACATAACCACAATTCATAGTGACCATACCAAGTTTTGAAGGTTGTTTTTGGTATATTGCATTCCCTGACTCTAAGCTGATGATATCCCGAACTGAGATCTACCTTGAAAAAACAACTGGCTCTCTAAAGCTAATCGAACAAGTCATCAATCTTGGGTAGGGGATACCTATTCTTAACTGTAACTTTATTCAATTGACGGTTGTCAATACACATTCTGAGAATACTATCTTTCTTTCACACAAACAATACTGGGGCACCCCATGGAGAGATGTTGGGCCTGATGAAACTCTTATCTAGAATATACTTCAACTGTTCCTTCAACTTCTTAAGCTCAATTGAAGCCATTTTATATGGAGGAATAATATGGGTTGAGTGTCTAGAAGAAGGTCTATGCCGAAGTATATTTCCTGCTCGAGAGGGACTCTGGGAAGATCTTCGAAAAACACGCTAGGGAATTCATTGACAACTAGAATTGACTGAATAGTTGGGGCCTCAAAGCTAGAATCTTTTACCCGAACTAGGTGATAGATGCACCCTTTCAAAATGATCCTTTCCTTGAGGTAGGAAATAAACCGACCCTTAGGCGATGAAACACTACCTATCCATTCTAAGACTGGCTCATTAGGAAACTAAAACATGACGACTCTAGTTCTGTAGTCGACTGAGGCATAAACGTAACCAATCCATGCCAAGAATGAGGTCAAAATCGACCATGTCTAGCTCTACTAGATCAGCTAGAATAACTTTACTCAATACAGACACTGGGTAGTATTTATATACTCGGCTGACTCTAACTGACTACCAACTGGGGTAGAGACTAAAAATGATTCTGAGAGGACTTCTGGACTGATTTCAAACTAAACAACCACATAAGGAGTCACAAATGAATGTATGGCTCCTGGATCTAGTAGGGAATATACATCAAGATGGAAAAGACGTAACATACCCGTGTCCATATCAAGTGAGCTCTCCTGATCCTGACGAGAGGACAAAGCATAAAAATGGTTTTAGCGCTGACCACCATCTGTATTGAAAGTATTACTTTTCTAAGTTGGGAAGCCTATTGGGGCTGCTGAAGTGATAGAATGAGTTTTCCCCCATCCTACTGACGAACACTCCTTTAACCTGTGACCCAATTGTCCACATCCAAAGCAACCCTCCTTGCCCATGTGGCACTCCATCGGATGGTTCTTTCCATATTTGGGACAAGCTAGGTAGTGGTTAATGGAACTGTAACTCTGGGACTGAGAGCAAGATGCTCCGCTCTTCTGATCCTTGCAGGATCGAAAAGAAGGGGCATTGGCTGATGTGGGTGCTGGAGTTCTCTGTTTCTACTTCTGTGGGCGACTATTGCCACCGGACCTCTAGTGGACATAATACGACTGACCTATTCTATCCCGCTTGTTATCCCACTCAATATCCTTCAGTTTCTTTGCCTCAATCTGCTGTGCATGAATGATGAGAATAGAGAGGTTGATGTCCTTGATGAGCATTGCAGTTCTGCACTACTTGAGTACCAAATCTGACACTCCATTGACAAATTTGAGCATGCAAGCTCTTGGCTCAGCAACCATCTCTGGAGCATACCTCGACAACCGAGTGAACTCCAGTGCATACTCTTCTACTATTCAATTACCCTGCCTCAAATTCATGAATTCAACGACCTTGGCCTCCCTCAATTCTCGAGGAAAGAATCTTTCTAGAAATACCGTAGCAAACTCATCCTACCTCTATTGATCCTGCTTCGGTTGGCTCCCTTCCTTCCACTGGTTGTCCCAAATCTGAGCCACCTGTTTCAACTGGTATGCAGCCATATAACCACTCTCTATGGAATTAACACCTATAATTCGAGTGTTCTTCCTCACCTCATCCACAAACTCCTGCGGGTCCTCTCCCACCTTGGGTCCATAAAAAGCTGGAGGGTTTATTCGAGTGATGTCCTGAACCCTAGCAGCTGTTGTAGACCCATTTGCATTCACTTGAACCACCTGCTGGTTCACTTAGTTGGTCACAGTTTGAGCTAACAGCTAATCGCTACTTGAAATTTTGTAGAGGACACTTGATTGTCCTGAGAGGCTGCTGGAGCTGGTGGGGAAGGTTGGTTGGTATTGTGAGCCCTCCTTCCATTTCCTCATTTTGGAGGCTTATTTTCACTAAAATGAACAGAGCACGAGTTAAGAGTACATTTCTAGGATTAAACTTCAATGCACGATAAGGAATATGAACAAAAAAGGGTTTTCCTAATAACATCTTGTAGTCTCCCCATCATAAGCGTGGCACTCTTCACACCCATAAAAGGATTCTACTTGACGTGACTTTTAAACATCCTAGGATACTCTAAACCTAGTGCACTGATACCAAATTTTTCATGACCTGAGTCAACACCCTAGATGAGACACGGTACTTGGTGCCACAGGTGACCCCAAGCTAAACAATGGTCTAACATTACACTGGTAACTAAGTAACATAAGAGGAAGTTTTGTAGAAATAATTATCCAAGAAATACTGATTTGAAAAGAGTAAACATAACTAAAAAAAATACTGAACAACTGTGTTTGAAAGCCAACTACTACTGATTAGTTTGTGTGACAAGGCCCCAGCTAAGTCTAAAATCTAACTAAATAAGAACTAACTAAAAAGCAAGCACCATCTTCGAAAAATGAGGACTCACCAAATAACGCTGCTTCTGAGATCGTCAGAGGGAAAACTACTGATGATGCTGAGACTGAGAACTTGCACTTGTATCATAATACGATACAACATAGAAAGTATGCATCAGTACTTTGAATGTACTGAGTAAGTAATATATACAATAAGCATAGAAACTAAGCAACAGAACTGAAATATCATGAAATGACCAATGTGTCACCCCCCACCTTAGGAGGCATGACTGGCACCTGGTTCCATACTGGGATCTGAACTGACCTGATTGGGCTTATTCACTTCTAGTGCATGCCTTCTCTTCAAATCAAGACAACAACGAGCTATATCTCGGCTGTAAACACAGCCTCCAGTCTATAAGGTCGCAGAGCGACCTATAAAAAGATAGCGAACCCATAGTAAGTAGTAAAAAGGGATCATATGCAGACCGACAAGACACCATGCTGTCTAGTTATATCATAATGAAAACAGGAAACTAGAACTATATTATAGCCGAAAAGAATGCTAACTAATAGCTAAATGAGGCCCCACACGGCAATCACGCAAAAGAAAACTTACATAGGCTCCACACGGCTAACACGAAAACTAAAACTAGAAATCTATAGCCTACAAGACTCTAGGAGCGGAACAATGGTCGGGACCCTATCCCGACCTACTCATAAACTGTACAACAAAAGAACAAAACCTTCTAAGTAATAACTCCGAAGTAAAGGAGCTGGTTAGACTGTTAACTCGGCTGATGACTAGAGAGGTCATGAATCACGCCTATCTGCACCTGCAGGAAAGTAATGCAGCGCCCAAAAATGGGCGTCAATACAATATGTAAGGCAGTAAATAAAAATGACTGAATGATACTGATAATGAAACTGAAACAATTCAATAGGAGGGATAGTGATATAAGCTGAATAACCTTACAACCTGCTGTATAACTAACAATAAGTAATGCAAATAAGAACCTTACCTGGCCCCCATAAGACTAGAAGGTACAACCAGCACAAAATAACCCGCTCGAGGCCCCTATAAGCCCTGACGAGCTCACTTCAATCTATATACCCTTAACTAGGTCAAAATGAGTCAACAATTATCTATAGACAACCTGCCAGTCCCCTGGGTCTACCACTGAGCCTGCTCAGCCCTTGTAGTTGTGTCTGAGTTGGGTGGACTCCTGTAACCTAGTCACCAGGCTCGATGAGGGTCAGTGATGCTGATACGACATAAAAATAATAGTCTAACCGTTGAATAGACTGTAATATGGTCCTTGGGCCTCAGCATAGTCCCTTGGGACAACATATAGCTCCTTGGAGCAACTCATATAGCCCTGTAGGCAATGACACAACTAGTAATCCTGAGGTTGGACAACGGAAGGCTATATAAGGCAGGGTCAGTCCCAATCTAAGTAGAAAACACTAATCTTACACTAATAATAGCATTTAACCACAATAATCATGCTTCTAGCTTCCTTACAAGAATCTAGGTTGTATTACAATACTATAGGGATAACTTGCTGAAAGAATTCGCCTTAACATATCTCGAATGCTGATTTCCAATTAATTGGTGAATTTCAACTTGCAATCAGTGGTTCCTTCTAATTGTAACCTTTATGCTGAGAGAATAGGGCTAATTTCAATACTAAATTCAATAAATTACAATAATTTTTGATAATAATATCAACTATAATTCAATTTTAAATAGCTTGGTTGATGACCTATAATTTCTTGAGAGTTCAAAAGGGAGAAATGCTTACTTAATGCCTGTGGCCGTTTACGATTTAATTTTTAGTAATTCTGAGAACTCTTGCTCGATGGAGTTCCGATATGCTGAGCAAATATTCAAGAAATAACTCCGTGATAATGCTTCCTATAGGACTAGAACTCGTTACCTGAAGTTAATTTGCGAGTTTGGACGGCGTTTGGTAGCGTAATTCGATGAACTCCCCGTACTCTCTCTAATCTGGTCGTGGGTTCTTTTGCAAATGAATTGAAATTAAGCCAAGGGCCTATATATATTCACATGGTCGGTGGAGCAAAGGCACCTCACGCCAGCCAAAGCACCAACCCTGTGCTGCACCGTGCCTCCCAAAGCGCCAGTAGGCCTGGCGCGCTGTGCTGCTGGCTAGTGCGTCGTGCTGTCCCCTCACGGCCGAGTTTCACCCGACCCTACTTCTGAGGCTCTTTCCATACATGTCGAGCTATACTTACTCACCACAAATCCATGCGTACGCTTACTAACCGTTAACATTTTATGAGGTGTAATACAATAATATCGTGTACTGATAGAAGTTGAGCTATAACTGTGATACGGTCAATAATGACCCTAACTGACGTTCATAAATATGTCGTAGAACTGAGTTACTGAACTGAGCTAAATTGAGACTGAGATGAACTGAACTGTACTGACAAGTGGGAGAGGTAGATGGAGCTTTGATAACAGCTAGGTCTAGAGGGATATTATGAGCATTATGTTCATGCATAACTTTCATACCAAGATTAGCACGATTAATGATATCAACCCAAGTGTTAATTACATGAACTTGATAGTCAACTGCCGATTAGTTTAAATTGAAACCATTTAAGTTGAAAGCCATAGTGTCGATCCCTCTTCGCTCGGTGCGAAGTACTACTTCCACTGGATGGTCCTAACTTGACTACTAAACTGATAGCTCGAAGCTGGGGTTCTAGAATAAGTCAGAAATACTTATCTGTAAGTAACTTGGGAGCTTGTAGGATCGAATAACCGAAAACTAATGTTCTAAGACTTGCCAAAGTTTCTTATGTGGAAGCGTCGTAATCATCTAGAGAACTATCTGATAACTGATACTGATGAGTATTAATAAACTCCCCAAAAATTGACTATCGTCAAATTGGTCAGCTGACTTACAGAAAGATACTGAGAATACTAATTTCTGACTGAGACTGAGCTAGCATACAAAATGATTATGAACTCACATGATGATAATGACATGGAAATTTAGGAAGTATAGAGTCAAGCGATAATTGTATCTAGTCAACCGTGCAAGACCCAAATGTATTGCATTTCATAGAATTACGGCTAAAACCATATCACATGAAGAAATAACAACATGATCACTAAATAGTGGGAGCATCGCAAGAATTCATATGAACAATAATCTACAAGAATTAATCAGAATCAGGCTGAAAACTTGCCCTAATTCAAATCCTCAGCGCTAGTGCTGATAAAGAAATTCAGAAGTGCTTTGGGGCACAAGGGAAAAACATTCTCTTATTGAATTCCCACATACCCAGTGTAGAATCCTTGAGAAGAAATATGGATAATCTTAAAGAACACTAGAAGCCCTAGCTTAGCTCTACACTGATTGTTTGGAACTTCTATGTTCTGAAAATCATAAGTCGAGAGAAATGAGAGGGATTAAGTTGATCCCCCCTTTAATACCCTCCTAAACGTGTCCAAAATGATGTAGTTCAGGGATTAAAATAGCTGGAAGTTATGAAAATGCCCCTGAGATAAAAGTCTAAAAATTGCCCATCGGGATTCAATGGGTCACACAATGAGTCATTGGTGGACACCATGACTCATTGGAACAACCATTGATCGTAGGATTGAAATTCATACTCACTGGAAAATGTCAATGGGAGGGCACAACGACTTGTTGGATGAACCAACGGGTCATTGTAACTGTTTGTTGCCTCCACTAATCAGACTTGAATGACTTTTGCATCTGGCAATAGGTGGAAATGACGACCCGTTATAGGTGACAATGAGTCATGGGTTTCACTCATGACTTCTGAGGGAAATTTCAATCCTTACTAGAAACCAACAAAGGAGTCATCGAAGCCAGCAACGGTTCGTTGGATGGCTCGTTGGTTGTGGGAATTTTCTGGGCAGGTTTCTAAGATGGGAATACCACGAGTGATAGGAAGATCCGTTACTCATCAAAACGGGTCGTTCCATGTCTCGTTTGTTCTCGAAAGGCAAATGGAAGGCTAATAATGACTCAAACAATGGGTCATTACTTCTGACAACGACTCGTTGTCTCGATTGTTCTAAGCCAAAAATTTTCTACTTCACTCTAGTTTTTTATGCAATGTTTGAGTTTGGTATAGGAAAGTTTTGGGGTATTACAGAGGGGAGACCCATCAGAGGTGCAGATGAAGTACTTGGCACTACCTTTGCATGGACGGCCTCTGTAGCTGGTGTCTCATCCTGCTCCACTGAGGTAGGGGCATTAACCTGCTCTCCCCCAGATGCCCGTGGTACTCGGATTGCGGTAGAAAGTCTAGCCTAGCTCAGCGGGTTCTTTTCTTCCTAGATCAATTCTATATCTGTCTTCCTCTGGCCTTTAATCTTGACATCAACATCTTTCAGCAGTTAGACCCTGGCGTCTCCGCACTTCCTCCTTAAAACATTTAGCATGTACCTTTACTCTTTGGCCCCCTCTCTCACCCAATAATTTCTAGTAAAACTTAACAAAGATATCTGCTATAGCTTCAAGATCAGGTAAAATTGGGCATGAGAATCAAAGAAAACTCTCATTCATTGCCCTACTTACCTTGGGTAAGCTGAATCTACACTCTTCCTTGAAAGCCCAAGAGATATGGGAAAGAACTTGAGTTAGTTCTAGGCTTGATCTTCAATGGAAAGGTCTTAGTATTGCATGCATAGGAAGGAATAGATTAGAATAGGATAAACCCTCGTAAAATCCTTCTAACAGAGCTTAAAAAGACTTAGTTTAGGACTTAGGAGCTTAGAAATTACGAAAACACCCTTACTAAATTCGCAGGAAAACTGACACTGCCAATCTGCTAGTGCCAATGAGGGACCGCACAGGTCGTTATGCTATTAGATGACTCATCGTCCACTCTCGTCATTATCATTGGACAATCACCATTTACTGAAACTCCTTTACCCCCGAGTCACTAGATGAGATGTTTGGAGGAGCAATGACTTATGGCCCTCAATCTTTACCTTTACTGGAATCCCAACCTCCAATCTTAGCCATCCTGCCAACGACCCACTTGATGAGTCGTAAAGTGACACCACAACTCGTTGCACCTTCCATGAAGACCCTTTGACCACGACTCTTCACTGGCCCGCATCCCATCATGATCCACTCCACGACTCCTTGGGTGACCTGACATGTCGTTCTGTGGCTTGTGTAGATTTTTTCCTGCTTTCTCCGCTCAACAACTCAAGTCTGGTCTTTGGGACATTCGGGGTTTGCATTTGGATGAACCTATTTTGGCCGTGGTCCCTCCTTGGACACTAGAGACCTCACCTCAAGCAAATTGCCTAAGTTAAGGGTGGCTATTATAGGGGTGAACAAGTCAAGTAGGGTGGAAAGTGGTTGAGTAATGAAAAAGAAAGGCGGGTGCGGTGTGCTTATTGAAAAAAAATGCAAATATAGAAAAAAATGAAATATTTGATGATAAATGGAAAAAATGGGAAAAGAAGAACCCGCACCCATAGTCTTCAGAAAAGAAACAAAAAGAAGTAAAAAGGAGAGAAAAGTGAAAAGAGGTTAAGTGGAGCCAAAATTAGTGTAGTATCAAGGAAGCTGAGTCACTATGTACATATCTACCATACCCATCCTCGAGCCTACATTACAAGCCTAAGAAAGTTCTGTAGTGATCCGAATCCAACCTGACTAGTTGAGGTATAGAAAATAAGGGCAAGCCTATGGTTTTATATGCGCAATGTATGAACTTCTTTGTGAGAGTGAGTGCACTTGACACAGTCCCTATTTAGAATTATAATGATTGATATATGGGAGTGATTGGGACTTCTTTGTAGTGAGGGAATATGAGCAACAATATCACTTGCTAATTGTATGGGTCAGTGTCATAGGATTTTATGCATGGTTGCAGGTTGGTAGTGTAATTCCATTCTTTGATTCCTTCGTTGTCATAGTAGAAAACTTTCTTAGGCACTGTAATTTTTTTTAACAATATAGGAGGGGTTAGAGAGTTTGATTTGATTATGCTATGAGTTTTTCACTACCATAGGTTCCCTAGGTTTCTTTTCGTTGAAGCGTCGGGTTAGTTTTGTTTTTATTTTTGCCTAAGGACATGCAAAAGTTTTAAGTTGAGGGTAATGATGTGCCGTGATTTTACAACACTTTCAACACTTAAAACTAATAAAATATGCTAATCCTAGGCATGTTATATTGATATAATATGTTTGTGTTAAGTGCTGCAAGGAAACATGTTTGGAAAGTGAAATGGTAAAAATAAGCAAAAGTTTGGCTAAGGCTAGACTGTCAATGATGCAACAAGTTTTCATGTCACTTAATGAATCGTGCCTTGAGCTGTTAGAAGAATAGAGCCTTAAAGAACAAAATTTGGGCCGAGAATAGTGGTGACAATGAGTTGACACCACGACTCGTCATGTCTGATAATGAATCTTCATGTGTGTCGTGAGGAAGTAGACCACAAGTACTGAGAGACTTGACAGGAGGAGTAATGAGTCATCACATGGATCAACGACTCATCCTTTGCATCTGCCCAAATTCTGAGCCAAGTACTGAGAATGTTGATGGAAGGAGCCATGAGTCGTAATGAGACTCAACGACTCATCACGAGCAGCTAGGGTGAATCAAGAAGAATGTTAGAAAATTAGGTCCCTAAAGCAACGAAAGACCTAAAGACTCATCTTGTCACTTGAAAATTCGTTGGGTGAGTCATTGTCAAGGGGAAGGATCTGTTGAGAATGAGTCGTCAATACACTCAATGACTCATTGGGCCACCTAACGAGTTGTCAACCTAACTTTCTTGTTTAATTAGGAAAGGATTTATTTTATGTCTATAAATACTTTATTTAGGTTTCTTTTTACAATTTATGAATTTTTACCATATTTTAAAGGTCGTTGATCAACATTGAGGTTCAAGAAACAATTTTCATAATTTTGTTCTTGGGTTTTGAGATTCAAACAACTTTGGATTATTTATTTTGGATTCTTATTGACTAATTCAAGAAGTGTGATTTCTTCTATAATTTTTTGTAAGTTTAGATTTATGATTTTTACGACTATTCTTAATTATAAGTCTTCAAGAATTAGTAGCTAAACCCACAACTAGGGTTGTGAAAACCATGATGAATTAACACATATAGGCAAAACTACTTAGTGAATCTTCAATGTGATTTATGCATGTATTTTTTTTCCTTCGTTTTAATTGCTTCTTAATGGTCGCGAACATTGGAATTCGTCTTATTCTTACTCACCAGATCAAGGGGGTAATGAATGGAAAAGGGATTAACAATGGATATTTAAGGCTATCAACCCTCATCTAATAGTTTGACCTAGTCCGTGAATAACAAATCAAATATCAAAGGTAAGGGTTAATCAAGTATACACCGGTGTATGGATCAAGTTGTGTGGTGATAATCATCTAATAAGGGGATCAACTATTTAGGTGAAATTAACTTACTGATATTACATGCTAAACACCAAAATAGATCGCTAGTATAAAACGCCTTATTGATATGATATCATGGGGAAGACAAACCTAGTCAAGTCACTCATTGAATACAATCAATTTTAATCAAGGATCTACTCACTGCTATATACTGATTTACATTTTTTTTTGTTACAAACTTCCCCCCAGAAAATAAGTAAACCAATAGTATTAATTAAACGTATTAACCGAGTTCCTCACCATATTTCTCGTGGGATTCGACCCCAACACTTGTTGGGTTCTATATTTGAATAACAACTACTTTATATCTAATTAAGAGGTGTAATTTGGGAGGCGACATCAGTCCTATTCCATCCAAGTACAATTTTGGCCATGTTGGCCTATCTTTTGTATTGACAGTATGACGACTTTCAGGGCCTTATGTATATGTATGCTTACTTTCAGTTTTCATGTTTGTAATCACTCTGGTGATCTTGTTAGTTCGCATAAGGATTTGTGACATTAAAGCATAGTAATCTCATTGACCCACATAGAATTATATTATTATATTAAGATCTAACGGGTAGTTGAATTTAGTATAGGCTTTCAGTTAAGGCCTTATCATCCAAGACTTCTTTATACTGAGATATACTAATTTTATTATTCGATTATGTGCTGTTGGTGTGTGCCAAAAGTATACATGTACTTAGGTTGGATCAGGATTCAGTTGAACATGAGGGGCCTATTACATCTCCCAAGGTTAGGGTTTGACAAGTTGTTAGGCCAATGATATTATTCATGCTTTACCTACAATCAAAAGGGAAGATCTAAGGTGATGTAGGTCTTTCTCTATTACATGTATAAAACAAGTTTTCATTAAATTGGTGAAATATTCTTCATATAAATTTGTGCTAATGAGAATTTTGTTGTTAAATAACTCCTTTTAATGAATTCTATTATTTTAATCATATGCTAAAGATTGATCTTCTAATGAATCAACATATGTGTATTTGCAATGGTCATTGTTTACATAAAAGGATCATAAAATTTTTATGCTTAATTAGTTCGGTAGTTCATACAGAAACCATATGGTAGATTATTGATCATGTTGTTGTTGAAAATTGTGTTAATAAGTTGAGGTAACTCTCTTTATTGATGTGGTACATTATAGTTTCCTAATCATGAATATTTTTACTGTATTGACTATCATTTATTATCTTAGAGTGATAAGTTTGATGGAGGTAAAGTGATGTGATTTCGAGCTTTGAAGTAACGAATTTTTATTTTGTGCTTTGTTTAGCCATCAATTCTCCTAATAAAGCATTTCTGCAAGCATGGTGGGATAAATTTTATCAAGCATACAACTCTAGGTTCCTGCTGATATTGTATTCACTGCTAAATTCTGTAATAAGGTGTTGCCCATGGACCTGTTCCATGTGTGGTTCATATTTAATTAATATGAAACAATTGCAAACTAAATGCTTGATTTCTAAATTCTAAGATTGTACTAATTGTGGAAAAACATCGTGGCTAATAATGGTCTTGAAAATCATTCTTAGGCTACGCTTGTAGAAATTCTTCATGAGGAGAATTAATGGCTGAAACAAACCACAAAATCATTATCGCAAAGCACCATATCACATCACGTCAACTCCATCAAACGTATTTGTCTAAGATAGTAAAGGACGATTAATACAATTAAAACGTCCAACATTAGGTAATTATAATGTACCATATCATTCAAAGAGAATGACTTCAATTGTTAACAAATTTTTCAAGAACAACATGATCTGCAATCTACCATATGGTCATATGTAAGAATTATCAAAGTAATTAACCATAGAAATTTTATGACCCTTTCATGTAAACAACAAACATTACTAAACCACATATCATAATTCATCAGTTTTTAGCATCTGATTAAAAAACTAAAATTAATTAAAAGGATAGAAGAGAAAGGATGTTGAGCAAGAGTAGGAAAAGATGAAGTATGAGTCTCAAGAACCAAATCCACTTGGATTACAGAAAGAGAGATAAAAAAGAAAGTTGAAGAAAGAGAATGAGTTGATGTAGGGTCACAAATGATAGCTAGAAACTTTGTAAGGAGTTTCTTAGCAGCTTGAAGAGAGGACAATACAATGAAATAGTGCACGGAAAACAGAGAAAAAATATTCGATTTATATAGAGAAAAGAAATGATGGTCCCGAGTTTATTGGTAAAAATGACAATAATGCTGGTCAAAGAATAAAGAACTTTGAGATTTTTTATTATTATACTAGTTTACTTTTATTAAAAAAAATCTAATATAAAACTTCCATAAAGAAAAATGAAGAGAAAAAAAAGAGGTATTAATAAAAAATAGAAGTCAATTCTAAGAAGGAAACAGAATAAGTAGAAGATGAATTAATTGTTTGTCCAAGTCTAAGTTTTTTTTTTTTACTAGCTTGCCTTTTTTATGTTTTTTTTACTGAAAACTACCATAAAGAAAAATAAAGAGAAAATAAAGAGGTCAATATTAAGAAGAAACCTGAGTAAAGTAGAAGATTGATTAATTATTCGTCCAAGTCTGAGTTTTTATTATTACACTAGTTTACCTTCTTTTAGTATTTTCTTTAATTAAAAAGTATCATAAAGAAAAAAAATGAGAAAATAAAGAGGCTAATTTTAAGAAGAAATCAGAGTAAGTAGAATATGAATTAACTGTTAGTCCAAGTCTGAGTTTTTATATTTGACTAGTTAGTTTTTTTTTTTTTTTTAAATATTCTTTTGAAATTGAAAACTACCATAAAGAAAAATAAAGAGAAAATAAAGTGGTGTTAATGAAGAATAGAAGTTCATTCTAAATAGGAAACAGAGTAAGTAGAAGATGAATTAATTCATTTACATTTTTTAAAGTATTCTTTTTTATTGACAAATACCATAAAGGTTTTAATAAAGAATAGAAGCCAATTCTATGAAGAAAACAGAGTAAGTAGAAGCTGAATTCATTATTTTTCCAAGTCTAGTTTTTGATTATTGTATTAGCTTACCTTTTATTAAATATTATTTTTAAATTGAAAACTACCACAAAGGAAACTATAGAGAAAATAAAGATGTGTTAGTCCCGAACCCGAGGTCAATTCTAAGAAGGAAATAGAGTAAGTAGAAGATGAATTAATTATTTGTCCAAGTTTAATTTTTTATTATTGTACTAGCTTAATTTTTTTTAAAAGTATCCTATTTTAATTTTAGACTACCATAAAGAAAAATATAGAGAAAACATATAGGTGTTAATGAAGAATAGAAGCCAATTCTAAGAAGGAAACATAGTAAGTAGAATATGAATTAATTGTTTGTCCAAGTCATATTTTTTAATTATTTGACTAGCTTACTTTTAAAAAAAAAAATTTAATTGTGTCACGGCCCGAGCGTAGAACTCGGACACAACACAGGACCTAGAACCATGAATGACTCCAAGCTAACCCATGGAACATGCATAACATGAGTATGAGCATCGAACAAAGCGAAAATAATTATAAGATATGGCATAATCGGAAGCCTAAGATATCATAAAACATAAATGGGGACTACAAGCCAACACTGTTGAATATCTATACGTCACGTGTAAAAGCATCTACTCATAAGATAAGCTGAAGAGACAATACCCTCAACTAGCTCCACTAAGCCTGAAAATTGAAAGTCATAAAATGAACATGAATCAAAACTGACGTTCTCTAATGTTGAGGACTCACTAAAAACTGTGCTAAAGCTAGAGCAGGATAGAATCTAACGATGAGGCTATGACTGACCACCTGAACCTATATCATGGGACGATATAACATAAAACATGCGGTTAGTACTTTAAATGTATTGACTATGCAGGATAAGTAAAACATGATAGTAAAACAGTAAACAGAAATCATAAGTATGAGATAGTCTAAAATGTGAGATTCTGATCATAAGCTGAAGAAAATAGCTCAAGGTTTTCATAATTAAATCATAAAGCTAGACATGACTGAAATCATAGGTGTAATCCCATAAAGCGTATATTGAGCCAAAATATCATAAGTCATATGTAATACCCCAAAGGCCCTAAAATCAGACCCGAGGGTTGAAACGGAGAAAATAAAATTTTCTGCACCAGGTTATAGAACAAGTTGTCTAGTGACCCGTGAGGTGTACCACGAGTTGTTAGGTGACTCGTTGAGTGAAGGGTGAACTTGGTTGGATTTTTGGGTTTGGGGGCTGAGCAAGGGTAAGCCCACGAGTCGTGGTTAGCACCATGGGTTGTCAAGATGGACGTGATCAAGAGTTGACTTGAAGGTTGAGGATTTGGGCAGTATTGGTGACGACTTAGTCACCACGAGTCGCTGGTTACACTATGAGTCGTGGTGACCCTCAGAGGTATGATTCTAGTGATGGCAATGACAGGAAAACAATGAGTCGTCCCCCTAGACCACGATTCATCTAGTCCCTCATTGGGACTAGCGGTGTATTTTTCCCTGTTAATTTATTAAGGGCTTTTTCATAATTTTTAAGTTCCTAAAACCTCAAATACATCATATTAAGCTCATATAGGTGTGTTCTAAGAGGGATTAACTCATTCTAAGCCTATTCCCCTTCATGCATACAATCCTAGAAATTCCGTAGAGTGATCAAGATTAGATTCATCAAGTTCTTCTCAAAATTCCTTTAGGCTCTCAAGAGGATTATGAAATTAGATTCTCCCAGGTATGTAGGGTTATGAATGGTTGTATTCATCCACATCCATGCCCAATCACTCTTCAATTTCATGAAAATTCTAGTTGATGAATCTATGGGGTTTTAATCCAACTTGTAAATTCTCTAAGTATCTATCAATGATATTCTCTATGAATGTTTCTAATGTTGAATTATCATTTATGAGCATGTTTTGTAATATTTTCAATTATAAATTATGATTTCAAAGTTTTACAAATAAAATGTCCACATATGAAAGTTCATGAAAAGATGAGATAATGATCTATGCTTCTAGTTATGATGAGATATTCATGATGAAAGTATGATTTCAAATTACCCATGTCTATGTTCATATTTTGAGTAATCAAAGTCTATTTCAAGTATGTTTAAGTGTTGGGCAAGCCTATATAATTAAGTATGTTTCATGATTTATCTAAATTTCATGTTATAATCTTACCACATGGTTTTGGAGTCTAGACTCCCATTCTTTTTCAACTTGTGGTATGGCTTGAGCACAAGGCTCCTCATGTTATGATTTCAGATTATGCATGTATGTCATGATTCAAAATTTTCACTAGACGATGGTTTAGCTTCATTAAAAAATGATGGAGAGCATATGCATGTTTTTTGGGAGTAGTGTTCTAGCACCGAGTAGGCTAAGGGTCAGTCAACCTTATGCCTCAGAACTACGTGGCAATGTAGGTATGTTCAGATTACTGGGACCTCCTTGTGAGCTTCCCCTTCCACCAAGGGGCCTTCAACTTGATATAGATATCATGGTAGCGTCCTTAGACCTAACAAGGCTTTGGATGGCTCTGCCCACTTAAGTGTAATAGTCGGGACCACGTAAGCTCTATTGTGGTACTTTCGGCTATATGAAGAGTCTCCCATTATTCCTCATGATGTCAGTTATGCATGTTCATCTGTCATGTTATTATGTTTCCATCAGGTTTGACCTAATGTTCAGTTTTACTTATGATTATCAGTTTTTAGCTTTGGGTCATTCGATTCAGTTATGTTAAATCATCATTTCAAATAACAGCATGAAAACCCTACTCTCAGACTCTTATGATGAAATGTTTAAGATATGCATGATCTCTGATTTTACTTATTGTTTTACTTACCTTGCATATTTGTACATTCCACATACTGGCCACACACTCTATGATGTATCGTTTCATGATACTGGCTCAGATATTCAAGCTCAGTCCTGTAGTTGGTCAGATCCTCACTGTTAGCACTTTCCATCCAGAGTTGGTGAGTCCTCATCTTTCGAGGACCCTTCTTTTCAATTGTATTTTAGTATTTCCAGTTTCAGACTTTAGTAAGTTAGTTGGGGTCCTATCCCATCAACTCATCAGTAGTAGAGGCTTATCAGATATAGTATGTATTTGGCTTTGGACTTGTGCTATGTATTCAGTTAATCGATTTTATCAAATTTTTAGACTTCAACTATGTTATGTGTTAGTTTTTCACATTTAAAATGTTGAGCTTAGACGTTATGTTCATGCCATGGGTTGACTTGGAGCCTCTCGGGATTCTTTGTCTCATGTCTACATCCGGGCCTATGTTAACTTCATGAAAAACTTGGTATCAAAGCATTAGGTTTTGAAGTGTCCTAGGGTGTCTGAAAGTCGTGTTAAGTAGATCCTTTTTCATGGATATGAAGCGGCCCACACTTATGATGAAGAAGCTACGAGACATTTAGAAAATATTTCCTTCGTTCATTATCTATGTCGTATGATGAAATATCTCTCTATTCTTCTAACTCGTACTACACACATTTGTAGAATCATTCCTCCTCGCAGAGTTAATGAAAGAAGAAATGGAAACGAAAATGGCCATGAGAACGCGACAAAGATAGGCATTAGTAGGCCCCACCAGCGCCTGATGATCATGTGCCCGAGAAAGTGGCCTATGTAGAGTTTAGGGCCGCCATATAGATTCCAGTTCAGGCTTTGACTACTCAAGTCAACCAAAAGGCGGTAGCGCATGTCCCTTAGAATGAGAATGCGGCAACGATGAAAATTAGAGATTTCTGGAGTATGAACCCTCCGGAGTTCCTTAGGTCAAAGGTGGATGAGGATCCACTTGAGTTTATTGATGAAATTCTGAAGATCACCCAGATTATGGGGGTAAGTGGGGAGGGGTGTGCATATCTAGCCTCGTATTAGTTGAAAGGGTTGTGCACATGTGGTTCAAGTAATGGAAGGCTTGCAGGACAGTTGGAGCAGGCCCCATTGGTTGGGATGAGTTCCATACAACATTTCTAGATCGGTTCTTCCCTCGTGAGATGAGGGAGATTAAGGAAGCTGAGTTTTTGAACCTGAAGAAAGGTAAGATGACAGTCCAGGAGTACGCATTAGAGTTCACTCGCTTGTCCAAGTATGCACCTGAGATGGTGACAGATCAAAGAGCCCAAGTGAGTCAGTTCATGCATGGAATTAGTGGACTATTTGGTTAAAGATTGCTGGACCATGATACTTCATCAGGACATTTGTCACACCCCATCTTGGGGGAGGGGGCATGACTGACAACTAGTCCAATACTGGGATCTAGGCTGACCTAACTGGGCAGAGGTACCTCTGGGGTTTGCCAGAAACTTAAAATCAAGAAAACAACGAGCTATATCTCAACTGTAAACATAGCCTCGGGCCAACAAGGCCATGCAACACCTATAAAAGAAAATAGCTAACCCAACAACAAGGCGAATATAACCATACTACAGCGGACAAGGCTGCTAACTAACTAGCTAAACTAGGTTCTGCACGACCAACACTGAAAATTTAATATACATAGGCCCCACGTGGCCAACCACCACAACTAGAAATTGACAAATTGTAGCCTACAAGCCTCTACGAGTGTGATGATGGTTGGGACATAGCCCTGACCTATCCAAAAGTTGTACAACAAAAGAACAAACCTTCTCTACTATCAACTCTAGAGTAAAGGAGCTGAATGAACAGTTGACTCTGACAGGCATCTAGGAAGGTCCTGAACCACATCTATCCAAACCTGAAGGCAAGTAATGCAGCGCTCCAAAGATGGGTGTCAGTATAATATGTACCAAATATGTAAGGTAGTAATGAGAGCTGATTAAGTTAGTAGAAGAACTGAAAGTAATCAATAAGGAGATAGGAATTTAACTTGAATAGCCTCACAATCTAAAATATAACTAGAAAGTATATGTACAAACAAGAACCTAACTGGGCCCCTATAAGCCTGGAAGGTACAATCAACATAGAATAAACTACCTGGGCCCCATAAGCCCCGACAAGTATAAACAATGGACACCCCTCTTATCTGGACTAGCATATGTTCGTAGGCATGCTGTAACTCAGGAGTACTCATCCTTTGAAGCTGTATCCGAGCCTAGTAGGCTCCTGCATCTGGGTTGAGCCGTCTAGGCTTCTGTAGCTGTGTTTGAGTCATCTGAGCTCCTGTCATTATATCTGAGCTATCTGGGCTCCTGTAAATGTGTTTGAGCCATCTGAGCTCTCGTAATTGTATCTGAGCCATCTGGGCTCCTATAACTATATCTGAGCTGTCTGGTGTCCTATAACTATATCTGAGCCATTTGGGTTCTTGTAGCTGTATTTGCACCGTCTGGGCTCCTATAACTGTATCTGAGTAAAACTATATATTGTGTCGCCAATTATTCCTTGCGCTGCTTAGTTTAGTAATATAGGCTAACAACCACCCTCAAGCCTCTATGGCCTCGAGGTTGTAACAAGACTCTACTAATCATTCTAATCGGTACACAACTGAACATGAAGCTCCTACGTCACCTCTGGCGACTACCAAAACTGAATTTAAACCTTCCACCAAGGAATACTATACTATACCCGCATTTCATTCCATGACATCTAACCACAATACTAATAGACATAGGAAATTACAAGGAATTGACTGTATCAACTAAACAACAAGAGTAGCTTGCCGAGAGGAATAGCCTTAACATACTTTAATTGATGATTTCTATGCACTCGAGCAATTCCAACCTGAAGTCAGTAATTCCACCAATGTGAAGCCCTGATAATGCTCAAACTCATACATCCTACTAAAGTAAGAATAAGACGTTGTCAATAAAGAACCCAAAAAAAATATTGGGGTCGAACCTATAGGGAATATGGAAGATCTAAACTAATGTCGGTAAGTAATATTGGGTTAGTTACTCAAATTTTGGGGTTTCAAGAAAATAATAATTAAAACAAAAATTAAAATTATGATGTAAATCAATACTGAAGAATAACTACAATTTGTATTCCCCATGGGTTTATAACTGCCTCGGGTATACATATGTAATCAATATCAATGCTTACTTGTAGAACTGATAACTAGGGTTCACACAAATGACAGGTTCGTCCCTATCGAATGACTAAACTCAATCACCGGGTCAGGTATCATGAGTGGTTTCAAACTATTAGTTATCAATATGTTCCAAATTTAACTATCCTGGGACCACAACTCAAGTTAATACAATGATCATAAAGATCAAGGCTTTGTTGTAATTCTCTTTTCCTAATCTCTACCTCTCTAGGCTCAAGTAAGTAAAGAAGTCAGGCTAGCCCTAACGTTGTATTCCATTAAGAAATGTTTAAGCATGAAGAGAATACAATACAAGCGTTTTGTATTAGTTTTGAATCACTTTTGTGTATCCCTAGCTCGTTAATCCAGCATGGTTCCCACAACCTTAGCTATGGAGGTTTTAGCCTCTCATAATCACAAGGTTGTGATATGCATTCATCATTAAACGCATAATTCAATACTTACAATCATAGATGAGAAAAAATCTTCTTTGATTATATCCGAAATAACTCAAGAACAATTCACAAAGATTAAGAAAGAAATCAAGAAAAGGTTGATCACAAGTCAATCAACTCAATTCTATGTTCTTTTCTCATTTTCTAACCTCCTCTAACTACTTCCAATGTTCTCTACTGAAAATAAAACATAAAAGGTATTTATACAAACATAAGAATTCTTTTCCTAAGCTAATAGGGTGATTTTTCATAACTGGTGCTGACTGAGCCACGACTGATCCTACGACCTATAGCAGGATTGTAGGGCTCGTACCTGCTATGGGTAAGTCCTTGTATTGCTGAAATTTGGCTAAGTGTTGGGCCTTTGTATGACTCATACATGCTTCTTACGAATCGTGAGTCGCTTCCGTGGCTTGACTCTGAGAACTCTGAATTTTTCCAATGTTTTTCACTAGTGTGATGGTACAACTCATACCTCTCTGCCATGACTCGTACTGTCTATATGTATCAGGAGTCTGCCTTTGTGCAATTCTTCTGTGTATTTCCACGACCCAGTGTTACGACTCGTACCAGTATTGTACGACTCGTACTGAGAGTTGTAGGTTGAACTCTCCCCAATTTAGCCATTTGAAAATTTTCAAGGTTCTTAGTACGGCTCATACCATCGTCATACGGCTCGTACTAAGACTGTGACTTTAGCTCATTTTTTGCACTTTTAGGCTTCTTTTGCACATTCTTGCTCCATTACTTATTTGTCCTATAATCAAAGAAAAAGTTCCTTATATCTATATAAATATACCTAAGTTCAGGCTATTTTCTTAGTTTTGAGCATCAAAAGTGCTGTAAACTCACAATACATCAACACCCTTAAGTTAAGACTTTTACATGTCCTCAGGCAAAGAAAAGAAAAAAACTAAACATGAAGCTCAACTAGAAAATAAACCTAGGATACTACAACCAATACCAAACAAAATTAGCACTATAAATTCAACAACTTTTGACCTTTCTTCCATTGACCAACATCAGCTAATGTACTACAAGCAACTACAAAACATGATAAGCAAGGATCCAAACATGTCATCTAGCTATTAATAGGCAATTAAGTCATCACCAATGCTTTACACATAAACCACTGCTAAACGTTAACATAACCCATGCACCCTCATAGCAAATGAAGTCCCCACTCACAGATATAGTAATAGATATGGCATGAGACTAAAGAAGCGAGATCTTACTCTCATAAAGAAGTTTCAAGTATTGTGTATCGGATATCATAGGATTGCCTTTATTTTCTCTGCTTCGGTCTGTTAGATGGTCAGATTAAGATCACCGAAAGACTTGATGCGGCTTGTAATGTAGGCTTTTGGGTTGTACATGATGAATATGGAATCTTTTTAAATGACTAACCCTTCCTTGGCACGACATACATTGGCTTCACCGTTCACCTATTTCACCCCTTTTTTCTTTCTTTTCCTTTTCCTCACTTTTTACCTCTTTTGTGTGCATTTTAATGAGTGTGATGTGTTTTCAACTTTTCCAAGAATTATTTTCTTTATCAAAATTTTCATGTTTTTCATTTTTTTTCTGTTTTTCATTTGTCATACCACACCTCATTTTCACCTTTTTTCTTTTTCTCTCTCTTTTCCTCTTTTTCACTATTTATGCACTCCTATTTTAGACACCCTCAACTTAGGCATTTTTTCTATGTAGACATTCACAATGTCCAAGGAAGGACCAGGGACAAAATAGGTTCATTATAAAAAATGGGTACAGTTAATTGATTAATAAAAGAAAAATGGTCTATTAAAGGCTCAAAATTGGGATCAAGGAAACTGTATGATTTTTGTAGGGTCATTTAGGTTAAAAGTGATCTTAACAAAAATGGCCTGTGATCATATCCCAACCAACCATCCTTAGCCTATGCAAAGACCAACCAGGGAAGTTCTAGATCTTCAACACAGTACTGAACTAAGTATCATGACTCATATTCACTTTATCTGTCTAGTTTATACATGTCTTAACAAGACTACTCATGCTAATACACTAAATGACATCAATAGATCCACAAAAATCATGCATGCAACCACAAGTACACAACTAATGCATCAAAAATTTTTAAACAGGGTCAATTTTTTCAAGATATCCAAACTTGTGCACTTTCATTGGCTAAGTACTCCTAAGCTACTTTCTAATTAAGAAAAAATCACAAAATAAGAAAATAAAATCCTAAACATGTCGGTTCTATAGTATGCCCAAGAAAAAAGAAACACTACAAGAAAAACCCTGGATGAATTCAAACCCCCCAAAAATACAAGCACACCCCCTCCCTTTTTTGAGAATTGTGCTTCTTCCCCAAAGCATGAACTATAAGAATAGAGGAAAGGGACCATACATGTGGCACTCTAGGTGCTCTTGCCATCCTGCAGATGTGTCAACAGGGGGAGTGGTTACCCCCTAAGTAGATTTGGCTGTCTCTACGGCCTCTGTGGTGATCAGGGCTGAATGTGGCTCACCGAAGGGTCCTTGCCACTAGGAAGCTTGGGCTGAGCCATGGTAGAGTTGCCTGCTCCTCTAGCTCGCTCCTGCAACTCTGACATATATGAAATTTGAAGGTTCTCTTCTCATGCCCACTTGCGTTCTCTCCTTTCTTTCTTTCTCTTTTTCCTCAAGTTCTCTTCTCCAACATCCTCGAAGACTCTCTTCTTTCCTTTCTCCTTTGTTGCTGTCATCGACTCCTAATAAGCTGCTAAGTCAATCTCCTCAACTGGCTCTTTATCAAGGTCAGGAAGATGGGGGCTAATATGACTGCTGGTTGTTGTGATGAAAACTAGGCTACTTAGCTCCGAAGAGCCCCCAAATCCTCATGGAGGCTGCCGGTATCTATCTGCTCTACCATACGAGTGTTGAATCGACTCTCAAATCCGTCAAGGGGAGAATGTAAGACCTGTGCTGCTATGTCGATCTCTGCTTTTACCCAGGGATACACATTCTCCAGCATTGCCTGAATTTTTCTTTCGGCCATGGTCAATCTCTTTGCTAATTTCTAGAGAAAATCCTATGGCACTAGAACGTACCTTGCTGGTGTCAGGCTCCAATGACTGGGCAGTGGTGTATCAGAAGTGCTGGGATCTGCCTCTAAATTATTGACATTTATAGCTAGTGTCTTGCTTAGCTCCTGTGAGGTGGGGGCATTCACCTGTGCGTCCCATGTTGGCTAGGTCTGTGGAACTACTGTGGGAAGTCGGGCTCAACTCACTGGGTTCATTTCATCCTATATCAATCCAATGTATACAATCCTCTACTCTCTAATTGAGCTCTCCTCACCCCATCGCACCAGAACTCCTGTCTTTTTACATAATCTGAAAACGAGGCTCGGTAATCGGATGGTAGTTCTCAATCCCACAACCCGATGTCATATCTCCTCTGCGATGATCCCCGGGATGTTGATAGGGTATCTTGATATAAGACATGCCACCAGAGCTGCTCTGTCTGGACTCAGAGTGTTTTCGTTGACTATTGGTGCTAATCGGTGGCAGACTATTGTCCAGTAGGCTTTTTCTATGTAGTTGAGTGAATTTTTGTAATCTTCTTTCCACCTAAGACCCACTCTGCTTCCTCTTTATCCTCAGCTATAACACCCAACAAGCACTGTAGCTGCCTCTACCTTTCCTCAAAGCCAGCTGCCTAATATATTTTAGTGCCTCTATGAGATATTCATATTCTGGCGTGGCAGAGGAGGTATGAACTCTGGACCGTACATGATCTGAGAGATAGTGCACTCAGAGATGTTGACCTCTCTTCCTCTGACCATGACACTCTCCAATCTGTGCTGGTCTTTCACTTTCTGCCCCTTTTTTTGCCTTTTCCTCCATCGTCACCAAGTATTTGGCGTAGAACTCCTAGACTATCTCTGAAGTGTACTGGTCTGGAGTCCTAGCCATTCATTCGAGGCCATAAAAGCTAAATATCCTCTTTATCTCCTCTACTTCATTCAATGTGTTGGTGAGGATCCGCGACTCTTCTTGGATCCTCTGCTTGGATTTGTTTTTGGCAGTGAGAGCAATGCCCTGTTTATAGATTTCCTGTGCTCCTGGCACTCTCCACCGCATTTTATGACTCTTCATAGGTGGGATCTGCTCCTGCTCAACATTAGAAGCCTCCTCCTCTGACTCAGCATTGCCACTTGCCTCACTAGATTGGGTCTGCTTAGACCCTTCTTCTACATTTGAGCTGCTTCCCAACTCCTGATTTCCTTCCTTAGCTCCCTTCTCAGACTGAGGAGCTTTAGCGAATATGGCAGTAGTTGTGACGGCTTCGTCTTTGGCCTTTGCCCTAGTGGTTCGAGTCCTGTTAGTATATGATATATCAATCCTACACTCCTTAATTGAATCACTAGGGGAACTGCCTGCTTGCTCAGATTCAGAGGTTTCATCATGTAGTTTCCTCCGGGCAGTTGCTTTAGATGCTTTACGCTTGACTGTCATTGTACCTATATAAAAAGAGAGTTAGAATTCCATATCCGAGAAAGAAGAGAATGAAGTAAAGTCCTCTGTAACTAACCATGAGTCAATAGTACGGGTCGTATCTTGAAGGTACGACTCGTATGAAGACCTATGAAATCTCTGATGCACATTATGACTCCCAGGTACGACTCATACCACGAAGGTATGATCCGTACCTTGAGTCATATGAGGATGCCCCTTTATTGAAAAATTCTCTGTATTTTTCCACGACTCATGGTACAACCTGTAGGTCGATTCCACGAGTCGTAGGAAGGATCGTACTGCCTCATATGGACTTGACCCTTTCTAGGTATTTGGTACGAATGCTTGGTACGACTCGTAGTGGCAAACCATGAACCGTACCATAGTTCATACCTCAGGTCTTTTGTAATTTTAGCTTGGGACAGTCCCAACCAGCCATCCTACGAGTCGTAGTATCAAACCACATGTGGTCGGAAGGCTTGTGAAGCCTTTCCCAGCCTCAATTTTGGTCCAGTTTACGAGGAGTCTTATACATGTTTTGGGTACTCAGAATTTCCCAGGTCTAGGCATGTAGTTCAACTAATTTTACAACTAGTCATCCCTCCCCATTTTAGTCACTACCCATAACTCAATTGTTAATTCTTCAATGCTTAAGTTTATCAACTTCAAAATATTTCCTAGTCGCACACAGTCCTATCACACCCCTGGTCATCATCTCTTTCAATTTTTTCAAGCAAAAGCGATGACTAACAGAGGTTTTAGCACCATTACATCAAGCACATAGGTTTTACCAACATTCAAAGCGATACACTTATGTGTTAGCTTCTTACTTCGATTGGTAGTCAGAAACTAGGGTTGAAAGGAACTTGATTGAGCAAGAAACTGCTCGATTGTTCTTTGGTTTTGAGTTACGAGTGTGCGGGAGTCATGGGTGTGGTTCGTGCTTTCGGTTTCGATCGTGTGGGAGAAGGGTCTGCTTAGGTTTGAAGTTTAAATAAGTGAAAGGGAAGATTTTAAAAATCTGGGCTGAGTCAGTTTATTTCAAGAATTTTGACCTGTCAAGACTCATACCACGAGTCGTCGGAAGGCCTCACGACTCGTCCCTCAGACCCCTAGTTCAGAGAATTGAAAAGCTTACCTGGGGACCTATAAGTATATCTTATGACTCATACCATGTTGGTACGGTCCATACTATGACTCATAGATCTTGGCCTTGCACAACTTGCATGGTTCATAGGCACAGTGATTACTACAACCCGTATACTTGAGTTACGAGTTATAGGACCAATCGTACCCTAAACTCCTTCACTGAAGCACATCTCTGATCTTTACCAGAACTCATGCTACAACTCTTACAACTCTCTCACGAGTCGTACTGAGAACAATAGCACTTTCTTTTTAGCAATTTTTTTGCCACCAATTTTTGTTTCCCTGCACACTAAACACACATTAGTTAAATCACTTGGGTTGCTTACCAAGAAGCGCTTGATTTAACGTCGCCGCACAATGCAGGTGGGCCTGTTACTCAGAATTCACCAAGCCACTACTTGGGTTGCCTCGCAAGAAGCGCCTAATTTAATATTTCGGCACGACACAAGTCTCTTGACTACTTAGACATCATCAAGGAACCTAGATTCATCATCTATTGTCGAGACTACACTGTACTCCTTTAGTTGTTGCATTGACCGACAGATGTTGAAAGTGACCTCTTATTTATTCAATCTTAACTTCAGTTGGTCATCCTCCACATCTACTAAGGCCCTCCCAGTAGCAAGGAATAGTCACCCTAAAATGATGGGGACCTCATAATCGACCTTGCAATCCAGGATCACAAAATTTGTTGGAATATAAATCTTTCAACTTTTACAAGCATATCAAATAGGATCCCCACTACCTTCTTCACAGTTCAGTTGGCCATCAATATCGACATGGTATTCAGTGTGGGGGCTTCTAAGTCCAACTTCTTGAATACAACCAATGGAATCAGGTTGATGCTTGCTCCCAGATCACAAAGTTCCCTTGCGAACTCAACATTGCCAATGGTGTAAGGGATAGTGAGAGCACCCGGATCTTCCTTCTTCTAGGGCAGGACCTGTGTAGCTATGGCACTACATTGATGTATATTATCTACAGGCTCAAAACTCATGGACCTCTTCTTTGTCACCAGGTCCTTCATGAACTTAGCATATCCCGACATTTGTTCCAATGCCTAAACCAATGCTATGTTCAAAGATAATTTTTTGAGCATTCACAGGAATTTCTAGAACTTGCCATTCTCTGCCTTCTTCTTCATTCTTTGGGGGAATGATGGCGGTGGTCTCGGGATAGCCTTGTTAATTTGTGTTTCACCTTGTTCATCTTCAGGCCCTTTTTCACTAGTTGGGGCCTTAGGCGACTCAGTATTCTCAACACCTTCCATCTCAACATCATTTTCATCATCTTCAACTATGCTCTCTTTCTTCCGTTCAAATACAATCGATAGAGGGGAATCAATTATGGTCTTACCGCTCCTAGTCATCACCGCCATGCAATGACCATCATTCTTTGGGTTCTGGACGGTGTTGCTAGGTTGTGTACCCTTCTGTCTAAGGTTCTGTGATGCTGATAGTTTCCCTCGCTACTGTTCAATATTCTTAATGGCTGTCATGTGACATTCCACTCTTTGGCCCATGCTCGATATATCACCTCGCATTTCCTTTAACTGATCATCAGTGGACCTCACCTTTTTCAGCATCTATGCCATCATGCTCTCTAGCTTTGACTATCCAGCCTCTCCCTCTCCTGCATTGGGAGGCATATATACTCCAGCTCAATCATTGCAGTAGCCGTTATTCCTTCTCCACTTTCCTTCACGCTCACGACCTCGGCTTCTCTCTCTGATCCGTTCTGATTGTAGTTATCTTTGTATTGGTTATGACCTTGGTATTTAGAACCTTGGTGCCAATTTTCTAGTCTAGATGCTTGTGTGTTGGGTCATAAACTCGCTACCTGGTTGTCCAGGAAATTTCCCTCCTCCTTAGAATCAGAGTGGTCTGCCCCCGACTCCCGTCCTTGTGTCCCCACTGCGTTCACCTTTTTGGCTGCAGCTCTTATTATGTGCTTTGTAAGAAAATCCAAAGATGTTCAGATATGAGCCAACTCCTGGTTGTGTTCTTCTTCTTTCCTACATTGGTCTGCACTCAAACCAACATCATATGTATCGGCCGCTGCATCTGCCACCCGGGTATGCCATGCTCTGTGTGTTTTAGTCACTTGTCAAGGATAGTAGTAGCTTGCTCCCTAGTGTGACTCATCAATGCTCCTCCTACCACTGTGTCTGCTACAACTTTTGTGTTATTTTTCAAAGACCTATAGAAAATTTCCAACAAACTTTCATATGGAATTTTAGGGTTTGGGCACTATGTCAACTTCTTCTTGAACCTCAGCCAGGTTTCATGAAGTGCCTCAATTTTAAGTTATCAGAAATTACAAATTTCATCTTTGAGATGCAATATTCTGGAGGGAGGAAAGAATCTCTCTAAGAAGGCTTTCTTGAGTTCCCTCCAGTTGGTTATGGAGTCGTTAGGCAACTCCGATAACCATAAAGTGGCTTCCCCAGAAAAAGAAAAGGGGAAAAGTTTGAGTCTGATGGAATCTTGGCTAACTCCAAGCAACCTGTATGCCTTGTATATTCCAACAAAGTTCATCAGGTATAGGTTGGTATCATCCGCCGTGTGACCACTGAACATGAATTTCATGTTTAACAGTTGAATCATAGGGCTCATGCTGTCAAATTTGGCCCTAGGGGGAAGTGGTGTAGTACAGTTGCTCCAGTTGACCAAACTTCATTAATGTCTGGGTCCTCATCATTGAAGAACTAAGGGGCAAATATATGACCTATGTTGCCCCACCCATGTTGATCGGTGTTAACAACCTCGTCTTTGGCATCCTCCGCATCCTGAAGTGCAGCTTGCTGAGCTAGGTCGACTTGCCTAGCTTCTTCAACTATATGAGCATCTCTCTGTTCCTGGTTTTCCATTCTGCGCAATGTTCGTTCAGTTTCGAGGTTCAATGGAATTAGGGGATTTCAACTACTCCGAGTTCTTGGCATTCACCAAGCAACAACCTATGGGTATCACAAAAAAAAGAAAATATAATTTAGGAAATAACTATCAAAAGTAAAATACAAGAAATTAATCTAGTCTTAGCCGTATTCCCCGATAAAGGCACCACTTTTTGATAACGCTCAAACTCACACCTCCTACTGAAGTATGAAGCAAACATTGTCATTAAAGAATCCAACAAAAAGGTTGGGGTCGAACTCACAGGGAATATGGAAGATCTAGACTAATGCCGGTAAGTGAACTTGTCGGTTAGTTACTCCAATTTGGGGGTTTCAAGAAAACAATAATTAAAACAACAATTAAAATTATGATGTAAATCAAGATTGAAGAATAACTAGGGTTTGTGTTCCCCATGGATTCATAACTACTTTGGGTATACGCACGTGATCAATACCAATGCTTACTTATAGAACTGATAACTAGGGTTCATCCAAATGACAGGTTCGTCCCTATCAGATCATTATAGTCAATCACCGGGTCAGGTCTCATGAGAAATTTCAAATTATTCATTCTCAATATGTTCCAAATTTAACTATCCTGCAACTATAACTCAAGTTAATACAGTGATCATCAAGATCAAGGCTTTGTTGTAATTCTCTTTTCCTAATCTCTACCTCTCTAGGCTAAAGCAAGTAAAGAATTAGGGCAAGTCCTAATGTTGTACACCATTAAGAAACGTTTAAGCATGAAGAGAATATAATACAAGTATTTCGCATTGGTTTCGAATCACTTTTGTGTATCCCTAACTCGTTAATCCACCATGGTTCCTACAAGCCTAGTTATGGAGGTTTTAGCCTTTCATTAAACACATAATTCAATACTTACAATCTTAGATGAGAGAAAAGCTTCTTTGGTTATATCTAAAATAACTCAAGAAGAATTCACAAAGATCAAGAAAGAAATCAAGAAAAGGTTGATCACAAGTCAATCAACTCAATTCTATGTTTTTTTCTCATTTTCTAACCTTCTCTAACTACTTCCAACGTTCTCTACTGAAAATAAAACATAAAAGGTATTTATATAGACATAAGAATACTTTTCCTAAGCTAACAGGTGTGATTTTGCACAACTGGTGCTGCTCGATCCACGACTGATCCTACGACCCATAGCAGGATTGTACGGGTCGTACCTGCTATCCATTAGTCCTTGGCTTACTGAAATTTGGCTAAGTGTTGGGCCTTGGTACGACTCGTACTTTTTTCCTACGAGTCGTGAGTTGCTCTCGTGGCTTGACTCTGAGAACTCTGAATTTTCTACAGTTTGTCACGAGTGAGATGGTAAACTCGTACCTCTCCGCCATGACTCGTACTGTCTATCCGTATCAGGAGTCTGCTTTTGTGCAATTCTTCTGAGTATTTCCATGACCTAGAGTTACGTCTTGTACCAATGTGGTATCGCTCGTAATGAGAGTCGTAGGTTGCACACTCCCCAATTCAGCCATCTGAAACTTTTCACAGTTCTCAGTACGGCTCGTACCATCATCATACGGCTCGTACTGAGACTATGAATTTAGCTCATTTTCTGCACTTTTAGGCTTCTTTTGCACATTCTTGCTCCAACACTAATTTGTCCTATAATCAAAGAAAAAGTGCCTTATATCCATATAAACACGCCTAAGTTCATGTTATTTTCTTAGTTTTGAGCGTTGCCCCTCATCGCGCAGCACCATGGGTGCGGTAGGCCAGCCCGTGCGCAGGGGAGGCTATGCGATGTGGTGCCCAGCGCACCCTACTTTCCATACGTTCAACAATGTGCTCATGCGTTCACCCTCAAGCCTTCTCTCGGGTGTGTTATATGTTAAAATTCTAAATATACATAGGCACACAATGGTCGTACTACAACAATTTATGGGGTGTAACATCATCCCCTCTTAGGAACATTCATCCTCGAATGTAATATCTGGACTTAACTCCTTTAACTATTGCGCAAAAAATTTCAACAGAGAGTACTCTGCAATATAGGCTATCCGGAAACCTAAAACGCAGAAATGTCCAACATAGGCGTCTTACAGGATGCTATAAACAATTACTCCACAACACCAAAATGAATAACTGGGCAGTACTAGTAATATAAGAAATATAATAACATCTGAACAACAATCCCACCTCTACTATATAATCTGGATCAAGTCTAGAATAAGTGAGGATATCTAGCCCTCATGTCATCCTTAGCTTCCCAAGTCATTTCCTCCACATTTTTGTTCCTCTCTAAGACTTTAATGGAGGCTATATCTTTAGTTCTTAGTCTCCGGACCTGCCGATCTAGTATAGCAATTGGAGTCTCTTTGTAGGCTAACTCTTCAGTAACTTGAACATCTTCGACTGGAACAACCCGAGATGGTTCTCTTTTATGCATTTCTAGAGCATTGACACGTGAAAGAATGAGTCAACAGATTTTAGCTCTGAAGGCAGTTCTAACTCATATTGTTACACTCCGTAAATTCTTGACATTTAGATGGCCTATTCGCATGTTGGTTAAGAGTTTTAGAATGCCACATATGCTAGAAAAAGGCCCGGGGAAAGACCGGACAAGCGCCACATCGAACCATCGCAAGAGGAGGCTGGGCAGACCCCCTCTGCGATGGCCAATGTGTCACGGAGGGCTCACCTCCACGATGGACAATGTGCCACGGAGGTGAGGTTCAGCCCCAAGTATATAAAGCCCCCACTTCGGTTTTTAGAGATAATTATCAATAATTTCCACAGAGCAACCAGAAAACAGAGGGATGAAGAATTTCTTTGAGATTCCTTCCGTTTATACTATTAAAAGCAGTCCAAACTCGAATTAATCTTAAGTAGTGAAGTATTAAGCTGCACGGAGCATTCTTGCGGAGTTAGTTTCATGAAATTCGGCCGGCGAACCATTGTCCTACCGAGCTAAGGTAAGTGGAATTGCTCCAAATTAGTGTCAATATACTCCTAGCCCTAAAGTGAGTATTTCTCCCTTCTGGACTTCTGAGAAATAGTGAGTTTTTGACTGTTTTTCGATAAGTTAAAGTTTGGGCTATAAATATATATATTCAAAATAGTATTTTGTTCTGGAATTTTGATGAATTTAGTTCTAATTTCTATGAATGTGAATACAGTTGGAAGAAATAGCTGAATATTGGCTGAGTTACGCCATTTAGCCGAAAAACCTACAACTGAGGTATGTGAAGCCAGTCTCTTCGGCAAGTTAGTAATTCTAGTATAATGAAATATAATAAATTCCAGAAAGAAGTTCCAGCAGCCGAGTATTAGGTATGTTTGTATGGTTATGCTATATTCAGAATAAAAGTCAGTAAATTAGTAATAAACCGCGAGATATTATTTAAGACTCAATACCAGATTTAGTTTAGTTCAGCCAGAGAATCAGAATAGAATATCAAAACATGAACAGTATTATCAGATTTATTATACAAGTTATATGTGGTTACTGTTGTTTGTTGAGACCTGGTTGTTTTATGTGGGCACCCTTAGAGCTTCCTTGCCGTCCCAGGGTTAATAGCTATGTCTACTCGCCTGCCAGAGGGTGAGGACACGTCACTCGAGGGAGTGGCATGCTTTCCCCAGTACGACGAAGATGGGACGCAGCATTCCCCATAGCAGGCTGATCAGCGTTATAGCATACCCTGTCGAGCGCTTGCGCCCAGGGCACAGATTACAGATTATAGATATAGATCTCAGATTAAAGTTATAGGAGTCCTTCGGACTCAGATACAGTTATAGTCAGGGGCCAAGAGAGCCCAAGCTGCATACCAAGGGGGCCGGCGGGATGCTCATAGTTATTAGGAGAGTGGAGTGAATTTATTTTTAGATGGTTTGACCCAGGTAGGGGTATATAGATTGCGTGTTGATTGGCACCTTCCGTCTTATGGAGGCTGATATAGGTTCTTGTATGCTATATATATATATATATGTTACTTATTAAGTTGATAAATAGCAAGACGCCGCATCGATAGGTATGATTCTTATCTTCTTTCCAGTACAGTTAAGCTCAGTATAGATTCGGCTATTCCAGACAGTTTTAGTTCTCCTCTGTCATTTCAGTAACTACCAGTTTACTTTTTATCTTCAGTTATGTTCAGTTTGCTTTGCATACTCGGTACTAGTGGTACTGACGCTTGTTTGGGGGCGCTGCATTACTTGCGTGCAGGTACTTGTAGATGAGGAGCTAATCCCTCGTGATTCTAGCCAGCACACAAAGTCATCAGCTCCAGTCATCCAGAGCTAGACAGCTAGAGGTTTATTCCCTTTCTTTTTCATACAGTACGGGTAGGCCGGGGCCCTGTCCCAACCATCTTATCAGTATTCTTAGAGACTTGCAGATTGTATATTCAGTGTGGTTAGCTGTACCGGTCATGTGAGGCCATGTTTATGTTTTGGTTGTTTATGATGGCTGTGTGTGGCCTTATTCAGTTGGTAGTGGTGATCTTGTCGGTCACATAGCAGCTTTGCACTTGTTTTCCTGTTTCAGAAATAACTAGACAGCATGGTGGCCTTGTCGGCCCACATAGGTTCCCCATTAATTCAGTTGTTCTGGGTAGCTATTGTTTTCTTACATGTGGCTATAAGCCTAGTTGGCCGGAGGCTATATTTACAGCTGTTATATAGTCCGTTGTTTTCTAGAATGCAGAGCTAGAGCCATCCTTGCACCAGAAGTGCTTAGGCTCAGCTAGTCCAGCAGTCTAGGTCGTAGTAGGGCACCAGGTGCCAGTCATGCCTCCCAATGCGAGGCGTGACAAACTTTGTATCAGAGCAGGTTGTGTCCTAGGGAGTCTGCAAGCCGTGTTAAGTAGGGTCTTTTTTATGGATTTGTTGTGCACCACATACCATGGCAGGAGGCTGGACGGCAAAATAGGATGGTTACTCTTTCTTCATATTCAATCGTTCCATAAAGTAGTACAATATAGGGTTGAATCCCTAAAACTTATCATACTCTTTGTTCACAGATTAAAATGGAAGACCAGCGACACCCTGCCATAGGTAGAAGACTGGATACCACAGTAGGAGAAGGCACCAGCAGGATGCCTCAGGCTCACTTAGAATCAACCCGATTTGACGGCGATACAGAGGCATCATCACGACCTTCTCAGCAGCCCCCACCTCACTAGGAGCCACTCGGAACGATACCGCCTACGATAGTTCCTGTACCTACACCATCCAAACAGGAAATTCAAAGTGCAGTAGTTATGTTGGCACAAATGATGGATACTCAGCGCCAGTCAGTGCCACCCATAAAAGTAGAATCATCGGGTGGACCTGGCAGTTCGAGGGTCCGAGAATTCTCAGCACTAGGTCCCCCACAGTTTCCAGGATCAGATCAGACAGAGGACCCCCAGGATTTCCTAGACCAGATGTAGAGAATCTTTCGGGTCATGCATGTGACATCTACAGAATTAGTTGAGCTAGCGGTATCCTGGTTGCGGGATATTGTTGTGTTGTGGTACGAAAGTTGGGAAAGGTCCCGTGGGAGAGATGTTGCCCCTCCGACCTGGTCCAGCTTTTCAGAGGCCTTCCTGGATAGTTATCTTCCACGAGAAATCCGTCAGGCCCGGATGGACCAGTTTTTGCACTTGGAGTAGGGGGCGAGGAGTGTACGGGAATATGCCCTGCAGTTCGATTCCTTGCCCCGCTATACTCCAGCCTTTGTGGACATCATTCCATCTAGAGTCCACCAGTTTATCATGGGTCTGAACCCAGAGTACATAGAGGCATGCATGACAGCTACACTGCGGGAAGATATGGATATTGCGCGGGTACAGGCCTTTGCCCAGACTATTGAGGGCCTTAGACAGCGACAACAGGATAGCAGACGAATAAATCAGGAGCAGCGCCGTAGGGATAGATCAGATGAAATACAGAGGGAGATTCAGAGAGGACCCAGGCTACGGTTGTCAGATAGGCCACCTACACCCCCACCTCCATCACAGCAATAGAGGGGTAGATTTATTTACCAAGGGCAGTCATAGTCCGGCGGCAGTTCTCGAACGGTAGATTCACCTTAGTAGAGGAGGGCAGAGCAGAACAGGTACACACCCCCACCTTTCCCTATTTGCAGTCGACCCCATACTGGAGCTTGAAGATATTGCTCCACAGGGTGTTATATATGCACTGTCAAGCCAAGGGTCAGGGTAGCCGAGATAATCAAGACAGGGCGTCAGCAGGGTCGCGAGCTCCAGCAGCCTTTGCAGGGCGTAGGCCCTCTGTCCCAGCAGGGAGAGGCTGAGGTAGATCAGAGACCTCTAGTCCAGGTACGGGCCCAAGCCGTACTTATGCATTACCAGGGAGGCAGGACTTAGAGGCGTCTCCAGATGTGGTAACAGGTATGATGACTATTTGCTCACACCCTGCTTATGTATTGATTGATCCAGGATCTACCTTGTCCTACGTTACCCCATTTGTGGCCCAAAAGTTCAGAGTTGTACCAGAAGTGCTTCATCAACCCTTTTCAGTATCTACACCCGTCGGTGACTCCATTATAGCTAGAAGGGTTTATTGAGGGTGTATAGTAGAGGTTACTGATCGTCAGACTACAGTAGATCTAGTAGAGTTAGAGATGATTGATTTCGATGCCATCATGGGTATGGATTGGTTAGTGCCGTGATATGCCAATGTAGAATACTGGACCAGGACCGTTCGATTCCACTTTCCAAGGGAGGCAGTACGAGAGTGGAAGCGTACTACAACTATGCCAAAAGGTAGGTTTATTTCCTACCTTCAGGCGAGGAAGTTGATAGCTAAGGGATGCATTTACCACATAGTCAGAGTCTAGAATGTTCAGGTAGAGCCTCTGACTCTCCATTCTGTTCCAATGGTTAATGAATTCACTGACATATTCCTAGACGAGCTACCTGGTATTCCTCCAGAGAGAGAAATAGATTTTGCAATTGATTTGCTACCAGGCACTCAGCCCATATAAATTCCTCCGTATCGTACGGCTCCTGCTGAACTCAGAGAATTAAAGGAGCAGTTGAAAGATCTGTTAGATAAGGGCTTTATCAGGCTGAGTACTTCACCTTGGGGTGCGCCAGTTCTATTTTTGAGAAAGAAGGATGGTTCACTCTGCATGTGTATAGACTACTGGTAGTTGAATAAGGTTACAGTCAAGAATAAGTATCCGCTTCCTAGAATAGATGATTTGTTTGATCAATTACAGGGGCTAGATATTTCTCCAAGATTGACTTATGGTCCGGATATCATCAGGTTCGAGTTCGTGAAAGGGACATTCTGAAGACTGCCTTCAGGACTGGATATGGCCATTTTGAATTTCTAGTTATGTCCTTTGGGTTGACAAATGCTCCCGCAGTATTCATAGACCTGATGAATAACACCTTCAGACCATACCTGGACCTATTCGTGATAGTGTTTATTGACGACATTCTGGTGTATTCTCGCTCTGAGGCAGACCACCAAGATCATTTTCGGACTATGCTTCAGATTCTCAGGGACCGTCAGCTGTACGCCAAGTTCTCTAAATTTGAATTCTGGCTGAGCTCAGTAGCTTTCTTAGGGTATATTATGTCGGATGCTGGTATACATGTGGACACACATAAATTAGAAGCAGTAAAAACATGGCCTAGACCTACCACTCCGGCCGAAGTCCGCAGTTTTTTTGGATTAGCAAGGTATTATAGAAGATTTGTTGAGGGATTCTCCACCATAAGGGCACCTCTGACTAAGCTGACGCAAAAAGTAGTAAAGTTTCAGTGGACGGAGGCATGTGAGCAGAGTTTCCAGGAATTGAAAGACAGGTTGACCTCCGCTCCAATTTTAGCATTGCCAGAAGGTACAGAGGGTTATGCAGTTTATTGTGACGCTTCGGGTATTGGGTTAGGATGTGTGTTGATGTAGCATGATAAAATAATTGCTTATGCTTCCAGACAGCTGAGGAAACACGAAAATAATTATCCTACCCATGACCTGGAACTAGCCGCAGTGATTCACTCCTTGAAGATATGGAGACATTACTTGTACGGCGTCCATGTGGATATTTTCACTGATCATAAGAGCCTACAATATATCTTCACTCAGAGGGAGTTGAATTTGCGGCAGCGTCGCTGGTTGGAATTGTTGAAAGATTACGATTTAAATATTCTGTACCACCCAGGAAGAGCCAAAGTGGTAGCAGATACCCTTAGTCGTAAATCTATGGGGAGCTTGATGTACTTGCAGCCTGAACAACGGGAATTGGTCCGAAAAACACACCAGTTAGCCAGTTTAGCCATTTGTGTAGCAGAAACAGAGGACAACAGAGCGGTAATTCAGAACTCCACTGTGTCATCATTAATTGTGGTGGTAAAGGAACGACAGTATGAAGATCCTGACCTGGTTCAGCTTAAAGACAGGGTTTAGCAAGGAAAAGCGCCGGATTTTCAGGTAACTGAGGATGAAGTGTTGCGATGTAAGGGACGCCTTTGTGTTCTAGATATTTCAAGGCTTTGCCAGCAGATTATGAGTGAGGTACATTATGCTCGCTATTCTCTCCACCCAGGCGCAACAAAAATGTACCACGATATTAAAAAAATCTATTGGTGGCCAAATATGAAGAGGGAAATAGCAGAATTCATTGCCTAGTGTCCTAACTGCCGATAAGTAAAAGTGGAATAGCAAAAACTAGGCAGATTGACTCAAGACATAGTTGTGCCTCTTTGGGAATGGGAAGCAGTAAATATGGATGTTGTAGCAGGATTACCCCGTACCAGGCATAGAAATGACTCGATTTTGGTAATTGTTGATAGACTGACAAAATCAGCCAATTTTCTACCAGTAAAGGCTACTTTCTCTGTCGAAGATTATGCTGAGTTCTATATCAATGAAATAGTCAGACTGCACGGTGTTCCATTGTCCATTATCTCTGACAGAGGGGCGCAATTTACAGCTAAAGTTTGGCAATCATTTCAGAGAGGCCTGGGAACACAGATTAATCTGAGCACAACATTCCACCCTCAGATAGATGGATAGGCAGAACGAACTATTCAGACTCTCGAGGATATGTTACAAGTGTGTGTATTGGATTTTGGAGGTAGCTGGGATGAGCACCTACCACTTATTAAGTTTGCTTATAACAATAGTTACCACTCAACTATCCAGATGGCGCCCTACGGGGCGTTGTATGGGCGAAAATGCAGATCGCCAGTTGGCTGGTTTGAAGTAGGAGAGTCAGCGCTGATTGGGCCGGATATTATTCATCAGTCAGAAGAAAAGGTAAAGCTTATCAGAGAATGCCTACTGACTGCTCAGAACTGCCAGAAATCGTATGATGATGTGCAACACAGAAACCTAGAATTTAACGTAAATGATTGGGTGTTTTTGAAAGTTTCTCCTATGAAAGGGGTGATGAGATTCGGCAAGAAAGGTAAGCTCATCCCAAGGTTTGTTGGGCCTTATCGGATTTATCGAAGAATAGGCCAAGTGGCATACGAGTTGAACTTGCCTCCAGAATTAGAGTCTGTCCATCCAGTTTTCCACGTGTCCATGCTGAGGAAGTATATAGGAGACCCCTCTAGAGTTGTCCCAGTTCAAGATGTCCAGGTTACGGAAGAGCTGGTTTATAAAGAGGGCCTAGTAGCCATACTAGATAGGCAGATTTACAGGTTGAGAACTAAAGATATTGCTTCTGTCAAAGTATTATGGCGTAATAGGAACCGAGAGGAGATGACTTGGGAAGCAGAGGAAGATATGAAAGTCAGATATCCTCAATTTTTCCAGACTTAATCAGCCAGAGGTATGTTGGTGTTGTTGTTTTATGAATTTCCTTATTTTATGTGAATAAATTAAATAGTTGGCTTTTGAGATGAATACTAGTGTTGTGTGGAGTACCCATAATGGACTTTTCTGCGTTTCAGGATTTTTGAGCTAGTCCATATTACAGGGGAAACTATACCGAAATTTTTCTAGAATAAGTCAAGTAAGTTAAAATTCTTGCAAGTAGAAGTTTACATTCGAGGAAGAATGTTCTTAAGGAGGGGGGGGGAGGATGTTACACCCCATAAATTCTTGACATTTAGATGGCCTATTCGCATGTTGGTGAAGAGTTTTACAATGCCACACATGCAAGTAAAATGCCTGGGGAAAGACCGGACAAGCGCCACGTTGAACCATCACAAGAGGAGGCTGGGAAAGCCCCCCTCCGCGATGGCCAATGTGTCACGTAGGGCTCACCTCCGCGATGGCCAACGTGCCATGGAGGTGAGGTTCAGCCCCAAGTATATAAAGCCCCCACTTCGCTTTTTAGAGATAATTATCAATAATTTCCATAGAGCAACCAGAAAACAGAGGGTACGAATATTTTCTTTGAGATTCCTTCCGTTTATGCTATTAAACGCGGTCCAAACTCGAATTAATCTTTTGTAGTGATGTATTAAGTTGCAGGGAGTATTCTTGCGGAGTTAGTTTCGTGAAATTCAGCCGGTGAATCATCGTCCTACCGAGCTAAGGTAAGTTGAATTGCTCCAAGTTAGCGTCAATATACTCCTAGACCTAAGTGAGTATTTCTCCCTTCTGGACTTCCGAGAAATAACGAGTTTTCGGCTGTTTTTCGATAAGTTAAAGTTTGGGCTATATATATATTCAAAGTAGTATTTTGTTCCGGAATATTGATGAATTTAGTTCTAATTGCTATGAATGTGAATACAGTTGGAAGAAATAGCTAAATATTGGCCGAGTTACGCCAGTTAGCTGGAAAGCCGACAACTGAAGTATGTGAAGCCATTCTCTTCGGCAAGTTTGTAATTCTAGTATAGTGAAATGGAATAAATTCTAGAAAGAAGTTCTAGAAGCCGAGTATTAGATATGTTTGTATGGTTATGCTAAATTCAGAATAAAAGTCAGTAAATCAGTAATAAACCGCGAGATATTGTTTTGGACTCAGTACCAGATTCAGTTTAATTCAGCCAGAGAATCAGAATAGAATATCAAAACATGAATAGTATTATCAGATTTATTATACATGTAATATGTGATTACGGTTGTTTGTTGAGACCTGGTTGTTTTATGTGGGAACCCTTAGAGCTTCCTTGACGCCCCAGGGTTAATAGCTGTGTCGACTCGCCCGCCAGAGGGTGAGGATATGTCACTCCAAGGAGTGGCATGCTGTCCGCAGTAGGACTAAGATGGGATGTAGCATTCCCCATAGCAGGCTGATCAGCATTATAGCATACCCTGTCGAGCGCTTGCGCCCAGGGCACAGATTACAGATTACAGATACAGATCTCAGATTACAGTTACAGGAGTCCTCCGGACTCAGATACAGTTATAGTTAGGGGCCCAGAGAGCCCAAGCTGCATACCTAGGGGGCTGGCGGGATGCTCATAGTTATTAGGCGAGTGGAGTGAATTTATTTTTTGATGGTTTGACCCGGGTAGGGGTATATAGATTGCGTGTTGATTGGGACCTTCCGGCTTATGGTGCTTGGTATAGGTTCTTTTATGCTATATATATATATATATATATGTGTGTGTGTGTGTGTGTGTGTGTGTGTTACTTATTAAGTTGATAAATAGCAAGACGCCGCATCGATAGGTATGATTCTTATCTTCTTTTTAGTACAGTTAAGCTCGGTACAGATTTTGCTATTCCACACAGTTTTAGTTATCCTCTATCATTTCAATAACTACCAGTTTACTATTTATCTTCAGTTATGTTTAGTTTGCTTTGCATACTCGGTATCAGTGGTACTGACGCTCGTTTGGGGGCACTGCATTACTTGCCTGTAGGTACTCATAGACGAGGAGCCGATCCATCATGATCCCAACCAGCACATAGAGTCATCAGCTCCAGTCATCCAGATCTAGACAGCTAGAGGTTTATTCCTTTTCTTTGTTATACAGTATGGGTAGGCCGGGGCCCTGTCCTGACCACTTTATCAGTATTCTTAGAGGCTTGCAGATTGTATATTCCTTGTGGTTAGCTGTACCAGTTGTGTAAGGCCATGTGTATGTTTTGGTTGTTTATGATGGTTGTATGGGGCCTTATTAAGGTTGTAGTGGTTATCTTATCGGTCACATAGCAGTTTAGCACTTGTTTTCTTGATTCAGAAATAACTAGACAGCATGGTGGCCTTGTCGGCCCGCATAGGTTTTCCATTGATTCAGTTGTTCCGGGTAGCTGTTGTTTTCTTACAGGTAGGTGGCTATAGGCCTAGTTGGCCAGAGGCTATATTTACAGCCGTTATATAGCCAATCATTTTCTAGAATCCAGAGCTAGAGCCATCCTAGCACCAGAAGTGCTTAGGCTCAGCTAGTCCAGCGGTCCAGGTCCTAGTAGGGCACCAGGTGCCAGTCATGCCTCCCAAGGCGGGGTGTGACACATATGCCACTCGTCCTATTCTTCAGAGGATTCGGTACGACCCAATGAATCTAGGGCTAAGCTTACCCTTCTTACCAAATCTCATCACGCCCTTCATAGGCGAAACCTTAAGAAACACCTAATCATCTACATTGAATTCCAAGTTGTTGTGCCGAATATCAGAATAGGACTTTTGTTGACTCTGGGTTGTTAGAAAACGTTCTCTGATAAGTTTCACTTTTTCTTCTAACTGGTCAATCATATCAGGTCCGATCAATCCTGACTCCCCTACTTCGAACCACCCTATAGGGGACCTATATTTTCGCCCATATAAGGATTTATAAGGCGCCATCTAGATAGAAGAATGATAACTATTATATGCAAATTTGATAATGGGTAGATGCTCATCCCAACTTCCCCCAAAGACTAGCACACACGCCCGTAACATGTCCTTGAGTGTCTGAATGGTAAGCTCTGCCTGACCATCTGTCTAGGGATGGAAAGCTGTACTCAAATTAACCTGTGTCCCCAAACCTTTCTCAAATAATTGCCAAAATCTAGATGTAATCTGTGCCTCTCTATCGAAAATGATAGATGCTCGTACACCATGAAATCGGACTATCTCGTTAATATATAACTTGGTGTAATATTCGGCTGAAGATGTCATTCAGACTAGCAAGAAGTAGGATGATTTTTTCAACCTTTCAACAAAAATCCAAATAGAGTCAAATCTACATTTGGTGCGGGGTAATCCTGTCACAAAGTCCATATTAACAGCCTCCCATTTCCACATAGGTATAGCTATCTTCTAAGTTAGTTCGCTAGGTTTCTGATGTTCAGCTTTTACCTGCTAACAATTAGGACACTGTGCTACAAACATGGCTACACCTTTCTTCATTCAAGGGCACTAGTATATTTCCATTATATCATGATACATCTTCGTCGAACTTGGATGAAGAGAGTAACGAGAATAATGTACCTCTACCATGATCTGTTGGCTGAGCCCTGCTACATCTGGAACAAAAAGTCAACCTCTAAATCTCAAGACCCCATCTTCCATTAACTTGAAGGCCGATAATTCACCATGATGAACCTTTTCTTTGAGTTGTACTAGATTAGGGTCCTCATACTGTCTCTCCTTTACCTCTACCACCAGGGATGATACTACTGTATTTTGAATTACAATCCCATTATCGTCTGAATTTACTACTCGTACTGCTATACTAGATAATAGGTGCAGTTCTTGAGCCATTTCTCGCTGTTTTGGCCTCAAATATGCTAGACTGCCCATGGATCTGCGGCTAAGGGCATCAACTACAATATTATCCTTCCTTGGGTGATACAAGATGTTCACATCATAGTCTTTCAGCAATTCTAGAAAATGACTATATCACAAATTCATCTTTTTCAACGTGAAGATGTACTAGAGGCTTTTATGATCAGTAAAAATATCCATGTGCATGCCATACAAATAATGACTCTATATTTTTAAAGCATGAACCACTACAGCTAATTCTAAATCATGGGTATGGTAGTTCTTTTCGTGTTTCCTTAGCTGCCTCAAACCATAAGCAATCACATTGCTGTGTTGCATCAGGACACACCTTAACCCAATGCCCGAAGTGTCACAGTATACAACACAGCCCTATGAACCCTCCGATAAGGGCAATACTGATGCGGATGTCAACCTATTTTTCATCTCCTAGAAACTCTACTCACAGGCCTCGGTCTAGTGAAATTTGGCTTCTTTTTGAGTCAGTCTGATCAATGGCACTGATAGGGTATAATATCCTTCCACGAACCTTCTATAGTACCCGACTAACTCTAGAAAACTGCAAACTTCAGTTGGCGTTGTAGGTCTAGGCCATGTCTTAACTGCCTCAATTTTATGTAAATCAACCTGGATACCCACATCTGACACAATATGACCCAAGAAATCTATGGAATTCAAACAGAACTCACATTTAGAGAACTTTACATATAACTGGCGGTCTTTGAGGATCTGGAGTACTGTTGGCAAATGATCTCTGTGTTCAGCTATTGAGCAGGGATATACTAGAATATGGTCAATAAACACTATCAAATAGATCTAGGTATGGCCTGAAAATACAGTTCATCAGATCCATGAACACTTTGGGGAATTCGTCAACCCGAAGGAAATGACTAAAAATTCAAAATGATCATACCTGATCCTAAAAGCTATTTATGGAATATCTCTTTCCCAGACTCGCACGTGGTGGTACCCGGACCTTAAATTAATTTTAGAGAAATATTTTCCCTCCTGCAATAGGTCAAACAAATCATCTATCCTTGGGAGAGGGTATTTTTTCTTGGTGTTGAGAACTTTGCACATTGCAAGAGTTAAACTTGTTGAATATCTTGATGGTATTATGGCAGAGATATAGTGGTTGAGATACCTTCTTCCCTTTTATTTGGAGGACTTTCTTGTGCTTGAGAACTTGTCTGTGTTGTGGTGATATCAATAATTCTCTTTGTTCGAATGTCATATTCTAATTCATTTCCAATCTGAATTAGACTTGCAAAGTTATGAATGATTGTAATATACAAGTATTTATGGTATATATTGTCTAATGACTTGATTAAAAATTAGACTAATTCCTCTTCAGATAGTGAATGAAGTATCCTGGAAGCTTCCCCATTCATCATATAACGTATTCCTCAAAATATTCGTGAGACATTTTTCTTACTTTGAGCAAATCCAAAAAATGTTTGATCAACCTTGATGTTAAAGTTATACTTCTTTACAAAATCTCGAGCCATGACTTCCCACATGTTCCATTTGTTGATGTTTTGCTTGAGATACCAAGTGAATGCCATTCCATACTGACTCTATATAAATAATCTCATTAAAAGAGCTTCATCATGTTCAATTCTGACAAGTTTGCGACAATAGTCCTTCAGATGCTCGATTGGGTCTCCATGCCTATCGAAGATGTTGAATTTTGGGTTCTTGTATTCTGGTGGCGTCTTAACACTGGATGTAGACATACCTTTTTATACCTTATATCTAGAATATATCTAGAGCATAATTTCTCATTCACAATCTTCTCCAAATCATTGAGCTCTTTTTATAGTGCCATGAGCTCGTCCTACTCGTCTCCACATGTTACCATGTCTTGTAAAGTGCTAAGATGAATGTGTGATGAAAGAATCTATTTAGGGAGCGTATGAGAAAGGGTTGGATAGAGAGGATAGAGACATTTTGTCAAATTGCAGATTCTCAACTGATATGATGTTCAAATACCTAACAACCTTTAAGAAAAATAAATAAATAAAAAGTTAACATACATCACAAATAAGAACAAAATGACAAATATTAATAACATAAAAATGATGAATTTGTGAAAGCGTTTAGGGCAGATTACCAAATTCAATATCTGAATTAATGCAAGCATTTGAAAGCACAAAGCATATAATAGTGCGAAACTCGTTATTTGAAACAAATGATGTAACATATGAGGAGTGCTAGAGAGATAAGATTTGGACGAATGGATAGTGACAATGCTAAAGAATTTAAAATGTCAATGGACTAATTAAGGTCGACTTATGTTGAACATCATATCCTTGGTTTGAAGTGTACTCTCAGTTGTCTCTACATTATTGTCAATCCAGTTTCAACTTTAGAAGACCGCATGCATTTTTAAAAGAACTTGGGGGGAAATAAAAATATTGATATGGTGATACCAAAAAAATTTTTATTATGTTAAGACCAAACCCATTAAATAAGCGCCTACGTATTCCGAAAGGAAATCAGGTCAACAGTAGTTCATAAAATAAAAGAAATAAAAAACTAGGAGATTAAAAAGGAAAGAAAATGGGGATGGTGGCCTTGCAAACTATGAGATCACGTCACTTATTCAAGTCTCTTCTTCAAACATCTTGTTGCCAACACTATCAGTTGAAAAGTTGACTTATTTGTTGGTTGTCCTTGGTATGGTTACTTGGTTGTGTGGATAAGCCACACCAATAAATTATGGATAAGGTATCTAAATGTAATTTGATGTTGGAGAAATGGTTGGAGGTGGGTACCAAATAGTCTAAAAAGGAGGTCTCATGGTGAATGGTAAGTGATATGTTTGAGTATAGTTTGATTGAATGATTTCGGAGGGATGATAACATATAAGTTGAGGGCGAGTCTTTTGTGAAATCCAACCATTGATTATCAACTTTCGTATGTCTTCCTTTAAGTGGCTGCACTTATTTGTATCATGACCTTGCATGCCAGAATGGAAAGAGAAATGCTTATTTGGGTTAAATTCCTTGCGTAAAGGATTAGGGATGTCATCATGCTTTGGTTGTAGAATTCCGTTTTATCTTAACATCTCAAAATTAAATGTAGGTGATTCAACCAACTGAGTCATAACTTGGGGTTTCCTTGTTTTAAACTTTGGAGGTTTAATTATAGCTTCCTCCTTATCCTTGTATTGTGGGTTGGCCAGACCAAACTTGTTGTGCATCATCACTTCTAAAATGACCGGTTCTATAATTTTTCTCTTCAGTCTTTTATCATATAGCTCCAGAAAGCCGCTAGACAAATGGTTCCATGGAACCTAATCATTTGTGTCTTTTCTCTGCGTACAACATCAAAGCTGATCCAATGAGTTTCATAATGAAATATTTCATCTTAATATCTTCACTTTTCCCAATACCCACTAGTTTGTTGAGGTATGCTTTCAAATAGGAATGAGGATCTCCAGACCCATCAAGTAACGGAAAATCAATGTCTCTTTTTCTTTCTTCCATTAATTTGACCAACTTATCCATGTCCATTTGTTGAATAGATCCTATCATATAGTCGGAGGGATTATCTTCTCTTTCTTTTCCCTTTTCCATTCCCGTCAAACCATCAAGTGCTATTTGAAGTTCTAGTAAACACAAACTTGTCTCTCTTGTGTATTCTGTATGAGTGTAGTAGAGAAAGTGGGAGGCACCATAGTGTAGACTAGAGCAACAGAGTGACTTTTGGACAATGATTCTGGAAAACCTGGTGGTACATTGGATGAGTTTCTAAGGTCAAAAACCAATCCTCATATTCAGTCTATCTTCCTTTCTATACTCTCCATTCTTGCCTCAAATACAGTAACCTTATCTTGGTGGGATGCATAATCCCGGTGCTCAATTTCACTATCGACAAGATCGATAAACATTTTTTGGCTAGCCATTGATTTGTTGATGTTCAACTTTAGTCAACCTTTGGAGTAAAAGAAGGGCACAAGACGATAAAAATTATTAAAAATAGTTATGCTCATTTAGAATTAATTGAAGTTATGAAAGGCTCAATAATATATTGAAACCTCAATGGCCAGAAGATAAACTAACGCAGAGTTTGGACCTAATATGGGAAAAGCATATTTATTATGATTATGTAACTGTGAAAAGGATGAATTCAACATACACTGAACAATTAATTAATCGAGAGAAAACACATGCTAAATAGGATATTTTGGGAGACACATAAAAAATAATTTTGATGAAAGAAATATGATGTGGACCAGGCTCCAAGATTATACGGATTGGGCCTAAAATGTAAGGTATATGTTTTGTATGATTGATCAAGGATAAGCACGAAGTGACTCTAAAATAATCTAAAGATTAAAGTTCAATGGACGAAGGGAAGAAAAATAAGAAATAAATATACAAGTAAATAAAAAACAATATGTATCTCAATTTAACATGAAGAAAATATTTTTCATGTCCTAATGTATCATGACCTCTTCTGTGCTAGAGGTAGGCCTTACGAATTTTGAGAGACGAACATGCCATAATGTATCATCTTATTTGTTCTCATTAAAATTTTAAATATAAATAATTTATTGCTTTATTCTACATAAATGAAATATTACAAGAATGAAGATTACAAAATAATACAGGCTATAATCTAAAAAAAATGGTGCTCCTTCCTTCTTTCATGGTTTATATGGCATTATTTGAAACTTCCTGTTGGGTTTGCCCATAATAACCTGCATCGTAAAATGTTAATTTACCCTTCCCACCTAAACACCAAATAGTCTACATTTTTAGGAATATTCACCTCTCAAAATAATAGGCAAATAAGCACATAATGTCCTTTTCGAGATTGTAATTCTCTTTGGATTTTTGGCGAGGCCAAACTATTGGTCTTACTATACAAAGAATATCAAGACCTCCTAGGGATAATGTCATGACCAGAGCTGAGATCCCACATCGAGACACGGGACATAGAACCACGAATGTCTCCAAGTCGACTCATGGCATGAACATAACAATTAAAGAGCACATATCAAGGAGGAAAAATATATCTTAAACAAGAATAATCAAAATTCTGAATAACATAACGTATAACAACAATCATAAATAGAGTCAACACTCGACAAAGATGAAATTCTACATAATGTCTGATAATCCTCTAAACTCTTTAATGAGCTAATCAGACAACATCCCCAACTAGCTTGCTAAAGTTTGAAACTTAAATAGCATAATCAAATGCTATACTAAATGTACTTCGAAGATGAGGACTCACCAACTATGGGAACTGAGCTGGACTGTGGGGGAGAGTTGGACTAATGGAAAAATTAAGTCTGATCATTCAGACCTATATCATGAAATGATATAGTAGAGTATGTAGTTAGTACTTGAAATATACTGAGTATGCAAGGTAAGTAAAACATGTTGAGTAAAAGTTAACCGAAATCTTGCATATAAATATGAATCAGTAGATCATGAGAGTAAGGACTACATGCTAAAATCTAAATCTTAGACATATATAGTCATAAGTTGAGTATCATATCTCAAACATAATTACCCAAAGATAATATAGAAATCATATGACTTGTAATAGTTGAAATCCTAAGTAAAAGCTCATAAACTGGTTATTGGGTTAAACATGTTGTAAGACATAATATCATAAGTCAAGAACATGAATAACTAAAATAATGAGGAATAATGGGAGACTCTTCCTAATCGACACCATCATGATAGAGCTTACATAATACCCCAACTATCACACTCAAGTGGGCAGAGCCATTCAAAAGTTTTCCTAGGCTAAGGAAGATACCATGAAATCGATATAAAGATGAGGCCCCCAGCGGGCAGGGGAAACTTCTCAAGGGAGGTCCTAATGTAAATATATAAACCTACATTGGGGCGTAGTTCTGAGACCGGGGAATCTTGGAACCCCAATCTTACTCGATGCTAGAAACTACTCCCGAAAACATGCATAGTGCTCCCATTTCTTTTCAACTAAGCTGAAATCATAATTACATGCATAGTCTAAAATCTGAACATGGGGAGTTCTGGCTCCAAACATACCATGAGCTGAATTAGGAGTATTGACTCCAAACTATATGGTAAGTTGATCTTACAAAACTGAGCTAAATCAAGAAAACATACTTAACTTGTGTGGGCTTGCCCAAATCTTAAAATCACTCATACTTGAAATAGACTTCATAAGTCAATATCATAGATTCATACATGGATAATTTATAAACATTCATTCATGCTAGATATCTCATCAGACTTAAAATCATAAATCATAAACTTGACTTTTCATAAAGCTTGCATAATAGGGCGTAATTTCTCATAACTTGAAATCATGAATTTATAATCAATATATGTATAAAATCTGTCCATAAATCTTAAATATGCTTTGGAGCAATAGGGGAATTGACCGATAGACATATCATTGAGAATTTCATAAAATTGGGTTAAAACACTATAAGATCATAAACTTGAATTAAAACTTGAATTCATGAACTTGAGGAGAAATTTGAGCATGAGAGTGAAAGGAAACTCTCATTTGTAGCCCAATATACTGGCGTAAACTGATTCTCAAATTATCTTTCAAAGACAAAGAGAATTGGGGAAGAATTGAGAGAATTTCTAGATTGATCTTCCAAGAGAATTCAAAGCTTTTGCATACATGGGAAAGCCTATAGAATTTGTATAGGCTAAACCCTCTTAAAACACTCCTTTTTAGGGCTTAAATGATGTAGTTTATGATTAAGGAGATTAAAATTTACAAAAATACCCTTAATGATTTCATAGGAAAGAGGGCACTGCCAGATTCCACCAGCCATACCATGGGTCGTACATTGAAACAACGGCTTGTGGTTTCCTCCCATTGCTAGACCTACCTTAATCCCCCATTCCCTGATCTTTAAGCAACGACTAGATAGGGCGGGTCGTTATTCGTTATAATGACTCATCAATTCCTCTCGTTTCCACCATAGACTTTACGCATAGTTTCTGAATCCTTCGAATGGTCCCAAACCACGGGTCGTACCTTGTGAAATCAGGTCGTTGGACCTATCCATTTCTACTACATTCAATTCCTCTACTCCTTCCCATGAGTCATACCATGACTCATTATTCCCTACAATGAGTCGTACCATGACTCGTACCATCCAACCTTGACACCTTAAAAACAAATGATGACTCTGTACCACAACCCGTTACATCAACCAACGGGTCGTACCTTGAATCATCCTAGAACCTGTAAACTAGAAACTTACCATGGCTTAGTCCTATGGCCCATTACTCCTTCCCACGACTCATACAATGAGTCGTTCTGAGACATCATTCAAACTATTTTTGCTGATCACATTTCCAATCCCAAATCTAATTTTAGAAACTTTTGAGGTGTTACATTATCTCCCTCTCAAGAACATTCATTCTCGAATGTGGGTTAAACATACTAAAAAGTTGGGAAAAGGACTGCAATCCCAAAACTGAACAATTGAAGTAAAAATCTGACAGAGTGACTGACTCCAGACTGATACCAATGACTGAATTGAATTCATGAATCGTACATACATGCCAAAACATGAAAGGAACTTAGAGACATGAACTTGACATAAAACTTGATAGAGTACTAAGGAGAAAATTGATACATCATGTTGGAACTGAGTTAGAAGGGAAAAGATGTGGGTATCTAGCCATCATATCTATTTCGGCTTCCCATATAGCTCCCTCAACATACTATTCCTGCACAAAACCTTCACTGAAGCTATTTCTTTGTTTCTTAATTTCTGATCCTAGGGATCAAGAATCTCAATTGGAACCTCATCATAAGTAAGACTATCGTTCAAACCTACACACTCCACCAAAACAACCAAGATTGGCTCACCAATGCACTTCTTCAGTAGAGATACATGGAAAACTGGATGTACCGAACCTAATATCGCTGGTAGCTCCAACTCATATGCCACTTTGCCAACTCGCCTCAGAATCCTATAAGTTCTAACATATTGGGGACTAAGCTTCCCTTTCTTTCCAAACCTCATCACTCCCTTCATGGGTGACACCTTCAAAAATACCCAATCATCCACTTCAAACTCAAGCTCTCTCTTTCTAACATCCACATTAGATTTCTGACGACTCTAAGATATTTTCACCCTCTCTAATAAGTTGGACTTTCTCCATGGACTTATGAACTGAATCTAGCCCTATCAACGTAGCTTCACCTACCTCAAACCATACACTAGGAGATCAACACCTCCGCCCATAGAGAGCCTCAACCGAAGCCATCTGAATGCTGGAGTGGTACTTGTTATTGTAAGAAAACTTGATGAGAGGAAAATGATCATCCCAACTACCCTTGAAATCAATCACACATGCTCTCAAAAAATCTTCAAGAGTCTGAATGGTCTTCTCGGCATTACCATCTATTTACTTGTGAAAAGTCGTGCTAAGCTTGACCTGAGTACCAAGTCCCTTCTGAAATAATCTCCAAAACTGTGAGGTAAACTGAGTACCTCTATCTGAGATGATGGAAAAGGAAAGTCCATGCAACCAAATTAACTCCTGAGTTTACATATAGCATAATCCTCAGCTAAATAGGTCGTTTTGACCGCTAGGAAATAAGCTACTCTAGTCAACCTATCTACAACCACCCAAATAGAGTCATATTATCGACGCAAATAAGACAACCCTGCGATGAAGTCCATATTTATCTCTTCCCACTTTCAAGTAGGGATACCAATGTATTGTAGCATACCTCCAGGTATCTGATGCTCAACTTTCACTTATTGACAATTTGGACACTTAGCCACAAACTCTACTATGTCCTTCTTCATGCCATTCCACCAATAGACCTCCTGTAGGTCACGATACATTTTGGTGGCACCTAGGTGGATAGAACATCAAGAGTCGTGAGCCTCATGAAACACTCATTCTCTCAAATCATCAACACCCAAATCACATAAACAATAATAATAACAAAGTACACCATATCCAACTTAGTAGACGACCTCCACCTTCTGATTCTGGACAGTTCCTTTAGCTTTACCAAGATAGGATCCTCATCCTTCCTAGCCTTGACCTCAGTCACCAATGAATATTTTGAACCATTTTGAACAATGACATCACCGTCTGCCTAGTTGACAAGGCGAACCTATAAATAAGCAAGCCTATGGACATCTTTTACTAACCCCTTCCTTCCATCCTAAATATGAGACACACTATTCTTGGACGACCTACTAAGGGCATCCGTCACTACATTTGTCTTGCATGGATGATAAAGGACACTCATGTCATAGTTCTTCAGAAGCTCTAACTACCTCCTTTATCTCAAAATTAAGTCCTTCTAAGTGAACACATACTGAAGGTTCTTGTGGTCTGTGAATACATCCACATACAGCCCATATAAGTAGTGTCTCCAAATCTGCAATGCAAACACCATCGCTGCCAGCTTTAGGTCATGCGTTGGATAATTATTCTCATAAGTCCTAAGCTGTCTAGAAGCATACACAATGACCTTACCATGCTGCATCGACACATAACCAAGACCAAACCTAGATGTATCACAATACACAATGAAACCATCTGTGACCTCTAGTAGAGTCCATACTAGGGTTGAAGTGACTCGAGTCTTTAACTCCTCAACACTCTTCCTAACAGGAATCCGACCATTGAAATCAGACCTTCTTTTAGGTCAACTTAGTCAATGGTGCTGCAATGGACGAAAATCCATCTGAAAAACTCCTGTAAAAGCCAGCTAAACCTAAGAAGCTCCTGATGTAAGAAGGATTAACTGGACTAGGCCAATTCTTCACCGCCTCTATCTTTTGAGTGTCCACCTACATACCTTCACTTGACACCACATGACCCAAAAGTGCTACTGCGTTCAACCAAAACTAGCACTTGCTGAATTTGGGAAATAGTTGGTGATCCTTAAGAGTGTGTAGCATAATCCTCAAATGAGCAACATGATCCTCCTCACTCTGAGAATATATGAGAATATTATTTATGAACATAATCACGAATATATCTAAATACAGCTTCAATACCCTATTCATAAAGTCCATAAAAGCTATAGGAGAATTCGTTAGTCCAAAAGACATAATTACAAACTCATAGTAACTATACCGAGTCCTAAAAGCTATCTTTGGAATGTCACTCTCTTTATCTCTAAGCTGATGATAGCTGGATCTGAGGTCTATCTTTGAGAAGAACTTAGCACTCTGAAAATGGTCAAACAAGTCATCAATTCTGGGGAGGGGATACTTGTTCTTGATATTGACCTTGTTCAACTGTTGTTAGTCAATACATATTCTAAGGTAACCGTCTTTCTTCTTAATAAAGAGAACTAGTGCACCACATGGGATTTACTAGGCCTGATGAAACCCTTTCAACTCCTTTAGCTCGGTTGGGGCTACTCTACAAGGAGGAATAGATATAGAGTACGTACCAGAAAGAAGGTCGATACAAAAGTCAATCTCACACTTGGGAGGTACTCCTGGTAGATCATCTGAAAATACGTCCGAACACTCACACACTATAGGAACTGATTGAAGATTCGAGGTCTCAAATGTAGAACCCTTAACTCGAACTAGATGGTACGCACAACCTTTAGAAATCATCTTCCTGCCCTTGAGATAGGAGTGACCTATAGGCACAACTGAACTACCTTTACATTCTAGGACTGGCTCACCCAGAAATCCTTATTCTACCATACGGGAACTACAATTCACTGAGGCATAACATGCATTCAAATAATCCATACGAAGACAACATTAAAATCGGTCATGTATAACTCTACTAGGTCAACTAAGGTGACTTTCTAAAGGACTATGACAGGGAAATTTCTATATATCCATCGAGCTATAACTGAGTCACCGACTAAAGTCGAGACTAAGAAGGGTTATGATATGATTTTGGGACAAGATTTGAAATTAATAGCAACGTAAGGAGTCATAAAATATAAGGTAGCTCCTGGATCTAATAATGAAAACACATCAATATGGAATACTCATAACATACAAGTGACCACATCTAGAGAGACCTTCTGCTCCTAACAAGATGAGAGGGTATAAAATATGTTCTGCCCTTGACTGCCACCTGCACTAGTAGATTGATGTGTCATGATTTTATGACACTTTCAACGCTTAAAACCAAGAAACGGTGCACATTCTAGGTATGTTTATGTAGGTATGATGTGTTTTGTGTTTAATGTTGTAGGAAAACAGGTTGAAAGTGAAATGGGAAAATTAATGCTTGAAATAACTGGACAGAGGGTTGTCAGGCACTTTATGAGTCGTTGGCATTTAGCATGACTCGTTGCTGAAGTCATGGGAAAAGGTCCAATTTTGAAGATGCAGAAACAGTGTACCTGATGGGTTGAGGGAATGACTCATTACATATGGTAACGAGTTGTGAAGTCACTCGTGAAAACTGGGAAAGGAATTATTGAAGAAGTAGCCAGTGAAGTTGATGGTGTTATACCCCGTAAGATTTCCGACACCTAGATGGCCTATTCGCACGGAGGTTAGGCATATTTGAAAGCCATACGTGCTAGAGAAAGGCCGAGGAAAGGATCAGACAGATAACCTGTCGAACCATCGTGGAAGGACCCGAGGCAGAGCCCCTCCGCGATGGCAACGTGTCAGGGAGGTGGAGCCTCCGCGTTGGCTCCGTGACACGTTGGCCCTGTCCAGGCTCAAGTATATAAAGCTCCACTTCGGTTTTAATTCATTTAAAACATTTGAAATTTCTAGAAAACGCAACAAAATAGAGGAAGTCGAAGAGGGTAAATATATTATCGCTCGATTACACTGCCAAACGTTGTCCAAACTCAAATTAACCTCAGATACCGAGGTATTTAGCAGAAGAGAGCATTCCTATGGATTTAGTTTCGCGAAATACGGCTGACGAATCGTTGAGATACCAGAGTAAGGTAAGTGGAATTGCTCCAAACTAGTGTTTATGTGTTCCTAGCTGTGAAGTGAATACTTCTCCCTTCTGGACTTTTGGAAAATAACGAGTTTTCGACCATCTTTCGATAAGCCTAAGTTTAGGCTATAATTATATCAGAAGTGATGTTGTCCTTCAGAATAAAGTTGTATTTAGTAATGATTGACATATATATGAATGCAGTTGGGAGGAATAGCTGAAATACTGACCAAGCTACACCGGTTAGTCGGGAAACCAGAAGTGAAGGTATGTAAAGCTAGTTTCCTCAGCAAGTTAGTAGTCTCGGTATAGTAAAGTAGTTTAAAGGCCAGTAGAATGTTCAAAAGTCGTGTGTTATGTTTATTACGAATGTTGGTACGATATTGGAAGCATCATGTTATGTATAGCGTGAAACTTGCTAGCACGATATAAATTCTAACACGAGTGTTAGGAACTGTACAACATGCCCAGTATGTGATTTAGTAAAGAATGTTAGGATATTATCGTACTCAGCAGAAACCTAGTAAAGCAATGTAAATACCTGTAAGGTATCTCAGAAGTAGAATGATAGGTTAAAATGAAGTTTAGAAAGCATGTTAGAAATAGTAAATCATGTTACTATAGAAACTCAGTTATACAACATGGTTTCCAGTAGAAAAACTATATCTTGTTCAACATTAGACTCAGTACTGTATGGCAGAAGATTATATTTATATATATACTATTATCAGTCTCAGCATGTATTAAATACGTACATATCACTATCACTAGTTCAGCACACAGTATGTACAAATACTTTATTATCATTGCTTCAGTATGTGGTATATGCAGATAGTATTACTAATTGAGACCACTGTATTGTCTTGGGGTTGGATTACCTAGCATCCATGACCGCCCTAGGGTTAATAGCTGTATCGACTCGTCCGCCAGAGGATGAGGATACGTCGCTCTACGGAGTGGCATGCCGTCCCACAGGGGACGAAGATGGGATGCCAGTTTTCCCCATATTGTGCCTTGGTCGGCCCTTATACACCCCCATCAAGCGGATACGCCCGGGGTGTTGATTCAGGAGTCCTCCAGACTCAGGTACAGTTATAGTCAGGGGCTCAACGAGCCCAAGTGCATACCCAGGGGACCGGCAAGATGCTTATAGTTATTAAAGGAGATGGGACGACCGGGGTAGGGGTATAGATTGCGTGTTGGTGGTACCTCCCGGCTTATGGGGGCCGGGTAAGGTTTGTGTGTGCTATGTTATGTTATGCCATGTTACACTAGATATGAGTAGATCGACAGTAGAATGATACATCTCCAGGTATCACTCCTACTCTTTCCAGTATAGGTAAGAGTAGGCATAGCTTTACATTTTCAGTCAGTTAGTCTATTCCTTCCTATTTCAGTTCCATCAATTGTGTTGTTGTTTTCAGATATTTCTTTCAGTTATTATTTTACATACTCAGTACCAGTGGTACTGACGCCCCTTGGGGGCGCTGCATTACTTGCCTGCAAGTACTCATTGACGAGGGACCGATACCTCGTGATTCCAGCCAACTCACAGGGTCATCAGCTCCAGTCATCCGGAGCTAGATAGCTAGAGGTTTATCCCTTTTCTTTTGTTGTACAACATGGGTAGGCCGGGGCCCTGTCCCGACCATCTTATCAGTATTCTTAGAGGCTTGCAGTCTTTATATATTTCCATGTGGTCAGATGAGCCGGTCGTGTGAGGCCGTGCAGTTGTATAGCTGTTAGTACTTCTGTTTCTTTTATGTTGGCCGTGTGGGGCCATAGCTTGACAGTAGTGGTGACCTTGCTGGTCACGTAGCTTTTCAATATTTCATTGTTGAGATACAAATAACTAGACAGTATGGTGGCCTTGTCGGCCCGCATAGGCTCCCCTATATTAATATGTTTCTGGTTAGCTATTAGTACAAGTACAAGTGGCTATAGGCCTAGTCGGCCAGAGGCTGTATTTACAACCGTTATATAGCCCGTTATTTCCCTGAATCTGAGTTAGAGCCAGCCAGGCACCAGATTAACCTCAGATACCAAGGTATTTAGCAGCAGAGAGCATTCCTACGGATTTAGTTTCGCGAAATACGGCTGACGAATCGTTGAGCTACCGGAGTAAGGTAAGTGGAATTGCTCCAAACTAGTGTTTATGTGTTCCTAGCTGTGAAGTGAATACTTCTCCCTTCTGGACTTTTGGAAAATAGCGAGTTTTCGAGCGTCTTTCGATAAGCCTAAGTTTAGGCTATAATTATATCGGAAGTGATGTCGTCCTTCAGAATAAAGTTGTATTTAGTACTGATTGACATATATATGAATGCAGTTGGGAGTAATAGCTGAAATACTGACCAAGCTACGCCGAATAGCAGGGAAATCAGAACTGAAGGTATGTAAAGCTAATTTCCTTGGCAAGTTAGTAGTCTTGGTATAGTAAAGTAGTTTAAAGGCCAGTAGAATGTTCAGAAGTCGTGTGTTATGTTTATTACGAATGTTGGTACGATATTGGAAGCATCATGTTATGTATAGCGTGAAACTTGCTAGCACGATATAAATTCTAACACGAGTGTTAGGAACTGTACAACATGCCCAGTATGTGATTTAGTAAAGAATGTTAGGATATTATCGTACTCAGCTGAAACCTAGTAAAGCAATGTAAATACCTGTAAGGTATCTCATAAGTAGAATGATAGGTCAAAATGAAGTTTAGAAAGCATGTTAGAAGTAGTAAATAATCTTACTATAGAAACTCAGTTATTCAACATGGTTTCCAGCAGAAAAACTATATCTTGTTCAACATTAGACTCAGTACAGTATGGCAGAAGATTATATTTGTATATATACTATTATCAGTCTCAACATGTATTAAATACGTACATATCACTATCACTAGTTCAACACACAGTATGTACAAATACTTTATTATCATTAGCTTCAGTATGTGGTATATGCAGCTAGTATTACTAACTGAGACCACTATATTGTCTTGGGGTTGGATTACCTAGCATCCATGACCGCCCCAGGGTTAATAGCTGTATCGACTCGTCCGCCAGAGGATGAGGATACGTCGCTCTACGGAGTGGCATGCCGTCCCACAGGGGACGAAGATGGGATGCCAGTTTTCCCCATATTGTGCCTTGGTCGGCCCTTATACACCCCCGTCGAGCGGATATGCCCGGGCTGTTGATTCAAGAGTCCTCTAGACTCAGGTACAGTTATAGTCAGGGGCTCAGCGAGCCCAAGTGCATACCCAGGGGACCGGAAGGATGCTTATAGTTATAATAGGAGATCGGACGACCGGGGTAGGGATATAGATTGCGTGTTGGTTGTACCTCCCGGCTTATGGGGGCCGGGTAAGGTTTGTGTGTGCTATGTTATGTTATGCCATGTTACACTAGATATGAGTAGATCGACAGTAGAATGATACATCTCCAAGTATCACTCCTACTCCTTCCAGTATAGTTAAGAGTAGGCATAGCTTTACATTTTCAGTCAGTTTGTCTATTCCTTCCTATTTCAGTTCCATCAATTGTGTTGTTGTTTTCAGATATTTCTTTCAGTTATAATTTTACATACTCAGTACCAGTGGTACTGACCCCCCGTGGGGGCGCTGCATTACTTTCCTGCAAGTACTCATAGATGAGGGGCCGATACCTCGTGATTCCAGCCAGCTCACAGGGTCATTAGCTCTAGTCATTTGGAGCTAGATAGCTAGAGGTTTATCCCTTTTCTTTTGTTGTACAGCATGGGTAGGCCGGGGCCCTGTCCCGACCATCTTATCAGTATTCTTAGAGGCTTGCAGTCTGTATATATTTCCATGTGGTCAGATGAGCCGGTCGTGTGAGGCCGTGCAGTTGTATAGCTGTTAGTACTTCTGTTTCTTTTATGTTGGTCGTGTGGGGCCATAGCTTGACAGTAGTGGTGACCTTGCCGGTCACGTAGCTTTCCAATATTTCATTGTTGAGATACAGATAACTAGACAGCATGGCGGCCTTGTCGGCCCGCATAGGCTCCCCTATATTGATATGTTTCTGGTTAGCTGTTAGTACAGGTATAGGTGGCTATAGGCCTAGTCGGCCGGAGGCTATATTTACAGTCGTTATATAGCCCGTTGTTTCCCTGAATCTGAGTTAGAGCCAGCCAAGCACCAGATGTGCTGGCGCTCAGTAGTCTAGCAGTTCAGGTCCTAGTAGGCACCAAGTGTCAGTCATACCCCCCAAAGCGGGGTGTGACAAACTTGGTATCAGAGCTGGTCGTATCCCAGGGAGTCTGCAAGCCGTGCTAAGGAGATTCCTGGCTATGGATGTGTTGTGCACCACATACTATGGGTGGGGGGCTGTAAGGCATGATAGAATGGTTGTCTTTTATTCTTATTCAGTCATGCTGTAGAGCGGTACAATATAGGGTTGAGTCCCTAAAGCTTACTGTATTCTTTGGTTAAAGATAATGTCAGACCGCGACATCCTATCACAGGCCGGAGCTTAGATATTGTGGTAGGGGAAGGCACCAGCAGAATGCCTCACCCTCGCTTAGAAACAGCCCGATCAGAGGGCACTACAGAGGCATCGTCCCAACCTTCTCAGCAGTCTCCACCACATCATGAGCCACTTAGGGCGACACTACTTTGAGTAGTCCCCATACCGATACCTTCCGACCAGGAGGTTAGGAGTACGGTAGTCATGTTAGCACAGATGATGGCTGCTCAGCGTCAGCCGATGCCGTCTACAGTTGCGGAGTCGTCAGGAGGGCCTGGTAGTTCGAGGGTCTGAGAGTTCTTGGCTTGGAATCCCCCACAGTTTACAGGTACGTACCGGATAGAGGACCCTCAAGATTTTCTAGATCAAATGCAGAGAATTTTCAGGGTTATGCATGCCACACCTACAGAATCAGTTGAGTCGGCAGCATTCCTGTTGCGGGACATCGCCGTATTGTGGTATGAAAGCTGGGAAAAGTCTCGACGGAGAGATGTTTCCCCTCCGACTTGGTCCACCTTCTCAGGAGCTTTTCTGGATCACTATTTGCCGCGGGAGATTCGACAGGCCCGTGTAGACCAGTTCCTACATCTAGAGCAGGGGCCCAAGAGTGTTCGGGAATATGTCTTGCGGTTTGATTCTTTGGCCCGGTACGCACCGACCTTTGTTGATACCATGGCATCCAGAGTACATCGCTTTATCATGGGGTTGAATCCAAAATATGTTGAGACTTGTATTACGACCACACTGCGAGAGGACATGGATATTGCTCGAGTTCAGGCATTTGCCCAGAATATTGAGGGCATCAGGCAGCGGCATCGGGAGATCAGGAGGACCAATCAGGAACAGCGCTGCCGGGATAGGCCAGTTGAGTTACAGAGGGAGGCTCGGGGAGGACCTAGGCCACGATTGTTAGATAGGCCGCCCAGGACCCCGCCTCCACCATAGTTGCAGAGGGGTGGATTTAGCCACAGGGGGCAGTCAAAGACCGGCAGAGGCTCGCAGATGGCAGATTCACCATTACAGAGGAGGGCGAAGCAGAGTAGGTATACCCTACCACTTTTCCCTATATGCAGCGGACGCCATCCTGGAGCATGCAGGTATGGCTCCACTGGATGTTATATTTGTGGCCAAGAAGGCCATTTGATGAAAGATTGCCCAGCCAGAGGTCAAGAGGATCGGGATAGATAGGATAGGGCATCTGCAGGGTCACGAGCCACAGCATGCTCGGCAGGGCGCAGGCCCTCAGTTTCAGCAGGTAGGGGTCAGGGCAGATCCGAGGCCTCCAGTGCAGGTGCGGGTCTAAGCCGCACATATGCCTTACTAGGGAGATAAGATTCAGAAGCGTCACCTCATGTTGTGACAGGTATGCTAACTATCTGCTCACACCCTGCTTATGTATTGATTGATCCAGCGTCTACTTTGTCCTAAATTACTCCATTTGTGGTACGAAAGTTCTATATTGCACCAGAATTATTGCAGCAGCCCTTTTTAGTATCCACGCCCGTCGGTGACTCTATCGTAGCTAGCAGAATTTACCGAGGGTGTACAGTAGAGGTTGCTGATCTCAGACCACAGTAGATCTGGTAGAGTTAGAAATGATAGACTTCGATGCCATAATGGGTATGGATTGTCTAGTGCGGTGCTTTGCCAATGTTGAATGTTGGACCAAGACGGTCCGATTCCACTTTCCAGAAGAAGCAGTGTGGGAGTGGAAGGGCAGCACCGCTACGCCAAAAGGTAGGTTTATTTACTACCTTCAGGCGAGGAAATTGATATCTAAGGGATGTATTTACCATCTGGTCAGAGTTTAGGATGTCCGAGCAGAATCTCCACACTTCAGTCCGTTCCGGTGGTGAACGAGTTCCCTGATGTGTTTCCCGATGAGTTACCTGGTATTCCCCCAGAAAGGGAAATAGATTTTGCTATTGACTTGTTACCAGGCACTCAGCCGATATCAATTCCTCCCTATCGTATGGCTCCTGCAGAACTTAGAGAATTAAAGGAGCAGCTGAAAGACTTGTTGGATAAAGGTTTTATTAGACCGAGTACTTCACCATGGGGTGCGCCAGTTCTGTTTGTGAGAAAGAAAGATGGCTCACTCCGTATGTGCATAGATTATCGGCAATTGAACAAAGTTACAGTGAAGAACAAGTACCCGCTTCCCAGAATTAATGAGTTATTTGATCAGTTGCAGGGAGCCAGATACTTTTCTAGGATTGACTTGCGGTCTGGATATCACCAGGTTCGAGTACGTGAAAGAGATATTCCTAAGACAGCGTGCAGGACCCGATATGGACATTTTGAATTTCTAGTCATGTCCTTCGTGTTAACGAATGCCCCGGCAATCTTCATGGACCTGATGAACAGTATTTTCAGACCCTTCCTGGACTTGTTCGTAATAGTATTCATTGATGACATTCTGGTGTATTCTCGCTCTGAAGCAGATCACCGGACTCATTTGCGGACAGTGCTCTAGATCCTCCGGGACCGCCAGTTATATGCTAAATTTTCTATGTGTGAATTCTGGCTTAATTCAGTAGCCTTTTTAGGGCATATTTTGTCGGATGCTGGTATACAAGTTGACAAGTAGAAAATAGAAGCAGTTAAATCATAGCCTAGGCTTACCACTCCGACTGAAGTCCGTAGCTTTCTGGGGTTAGCAGGATATTACAGGAGGTTCGTTGAAAGGTTCTCGACTATTGCAGCACCTCTGACTAAACTGACACAGAAAGTAGCAAAGTTTCAGTGGACAGAGGCATGCGAGCAGAGCTTCCAGGAACTGAAAGACAGATTAACCTCCGCCCCAGTGTTAGCATTGCCGAAAGGTAAAGAAGGTTATTCGGTGTATTGCAACGCATCAGGCATCGGGTTAGGTTGTGTGTTGATGCAGCATGGCAAAGTGATTGCATATTCTTCCAGACAGCTGAGGAAACATGAAAAGAATTACCCTACCCATGACCTGGAATTAGCCGCAGTGATCCACGCCTTGAAGATGTGGAGGCATTACCTGTATGGCGTCCATGTTGATATTTTCATAGATCACAAGAGCCTACAGTACATCTTCACTCAGAGTTAGTTGAATCTGTGGCAACGTCGCTGGTTGGAGCTGTTAAAGGATTATGATGTGAATATTCTATACCACCCAGGAAAAGCCAATGTCGTAGCAGATGCTCTCAGTCATAAGTCCATGGGGAGTTTGGCATATTTACAGCCCGAGCAGCGGGAATTGGTCAGGGAGATACATCAGTTAACTAGCCTAGCCATTCGTGTAGCAGAAACAGAGGACGATAGAGCGGTAATTCAAAACACCGTCGTGTCATCATTAGTTGTGGAAGTGAAAGAACGGCAATATGAGGATCCTGACCTGGTCCAGCTTAAAGACAGAATCTAGCAGGGTAAAGCGCCAGATTTTCAAGTAACTGAGCCTATGTGTTCCAGATGTTTTAGGGTTCCGCCAGCAGATTATGAATGAGGTACATTACGCCCGTTATTCTCTTCACCCCGGTGTGACAAAAATGTACCATGATATCAAGGAAAACTACTGGTGGCCAGGTATGAAAGGAGAAATTGCTGAATTTGTAGCCCAGTGTCCTCACTGCCAACAGGTGAAAGCAGAACATCAGAAACCAGGCGGTTTGACTCAGGATATAGCTGTACCTCTCTGGAAATGGGAAGTAGTGAATTTGGATTTTGCAGCAGGATTACCCCGTACTAAGCACATATATGACTCTATATGGGTGATAGTTGCCAGATTAACAAAATCAGTTCATTTCCTGCCAGTAAGAGCTACTTTCTCGGCCGAAGATTATGCTGAGTTGTATATTCGAGAGATAGTCAGATTGCACGGAGTGCCAGTATCCATTATTTCAGACAGAGGAGCACAGTTTACGGCTAGATTTTGGCGGTCGTTTCAGAGAGGTCTGGGAACGCAGATTAATTTAAGCACAGCATTCCATCCCTAGACAGATAGACAGGCTGAACGCACAATTCAAATGCTCGAAGATATGTTGCGAGCGTGTGTGCTAGATTTCGGTGGTAGCTGGGATGAGCATTTGCCGTTAATTGAATTTGCCTACAATAACAGCGATCACTCAGCCATCCAAATGGCGCCTTTTGAGGCTTTATACGGGCGAAAATGCAGATCGCCGGTTGGTTGGTTTGAAATAGGAGAATCAGCGTTAGTTGAGCCAGACATTGTTCAGCAGTCAGAGGAAAAGGTAAAGCTTATCCGAGAACGCTTACTGACTGTGCAGAGCCGCCAGAAATCATATGCAGATGTGCGGTGCAAAGACTTGGAATTTAATGTAAATGACCGGGTATTTCTAAAAGTATCTCCGATGAAAGGGGTAATGAGATTCGGCAAGAAAGGTAAGCTAAGCCCGAGATTTGTTGGGCCTTATCACATTCGATGAAGGATAGGCCGAGTAGCATATGAGTTGAACTTGCCTCTAGAATTAGAATCCGTTCATCTGGTTTTTCATGTATCTATGCTGAGGAAATGCATAGGAGACCCGTGCAAAGCAGTGCCAGTCCAGGATATCCAGGTTACAGAAAAGCTGGCCTATGAAGAGGTTCCAGTAGCTATCCTAGATAGACAGATTCGGAGATTGAGGACTAAAGATATTGCTTCTGTCAAGGTATTGTGGTGTAACAGGAACCGAGAGGAGATGACTTGGGAAGCGGAGGAAGATATGAAGACCAGATATCCTCACTTATTCCAGGCCTAGTCAGGCGACGGGTATGTCCATATTATTACTAATGCAATACCTTATAGTTGTGTATGAATAAATGAGAAAGATTGATGCTTAGCTATCCAGTGAATCCTAAGGTATTGTGTGCAGTACCTGTATTGGACTTTTCTACATTTCAGGTTTTTGGTATAGTCCTTATTATAGGGGAGACTCTACCGAAATTTTTCTAAATAAGTAAATTAAGAAGTCCTCTAGATAGTAGTTTCCATTCGAGGACGAATGTTCTTAAGGGGGGAGAATGTTATGCCCCGTAAGATTTCCAACACCTAGATGGCCTATTCGCACGGCGGTTAGGCATATTTGAAAGTCATACGTGCTAGAGAAAGGCCCGGGAAAGGATCAAACAGATAACCTGTCGAACCATCGCGGAAGGAGCCGAGGCAGAGCCCCTCCGCGATGGCAACGTGTCATAGAGGTGGAGCCTCCGCATTGGCTCCGTGACACGTTGGCCCTGTTCAGGCCTAAGTATATAAAGCCCCACTTCAGATTTAATTCATTTAAAACATTTGAATTTCTAGAAAACGCAGCAAAACAGAGGAAGACAAAGAGGGTAAATATATTATCGCTCGATTACACTGCCAAACGTTGTCCAAACTCAAATTAACCTCAGATACCGAGGTATTTAGCAGCAGAGAGCATTCATACGGATTTAGTTTCGCGAAATACGGCCGACGAATCGTCGAGCTACCGGAGTAAGGTAAGTGGAATTGCTCCAAACTAGTGTTTATGTGTTCCTAGCTGTGAAGTGAATACTTCTCCCTTCTGGACTTTTGGAAAATAGCGAATTTTCGACCGTCTTTCGATAAGCCTAAGTTTAGGCTATAATTATATCGGAAGTGATGTCGTCCTTTAGAATAAAGTTGTACTTAGTACTGATTGACATATATATGAATGCAGTTGGGAGGAATAGCTGAAATACTGACCAAGGTACGCCGGCTAGTCGGGAAATCAGAAGTGAAGGTATGTAAAGCTAATTTCCTCGGCAAGTTAGTAGTCTCGGTATAGTAAAGTAGTTTAAAGGCCAGTAGAATGTTCAGAAGTCGTGTGTTATGTTTATTACGAATGTTGGTACGATATTGGAAGCATCGTGTTATGTATAGCATGAAACTTGCTAGCACGATATAAATTCTAACACGAGTGTTAGGAACTGTACAACATGCCTAGTATGTGATTTAGTAAAGAATGTTAGGATATTATCGTACTCAGCTGAAACCTAGTAAAGCAATGTAAATACCTGTAAGGTATCTCAGAAGTAGAATGATAGGTTAAAATGAAGTTTAGAAAGCATGTTAGAAATAGTAAATCATGTTACTATAGAAACTCAGTTATACAACATGGTTTCCAGCAGAAAAACTATATCTTGTTCAACATTAGACTCAGTACAGTATGGCAGAAGATTATATTTATATATATACTATTATCAGTCTCAGCATATATTAAATACGTACATATCACTATCACTAGTTCAGCACACAGTATGTACAAATACTTTATTATCGTTAGCTTCAGTACGTGGTATGTGCAGATAGTATTACTAATTGAGACCACTGTATTGTCTTGGGGTTGGATTACCTAGCATCCATGACCACCCCAGGGTTAATAGCTATATCGACTCATCCGCCAGAGGATGAGGATACGTCGCTCTACGGAGTGTCATGCCGTCCCACAGGGGACGAAGATGGGATGCCAGTTTTCCCCATATTGTGCCTTGGTCGGCCCTTATACACCCCCATCGAGCGGATACGCCCGGGGTGTTGATTCAGGAGTCCTCCGGACTCAGGTACAGTTATAGTCAGGGGCTCAGCGAGCCCAAGTGCATACCCAGGGGACCGGCGGGATGCTTATAGTTATTATAGGAGATGGACGACCGGGGTAGGGGTATAGATTGCGTTTTGGTTGTACCTCCCGGCTTATGGGGGCCGGGTAAGGTTTGTGTGTGCTATGTTATGTTATGTTATGTTATGCCATGTTACACTAGATATGAGTAGATCGACAGTAGAATGATACATCTCCAGGTATGACTCCTACTCCTTCCAGTATAGTTAAGAGTAGGCATAGCTTTACATTTTCAGTCAGTTAGTCCATTCCTTCCTATTTCAGTTCCATCAATTGTGTTGTTGTTTTCAGATATTTCTTTTAGTTATTATTTTACATACTCAGTACCAGTGGTACTGACGCCCCTTGGGGGCACTGCATTACTTGCCTGCAGGTACTCATAGACGAGGGGCCGATACCTCGTGATTCCAGCCAGCTCACAGGGTCATCAGCTCCAGTCATCCGGAGCTAGATAGCTAGAGGTTTATCCCTTTTCTTTTGTTGTACAACATGGGTACGTCGGGGCCCTGTCCCGACCATCTTATCAGTATTCTTAGAGGCTTGCAGTCTGTATATATTTCCATGTGGTCAGATGAGCCGGTCATGTGAGGCCGTGCAGTTGTATAGCTGTTAGTACTTCTGTTTCTTTTATGTTGGCCGTGTGGGGCCATAGCTTGACAGTAGTGGTGACTTTGCCGGTCACGTAGCTTTCCAATATTTCATTGTTGAGATACAGATAACTAGACAGCATGGTGTCCTTGTAGGCCCGCACAGGCTCTCCTATATTGATATGTTTCTGGTTAGCTGTTAGTACAGCTACAGGTGGCTATAGGCCTAGTCGGCCGAAGGCTGTATTTACAGCCGTTATATAGCCCGTTGTTTCCCTGAATCTGAGTTAGAGCCAGCCAGGCACCAGATGTGCTCAGGCTCAGTAGTCTAGCAGTTCAGGTCCTAGTAGGGCACCAAGTGCCAGTCATACCCCCCAAAGCGGGGTGTGACAAACTTGGTATCAGAGCCGGTCGTATCCTAGGGAGTCTGCAAGCCGTTCTAAGTAGAGTCCTGCCTATGGATGTGTTGTGCACCACATACTATGGGTGGGGGGCTGCAAGGCATGATAGAATGGTTGTCTTTTATTCTTATTCATTCGTGCTTTAGAGCGGTACAATATAGGGTTGAGTCCCTAAAGATTACTGTATTCTTTGGTTAAAGATAATGTTAGACTAGCGACATCCTATCACAGGCCGGAGCTTAGATATTGCCGCAGGGGAAGGCACCAGCAGGATGCCTCACCTTCGCTTAGAAACAGCCCGATCAGAGGGAACTACAGAGGCATCGTCCCATCCTTCTCAGCAGTCTCCACCACATCATGAGCCACTTGGGGTTACACTACCTCCAGTAGTCCCCATACCGATACCTTCTGACCAGGAGGTTAGGAGTGTGGTAGTCATGTTAGCACAGATGATGGCTGCTCAGCGTCAGCCGATGCCATCTACAGTTGCAGAGTCGTCAGGAGGGCCTGGTAGTTCGAGGGTCCGAGAGTTCTTGGCTCTGAATCCCCCACAGTTTACAGGTACAGACCAAACAGAGGACCCTCATGATTTTCTCGATCGAATGTAGAGAATTTTCAGGGTTATGCATGCCACACCTATAGAATCAGTTGAGTCGGCAGCATTCTGGTTACGGGACATCGCCGTATTATGGTATGAAAGCTGGGAAAGGTTCCGAGGGAGAAATGTTTCCCCTCCGACCTGGTCCACCTTCACAGGAGCTTTTCTGGATCACTATTTGCCGCGGGAGATTCGACAGGCCCGGGTAGACCAGTTCCTACATCTAGAGCAGGGGGCCATGAGTGTTTGGGAATATGCCTTGCGGTTTGATTCTTTGGCCCAGTACGCACCGGCCTTTGTTGATACCATGGCATCCAGAGTACACCGCTTTATCATGGGGTTGAATCCAGAATATGTTGAGACTTGTATTACGACCACACTGCGAGAGGACATGGATATTGCCCGAGTTCACGAATTTTCCCAGAATATTGAGGGCATCAGGCAACGACATCGGGAGATCAGGAGGACCAATCAGGAACAGCGCCGCCGGGATAGTTTAGTTGAGTTACAGAGGGAGGCTCGGGGAGGACCTAGGCCACGATTGTTAGATAGGCCTCCCAGGCCCCCACCTCCACCATAGTTGCAGAGGGGTAGATTTAGCCGTAGGGGGCAGTCAGAGACCGGCAGAGGCTCGCAGATGGAAGATTCACCATTACAGAGGAGGGCGGAGCAGAGTAGGTATACCCTACCACTTTGCCCGATATGCTGCCGACGCCATCCTGGAGCATGCAGGTATGGCTCCACCGGATGTTATATTTGTGGCCAAGAAGGCCATTTGATGAAAGATTGCCCAGCCAGAGGTCAAGAGGATCGAGATAGACAGGACAGGGATTCTGCAGGGTCACGAGCCACAGCATCCTCGGCAGGGCGCAGGCCCTCAGTTTCAGCAGGCAGGGGTCTGGGCAGATCAAAGGCCTCCAGTGCAGGTGCAGGTCCAAGCCACACATATGCCTTACCAGGGAGACAAGATTCAGAAGCGTCACCTGATGTTGTGATAGGTATGCTAACTATCTGCTCACACCCTGCTTATGTATTGATTGATCTAGGGTCTACTTTGTCCTACATTACTCCATTTGTGGCACGAAAGTTCAATATTGCACCAGAATTATTGCAGCAGCCCTTTTTAGTATCCATGCCTGTCGGTGACTCTATCGTAGCTAGAAAAATTTACTGAGGGTGTACTGTATAGGTTGCTGATCGTCAGACCACAGTAGATCTGGTCGAGTTAGAAATGATAGACTTCGATGCCATAATGGGTATGGATTGGCTAGTGCCGTGCTTTGCCAATGTTGAATGTTGGACCAAGACGGTCCGATTCCACTTTCCAGAAGAAGTAGTGCGGGAGTGGAAGGGCAGCACCGCTACACCAAAAGGTAGGTTTATTTCCTACCTTCAGGTGAGGAAATTGATATTTAAGGGATGTATTTACCATCTGGTCAGAGTTCAGGATGTCCGACCAGAATCTCCGACACTCCAGTCCGTTCCGGTGGTGAACGAGTTCCCTGATGTGTTTCCCGATGGGTGACCTGGTATTCCCCCATAAAGGGAAATAGATTTTGCTATTGACTTGTTACCAGGCACTTAGCCGATATCAATTCCTCCCTATCGTATGGCTCCTGTAGAACTCAGAGAATTAAAGGAGCAGCCGAAAGACTTGTTGGATAAAGGTTTTATTAGATCTAGTACTTCATCATGGGGTGCGCTAGTTCTGTTTGTGAGAAAGAAAGATGGCTCACTCCGTATGTGCATAGATTATCGGCAATTGAACAAAGTTACAGTGAAGAACAAGTACCCGCTTCCTAGAATTGATGACTTATTTGATCAGTTGCAGGGAGCCAGATACTTTTCTAAGATTGACTTGCGGTCCGAATATCACCAGGTTTGAGTATGTGAAAGAGATATTCCTAAGACAGCGTTCAGGACCCGATATAGACATTTTGAATTTCAAGTCATGTCCTTCGGGTTAACGCATGCCCCTACAATCTTCATGGACCTGATGAATAGTATTTTCAGACCCTTCCTGGACTTGTTCGTAATAGTATTCATTGATGACATTCTGGTGTATTCTCGCTCTGAAGCAGATCACCGGACTCATTTGCAGACAATGCTCCAGATCCTCAGGGACCGGCAGTTATATGCTAAATTTTCTAAGTGTGAATTCTGGCTTAATTCAGTAGCCTTTTTAGGGCATATTGTGTCGGATGCTGGTATACAAGTTGACAAGCAGAAAATAGAAGCAGTTAAATCATGACCTATGCCTAACACTCTGACTGAAGTCCGTAGCTTTCTGGGGTTAGCAGGATATTACAGGTGGTTCGTTGAAGGGTTCTCGACTATTGCGGCACCTCTGGCTAAACTGACACAGAAAGCATCAAAGTTTTAGTGGACAGAGTCATGCGAGCAGAGCTTCCAGGAACTGAAAGATAGATTAACCTCCGCCCCAGTGTTAGCATTGCCGGAAGGTACAGAAGGTTATTCGATGTATTGGAACGCATCAGGCGTCGGGTTAGGTTGTGTGTTGATGCAGCATGGCAAAGTGATTGCATATGCTTCCAGATAGCTGAGGAAACACGAAAAGAATTACCCTACCCACGACCTGGAATTAGCCGCAGTGATCCACACCTTGAAGATTTGGAGGCATTACCTGTATGGCGTCCATGTTGATATTTTCGGAGATCACAAGAGCCTATAGTACATCTTCACTCAGAGGGAGTTGAATCGGCGGCAACGTCGCTGGTTGGAGCTGTTAAAGGATTATGATGTGAATATTCTATACCACCCAGGAAAAGCCAATGTCGTAGAAGATGCTCTCAGTCATAAGTCCATTGGGAGTTTGGCATATTTGCAGCCCGAGCAGCGTGAGTTGGTCAGGGAGATACATCAGTTAACTAGCCTAGCCGTTCATGTAGCTGAAACAGAGAAAGGTAGAGCGGTAATTCAGAACACCGCCGTGTCATCATTAGTTGTGGAAGTGAAAGAACGGCAATATGAGGATCCTGACCTGGTCCAGCTTAAAGACAGAATCCAGCAGGGTAAAGTGCCAGATTTTCAGATAACTGAGGGAGAAGTGCTGTTATGTAAAGGTCGCCTATGTTCCAGATGTTTCAGGGCTCCGCCAGCAGATTATGAACGAGGTACATTACACCCGTTATTCTCTTCACCCCGGTGCGACAAAAATGTACCATGATATAAAGGGAAACTACTGGTGGCCAGGTATGAAAGGAGAAATTGCTGAATTTGTAGCCCAGTGTCCTAACTGCCAACAGGTGAAAGCAGAACAGCAGAAACCAGGCGGTTTGACTCAGGATATAGCTTTACCTCTCTGGAAATGGGAAGTAGTGAATATGGATTTTGTAGCAGGATTACCCCGTACTAAGCACAAATATGACTCTATATGGGTGATAGTTGACAGATTGACGAAATTAGTTCATTTCCTGCCAGTAAGAGCTACTTTCTCAGCCGAAGATTATGCTGAGTTGTATATTCGAGAGATAGTCAGATTGCACGGAGTGCCAGTATCCATTATTTCAGATAGAAGAGCACAGTTTACGACTAGATTTTGGCGGTCGTTTCAGAGAGGTCTGGGAATGCAGATTAATTTAAGCACAACATTCCATCCTCAAACAGATGGACAGGCTGAACGCACAATTCAAAAGCTCGAAGATATGTTGCGAGCGCGTGTGCTAGATTTCGGTGGTAGCTGGGATGAGCATTTGCCGTTATTTGAATTTTCCTACAATAACAGCTATCACTCAGCCATCCAAATGGCGCCTTTTGAGGCTTTAGTTGAGCCAGACATTGTTCAGAAGTCAGAGGAAAAGGTAAAGCTTATCCGAGAATGCTTACTGACTGCACAGAGCCGCCAGAAATCATATGCAGATGTGCGGCGCAGAGACTTTGAATTTGATGTAAATGACTGGGTATTTCTGAAAGTATCTCCGATGAAAGGGGTAATGAGATTCAGCAAGAAAGGTAAGCTAAGCCCGAGATTTGTTGGGCCTTATCACATTCGACGAAGGATAGGCCGAGTAGCATATGAGTTGAACTTGCCTCTAGAATTAGAATCCGTTCATCTGGTTTTTCATGTATCTATGCTGAGGAAATGCATAGGAGACCCGTGCAAAGCAGTGCCAGTCCAGGATATCCAGGTTACAGAAAAGCTGGCCTATGAAGAGGTTCCAGTAGTTATCCTAGACAGACAGATTCGGAGATTGAGGACTAAAGATATTGCTTCTGTCAAGGTATTGTGGCGTAACAGGAACCGAGAGGAGATGACTTGGGAAGCGGAGGAAGATATGAAGACCAGATATCCTCACTTATTCCAGGCCTAGTCAGGCAAAAGGTATGTCCGTATTATTACTTATGCAATACCTGATAGTTGTGTATGAATAAATGAGAAAGATTGATGCTTAGCTATCCAGTGAATCCTAAGGTATTCTGTGCAGTACCTGTATTGGACTTTTCTGCGTTTCAGGTTTTTTGTATAGTCCATATTACAGGGGAGACTCTACCGAAATTATTCTAAATAAGTAAATTAAGAAGTCCTCTAGATAGCAGTTTCCATTCGAGGACGAATGTTCTTAAGGGGGGGAGAATGTTATACCCTGTAAGATTTCCGACACCTAGATGGCCTATTCGCGCGGCGGTTAGGCATATTTGAAATCCATACGTGCCAGAGAAAGGCCCAGGAAAGGATCAGAGAGATAACCTGTCGAACCATCGCGGAAGGAGCCGAGGCAGAGCCCCTCCGCGATGGCAACGTGTCACGGAGGTGGAGCCTCCGCGTTGGCTCCGTGACACGTTGGCCCTTTTCCGGCCCAAGTATATAAAGCCCCACTTCAGTTTTAATTCATTTAAAAATTTTGAAATTTCCAGAAAACGCAGCAAAACAGAGGAAGACGAAGAGGGTAAATATATTATCGCTCGATTACGCTACCAAACGTTGTCCAAACTCAAATTAACCTCAGATACCGAGGTATTTAGCAGCAGAGAGCATTCCTACGGATTTAGTTTCGCGAAATACGGCTGACGAATCGTCGAGCTACCAGACTAAGGTAAGTGGAATTGCTCCAAACTAGTGTTTATGTGTTCCTAGCTGTGAAGTGAATACTTCTCCCTTCTGGACTTTTGGAAAATAGCGAGTTTTCGACCGTCTTTCGATAAGCCTAAGTTTAGGCTATAATTATATCGGAAGTGATGTTGTCCTTTAGAATAAAGTTGTATTTAGTACTGATTGACATATATATGAATGTAGTTGGGAGGAATAGCTGAAATACTGACCAAGCTACGCCGGTTAGTCGGGAAATCAGAAGTGAAGGTAAGTAAAGCTAGTTTCCTTGGCAAGTTAGTAGTCTCGATATAGTAAAGTAGTTTAAAGGCCAGTAGAATGTTCAGAAGTTGTGTGTTATGTTTATTACGAATGTTGGTACGATATTGGAAGCATCATGTTATGTATAGTGTGAAACTTGCTAGCACGATATAAATTCTAACACGAGTGTTAGGAACTGTACAACATGCCTAGTATGTGATTTAGTAAAGAATGTTAGGATATTATCGTACTCAGCTGAAACCTAGTAAAGCAATGTAAATACCTGTAAGGTATCTCAGAAGTAGAATGATAGGTTAAAATGAAGTTTAGAAAGCATGTTAAAAATAGTAAATCATGTTACTATAGAAACTTAGCTATACAACATGGTTTCCAGCAGAAAAACTATATCTTGTTCAACATTAGACTCAGTACAGTATGGCAGAAGATTATATTTATATATATACTATTATCAGTCTCAGCATGTATTAAATACATACATATCACTATCACTAGTTCAGCACACAGTATGTACAAATACTTTATTATCAGTAGCTTCGGTATGTGTATATGCAGATAGTATTACTTGTTGAGACCACTGTATTGTCTTGGGGTTGGATTACCTAGCATCCATGACCGCCCTAGGGTTAATAGCTGTATCAACTCGTTTGCCAGAGGATGAGGATACGTCGCTCTACGGAGTGGCATGCCGTCCCATAGGGGACGAAGATGGGATGCCAGTTTTCCCCATATTGTGCCTTGGTCGGCCCTTATACACCCCCGTCGAGCGGATACGCCCTGGGTGTTGATTCAGGAGTCCTCCGGACTCAAGTACAGTTATAGTCAGGGGCTCAGCGAGCCCAAGTGCATACCCAGGGGACTGGCAGGATGCTTATAGTTATTATAGGAGATGGGACGACCGGGGTAGGGGTATAGATTGCGTGTTCATTGTACCTCCCGGCTTATGGGGGCCGGGTAAGGTTTGTGTGTGCTATGTTATGTTATGTTATGTTATGCCATGTTACACTAGATATGAGTAGATCGACAGTAGAACGATACATCTCCAGGTATGACTCCTACTCCTTCCAGTGTAGTTAAGAGTAGGCATAGCTTTACATTTTCAGTCAGTTAGTCTATTACTTCCTATTTCAGCTCCATCAGTTGTGTTGTTGTTTTCAGATATTTCTTTCAGTTATTGTTTTACATACTCAGTACCAGTGGTACTGATGCCCCTTGGGGGCACTGCATTACTTGCCTGCAGGTACTCATAGATGAGGGGCCGATACCTCATGATTCCAGCCAACTCACAGGGTCATCAGCTCCAGTCATCCGGAGCTAGATAGCTAGAGGTTTATCCCTTTTCTTTTGTTGTACAGCATGGGTAGGCCGGGGCCCTGTCCCGACCATCTTATCAGTATTCTTAGAGGCTTGCAGTCTGTATATATTTCCATGTGGTCAGATGAGCCGGTCGTGTGAGGCCGTGCAGTTGTATAGTTGTTAGTACTTCTGTTTCTTTTATGTTGGCCGTGTGGGGCCATAGCTTGACAGTGGTGGTGACCTTGCCGGTCACGTAGCTTTCCAATATTTCATTGTTGAGATACAGATAACTAGACAGCATGGTGGCCTTTTCAGCTCGCATAGGCTCCCCTATATTGATATGTTTCTGGTTAGCTATTAGTACAGGTACAGGTGGCTATAGGCCTAGTCGGCCGGAGGCTGTATTTACAACCGTTATATAGCCCGTTGTTTCCCTGAATCTGAGTTAGAGCCAGCCAGGCACCAGATGTGCTCAGGCTCAGTAGTCTAGTAGTTCAGGTCCTAGCAGGGCACCAGGTGCCAGTCATACCCCCCAAAGCGGGGTGTGACAGACGGATGAAAGAACGAGTCATTAGTTGACTAAACGACTGATTGGTAGATCACTGGAACCCACCATGAGGTACACTGGAAATATGAAGGAGTTAGACCACGAGGGGACTGACGACTCGTGCCCAAGCACAACAAGTCGTTAGGTGACCCATTGCCACAACTGGGTTCGATGCCGAAGACGACTGATTTTAGCAAGGCACGAATTGTCAAAGGTCCTAACAAATTGTTACCAAGTCCGTGATCACTGACGACCTACTTTCAAATTTTAGTTAGGAAAAGGTTTTCTTGGAACTATAAATAAACTATTTAGGTTTTTTCAAAGAATAGATTATTATTACTATTTTTTTTGACGTAGGCTTTTGGTGTTGTACGATTATTCATAGTTCAAGAAATAAGGTTTACAATTTTGTTCTTGAACTTGAGGATCAAAAGCAACATTGGAACTTATTCATCAAGTTTGGAGTTTTATTAAATTACTTAGTTTTCTTCTACCATAATTTGTAAGTTGCAATTACAATTTATTTTATATTTTGTGATTGTGATCGTTAAAGCATGAGTAGCTAAACCCATAACTAGGGTTGTGGGAACCAAGATGAATTAACACATATAGGTGAAAAACTTAGTGATTCTTGAATGGGGTTTAATGCATGTATTGTTTTTCCCTTTGTTTTTATTTATTCTTGACAGTAGAACATATTAGGACATTCCTTATTCTTACTTACCTAACAAAGGGGGTAGTGAATAGGAAAAGTGATTTACAATGAAGATTTGAGGCCATCAACCATTATCTAATAGCTTAAACTTGTCCGGGGATAGCTAATCCGATATTAAGGGTAAGGGTTAATTAAGCATACACCCGTATACAGACCATGTTGCGTGGTTATAATCATCTAGATAGGGTACCAACCATTTAGGTGAACATAACTTACCGATATTGCATGTTAAACACCATAATAGATCACTAGTGTAAAATTCTTGTGGTTATGAAATCTTGGGTAACACAATCCTAGTCAAATCGTTAATTGAATACAAACCGAATTTGACTTAAGCATTTAGTAGTTTTTACTCATATTTAGTTGTCTATTTCTTTCCCCTTTAGGAAATAAGTAACCCGATAGTAACAACTATCTGCATTAACTCAAGTTCTTTCCATATTCCCTGTGGGATCGACCCCAACTTCTAGTTGGGTTCTATATTTGACATCGACCGCTTTATATCTCAATTGTGAGGTGTAATTTGTGTCACATCAAATTTTGGCGCCGTTGCCGGGGAGTGTGGCTAAGGCTTTTGTTAATTGTGTTTGCTTTACTATTGGTTCTTATTTTCCTTTTTGTTTCTTTTGTTATTTTTGTTTGCTTAATAGGTCTTAGGTTCTTGCATGCCCTATAATAGAAGCCAAGGAAAATACTTGATTCCAATCGATCATGAACTTGAGCAGGCGTTAAGAAGCCTGAGAAGAATGGACGACATCCAAGAGTAGGAAATTGTGGACCAAGACACAGCGAGAATGTTGGTTAAGGAGTAAGCTCGTTCTAGATATCGTGAGTTAACTAGAGTTTCTGAAGAGCAGAAGCAGAGCGACCTAGACGACACAGAGGTCCAGAACAGTAGAGACATCGGTATTTTGATAAGGTGGATGATGCTGATATAGACAAAGTCGGTGCCACTGGAGCTATAGTCCCTCCCCTTTTTCCTGCTAGGGCAAAGTTTGACATTACTAGTGCAATGATCCAACTGTTCAACATGAAGGGAATATTTGCGGGTCATGCATCTGATGATGCCCACACTCATTTGACAAATTTCGTGGTATATATAAGGCATACAAACAACCGGGAGTGTGCTACGACGTAATCAAACTGAGGTTATTTCACTTCTTATTAGGGAGTGAGGCAACGATGTGGTTGGCTGAGCTGCCAAATGATTCTGTCACTACTTAGGGGGAACTTAAGAGAGCTTTTCTTGAAAGATTCTTTCCACCATCCAAAGCATTGCAGTTGATAGTTGAAATATATAACTTCAGCAACTAAATCAGAGGCAATTCATGAGACCTGATTGCGTTCCAACAAGAAGCTCAAAAGGGTGCCAAATCACAGGATTCCAGATGATACATTGTTGAAGATATTCTATAGGTCTCTGAATGCTAACAACAAGGATGTGGTTGACACCTTCTCTGGTGGAACCTTTATGAGCCACACTTATATAGAGGCTACTGAGCTACTTGATAGGATCACCAAAACCAATCGAGCTTGGCATACTAGAGAGTCGGAGATTCCGGCTGGTTCTTATGCGGTTGGTATTGTTCGGGCATTTTTGGGTATAACTACATGCAAGTGCATGTGGTCGAACAAATAGTAAAGTGGCTCAAGTAAGCCAAGCATCGATCCCACAGGGACTGGGATAGGGTAACAATCTACTCAAGTGTCAATAAACTTTAACTCATGCAAACAACAATGTCAAGAAGAGTTTGATATTTTGTTTCCTAATTTTATACTAAGTCTAAAACGAATATATAAATTGAGTCTGAACTATAAGTAAGAGCATGCTGAGGCTAACTGAACATGTAGAGAAATAAATTATCGATACAGTTTGGTTAATCTTTCCTCCGGTTGCTAATCAAGAATTATTGCCTATGGATTAAAACTCTCGTATTTAACCCGACTTAAGAATCATGAACCTTCCACCTACATTTCTGTGATGAAACGAAATTCATGTTCTAGCCATACAAAACTGATTCTTTAATTGACTAATATGACTTTCAGGTATATTTCTATCCTGAAGGTAAATCAATTCTCAATTTTCCCAAACTAAGAAAAGATCATATCCTATCTATTCACAACTTTCCAATTTCATGCTCTCTCGAGTGAAATTGGACTTCTTAGATGTACATTAATGTTGGCCACACATTAATACAGTAAGAACAAGAATCAATAGAACAACCATGGAAGGAAAGATGAAAAACTAATTTATCAATAATCACATTTCAATACAATTGTTCTTAACCTCCGCAAGAAGGGGATTTAGCCACTCATTTGTGGATTAAACATCGTTAAATTGAGTGGTAATCATGCAAGAAATTGAAATAAAGAAGAAGGAGATAGAGAAAAACCCTGAGATTTTTGTCCCCTCAACTGCCTGTAACCCACGTTCTTGCTCCACCCAGTCAGAATAATTAAAAATGAACCTAAGTGTTCTATTTATACTAGTGGGAATTTTTCCCAGGATAACAAGCAACGTGTCACGGAGTGCATCGCGGAGCACTGCCTCCGTGACACGCCACCGACGCAGACCCTTATTGGAATTCAGATGTCCAGGTATTAAGGCCCAATGTGGCACGACATGCAATGCGGGGCTAGGCCAACGTGCCACGGCCCCAACGTGCACCTTCACTGGAATTTGGCAAAAATTCCATATCCAGGAAGAAGGCATCCGTGATGGCAGCGTGACACGGCTCCATCGCGGAGCCCTTTTAATTCATGCTATCCTTGGCCTTTTCCTTGCTTGCTTCCGAGTCCACTCCCGATTTCTGCCAACATGCATTTTAGCTTCCCAAAATTATATTTCTCCTGAAAAATAACGCTAATCATGTGTGTTTGTATAAATTCACATTTTATTACAAATCATATGAGAATGTATAAACATCGATAGATAAACAAGGCAAAATGACACATTTGAGTATCACTTGGGCATATAAATTTGCCCAAGATCACTTACCCCACACTTAAATCCTTGTTCGTCGCTGAACAATAATCTTACACCTCATGCAATTGACACCCAAACCTGGCTACTTTGGCTCGACAATTCAAGCTACGGTTATACCGATTATTTAACACCGCAAATTCTCAAGAAAACATGCATAGTCTTATCAATACAATGACCTTCAACACATTAAGACCTCCTAAACTCAATAATCAACTCTCGATATCGGCAAACTCCTGCAAATCAGCTGATCAAGATATCCGACATGAATTTTAATCTCTCGTCGAGCATGTGTCCTCACAACACAAGAGAGTTTCTCCCCCTTTTAATTACATGAACTCAAAGACATTACATGCAGGGGCATATAAACACAATTTCGCTCTCTCTCCCAAAAGAATTCACATGCATCATGTCATGAACCATAGGCTTGCCTTTAGTGTATTACTCCACTAATATAATGAAGTGTGATGTAAGATCATGTAGGACTTAACGGGTTGTAATGTAAGCTACGAAACTAGTAAATACTGGGTTAACCAATAATAACAACTAGCATCCTTAAGCGCTTTTCCAATACATCCCATCAACCTTATGGACATTTTTTCTTCCTTCATCTTCCCATTCTTGAAGTCTGTCTTTATTTTTGACCCCATCTCTTTGAGCACACTTGACTCAATAACAAAGATTATTTATACATCATCATTATAGTTAATTTATAACAAGTGCACCTTTGACCTTTTCTTTCCTTTCATCACTCTGCTTTTTCTTTTCTTTTCACCATTCTCACTCCTTGACACTTTGGTAAAATTATTTTCTTTTCTTGAGCGCTTAAGAGTTTTGGATCAAATTCACGGATAATGAAAAGAAGGGGTTAAGCTCGGTTTACACCTTTTTGACAAAAGAAAAATAATATGCTAAAGGCTCAATGGGCTAACTAGGGTGTACATTCAAGGTGGGTATGATAATGAAAGAAAAAACGTTCGATTAAAACAAAGAAATGCCTACATCCTTTCCTACAATACACATCCTTCATTTCATTTTGTACACACACCAGGCAAATTCTAGACATTTCACAATAGCATGGAAGAAACGAAACCTCACTATACTCTCATTTCACATGCTCAACTCAAGATATATTCACAGACTCTTCACTTAGCTAATTACAAGAATTCAAACATTAAGCCTCAATCACACTGAATCAACTCTATGGCCTAGGTATCTCAACATATTTACAAAGTTGCATGCTTTCATACGAATCACCTTTGCATTTCAAACATCATGTACAACACGCAACCAAAATTTCGCAACCATAAAGTAACTACAGGTTTTGGTATGCAAACCAACAAAAGAAAAAAACTAAAAAGGACAAAATGAACAAAGAAATCTACTCCTAACGACTACATTTCCCTTAAGACGGTCGTCATCCATCCATCATAGAGAACAGTCACTAATTACGACTTCAGTTCAATGGGATTATTCTTGGTAAAAGAATCAAAAATAAACGCTGAGAAACCCAAAAATTTGAAAATTCATGAAAAAAAAATTTAAAAATATCGATCATTTCGATAGAACAAAAATATGTACGAAACCTGCTAACAACATTCAACAGCACACAACAGCTTCACCTTAATTACAATACAGACATACACAAAAAAAATCACAGGACCACAAGTTTATCCAAGCAAAACAACAGAATAGAGACATACATTAATAACAGCAGCAACAAACACCTAACTACTCCCACCCCACACATAAATCGAACACTATCCCCAGTGTTCATAAAATTCAGCGTAGCACAAAAATGGGTGGTGAAACTCCCTGATCAATTAAAATATTCCACTTCTTCGTCAGGTGCTGCTGCCTCGTCTCCCATGTCTGAATCACCCCCATCGTTATCATTTGACTCCACATCGGAGTCATCACGACGTGTATCCTCATCTATGGGGACATCATCATCGGTGGGCTCCACAAAAGCTGGCCCCACTCGGCATAGAGCCCTGGCATTTCCGCCAAAAGGGTAGTCTAGCTAGAGCTGCCACAGCTCCTCTTTTGTTGCCGGCCTCTCGCCTATGTGCAGCTGGAGCATCTGCATCCCAAACATGTGAGCCATGTACTGATAATCCCGAGCATGTCGCTTGGCTAGTGTAAGAAGTGGCCCATGAGTGGTGTCGGGTGCCTTAGTTTTAGTGACATCTAAGGCCCGCCTCTCCATCTGCGGGATGTAGTTAAGGGCCTCCTCCTCAACATCTAGGCCCCTCAGGAACGTGGTCAGTAAGCCACCAAACCCGTGCCTATGCCCCTAATGCAAACGGACTCTCTTCATGGCAGAGATAATCATCGCCCCGACATTGATCTCCAGCCCTTTCATCTGGGCGTATACCAAGGATACACGATCCCGGGTGACATCTGTCATATGCACCCCCAAGATCAGGAAGGAACAAACAATCTTCAGCCATATCCTGGCTTCCCTATTCATCTGTGAGTAGGGCAAGGTCTGATAGTAGCCCCTCTCCTTATGCCTGCTCCAACGTGCTGTAGACCGGGTTCCACATAAAGTGCGTCTAATATCCGCGTATGGTGGAGTGATATTCAGCTGCCGAAGCACATGGGCATCTGTGTCCCGCGCCCCCAAGATGACATTAAGGTGATGAGGCTCAAAAGTAACTATTTTCCCCCATATCTTAATGGTGTGACTTCTGAGTGCCGGGTTCTATTTGGCGTAGAATTCCCGAATCTGGTGTAGGTTGCACTCCTTGGGCTCTACAAAGATGAAGTTCAGCTCGACTGCCTCGATCCTGTGGACTATCCTGGGGAACTCCTGTGCCAATGGTTCCCTAGCAATGTGTTCCTCAGGGAAGTACTTGCTTTCCTTATGCTTCGCGTACCATTTCTTCCCCTCCCCTGTCACCCATCTGGTTCCATATTGACGGCGTTGGCCGCGTCGAACCGCTGGTGCTGCTGGGACTGCTGTTCCCAGCCTAATTCTTTTCCTTTCGGCGCCCGATGTAGATGCGCCCTTCCCTTTATCTTGCCTGCTTGCCATTGTTCCTGTCAAACCAAACAGACAGGTTCAATGTTAAGCCAAATCAAATTAGCTTCAGCTAAGGTTGGGTTAATCTAGGCTACCCCACACTTAGTCTTTAGCCACAATCACAGCATTACGACAAGATCCTATTTATTTCCAATTTACAAAAAGAAAACAAAAACAAAAAGACAACAAATATGCCTCGTGCGTTCAGAGAATTTGACAGTCTAAATTCTTCTGTACTACTCAGACTTTGTACATCTACCCACAACATTACCATCGTTCATATTTCATCACATAGCACTTAGCAAGGAGAAACAAGGAAAAACTTTATATATATGAACCTACACAATTCACCCATTTCTTGCAATTTCAACAATTTCATTCGCTTGAAAATCCATCGGTCTTTTAGCATATTAACAGTTAGCACAACCAATTCATCTCACCCAACATACACAACCTAGCAAGAATTTCAAATGTCAACTAAATTTTCCCTTTTCATATTCAAATTCAAGCCCTAGCTATGATTTTATCAAAAATTCTATCAAGCTATGTAATTATCGAGTTCATGCAATCACAATGATACTACGAACGTCAACCAACAATAACTCAATTGAATTTAAGCTTAATTTCTACTTAGGGCATGTTTTGCTCACATCACATGTTCAACATCAAAAAATTCGACAAGAATTTAGATAGAGTTGAAGAACATACCTTGAATTCAATGAAATGAAGAAAACTTGATGAAAATGTGTGCCTAGGTCCGTTTCATGTTGAGGAAGGGGGGAATTTCGGGTTGTTTGTTACGGAGGAGGTGAAGAATGGGAAAAAAAATGAGGGAAAACGGGGTTAAAAAGAAGGTTTTTCGCGCGGGTCACCCAGTGACCCGGTGTGACCCGTCGCGAAATACACGTCAACGTGTCACAGAGGGTAACCCGGAGCATGCTCTCTGTGACACGGAGCCAACGCGTAGGTGTTCTGGAATTTGTAAAAATTCCGGAATTACCTTCAACGTGTCACGGAGGGTAACGTGGAGGCCCTCCTCCGTGACACGGAGCCATCGCGTGGGCTCACTGTTTTGCTACTTTTTATTATTTTTCATACCTCAATTTTTCCTTTGCGGTCCATTGCATAGTTATCCTCCGTTCAACCTGAAATTCATCTCACCACAAGAAATTGGTCAGAATTTGTAGGTTTCACATAAAATATAAATTTTGTTTTTATTTTTGTTTTCTCTTTTTTTTCTACGAAATCTATTCACATTTTACAAAAATTTCACGGGTTGCCTCCCGTGCAGCGCCTGGTTTACTGTCGCTGTACGACATATCAAGTTTCACCGCTTTTTCCTCCACCTTAAGGATATGAATCTCACCCCTAATTTCTTCTCTAATTTCCTCTTATGCTCCAGGGGTGGTGGTGAAAAATTGTAAGGACCAAGCAGTAGATGTTGCCTTTTGAACTTATTGGTCCTTAAGTAAGCGAAGTCATTTTGTCTCTCCGAGTTAGCAAATTTCAAAATATACGGGGCTTGGTCCTCCTCTAGACATTTCTCTATAAGCTTGAAAGACTCTATTTCTATGTTGTCAATCAAACTTAATGTCGAAAAATGCTTCGAGTGTGGTCCAATACACCTCAACTCTGAAACTGCATTGTGCTTGACCTTCTTACTTGTATACACCTTCTCAGCATCGACATATAACTCTCCATTAATGTCAACTGGGGGATACTCTATCTCTTCTTCCATGAATGGATTTTCCATAAGTGTGAGCCCATCGCGGGGACACTCTAGAGATTCTAATTGTTGGGCTTCATCCAAAATTTCACCCTTGTCTTCCTCTTGTAGTTCCTCTTGAATATTGGCTAAAACTGTTACCTGCAATTTATCACAAGCTTCAGCCTCAACAATCATCTCCGTGACTTTAACGCTCATCCTTTCTAGAGCCTCTGCATTCTCTTCTTGCTGAATTCTCAATACTGCCATCGCCTCCTTCATTGCTTCTGATTGCTCCAGGAGTTGTTTCAGCATGTCTTCTATTCGAGCTTGGCATCCCAAGTCCTCATTTTCAGCATGCCTATATTAAGCAAAAATAATAGAAGGATCATAGTAGGGGCTTGGGGGAGGGGAATATGCATTCAGACAGCCATCCCAATGGCCATGTTGACCACCACACATATTGCACGTGTTACAGTGTTGCCACGAGTGATGTCCTCCGCAATTCAAACAAGATTCATCAAAATATGAGTATCCACCATTTAAACCATTTGTATTCCACGATGTCATGTCAATAAGGGTATCTGAAAAAGAAAAAAATACTAAAATAAAAAAAAATTAAAACAAACACTAAGACCAAGTTGTCAACACTTATACAGAATTTGTGAACTAACACTAAGAAAACAATTTTACCAATTGCCAGTCGCCGGCAACGGCGCCACAAACTTACTGGGGCGTTTTTGTGTATAACTACACGCAAGTGCACGTGGTCGAACAAGTAGTAAAGTGTCTCAAGTAAGCCAAGTATCGATCCCACAGGGACAGGGATAGGGTAAAAATCTACTCAAGTGTCAATAAACTTTAACTCTAAAAATGCAAACAACAGTGTGAAGAAGAGTTTTGATATTTTGTTTCCTAATTTTATACTAAGTCTAAAACGAATATATAAATTGAGTCTGAACTATAAGTAAGAGCATGCTGAGGCTAAATGAACATGTAGAGAAATAAATTATCGATACAGTTTGGTTAATCTTTCCTCCGGTTGCTAGTCAAGAATTATTGCCTATGGATTAAAACTCTCGTATTTAACCCAACTTAAGAATCATGAACCTTCCACCTACATTTCTGTGATGAAATGAAATTCATGTTCTAGCCATACAAAATCGATTCTTTAATTGACTAATACGACTTTCAGGTATATTTCCATCCTGAAGGTAAATCAATTCTCAATTTTCCCAAACTAAGAAAAAATCATATCCTATCAATTCACAACTTTCCAATTTCATGCTCTCTCGAGTGAAATTGGACTTTTTAGATGTACATTAATGTTGGCCACACATTAATGCAGTAAGAACAAGATTCAATAGAACAACCATGGAAGAAAAGACGAAAAACCAATTTATCAATAATCACATTTCCATACAATTGTTCTTAACCTCAGCAAGAAGGGGATTTAGCCACTTATTTGTGGATTAAATATCATTAAATTGAGTGTTAATCATATAAGCAATTGAAATAACGAAGAAGGAGATAGAGAAAAACCCTAAGATTTTCGTCCCCTCAACTGCCTGTAACCCACGTTCTTGCTCCACCCAGTCAAAATAATTAAAAATGAACCTAAGTGTTATATTTATACTAGTGGGAATTTTTCTCGGGATAACAAGCAACGTGTCACGGAGTGCATCGCGGAGCACTACCTCCGTGACACACCACCGACGCGGACCCTTACTGGAATTCAGATATCCACGTATTAAGGCCCAACGTGGCACGACATGCAACGCGGGGCTAGGCCAACGTGCCACGGCCCCAACGCGCACCTTCACTGGAATTTGGCAAAAATTCCATATCAAGGCAGAAGGCATCCGCGAGGGCAACGTGACACGGCTCCATCGCGGAGCCCCTTTAATTCATAGTGTCCTTGGACTTTTCCTTGCTTGCTTCCGAGTCCACTCCCGATTTCTGCCAACATGCATTTTAGCTTCCCAAAATTATATTTCTCTTGCAAAACAACGCTAATCATGTTGGTTAGTATAAATTCACATTTTATTACAAATCACATGAGAATGTATAAAGATCGATAGATAAACAAGGCAAAATGACACATTTGAGTATCACTTGGGCATATAAATTTTCCCAAGATCAGGTATGTATGTAGAACATAGAAGAAAAGATGAAAAGTGTGATCAAGATATTGTTGAGATTAAAACAACTATGGGGTTGCTTGCTAAGCATCTGATGGTAGCTGGAGTTGAGAAAGTTAATGTTGTGGGTTCTCAAGGCAAGGCCCCGAGAAATGATGGCTGTGAATCTAAGTATGAGGAGGAAGCTAACTATTTATATGATCACCGGATGGGTTTCTGGACCAACACCCAAGGGTCTAACCAGGACTCTTGGCATCAATGTCAAGGGAACGAAGGTCGAAACTTTTACGAGGATAACAATTACAACTGAGGCCAGCACAGAGATAATGGAGATTGGAAGAAGCGTGATGAGTACAAGAATGATAGAAGCAGTCTGTATGTTCCTCCAAGGAATCGTGAGCTAGAGTCCAATGGCTCAAGGGTTGAAAACATATTGTCTAAAGTACTTACGTAGATGGAGACAACAGATAGCTATTTTAAGGAGATCTGTGTTGATATTTCTTGCATGAATCAAAAGGTGGAATGACACACATGGACAATAAATAGATTGAGCAGCAGCTGAGTTAGATGTTTGTTGCAATGAACCATAGGTAGAAGGGCACACTACCCATCAGCACAGTGCAGAATCCTAAAAATGACAATCACTACATGGAGGTCACTACTAGGAGTGGGAACGTGACCTTTGATCCTCTGAGGCCTGTTGTGATTGATGACACAGAAGAGCCCGTATCGATTAATGATGACATGATAGAAGATTTTGAGAATCCAAATTTGGTTGGAGATACTATGGTGAAGATCGCTCCTAGTAATGAAAAGGATCATGGATCTGACAATGAGAAGGAGAAAGAGATTTAGCAAAAGTTCACACCGATCACTATACCTCCTCCTCCTTTGCCACAGCAGTTGAAGAAAAAGGTCGAAGATGGGAAGTATCACAAGTTCATCTCCATGTTGAAGCAATTTTCCGTGAACATCCTATTAGTTGAGGAACTTGAGCAGATGCCTGGCTATGTAAAATTCATGAAGGACCTTGTCACTAGAAAGAGGACTGTGAGTTTCGAACATGCAGACAACTTGCACCATTGTAGTGCAATAGCATCCCGTTCTCTTGTTCAAAAGAAGGATGACCCTGGAGTATTCACTATACCATGCACAATTGGAGCCTTTAATTTTGCTAAGGCATTATGTGATCTTGGTGATAGTATTAATTTGATGCCATTAGCAGTTTTCAGATAGTTAGGCTTAGGAGCCCCCAAACCGACTATAATGCGGCTTTTGATGGTATATCGTACGGTGAAGAATCTAGTGGGGATCCTATATGATGTACTAGTGAAGGTGGAGTCCTTTATATTTTTGGCTGATTTCTTCATCCTAGATGGTGAAGTCGATTTTGAAGTCCCCATTATCTTGGAGCGACGATTCCTCGCCACCAGACATGCTCTTGTAGATATAGAGACTGGACGACTCAAATTCTGGTTGAACAATAAGAAGCTGACGTTTAATGTGTGCAGATCCATGAAGCAACCAAATGATATGAGGGTGGTCTCAGTAATTGATGTTGCGGAACCTGAGTTCCCAGTTTTGCCCATGGAGGAGTTATTGATTCTTGATGACCTAGCAGCTATTTTGATGGATATTAGCGCTGAGGAGATTCATGGGGGTGAGGAGATTTTAAATGCACTTGATGGAATGGGGTCATACACTTATGCTCCAAAGAAGATCGATCTTGATTTGAAGAATCGAGTGATCCCACCAGCCAAGCCATCTATTGAGGAGCCTCCAGTATTAGAGCTCAAAGCACTTCCGTCTTATCTATAGTATGTTTTTTGGGAGCTGCTAACACTTTACCGGTCATTATTGCATCTGACTTGGACGAATGGCAAGTGGATGCTTTGTTCTCTGTCTTGAAGAGATACAAAAAAGCCATTGGTTGGACCATTGCAGATATTATTGGAATCCCAACCGGTATTTGTACTCACAAGATCCAACCAAAGCCAGATTGTATTCCCAGTGTTGAACATCAGTGTAGGTTGAATCCACCTATGCAATAGGTGGTTAAGAAGGAAATTATAAAGTGGTTGGATGTAGGTGTGTGTTTATCCTATTGCAGACAACAAATGGGTGAGCCTAGTTCAGGGTGTACCGAAAAAGGGAGGAATCATGATGGTCCCAAATGCTAACAATGAGCTCATTCCTCTAAGACCAGTACTGGTTGGAGAGTATGTATGGATTACAGAAAGCTGAACCATATGCATGGATTACAGAAAGTTGAACCGTTGGATGCAAAAAGAGCACTTTTCGATGCCATTCATGGACCAGATGTTAGAAAGACTTGTAGGTAGAGGATGGTACTGTTTCCCTGATGGTTATTCAGGGTAAAGTCAAATTTTTATAGACCCTGAAGACCAAGACAAAACCACATTCACTTGTCCATATGATACATTTTCTTTTAAGAGGATGTTGTTCGGGTTATGTAATGCACTCACTACTTTTCAGTGTTGCATGATGTCCATATTTTTTTACATGGTGGAAGACATCATTGAAGTCTTTATGGATGATTTTTCGGTGGTGGGTGATTCGTGCGAGGAGTGTTTGGCTCATTTGAGAAAGGTTCTTCAGAGATGTGAAGAGACAAACTTGGTGCTTAACTGGGAAAAGTGTCTTTTCATGGTCAAGGAAGGTATAGTGCGAGGCCACAAGATTTCTAGTACGGGTATTGAGGTAATTTCTAGTCTTCCACATCCAATTTCTATGAAAGGTGTTCGAAGCTTTTTGGGTTATGCACGTTTTATAGAAGATTCATCAAGGACTTCTCAAAAATTGCACATCCATTGTGTAAATTTCTCGAGAAGGAGGTGAAGTTTGTTTTGGGTGGTGAAGTTTATTTTTGATGGGGCATGTCTGAAGGCATTTGAATGTCTTAAAGAGAGATTGACCACTGCCCCTATTATAGTGGCACCTGACTTGTCTTTGCCTTTTGATGTTATGTGTGATGCTAGCGGTGTGGCTCTAGGAGCTATTTTGGGTCAAAGATGTGAAAAGATTTTTAATCTAATTTATTATGCTAGCAAGGCTCTAAATGCAACTCAGAAAAATTATATCGTGATAGAACTGGAGTTATTGGTTGTAGTTTTTGCATTTGAGAAGTTTCCAGCATACTTCCTTGGAACTAAGGTGATAGTCCAAACAAACCATGCAGCTATGAGATATCTGATGGAAAAGAAAGATGCCAAGCGACGGTTGATTTGATGGGTTCTGCTGCTACAAGAGTTTAAGTTTGAGATAAAAGATCGAAAAGGGACAGAAAATCATGTTGCAAATCACTTATCTAGATTGGAACTTGATGCAACACTTAGAGATGAGCATGACATAGATGATGCATTCCCAGAACAACAGGTTCTAGCGGCATCACAAGATCTCATCCCATGGTTTGCAGACTTTGCTAATTATCAGGTGAATGATGTTGTACCGGAGCACTTATCTTTTCACCAGAGAAGAAGTTAATGTCTGATATGCAGAAAATTTTTCTGGTCTGAGCCTTACTTATTTCGCATATGTGCTGATGGGGTTATTCAAAGATGTGTGCCCGAGGTGGAGATGCTGAGTATATTGGAGGCCTGCCACTCATCTCTTGTTGGAGGCCACCACAGCAAGATTCGCACAACCCACAAAATTCTGCAATGTGGGTACTATTGGCCAACCATTCACCAAGATGCGCATGATTTCGCAAAGTCATATGATGCATGTCGGGCATGAGCTACTTCTTACTCCCATCCTGGTCATTGAGATATTTGATGTATGGGGCATTGATTTCATGGGCCCATTTGTGAGCTCAAATGGGATGAAGTATATACTTGTTGCTGTTGACTATGTTTCGAAATGGGTGGAAGCAGTTGCACTTCCAAACAATGAAGGGAAGAGTGTAACAACATTCTTGAAGTGGAATATATTTGCTAGATTAAGGACTCCCAAAGCCATCATTAGTTATGGGGGTTCACACTTCTGTAACCGGTTGTTTCACTCTTTATTGGGAAAATATAGGGTCAAACACAGGGTGGCTACACCCTATCATCTGCAGTCTAGTGGGCAAGTTGAAGCCACAAACTGAGAAATAAAGACTATCTTGGCGAAGACTGTTGTCACACCCCACCTTGGGGGGTATGACTGGCACCTGGTGCCCTACTGGGACCTGAACTGCTGGACTGCTAAGCCTGGGCACATCTGGTGCCTGGCTGGCTCTAACTCATATTTCTGGAAATGAAGGGCTATATAACGGCTGTAAACACAGCCCCCAGCCTATTGGCCTATAGCTCCTGTACCTGTACTAACAGCTGACCAGAAACACATCAATTCGGGGAAACCTATGCAGGCCGACAAGGCCACCATGCTGTCTAGTTATCTATAACTAAATCCTGAAGTACTAGAAAGCTACGTGACCGGCAAGGTCACCACTACTGGAAAACTATGGCCCCACACAGCCAACATAAAGAGAGAAAGAGTATTAACAGCTATACAACTGCACGGCCTCACACGACCGGCTCATCTGACCGCAGGAAAATATATACAGACTGCAAGCCTCTAGGAATAGCAATAGAAATGATCGGGACAGGGCCCCGACCTACCCGTACTATATAACAAAAGGAACTGAAATACACCTCTGGAGTTCAGTCTCTGGATGACAGGAGCTGAATACTCGATCGCTGACAGGAATCACGTAGTATCGCCTTCTCGTCTATGAGTACCTGCAGTCAGGTAATGCAGCGCCCCACCGGACGTCAGTACCGCTGGTACTGAGTATGTAAAGCAATAACTGAAAGCAAAATCTGAAAACAACAATGTAACTGATGAAACTGAAGTAAGAAGAATTAGATTAACTGTCTGATGATGTAAGTCATACCTTCTCTCATTTATACCGAAAGGAAATAGGGGTCACACCTGGAGACGTATCACTCAACTGCTGATCTACTCGTATCTAACGTGACATGACATAACATAACATAACATAATATAGCACACACAAACCTTACCCGGCCCCCACAAGTCGGGAGGTACAACCAGCACAGAATCTACACCCCTACCCCGGTCATCCCATCTCCTATAAACCCTGTAAGCATCCTACCGGTCCCCTGGGTATGCACTTGGGCTCGCTGAGCCCCTGACTATAACTGCATCTGAGTCCGAAGGACTCCTGAATCAACACCCGGGCGTATCCGCTCGACAGGGGTGTGTAAAAGCCGACCAAGGCACAATATGGGGAAAACTGGCATCCCATCTTCGTCCCCTGTGGGATGGCATGCCACTCCGTAGAGCGACGTATCCTCGTCCTCTGGCGGACGAGTCGATACAGCTATCAACCCTGGGGCGGTCATGGATGCTAGGTAGTCCAACCCCAAACAATACGACTCTCAACTAGTAATACTATCTGCATGTCTCACATACTGAAGCTAATAGTGGTAAAGTATGTATATATACTATATGCTGAACTGGTGATAGTAATATGTACGTACTTGATACATGCTGAAGCTTGTAATAACATATATGTATAAATACAGTCTTCTGCCAGACTGTACTGGGCTAATGCTGAACAAGATATAATCTTTCTGCTGAAACTATTCTGTATACTGAGTGTCTATAGTAACATGATATACTATTCCTAACATGCTTTCTAACTTCATTTTAACTTATCATTCTATTTCTGAGATGTCTTACCGATATTACATCGCTTTACAGGGTTTCAACTGAATACAATGATATCCTAACATTCTGTGTCACATCACAAACTGAGCATACTGTGGAATTCCTATTACTTATATTAGAGTCTATATCATGCTGGCAAGTTGCACGCAAGTTATAACTCGATGCTTCTAATATCGTACCAACATTCGTAATAAACATCATACATGGCTTCTGAATATTCTACTGGCCTTTAAATTACTGTACTGTACCAAGGTTACTAACTTTCCAAGGAAACTAGCTTTACATACCTTATCCTTGAACTATTCGTCTGTCGAACGAGACTCGACCGGTACTTCAGCTATTTTCTCCCAACTGCATTCATAAATGTGTCAATTAATATTAAATATAGCTTTACTTTAAAAGGCAACGTCACTTTCGATATCGTTTATAGCCTAAACTTAGGCTTATCGAAATACGGCCAAAAACTCACTATTTTTCAGAGGTCCATAAGGGAGAAATATTCACTTCACAGCTAGGAAGACATAGACACTAATTTAGAGCAATTCCACTTTTCTTAGCTCGGTGGCTCGATGATTCGTCGGCCGTATTTCATGAAACGGAATCCGTAGGAATGCTCTCTGCTGCTAAATACCTCAGTATCTGGAGTTAATTTGAGTTTGGACAACGTTTAGCAGCGTAATCGGTCGAAAATTATAATCCCTCCTTCGTTCTTCTCCTTTCTCTGATTTCTCTCTCTGTTTCCTGGAAATTTCTTAAGTGTTTAAATGATTTAAACCCGAAGTGGGCTTTATATACTTGGGCCTGGACAAGGCCAACATGTCACGGAGCCAACGCGGAGGCCTCTCCTCCGTGACACGCTGCCATCGCGGAGGGGCTCTGCCTTGGCTCCTTCCGCGATGATTCGACAGGTTTCTCATCCGATCTTTTCTCGGGCCTTTCTCTAGCACGTATGGCCTTCAAATATGCTTAACCATCGTGCTAATAGGTCGTCTAGGTGCCGGGAATTCTACGGGGTATAACATTCTCCCCCCCTTAAGAACATTCATCCTCGAATGTACATTATTATCTAGAGGACTACTTAACTTACTTTCTAGAAAAATTTCGGCAGAGTTTCCCCTGTAATATGGACTATAGCAAAAACCTGAAATGCAGAAAAGTCCAACACAGGCACTGCACGTAATATTTTAGGATCCACTGGATAACTAAATATCAATCTTTCTCATTCACACACATACAACTATAAGGTACTGCATAAGTAACAATAGGGACATACCTGTCGCCTGACTAGGCCTGGAATAGGTGAGGGTATCTGGCTTTCATATCTTCTTCAGCTTCCCATGTCATTTCCTCACGGTTCCTGTTACGCCACAATACTTTGACAGACGCCACATCTTTAGTCCTTAGCCTGCGAATCTGTCTGTCTAAGATAGCTACTGGAACCTCTTCATATGCTAACTCTTCTGTGACCTGGACATCCTGAACTGGGACTACTGTAGAAGGGTCCCCTACGAACTTCCTCAACATAGATACATGGAATACTGGGTGAACAGATGCTAACTCTGGAGGCAAGTTCAATTCGTATGCAACTCGACCTATTCTTTTCCGAATCTGATATGGCCCAATGAATCTCGGGCTAAGCTTGCCTTTCTTGCCAAACCTCATTACCCCTTTCATCGGAGACACTTTTAGATATACCCAATCATTTACCGCAAATTCTAGATTTCTGCGCCGCATATCTGCATAAGACTTCTGGCGACTCTGAGCAGTCAGTAGACGTTCTCGGATAAGCTTTATCTTTTCCTCTGATTGTCGAACAATGTCTGGGCCAACCAATGCTGATTCTCCTATTTCAAACCAACCAATCGACGATCTACATTTTCGCCCATATAATGCTTTAAAGGGCGCCATCTGAATGGCTGAATGGTAGCTGTTATTATAAGCAAATTCAATTAACGAAAGATTCTCATCCCAGCTACCCCCAAAATCTAGCACACACGCTCGTAGCATATCTTCGAGCGTCTGAATTGTACATTCAGCCTGCCCATCTGTCTGAGGATGGAATGCTGTGCTCAAGTTAATCTGCGTTCCCAAACCTTTCTGAAACGACTGCCAGAATCTAGCTGTGAATTGTGCTCCCCTATCTGAAATGATGGATACCGGCACTCCATGCAATCTAACTATTTCTCTCACATATAATTCGGCATAATCCTCAGCTGAGAAGGTAGCCCTTACTGGCAGGAAATGAGCTGATTTTGTTAGCCTGTCAACTATTACCCAAATGGAATCATTTCTGCGTCTAGTATGGGGTAACCCTGTTACAAAATCTATGTTTGTCGCTTCCCATTTCCACATAGGCACCGGTATATCTTGCATCAAACCGCCCGGTTTCTGGTGCTCTGCTTTCACCTGCTGACAGTTAGAACATCTAGATACAAATTCAGCTATCTCTGCTTTCATACCTGGCCACCAGTAGATGTCTCTGATGTCGTGGTACATTTTGGTCGCTCCTGGATGGAGGGAATAGCGAGCGTAATGTACCTCATGCATGATCTGCCCGCGAAGCCCTGAAACATTCGGGACACAGAGGCGGCCCTTATAGCGTAGTACATTATCCTCCGCCATTTGGAAATCTGACTCCTTACCTTCCTGAATTCTATCTCTGAGCTGGACTAAATCAGGATCCTCGTACTGTCGTTCTTTTACCTCTGTAACTAATGATGACACAGCAAAATTCTGAATTACTGCTCTATTATTTTCTGTTTCCAATACTCGAGCGGCTAAACCAACTAACTGATGAATTTCTTTGGCTAACTTCCACTCCTCAGGTCATAAATACGTCAAACTTCCCATTGACTTACGGCTTAGGGCATCTGCTACAACATTAGCTATTCCGGGGTGGTATACAATATTCACATCATAATCTTTTAATAGCTCCAACCAGCGGCGTTGCCGTAGATTCAACTCCCTCTGAGTGAAAATGTACTGTAAGCTCTTATGATCTGTGTAAATATCAACATGGACGCCGTACAGGTAATGCCTCCACATTTTTAAGGCATGGATTACCGCGACCAATTCCAGGTCGTGGGTAGGGTAATTCTTTTCGTGTTTCCTCAGCTGTCTGGAAGCATATGCAATTACTCTACCATGCTGCATCAACACACAACCTATCCCGATGCTTGATGCATCACAACAAACTGAATAACCTTCGGTGCCTTTCGGCAATGCCACTACTGGGGCGGAGGTTAATCTGTCTTTCAGTTCCTGGAAGCTCTGCTCACATGCCTCTGTCGATTGAAACTTTGCTGCTTTCTGTGTCAATTTGGTTAGAGGTGCTGCAATAGTCGAGAACCCTTCAATGAACCTCCTGTAATATCCTGCCAACCCCAGAAAGCTACGGACTTCAGTTGGAGTGGTAGGCCTAGGCCAGGACTTAACTGCTTCTATCTTCTACTTGTCTACCTGTATACCAGCGTCTGAGACGATATGGCCTAAGAAGGCCACTGAGTTAAGCCAAAATTCACACTTAGAAAATTTAGCATACAGTTGACGGTCCCTGAGAATCTGGAGCACTGTCCCCAAATGAGTCCGGTGATCTGCTTCAGAGCGAGAATACACCAGAATGTCATCAATGAATACTATCACGAACAAGTCCAGGAAAGGTCTGAAAATATAGTTCATCAGGTCCATGAAGACTGCTGGGGCATTCGTTAACCCGAAGGACATAACTAGAAATTCGAAATGTCCATATCGGGTCCTGAACGCTATTTTAGGAATATCTCTCTCACGTATTCGGACCTAGTGATATCCGGACCGCTAGACAATCTTAGAAAAGTATCTGGCTCCCTGTAACTGATCAAATAAGTCATCAATTCTGGGGAGCGGGTACTTGTTCTTTACTGTAACTTTGTTTAGTTGCCGGTAATCTATACACATTCGGAACGAGCCATCTTTCTTCCTCACAAATAAAACTGGCGCACCCCACGGTGAAGTACTCGGCCTAATGAAACCTTTATCCAACAAATTTTTCAACTTCTCCTTTAATTCTCTGAGTTCTGCAGGAGCCATGCGATAAGGAGGAATCGATATCGGCTGTGTGCCTGGTAATAAATCAATAGCAAAGTCTATTTCCCTTTCTGGGGGAATACCAGGTAACTCGTCTGGGAACACATCAGGGAATTCATTCACTACTGGAACAGACTGGAGTGTCGGAGATTCTGCTTGAACATCCTGAACTCTGACCAGATGGTAAATACATCCCTTAGATATCAACTTTCTTGCCTGAAGGTAGGAAATAAACCTACCCTTTGGCGTAGCAGTGCTGCCCTTCAACTCCCGCACTGCTTCTCCCGGGAAATGGAACCGGACCGTGTTGGTCCAACATTCAACATTTGCAAAACATGGTACTAACCAGTCCATACCCATTATGGCGTCGAAGTCTATCATTTCTAACTCGACCAAATCTGCTGTGGTCTGAAGTGTCAACAACCTCTACTGTACACCCGTGGTAGATTCGGCTAGCTGTGATAGAGTCACCAAAGGGCGTGGATACTAAAAAGGGCTACTGAAATAATTCTGGTGCAATACTAAACTTTCATGCCACAAATGGAGTAATATAGGACAAAGTAGACCCTGGATCAATCAACACATAAGCAGGGTGTGAGCAGATAGTTAGCATACCTGTCACAACATCAGGCGACGCTTCTGAATCTTGCCTCCCTGGTAAGGCATATGTGCGACTTGGACCCGCACCTGTACTGGAGGCCCCTGATCTGCCCCGACCCCTTCCTGCTGAAACTGAGGGCCTGCGCCCAGTCGAGGATGCTGTGACTCGTGACCCTGCAGATGCCCTATCCTGTTTATCCCGGTCCTCTCGACCTCTGGCTGGGTAATCTTTCATCAAATGGCCTTCTTGGCCACAAATATAACATGCGGTGGAGCCATATCTGCATGCTCCAGGATGGCGTCGACTGCATATAGGGCAAAGTGGTAGGGTATACCTACTCTGCTCCACCCTCCTCTGTAATGGTGAATCTGCCATCTGCGAGCCTCTATCAGTCTCTGACTACCGCTTGTGGCTGAATCTACCTCCCTGCAACTGCGGCGGAGGCGGAGGCCTGGGCGACTTGTCTAACAATCATGGCCTGGGTCCTCCCCGGGCCTCCCTTTGTAACTTAACTGGCCTGTCCCGGCGACGCTGTTCCTGATTAACCCTTCTGATCTCCCGTTGTCGCTGTATGATGCCCTTAATATTCTGGGCAAATGCCTGAACTCGAGCAATGTCCATGTCCTCTCGCAGTGTGGCTGTAATGCAAGTCTCAACATATTCTGGATTCAACCCCATAATAAAGCGGTGCACTCTGGATTCCATGGTATCCACAAAGGCCGGTGCATAACGGGCTAAGGAATCAAACCGCAAGGAATATTCCCGAACACCCATGGCCCCCTGCTCCAAATGCAGAAACTGGTCTACCCGAGCCTATCGAATCTCCCGCAGCAAATAGTGATCCAGAAAAGCTCCTGAAAAGCTGGACCAGGTGGGAGGGGAAACATCTCTCCCTTGAGACCTTTCCCAGCTTTCATACCATAACACGGCGATATCCCATAACCGGAATGCTGCCAACTCAACTGATTCTGTAGGCGTGGCATGCACAACCCGGAAGATTCTCTATATTTGATCCAGAAAATCCTGAGGGTCCTCTGTCCGATCCGTACCTGTAAACTGTGGGGGATTCAGGGCTAAGAACTCTCGGACCCTCGAACTACCGGTCCCTCCTGATAATTCTGCAACTGTAGACGACATTGGCTGACGCTGAGCAGCCATCATCTGTGCTAACATAACTACAGCACTCCTAACCTCCTGGTCGGAAGGTGTCGGTACAGGGACTGCTGAAGGTAATGTCGCCCCAAGTGGCTCCTGACGTAGTGGAGACTGCTGAGGAGGCTGGGACGATGCCTCTGTAGTGCCCTCTGATCGGGCTGTTTCTAAACGAGGGTGAGGCATCCTGCTGGTGCCTTCCCCTGCTGCAACATCTAAGCTCCGACCTATGATAGGATGGCGCTGTTCTGACATTATCTGTAACCAAAGAATATAGTAAGCTTTTAGGGACTCAACCCTATACTATACCGCTCTACAGCACGACTGAATAAGAATAAAAGACAACCATCCTATCATGCCTTGCAGCCTCCTACCCATAGTATGTGGTGCACAACACATCCAAGGACAGGACTCTACTTAGCACGACTTGCAGACTCCCTGTGATACGACCTGCTCTGATACCAAGTTTGTCACACCCCACCTTGGGGGGTATGACTGGCACCTGGTGCCCTACTGGGACCTGAACTGCTGGACTGCTAAGTCTGGGCACATCTGGTGCCTGGCTGGCTCTAACTCATATTTCTGGAAACGAAGGGCTATATAACAGCTATAAACACAGCCCCCGACCTATTGGCCTATATCCTCCTGTACCTGTACTAACAGATGACCAGAAACATATTAATTTAGGGAAACCTATGCGGGCTGACAAGGCCACCATGCTGTCTAGTTATCTATAACTCAATCCTGAAGTACTAGAAAGCTACGTGACCGACAAGGTCACCACTACTGGCAAACTATGGCCCCACACGGCCATCATAAAGAAAGAAAGAGTATTAACAGCTATACAACTGCACGGCCTCACACGACCGGCTCATCTGACCACAGGGAAATATATATAGACTGCAAGCCTCTAGGAATAGCAATAGAAATGATCGGGACAGGACCCCAACCTACCCGTACTATACAACAAAAGGAACTGAAATACACCTCTGGAGTTCAGTCTCCGGATGATAGGAGCTGAATACTCGATCGCTGACAGGAATCACGTAGTATCGCCTGCTCGTCTATGAGTACCTGCAGGCAAGTAATGCAGCGTCCCACCGAGCGTTAGTACCACTGGTACTGAGTATGTAAAGCAATAACTGAAAGAAAAATCTGAAAACAACAATGTTACTGATGAAACTGAAGTAAGAAGAATTAGATTAACTGTCTGATAATGTAAGTCATACCTTCTCTCATTTATATTGAAAGGAAATAGGGATCGTACCTAGAGACGTATCACTTAACTGCTGATCTACTCGTATCTAACGTGACATGACATAACATAACATAACATAATATAGCACACACAAACCTTACCCGGCCCCATAAGACGGGAGGTACAACCAGCACAGAATCTACACCCCTACCCCGGTCATCCCATCTCCTATAAACCCTTTAAGCATCCTGCCGATCCCCTGGGTATGCACTTGGGCTCGCTGAGCCATTGACTATAATTGCATTTGAGTCCGGAGGACTCCTGAATCAACACCCGGGCGTATCCGCTCGACAGGGGTGTGTAAAAGCCGACCAAGGCACAATATGGGGAAAACTGGCATCCTATCTTCGTCCCCTGTGGGACGGCATGCCACTCCATAGAGAGACGTATCCTCATCCTCTGGCGGACGAGTTGATACTACTATAAACCCTGGGGAGGTCATGGATGCTAGGTAGTCCAACCTTAAACAATACGACGGTCTCAACTAGTAATACTATCTGCATGTCTCACATACTGAAGCTAATAGTGGTAAAGTATGTATATATACTATATGCTGAACTGGTGATAGTAATACGTACGTACTTGATACATGCTGAAGCTGGTAATAACATATATGTATAAATATAGTCTTCTGCCAGACTGTACTTGGGCTAATGTTGAACAAGATATAGTCTTTCTGCTAAAACTATTATGTATACTGAGTGTCTATAGTAACATGATTTACTATTCCTAACATGCTTTCTAACTTCATTTTAACTTATCATTCTATTTCTGAGATGTCTTACCGATATTACATCGCTTTAATGGGTTTCAACTGAATACAATGATATCCTAACATTCTGTGTCACATAACAAACTGAGCATACTGTGGAATTCCTATTACTTATATTAGAGTCTATATCATGCTGGCAAGTTGCACGCAAGTTATAACTCAATGCTTCTAATATCATACCAACATTCGTAATAAACATCATACATGGCTTCTGAATATTCTACTGGCCTTTAAATTACTGTACTGTACCAAGGTTACTAACTTGCCGAGGAAACTAGCTTTACATACCTTATCCTTGAACTATTCGTCTGTCGAACGAGACTCGGCCGGTACTTCACTATTTTCTCCCAACTGCATTCATAAATGTGTCAATTAATATTAAATACAGCTTTACTTTAAAAGGCAACGTCACTTTCGATATATTTATAGCCTAAACTTAGGCTTATCAAAAGACGGCCAAAAACTCACTATTTTTTAGAGGTCCAGAAGGGAGAAATATTCACTTCACAGCTAGGAACACATAGACACTAATTTAGAGCAATTCCACTTAGCTTAGCTCGGTGGCTCGACGATTCGTCGACCGTATTTCATGAAACTGACTCCGTAGGAATGCTCTCTGCTGCTAAATACCTCAGTATCTGGAGTTAATTTGAGTTTGGACAACGTTTAGCAGCGTAATCGGTCGAAAATTATAATCCCTCCTTCGTTCTTCTCCTTTCTCTGATTTCTCTCTCTGTTTCTTGGAAATTTCTTAAGTGTTTAAATGATTTAAACCCGAAGTGGGCTTTATATACTTGGGCCTGCACAAGGCCAATGTGTCACGGAGCCAACGCGGAGGCCTCTCCTCCGTGACACGCTGCCATCGCGGAGGGGCTCTGCCTCGGCTCCTTCCGCGATGGTTCGACAGGTTTCTCATCCGATCTTTTCCCGGGCCTTTCTCCAGCACGTATGGCCTTCAAATATGTTTAACCATCGTGCGAATAGGTCGTCTAGGTGCCGGGAATTCTACGGGGTATAACAACTGTGAATGCAAACCGGACAGATTGGGAAAGAAAGCTAGATGATGCTTTATGGGCATATCGGACTGCATTCAAGACTCCTATACATATGTCTCTGTATCAGCTTGTTTATGGTAAAGCGTGTCATCTTCCGATCGAACTTGAGCACAAAGAAATGTGGGTGCTCAAGAAGCTGAATTCATGTGGAACGAAGCTGCAAACTTGAGGCTTGATCAGTTAAATGAGCTTGATGAATTTCGGTTGAAAGTCAATGAGAGTTCTGAAATTTACAAATCAAGGATGAAAATTCAGCATGACCGGAAGATTGAGAAAAGAGAATTCAGTTTGGGTGATATGGTGTTACTATTTAATTCTAGACTTTTTTTGTTTCCTGGTAAGTTGAAGTCTAAGTGGCTGGGACCTTTTAAGTGGTCCAAGTATTCTCCCATGGGTCAATCAAACTAGAAAACCATGAAGGAAAGCGGTTGAAAGTGAATGGTCAACGGGTGAAAGCTTATTTGGGGGAAGTGAAGAACTCAAACTGGTAGACATTTGGACCCTGAGTGATGTCTGAGTAACTTGGGGGAATTGGATCGTGCTGTGATGTTAAATTAGACGTTGCATGGGAGGCAATACATGGAGGTGTTTTGGTGAAGTCTGAGCAGTCAAAATACCCACGATGTGCCACAACGTTAAATCAAGCGCTTCTTGGGAGACAACCCAAGTTGTAAATGTAAGAAAAATATAGTGTTTACATTTGTTAATCGGTGCAGGTAATTAAGATTGAAAATTTGAAGTTGGAACCAAAATCTAGAACTTTAGTTCTGGTGCAAAATGTCACAGAATGAGTCGTTGTTTGACCTGATGACTCGTTCAGTCCAATCGCGAAGACATTCGTGAAAAATAGGGGAGCAACGGGTGACTTAAGGACTCGTCTCTTTTGGAAACGAATCGTGAGGTCCTCTGTCATACACACTGGATCTAAGGCAGAATTAAATTGAAAAAGGTGATAACGACTCACTCAACGAATCGTTGGGAGAATAAATGATTCGTTAAGTGACCCATCATAAAACTACAAGAGTGCAAGGACCACGACTCATGCCACGACTCATAGGGTAACCCCACGAGTCATTGTTTGACTCGTTAGGTACTAGGTATGTTTTTTGAACTCTAGTCACAGCACAAAGGGCAAAATGATTCGTTTAATTACTAAATGAATTGTTACATTGGTTGTTTTAAGTTTTTAATGAACATTCCTAACCCAACCCATGCTGGAATTAGGGTAAAATTTAACTTAATTGTATTAAACCCGAATTCTCTTATTCTTCAAATTTGTACTCGAGTTTTAACCCAGCACCACTACAAAATTCAAAATTCCCTCTTCTTCATCTCTCAACCTCATCGAAGAATCCTCGCATTGCACTAACAACATCCTCTCACACACACAACCGCACCCACTAAGGTTTCACAAGATTGCAAAAGTTCTACTTTTGCTACTCTGACTCGATATTACTGTGAGTGATCACTTGAGACTTCTCTTATCGATTAGTTTTCGCATATAATGAGCTTGCATTTGACCTAATCTTGTATATTTAACAGAAAATTTAGGTGTAAGCCATTGAACAAACTTTTTTTCAAAACCTGGATAGATTGAACACTTGAATCGTGTTTGAACTTACATGTGTTGATTTGAGAATTTGATGATCCTATGTTTGTGGAATTAAAACTTTAGCTAGTAGATGAAGATGAATGAAGGATGGGTAAACTAAAATTCTTGAGTATGAGCTACATCATGAGTCATTAGATCACCAAACGACTCGTTGTATAGCCGGTCTTGAGTGGAAAATAAGCTCAAAAGACCAGTGCACCTAAAGACTAACCTAACGACTCATCCCCTCAAGTAATGACTCGTTGGGACCAGTCGTTAAGTACACTGGCCCAACATGAAGAAAGGATCATTTAAGACAACGAGGGACCTCACGAGTTGTTGCCAATGGCAACGACTCGTTTAGTCACTCGTCTGGTCCACTGTGTAGTAGTTTAAAAGTGTTTTTTGTTTCACCCCATCTGGTATACTAACAGTGTTTCCACAGGTAGGGGGTACACCGAAGAAAGGTCCGGCAAAGAAACAAATGCCAGAAAGAAGTCAACCATCATACCGCAGACTTCAGGTTGAGTCGTCCTCCTTCGAAGAGTCAATTGGCTTTGAGGAGGAATATAATGTATCAGAGGAGCAGTTATTGAAGAGATCAACCTGGGTTAGGGCTCAACAAACTTCAAATCTGACAGCCCTGGTTAATGCTCCTCTCCGCTGGCTAGGGTTCCGCCTAGCCGCACTGATGATAATGCCAGGGCTACAACTGCACTTGCTCCCAAGGCCCCCACAGCTGGGCAAAACACAAAGATAGCTGACTAGTCACATGCTCAGTAAAGAAACTCCAATGATGAATTTACTGAGACCTCGAACAGATCAAACGATCAACCAAGGAACGTGTGGAGATTGTGTGTTCTTGGTATGAGGGATATATACAATAGAGATATTGCTCCTAATGATAAAGGAAATCTATAGAGGAGCATACACGAGGAGTCGAGGCTAGTCACTACGGGGCTGAAGGACCTTCAAGAGCTGCAAACTGTATTTGAAAAGTACAGGTTCGGGTGGTTGACTGAGCCATCAGGAAGCTACAACCCATGCCTAGTCAGAGAATTCTATGGAGCCTACGCAGCCACACTACAACGTTTGGCATTAGGGGGCCAAGGCTGGAAGAAGAGGCCTGCCTTAACTCAGGTGTTGGTTCGAGAGACTCTGGTGAATATATCTGAGAGGACGATCTCCAGGCTACCGTATGGGCCAGACTATCATGCCCCGATGAAGTTGGTCGAGTTCAACCACAGTCTATATGAGTTAAAGAAAGTCAAGAACAAAAAGCTGAATAGTGAGGAGCACATCAGACAATGTACTTGGCTGTCTCGGATCATTGCTACAAGAGGTTCGCTGGTTGAATGGTTGCACGGCACAGAGTCTCAAATAAAGAAGGCCACAATCAACTTTCAGGCTAAATTTTGGTGGTCATTGGTGCGGCATGAGCTGGTACCAACTAGCAATGATAATATCATCTCACCTGACAGAGCGGCATTAGTAGCAAGTTGTCACGACCCGAGAGTACACTCGAATGGTAATCATGGGACAAGGAGCACCGAGGGACCCCAAGTAAACCCATGGCATGATCATATAACTAAACCATTCACATAAGGTAGAAGAATTATCTTAATAATCATGAACTGAAAGAAAACCGTGACATGAAATATAGGAAACAAGAATACATGGTCTAAGCATAAACAATTGATTACAACAAATAGATCTGAAAGCCTCTAATCATAATAGACGGGTTGAAGGGACAAGACCCCAACTAACGCCAACATTCTGAAACAAAAGATAGCCAAGATCTGAACATAAAGCCCTTGAATCATGAGGACTCACCAATGAGAACTGAGAGTAGAATTGAGAGCCAGCTAGGAGCAATGCTGAACCTGAGATCCGGATCCTGTATCATGAAATGATACAACATAGGAAATATGTGGGTCGGTACTTGGAATATACAGAGTATGCAAGGTGTGTTAATACTTAAAAACATAAGAGTTATAGGAGTGGGAAATCTTGATCATAACAACTGAAATCATAAATATATTATAAGGTTCAAGGTCATCCATAAATTTGTAATAGTCAGAACATGAGAGAATAAAATTTCATTAAACATGACTTGAGCCAAAAGAACTTAATCATACATGCTTTAAAACAATGAGGAACAATGGGAGATTTCTATAACCGACATACCCCATATGAGCACGCATGGAGCCAGACCTGTAAGCCTAGTTGGGAGGCCGTTCATTACTTGCCTAGGGTAGAATCATGAAAGGCATGATATCACTCATGAAGGCCTCGTAGGGCATAGGGGACGGTCACTAAGGAGGTCCCAATCATAACCTATGGTGGCACGTAGTTATGAGATTCAGGGGATAACCTGGGCTCCAAACCTACTCAGTGTTAAGTACTACTCCCAAAACATGCAACGTGCTCATAGAAATTCATACATGACATGCATGGCTAGCTAAATCATGATAATCATAACATGCTTGAGAATTCGTAATACTAGCCATAAAATCGGGCCCGTGGATCAGACGAAATCATAGTTCATGAACCATAAGCAACATATGGGCATTGCCCATATTTTCAACATCCTTAAAATGCTTAAATTTTATAGAAAACCTAATCATACTAACATGAAAGATTGAAGACATGCTTAAAATTCATAAATTCAAATCATGCTTGTGGAATTACCATAACAATGAACTTTACCAAAAATCCTCATGGTTTGGGCACCTATGCTCTTAGGGATTAGATCATCAATCATTGAATAAAACAAGTGAATACAACCCAAAAATTAGAAACCCATGATTTATACATGTTACAATAAGCTCATATTAATTTTTGAGGAATCATGCATTCAGGTTAAGACCCATAAAGATTTAGTAACTTTAAACATAGAATTTGGGATGAATTGGGCATGGGTAGGGACTAAACTACCTATTCAAATCCCCACATACCTGGAATTACTTGATTCATAACTCTCCTGAATAGCCCAAGATGAAAATTCAGAGAATTTGAAGAACCCTAGGATCACCTCCTACTCCCTTCTCTAACTCTTGCAAGCATCAAATGAGACTTAACATGAATTATTTCCCCTTAACAGACCCTGTCCCGACCTCAAAACGACACAGTTTAGGCCTTAGGGGTGTATGAAATTACGAGAAGGCCCTTAATAATTCGCTGGAAATAACTGCCAGGTGACCCTAACGGGTGACCTGACGACACGTCAGGACTGACAATGACTCGTTGTGTCGCCCGTCAAGTATACTGGATTCCAGGTCGGCTGGGCTCGTAACTAGTGACTCAATGACTCGTCACAAGTGACCACGAGTAGTGGTCACCTTCCGTCAAGTACACTGCTTCACCCTTAACAAATTTCCACAGGCTTGCTCACGAATCACCTCAAGAGTCATTGGGACTGGCCACAACTCGTGGGGTCCCATCCGTTAGGTGCACTAGTCAGACCTCCCAAGTAACCCTCAATCTCACTCCACCAGAGACCTGACGACTTGTGGTAGCTGGCAGCGAGTCATTCCCACGCCTGTGGGGACCTCAGTTCCTTACCCCATTCTAGCTTCCCCATGAGCCACCTGACGACTCGTGGGGCCTTCTCACAAGTCGTCTAGTGACTCGTCCTGCACTGCTGCAATATTTTCCCAAATTTTTCCTATTTGACTCCCGGGACTGATCCTTGGGTTCCTAGGGTATAACAATATCTCCTCCTTGGGAACATTAATCCTCAAATGTTAGAAACATGCAGAAAACTCAGGAACAACCAATCACCACATGCCAATACCGATCATTTAAGCTGAAAACCGATGGAACGACTACCCCCGAAAAGTACTACGTAACTGGACTGAATTCAGACATCACATACATATATCATATCATAAAACAAACTTTCACGGATGAACAGAACAAGAAAAATTGATTAGAGGTTTTGGGTAAAAATTGATATCTCCAACTAAAACTGAGCGACTAGGGAACAAATAAGGGTATTTAGCTATCATATCCGCTTCGGCATCCCATGTAGCTCCCTTAGCATGCTGATTTTTCCGTAACACCTTTATTGAAGCTACTTCCTTGTTCCTCAGCCTCCGAACCTAATGATCCCAGATTGCAATGGGAATTTCCTCATAACTGATGATATCCTTCACATCAACACTTTCCACCAGAACCACTAAAGCTAGATCTCCAAAAGCACTTTTTCAAGAGCGATACATGAAATACGGTACGAACTGAAGCTAACTCTTAAGGTAACTTTAACTCATAAGCTACTTTACCCACTCGTCTCACAATCTGATAGGGGCCAATATAGCGGGGGTTCAGTTTCCCTTTCTTTCCGAATCTCATTACTCCCTTCATGGGAGATACCTTAAAAACCAGCCAATCATTGACCTCGAACTCAAGCTCTCTTCTCCTTACATCCGCATAAGACTTTTGGCAACTTTGAGCCATTTTCAGCCTTTCTCTTATCAACTGTACTTTCTCCTTAGCCTTATGGACAGAATCTGGACCCACAAACGAAGCCTCACTGACTTCAAACCACCTAATGGGCGACCTACACCTTCACCCGTAAGGAGCCTCGAATGGTGCCATTTGGATGCTAGAGTGATAGTTGTTGTTTGTAGGCAAACCTAATAAGAGGAAAATGCTCCTCTTAACTACCCTTGAAGTCAATAACGCAAGCTCTCAACATTTCCTCGAGAGTCTGGATAGTCCACTACGCCTGACCATCTGTTTGAGGATGGAATGTCGTGCTAAGCTTGACCTGGGTACCAAGTCCCTTTTGAAATGATCTCCAAACCTGAGAGGTGAATTGAGCACCTCTATCCGTTATAATGGACAAGGGAACTCCTTGCAACCTAACTAGCTCTCGGATGTATAATTTTGCATAATATTTCGCTAAATCGGTGGTTTTGACCGGTAGAAAATGAGCAGCCTTGGTTAACCTATCCACCACAACCCAAATGGTGTCGTACTGCCTACGACTGCGGGGTAAACTTGTTATGAAGTCCATGTTGATTTCTTCCCACTACCAAGTAGGAATGCTGATATCCTGAAGTACACCTCCCTGTCTCTGATGCTCAACTTCCACTTGGTGTTGAACACTTAGCTACAAATTCTGCAATATCCCTCTTCATGCCATTCAACTAGTAGATTTCCCGCAAGGCATGATACATCTTGGTGGCACCTAGATGGATAGAATATCTGGATCCGTGATCCTCATGCAATATTCGGCTCCTCAAATCACCCACGTTCGAAACATATAAGCGACCCTAGTACCGAAGTACACCATCTCCCCTTTTTGTGAAGACTTCTACCTTCTGATTTTGAACAGCTTCTTTCAACTTTACTAGTGTTGGATTTTCATCTTGTTTAGCCTTCACCTCCAATACCAAGGATGTCTCTGATCCGTTCTGAACGACTACACCCCCACTGATCGAGCCAACTAATCTAACTCCCAATCGTGTAAGTCGATGTATCTCCTTCACCAGCTTCTTCTTGTCTTCACCCACGTGCGACACACTCTCCATAGAGAATGTACTAAGGGCATCCATTACCATGTTGGTGTTACCCGGGTGGTAAAGGACGCTCATGTCATAGTCCTTAAGTAGCTCCAACCACCTCCACTGCTAAAGATTGAGATCCTTCTGCGTGAACACATATTGTAAGCTCTTATGGTCAGTGAAGACATCAACATGAACCCCATACAAGTAGTGTCGCCATATCTTCACAGTAACCACCACCACAACCAACTCAAGATCATGGATCGGGTAATTCTTCTCATGAATTTTCAGCTGTCTGGAAGCATATGCTATGACGTTCCATGCTGCATTAATATACATCCCAGTCAGACTCTCAAAGCATCACAGTATACCACAAAGCCATTGATGCCCTCCAGTAAAGTCAACACCGGTGCTGAACTGAGTCGGGCCTTCAATTCCTGAAGCTCTTCTCACAAGACTTCGACCATTAAAACTTCACCTTTTTCTGAGTCAATCTAGTTAATGGGGCGTAATAGATGAGAAACCTTTCATAAACCTCTAGTAATAACCAGCTAAGCCCAAAAAGCTCCTAATCTCCAAAGGGTTTACAGGTCTGTGCCAGCTCTTTACCGCCTCCATTTTCCGGGAATCTACCCTTATACCTTCGCTTGACACAACATGTCCCAAGAATGCAACTGAATTCAGCCAAAACTCATATTTGCTGAACTTGGCATATAGCCAGTTATCCTTGAGGGTCTGGAGTACCACCCTTTGATGTATGGCATGCTCCTCCTCGCTCCTGAATTATATCAATATGTGGTCAATGAACACTATCACGAACATGTCCAAATATGCCTTGAATACCCTTTTCATCAGATCCATAAAGGTTGCAGGGGCATTGGTTAGTCCAAATTACATAACAACAAATTCATAATGGTCATACCAGGTCCTGAAAGCAGTCTTCAGGATGTCGCTCTCTCGAACCCTGAGCTGGTGATACCCGAACTTGAGGTCTATCTTAGAGAAACATTTGGCACCCTGAAGCTGATCAAATAGATCATCAATCCTGGGTAAAGGGTATCTATTCTTGATAGTGACCTCATTCAACTGCCTTTAGTCAATACACATCCAAAGAGAACCATCTTTCTTCCGAACGAACAACACTGGGGCATCCCATGAAGACTTACTCGGTCTAATGAAACCCTTATCCAACAAATCCTTCAACTTCTCCTTTAACTTTTTAACGCGGCTGGGGCCATTCGGTAGGGAGGAATCAATATGGGCTGCGTGTCGGGTAAAAGATCAATCTCAAAATCAATCTCCCTCTCAGGAGGAGCACCTGGTAGGTCATCTGAGAATACCTCGGGATACTCACATACCACGGGGACTGACTGAATGGTCGGGCTCTCGGACGTGGCATCCTTAATGCTAACCAAATGGTAAATATAACCTTTAGAAATCATTTTCCTAGCCTTGAGATAGGAGATAAAGCATCCTACAGGTACAGTTGAACTACCCTTCCATTCTAAAACTGGTTCACCTGGAAATTGGAACCCCACTGCTTGGGTTCTACAGTTAACAGAAGCATAACATTCGATCATCCAATCCATGCCTAAAATAATGTCAAAATCAGTCATGTCCAATTCTACTAAGCCTGCGGAGGTAACCTTATGTAATACTATAATGGGGTAACCTCTATATACCCGCCTCGCTACAACTGAATCACCAACCGGAGTAGATACATAAAATGGTTCTGAAAAAATTTTACGACTGACCCCAAAGTTACTAGCAATGTAAGGTGTCACAAAAGACAATGTAGCTCCCGAATCTAGAAAATCATAAGCATCAATATGAAAGACTCGCAACATGCCCGTAACCACATCGGGAGAAGTCTCCTACTCCTATCGAGAGCCAAGTGCATAAAATTGATTCTGGCGCTGGCCGCCAGCTGGACCAGTTGATGTACCCTGCTAAGTAGGATGTTCCACTGGAGCAGCTGATCTAGTTGCTACAGTGCAGGCTCACCACCCTCTGACCTAGCTGTGGGGAAATTCCTTAGCCTGTCTCCGAGTTTTCCACACCCGGAACAAGAATCTGAGCCCACAAAATACCTCCCTGGGTGTTTCTTGCCACAACTAGCATAAGATGGGAATGTGCACTCTGTGCACATGCTGTTCTGACCCCTCGAACCTGAAGCCCTGCTCCTCTAATCGTCACGAGGCCTGGATGGGGTACTGGGTGAAGATGGTGCTGGTGTAATAGACCTGTGTTGGGACTGCGGTTGAGGCCCACCTCCTGTCCTCAGATGGGAGAACTTGTAGCTATCAGTTCTGGCCCTCTTGGCCTCTCTATGCCTCATATGAGCTGCCTCCATCTGCTAGGCATAAAGGACTATCGGTGGGTAGTCCATAACCTGATGAAGCATGGATGTCTTGCAGTCCTTGTCTAGATACTCGACTACTCCCTGCATGAATCTGCTCACCTGCGCCCTCTGGTCCATCACTAACTCCGGGGCATACTTTGACAGACGAGTGAACTCAAGTGAATATTCTAACACTGTCATCTTTCCCTATTTGAGGTTAACAAAATCAGCTACTTTCAATTCCCTTATCTCCAGAGGGAAGAACCTGTTGAGAAACGCCATCTGGAACTCATCCCAACTGATTGGACCCGCTCCCGCTGCCCTACTGTCCTTCCATTTCTTGTACCAAGTATAAGGGATCTCCTTTAGCTGATAAGAAGCCAAATAAACACACTCATCATTTGTCACCCCCATAACCTGAGTGACCTTCAAGATCCCTTCAATGAACTTGTGTGGATCCTCGTCTACCTTTGATCTCATGAACTCGGGAGGGTTGATCCTCAAAAAGTCTCTAATCCGAGCAGCCTCTGCATTGCCATTCTATGGAACATGGCAACAGCTTGTTGGTTGACCTGAGTGGTGAAGGCCTGCGTCAACATCTGAATAGCTGCCTGAAACTCAGCATGGGCAGCTGGCTCTGGTGTTAGGGCTCCTAGACAGGTGGGGCTTGCTGGCGCCCATGATCATTGCCACCTCCGTGGCCTTCATCACTTCTATTCCTCCTTCTGTTTATTCTTCTGGGAGCCACAATTTTCGGCAATCGTGAATAGAACAAATTAGATGGATGGAGAGACTTTTCATTGCACGACATGGATCAAGAAAGAAGGGAACTTTTCCTAAAACGTTTAGTAGCCTCTTCGTCATAAGGGAACATCTGAACCTATTGCTCTGATACCAAATTTGTCACAACCAGAGAGTACACCCGGATTGTAAACACGGGACAAGGAGCCCTGAGGGACCCCAAGTCAACCCATGGCATGAGCATATAACAAAACCATTCACATAAGGCGGAAGAATTAGCTTAATAATCTTGAACTGAAAGAAAACCATGACATAAAATATAAGAAACAACAATACATGGTCCGAGCATAAACAGCTGATTACTACAAATAGGTCTAAAAGCCTCTAATTATAATAGATGGGTTGAAAGAACAAGACCCCAATTAACCCCAACATTCTGAAACAAAAGATAGACAAGATCTGAACATAAAGACCTTGAATCATGAGGACTCACCAATGAGAACTGAGAGTAGAAATGAGAGCCAGCTAGGAGCGATGCTGAACCTGAGATCTAGATCATGTATCATGAAATGATAAAACATATAAAATATGCGGGTTAGTACTTGAAAAGTACCTAGTATGCAAGGTGTGTAAAATAATAGTTAAAAACATAAGAGTTATAGGAGTGAGACATCACGATCATAAAGACAGAAATCATAAATATATTGTCAGGCGCAAGGTTTCCCAAAAAAATCTGTAAATCTATCATAGTCACAACATGAGAGAAAAACATTTAATAAAACATGACTTGAGCCAAAAGAACTTAATCATACATGCGTTAAAATAATGAGGAACAGTGAGAGATTTTTATAACCGAGATACCCTATAGGAGCACACATGGAGCCCGACCTGTAACCCTAGTCAGGAGGCCGTTCATACCTTGCCAAAGGTAGAACCATGAAAGCCGTGATATCACTCATGAAGGCCCCGTAGGGCATAGGGGACGATCACTGAGGAGGTCCTAATCATAACCTACGGTGGCACATAGTTCTGAGATTCGAGGAATAACCTGGGCCCCGAACCTATTTGGTGTTAAGTACTACTCCCAAAAAATGCAACATGCTCATAGAAATTCATACATGACATACATGGCTAGCTAAATCGTGATAATCATAATATGCTTGAGAATTCGTAATACAAGCCATAAAATCGGGCCCATGGATCGGCCAAACACATAGTTCATGAACCCATAAGCAACATGTGGGCATTGCCCATATTTATAACATCCTTGAAATGCTTAAATTTTATAGAAAACCTGATCATACTAACATGAAAGATCGAAGACATGCTTAAAATTCATAAATTCAAATAATACTATTTTAGTCACCATAACTATGTACTTTACCAAAAATCCTCATGATTTGTGAACCTATGCTCTTAGGGATTAGATCATCAATCATTGAATAAAACAAGTGAATACAACCCAAAAATTAGAAACTCATGATTTAGACATACTACAACAAGCTCATATCAATTTTTCAGGAATCATGAATTTGGGTTAAGAGCCATAAATTTTGAGTAACTTTAAACATAGAATTTTGGAAGAATTGAGCACGGATAGAGACTAAACTACCCATTCAAAATCCCACATACCTGGAATTACTTAATTCTTAACTCTCCTGAAAAGCCCAAGATGAAAATTCGGAGAATTTGAAGAAGAACCCTAGGATGACCTCCTACTCCCTTCTCTAACTATTGCAAGCATCAAATGAGACTTAACATGAATTATTTTCCCTTAAAAGACCCTGTCCCTACCTCAAAATGACACAGTTTATGCCTTAGGGGTGTAAGAATTTATGAGAAGGCCCTTACTAATTTGCAGGAAATAACTGCCAGGTGACCCTAAAGGGTGACCTGACGGCACGTTAGAACTGGCAATGACTCATCGCGTTGCCTGTCAAGTATACTGGATACCAGGTCAGCTGGGCTCGTAATTAGTGACTCAATGACTCTTTACAAGTGACCACAAGTCGTGGTCACCTTCCTTCAAGTACATTGCTTCACCCTTAACAAATTTCCACAGGCTTGCTCATGACCCACCTCACGAGTAATTGGGACTGGCCACGACTCGTGGGGTCCCATCCGTTAGGTGCACTGGTCAAACCTCCCAAGTAACCCTCAATCTCACCCCATGGGAGACCTGATGACTTGTGGTAGCTGGCCACGAGTCGTTCCCACGCCCGTGGGGACCTCTGTTCCTCAGCCCATTCCAGCCTCCCCGTGAACCACCTGAGGACTCGTGGGGCCTCCTCACGATTCGTCTAATGACTCGTCCTGCACTGCTGCAACATTTTCCCAAAGTTTCCCCGTTTGACTCCTGCTTCCGATCCTTAGGTTCCTGGGGTATAAAAAATGTATTATGGAGGGGTATGCCATCACTTTCCCGCTGTACATTGCTAAGGAGATTAGAGAGCGGGCAACTAATGACAGTACTGTGATTCCCTTCCCCTGTCTGATTGATAGACTTTGTTAGGAGTAAAAGGTACCAGAATTGCCATCAGTTGATGAGAGGATAGTGGTTCAAAAGATCACAGTTATCGGGTTGATTTGAGATAACACAAACCCGATATCGAGAGAAAGGAATCAAGCAGTTGCATCCACTGGAGCGACTATATTAGTAGAGGCATTTGGCAGTGGTATGTAAGCTGATGCTACACAGTTCACTGAGTTGGTGGCTGAGCCTATTGAGGGTAGAGAGACAGGTAGCCAGCCTGAGGCTACAGATGCAGTGGACACCTCTACACCTGCTGATGTTCCCGAGTCATCATCCACCGCAGTAGCACCAAGACCACCAGTTGCTCCGCCACGAGCCACTATAGCTGGCCTAGTTATTTCTCAGGAGTTTTGGGTTGATATGGCCAGACGGCTAACTAAGGTCGAAAAGAAGCAGGCACACACGACTCTACAAGTTAAAGTTCTGATGGAGTAGGTAAAGCCCTGGGTGTCAAAGGAGTTGGAGGCCTATCCAGCTCTTTGCATGGCCAGTTGGAAGCTTTTGAGAGAAGAATGGATGAGCGCCTTGCATAGTTACAGGCACCTGAATTGGCGAAATGGTATGCAAAGCTTGGACCTCTCAGAGCTGAGGTGTGGGATTTGGCCTCACGATAAGTAGCTGCAGTACCTCCACCGGTGCTTTTGATGGTAGATGATGAATTTGAAGAAGAGGTATCACTGGTTTTTGATTTTTTTACTGAGGAGCGGTGGCACATGATAAGGGAAAGAGGCCTCATGAGGAGGCAAACTTTGAAGAAGATGCTTCTCTGCCCCGTCAGCGAAAAATAGAGAGGACTGAGATGGAGAGAGCGCTGCATGTATCGAGAGAGGAGGCTCGACAAAGAGCTGAGACTGAGGCAGCGAGAGCTTGCGGAGAAGGCACGAGCTCCTTTGGATCCGAAAATGCACCAGGTCAAGTCGGTAATGTTATAGATAACATTGAAGGAGTATCTACACCCTCCACCGACTAGGTAGCTTACACCTAGGTCACACAGGTATGTTCCCTATTTTCCTAGTTTTGTCTGATATATATATGCGTCAAGGACGACACATGCTTTTCTTGATGGGGTGGGGAGGGATATCTGTGCATGTCTTTTGTTGTACATAACCCAAGGGTTTTTCTTGCCAAATATAACCCTATTTAGTAGAACCGACACGTTTAGGGTTTTATGTTTTTTGTGTTTGTTTATGTTAGTCAGAAGACAATTAGGTGAACTGAAGGCAGTAAAGAGCTTAAATTGTTGATTTTTTTTAACTAAGAAGTTGATACCTCTCATGATTTTTTATGTGTATGTTAAAGTTGATGATCTTGGGCAAATTTATATGCCCAAGTGATACTCAAATGAGTCATTTTGCCTTGTTTATCTATCGATGTTTGTACATTCTCATGTGAATTGTAATGAAATGTGAATTTATACTAACCAACATGATTAGCATTGTTTTGCAGGAAAAATATAAAGTTATGGAGCTAGGATGCATGTTGGATCGGGATTGGACTCGGAAGCTAGTATAGGAAAAAGCACAAGGAAAGCACGAATTAAAGGGACTCCGTGATGGAGCCGTGTCACGCTGCCATCGCGGATGCATTCTGCCTGGATGCGGAAATTTTGCCAAATTCCAGTGAAGGTGCGCGTTGGGGCCGTGGCACTTTGGCATAGCCCCGCGTTGCACGCCGTGCCATGTTGGGCCTTAATACCTGGACGACCAGATTCCAGTGAGGGTCCGCGTTGGTGGCGTGTCATGGAGGCAGTGCTCCACGATGCACTCCGTGACACGTTGCTTGTTATTCCGGGAAAAATTCCCACTAGTATAAATAGAACACTTAGGTTCATTTTTAATTATTCTGACTTGGTGGAGCAAGAACGTGGGTTACAGGCAGTTGAGGGGACGAAAATCTCAGGGTTTTTCTCTATCTCCTTCTTCTTTGTTTCAATTGCTTGTATGATTAACACTCATTTAATGATGTTTAATCCACAAATGAGTGGCTAAATTCCCTTCTTTTTGAGGTTAAGAACATTGTATTGAAATGTGATTATTGATAAATTGGTTTTCATCTTTTCTTCCATGGTTGCTCTATTGATTCTTGTTCTTACTGTGTTAATGTGTGGCCAACGTTAATGTATATCTAAAAAGTCCGGTTTCACTCGAGAGAGCAAGAAATTGGAAAGTTGTGAATTGATCGGATATGATCTTTTCTTAGTTTGGGAAAATTGAGAATTGATTTACCTTCAGGATAGAGATATACCTGAAAGTTGTATTAGTCAATTAAGGAATCAGATTTGTATGGCTAGAACATGAATTTCTTTTTATCACAAAGATGTAGGTGGAAGGTTCATGATTCTTAAGTTGGGTTAAATACGAGAGTTTTAATCCATAGGCAATAATTCTTGACTAGCAACCGGAGGAAAGATTAACCAAATTGTATCGATAATTTATTTCTCTACATGTTCATTTTAGCCTCAGCATGCTCATACTTATAGTTCAGACTCAAATTGTATATTCATTTTACACTTAGTATAAAATTAGGAAACAAAATATCACAATCTTCTTCACACTGTTGTCTGCATTTTAGAGTTAACGTTCATTGACACTTGATTAGATTAATACCTTAGTCCAGTCCCTGTGGGATCGATACTTGGCTTACTTGAGCCACTTTACTACTTGTTCGACCACGTGCACTTGCGTGTAGTTATACCCAACAAGCCGAACAAGTTTTTGGCGACGCTGCCGGGGACTGGCAATTGGTAAATTTTTCTTAAGTGTTAGTTTACTATTTCTTTTTAGTGTTGACAACTTGGTCTTAGCCTGTATTTTGCAGATACTAATTTCTGTTGAACACTGGCAAGAGACAAGGAGCTGGTGAACTCATATTTAGAGCCGGAAAGACAATTTCATCGTCAAAGGAGAGAAGCTCTAGAGAAAAAGCTACAGTTGCTCAGACAAACAATCCTGGAGCAACAACAGAATCCACCAGTTGTAAGGGCAATGTTAGTGCCCGAGGAGATGGCAGCTAGGCCGGTTCGGGAGGTGGCAATCCCACATGCTAACAATGTCATATCTAGCATTCGCAAACCTGAGCCTGGAGGGAGGTTCGAGCTTAAAAGAAACATGGTGCAATTGTTGCACACCAGCAGGTAATTCACTGGTCTCCCTCATGAGGATCCACAGCAACATCTCCAAAATTTCATAGAGATAAGTGACACTTACATCCCTGCTGGAGCGTCATCAGATTATATCAGGCTTACATTGTTCCCATTTTCACTTTTGGGAGAAGCTAAGAGGTGGTTGAAAGCTGAGCCACCAAATTCTATCACCACGTGGGATGATCTTGCAACGGAATTCTTGATACGGTTCTTTCCATCTGGTAAAACAGCAAGACTTAGAAGTCAAATTCTAAGTCTTAAACAGAGAGAGTGAGAGAATCTCTATCAGGCCTAGGAGAGATTCAAATCTATGTTGCGGAATTGTCCTCATCATCACCAATCCAATGATGTGCTGGTGCATACTTTCATAGAGGGTTTGGAACCCCACTCAAAAATCTTGCTAGACTCAGCAGCTGGGGGCAAGAATTAGAGAAGACTTATGAAGAGCTGTATACCTTGTTAAATCGTATTTCGCAGGGAAATCCGTAGTGGAATGCGGATTCGTCAAGAGGAGGAACAAAGAAAGCAGCAGGAGTCCTAGAAGTGGATGGTTTTACAGCTATTGCTGCACAGATAGCTGCGTTATAGAATCAACTCAACACCCACTTCAGTAACATGAGCATGAACTAGTCTCAAGCCTCAGTGAATGTAGTGCAGTAGATTTGGTGTGAAGTGTGCGGGAGTAGTGAACACTCAGCAGAGTGTTGTGGAGCAAATCCTGATTCGGTGAACTTTGTTGGTAATATACAGAGAAACAACCACCTATAGTATGGCAACAACTACAATTCCAACTGGAGGAATCACCCGAATTTCTCTTGGGGTAGCAACAACCATCAAGGGCAAAGTTCGAGCCAGGGGGTGCAGAGAAATCAAGGAGGGCAACAGAACTATCAGTCACAATACAGAAGCAACAATGCACCTCCTCCACCACCATCACCCAGCATTAGGAGATATTCAAGATAATGATAGCTAACCAAGCTAAATTGCAAGCTGATTATGTGAAATTGGCAGCCGAGGTAAAGAACAATCATTTAGCTACCAAGGCGCTGGAGTACCAGTTTGGGCAATTTGCTGGAGCCCAAAACACAAGGCCTAGAGGAGGACTTCCGAGTGACACTGAACCCAATCCCAAGCAAGCGAATGCAGTGACCACAAGGAGTGGTTTACAACTTAAAGAGGTGGAACCAGAAAGACCACCTCAACAGTCGGGAGTAGCAGAAACTGAGAGGGAGCAAAGTGAAGAGAGGGGGAAGAAAAAGGAGGCTGAACCCGAAAGACCACCACCCTCGTACCCTCAAAGATTAAAGAAACACAAGGAGGAGGCGTGTTTCAAAATGTTCATGGAGGTGCTTAAACAGGTACACATTAACTTACCTCTTGTTGATGTTTTGCAGGGAGTGCCAAAGTACGCAAAGTATATTAAGGACATCGTGGCGAACAAAAGCAGGTTAACTGAGTACGCTACGGTGGCTCTTACGGAGGAGTGCACTTCACGGATACAAAATAGGTTGCCCACAAAGCTCAAGGACCCTAGGAGCTTTACAATTCAAATTACAATTGGGCAGAGTATCCGAGCGCGTGGATTATGTGATTTGGGATCGAGCATTAACTTGATGCCAACATCGGTATTCAAGAAGTTGGGGCTAGGGAGTCCTAGACCAACAACAGTGATCTTGCAGCTGGCGGATCGTTCCCTAGCCAGACCTGATGGCATTGTGGAAGACATGCTGGTGCAAGTGGGCTCCCTTATCTTCCCGGTAGACTTCGTCGTGCTGGATTTTGAGCTAGACGCAGAAGTCCCATTTATTTTGGGACGTCCTTTCTTGGCTACCGGGAAAGCACTTATTGATGTAGCTGCAGGGCAGCTAACCATGCGAGCACACGACAAGGTGGAGGTGTTTGATGTATACATGTCCACCAAGCTCCCAGTCGTGTACGAGGAACTCTCGGTGATTAACATGATTAATTGAGCAGATGTTGTCCAGAGCGTTGAGTCATGGGAGTTATTGGGGAAACCACCGGAGCGATGTAAGCATTACTGGGGTGAGGACGGTGGTCGAGAGAAAACGTATATCACCCTAGAGGATGACTGAGCTTAATGACGTCGAGCCGCGATGGTAAACCAGGCGCTGCACGGGAGGCAACCCGTGAAATTTTTGTAATATTTTAATAGATTTCGTAGAAAGAAAAAAAAAGAAAAGAAAATTAAAAAATGAGAAAAATAAAAATAAAAACAAAATTTGTATTTTATGTGAAACCTATAAATTCTAACCAATTTCTTGTTGTGAGATGAATTTCAGGTTGAACGGAGGATAAATATGCAAAGGATCGCAAAGGAAAAATTGAAGTAAGAAAAATAATAAAAAGTGGCAAAACAGTGAGCCTGTGCGATGGCTCCGTGTCATGGAGGGCATGCTCCGCGTTACCCTCAGTGACACGTTGATGTGTAATCTGGAATTTTTGAAAAATTTTAGAGTACTGGCGCGATGGCTCTGTGTCACGGAGGGCATGCTTTGTGTTACCTTCCGTGACACGTTGAAGGCAATTTCACGTCGGGTCACACCGGGTCCCTGGGTGACCCGCGCGAAAAACCTTCTTTTTAACACCTTTTTTCCTCATTTTTCCCATTTTTTCACTCCCCTCCGCGACAAACAACCCAAAATGCACCCTCCCCCAATGTGACACGGACCAAGGATCGAATTTTCTTCAACTTTTCTTTGATATCATCGAATTTAAGGTATGTTTGTTAACTTCATCTCATTTCTTGTCTTATTTTTCCGATTTTGAGCATAAGAAGTGAGGAAAACTTGCCCTGAGAGTATATTGAGCATGAATTCAATTAAATTATTGTCGATTGATGTTCGTAGTGTTGTTGTGATTGTAGGAACTCGATAAATACATGTTTGTTTGAATGTGTGCGAAATTTGTAGCTAGGGCTTGAATTTGAATATGAAAAGGGGAAAAATTTAGTTGACATGTGAAGTTCTTGTTGGGTTGTGTATGTTGGGTGAGATGACTTGGTTGTGCTAACTGTTAATATGCTAAAAGACCGACGGATTTTCGGGGTAACGACATTGTGAGATGCAAGAAATGGGTGAATTGTATAGGTTCATGTAGATAAATTTTTTTCTTTGTTTCTCCTTGATAAGTGCTATGTATAGAAAGGTGAGCGATGGTAATGTTGTGGTTAGTTGTACGAAGTCTGAGTAGTACAAAAGAATTTATACGGTCGAATTCTCTGAATGCACTAGGCATATTTGTTGTGTTTTTGTTTTTATGTAAACTTGAAATAAGTATGATCTTGTCGTAATGTTGTGATTGTGGCTAAAGACTAAGTGTGGGGTGGCCTAGCTTAACCCAACCTTAGTCGAAGCTAAATTTAAATTGGAATAACATTGGACCTGTCTGTTTGGTTTGACAGAAACAATGGCAAGCAGGCAAGATAAAGGGAAGGGCGCATCTACATCGGGCGCAGGAAGGAAAAGAATCAGACTGGGAACAGCAGTCCCAGCAGCACCAGCGGTTCCGTGCGGCCAATATCGACAATATGGAACCCGATGGGTGACAGAGGAGGGGAAGAAATGGTACGCAAAGCATAAGGAAAGCAAATACTTCCCCGAGGAACACATTGCTAGGGAACCATTAGCACAGGAATTCCCCAGGATTGTCCACAGGATTGAGGCAGTCGGGCTGAATTTTATCTTTTATGAGCCCAAAGAGTGAAATCTGCACCTAATTCGGGAATTCTAAGGCCAACTGGAACCCGACACTCATAAGTCACACCATAAAGATAAGGGGGCAGATAGTCACTTTTGAGCCCCATCACCTTAATGCCATCTTGGGGGCGGGGGACACAGACGCCCATGTGCTTCGGCAGCTGAATATCACTCCACCATATGCGGACATCAGACGCACTTTGTGTGGAGCCCGGTCTATAGCACGGTGGAGAAGGCATAAGGAGAGGGGCTACCATCAGACATTGCCCTACTCACAAATGAACAGGGAAGCCAGGATATGGCTTAAGATTGTTGTTCCTGCCTGATCACGGGGGTGCATATGACAGATGTCACCCGGGATCGTGTGTGCTTGGTATACGCCCTGATGAAAGGGCTGGAGATCAACGTTGGGGCGGTGATCATCTCCGCCATGAAGGAGTCCGTTTGCATCAAGGGCACAGGTACGGGTTTGGTGGATTACTAACCACGTTCCTGAGGGGCCTGGATATCAAGGAAGAGGCCCTTGACTACATCCTGCAAATGGAGAGGCGGGCCTTAGATGTCACCAAAACTAAGGCACCCGACACCACTCACGGGCCAGTTCTAACACTAGTCGAGCAACATGCTCGGGATGATCAGTACATGGCTCGCATGTTCGGGATGCAGATGCTCCAGCTGCACATAGGCGGGAGGCCGGCAACAGAAGATGAGCTGTGGCAGCTCGAGCTAGACTACCCTTTTGGCGAAAATGCCAGGGCTCTATGCCGCGTGGGGCCATCTTTTGTGGATCCCACTGATGATGATGTCCCTACAGATGAGGAGACACGTCGTGACGACTCCGATGTTGAGTCAGATGATGATGACAGGGGCGATTCAGACATGGGAGACGAGGCAGCAGCACCTGACGAAGAAGTGGAATACTTTGATTGATCAGGGAGTTTCACCACCCACTTTCGTGCTATGCTGAATTTTGTGAACGCTAGGGACAGTGTTCGATTTAAGTGTTGGGTGGGAGTAGTTAGGTGCTGATTGTTGTTGTTATTAATGTCTCTGTTCTGTTGTTGTGCTTGGATAAACTTGTGACCCTTTGATTTTTGTGTGTATGTCTATATTGATACGCCCCGCACTGGGGGGTATGACTGGCACCTGGTGCCCTAGTAGGATCTAGACTGCTATCTGGTGAGACAAAGCACATCTGGTGCCTGGCTGGCTCTAACTCACATTCCTGGAACCAAAGGGCTATATAACGGTTGTAAACACAGCCTCCGGCCAACAGGCCTATAGCCACCTGCACCTGGAAAACAGCTAACCAGAAACATACTACTACAGGGGAACCTATGCGGGCTGACAAGGGCACCATGCTGTCTAGTTCTCTGTAACTCAACAATAACATGCTAAATAATTATGTGACCGGCAAGGTCACCACTACTGACTGGTTATGGCCACACACGGCCAACAGGAACAGAAATAATAAATAACTATGACAAGTTGTATGGCCTAACACGACCGGCTCAGCTAACCACAGGGAAATATATATACAGACTGCAAGCCTCTAGGAATAACAATAGAAATGATCGGGACAGGGCCCCGACCTGCCCGTACTGTACAACAAAAGAAAACGAAATACACCTCTGGAATTCAGTCTCCAGATGACAGGAGCTGAATACTCAATAGCTGACTGGAATCACGAGGGATTGCCTATTCATCTATGAGTACCTGCAGGGAAGTAATGCAGCGCCCCACTAGGCGTCAGTACCACAGGTACTGAGCATGTAAAGCAACTGAAATACACAACTGAAATGAATAACAACAGTAACATAACATATAAACAGGAGGTAGCTGAGTCTAACTAGTTGAGAATAACTGGGGAGAGTTTATTTATTCTATAACTAGACTGAGCGTACCTGATGTCGTGTCGTCCCACTGTCTATCAGTATCTAATAGCACATAGAGGTATACATAATAATACACACAATACCTGACCGACCCCCATAAGACGAAAGGTTCCAACCAACACACAATCTACTTACCCCTACCCGGGTCTAAACCAACCAAAAATAAGTCACTCCACTCATCTGATAACTATGAGCTCCTCCTACCGGTCCCCTTGGGTACGTAGCTCAGACCTTGGCCTCTGACAATAAACTGTGTCTGAGCCCGAAGACTCCTGCCTCTGGGCGCAAGTGTACACGGGGTGTGTAATAAAAACTGCCCCTGGGTGCAAGCACGCAACAGGGTAATTTTATAAAAATCTGTATCTGAAACTGCCCCCAGCCACAAGCGCACACAGAGTGTTCTGCCCCTGTAAACAGGGTGGACTGGCTCTGCGCAGAGTAAACTGAACTACCCGTGCAAGCAGGGTGGTCTGGACCGTATTATCATGGTTGTCGGCCATCATCGTCCTCTAGGCAGACGGTATCGCCCAGCTGGTGGCGGTATTTGAATCTGGTATCGACACAGCTATAACCCAGGGGTGGTGGGGATGCTAAAAGGGTGCCCACATGCCACAACAAGTCTCAACAAACAAATAGCACATAGAAATAGCAATCATGTATAAATGAAAAAAGACTATCTAGAATCTAACTTCTTATTCTGATCTATTTCTATACTGAACTAATTCTTACTAGTTGTACTGATTCTACAATCTCTGTTTAACTGTACGGCTAATCTGTAGCCATGATACTATCTGTCTGAATGGCTAATCTGTAGCCATAACTGTTTGTCTATCAGATCTTTCTTTACTGACTTTTATTATGAATATCTGTTCCTTTTTATTCTACAACATGCTTGCTATTCACATAATAGGCTGTACTGAATCTGAACTACTAACTTGCCCTTGGGCACATGCTTTTCTAACTTTCAGACTTAATATGATATCACAATGCGAACTAGGTTCACTGAACTCGCACAATACTTAACATTCCACTTCCGGGAATTCTACTACGGAGTTTATTGTACTATACAAGGCTAAAGCTACTAACTTGCCGAAGGAACTAGCTTTACATACCTTATCCTCGAACTATCCGTCTGTTGGACGAGGCTCGGCCAATAATTCAACTATTTCTCCCAACTGCATTCACAAATATGTCAATTAATACTAACTATAGCTTTATTCTAAAGAACAACGTCACTTTCGATATAATTATAGCCTAAACTTAGGCTTATCGAAAGACGGTAAAAAACTCTCTATTTTCCAGAAGTCCAGAAGGGAGAAATATTTACTTCACAGCTACGAACATATAGACACTAGTTTGGAGCAATTCTACTTACCTTAGCTCGGTAGCTCGACGATTCATCGGCCATATTTCGCGAAACAAAATCCGTACGAATGCTCCCTGCTGCTAAATACCTCGGTACCTGAGGTTAATTCGAGTTTGGACCGCGTTTGACGGCGTAATCGAAAGGAAATTATCAATACTTTACGTCTTCCTCTGTTCTCTGTCATGAAGTTTCTGGAAATTATGATATGTTAAAGGAATAAACCAAAGTGGGGCTTATATATAATAGACACTATAAATCGCATTCAGGGAATGCGATTTATAAGTCGCATTTTGCCTTGCGACGCGCCGACTTGGCGCTTGTCCGATCTCTGTCCGAGCCATTTTTTAGCATGTATGGCTTTCAAATACTCTTAACCAATACGCGAATAGGCCATCTATATGCCGGAAATTTACGGGGTGTAACATTCTCACCCCCTTAAGAACATTCGTCCTCGAATGTAAACTGCTATATGGAGGACTACTCAATTAGCTTAACTTGTTCGTAGAAAAATTTTGGCAGACTCTCCCCTGTAATATGGACTATAGCAAAAACCTGAAATGCAGAAAAGTCCAACACAGGTACTGCATGCGATGCTTTAGGATTCACTGGATAGCTAAACATCAATCTTTCTCACTTATACATATACAACCATAAGGTACTACATAAGTAATAATATGGACATACTTGTCGCCTGACTAGGCCTGGAATAGGTGAGGATATCTAGCTTTCATATCTTCTTCAGCTTCCCACGTCATCTCCCCTCGATTCCTGTTACGCCACAATACCTTGACAGATGCAATATCCTTAGTTCTCAATCTACGAACCTGCCTTTCTAGGATGGCTACTGGAACCTCTTCATAAGCCAGCTCTTCGGTAACCTGGATATCCTGGACTGGGACTGCTCTGGATGGGTCTCCTATGCATTTCCTCAGCATGGACACATGAAAGACGAGATGAACAGATTCTAGCTCTGGAGGCAAGTTCAACTCATATGCTACTCGGCCTATCCTCCAACGAATCTGATAAGGCCCAACAAACCTCGGACTGAGCTTACCCTTCTTACCGAATCTCATCACCCCTTTCATCCGAGATACTTTCAAAAATACCCAGTCATTCACATTAAACTCCAGGTCTCTGTGTCGTACATCTGCATATGATTTCTGGTGACTCTGTGCAGTCAATAGGCGTTCTCTGATAAGCTTGACTTTCTCTTCTGACTGCTGAACAATATCTGGCCCAATTATCGCTGATTCCCCTACTTCGAACCAGCCAACCGACGATCAGCACTTTCGCCCGTATAAAGCCTCAAAAGGTGCCATCTGAATAGCCGAGTGATAGCTATTATTATAAGCAAATTCTATTAGCGGCAAATGCTCGTCCCAGCTACCACCAAAGTCTAGCACACACTCTCACAGCATATCCTCGAGCGTCTGAATAGTGCGCTCAGCCTGTCCGTCTGTCTGAGGGTGGAAAGCTGTGCTCAGATTGATCTGCGCTCCCAGCCCCTTCTAGAACGATTGCCAGAATCTAGCGGTAAACTATGCTCCTCTATCTGAAATAATGGATACTGGTACTCCGTGCAACCTGACTATTTCTCGGATATACAACCCTGCATAATCTGGCCGAGAAAGTAGTTTCCACTGGCAGGAAATGAGCTGATTCGGTCAATCTGTCAACTATCACCCATATAGAGTCATGTCCATGTTTAGTATGGGGTAGTCCTGCCACAAAATCCATATTTACTGCTTCCCACTTCCAGAGAGGCACAACTATGTCCTGAGTCAAACCGCCTGGTTTCTGATGTTCTGCTTTCACCCACTGACAGTTAGGACACTGGGCTACAAATGCAGCAATTTCCTTTTTTTTTAATTTTTTAATTTTTTATTTTTTTTATCTAGCCACCAGTAGTTTTCTTTAATATCATGGTACAATTGTTGTCGCGCCAGGGTGGAGAAAATAGTTGTTGGCGCAGTGCACCTCGTTCATGATCTGATGGCGGAGGCCTGAAACATTTGGAACACATAGACGGTCTTTACAACGCAGCACTCCATCCTTTGTTATTTATGAATCTGGCGCTTCCCTTGCAGGATTCTGTCCTTAAGCTAGACCAGGTCAGGATCTGCATATTGCCGTTCTCTTACCTCCACAACTAAGGACGACACGGCGGTGTTCTGGATTACCGCTCTGTTGTCCTTCATTTCTATCACACGAACGGCTAAATTTACCAATTGATGTATCTCCCTAACCAACTCCCGTTGCTCGGGTTGCACATACGCCACACTCCTAATAGATCTATAGCTAAGAGCGTTTGCTGCTCCATTACCTCTTCTTGACTGATATAACATTTTCATACTTAGAGAGCTCGGCATATAATTGACGGTCATACTGGCTTGTCTTGCCGAAGAGATCGAGAGGTAGTTTACAGGCGTAGCTAGAGCTTATCTAGCCTTTCGGCCACATGCTAAGGCTACTTTTTGCTGGGATAACCTGAACGACCGTCTGCGTACCTTGTGCCTTTATCTGATCAGAGGATCCTGATATTGATCATGACCTCTAATGATCTGGCTGCATAACCTTAAATAACTGAATAGTCGGGTTGAATGACCCGAATATGGCAGTAGTCTAACAATGCTCTAACTATTCTACTTGAGTACTTATAGTTCATGCATAACTGCAGACTTGTGGGCATCTAATTGCTTTGTTATTTTGCTTGAACCACTGTAAGGCTGGGCTTAATCAAACTTACTCCCAAGCGATCAATCTCTGGATCTTCACGGGGAGTCTACTGATCTCCTGGCCTTAATAAATACTGTGCTAGCAGGGTACTATCAATTTCTTACACCTTTTGTGTATCCACTTGGATTTATACTGCTATTCTGGGGAATTCTCGGTCTTATGAGCTATTCTGTAAATACTGGCCTTCTGCTAGGGCTCTGTATCTGAATATCTTACGAGAACCAGCTAAAGTACTAATCTGTTACTGACTACTGATGTGGACCCCTTTCTTGGGATGCCCACGAGCTTGTCTGACTTGCGGGGTATACCTTGTAATAACTGCTAGGTTGACTAAGGTCGACTCTCACCTACAAGGCTGGGAAAATGATGTATGGCCACTTAACATACTGGAACAATTCTAGTATTGCTAATCTCTGAAGTATACCTATTCGGTCTCTAATTCTGGTTCTGGCACATGCGCTAGTGTTATTGATCTTTAGAGATGCTTCCCTGTTAATACAGGTGCCAGCTGGTCGGTAGACCGTCTAACTGCGCCCTTATCATCTAATTACCTGATTTAGGTTACTAACTCTTATAAGCTTCTAAAACCTAGATCTGGAAACAACATATAAGTCTATTAACTTAATAACTAAGAGCTGAGACAGTTTCTATGGATTCATACGTAAATCACACTTAACTTGCCCCTTCTTTTCGCTTTTCTCTTTTTCTTCTCTCTCTTTTCCCTTTTTATTTTTGTCAAGGGGTCCTGCAATGCAATTTGTATATACTTCCCAGCACTAATATGCATCTGTGTGATTGTAAGCCCTATTAGCAGCTGCTCACAGCATATTTATTATCTGCATAGATATATATTAATAAATACGTACAATACATACTGAATTCTGTAGTGATACGTAATCTCTGACACACTTTGCTAAATTTCATATTGTATATGAAATACTGCTTCTATGGTCTAATAATATCTCCTGCCTTCTCTTAACATTTTATTGTATTGTCACCCCATTATGAAAGTAACAAACATAAACACTTTAGTTATTGTCTGCTGTTTGAAATTTCGCCACTCTTGCGATGTGGGGTCAACGTTCAAATCTTGTGGCCTTACTTGGCATTATATTGAGAGTCCACAACTGTCTACTGGGTCTTATCTCCAGGCCGTACTAGATTAGAGTCTCTGTGTCGGCAGTTTCTTAACTTCTCCGTAGGCGGACATACCGCAACATTCTAAACCGCAATCTTACTGTCTCTTAATTGTTAGTCTGAGGCTTAGTCCTTAATACACGATATTCTATAATTCTGGGGGTGATTCTAATTTCCCCTCAAAATTTGGTATACCTGCTTCTTCCCCTTATCTTGCTTAAGCTAAGCTCTAGGGTTCAAGGTACCTACCTTACATTGTTAATAAGGTTACTAGTCAAATCCCAGCTTATACTTCTTCTGTCTTGTAGTCAGACCCCTCTGATTCACTGACCTTCCTATCTTTCGGTATCACAACCGAAATCATAACTATTATCTTGCAGGTATATCTTGCTCTTGTTATCATGTTATGGCGGACTTGGCCTTTTTCTGACTCGAACTTGACTATTACTGGAAGTCCATTACTGACGGATCTCCTACGCGCACTTTAAGTAAACTAATAGTGTTACTTGCTCTTCTGACTTATTATCGTGAGGGTCTGCACAACTTACGTAATCATAAGGGCTCCTTACTCTTTCTAACACTTTCTAGAATAAACCAATCCATCTTCACTTAATACTTACACTGGGTAATATCGCCTAAATCTTTATGCCCTTTGCTATACTGGAATCAAAACTAAGAAGTGCGAATAACCTTTTCTTACTGCAATAAAACGCAGACATGGAATTGTACCATATCTGAAAGGATGGAGGTGGGAATCCTACATTTCCCTCTCTCACTCACATGTCTTCTATAATCTAATATTATATATCATCTTAGTCAGATCTTATATATCTAACAAATAAATCAACTCGTATGTACGCTATGCTTCTAACTACCTACTCTAAAGTTATAGAAATGTACTGGGGATGGTACCGATAAAGGTATCACATTGGGAGGTCCCTGGTACCTCCTTCTGCTGCTGTAATTACCTTGTAGCTGGTTGGTGCCCTCTCCTGTTGCTATATCTGATCTTCCACCTGGAACAAGATATCGCTGGTCTGACTTGTATCTGTATTCAAAGAATATGGTAAGTTTTAAGAACTCGACCCTATACTGTACTGTTCTATGACACGACCGGATATGAAGAAAGAGTAACCATCCTATTATGCCTCGCAGCCTCTTGCCTATGGTATGTGGTGCACAACAAATCCATAGACAAGACTCTACTCAACACGGCTTGCAGACTCCCTGGGACACGACCTGCTCTGATACCAAGTTTGTCACGCCCCGCCCAGGGGGGTATGACTGGCACCTGGTGCCCTAGTATGATCTAGACTGCTATCTGGTGAGACAAAGCACATCTGGTGCCTGGCTGGCTCTAACTCACATTCCATGAACCAAAGGGCTATATAACAGCTGTAAACACAGCCTCCGGCCAACAGGCCTATAGCCACCTGCACCTGGAAAACAGCTAACCAGAAACATACTACTACAGGGGAACCTATGCGGGCCGACAAGGGCACCATGCTGTCTAGTTCTCTGTAACTCAACAATAACATGCTAAATAATTACGTGACCAGCAAGGTCACCACTACTGACTGGTTATGGCCACACACGGCCAACAGGAATAGAAATAACAAATAACTATGACAAGTTGCACGGCCTCACACGACCGGTTCGGCTGACCACAGGGAAATATATATACAGACTGCAAGCCTCTAGGAATAACCATAGAAATGATCGGGACAGGGCCCCGACCTACCCGTACTGTACAACAAAAGAAAACGAAATACACCTCTGGAATTCAGTCTCCGGATGACAGGAGCTGAATACTCAATAGCTGACTGGAATCACGAGGGATTGCCTATTCATCTATGAGTACCTGCAGGGAAGTAATGCAGCTCCCCACTAGGCGTCAGTACCACAGGTACTGAGCATGTAAAGCAACTGAAATACACAACTGAAATGAATAACAACAGTAACATGACATATAAACAGGAGGTAGCTGAGTCTAACTAACTGAGAATAACTGGGGAGAGTTTATTTATTCTATAACTAGACTGAGCGTACCTGATGCCGTGTCGTCCCACTGTTTATCAGTATCTAATAGCACATAGAGGTATACATAATAATACACACAATACCTGACCGACCCCCATAAGCCGAAAGGTTCCAACCAACACACAATCTACTTACCCCTACCCGAGTCTAAACCAACCAAAAATAAGTCACTCCACTCATCTGATAACTGTGAGCTCCTCCTACCGGTCCCCTTGGGTACGTAGCTCAGACCTTGGCCTCTGACAATAAACTGTGTCTGAGCCCGAAGACTCCTGCCTCTGGGCGCAAGTGTACACGGGGTGTGTAATAAAAACTGCCCCTGGGTGCAAGCACGCAACAGGGTAATTTTATAAAAATCTGTATCTGAAACTGCCCCCGGCCACAAGCGCACACAGAGTGTTCTGCCCCTGTAAACAGGGTCGACTGGCTCTGCGCAGAGTAAACTGAACTACCCCTGCAAGCAGGGTGGTCTGGACCGTATTATCATGGTAGTCGGCCATCATCGTCCTCTAGGCGGACGGCATCGCCCAGCTGGTGGCGGTATCTGAATCTGGTATCGACACAGCTATAACCCAGGGGCGGTGGGGATGCTAAAAGGGTGCCCATATGCGACAACAAGTCTCAACAAACAAATAGCACATAGAAATAGCAAGCATGTATAACTGAAAAGACTATCTAGAATCTAACTTCTTATTCTGATCTGTTTCTATACTGAACTGATTCTTACTAATTGTACTGATTCTGCAATCTCTGTTTAACTGTACGGCTAATCTGTAGCCATGATACTATCTGTCTGAATGGCTAATCTGTAGCCATAACTGTCTGTCTATCAGATCTTTCTTTACTGACTTTTATTATGAAAATCTATTCCTTTTTATTCTACAACATGCTTGCTATTCACATAATAGGTTGTACTAAATCTGAACTACTAACTTGCCCTTGGGCACATGCTTTTCTAACTTTCAGACTGAATATGATATCACAACGCGAACTAGGTTTACTGAACTCGCACAATACTTAACATTCCACTTTCGGGAATTCTACTATGGAGTTTATTGTACTATACATGGCTAAAGCTACTAACTTGCCGAAGGAACTGGCTTTACATACCTTATCCTCGAACTATCCGTCTGTCGGACGAGGCTCGGCCAATACTTCAACTATTTCTCCCAACTGCATTCACAAACATGTCAATTAATACTAACTATAGCTTTATTCTAAAGAACAACATCACTTTCGATATAATTATAGCCTAAACTTAGGCTTATCGAAAGACTGTCAAAAACTCGCTATTTTCCAGAAGTCCAGAAGGGAGAAATATTCACTTCACAGCTAGGAACATATAGACACTAGTTTGGAGCAATTCTACTTACCTTAGCTCGGTAGCTCAACGATTCTTCGGCCGTATTTCGCGAAACAAAATCCGTAGGAATGCTCCCTGCTGCTAAATACCTCGGTACCTGAGGTTAATTCGAGTTTGGACCGCGTTTGACGGCGTAATCGAAAGGAAATTATCAATACTTTACGTCTTCCTCTATTCTCTGTCGTGAAGTTTCTAGAAATTATGATATGTTAAAGGAATAAACCGAAGTAGGGCTTATATATAATAGACACTATAAATCGCATTTTGCCTTGCGACGCGCCGACTTGGCGCTTGTCCGATCTTTGTCTGAGCCATTTTTTAGCATGTATGGCTTTCAAATACTCTTAACCAATATGCGAATAGGCCATATATATGCCGGAAATTTACGGGGTGTGACATATATTGTATTTAATGTGAAGCTGTTGTGTGCTGTTGAATGTTGTTAGCTGGTTGTGTAAATATGTTTTATCGAAATTATCGATATATTATTAAAAATTTTCGTGAAATTTTTATTTTTTGGGTTTCTCGGCATTTGTTTTCGGTTCTTTTACTGAGGATAGTCCCATTGAACCGATGTCGTAATTAGTGAACGTTTCCTATGATGGATGGATGACGACCGTCTTAAGGGAAATGCAGTCGTTAGGAGTAGATTGCTTTTGTTTTTTTTTTAGTTTTTTTCTTTTGTTTGTTTGTATCCCAAACGTGTCGTGACTTTATGGTTGTGAAATTCTGGTTGCGAAATTCTGGTTGCGTGTTGTACATGATATTTAAAATGCAAAGGTGATTCGTTTGAAAGCATGCAACTTTGTAAATATGTTGAGATATCTAGGCCATAGAGTTCGATTCGGTGTGATTGAGGCTTAATGTTTGAATTCTTGTAATTAGCTGATTGAAGAGTCTATGAATATGTCTTGACTTGAGCATGTGCAATGAGAGTGTGGTGAGGTTTCGATTCTTCCATGCTGTTGTGAAGTTTCTAGAACTTTCCTGGTGTGTATACGAAATGAAATGAAGGATGTGTATTGTAGGAAATGATGTAGGCATTTCTTTGCTTTAACCGAAAGTTTTTTTTCGTACCCACCTTGAATGTAAATCCTAGTTAGCCCATTGAGCCTTTAGCCTATTTCTTTCTTTTGTCAAAAAGTTTTAAACCGAGCTTAACCCTTCTTTTCATTATACGTGACTTTGATCCAAACCTCTTAAGCGCTCAAGAAAAAAATAATTTTCCCACAGTGTCAAGGAGTGAGAATTGTGAAAAGAAAAGAAAAAGCAAAGTTATGAAAGGAAAGAAAAGGTCAAAGGTGCACTCGCTATAAAGTAAATATAATGAAGATGTATAAATAATCTTTGTTATTAAGTCAAGTGTGCTTAAAGATATGGGGTCAAAAATAAAGACAGACTTCCAGAATGGGAGGATGAAGGAAGAAACAATGCCCATAAGGTTGATGGGATGTATGGAAAAAACGCTTAAGGAGGCTAGTTGTTATTATTGGTTAGCCCAGTATTTGCTAGTTCTGTAGCTTACATTACAACCCGATAAGTCCTACGTGATCTTACATCACGTGTCGTTATATTAGTGGAGTAATACACTAAAGGCAAGCCTATGGTTCATGACATGATGCATGTGAATTCTTTTGGGAGAGAGAGCGAAATCTTTTTTATATGCCCCTGCATGTAATGTTTTGAGGTCATGTGATTAAAAAGGGGAAAATTCTCTCATGTGGTGAGGGCACATGCTCGACGAGAGATTGAATTTCATGTTGGATATCTTGATCAGCTGATTTGCATGAGTTTGCCGATATCGAGAGTCGATTCTTGAGTCTAGGAGGTCTTAATGTGTTGGAGGTCATTGTATTGATAAGACTATTCATGTTTTCTTGATGATTTGCTATATTAAATAATCGGTATGACTGTAGCTTGAATTGTCGAGCCAAAGTAGCCAAAATGGGGTGTCAATTGCATGAGGTGTAAGATTATTGTTCGGGGACGAACAAGGATTTAAGTGTGCGGTAAGTGATCTTGGAAAAATTTATATGCCCAAGTGATACTCAAATGTGTCATTTTGCCTTGTTTATCTATCGATGTTTGTACATTCTCATGTGAATTGTAATAAAATGTGAATTTATACTAACCAACATGATTAGCGTTGTTTTGCAAGAAAAATATAAAGTTATGAAGCTAGGATGCATGTTGGGAGAGATCGGAATTGGACTCGGAAGCTAGCAAGGGAAAAAGCACAAGGAAAGGACAAATTAAAGGGGCTCCGTGATGGAGCCATGTCACGCTGCCATCGCGGATGCATTCTGCCTGGATGCGGAAATTTTGCCACATTCCAATGAAGGTGCGCGTTGGGGCCGTGGCACTTTGGCCTAGCCCCGCGTTGCACGCCGTGCAACGTTAGGCCTTAATACCTGGACGACCGTATTCCAGTGAGGGTCCACGTTGGTGGCGTGTCACCGAGGCAGTGCTCCGCGATGCACTCCGTGACACGTTGCTTGTTATTTCGGGAAAAATTCCCACTAGTATAATAGATCACTTAGGTTCATTTTTAATTATTCTGACTTGGTGGAGCAAGAACGTGGGTTACAGGCAGTTGAGGGGACGAAAATCTCAGGGTTTTTTCTCTATCTCCTTCTTTATTTCAATTTCTTGTATGATTAACACTCATTTAACGATGTTTAATCCACAAATGAGTGGCTAAATTCCCTTCTTGCTGAGGTTAAGAACATTGTATTTAAATGTGATTATTGATAAATTGGTTTTCATCTTTTCTTCCATGGTTGTTCTATTGATTCTTGTTCTTACTGCGTTAATGTGTGGCCAACGTTAATGTATATCTAAAAAGTCTGGTTTCACTCGAGAGAGCAAGAAATTGGAAAGTTGTGAATTGATAGGATATGATCTTTTCTTAGTTTGGGAAAATTGAGAATTGATTTACCTTCAGGATAGAGATATACCTGAAAGTCGTATTAGTCAATTAAGGAATCAGATTTGTATGGCTAGAACATGAATTTCTTTTTATCACAGAGATGTAGGTGGAAGGTTCATGATTCTTAAGTTGGGTTAAATACGAGAGTTTTAATCCATAGGAAATAATTCTTGACTAGCAACCGGAGGAATGATTAACAAAATTGTATCGATAATTTATTTCTCTACATGTTCATTTTAGCCTCAGCATGCTCATACTTATAGTTCAGACTCAAATTGTATATTCGTTTTACACTTAGTACAAAATTAGGAAACAAAATATCACAATCTTCTTCACACTGTTGTCTGCATTTTAGAGTTAACATTCATTGACACTTGATTAGATTAATACCTTAGTCTAGTCCCTGTGGGATCAATACTTGGCTTCCTTGAGCCACTTTACTACTTGTTCGACCATGTGCACTTGCGTGTAGTTTTACCCAACAAGCCAAACAGTAGACAAGTATGACCTTTGTGAATCTTTGCATGGCATTGAAAATGTGAACATGTTTACGATTGTATGGCTGTACCTGAACTAGAAGTTAGTAGAAGTGATGATGTTGACCTGTGCTATGTGGGAGTGAGGTTTAATAACTAAATTCAGCTGTGTGTGTCAATCTAGAACTTTCCTGGTCAGTCTTACCGATATAGAGGATAGGAAACTAGGAAAGGATCATAGGCCATTTTTGATTTATGAGCCCACTTAGCATTAAAAAACCTACCAAAAAAGAATAAAAATCCCTTGATCCAAATGTTTGAGCTTAAATCGGCCTTTCTTTTTGTTTACACAAATTCACCTTCCTGCTTTTATTAAGAATGATCCTGTTTTCGCCCTGGTCCCTCCTTGGAAATTGTGAACTTCAACTAAGAATAATCGCCTAAGTTGAGGGTGGTTATTATAGGGGTGATTAAGAAGAGCCAGGTGGAATGAAAATTGAGTAATGAAAAAGGAAAGATTGAATGCGGTATGCATAATGAAAAGAAAGAAATAAAATTGTTGTAAAAGCGCAAGAAAAGAAAAGAAAAGAAAAATGTGACATCAATGAATGCTTGAATAAAGAGAGACCGCATCCTTAGTTGCAAATGCAAATAAAAGAAGAAGCAAGTAAAGGGAAAAAAGGAGAAAATAGAAAAAAAAGGTTAAAAGTGGAGTCAAAAAGTGTGTAGTACCAAGGAGGGTTAAGTTACTAATTCCATATGTACCATACCTGAATCTAAGCTTACGTTACAAGCCTAGAAAGTCCTATAGTGATCCTGGTTACTTGTCTGAAAATCGAGGTATTGAAAGTAAAGGAAAGCCTATGGTATTGTATGCACACAGTTAGAATTTCTTTGTGAGAGCGAGTGAATCTTACCTAGTATCGATAGAAATAATCGAAATAAGCATATACACGTGTGAGTATAGGACTTCTTTGAGGTGAGAGCATTTGGTTAACAACATTGTCTGCAAATTATCTGGGTCAGTGTTATAGATTTATATGCATGGTTTACAAGTAAAAGTGTTTTTCCATGTTTTGATTCCTTTGTGTCATGGTTGAAAATTTTGCATATGCATCATGATTTGAGTTGATATGATGAAGGAGGGGTTAGAAAATTTTGATTTGATGAATGAATATGACTGTCGTAAGTTTCCTAGTGTTCTTTCTATTGAAGCAACGAAGTAGTTTATTTAATTTTATTTTATTTTATTTTTTCTGAGGATATGCAAAAATTCTAAGTTGAGGGTGTTGATGTTCCATGATTTTACAGCACTTTCGACGCTTAAAACCAAGAAACTATGCACATTCCGGGTATGTTTATATAGGTATGATGTGTTTTGTGTTTAATGTTGCAGGAAAATAGGTTCAAAAGTGAAATGGGCAAATTAATGCTTGAAATAACTTAACAGAGGGCTTCCAGGAACTTCACGAGTCATTGGCATTTAGCACGACTCGTTGCTGAAGTCGTGGGCAAAGGTTGAATTTTGAACATGCAGAAACAGTGTAACTGACGGGTTGAGGGAATGACTCGTTACATCTGGTAATGAGTCGTGAAGTTAGTCGTGAAGACTGGGAGAGGAATTAGTGAAGAAGTAGCCAGTGAAGTTGACAGATGACATAATGAGATGTTAGTTGACTAAATGACTCGTTGGAAGATCACTGGAACCAACCGTAAGGTACACTGGAAATTCAAAGGTGATAGACCACGAGGGGCCTAATGACTCGTTCCCAGGCATAACGAGTCGTTAGGTGACCTGTTGGCACAATGGGTTCGATGTTGAGGATGACTGATTTTAGCAAGGCACGGCTCATCAAAGGTCCTAACGAATCGTTACAAAGCCCGTGATCAATGATGACCTGGTTTCCAGTTTTTGTTAGGAAAAGGTTTTCCTGGAACTATAAATACACTGTTTAGGTTTATTTTCGAAGAACAGATTATATTAATATTTTTTTCACATAGAATTTTGGTGTTGTATGATTATTCATAGTTCAAGAAAAAAGGTTTACAATTTTGTTCTTGAATTTGAGGATTAAAAGAAACATTGAAACTTATTCATCAAGTTTGGAGTTTTATTCAATTAGTTGGTTTTCTTTTACGATAATTTGTAAGTTGCAATTATGATTTATTTTATATTTTGTGATTTTGATCATTCAAACATGAGTAGCTAAACCCATAACTAGGATTTTGGGAACCAAGATGAATTAACACACATAGGTGAAACACTTAGTGATTCTTGAATGGGGTTTAATGCATGTATTATTTTTCCCTTCATTTTTATTGATTCTTGACGGTTGCAAATGTTAGGACTTGCCTTATTCTTACTTATCGGACCAAGGGGGTAGTAAATAGGAAAAAGGGATCTACATCGGACATTTGAGGATATTAACCCTCATCTAATAGCTTGAACTTGTCGGGGGCTAGTTAATCCGATATTAAGGGTAAGGGTTAATTAAGCATACACACGTATACGGACCAAGTTGTGTGGTGATAATCATCTAGATTGGGGACCAAACATTTAGGTGAACATAACTTACATATATTGCATGTTAAACACCGGAATAGATCATTAGTGTAAAAGTCTTGTGGTTATGAAATCTTGGGGAACACAATCCTAGTCAAGTCGTTAATTGAGTATAAACCGAATTTGACTTAAGCATTTAGAGTTTTTACCCATATTTAGTAGTCTATTTCTTTCCCCTTAGGAAATAAGTAACCCGATAGTAACATCTATTCGCACTAACTCAACTTCTTTCCGTATTCCTTATGGAATCGACCCCAAACTCTAGTCGGATTCTATATTTGACATCGAACGCTTTATATCTCAATTGCAAGGTGTAATTTGGGGGACATCATGGATGCCTCCTGCTGAGCTGAGCATGCTGGTAGAGCTGCTAAACTGGTGGCTAGGTCACAATCTATACTATGGCCCGGTTTGGTTGAAGGGTAGTCTCTAAGCAGATGTTCGGCTCCCTGCACCTGAAACACGCGCCTAAACCTGCTAGGAACTCTCCGGTGTGCTTCCTACCACACCTACCACAAACTAAAATGCTGGGATCTCCTGACATGCTCACCTGACCTTTATAGCTTGATGTTCTACCCCTCTGATCATGCCTAGATCTAGACGAAACAAGAGTTCATGATGGCATCAGGTTAATGACCTCTAGAGGGACTGATGGCAATGTCCTCCATTGGGCCTTTGTTGGAACTATCCATAATTCCTCGTCCTGGTCCTTTTGGCCTCTCTCCTCTTTTCCTTCATCTTTTCCACCTCCATCTGCTGGGCGAATATGACCAACTGTGAGAAATCTAGATGTCATGACCTGAGTCTACACCCTGGACGAGACACGGTACTTGGTACCACAAGTGACCCCAAGATAACCCATGGTCTAACATGGCACTGGTAAACAAAGTAAGCATAGGCAGAAGCTATATAAAAATAATTATCCAAGAAATACTGATTTGAAAAGAGTAAACATATCAAAAAAGAATACTAAAAAAATGTATGTGGAAGCCAACTACTAACTAATGAGTTGCAGGGACAAGCCCCAAGCTAACTCTAAAATATGTCTAAAAAAACTAACTGAAAGCAAATATCATCCTCAGAAGATGAGGATTCACCAAATGATGTTGTTGTTGATATCATTAGAGGGAACTACTATTGATGCTGGGACTGAGTTTATCATAATATGATACAACATAGAAAATATGCATCAGTACTTTGAATGTACTGAATAAGTGATATATACAATATGTATGGAAAAATTAGCACTGGACTGAAATAACATGAAATGACCATCTGTTACTGAAGACTGATAATAACTGAGCAATAACTATTATAGTTAATAATGACCCTGACTGACATCAATAAACATGTCCTGGAACTAGGTGACTAGCTTAGCTAAACAGAACAAAGTTGAGATGAAACTGTACTCACAGTCTATAACCGACATATAATCATGTGAGCCAAACGTGGAGTCCGATGTATACATTCCATCAGAGAAATCCCACTGTACCTTGCAAAGGTATAGTGGACGAGATGGGTGATCACAAGTTTGGGGTGGCTACGTAGTTCTGGGAACCTGGGTGTGCTGGAATTTTGGTCCACTCGGTGCTAAGTACTACTCTCAATGGATATTCTTAACTTGACTACTAAGATGATAGCTCAAAGATGGGGTCCTGGACTAAGTCAAGAATACTTATCTGGAAGTAACTTGAGAGTCTGTAGGACCAGATAACTGAAAATTGGGCTTTAATGACTCACCAAACTGCTTATCTGGAAGCATTGTAACCGTCTAAAGAACTACCTGATAATTGATATTGTTGGTTCTAAGACTGGTTAGAGTTGCTTATCTAGAAACATCGTAACCGTCTAGAGGACTAACTGATGACTAAAACTAGGGACTATTACTGACTGAACTCCTCAAGATCTGATTGTCGTCAAACTGATAAGCTGACTTACTGAAAGACATTGAAAATGCTAATTTTATGACTAAGAATTAACTACCATGCAAATCGACTGAGAATTCGTATGATAGTATAACATTGGAATTCAAAGACTAACAGAGTCAAACAACATTAGTATCTAATCAACTATACAAGACCCAATTTACTGTATTTATAGAATGAGTCCTAAAACCATATCACAGGAAGAAAGTAGCAACATGATCACTAAGTTGTGGAAACACAACAACAATCCACAAGAATTAATCAAAATCTGGCTGAAAATTTACCCTAATTCAAATCCTCAAGGCTAGAACTGATAAGAAATTTCAGAAGGATTTTTGGGGCACAAGGGAGGGGCAATTCCCTTGTTGAATTCCCACATACCTGGTGTAGAAATCCCTGAGAAAACCATAGAAAAGTTTGAGAAGAAGAATTGGAACCCTTGATCCTGCTCTGCACTTCCTGATAGAGTTTTCTACATTCTGACATTGAGAATGTTATACCCCATAGAATTCCCGGCATTTAAATGACCTATTCGCACGTTGGTTAAGCATATTTGAAGGCCATACGTGCTGAAGAAAGGCCTGGGAAAAGATCGGACGAGAAACCTGTCGAACCATCGCGGAAGGAGCCGAGGCAGAACCCCTCCGCGATGGCAGCGTGTCACGGAGGAGGGACCTCCGCGTTGGCTCCATGACACGTTGGCCTTGTCCAGGCCCAAGTATATAAAGCCCCACTTCGGTTTTAAATGATAAAAATCTTTAAAAATTTCCAGAAAACAGAGGCAAGCGCAGAGGGAGAAGAAAGGAACGAAGAAATTATATAATTTTCGACCATTTACGCTGCCAAACACTGCCCAAACTCGAATTAACTCCAGATACAGAGGTATTTAGCAGCAGAGAGCATTTCTACGGATTCAGTTTTGTGAAATACGGTCGACGAATCATCGAGCCACCGAGCTAAGGTAAGTGGAATTGCTCTAAATTAGTGTCTATGTGTTCCTAGCTGTGAAGTGAGTATTTCTCCCTTCTGGACCTCTGAAAAATAGCGAGTTTTCGGCCGTCTTTCGATAAGCCTAAGTTTAGGCCATAAACTATATCAAAAGTGATATTGCTCTTTAAAATGAAGCTGTATTTGGTATTGATTGACATATTTATGAATGCAGTTGGGAGGAAACAGTTGAAGTGCTGGCCGAGTCTCGTCCGACAGACGAGTAGTTTAAGAATAAGGTATGTAAAGCTAGTTCCCTTGGCAAATTAGGTAATATTGGTACAGTGTAGTAATTTACAGACCAGTAGAATGTTCAAAAGTCGAGGTTACGTTTGCTGTGAATGTTGATACGATATGAGAAGCATTGAGTTGTAACTTGCATGAAATTTACTAGTACGACATAGATTCTGACACAAGTGTTAGAAACTACCCAGTATGCTCAGTATGTGATGTAATTTGAAATGTTAAGATATTATTGTATTTAGATGAAACCCCGTAAAGTGATGCAATATCCGTAAAGCACTTCAGAAATAGAATGGCAGGATAAAATAAAGTTTAGAACGCATGTTAGGAATAGTAAATCATGTTAATACAGAAACTCAGTAAACAGCATAGTTTTCAGCAGAAACACTATCTTGTATAGCATTTCCCCCAGCATAGTTTGGCAGGAGACTATATTCAAATATATATATATATATTTACCAGTTTCAGCACATATTGAATACGTACAGATTACTATCATTAGTTCAGCATGTAATGTATACGATACTTTACCCCTATTAGCCTCAGTATGTGAGATATGCAGATAGTACTACTAGTTGAGACCGTTGTATTGTTTGGGGTTGGACTCCCTAGCATCCATGACCGCCCCAGGGTTGATAGCTGTATCGACTCACCCGCTAGAGGACGAGGATATGTCGCTCTACGGAGTGGCATGCCGTCCCACAGGGGACGAAGATGGAGTGCCAGTTTTCCCCATATTTGTGCCTTGATCGGCCCTTACACACCCCAGTCGAGCGGATACGCCCGGCTGTAGATTCAGGAGTCCTTCGGACTCAGATACAATTATAGTCAGGGGCTCAGCGAGCCCATGTGCATACCCAGGGGACAGGCAGGATGCTTATGGGGTTTATAGGAGATGGGATGACCGGGGTAGGGGTATAGATTCTGTGCTGGTTGTACCTCCCGACTTATGGGAGCCGGGTAAGGTCTGTGTGTGCTATATATGTTATGATATGTTATACTGTGTTACAGTAGTTACGTGTAGATCGATAGTAGAACGATAAATCCTCAGGTATGACTCCTACTCCCTTCAGTATGATTAAGAACAGGTACAACTCACACCATCAGACAATTAATCTAGTTCTTTCTACTTCAGTTTCATCCGTTGTGTTATTGATTTCAGATATTTCTTTCAGTTATTGCTTTATATACTCAGTACCAGCGGTACTGACTCCCGGTGGGGCGCTGCATTACTTGCCTGCAGGTACTCATAGACGAGCAGGCGACACCACGTGATTCCTGTCAGCATTCGAGTATTCAGCTCCTGTCATCCGGAGACTGAATTCCAGAGGTGTAGTCCATTTTCTTTTGTTGTATAGTACGGGTAGGTCGGGGCCCTATCCCGATCATTTCTATTGTTATTCCTAGAGGCTTGCAGTCTGTATATGCTTTCCCTGTGGTCAGATGAGCCGATCGCGTGAGGCCTAGCAGTTGTATAGCTGTTAGTACTCTTTCTTTCTTTTATGATGGCCGTGTGGGGCCATAGTTTGCCAGTAGTGGTGACCTTGCCGGTCCCGTAGCTTTTTAATACTTCTTGATTGAGTTGCAGATAACTAGATAGCATGGTGGCCTTGTCGGCCTGCATAGGTCTCCCTGTATTGGTATGTTTCTAGTCAACTGTTAGAACAGGTACAGAAGGTTGTAGGCCAATGGGCCGGGGGCTGTGTTTACAGCCGTTATATATCCCTTTATTTCCAGAAATATGAGTTAGAGCCAGCCAGGCACAAGATGTGCCCAGGCTTAACAGTCCAGCAGTTCAGGTCCTAGCAGGGCACCAGGTGCCAGTCATACCCCCCAAGGCGGGGTGTGACAGAGAGAATGAGAGGAATGAGAGAAAAATGTTGACTAACTCCCTAAATCCCTCTAAAAATAACCCCAAATGACATAGTTTAGATATTAAAAAGATGGGAAGTTAAAAAAATGACCTTGAGAAAAAGAGTGAAAAACTGCCCGTTGGCCAATAACGAGTCACACAACGAGTCATTGGTCGAACCCACGGGTCGTTTGAGATCATTGTTGGTTCTGGGTCTGAGGATACCCAGCTACTGAAATTGAACAACGATCAGACAGAGCGACCCGTTTGATGAACCAGTGGGTCGTTGGTTCCACCCATTGTCACTGAAGGAAATTTCTGACCCTTTATGGATTCTCCCAACGGCTCCCTGCAATGGGTCATTGTTGCCTTCCATTACTCATTACTGGGGATCGTTAGTTTTGCGGCTGATATGGTGGGTTTCTAAATTGCCACCAACAGATCAAGACAATGGTCTATTATTCAAAGCAACAGATCATTGAAGGACTCGTTGGATCCGGGAAGGGGACTGTTGGGACTAACGATGGCTCCTAACAATGGTCTATTGTTATTGACAATGGCTCATTTGTGGCATCTTTCTAAGGCATAAATTTATGGTTCATTTTTGGTATTTCATACAAGGTTTGAGTTTGGTCTATGAAAGTTTTGGGGTGTTATAATATCTCCCCCTTAGGATCATTCGTCCTCAAATGAAGGCTAAAACTGCTGGAAAATTGGGAAAAGAGCTGCAATTCCAAAACTAACGCTATATACTAATATTTGAAGAAGTGACTAACTCTGAACTAGAATAGGCATACTAATTTAATTAACACAACTAGAATGCACATTGGAAATATTAATAGAGCTGATGAGTACTAAATTGAATAGAGTATTGAGGAGGAATTTGATACCTGATGCTGAAACTGAACTGGAAGGATATAAATAGGGATATTTAGTCATATGTCCGCTTCTGCTTCCCATGTTTCTCCCTCAACTAGTTGGTTCCTCCAGAAGATTTTTACTGAAGCAACCTCCTTGTTTCTCAACTTATGAACCTCACAGTCTAGGATCTGAGTCGGGACTTCTTCGTAAGAGAGACTATCCTTCACTCCCACAAAGTCTAGTGGCACAACTGAGGTCAAATCACCAATGCACTTCTTCAATAGTGACACATGGAAGACTGGGTCCACAGATGCTAACTCCGAAGGTAATTCTAGCTCATAGGCCACATTGCCAATTCATCTCAAAATCCTGTAGGGTCCTACAAACCTCGGACTGAGTTTCCCTTTCTTTCCAAACCTCATCACCCCTTTCACGGGTGAAAGTTTTAGATAAACCCAATCAACTACAGCAAATTCTAACTCTCTCCTCTTCATAGCGGCATATGATTTCTGTCGGCTCTAAGCTATTTTTAACCTTTCGCTAATAAGTTACACTTTCTGCATAGCTTCATGAATTGAGTATGGTCCTATCAAAGTGGCTTCGCCAACTTCAAACCACCCTATAGGTGACCTAAACCTTCTACCATATAAGGCCTTAAATGGGGCCATCTGAATACTAAAGTGGTAGCTGATGTTTTATGAAAACTCGATGAGAGGTAGGTGATCATCCCAACTGCCCTTGAAGTCAATTACACAAGCTCTCAGCATATCTTCTAAGGTTTGAATTGTTAGCTCAGCTTGTCCATCTATTTGAGGGTGAAAAGTTGAGCTGAGCTTGAGTTGAGTACCGAGTCCTTTCTGAAATGACTTCTAGAGATTGTAGAGGAAATGGATACCTCTATCTAAAATGATGGACAAGGGGACTCCATATAGTCTGACCAACTCTCGGATGTACAGTCTAGCATAATCCTTAGTTAAATCTGTAGTTTTAACTAGGAGGAAATGTTCTGACTTGGTCATCCCGATCTACTATCACCCAGATTGAATCATGCTGCTTACAAGTGCGTGGTAGACTTGTAATGAAGTCCACATTACCTTCTTCCCACTTCCACATGGGTATGCTGATATCCTGAGTCATACCCCCAGGTCTATGATGTTCAACCTTAACTGGCTGGCAATTCAGGTACTTAGCCACAAATTCCGTAATGTCTCTCTTCATGCCGTACACCAGTAGATTTTCCATAGGTCATGGTACATCTTAGTAGTAAATAGATGGATAGAATATCTGGAGCTATGTTCTTCTGCTAGTATTTTGCATCACAAGTCAACTACGTCAGAAACATATAGTCTGCCCTGGTAACGAAGCACACCATCTCACCCTTTGGAGAAAGCCTCCACTTTCTTTCTTGGAAATGCTTCTTTCAGCTTAAGCAGTATGGGATTTTCATCCTTCTTTGACTTAACCTCAACAACTAACGAGGATTCTGACCCATTCGGTATTATTACTCTGTCCTTAACTGATTCCACCAGTTGTACTCCAAACTAAGCAAAATTGTGAATATCTTTTGCTAGCTCTTTTCTGCCCTCTTCAACATGAGCAACGCTCCCCATGGACATTCTACTCAAGGCATTCGCCACCCTATTTGCCTTGCCCAGGTGGTACAACACACTCATGTCATAATCCTTCAATAACTCCAACCATCTTTTCTGATGAAGGTTCAAATCCTTCTGACGAACACGTACTAAAGGCTCTCGTGATTAGAGAAAATATCAACATGAAACCCATAAAGGTAATGCCTCCATATTTCAAAGCAAACACCACTGCTGTCAATTCCATATCATGAGCCAGATAGCTCTTCTCATGGACCTTGAGCTATCTAGAGGCATAAGTTATCACCTTACCCCACTGCATGAAAACATAATCGAGAACAACTTTAGAAGCATCACAATAGACTACGAACCCATCTGTTCCTTTTGGTAAGGTCAAAACTAGAGTTGTAGTAAGTCGAGTCTTCAGCTCTTGGAAACTCTTCTCACATGCATTTGACCACTGAAACTTCACCTTTTTTGAGTTAACTTAGTCAGAGGAGATGCAAGAGAAGAAAATCCTTCTATAAAACGTCGATAATAACTGGCTAGACCCAGGAAGCTCCTAATATAAAATGGGTAAGTGGGTCTTGGCCAGTTTTTTGTTGTTACAATCTTTTGAGGATCTATCTGAATACCCTCACCTGATACCACATGACCAAGGAAAGCCAGAAACTTCATCCAGAATTCATATTTGATAAATTTAGTGAACAACTGGAGGTCTCTGAGAGTCTGCAACACTATCCTCAAATAGTTAGCACGCTCCTCCTCATTTTTGGAGTATACCAAAATGTCGTCTATGAACATAATGATGAACATGTTCATATACTGTTTGAATACCCTGTTCATCAGGTCCATGAAAGCTGCATGGGCATTAGTTAGTCCAAAGGACATAACCACAAATTCATAGTGACCATACCGAGTTTTGAAGGCTATTTTCGGTATGTCACAATCCCTGACCCTAAGATAATGATATCTCGACCTGGGATCTACCTTGGAAAATCAATTAGCTCCTTTAAGATGATTGAACAAGTCATCAATCCTGGGTAGGGGGTACCTATTCTTAACTATAACTTTATTTAGTTGACAGTAGTCGATACACATTCTGAGAGTACCATCCTTCTTTCGCACGAACAACACTGGAGCACGCTATGGAGAGATGCTGGGCCTAATGAAAGCCTTATCTAAAAGGTCTTTCAGCTATTCCTTCAACTCCTTAAGCTCAACTAGAGCCATTCTATAAGGATGAATAGAGATGGGTTGAATGTCTGGAAGAAGGTCTATGCCGAAGTCTATTTCCCGCTCTGGAGGGACTCCGGGAAGATCTTCGGGAAACACGTCGGGGAATACACTAAGAATTGTAACTGACTGAATCATTGAGGTCTCAGAGCTGGAATCTTTGACCAAAACTAGGTGATAGATGCATCCTTTTGAAATGAGCTTCCTTTCCTTAAGGTATGAAATAAATTGACCCTTAGGCACTGAAACACTTCTCATCCATTTTAAGACTGGCTCATTGCGAAACAAAAACTTGACAACTCTATTTCTATAATCAACTGAGGCATAACCGAAATGAAACCAATCCATGCCAAGAATCAGGTCGATATCGACCATGTCTAGCTCTACTAGATCAACTGGAATTACTTTACTCAACACTGAGACTGGGCAGTTTTTATATACTCAGTTGGCTCTAACTGACTCACCAACAGGAGTAGAGACTGAGAATGGTTCTGGAGAGGACTTATGGACTGATTTCAAACTGAACAACTATGTCAGGAGTGACGAATGATAGTGTGGCTCCTGAATCTAGTAGGGCATACACATCTAGATGGAAAAGACGTAACATACCCCTGACTATGTCATGTGAGCTCTCCTGATCTTGACGAGAGGACAAAGCCTAAAAATTGTTATGGTGCTGGCTTCCATCCGTATCTGAAGTATTACCCTACTGAGCTGGACGGCCTGCTGGGGTTGCTTAAGTGGTAGACTGAGTTTCACCCTATCCTGCTGACGGACACTCCTTTAGCCTATGACCTATCTGCCCATATCTGAAGCAATCCTCTATGCCCATGCGACATGCACCTGGATGGTTCTTTCCACACTTAGGACAAGATGGGTAATGGTTGCTGGCACTATAACTCTGGGATTGAGAGCCAGATGCTCCACCCTTTCGATCCTTGCGGGATCGAAAGGAAGGGGTGCCAGTTTATATGGGTGCTGGAATTCTCTATTGTTGCTGCTGTGGGCGACTACTGCCGCCGGACCTCTAGTGACCATAATCCGACTGACCTTTTCTAGCCCACTTGTTCTTCTGCTCAATATCCTTAAACTTTTCTACCTCAATATGCTAAGCATGAATAATAAGGCTGGAGAGGTCAATGTCCTTATTGAGCATCGTGGTTCTGCACTGCTTAAGTACCAAGTCTAAAACTCCATTGATGAATTTGAGCATACGAGCCCTTTTTTTAGCTACAATCTCTATAGCATACCTCGACAACTAAGTGAACTCCAATGCATACTCCTCCACAGTTTTGTTACCCTGCCTTAAATTCATGAATTCAGCGACCTTGACCTCCCTCAATTCCCAAAGAAAGAATCTGTCTAGAAATGTAGTTGTGAACTCATCCCAATCTACTGGCCCTACTTCTGCTGGTCTCTCTTCCTTTCATTGGTTGTACCAAATCTGAGCCACCCCTTTCAATTGGTAGGCAGCTAGATCAGCACTCTCTATGGAGCTCACACCCATAATCTAGGTGATATTCCATACTTTATCCAAAAACTCAGTAGGTCCTCTCCCACCTTGGAGCCATGAAAATATGGAGGATTCATTCGGGTGATGTCCCGAACACTAGCAGTTGCGCCAGATCCGTTTATGTTCACTAGAACCACCTGTTGGTTCACATTGTTAGTCCCCATCTGAGCCAACAGCTGGATTGTCACTCGAAATTCTGTTGTGGATACTTGATCATCCTGAGGATTTGCTGGAGTTAGTGGGGTAGGTCGATTGGCATTGCCATCCCTCCTACCATTTCCTTGTTTTGGAGGCATATTTTCACAGAAATGAGCAGAGCACGAGTTAGGAGGACATTTTGGAATTCAACTTCAATGGATGATAAGGAGTATGAATAAAAGGAAAATTTTCCTAATAAAGTCTTGTAGCCTCTCCGTTATAAGTGTGGTGCGCTTCACATCCATGAAAAGGACTCTACTTAATGCAGCTTTTACACATGCTAGTATACTCTAAACCTAGTGCTCTAATACAAAATTTGTAACTATCACGACCTGAACATAGGCCTGGATAGAGATACGGGACAAGGATCCCTGAGTGACTACGAGTTGACCCATGACATAACATACATCTAACTCAATCAATAAGGCAGAAGACTTAACATAATAAACATAGGGAAAGTCTTAGCATAACATATAATCCAAAAATACAACACGAGTCTAAAGTTTAATGCAATCTTTTGTCTAAAAAGCCTCTAAGTCTGATGAGTTGATATGGCAAGACCCTAACTAACTCTCTAAATAATAAAACTGAAAATAACGAGATAACTGATAATGAATGGTCCTTGATAGAGGAGGATGTTCGGTTGGTTTGTTGGGGTTATAAAACCGACACGCAAGTGCACGTGGTCGAACAAGTAGTAAGTGGCTTTAGTAAGCCAAGTATCGATCCCACAGAGACTTGGGATAAGTGCAATTTGCTCAAGTATACTATATTTTTACTTCTAAATATGCTGAAAACTAAATAACCAAAAATTGAATAATTTGTTTTATAAATTTTATACTAAACTACAAACAATTATCTACTTTGAATTTGGACTATGGATAAAAGCATGCTGAGGTTAAAGAACATGTAATGAAACTGATTATCATCATAAATTGGTTAATCTTTTTCTTCCATGTTGTTCGATTAATTCTTGTTTCTACTGCATTGGTGTGTGGCCTACATTAATGTACATCTAAAAAGTCTGATTTCACTCGAGAGAGCACGAAATTGGAAAGTTGTGAATTAATAGGATATTGTTCTTTACTTGGTTTGGGAAAATTGAGTTTTGATGAACCTTCAGGATAGAAATATACCTGAAAGTCGTATTAGTCAATTTAGAAACCGGAATTGTATGGCTAGAACATGAATTGCATTTGATCACAGAAATGTAGACGGATGGTTCATGATTCTTAAGTGAGATTAAATACGAGAGTTTTAATCTCTTGGCAAATGTTCTTGGCTAGCAACTGGAAGAAAAGATTAACCAATTTATGATGATAATCAGTTTCATTACATGTTCTTTAACCTCAGCATGCTTTTATCCATAGTTCAAATTCAAAATAGATAATTGTTTGTAGTTTAGTATAAAATTTATAAAACAAATTATTCAATTTTTGGTTATTTAGTTGTCAGCATATTTAGAAGTAAAAATATAGTATACTTGAGCAAATTGCACTTATCCCAAGTCTCTGTGGGATCGATACTTGCCTTACTAAAGCCACTTACTACTTGTTCGACCACGTGCACTTGCATGTCGGTTTTATAACCCCAACAAACCAATTGAACAAGTTTTTGGCGCCGTTGCCGGGGACTTGGCAATTGGTGAATTTGTTTTAAGTGTTAATTTTACTGTATTTTTATTTTTCGTAGGTGTTGACAACTTGGTCTTAGCCTGTATTCTGCAGACTTAATTGCTGTGAACACTGGCAAGAGACAAAGAGCTGGTGGAATCTTATATAGAGCCTGAACGTATATTTCACAATAAAAGGAGAGAAGCTCTACAAAGGAAGCTGCAGTTGCTCAGACAGACCATTATGGAGCAACAAAATCCACCGATTGTAAGGGTAGTGTTAGTGCCCGAAGAAGCAGCAGCAAGGCCGGTTCGCGAGATGGCAATCCCACATGCCAATAATGTTAAATCCAGTATCCGCAAACCAGAGCCTGGAGGGAGATTTGAACTCAAGCAAAATATGGTGGAATTGTTGCACACAAGCGGGCAATTTACCGGTCTCCCTCATGAAGACCCACAACAGCATCTCCAAAACTTTTTGGAGATAAGTGACACTTACATACCCGCTAGAGTGTCACCTGACTATGTTCGGCTTACATTATTTCCATTCTCATTACTTGGAGAAGCCAAGAGGTGGTTGAAAGCTGAGCCACCAAATTATATTTCAACGTGGGATGATCTTGCACGGAAGTTCTTGATAAGGTTTTTTCCCTCTGGTAAAACAGCAAGGCTTAGAAGTCAAATTCTGAGTTTCAAACAGAGGGAGGGAGAAAATTTATATCAAGCCTGGGAGAGATTTAAATCCATGTTGCGGGACTGTCCTCATCATCATCAGTCTAATGAGGTGTTGGTGCACACATTTATTGAGGGTTTGGAACCCCACACCAAAATATTGCTAGATTCAGCAGCTGGAGGGCAAGCACTGGAAAAGACTTATGAGGAGCTGTATACCTTGCTAAACCATATTTCACAGGGCAATCCAGAATGGAATGCTGATTCATCACGAGGTGGGGCAAGGAAAGCAGCAGGAGTGCTTGAGGTGGATGGGTTTACAACTATCGCTGCACAGATAGCTGCCTTGCAAAATCAATTGAACAACCACTTCAACACCATGACTTTGAACCAGCCTTCAGCTCCGGTTAATGCAGTCCAGCAATTGTGGTGTGAAGTGTGTGGAAGCAGTGAGCACTCAGCTGAGTGCTGTGGAGCAAATCCTGACTCGGTAAACTTTGTGGGTAATGCACAAAGAAATCACCAGCAGCATGGTAATAGCTACAATTCAAATTGGAGGAATCATCCTAACTTCTCATGGGGTAGCAACAACCATCAAGGCCAAAGTTCGGGTCAGGGTGTGCAAAGGAATTAAGGAGGGCAACAGAACTACCAATCTCAATTCAGATATAACAATGTACCTCCTCCACCACCATCACCCAGCATTGAGGAGATGTTCAAGAACATGATAGCTAACCAAGCTCAATTGCAGGCTGACTATGTGAAATTGGCAGCCGAAGTGAAAAACAATCAGTTAGCTACCAAGGCTCTTGAGTATCAATTTGGGCAATTTGCTAGTGCCCAAAATACAAGGCCTAGAGGAGGACTGCCAAGTAACATGGATTCGAATCCCAAGCAGGTAAATGCAGTGACCACAAGGAGTGGTTTGCAGCTGAAGGAGGTGGAACCAGAAAGACCACCTCAACATTCGGGAGCAGCAGAAGTTGAGGGGGAGCAAAGTTCGGAAAGGGGGAAAACCAAAGAAGCTGAATTAGAAAGACCTCCACCCCCGTTCCCTCAACGACTCAAGAAACACAAAGAGGAGGCGTGTTTCAAGAAATTCATGGTGGTGCTTAAACAGGTACATGTTAACTTACCTCTTGTTGATGTCTTGCAGGGAGTGCCTAAATATGCCAAGTACATAAAGGACATCGTGGCCAACAAAAGTCATTTGACTGAGTATGCCACGGTGGCTTTAACTGAGGAGTGCACTTCCCGGATCCAAAATAGACTGCCCACAAAGTTAAAAGACCCTGGAAGTTTTACTATCCAGCTTACTATTGGGCAGAGCATCCGAGCTCGTGGATTGTGTGACTTGGGGGCAAGTATAAATCTGATGCCTATTTCGGTATTCAGAAAGTTGGGTTTAGGGAGTCCTAGACCTACAACGGTGATATTACAGTTGGCGGATCAATCCTTAGCTAGGACAGATGGCATTGTTAAGGATGTTCTAGTGCAAGTTGGCTCCCTAATTTCCCGGTAGATTTTGTTGTTCTAGATTTTGAACCAGACGCGAAAGTCCCATTTATTTTGGGACGACCCTTCTTGGCAACCGGGAAAGCATTAATCGACGTAGCTGCGGGGCAACTGACAATGCGAGCACATGACAAAATAGATGTATTCGATGTGTTAAAAGCCATGAAGCTGCCAGCTATAAATGAGGAGCTTTCAGCACTCAATGTGGTTGAACATGAAGAAATTCGACAGATTGTTGAATCTCAAGACCCATTGGAAAGAGAGTTGACGCACTCCAATAATTTTGGAGATAGAGAGGCGTGTGGAATGGTCCAATTGTTGAATGGAGCACAAAATCATCTGAGGAGACAGGAGTTTCAATCATTGATGAGATCTCTAGAGCCTTTGCCGAAACCATCAGTTGAGGAGGCGCCGAAGCTGGAGTTGAACGAATTGCCTCCCCATTTAAAATATATCTTTTTGGGGGAGGGTGAGATGTTACCAGTTATCATCTCTGCAGACTGGACGGAGGAACAGGAGAAGGCAACATTGGGTGTCCTCAAAAAGAGGAAGAAAGCAATGGGTTGGCAAATGTCAAATATTCAGGGTATCAATCCAGCTTTCTGTACACGCAGGATATTCATGGAGACAGGAGCCAAACCAACCGTCCAGCCTCAACGGAGACTTAATCCAGCAATGAAGGATGTGGTGAGGAAAGAAATAATCAAGTGTCTTGATGCAGGTGTGGTCTACCAATTTCAGACAGTGAATGGGTCAGCCCCGTTCAATGTGTTCCAAAGAAAGGGGGGATGACTGTAGTCACCAATGAGAAAAATGAGTTGATCCCTACTCGAACCGTCATAGGCTGGCGGATTTGCATGGACTACAGAAAGCTAAACGAAGCCACGAGGAAAGATCATTACCCCATCCCTTTTATTGATCAAATACTGGACAGGTTGGCGGGACAGGAATATTATTGCTTCCTTGATGGGTACTCTGGTTATAACCAAATAGCCATTCAGGCGAATGCCTTTTGGGTTATGCAATGCACCGGCCACATTTCAGAGATGCATGATGGCTATTTTCCATGACATGGTGGAGGATTTTGTTGAGGTGTTTATGGATGATTTTTCTGTTTTTGGTAATTCGTTTGCTACTTGTTTGCAGAATCTTGACAGGGTGCTAGCTCGTTGTGAGGAATCCAACCTTGTATTACACTGGGAAAAATGCCACTTCTTAGTGAAGGAGGGTATTGTTCTTGGACACAAAGTATCTCGAAAGGGGTTGGAAGTCGATCGTGCTAATATCGAGGTTATTGAAAAGTTGCCACCACCAGTGTCAGTGAAAGGTGTGCGCATTTTGCTTGGGCATGCAGGATTCTACAGACAATTCATCAAAAACTTTTCAAAAATCTCTAGACCACTATGCAGATTGCTGGAAAAAGAGGTGAAGTTTGAGTTGAATGATCAGTGTGTTAAGGCATTTGAAGAGCTAAAGCATAAATTGATAGAAGCACCCATCCTCACTTCTCCGAACTGGGAACAACCATTTGAGCTGATGTGTGATGCCAGTGATGTGGCTGTAGGAGCTGTATTGGGGCAAAGAAAAAATAGAATCTTTCATTCTATCCATTATGCAAGCAAAACTCTGAATACAACCCAAAACAACTACACAGTCACAGAGAAAGAAATGCTAGCCTTGGTGTTTGCATTTGACAAATTCAGGTCCTATTTGGTGGGTTCGAAAGTGGTGGTGTACACAGACCATGCAGCGATTCGGTACCTATTCAACAAGAAGGATGCTAAGCCGAGGTTGATCAGATGGATCTTGTTGTTGCAGGAGTTCGATCTCGAGATCAAAGACCGAAAGGGGAGCGAGAATCAGGCAGCAGATCACCTATCACGATTGGAAAGCCGGTCGCATGTGATGGAAAGTGATAACATAAATGAAGAGTTCCCAGATGAGCAACTCTTGGCAGTGGGGGAAGCTGAAGTTCCATGGTATGCAGACATAGTCAACTTGCTAGTGAGCGGAGTCAACCCACCTGAGGCAACAGACTAGCAAAGAAGGAAATTGAGGGATGATAGTCGGCACTATGTTTGGGATGAACCATATTTATTCAAACAAGGACCAGATCAGGTAATGAGAAGATGCATCCCAGAGAGTCAGATTGCAGAGGTGTTGAGGGGCTGCCATTCTTCATTGAATGGAGGTCATCACGAGGGCGAGAGAACAGCTCACAAGGTTCTATAGTCAGGTTTCTTTTGGCCAACACTGTTCAGAGACTCTATGGAGTATGTCAAAATTTGTGATAGATGTCAGCGTACAGGATCAATTGGCAGAAGACAAGAGATGCCGCTGCAGAATATACTGGAAGTTGAGCCCTTTGATGTATGGGGCATTGATTTCATGGTCCCATTCCCACCGTCATTTGGTAATCGTTATATCTTGGTAGCCGTAGATTATGTATCAAAATGGGTGGAATCAATAGCTTGCCCCAGGAATGACAACAAGGTTGTAAAAAAGTTTGTGAAAAAACATATCCTCACCAGGTTCGGGACACCCCGAGCTATTATCAGTGATGGAGGGGCTCATTTTGTCAATGCAAGTTTCAAGAAATTACTAGCCAAGTATGGGGTGCGCCATAAAGTGGCAATAGCATACCACCCCCAAACTAGTGGGCAAGTAGAGGTGTCAAATAGAGAAGTGAAGCAGATTCTTCAGAAAACGGTGAATACACAACGAAATGATTGGTCAAGCAAACTTGATGATGCGTTGTGGGCTTACAGAACTGCTTACAAGACACCGATTGGAACCTCACAATACCGATTGGTCTATGGCAAAGCATGTCATCTTCCGGTGGAATTAGAGCACCGAGCTTTCTGGGCTGTCAGGCAGCTAAATATGGACTTAGAGCTGGCGGGTGAAAAGAGACTCATGCAGCTTAGTGAACTCGAGGAGTTCCACTGGCATGCCTATGAGAGTGCCAAGTACTACAAGGAAAGAACTAAAAGATGGCATGATAAGCATGTGGTGCATCGCATTTTCGAGCCGGGACAGAAAGTGTTGCTCTTCAATTCGAGATTGAAGTTGTTTCCAGGTAAGCTGAGGTCTAAATGGTCAGGACCATTTGAAGTGGTGAGAATGACCCCGCACGGGGCGGTAGAATTGTGGCAAGAAGATTGGAGTGCCATGTTCTTAGTAAATGGCCAAAGGTTTAAGCACTACTGGGGGGAGGACAGTGATCGAGAGAAATCGTCCATCACCCTAGCGGACAATTGAGCTTAAATGACGTCAAGCCGCGACGGTAAACCAGACGTTGCACGGGAGGCAACCCGTGAAAATTTTTTCTTTCATTTTGCAAAGTGTAAATAGATTTTTCTTTTTCTTTTTCTTGATTGATTACAAAATTTTTCGTTTTAGTTAGTATTTTTTATTTTTAGTTAGGTGAAACCTATTAGTCTAACCAATTTTATTTAGTAAGATGATTTTCAGGTCAAACGGAGAAAAATGTGCACGGAATTGTGAAGGAAAAGTCGAGGTATGAAAAATTAATAAAATGTAGGAGACAGTGAGCTGGGGCGATGGCTCCGTGTCACGGAGGAGGACCTCCGCGTTACCCTCCGTGACACGTTGAGGTATAACCCGGAAAATTTAAAAATTTCCAGTATGCTGTCGCGATGGCTCCGTGTCACAGAGGCAGTGCACCGCGATGCACTCTGCTCGCGCTCTGCTGCTCGGTATATATTATACACCGACACGCAAGTGTACGTGGTCAAACAAGTAATAAAGTGGCTAAGTATCCAAGTATCGATCCAAGGAGGCTGCTCTAGATATGCAAAACTGCCTAGTTTACTATATCTCTATTCTATTTCTAACTATTTTAACAACAATCCAACCAAGATTTGAGTAAGTTTTGTTTCTAAACTAATTATCTACTAAAATTAATAACTACTATTTACGTTGAGTTTAGACAATGGATATGCACATGCCAAGGTTAAGAACGAGTAATGAACTTGATAATCATGATAATTTGGTCATCTTCTTCTTCATATTGCTAGCCAAGAACGTTTGCCTAGAAATTAAAACTTCCGTATTTAATTTCACTTTAGATTCATAAACCATTCGTCTACATTTCTGTGATCAAATGCAATTTATGACCTAACGCTACAATTCCGGTTCCTAAATTGACTAATACGGCTTTCAAGTATATTTCTATCAAGAAAGCACATCAAAACCCAATTTTCCCAAATCAAGTTAAGAACAATACCCTATTAATTCACAACTTTCCAATTTCATGCTCTCTCGAGTGAAATTGGACTTTTTAGATATACATTAATGGTGGCCAATCAAGAATGTAATAAGCACAAGAATTAATAGAACAACATGCAAGAAGAAGAAGAAACCATATCAATTATTACCAACATTCATTTCACAAGTTCAAAACCTCAGCAAGAGAGGAATTAGCCACTCATTCTTGGATTAATCATCCTAGAATGAGTGTGAATCATGCATACAATTGAAGGAAAGAAGAAGGGAAGAGAAGAAAACTCTTATCTTTTCTATTCTTCAACTGCCACAAAACCACGTTCCTGCTCCCACTTCTGAACTCAGGCTAAAAAAATTAAAACTAAAAAACTCCCCTTTAAAAATAACCTAAGTGTGCTATTTATACTAGTGGGAAATTTTTCCCGAAATAACAAGCAACGTGTCACGGAGGCCAACGTGGAGCACTGCCTCCATGACACGGCGTGGACGTGGACCCTCTCTGGAAATTGCATGGTTCGGATAATTAGCCTCAACGTGGCACGGAGGCCATCGCGGAGGCCTGTCTCCGTGCCACGGAGCTGACGCGCAGGCACACTGGAAATTGCCACTTTTATTTCTGCCCAGGCAGTGTGCTACCGCGATGGCAGCGTGGCACGGCACCATCGCGGAGCCACTGCAAAATATGCCATCCGAGGTCTTTTCCACGCTCGCATCCAAGTCCAACTCCGACATAGTTCCAACACGCATTTTAGCTCTTAAAAATCACATTATCCTGCAAAACAAATGCTAATCATGTTGGTTAGTATAAATTCGCATTTTATTACCAAATACATGATATTATATACACATTGCACAACAAACAAGGTAAAAATGATACGTTTGAGTATCACTTGGGCATATAAATCTGCCCAAGATCACTTACCCCACACTTAAATCCTTGTTCGTCCTCGAACAACACATACACAAATCATGCACATCACATCTCAACCTTTGTCACTATGGTGCAACCATTTACGTTACGGTCATACCGATTATTCGATTTTTGCAAATCATCAAGAAAACATGCTTGGTCGTACAAGACAATGACCTTAATACATCGAGGCTTCCTAGACTTTTAAGAATGGATTCTTGATATCGGCAAACTCATGCAAATCAACTAATCAAGAAATCCGACACGAAAATCAATCTTTCATCAAGCATGTACCCTCACAACTCAAGAGAAACTTCCCCTTTTATGCTCGTGCAGCACACAAACATGCAAGTAGGGGCATATAAAAATTAATTTCACTCTCTCTCCCAAAAGAATTCACATGCATCATGTCATGACCCATAGACTTGCCCTTAGTGTATTACTCCACTAATATAAAGAAATGTAGTGTAGGATCAAATAGGACTTTTAATGGGTTGTAACTGGGCTATGGATCTAGTATATATATATTGGATTAGCCAATAATAGTCGCTAGCATCCTTAAGCGCCTTTTCAACTCATTCCCATCGACTCCTGGACATTGTTCCTCTCTTTTCTCTTTTTCTCCCATTCATGCTGGTTTACTTTCATACAGCCCATTTCATCAGGCACACTTGACCCCAAACGGAAGGTTTTCATGTACCCTCAATTTCATTTAATTACAACTAGTGCCTCTTCAACATCATCTTTTCTTTCCTCACTTTGCTTTGCTTTTCTTTTCACTCTTTTCATTCTTTAACACTTTGGGAAACAATTTTTTGTTCTTTGTAAGCGCTTAAGAGCTTCTTATAGACTTTAAGGCTAATGAAAAGAAGGAATAAAGCTTAGTTCATACAATTCTGGACAAAAGAAAGAAATCGGCTAAAGGCTCAACGGGCTGACTAGGGTATACAACATATAAAAAGGTAGAACTTGACAAGAAAAAAATGGAAACTAACGGTTAAAACAAAGAAATGCCTACATCCTTTCCGACACTACACCTCCTTCATTTCGCTTTGTATACACGCCAGGCAAGTTCTAGACAATTCACGATGACATGGAATAGCAAAACCTCACTCACACTTCATGCACATGCTCGAATCAAGATGCATTCACAGACTCTTTAATTAGTCAAGTACATGAATTCAAGATTTAAGCCTCAATCATAATGAACCAAATTCTATAGCCTAGGTAACTCAACATATTTACTCAATTACATGCTTTCAAACGAATCACTTTCGCATTTCGAACATCAATTACACACGCAACAAAATTTTAGCAACCATAAGCAACTACAGTTTATTGATGCAATCCACCAAAGAAACTAAAAACAAATCATCTACTCCTATCGACTACATTTCCCTTAAGACGGTCGTCATCCATCCATCATAGGGAATGTTCACTAACTATGACATCAGTTCAATGGGACTATTCTCGGTCAAAGAACCGAAAATAAACTCCGAGAAACCCAAAAATAAAACTTCAAAATTTTTGTAACACATCGATCATTTCGATGAAAAAAAATATTTACAAAATATGTTGATAAGTGCAACATCTTTTCGCAAAAATTTTGAAAAATATCGATCATATCGATAGAGAAAAAATATATACAAAATTTACAAAATATTTACAAAGGCAACCATAACTTTTTAAAGACACACATCATTAGCCACAAACAAATATATACACATCATTCACCAATCATTTCACAACAACAGGGAAAGCACAGACATACATAAACGTCAAGGAAGAATATACAACAGATTTAGAGCCTATGACCCAGCATCTAACTACTCCCCACCCCACACTTAAATCGAACACTGTCCCCAGTGTTCACAAAAATACAAAGCACAAAATTGTGGGTGGTGAAACTCCCTGCTCAGTCGAAATATTCGACTTCCTCATCCGGTGTTGCGGCCTCGTCGCCCATATCTGAATCAGCTCCCTCGCCATCATCGGACTCCACATCAGAGTCCTCACGACGTGTCTCCTCATCAGTAGGGACGTCATCGTCAGTCGGCTCCACAAAGGCTGGCCCCACCTTGCATAAAGCTCTAGCGTTCTCGCCAAAAGGGTAGTCCAGCTCCAGCTGCCATAATTCATCCTCGGTGGCTGGTCTCCCACCTATCCGTAGCTGCAGCATCTGCATACCGAACATACGGGCCATATACTGGTCGTCACGAGCATGTCGCTCGCCCAGAGTCAGCATAGGTCCGTGTGTAGTGTCGGGGGCCTTGGTCTTTGTCACCTCAAGGGCCCTCCGCTCCAACTGCGGAATGTAATCCAAGGCTTCTTCCTCAACGTCGAGGCCTAGGAGAAAGGTGGTGATGAGTCCGCCAAACCCGTATCTGTGGCCCTGGTGTAGTCTGGCTCTCTTCATGGCGGATATTATAACCGCCCCCACATTAATCTCAAGCCCTTTCATAAGGGCATACACCAGGCAGACACGGTCCCGGGTCACGTCTGTCATATGTACTCCCGGGATCAAACATGAACATACAATTTTTAGCCAGATTCTGGCCTCCATGTTCATCTGCGAATAAGGCAGATTCTGGTGGTAACCCCTCTCTTTGTGTCTACTCCATCGAGCTGTGGATCGAGCCCCACACAACGTACGTCTGATGTCGGCGTACGGTGGGGTGATGTTGAGCTGGCGGAGAACGTGGGCATCTGTGTCCCGCGCTCCAACGATGGCATTCAGCTGCTGGGGTTCCAGAGTGACAATCTGCCCTCTGATTTTAATAGTGTGGCTTCTGATGGCCGGGTTCCAGTTGGCATAAAATTCTCGGACCAAGTGAAGGTTGCACTCCTTGGGCTCCTGAAAAATAAAGCTGAGCCCAGCTGCTTCAATCCTCTGTACGATGCGAGGGAACTCCTGTGCGAGTGGTTCCCTTGCAATATGTTCCTCCGGGAAGTACTTGTTCTCCTTATGCTTTGCGTACCACTTCTTCCCTTCATCGGTAACCCATCGTGTCCCGTATCGGCGGTGTTGACCGCGGGGAATAGCAGGTGCAGCTGGGACAGCAGTGCCCAGTCTCATTCTCTTTCTGCCGGTGCCTGAGGTTGAAGCACCCTTGCCTTTATCTTGTCGGCTGGCCATTGTACCTGTCAATTTACACAGACAAGCACAACGTTAAGCTAAAAACTTGTTAGTTTTGGCTAAGGTCGGGTTAAACAAAATTTACCCCACACTTAGTCTTTAACAATATTTACAACATGTTAGCAAGGATAGATCTATTTACACCCCAAACACAATCACTATAAACATATTGCTTAGTGCGTTCACAAAAATTCAACAGCATAACGACTAGCGAACTACTCAGACTTCATACAGCTAACCCAATCCTACTATCGACAGCTATTCACCCATAGCACTTAGCAACGATAACAACAACAAAATAGAAACAACAATACAAACATTTTATATACACTAATCTAAGCAATTCAACCAATTCACATATTACGCAATGTCCCACTAAAAATCGAGAATTAGTCGTCTTTCACCAATTATACAATATTTACCACGACTTATCTCAAATAATAAACACACCCCGGCATCAATTTCATCAAACTATCAAGTTACCCAAGTTAAAATTCAACAACCCCAAGCCCTAGAACTCAATTCGACAATCAACAATGAATTATTTAATCAATCGATAAGTTCACTCGTCAACTACAACAATCCGAACACAATCAATCGCAAAATAATTCACTTCATGTTTAATTTCTACCTAGGGTGATATATCTCACCTCACATGCTGAAAATCGATAAAAATCGCCAAAAATTTGAGATAGACGATGAAAACATACCTTGGAATTGAAGAATCGACGAAAACTTGACGTTTTCCTTGCCTCTTAACGTGGCACGGAGCTTGGGGGTAGGGGAATGGGTGTTTGGTCGCGGAGGAAAGAGGGAATGGGGAAAATAGGGGCGAAATCGGGGGTTTTTATTAAGAAAACACGCGGGTCACCCGGAAACCTGGTGTGACCCGGCACTGGGATAAGGGCAACGTGTCACGGAGGGTAACGCGGAGGCCCTCCTCCGTGACACGGAGCCAACGCGTTGGCTTACTGGAATTTTAAAAAATTCCAGATTTGCCTTCAACGTGTCACGGAGGGCAACGCGGAGCATTGCCTCCGTGACACGGCGCCAACGCGCCAGTGCTCTGTTTCACTATCAAATTTTATTTTTCATACCTCGCCTTGTTTTCTCGATTCCACGTATTTTTCCTCCGGTATACCTGAAAATCACCTCGCTAAACAACAATTGGTTAAATGACTAGATTCCCTACTAAAAAAATAAAAATTACTAATTAAAATGCACATCTTAACCTAGTCAAGAAAAAGAAAAGAAAATAAAATAAAAGAAAAACTTTACACTAAGGAAAAAGAAAGAAATATATTTTTCACGGGTTGCCTCCCATGCAGCGCCTGGTTTAACGTCGCGGCTCGACAGCCTTTACGCTCAATTTTCTACTAGGGAGATGGACGATTTGTCCCAATCATGGTCATCTCCCCAGTAGTTCTCAACCTTGTCTGGTGGCCTACCTAGTAACTCTCGGGAATCACTCAATCCATTTGCATTCCCATGATCAATCACGTTGATCACCGAGAGTTCCTTATAGACAGTCGGGAGCTTAGGTGCCTTGTACACGTCGAACACCTCAACCTTGTCGTGTGCTCGCATCGTGAGTTGACCCGCAGCTACATCGATCATTGCCTTTCCGGTTGCCAAAAATGGTCGTCCCAAAATAAATGGGACTTCTGCATCTGGCTCAAAATCCAGAACACTGAAATCTACCAGAAAAATGAGGGAGCCTACCTGCACTAGCACATCCTCCACAATGCCATCCGGCTTAGCTAAAGACCTGTCTGCTAGCTGCAAGATCACTGTTGTAGGTCTAGGACTCCCTAGCCCTAACTTTCTGAATACCGAAGATGGCATCAGATTTATACTTTCCCCCAAGTCGCATAACCCACGAGCTCGGATACTTTGCCCAATCGTCAGCTGGATAGTAAAACTTCCAGATCCTTCAGTTTAGTGGGCAACCTGTTCTGAATACGGGATGTGCATTCCTCCGTTAAAGCCACCGTGGCATACTCGGTCAAGCGACTTTTGTTGGCCACGATGTCTTTGATATACTTTGCATATTTTGGCACACCCTGCAAGACATCAACAAGAGGTAAGTTAACATGTACCTGTTTAAGTACCTCCATGAATTTCTGGAAACACGCCTCCTCCTTGTGTTTCTTAAGTCGTTGAGGGAACGGGGGTGGAGGCCTTGTTGGTTCAGCTTCTTTGGTCTTCCCCGTATCTGAGGTTTGTTCTCCCTCAACATCTGCTGCTCCTGACTTCTAAGGCTGTCTTTCCGGTTCCACCTCCTTTAATTGTAAACCACTCCTCGTGGTCACTGCATTTACCTGCTTAGGATTGGGATCCATGTCGCTAGGTAGTCCTCCCCTTGGTCTAGTATTTTGAGCACTAGCAAATTGCCCAAACTGATATTCAAGAGCCTTGGTTGCCAATTGATTGTTCTTTACTTCGGCCGCCAGTTTGACATAGTCAGCCTGCAATTGTGCCTGGTTGGCAATCATGGTCTTGAACATTTCCTCAATAGTCGGTGATGGTGGTGGAGGAGGGGCATTGTGATTTCTAAACTGATTCTGATAGCCTTGTTGCCCTCCTTGGTTTCTGTGCATACCCTGCCCTGAACCCTGGCCTTGTTGATTGTTGCTACCCCACGAAAAATTTGGATGATTCCTCCAATTCGAGTTGTAGCCACCACCAAACTGCTGTTGATTCCTCTGTGCATTGCCCACAAAGTTGACAGAATCAGGATTTGCACCACAGCATTCAGCTGAATGCTCACTACTACCACACACTTCACACCACATCTGTTGGACTGCATTGACTGAGGCTGAAGGCTGGTTCAAATTCATATTGCTGAAGTGAGTGTTTAACTGATTTTGCAAAGCAGCTATCTGTGCAGCGATAGTTGTGAATCCATCCACTTCAAGCACTCCCACTGCTTTCCTTGATCCACCTCTTGAAGAATCTGCATTCCATTCCGGATTGCCTTGTGAAATTCGGTTGAACAAAGTGTACAGCTCCTCATAAGTCTTCTCCAGCGCTTGCCCTCCAGCTGCTGAGTCTAACAAAATTTTAGTGTGGGGTTCCAAACCCTCAATAAAAGTGTGGACCAACACCTCATTTGACTGATGATGATGAGGACAGTCCCGCAACATGGACTTGAATCTTTCCCAGGCTTGATAAAGATTTTCTCCTTCCCTCTGTTTAAAACTTAGAATCTGACTTATAAGTTTAGCTGTTTTTACCTGAAGGGAAAAATCTGATCAAGAACTTCTTTGCAAGATCATCCCACGTTGATATAGAGTTGGGTGGTTCAGCTTTTAACCACCTCTTGGCTTCACCAAGTAAGGAAAATGGAAATAAGGTGAGCCGAACATAATCAGGTGACACTCCAGCGGGGATGTAAGTGTCACTTATCTCCAAAAAGTTCTGGAGATGTTGTTGCGGATCTTCGTGAGGGAGACCGGTAAACTGCCTGCTAGTGTGCAAAAGTTGCACCATATTTTGCTTTAACTCAAATCTCCCCCCAGGCTCTGGTTTGCGGATGCTGGAATGTACATTATTAGCGTGTGGGATTGCCACCTCGCGAACCGGCCTGGCTGCTACTTCCTCGGGCACTAACACTGCCCGCACAACTGGTGGATTGGGTTGCTCCATTATAGACTGTTTCAGCAACTGCAACTTCTTCCGAAGAGCTTCTCTACGTTGACTATGAAATTCACGTTCTGGCTCTAAGTAAGATTCCACCAGCTCCTTGTCCCTTGCCAGTGTTCACAGAAATAAAAATCTGCAAAATACAGGCTAAGACCAAGTTGTTAACACTTAAGAAAATAAAAATACAAATACAGTAAATTTACACTAAACAAAATTTAAAAAATCGCCTAGCCTCCCCGGCAACGGCGCCAAAAACTTGCTCACGCTCTGCTGCTCGGTATATATTATACACCGACACGCAAGTGTACGTGGTCAAACAAGTAATAAAGTGGCTAAGTAGCCAAGTATCGATCCAAGGAGGCTGCTCTAGATATGCAAAACTGCCTAGTTTACTATATCTCTATTCTATTTCTAACTATTTTAACAACAATCCAACCAAGATTTGAGTAAGTTTTGTTTCTAAACTAATTATCTACTAAAATTAATAACTACTATTTACGTTGAGTTTAGACAATGGATATGCACATGCCAAGGTTAAGAACGAGTAATGAACTTGATAATCATGATAATTTGGTCATCTTCTTCTTCATATTGCTAGCCAAGAACGTTTGCCTAGAAATTAAAACTTCCGTATTTAATTTCACTTTAGATTCATAAACCATTCGTCTACATTTCTGTGATCAAATGCAATTTATGACCTAACGCTACAATTCCGGTTCCTAAATTGACTAATACGGCTTTCAAGTATATTTCTATCAAGAAAGCACATCAAAACCCAATTTTCCCAAATCAAGTTAAGAACAATACCCTATTAATTCACAACTTTCCAATTTCATGCTCTCTCGAGTGAAATTGGACTTTTTAGATATACATTAATGGTGGCCAATCAAGAATGTAATAAGCACAAGAATTAATAGAACAACATGCAAGAAGAAGAAGAAACCATATCAATTATTACCAACATTCATTTCACAAGTTCAAAACCTCAGCAAGAGAGGAATTAGCCACTCATTCTTGGATTAATCATCCTAGAATGAGTGTGAATCATGCATACAATTGAAGGAAAGAAGAAGGGAAGAGAAGAAAACTCTTATCTTTTCTATTCTTCAACTGCCACAAAACCACGTTCCTGCTCCCACTTCTGAACTCAGGCTAAAAAAACTAAAACTAAAAAACTCCCCTTTAAAAATAACCTAAGTGTGCTATTTATACTAGTGGGAAATTTTTCCCGGAATAACAAGCAACGTGTCACGGAAGCCAATGCGGAGCACTGCCTCCGTGACACGGCGTGGACGCGGACCCTCTCTGGAAATTGCATGGTCAGGATAATTAGCCTCAACGTGGCACGGAGGCCATCGCGGAGGCCTGTCTCCGTGCCACGGAGCTGACGCGCAGGCACACTGGAAATTGCCACTTTTATTTCTGCCCAGGCAGTGTGCTACCGCGATGGCAGCATGGCACGGCACCATCGCGGAGCCACTGCAAAATATGCCATCCGAGGTCTTTTCCACGCTCGCATCCAAGTCCAACTCCGACATAGTTCCAACACGCATTTTAGCTCTTAAAAATCACATTATCCTGCAAAACAAATGCTAATCATGTTGGTTAGTATAAATTCGCATTTTATTACCAAATACATGATATTATATACACATTGCACAACAAACAAGGTAAAAATGATACGTTTGAGTATCACTTGGGCATATAAATCTGCCCAAGATCACACTCCGTGACACGTTGCCTTATATATCGCGATGGGTCACACCGGGTTGCCGGTGACCCACGTGTTTTTCTACCTTTTAAACCCCGAAAACTCCCCTTTTCCCCTCATTTCCGATTTCTTCCGCGACCAAACATCCCAAAACCCCTCTCCTACCAACGTGCCACGGCTTAAGGCAACAATTTACCGAGTTTTCTTCGATTATTCAACTACAAGGTATGTTTTCCGATTCCCTCTCAAGTTTTTGTCGATTTTCTTTGATTTTAAGCATGGGAGGTGAACTAAATCACCCTAAGTCGAAATTAAGCATGAATTCGAGTTATTTGTTGATTGATAAATGTTCGGAATGTCGTTATGATTGTTTGAACTTATTGATTGCATAAATTATTCGAATTTGATTGCGAAAATCAATTCTAGGGCTTGTTGTTGAATTTGAAGTTGGAAATGGGTTGAAATTATGAATTGTATGCCGGGTTGTACGTGTTGAATGAGATGAGTCATTGTACAAAGTGTTAGGATGTGAATAGACGATGAATTCTCGGGTTTGGGGGAAATGTTGAAAATTGTTTGTATTTGGTTGGTTGGATAGGTTAATGTATATAATTTTTTGTTGTTATTTTTGTTTCTTTGTTTTCTTTGCTAAGTACGAGGGATCAAATGTTTGCAATGGTAGTGATTGTGATTAGCTGTACGAAGTTTGAGTAGTACGCAGAAGTTATACCGTCGAATTTTCTTTTTAAACGCACTAAGCATGATTGTATAGTTGGTTGTTTTGTGCAAATAAAGTTATTCTTGCCATAGGTTATATCTGTAACTAAGGACTAAGTGTGGGGTAATTTAGCGTAACCCGACCTTAGTCGAAGTTAATAGTTATTTAGCTTAACATTGCGATTGTTGACGTGTGTTGACAGGTAAAATGTCAAGCCGGCAAGATAAAAGGAAAGGTGCATCAACTTCAGGCACCGGCAGGAAGAGAGTCAGACTGGGCACAGCAGTCCCAGCAGCACCAGCAGTTCCACGCGGCCAGCGCCGCCAATATGGAACAAGATGGGTGACTGACGAGGGGAAAAAGTGGTACGCGAAGCATAAAGAGAACAAATATTTCCCCGAGGAGCATACAGCACGGGAGCCATTGACACAGGAGTTCCCCAGGATAGTTCACCGGATCGAGGCTGCTGGGCTAAATTTCATATTCGAGTAGCCCAAGGAATGCAACCTGCACTTGGTTCGGGAGTTCTATACCAACTGGAACCCGTCAATCCCAAGCCACACCATCAAAATCAGAGGGCAGATAGTCACTCTGGAGCCCCACCAGCTCAATGCCATCATAGGAGCGTGGGACATAGACGCCCACGTCCTCAAACAACTGAACATTACCCCACCGTATGCTGACATCAGACGCAGATTGTGTGGGGCCTGATCTACAGCTAGATGAAGCAGGCACAAGGAAAGGGGCTACCATCAGACTCTGCCATATTCTCAGATGAACAGGGAAGCCCGTATTTGGCTGAAGATAGTCTGCTCTTGCCTCATCCCGGGGGTACATATGACTGATATAACCCGAGATCGTGTTTGCCTGGTGTACGCCCTGATGAAAGGGCTGGAGATAAATGTTGGGGCGGTTATCATATCCGCCATGAAGAGAGCCTGATTGCACCAGGGGCACAGGTATGGTTTCGGTGGACTACTCACCACCTTTCTCCGGGGCCTCGATGTTGAGGAGGAGGCCCTCGATTATATCCCGCAGTTGGAGCGGCGGGCCTTGGATGTGACCAAAACTAAGGCTCCCGACACCACCCACGGGCCAGTGCTGACACTTGACAAGTGACACGCTCATGATGACCAGTATATGGCGCGGATGTATGGGATGCAGATGCTCCAGCTCAGGATAGGTGGGAGGCCAGCCACAGAGGAGGAGCTATGGCAGCTCGAGCTAGATTACCCGTTTGGCGAAAACGCCAGGGCTATATGCCGAGTAGGGCCAGCCTTTGTAGAGCCCACTGATGATGACGTCCCCATGGACGAGGAGACACGTCGGGAGGACTCTGATGTGGAGTCCGATGATGACGACGGAGGCGACTCGAACATGGGAGATGAGGTAGCAGCACCTGATGAAGAAGTGGAATACTTTGACTGATCAGGGAGTTCCACCACCCAATTTTGTGCTATTTAATTTTTGTGAACACTGGGGACAGTGTTCGGATTAAGTGTGGGGTGGGAGTAGTTAGGTGCTGGGTTTGGCTGTTTTGTTTGTATGTCCTCCTCTGTTATTTTGTATGTTATGTTTCCCTGTGTTTGTGAATTTTCAAACTGTTCTGTATGTGTAAATATTTGTGAAATCGATGTGTGTTGTTGAATGCTGCCAGCTGATTCTGTAATTTCTTTTAATTATCGAAATGATCGATGTTTTGCAAAATTTTTCAATTTTTAAATTTTGGGTTTCTCGGCGTTTATTTTTGCTTCTTTTACCGAGAAGGGTCCCATTGGACCGATGTCATAGTTAGTGACCGTTCCCTATGATGGATGGATGACGACCGTCTTAAGGGAAATGTAGTCGTTAGGAGTAGATATTTTTTTTTTCAATTTATTTTCAGTTTTTTTTCTTTGGTGGATTGCATCCAGGAACCTGTAGTCACTATATGGTTGTGAATCTTTGGTTGCGTGTTGTGCATGATATTCATAATGCAAAGGTGATTCATATGAAAGCATGCAATTTTGTAAATATGTTGAGATACCTGGGCTGTAGAGTTCGACTCGGTGTGATTGAGGCTTAATGTTTGAATTCTTGTAATTAGCTGATTGAAGAGTCTATGAATACATCTTGAATCGAGCATGTACATAAAGTTTGAAGTGAGGTGTTGATATTCCATGCTATTGTGAAGTGTCTAGAACTTGCCTGGTGTGTGTACAAAACGAAATGAAGGAGGTGTATTGTAGGAAAGGATGTAGGCATTTCTTTGTTTTAACCGAGAGTTTCTATTTTTTTCTTGTCATACTCCTGTTATACCCCGTAGAATTCCCGACACTTAGATGACCTATTCGCACGTTGGTTAAGCATATTTGAAAGCCATACGTTCTAGGGAAAGGCCCAGGAAAAGGATCAGATGAGAAACCTGTCGAACCATCGCGGGAGGAGCCGAGGCAGAGCCCCTCCGCAATGGCAGCATGTCACGGAGGTGAGGCCTCCGCGATGGCTCCGTGACACGTTGCCCTTGTCCAGGCCCAAGTATATAAAGCCCCCACTTCGGGTTAAATTCATTTCCATTACCTAATAAATTCCAGAAGCGTACTGAATAGAGGAAAATCGAAGGGAGATTAAATAAATTCATCCGATTACGCTGCCAAACGCTGCCCAAACCCAAATTAATCCTAGATACCAAGGTATTTAGCTGCAGAGAGCATTTCTACGGAGTTAGTTTCGCAAAATACGGCCGACGAATCGGCGAGCCGCCGAACTAAAGTAAGTAGAATTGCTATAAATTAATGTCTCTGTGTTCCTAGCTGAGAAGTAAATATTTCTCCCTTCTGGGCCGCTGAAAAATAGCGAGTTTTTGACCGTCTTTCGATAAGCCTAAGTTTAGGCTATAAATTAAATCGAAAGTAATGTTGCTCTTTACAATAACGTTGTATTTAGTATTGATTGACGTATTTATGAATGCAGTTGGGAGAAAACAGTAGAAGTACCGGCCGAGCCTCGTCCGACGGACGAATATTCAAGATAAGGTATGTAAAGTTAAGTTTCCTCGGCAAGTTGAGTGACATTGAAGCAGTATAGTAATTTACAGACCAGTTGCATGTTTAGAAATCGATTATCGTGTTATTTTGAATATTGGTGCAATATGAGAAGTTTTGGGTTGTAACATGTACGATACCTATCCGTACGATATAGATTCGGGCGTAAGTGATTAAGATTGCCCAGTATATTCACTATATGATGTAATATGCCATGTTAAGATATTGTTGTGTTTATGTGAAGCCTCGTGAAGTAGTACAGTATCCGTAAAGCATTTCAGACATAGCATAGCAACTAAATAAAGTTTAGAAAGCATGTTAGAAATAGGAAATCATGTTAATACAGAAACTCAGTAAACAGTATAGCTTTCAGCAGAAACACCTTCTTGTATAACCTTTGCCCCAGTACAGTTTGACAGGAGGCTATATTCATATTTATACTTACCTGTCTCAGCATGTATCAGACACTTATAGATTGCTATTATTAGCTCAGTATGTGATTTATATGATACCTTACACCTGTTAGCCTTAGCTTATGAGATACACAGACAGCATGATTAGTTGAGACCGTTGTATTGATTGGGGTTGGATTACCTAGCATCCCTGACCGCCCAGGGTTAATAGCTGTATCGACTCGTCCACCAGAGGACGAGGATACGTCACTCTACGGAGTGATATGCCGTCCCGCAAGGGGACGAAGATGGGATGCCAGTTTCCCCATATTGTGCCTTGGTCGGCCCTTATACACCCCCGTCGAGCGGGTACGCCCGGGGTGTTGATTTAGAGTCCTTCGGACTCAGGTACAGTTATAGTCAGGGGCTCAGCGAGCCCAAGTGCATACCCAGGGACCGGTAGGATGCTTACAGCCACTATAGGAGATGGGATGACCAGGGTAGGGGCATAGATTCTGTGTTGATTGTACCTCCCGGCTTATGGGGGCCGGGTAAGGTTTGTGTGTGCTATGTTATGTTATGTATGCTATGCTATGTTGTATTAGACGCGAGTGGGTTGGTAGTAGAATGATACGCCTCCAAGTATGATTCCTACTTCCTTCGGTATCAGTAAGAACAGGTACGATCTACATCATCAGACAGTTAAGTTATTCCTCCTACTTCAGCTTCATCAGTCATATTATTGCTTTCAGATGTTGTTTTCAGTTATATTATTTCAGTTGCTTTACATACTCAGTACCAGTGGTTCTGACGCCTAGTGGGGCGCTGCATTACTTGCCTGCAGGTACTCCTAGACGAGCAGGCGATTCTACGTGACTCCCTGTCAGCGGTGGAGTATTCAGCCCCAGTCATCCGGAGGCTGAATTTCAGAGGTGTAGTTCAGTTTCTTTTGTTGTATATAGTACGGGTAGGTCGGGGCCCTGTCCCGGCCAGTTCTATTACTATTCCTAGAGGTTTGCAGTCTGTATGTATTCCCTGTGGTCAGATGAGCCGGTCGTGTGGGGTCGTGCAGTTGTATAGTTGTCTTTACTCTTTCTTACTTCTGTGATGGTCGTGTGAGGCCATAGTTGTCAGTAGTGGTGACCTTGCCGGTCATGTAGCTTCTTTTTGTGCTTTTTGATTAAGCAGCAGATAACTAGACAGCATGGTGGCCTTGTCGGCCCGTATAGGTTTCCCTGAGTTACTATATTTCTGGTTAGCTGCCAAGACATGTACAGAAGGCTATAGGCCAATGGGCCGGGGGCTGTATTTACAGCCGTTATATAGCCCTTTGTTTCCAGAAATGTGAGTTAGAGCCAGCCAGGCGCCAGATGCGCCCAGGCTTAACAGTCTAGCAGGTTAGGTCTTAGTAGGGCACCAGGTGCTAGTCATGCCCCCCTCCCAAGGTGGGGTGTGACAAACTTGGTATCAGAGAAGGTCGTATCCCAGGGAGTCTGCAAGCCGTGCTAAGTAGAGTCCTGTCCATGGATGTGTTGTGCACCACATACTATGGGTAGGAGGCTGCAAGGCATGATAGGATGGTTGTCTTTTATTCTGATTCAGTCGTGCCATAGAGCGGTACAGTATAGGGTTGAATTCCTAAAATCTTACCATATTCTTTGGCTACAGATAATGTCAGACCAGCGCCATCCCGTCACAGGTCGGAGCTTAGACATTGCAGCAGGGGAAGGCACCAGCAGGATGCCTCCCCCTCATTTGGAGACACCCCGATTAGAGGGCCCTACAGAGGCTTCATCTCAGCCTCCTCAGCAGTCTCCACCACGTCAGGAGCCGTTTGGAGCGACAGTATCTTCAGCAGTCCCTATACCGACACCTTCCGATCAGGAGGTTAGGGGTGTTGTAGTTATGATAGCACAGATGATGGCTGCTCAGCGTCAGCAAATGCCATCCACAGTTGCAGAAGTATCAGGAGGGCCCGGTAGTTCGAGGGTCCGAGAGTTCTTAGCCCTGAATCCCCCACAGTTCACAGGCACGGACCGAACAGAGGACCCCCAGGATTTTCTGGATCAGATGCAGAGAATCTTCAGGGTTATGCATGCTACGCCTACCGAATCAGTTGAATTGGCAGCATTCCGGTTACGGGATATTGCGGTGCTATGGTATGAAAGCTGGGAGAGGTCCCGAGGGAGAGATGTTTCCGCTCCCACCTGGTCCAGCTTTTTAGGAGCCTTTCTGGATCACTATTTGCCGCGGGAGATCCGACAGGCCCGGGTAGACCAGTTCCTACATCTAGAACAGGGGGCCATGAGTGTTCGGGAATATTCCTTGCGGTTTGACTCCTTGGCTCGATATGCATCGGCTTTCGTGGATACCATGGCATCCAGAGTGCACCGTTTTATTATGGGGTTGAACCCAGAGTATGTCGAGACTTGTATCATGGCCACACTGCGAGAAGATATGGATATTTCCCAAATCCAGGCATTTGCCCAGAATATTGAGGGCATCAGACAGCGACATCGGGAAATCAGAAGGGTTAATCAGGAGCAGCGTTGCCGGGATAGGCCAGCTGAGTTACAAAGAGAGGCCCGGGGAGGACCCAGGCCACGATTGTCAGACAGGCCACCCAGGCCCCCGCCTCCGCCACAGTCACAGGGAGGTAGATTCAGTCGTAGAGGGCAGTCAGAAGCTGGTAGAGGCTCGCAGACGGCAGACTCACCATTACAGAGGAGAGCGGAGCAAAGTAGGTATACCCTACCACTTTGCCCTATATGCAGTCGACGCCATTCTGGAGCATGCAGGTATGGTTCCACCGTATGCTATATTTGTGGCCAAGAAGGCCATTTGATGAGAGATTGCCCAGCCAGAGGTCGTGAGGACCGGGACAGACAGGATAGGGCATCAACAGGATCACGAGCTACAGCATCCTCGACTGGGCGCAGGCCCCCAGTTTCAGCAGGCAGGGGTCGAGGCAGATCAGGGGCCTCCAGTACAGGTGCGGGTCCAAGCCGCACATATGCCTTACTAGGGAGGCAAGATTCAGAGGCATCGCCCGATGTTGTGACAGGTATGCTAACTATCTCCTCACACCCTGCTTATGTGCTAATTGATCCAGGGTCTACCTTGTCCTATATTGCTCCATTTGTGGCACGAAAGTTTAGTATTGTACCAGAATCATTACAGCAGCCCTTCTTAGTATCTACGCCCGTCGGTGACTCTATCACAACTAGCCGAATTTACCGCGGGTGTACAGTAGAGGTTGCTGATCGTCAGACCACAGTAGATCTGGTCGAGTTAGAGATGATAGATTTCGATGCCATAATGGGTATGGACTGGTTAGTACCATGTTTTGCTAATGTTGAATGTTGGACCAAAACTGTCCGATTCCACTTCCCGGGGGAGGCAGTACGGGAGTGGAAGGGCAGCACCGCGACGCCAAAAGGTAGGTTTATTTCCTACCTTCGGGCGAGAAAGTTGATATCTAAGGGGTGCATTTACCATCTTGTCAGAGTTCAGGATGTCCAAGCATAATCTCCGACACTCCAGTCTGTTCCAGTGGTAAATGAATTCGCAGATGTATTTCCTGATGAGTTACCTGGTATTCCCCCAGAAAGGGAAATAGACTTCGATATTGATTTGCTACCAGGCACTCAGCCAATATCAATACCTCCTTATCGTATGGCTCCTGCAGAACTCAGAGAATTAAAGGAGCAGTTGAAAGACTTGTTAGACAAAGGATTTATCAGGCCGAGTACTTCCCCGTGGGGTGCGCCAGTCTTGTTTGTGAGAAAGAAAGATGGCTCGCTCCGAATGTGCATAGACTATCGGTAGCTAAACAAAGTTACAGTAAAGAACAAGTACCCGCTTCCCAGAATTGATGACTTATTTGATCAGTTGCAGGGAGCCAGATACTTTTCTAAGATTGACTTACGGTCCGGATATCACCAGGTCCAAGTACGTGAGAGAGATATTCCTAAGACAGCGTTTAGGACCCGATATGGACATTTTGAATTTCTAGTTATGTCCTTTGGGTTAACGAACGCCCCAGCAGTCTTTATGGACCTGATGAACAGTATTTTCAGACCTTTCTTGGACTTGTTCATGATAGTATTCATTGATGATATTCTGGTGTATTCTCGCTCTGAAGCTGATCACCGGACTCATTTGCGGACAGTGCTCCAAATTCTTAGGGACCGCCAGTTGTATGCTAAATTTTCGAAGTGTGAATTCTGGCTTAACTCAGTAGCCTTTTTAGGGCATATTGTCTCAGATGCTGGTATACAGGTAGACAAGCAGAAGATAGAAGCAGTTAAGTCATGGCCCAGGCCTACCACCCCGACTGAAGTTCGTAGCTTTCTGGGGTTGGCAGGATACTATCGGAGGTTCGTTGAGGGATTCTCAACTATTGCAGCACCTTTAACTAAATTGACACAGAAAGCAACAAAGTTTCAGTGGACGGAGGCATGTGAGCAGAGTTTCCAGGAACTGAAAGACAGGTTAACCTCCGCCCCAGTACTAGCACTGCCGGAAGGCACAGAAGGTTATTCAGTCTATTACGACGCGTCAGGTGTCGGATTGGGTTGTGTGTTGATGCAGCACGGTAGAGTAATTGCATATGCTTCCAGGCAGCTGAGGAAACACGAGAAGAATTACCCCACCCATGACCTAGAATTGGCCGCAGTAATTCATGCCTTGAAGATGTGGAGGCATTATCTGTACCGAGTTCATGTTGATATTTACACAGATCATAAGAGCCTACAGTACATTTTCACTCAGAGGGAGCTGAATCTGTGGCAACGCCGCTGGTTGGAGTTGTTAAAAGACTATGATGTGAATATTCTATACCACCCCGGAAAAGCTAATGTTGTAGCAGATGCCCTAAGCCGTAAGTCAATGGGGAGTTTAGCGTATTTGCCACCTGAGAAGCAGAAGTTAGCCAAAGAAATTCATCAGTTAGCTGGGCTAGCCGTTCGGGTAATGGAAACAGGAGATAATGGGGCTGTAATTCAAAATTCGGCAGTGTCGTCATTAGTTGCAGAGGTAAAGGAACGACAGTATGAGGATCCCGATTTAGTCCAGCTCAGAGATAGAGTTCAGAAGGGTAAGGAACTAGATTTTCAGATAACCGAGGATGGTGTGCTACGCTGTAAGGGCCGCCTTTGTGTCCCGAACGTCTCAGGCCTTTGTGGGCAAATTATGCACGAGGTACATTACGCTCGCTATTCCCTTCATCCAGGGGCGACGAAAATGTACCACGACATCAGAGACATTTACTGGTGGCCAGGTATGAAAATTGAGGTAGCTGAATTTGTATCTAGATGTGCTAATTGTCTGCAGGTAAAAGCATAGCACCAGAAGTCAGGTGGTTTGACGCAAGAGATAATGATACCTATGTGGAAATGGGAAGCAATAAATATGGATTTCGTAACAGGGTTGCCCCGTACTAGACGCAGAAATGATTCCATTTGGGTGATAGTTGATAGGCTGACAAAATTAGCTCATTTCCTGCCAGTAAGGGCTACCTTCTCAGGTGAGGATTATGCCGAATTGTATATCAGAGAAATAGTTAGATTACATGGAGTGACGCCATCTATCATTTCAGATAGAGGGGCACAGTTTACAGCTATGTTCTAGCAGTCATTTCAGAAAGGTCTGGGGACGCAGATTAATCTGAGTACAGCATTCCATCCTCAGACAGACGGGCAAGCTGAACGTACAATTCAGACGCTCGAAGATATGCTACGAGCGCGTGTGTTAGATTTTGGGGGTAGCTGGGATGAACATCTTTCGTTAATCGAATTTTCTTATAATAACAGCTACCATTCAGCTATCCAGATGGCGCCTTTCGAGGCATTATACGGGCGAAAGTGTAGATCGCCGGTGGGCTGGTTTGAGGTAGGAGAATCAGCATTAGTTGGCCCATACATCGTTCGGCAGTCTGAGGAAAAGATAAAGCTTATCCGGGAACGTTTACTAACCGCTCAGAGCCGTCAAAAGTCATATGCAGATAGACGGCACAGAAATCTAGAATTTTCGGTAAATGACTGGGTATATCTGAAAGTGTCCCCGATGAAAGGGGTAATGAAGTTTGGCAAGAAAGGCAAGCTTAGCCCAAGATTCATTGGGCCGTACCAAATTCGGCGAAGAATAGGCCGCGTGGCATATGAGTTAAACTTGCCTCCAGAATTAGCATCTGTTCACCCAGTATTCCACGTTTCCATGTTAAGAAAGTTCGTAGGGGACCCTTCTACAGTAGTTCCAGTCCAGGATGTTCAGGTCACAGAGGAGTTAGCCTATGAAGAGGTTTCGGTAGCCATCTTAGACAAACAGATTCGCAGACTGAGAACTAAAGATGTTGCATCTGTCAAGGTATTGTGGCGTAATAGAAATCGGGAAGAAATGACGTGGGAGGCTGAAGAAGACATGAAAATCAGATATCCTCACTTATTTCAGGCCTAGTCAGACGACAGGTATGTCTGTATTATTATTTACACAGTACTTTATGGTATGTATGTTGTAAATGATAAAGAAAGAAGTGGTATTCAGTTGTCCAGTGGATTGTAGAATATTGTGTGCAGTGCCTGTGTTGGACTTTTTCTGCATTTCAGGGCGTTGCGATAGTCCATATTACAGGGGAAACTCTGCCTAAATTTTTCCAGAAACTAGAGTAAGCAGTCCTCTAGATAGCAGTATACATTCGAGGACGAATGTTCCTAAGGGGGGGAGAATGTTATACCCCGTAGAATTCCCGGCACTTAGATGACCTATTCGCACGTTCGTTAAGCATATTTGAAAGCCATACGTGCTAGGGAAAGGCCCGGGAAAAGGATCGGACGAGAAACCTGTCGAACCATCGCGGGAGGAGCCGAGGCAGAGCCCCTCCGCGATGGCAGCGTGTCACGGAGGTGAGGCCTCCGCGATGGCTCCGTGACACGTTGCCCTTGTCCAGGCCCAAGTATATAAAGCCCCCACTTCAGGTTAAATTCATTTCCATTACCTAATAAATTCCAGAAGCGTACTGAACAGAGGGAAATCGAAGGGAGATTAAATAAATTCATCCGATTACGCTGCCAAACGCTGCCCAAACCCAAATTAATCCTAGATACCAAGGTATTTAGCTGCAGAGAGCATTTCTACGGAGTTAGTTTCGCGAAATACGGCCGACGAATCGGCGAGCTGCCGAACTAAAGTAAGTAGAATTGCTATAAATTAATGTCTATGTGTTCCTAGCTGAGAAGTAAATATTTCTCCCTTCTGGGCCGCTGATAAATAGCGAGTTTTTGATCGTCTTTCGATAAGCCTAAGTTTAGGCTATAAATTAAATCGAAAGTAACGTTGCTCTTTACAATAACGTTGTATTTAGTATTGATTGACGTATTTATGAATGCAGTTGGGAGAAAACAGTAGAAGTACCGGTCGAGCCTCGTCCGACGGACGAATATTCAAGATAAGGTATGTAAAGTTAAGTTTCCTCGGCAAGTTGAGTGACATTGAAGTAGTATAGTAATTTACAGACCAGTTGCATGTTTAGAAATCGATTATCGTGTTATTTTGAATATTGGTGCAATATGAGAAGTTTTGGGTTGTAACGTGTACGATACCTATCCGTACGATATAGATTCGGGCGTAAGTGATTAAGATTGCCCAGTATATTCACTATATGATGTAATATGCCATGTCAAGATATTGTTGTGTTTAGCTGAAGCCTCGTGAAGTAGTACAGTATCCGTAAAGCATTTTAGACATAGCATAGCAACTAAATAAAGTTTAGAAAGCATGTTAGAAATAGGAAATCATGTTAATACAGAAACTCAGTAAACAGTATAGCTTTCAGCAGAAACACCTTCTTGTATAACCTTTGCCCCAGTACAGTTTGACAGGAGGCTATATTCATATTTATACTTACCTGTCTCAGCATGTATCAAACACTTATAGATTGCTATTATTAGCTCAGTATGTGATTTATATGATACCTTACACCTGTTAGCCTTAGCTTATGAGATACACAGACAGCATGATTAGTTGAGACCGTTGTATTGATTGGGGTTGGATTACCTAGCATCCCTGACCGCCCAGGGTTAATAGCTGTATCGACTCGTCCGCCAGAGGACGAGGATACGTCACTCTACGGAGTGATATGCCGTCCCGCAAGGGGACGAAGATGGGATGCCAGTTTCCCCATATTGTGCCTTGGTCATCCCTTATACACCCCCGTCGAGCGGGTACGCCCGGGGTGTTGATTTAGAGTCCTTCGGACTCAGGTACAGTTATAGTCAGGGGCTCAGCGAGCCCAAGTGCATACCCAGGGACCGGCAGGATGCTTACAACCACTATAGGAGATGGGATGACCAGGGTAGGGGCATAGATTCTGTGTTTGATTGTACCTCCCGGCTTATGGGGGCCGGGTAAGGTTTGTGTGTGCTATGTTATGTTATGTATGCTATGCTATGTTGTATTAGACGCGAGTGGGTTGGTAGTAGAATGATACGCCTCCAGGTATGATTCCTACTTCCTTCGGTATCAGTAAGAACAGGTACGATCTACATCATCAGACAGTTAAGTTATTCCTCCTACTTCAGCTTCATCAGTCATATTATTGCTTTCAGATGTTGTTTTCAGTTATATTATTTCAGTTGCTTTACATACTCAGTACCAGTGGTACTGACGCCCAGTGGGGCGCTGCATTACTTGCCTGCAGGTACTCCTAGACGAGCAGGCGATTCTACGTGACTCCCTGTCAGCGGTTGAGTATTCAGCCCCAGTCATCCGGAGGCTGAATTTCAGAGGTGTAGTTCAGTTTCTTTTGTTGTATACAGTACGGGTAGGTCGGGGCCCTATCCCGGCCAGTTCTATTACTATTCCTAGAGGCTTGCAGTGTGTATGTATTCCCTGTGGTCAGATGAGCTGGTCGTGTGGGGCCGTGCAGTTGTATAGTTGTCTTTACTCTTTCTTATTTCTGTGATGGTCATGTGAGGCCATAGTTGTCAGTAGTGGTGACCTTGCCGGTCACGTAGCTTCTTTTTGTGCTTTTTGATTAAGCAGCAGATAACTAGACAGCATGGTGGCCTTGTCGGCCCGTATAGGTTTTCCTGAGTTACTATATTTCTGGTTAGCTGCCAAGACAGGTACAGAAGGCTATAGGCCAATGGGCCGGGGCTGTATTTACAGCCGTTATATAGCCCTTTGTTTCCAGAAATGTGAGTTAGAGCCATCCAGGCGCCAGATGCACCCAGGCTTAACAGTCTAGCAGGTTAGGTCTTAGTAGGGCACCAGGTGCCAGTCATGCCCCCCTCCCAAGGTGGGGTGTGACAACTCCCCCTTTCTGTGATTGTATACCCTAGTCAGACCTTTGAGCCGTTAGCCAATTATTTCTTTCTTTTGTCCAAAAAGTGTAAACCGAGCTTAATTCTTTCTTTTCATTAGCCGTAAAGTCTATACAAAACTCTTAAGCTCTTAAGAAGAAAAAATAATATTCCCGAAGTGTCAAAGAGTGAGAATGGTGAAAAGAAAAAGAAAAGCAGAGTGAGGGAAGAAAAGAAAAGGTTGAAGGTGCACTGGTTATAAATAGAAGATAATGAAGATGCATGAATAACCTTTGTTATTGTGTCAAGTGTGCTTAATGAAATGGGCCATACTAAAGTAAATCATCAAGAATGGGATGATGATAAAAAAGAAAAAAGATAAACAATGTCCATGAGTTGATGGGAATGTGTTGCAAAGGCGCTTAAGGATGCTAGTGGCTATTATTGGCTAATTCAATATATACTAGTTCCATAGCTTCCATTACAACCCATTAAAGTCCTACGTGATCTTACAATGCATTTCTTTATATTAGTGGAGTAATACACTAAGGGCAAGCTTATGGGTCATGACATGATGCATGTGAATTCTTTTGGGAGAGAGAGTGAAATTGTTTTTACATGCCCCTACTTGAATGTTTGTGTGTCACATGAGAAAAAAGGGGAAGATTCTCTTGAGTTGTGAGGGCACATGCTTGAGGAAAGACTGATTTTCGTGTCGGATATCTTGATTAGCTGATTTGCATGAGTTTGCCGATATCGAGAGTCGATTCTTAAAGTCTAGGAAGTCTTAATGTATTGAAGGTCATCGCATTGTTAAGACCATGCATGTTTTCTTGATGATTTGCAATATTAAATGATCAGTATGACCGTAGCTTAAATCGTCCCACCATAGTAGCGAGGGTGGGATGTAAATTGCATGAATTTTATGTTTGTTGTTCGAGGACGAACAAGGATTTAAGTGTGGGGTAAGTGATCTTGGGGAGATTTATATGCCCAAGTGATACTCAAAAGTATCATTTTCGCCTTGTTTATCTAGCAATGTGTATACATTTTCATGTAATTGGTAATAAAATGTGAATTTATACTAACCAACGTGATTAGCATTGTTTTGTAGGAAAAATGTGATTTTCGGAAGCTAAAATGCATGTTGGATGATATCGGAGTTGGACTTGGATGTGAGCAAGGAAAAAGGCATAAGACTGCACGAATTAAAGGGGCTCCGCGATGGAGCCGTGTCACGCTGCCATCGCGGAGGCATTCTGCCTGGAGGGTGAAAATTCATCAAATTTCAAGTGGAGGTTCGCGTCTGCTCCGTGGCATGGTGGCTAGCCTCTGCGTTGCACGTCGTGCCACGTTGGTGATTAAATTCCCGGACCCCCAGTTCCAGTGAAGGTCCGCGTTCAGGCGTGTCACGGAGGCAGTGCTTCGTGATGCACTCCGTGACACGTTGCTCATTATTCCGGGAAAAATTCCCACTAGTATAAATAGAACACTTAAGTGTATTTTTCATAATTCAGACTTGGTGGAGCAAGGACGTGGGTTACAGGCAGTTGAGGGATGAAAAGTTCATGGTTTTTTCTCTCTTTCTTTCTTCTTTAACTCAATTGTTTGTATGATTAACACTCGTTTTATGATGATTAATCCACAAATGAGTGGCTAATTCCCTTCCTTGCTGAGGTTATGAACACTTGTGATGAATTTTGATTATTAATTATATGGTTATTCATCTTTTTCTTCCATGTTGTTCGATTAATTCTTATTTCTACTGCATTGGTGTGTGGCCTACATTACTGTACATCTAAAAAGTCCTATTTCACTCGAGAGAGCACAAAATTGGAAAGTTGTGAATTAATAGGATATTGTTCTTTACTTGGTTTGGGAAAATTGAGTTTTGATGAACCTTCAGGATAGAAATATACCTGAAAGTCGTATTAGTCAATTTAGGAACCGGAATTGTATGGCTAGAACATGAATTGCATTTGATCACAGAAATGTAGACGGATGGTTCATGATTCTTAAGTGAGATTAAATACGAGAGTTTTAATCTCTTGGAAAATGTTCTTGGCTAGCAACTGGAAGAAAAGATTAACCAATATATGATTATAATCAGTTTCATTACATGTTCTTTAACCTCAGCATGCTTTTATCCATAGTCCAAATTGAAAGTAGATAATTGTTTGTAGTTTAGTATAAAATTTATAAAACAAATTATTCAATTTTTGGTTATTTAGTTGTCAGCATATTTAGAAGTAAAAATATAGTATACTTGAGCAAATTGCACTTATCCCAAGTCTCTGTGGGATCGATACTTGGCTTACTAAAGCCACTTACTACTTGTTCGACCACGTGCACTTGCGTGTCGGTTTTATAACCCCAACAAACCAATCGAACAAGTTTATACCATATAATTAATAATCAAAATTCATCACAAGTGTTCATAACCTCAGCAAGGAATGGAATTATCCACTCATTTGTGGATTAATCATCATAAAACGAGTGTTAATCATACAAACAATTGAGTTAAAGAAGAAAGAAAGAGAGAAAAAACCCTGAACTTTTCATCCCTCAACTGCCTGTAACCCACGTCCTTGCTCCACCAAGTCTGAATTATGAAAAATACACTTAAATGTTCTATTTATACTTGTGGGAATTTTTCCCGGAATAATGACCAACGTGTCACGGAGTTCATCGCGAAGCACTGCCTCTGTGACACGCCATGAACGTGGACCCTCACTGGAACTGGGGATCCGGGAATTTAAACACCAACGTGGCACGGCGTGCAACGCGGAGGCTAGCCACCGTGCCACGGAGCAGACGTGAACCTCCAATGGAAATTTGATGAATTTTCACCCTCCAGGCAGAATGCCTCCGCGATGGCAGCGTGACACGGCTCCATCGCGGAGCCCCTTTAATTCGTGCAGTCCTATGCCTTTTTCCTTGCTCGCATCCAGGACCAACTCCGATATCATCCAACATGCATTTAAGCTTCCGAAAATCACATTTTTCCTACAAAAAAATGCTAATCATGTTGGTTAGTATAAATTCACATTTTATTACCAATTACATGAAAATGTATACACATTGCTAGATAAACAAGGTGAAAATAATACTTTTGAGTATCACTTGGGCATATAAATCTGCCCAAGATCAGAGGACTCACCAATAGAGACTGGATGCTAACTCTGAAAGCTGGTTAGTGGTGGGTCTGAGTCTGAAGATCGAATCCTGTATCATAAAATGATACTGCATAGTGATCTTGGGAAGAATTTTATGCCCAAGTGATACTCAAATGCTTCATTTCATCTTTGTTATCTATCGTTATTTGTGCATTCTCATGTGATTTGTAGTTAAAATATGAATTTATACTAACCAACACGATTAGTGTTGTTTTGCAGGTAAAATGAAATTTTGGGAAGCTAAGATACATATTGGTAAAAATCGGGAATGGACTTGGAAGCAAGGAGTGGAAAAGGTCAAGGAAGAGCAGAAAGAATAAAGGCTCCGCGATGCAGGCCATAGAACGCCAAGGTGAAAATTCTGAGGAGCCTAATTCCAGAGAGGGTCCGCGATACCCCCGTGGCATGGAGGGAGTGCTCCGCGATACACTCCGTGCCACGTTGCTTGTTATTCTGGGAAAAATTCTCAATAGTATAAATATCACACTTAAGTTTATTTTTAAACATTCTGACTTGGTTGAGCAAGAACGTGGGTTACAGGCAGTTGAGGGAACGAAAATTCTAGGGTTCTTTTCTATCTCTTCCTCTTTTATCTCAATTGTTTGTATGATTTATACTTATTTGATGATGTTTAATCCACAAATGAGTGGCTAAATTCACTTCTTGCTGAGTTTAAGAACAATTGTAGTGGAATGTAATTGTTGATCATTTTGGTTTTCATCTTTTCTTCAATGGTTGTTCTATTAATTCTTGTCTTACTGCATTAATGTTTGGCCAATGTTAATGTATATCTAAAAAATCCAATTTTCATTTTGAGAAGGAAAGAAATTGGAAAGTTGTGAATTAGTAGGATATGATCTCTTCTTAGTTTTGAAAAATTGAGAATTGATTTACATTCAGAATAGAAATATATTTGAAAGTCTTATTAGTCAATTAAGGAATCGATTTTGTATGGCTAGAACATGAGATTCTTTTATCGCAGAAATGTAGATTGAAGGTTCATGATTCATAAGTTGGATAGAAGACGAAAGTTCCAATCCATAGGCAATAATTCTTGACTAGCAACCGAAGGAAATATTAACTAAATTGTATTGATAAATTAATTCCCTGCATGTTTGTTTTAACCTCAGCATGCTCATTACTATAGTTCAGACTCACTTTATAATTTTGTCTTAGATTCGGATTGATTAGGAAACTAAACTCTCAAAATCATATTTAAATTGTTGTCGGCATTCTTAAAGGTATAGTTCATTGACACTTAAGTTAATTATTACCTTGGTTCAGTCCCTATGGGATCGATACTTGGCTTACTTAAGCCATTTTGCTACTTGTTTGACCACGTGCACTTGCGTGTAGTCACCACAACAACCCGAACAAGTTTTTGGCGCTGTTGCCGGGGACTGGCAATTGATAAAATTAGTTTCTTAGTGTTAGTTTATAAATTCTATTTAAGTGCTGACAAATTGATCTTAGCCTTTCTCTTGCAGATATTGAATTGTTCTTAACACTGGCAAGAGACAAAGAGTTGGTGGATTCATACATAGAGCCGAAAAGACAATTTCATCGTTAAAGAAGGGAAGCTCTAGAGAAAAAGCTACAGTTGCTCAGACAGCAAATTCTGGAGCAACAACAGAATCCACCACTTATGAGGGTAGTGTTAGTGCCCGAGGAAATGGAAGCTAGGCCGGTTCGCGAAGTGGCAATCCCACATGCTAACAATGTTACATCAAGTATTCGCAAACCAGAGCCAGGAGGGAGGTTTGAGCTTAAACAGAACATGGTGCAATTGTTGCACACCAGCGGGAAATTCACAGGTCTCCCTCACGAAGATCCACAACAACATCTCCAAAACTTGTTGGAGATAAGTGACACATACATCCCCGCTAGAGTATCATCCGATTACATAAGGCTTACATTATTCCCATTTTCATTATTGGGAGAAGCAAAGAGGTGGTTGAAAGCTGAACCACCAAATTCTATCACCACTTGGGATGATCTTGCAAGAAAATTTCTGATACGGTTCTTTCCATCTAGGAAAACAATAAGACTTAGAAGTCAGATTCTAAGTTTTAAACAAAGAGAGGGGGAGAATTTGTATCAAGCTTGGGAAAGGTTCAAATCATTGCTAAGGGATTGTCCTCACCATCACCAGTCCAATGATGTGCTGGTGCATACTTTCATAGAGGGTTTGGAACCCCACACAAAAATTTTGCTAGACTCAGCAGCTGGGGGACAAGCATTAGAAAAGACTTATGAGGAGTTGTATACTTTGTTAAATCGTATTTCGCAGGGAAATCCAATGTGGAATGCGGACTCTTCTAGAGGAGGAACAAGGAAAGTGGCAGGAATCTTTAAAGTGGATGGTTTTACAGTGATCGCTGCACAGATAGCTGCATTGCAAAATCAACTCAACACCCACTTCAGCAGTATGATCTTGAATCAACCTCAAGCCCCAGTTAATGTAGTGCAACAGGTTAGGTGTGAAGTATGCGGTAGTAATGAACACTCAGCTGAGTGTTGTGGTGCAAATCCAGATTTAGTGAACTTTGTTGGGAATGTACAGAGAAATAATCACCAACAGTATGGAAATAATTACAACTTGAATTGGAGGAACCATCCAAATTTCTCTTGGGGTAGTAACAACCATCAAGGGCAGAGTTCGAATCAGGGTACGCAGAGAAATCAAAGAGGGCAGCAGAATTATCAATCTCAATACAGAGGAAACAATGCACCTCCTCCACCACCCATTAGCATTGAGGAGATGTTTAAAACAATGTTAGCTAACCAAGATCAAATGCAGGTTGATTATGTGAAATTGGGGGCAGACATAAAAAACCAGCAGTTAGCTATAAAGGTGTTGGAGTACCAGTTTTGAAAACCAGCTGGAGCTCAAAACACCAGGCCAAGAGGAGGACTACCGAGTGACACTGACTCGAATCCCAAGCAGGTTAATGCAGTGACCGCAAGGAGTGGTTTACAACTCAAGGAGGTGGAACCAAAAAGACCACCTCAACAGTCAGGAGCAGTGGAGAAAGATAGGGAAGATGATGACTTAGGGGGAAGGAGAAGGCAGATGAAGCAGAAAGACCACCACCCCCGTTCCCTCAAAGATTAAAGAAACACAAGGAGGAAGCTTGTTTCAAAAAGTTCATGGAGTTGCTTAAACAGGTACACATTAATTTACCTTTGGTTGATGTTTTGCAGGGAGTGCCAAAATATGCAAAGTATATCAAGGAAATCGTAGCTAACAAAAGCAGATTGACGGAGTATGCTACGGTGGCGCTTACTAAGGAGTGCACTTCCCGGATACAGAACAGGTTGCCAACAAGGCTCAAGGACCCTGGGAGCTTTACAATTCAAATCACAATTGGGCAAAGTATTCGAGCTCGCGGATTATACGATTTGGGAGCGAGTAATAACTTGATGCCGACATCGGTGTTCAAGAAGTTGGGGCTGGGCAGTCCTAGACCAACTACAATAATCTTGTAGTTAGCGGATCGTTCCTTGGCCAGACCAGATTGCATTGTGGAGGACGTGCTGGTGCAAGTGGGCTCCCTTATCTTCCCGGTAGATTTTATTGTTCTATATTTTGAGCCGGATGCGGAAATCCCATTTATTTTGGGACGTCCTTTCTTGGCAACCAGGAGAGTTTTGATTGATGTAGCTGCAGGGCAGCTAACCATGCAAGCGCATGACAAAGTGGAGGTATTTGATGTATAAAAGGCCATGAAGATTCCGGCCATATATGAGGAGCTTTCAATAATCAATATGCTAAATCAAGAAGAAATTCTTCAGATTGTTTATTCTCGAGATCCATTGGAAAGAGCATTGATGAGCTCCGATCATTTCGTAGATAGAAATACTTATGAGATGGTGCAAATGTCAAATGAACCAAAGTGGTATCTCAGGAAGCATGACTTTCAGCCTTTAATAAGGTCCTTGGAACCATTGCCGAGACAATCTATTGAGGAAGCACCAAAATTGGAGTTGAAAACATTGCCTCCCCATTTAAATATATCTTTTTGGGGGAAGATGACACTTTGCCAGTCATCATCTTCGCAGAATTGACGGAGGCACAGGTAAAGGAAGCATTGGTGGTTCTCAAAAGAAGGAAGAAAGTGATGGGCTGGCAGATGTCAGATATTCGGGGTATCAATCCAGCTTTTTGCACACACAAAATTTTCATGGAGACAGGAGCAAAACCAACTGTACAGCATCAGCGAAGGTTGAATCCGATGATAAAGGTGTGGTTAGGAAAGGAGTAATTAAGTGGCTTGATGCAGGTGTGGTCTATCCTATTTCGGACAGCGAATGGGTCAGCTCCGTTCAGTGTGTCCCAAAGAAGGGAGGGATGACCGTGGTCACCAATGAGAAAAATGAGCTGATCCCTACACGCACCGTCACAGGCTGGCAGATTTGCATGGACTACAGAAAGCTCAATGAAGCCACAAGGAAAGATCACTATCCTATCCCGTTCATTGATCAGATATTGGACAGATTGGCTGGACAAGAATATTATTGTTTCCTTGATGGGTACTCTGGCTATAACCAAATAGCCATAGCACCGAAGGACCAGGAGAAGGCTACATTCACATGTCCTTATGGGACATATGCTTTTAGGCGGATGCCATTTGGTTTATGCAATGCACCCGTCACATTCTAGAGATGCATGATAGCGATCTTTCACGACATGGTGAAAGATTTCGTCGAGGTATTTATGGGTGATTTTTCTTTTTTCTGTAATTCGTTTGCTACTTCTTTGTAGAATCTTGATAGGGTGCTAGCTCGCTGTGAAGAATCCAACCTTGTACTCAACTAGGAGAAATGTCATTTCTTATTCAAGGAGGGTATCGTCCTTGTCCATAAAGTCACTTGCAAGGGGTTGGAGGTCGATTGTGCTAAGATCAAAGTTATTGAAAAGCTACCACCACCTGTGTCAATGAATGGTGTTCGCAGTTTTCTCGGGCATGCAGGGTTCTACAGACGGTTCATTAAGAACTTCTCTCAAATTTCTAGACTAATATGCAAGTTGCTAGAAACAGAGGTGAAGTTCGAGTTTGATGAAGATTGTGTCAAGGCATTCGACGAGTTGAAGCAGAAATTGATAGAAGCACCTACTCTTATTTCTCCGGACTGGGAACAACCGTTTGAACTGATGTGTGATGCAAGCGATGTGGCTGTGGGAGCTGTATTGGGGCAGCGGAGGAATAGAATTTTTCATTCTATTCATTATGCAAGAAAAACACTGGATGCTGCCCAAGTTAATTATACAGTTACAGAAAAGGAGATGCTAGCATTGGTGTTTGCATTTGATAAATTCAGGTCCTATTTGGTGGGTTCTAAAGTAGTGGTGTATACCGATCATGCAGCGATTCGGTATCTGTTTAACAAGAAGAATGCAAAACCCAGGCTGATCAGATGGATCTTGTTGTTGCAAGAGTTTGACCTAGAGATTAAAGACAGAAAGGGGAGAAAGAATCAAGTGGCAGATCACCTATCACGATTGGAAAGCCGGTCGCATATGAAGGAAGGTGACAACATCAAAGAGGAGTTCCCGGATGAGCAGCTCTTGGCAATAAGGGAAGCTGAGATCCCTTGGTATGCAGACATAGTGAATTTACTAGTGAGTGGAGTCTATCCACTGGAGGCTACGGCTCAGCAGAGAAAAAAGTTGAGGAATGATTGCTGGTATTTTATTTGGGATAAGTCGTACTTGTTTAAACAGGGACCGGATCAGGTGTTGAGGAGATGCATCCCGGAGAGCTAGATTGCAGAAGTTTTGAGGAGTTGTCACTCTTCATTGTATGGAGGGCACCACGGAGGCGAGCAGACAGCGCACAAGGTGCTACAGTCAGGTTTCTTTTGGCCTACACTGTTCAGAGACTCTATGGCATACGTCAAAATTTGTGATAGATGTCAAAGGACAGGCACAATTGGTAGAAGGCAAGAGATGCCACTGCAACATATACTAGAAGCGGAGATCTTTTATGTATGGGGCATAGATCTCATGGGCCCGTTCCCACCGTCATTTGGTAATAGTTACATCTTGGTGGCCGTTGATTATGTATCAAAGTGGGTTGAAGCAACCGCTTGCCCCAGGAATGATAACAAGGTGGTAATGAAATTTGTGAAAAAGCACATTTTCACCAGGTTCGGGACAGCTCGAGCCATTATCAGTGATGGAGATGCTCATTTTGTCAATGCAAGCTTCAAGAACTTGCTAGATAAGTATGGGGTACGCCACAAGGTAGCAACAGCATATCATCCCCAAACTAGTGGGCAAGTGGAGGTGTCGAACAGAGAAGTGAAGAAAATTCTCCAGAAAATAGTGAATGCACAACGTAGTGATTGGTAAAGCAAACTCGACGATGCGTTGTGGGCTTATAGAACTGCTTACAAGACACCAATTGGGACTTCTCCATACAGGTTGGTTTATGGAAAGGCGTTTCACCTGCTTGTAGAGCTAGAACACCGAGCTTTCTGGGCCGTGAGGAAATTGAACATGGATTTAGAGCTAGCGGGTAAGAAGAGGCTGATGCAACTCAGCGAACTTGATGAGTTTCGTTGGCATGCTTATGAAAGTGCCAAGTTCTACAAAGAGAAAACAAAGAGGTGGCACGATAAACATATGGTGCATCGAATATTCGAGCCGGGGCAAAAAGTGTTGCTTTTCAATTCAAGATTGAGGCTGTTTCTAGGGATATTGCGGTCCAAATGGTCAGGGCTATTTGAGGTAGTGAGAATGACCCCGCACGGGGCAGTGGAGTTATGGCAAGAAGGTTGAAGTGCCACGTTCTTGGTTAATGGGAAGCGTTGTAAGCATTATTGGGGTGGGGACGTTATACAAGAGAAGACGTCCATCACTCTAGAGGATGATTGAGTGTAAATGACATCGAGCCGCGATGGTAACCAGGCGCTGCACGGGAGGCAACCCGTGAAATTATTGTAATAGATGAGTGGAATTAGTTAAAAAAAAACAAAACAAAAAAAGAAAAAAAGAAAAAAAGAAAAAAAAATATATATATATATATATATATATTGTTTGCATGGAAACCTATGAATTCTAACCAATTTCTTGTTGTGAAATGATTTTCAGGTGGAATGGAGGGAAAAAATGCAAAGAAGCGCAAAGGAAAAAAATCGAGGTGAGAAAAATAAAAAGTGGCATGACAGTGAGCCTACGTGATGGCTCCATGTCACGGAGGAGGTGCTCTGCGTTACCCTTCGTGACACATTGAAGCCCATTCCAAAATTTTCAAAAATTCCAGAACACTGGCGCGATGGCTCCGTGTCACGGAGGGGGTGCTTCGCGTTACCCTCTACGACACGTTGAGTGTTATTTCGCGTTGGGTCACACCGGGTCGCCGGGTAACCCGCGCGAAAAACACTTTTAAAACCCTGATTCCCTTCAATGTTTTTCCTATTTTCCATACCCTCCGCGACCAACACCCCAAATTCCCTCCTCCCCCAACGTGATATGGACCTAGGCATCGATTTTCTTCAAGTTTTGTTCAATTTCATCAGAGAAAAGGTATGTTCTTGAACTTAACCTCATTTTTGCTTGAATTTTCAATTCTTGAGCATGGGTAGTGATTGAAACTTGTCTTAAGTGAAAATTAAGCTTCAATTCATTTAAGTTATGATTGATTGATGTTCATAGTATCGTTGTGAGTATATGAACTTGATGAATGAATGTTTTAGTGAATTTTTGTGAAATTGGTAGCTAGGGTTGGAATTTGAATAGGAAGAAAACTAAATTTGTTGGAAATGTGAAAACAAAATTGGGTTGTGCATGTTGGGTGATGTAAATTATTTTGTGATTAAAAGTTGAACATGCTAAGTAGACAAGGGAATTTCGGAAAAATAAAATTGGTGAATTGCATAGGTTGTTGAGAACAAAAAGTTGGCTAAGTGCTATGATGATATAATGGAATCGATGGCGATATTGTTAATTGTTGTACAAAGTCTGAGAAGTACATAGTAATTATTCCAGCGAATTAGATGAAGGAACTAAGCATGTTGAATGTAAAACTTGGTAATTCATGAATGTCTTGCCGAATTATTTTAATTACGGCTAAAGACTAATTGTGGGGTGGCCTAACGCAACCCAACCTTAGTTGAAGCTAATTGTGACTTGAATAACATTGGGATTGTCTGTTCGATGGTACAGGAACAATGTCAGGAAGGCAAGACAAGGGAAAGGGCGCATCCACATCGGGCGCCGGCAGAAAAAGAATAAGATTGGGAACAACAGTTCCAGCAGCACCAGCGGTTTTGAGAGGCCAACGCTGACAATACGGAACCCGATGGGTGACTGACGAAGGAAAGCAATGGTATGCAAAACACAAAGAAACCAAATACTTCCAAGAGGAGCAAATTACAAGGGAACCACTGGCACAAGAATTCCTGAGGATCGTACACCGGATTGACACCGTCGGGCTGAACTTTATCTTCAAAAAGCCCAAGGAGTGCAATCTCCATCTGATTCGGGAGTTCTATGCCAACTGGAACCCGACCCTCCGCAGTCACACAGTCAAGATAAGAGGGCAGGTTGTCACGTTTGAGCCCCATCACTTGAATGCTATATTGGGGGCGCGGTACACAGACGCCCATGTACTCCGGCAGCTGAACATAACTCCACCTTATGCGGACATTAGACGCACTCTATGTGGAGCCCGTTCGACAGCACGGTGGAGCAGGCACAAGGAGAGGGGCTACCATCAGACGCTGCCCTACTCTCAGATGAACAAGGAAGCCAGGATCTGGCTAAAAATTGTGTGTTCCTGCCTGATCCTAGGGGTGCACATGACAGATGTCACCCGGGATCGAGTGTTCTTGGTGTATGCCCTGATGAAAGGGCTTGAGATAAATGTTGGGGCAGTAATCATTTCCGCCATGAAGAGAGACCGCTTACATCAAGGGCACAGGTACGGGTTCAGTGGTTTGCTTACCACGTTCCTGAGGGGCCATGATATCGAGGAGGAGGCCCTAGATTACATCCCAGAAATTGACAGGCATTCCTTAGATGTCACAAAAACCAAGGTACCCGACACTACTCACGGGCCTATTCTCACCCTAATCGAGCGAGATGCTCGGGATGATCAGTATATGGCCCATATGTACGGGATGCAGATGCTGCAGTTGCGCATTGGCGGGAGGCCAGCAACAGAAGTGAGCTTTGGCAGCTTGACTTGGATTACCCCTTTGGCGAAAATGCTCGGGCTCTATGCAGAGTGGGGCCAGCATTTGTGGAGCTGGTAGATGATGATGTCCCCACCGATGAGGAGACACACCGTGAGGACTCAGATGTTGAGTCAGATGAAGAGGCGGGGGCATTTTTTATATGGGAGATGAGGCAACGACACCTGATGAAGAAGTTGAATACTTCGATTGATCAAGGAGTTTCACCACCCACCTTTGTGATATGTTGAATTTTGTGAACACTAGGGACAATGTTCGGTTTAAGTGTGGGGTGGGAGTAGTTAGGTGCCAGCTGTTTCGTTGTTGTTTTTGTTTATGTGTATGTGTTGTGTTGTTGTGCCTGTGAAAAATGTGACCCTGTGACTTTGTGTTATGTGTTCTGTAATTAAGTGATGTTGTAATGAATGTGAAGTTGTTGTGCGTTGTGTGAGCTGTTGTTGAATGGTTGTTGTGTAAATATTTTTGTTTGTGTGTTGTGTGAGCTATTGTTGAATGGTTGTTGTGTAAATATTTTTATTTTCTATCGAAATTATCGAAATTTTTAAAATTTTTCGTTAAATTTCTTTTATTTTGGGTTTCTCGGCCTTTGTTTTCGGTGCTTTTACCGAGAATAGTCCCATTGAACTGAAGTCGTAATTAGTGACTGTTCCCTATGATGGATGGATGACGACCGTCTTAAGGGAAATGTAGTCGATAGGAGTAGTTTCTCATGGTTCGGAATTCTCGTTACTTGTCGTACATGATATTAAGTTGTAAAGGTGATTCATATGAAAGCATGCAAATGCATAAACACGTTGAGATACCTAGGCCATAAAGTTCGATTCAGTGTGATCAAGGCTTAATATTGAATTCTTGTAATTAGCTGATTGAAGAGTCTGTGAATATGTCTTGAGTTGAGCATGTGCAATAAGTGTGAGGTGAGTTTTCGATTATTCTATGCTATTGTGAAGTGTCTAGAACTTGCCTGGTGTGTGTACGAAACGAAATGAAGGATGTGTATTGTAGGAAAACATGTAGGCATTTATTTGATTAAACCGAAAGTTTTTCCATTATCATACCTACCTTGAATGTACATCCTAGTAATCCCCATTGAACCTTTAGCCTATATTTTTTATTTCTTTGAAGAGGTACAAACCGAGCTTAATCCCTTCTTTTCATTAGCCTTGAATTTGATCCAAAACTCTTAAGCGCTCAAGAAAAATAATTTTCCCACAGTGTAAAGGAGTGAGAATTGTGAAAAGGAAAGAAAAGCGGAAGTGGTGAAAGTTAAAGAAAAGGTCAAAGGTGCACTTGCTAAAATTAAATAAAATAAAGATGTATAACTAATCTTGGTTATTAAGTCGAGTGTGCTTAAAGAAATGGGAACAAAAACAAAGAAAAATTTCAAGAATGAGAGGATGAAGGAAGAAACAATGCCCATAATGATGGTGGGATGTATTGAAAAGCGCTTAAGGAAGCTAGTTGCTATTATTAGTTAGACCAGCATTTACTAGTTCCTTAGCTTACATTATAACCCGTTAAGCCCTACGTAATCTTACATCACGCGTCCTTATATTAGTGGAGTAGTACACTAGAGGAAAGCCTATGGTTCATGACATGATGCATGTGAATTCTTTGGGAGAGAGAGCGAAATCGTGTTCATATACCCCTACATGTAATGCTTTGAAAATCGTATGATTGGAAATGGGGAGATTCTCTTGTGTTGTGAGGGCATATGCTTGACGAGAGATTACATTTCATGTCGGATGTCTTGATCAGTTGATTTGCATAAGTTTGCCGAGATCGAGAGTCGATTCTTGAGTCTAGGAGGTCTTAATGTGGGGCATGTCATTGTATTGATGAGACCATGCATGTTTTATTGATGATTTGGTAGATTAAATAATCGGTATAGCCGTAGCTTGAATTGTCGAGCTAAAGTAGCTATACGTGGGTGTCAATTGCATGAGATGTGAGAGTATTGTTCGAGGAAGAACAAGGTTTTAAGTGTGGGGTAAGTGATCTTGGGCAGAATTATATGCCCAAGTGATACTAAAATGCTTCATTTCGTCTTTGTTATCTATCGTTAATTGTGCATTCTCATGTGATTTGTAGTTAAAATGTGAATTTATACTAACCAACATGATTAGTATTGTTTTGCAGGTAAAATGAAATTTTGGGAAGCTAAAATACATGGTGGTAAAAATTGGGAATTGACTTGGAAGCAAGGAGTGGAAAAGGTCAAGGAAAAGAAGCAAGAATAAGGGCTCCGCGATGGAGCCATGTCACGCTGCCATCGCGGAGGCATTCTACCTCGGGTGATTTAATTTTGGCCATTTCCAGTGAAGCCTCGCATTAACTCCATGACACGGAGGCAATGCCATGTGATGCAAGCTGTGGCATGTTGAGTACAATTACCTAGGACATCAATTTCCAGTGTAGGTACGCGATAGCACCGTGGCACATTGGCCAGGCTCCGCGATGCAGAGGCACGCCAAGGTGAACATTCTGAGGAGCCTAATTATAGAAAGGGTCCACGATACCCCCGTGGCACGGAAGGAGTGCTCCGCAATACATTCCGTGCCACGTTGCTTGTTATTTTGGGAAAAATTCTCAATAGTATAAATAGCACACTTAGGTTTATTTTTAAACATTCTGACTTTGTTGAGCAAGAACGTGGGTTACAGGCAGTTGAGGGGACGAAAATTGTAGGGTTCTTCTTTATCTCTTTCTCTTTATCTCAATTATTTGTATGATTTATACTCATTTGATGATGTTTAATCCACAAATGAATGGCTAAATTCACTTCTTGTTGAGGTTAAGAACAATTGTAGTGGAATGTAATTGTTGATCATTTTAGTTTTCATCTTTTCTTCAATGGTTTTTCTATTAATTCTTGTTCTTACTACATTAATGTTTGGCCAATGTTAATGTATATCTAAAAAATTCAATTTTGATTTTGAGAAGGAAAGAAATTGGAAAGTTGTGGATTGGTAGGATATGATCTCTTCTTAGTTTGGGAAAATTGAGAATTGATTTACATTCAGAATAGAAATATATCTGAAAGTCTTATTAGTAAATTAAGGAATCGGCTTTGTATGGCTAGAACATGAAATTCTTTTACCACAGAAATGTAGATTGAAGGTTCATGATTCTTAAGTTGGATAGGAGACGAAAGTTCAAATCCAAAGGCAATAATTCTTGACTAAGCAACTGAAGGAAAGATTAACTAAATTGTATCGATAAATTAATTCCATGCATGTTCGTTTTAACCTCAGCATGCTCATTACTATAGTTCAGACTCACTTTATAATTTTGTCTTAGATTCGGATTGATTAGGAAACTAAACTCTCAAAATCTTATTTAAATTGTTGTCTTTATTCTTAAAGGTATAGTTCATTGACACTTAAGTTAATTATTACCTTGGTTTAGTCCCTGTGGGATCGATACTTAGCTTACTTAAGACATTTTACTACTTGTTCAACCACGTGCACTTGCGTGTAGTCACCACAGCAGCCCGAACACATAGAGTATGTGGTCAGTACGTGGAATGTATCGTGTATGCAAGGTAAGTAAAATCGCTTAAATAAGTAAAATCTAAAATCATTTAATCCATGCATAATATAAAATAACATCAAGATAAGAATATGAGAGTATGGCTTGCATGCTACTTTCTGAAATCATGATTTGAACATAACATAACATCATAAATGATTCGAATGACCCAAAGCTGAAATATATAATCATAAGTAAAACTGAACATTGGGACAAACTTACTTTAGAACATATATATATATATATATCATGAATGATAACATGCATAACTTAAATCATGAGGAACAATGGAAGACTCATCTTATAACAAACAATACCACAATAGAGCTTACGTGGTCCCGACTATCACACTCAAGTGGACAGAGTTATCTAAAGCCTTTCCAGGGCTAAAGACGCTACTATGATATCGATATCAAGATAAAGGCCCCCTTGGAGCAGGGGAAAGCTCACATCGGAGGTCCTAAAATAATCTGATCATACCTACATTTGCGCGTAGTTCTGAGGCATAGGGTTGACGGACCCTTAGCTTACTCGGTGCTAGACACTACTCCCAAAAACATGCATATGATCTCCATTGTTTTTCAATGAACCTGACCATCATGTATTGAACAAGCTGAATAGTCATGTACATATAAAATCTGAAATCATACATGAGGAGTCTTGGCTCAAACCATACCACAACCTGAACATAATTGGGAGTCCTTACTCCAAAACCATGTGGTAAGCTAATTAACTTGAAATCCTAAATCATACTTGAATATATGGGATTGCCCAATACTTAAACATGCTTGAAAATACATAATTCACTTGAAAACATGATCATAGACATGGGTAACTTAAAACATGCTTTTCATCTGAAATATCTCATCATACTTGAACATATATCATAAATCTCAACTTTCATGAACTTCTCATGGATGGGAATTTTAATTTATAAAGATTGAAAACATGATTTTATAATTGAAAACATAGTAAAATTTGCTGATGAATCATAATTGAATAATAGGAACATACTGAGATCATACCCATGTAGAAAAGTAGGAAAATTCATGCATTGGGTTAAAATCATATAGGATCAACACTTAGATTTTCATGAATTAGAGAGGGATTGGGCACGAGTGTGAACAAATTCACCCATTCATAGTCTTACATACCTGGGAGAACTTGACTTACCACTCCTTGATTGCCCAATGAAGAATTGAAGGAAAACTTGAATGAATTTGAGCTTGATAACCTCTCTAGATCTTAACTCTTGCATGCATGAATAAGAATAGCCTATAATGAACTTACCCCTCTTAAAACTCATCATTCATGGCTTATAAAAATGCAGTTTAGGCATTAGAATCATAGAAAATATGGATAAGCCCTTACTAAGTTTGCAAAAAATAACTGACTACCAGTCCTCATGAGGGATTGGACGATTCGTTGCCAGGGGAACGAGTCATCGTCTGCTGTCATCGTGTGCACTACCACTTTTCCTCGAAGGGTCCCCACAAGGGACTTAATAGATCGTCATTGGTGACCACAAATTGTGGTCACCACTTGTTACCTTCACTGCCCAACATCTCAAATCCACCCAAATGATGACCACGACCCACCTAACGAATCGTTGTGTCTGACCACTACTCGTGGTGCCCAACCGTAGGGTACACTGCTAACCATTCTTTGCCTTTCCAAAAACCTTGACCACGACTAACTCATCGAGTCATGGGATTAGTCCCCACGACTCATGGTAATGTCCGTAGGGTCTCAAACCAACATTTTCCAACTAAAGCTAAACCCTTCACCATGAGTCACTTAATGACTCGTGGTCAACCTGACGGATCACATGTGACTCATTCTGTGACCTGGTGTAGAAAATTCTTTTTTCTCCTTTTCAACTCCTGGATCTAATCTTTGGGCTTTTGGAGTATAACAATATCTTCCCCTTAGGAAAATTCATCCTTGAAATGTTGAAAATCATACAAAAAGGCAGAGAAATGCAATCATTATATTCAAATACTGATCATTTAAGCGAAAAATGGACAGAATGACTAACCCCGATTTAAACACATGTCTGAACTGATTTCATAGATCATACATAAATGCATATACAAGAAAGAAACTGTGGCACATGAACTGAACATGAAACTTAAAAGAGTTTTAGGGAAAAAACTGTTACTTCAAGCTACAACTAAGCCGATAGGGAACAAATGTGGGTATCTAGCCATCATATCTGCTTCGGCCTCCCACGTAGCTTCCTCAACATGCTAATTCCTCCATAAAGCTTTAACTGAAGCTATTTCTTTGATTCTTAGCCTTCGAACCTACAGAAACACCCAATCATCAACTTTGAACTTAAGTTCCCTTCATAAGAGACACTTTTAGAAACACCCAATCATCAACTTTGAACTTAAGTTCCCTCCTTCTCACATAGGCATAGGACTTTTGGAAACTTTGAGCTATTTTCAACCTATCCCGTATGAGCTGAACCTTCTCCTTGGCCTGATGAACTGAATCTGGTCCTATTATCATAGACTCACCGACTTCAAACCGACAAATAGGCGATCTACATCTCCGCCCATAGAGAGCCTCAAACAGAGCCATCTGAATGCTGGAATGGTAGTTGTTATTGTATGAAAACTCAATATAAGGAAAATGGTTATCCCAACTACCCTTGAAGTCAATCACACATGCTCTCAACATTTCCTCGAGAGTCTGAATTGTCCGCTCTGCTTGACCATCCGTTTGCATGTGAAATGCTACACTGAGCTTAATCTGAGTACCTAGTCCTTTTTGAAACGACCTTTAAAACTGAGAGGTAAACAGAGTACCTCTGTCTGATATGATGGACAAGGGAACTCCATGCAATGAACTAGCTCTTGGAGGTATAGTTTGGAATAATCCTCCATTGAATCAGTGGTTTTGACTGGTAGAAAATGAGTAGCTTTTGTCAACCTGTCCACAACAACTGAAATGAAGTCATACTGTTGACGAGTGCGAGGCAACCCAGTGATGAATTCCATATTGATTTCTTCCCACTTCCAAGTATGAATATTGATATCCTGAAGTACACCTCCCAGTCTTTGATGCTCAACCTTCACTTGCTGACACTATGGATACTTAGCTAAAAATTCTGCGATGTCTTTCTTTATGCCATTCCACCAATAGACTTCCCTCAGGTCATGGTACATATTGGTGGAACCTGGATGTATTGAATACAACCGTGAGCCGCATGCAACATATGTTTTTTCAAATCATCAATGTCTGGGATACACAAGCGACCCTGATATTGAAGCTCACCATCTCCCCTTTTGGAGAAGACCTCTATCTTCTGATTCTGAAAGACTTCCTTTAACTTTACCAAAATAAGGTCCTTGTCTTGTCTAGCTTTTACATTAGTCACTAAGGATGATTTGAATTAATTCTAAACTATATCACCTCCATTGGTCGAGTTAGCCAAACGAACTCCCAACCTTGCAAGTTGATGCACATCCTTCACTAGCTCATTCCTCTCCTCATCCACATGGGACACGCTCTCCATAGAGAGTCTACTAAGAGTTTCTTCTACTACGTTGTCCTTTCCTGGATGGTAAAGGACACTCATATGATAATCCTTGAGTATCTCCAACCACCTCCTTTGGCATAGATTTAGATCCTTCTACATAAACACATATAGTAGACTCTTGTGATCTGTAAATATATTCACATGAGCTCCATACAAATAGTGCCTCCATATCGTCAAGGAAAATACTACCGCCACCAATTCAAGAATCATGGGTCGGGTAATTCTTCTCATGAACTTTCAATTGTCTGGAAGCGTATGCTATAACCTTGTCGTGCTGCATCAATACACAACCAAGACCGATTCTAGAAGCATCGTAATACACAACAAATCCATCGATACCCTTGGGTAGGTTTAACACTGGTACTGAGGTAAGTCGAGTCTTCAACTCCTAAAGCTCCTCTCAAAAGCCTTCGACCATTGGAACTTCACTTTATTTTAGGTCATTTTGGTCAATGGTGCTGCAATAGATGAAAAACCCTCAACAAATATCTGATAGTAGCAAGCTAAGCCTAAAAAGCTCCAGATATCTAAAGGATTCACCGGTCTAGGCCAATTCTTCACCGCTTCTATTTTTTGAGAGTCCACCTTTATGCCCTCAATCGACACCACATGGCCCAAAAATGCCACTAAGTTTAACCAAAACTCACACTTGCTGAATTTAGCATATAGATGATGATCCGTGAGAGTCTGTAGTACCACCCTCAAATGAGCGGCATGCTCTTCCTTGCTCCGAGAGTATATCTGGATGTCATTAATAAACACGATCACAAACATATCCAAGTATGTCTTAAACACCCTATTCATCAAATCCATAAAATATGCAGGAGCATTCATTAGTCCAAAAGGCATAACTACAAGCTCAGAATGACCATACCGCGTCCTAAAGGCTGTCTTCAGGATGTCACTCTCCCGTACCCTGAGCTGATGATACTCGGATTTGAGATCTATCTTCGAAAAGCACTTGGCACCCTAAAGCTGGTCAAACAAATCATTAATCCTAGTAGAGGATACCTGTTCTTGGTGGTGACCTTGTTCAATTTTCAGTAATCAATACACATACGAAGAGAACCATCCTTTTTTCAGACAAAGAGAACTGGTGCACTCCATGGGGATTTGCTCAGTCCAATGAAACCCTTATCTAAAAGGTCCTTCAACTACTCCTTTCAACTCCTTTAACTCGACTGGGGCTATTGTATAAGGAGGAGCAGATATAGGTTGTGTATCAGGAAAATGGTTAATACCAAAATCAATCTCCCGCTTGGAAAGGATTCCAGATATATCATCTGGGAAGACTTCTTGACACTCACATACTATTGGAACTGACTAGATAGTCAGGATCTCAGACATAACATCCTTAACTCTAACTATATGGTATACACAACCTTTAGATATCATCTTTCTTACCTTAAGGTAGGAAATGAAGCGACCTACAGGCACAAATAAACTACCCTTCCATTCTATTATTGGATCACTTGGAAATCTGAACTCTACTTCCCGGGTTCTACAATTAGCTGAGGCATAACATTCAAATAGCCAATCCATGCCGAGGATAACATTAAGATCGATCATGGCTAACTCTACTAAATCTGCTGAGGTGACTTTTTGAAGGATTGTGACTGGGCAACTTCTATACACCCATTTAGGTACAACTAAATCACCCATTGGAGTAGAGACTGAGAAGGGTTCTAACAAGATTTCGGGACCGACTCCGAAACTACTAGCCAAATGAGGTGTCACAAACGACAAGTAGCCCCTGGATCTAACACAGCATATACATCAAGATGAAAAACTCGTAATATACCAATGACTACATCTAGGGAGACCTCCTGCTCCTAGAGAGATGCTAAGAAATAGAATCTATTTTGGTGCTAACTGCCACCTGTGCTAGTAGATGCCCCCTGCTGGGCTGGGCGTGCGGGTGGAGATGCTGAACTGGAAGCTGGGCGTCGACCCCTATCATGGCCCTATCTAGCTGCTGGGAAATCTCTAAGCATATGTTTGGGCTTCCCATAATCGAAGCAAGGACCTATACCCGCCAAGCACTGACCCGTGTGCCTCTGACCACACCTGTTGCAAACTGGGATACTGGAATCTAGGGGCCTACTGCTCTAACCCCTAGAGCCTGATGCTCGTCCTCTCTGGTTGTGCCTCAGTCGGGATTGCACAGTCATCGCTGAAGATACTGAGGCAGAAGATCTCCGGTGGGACTACTATCGGTGCCCACCACCTTGTCTCGGTTGAGAGAACCTATAGCTATTTATTCTAGCTCTATTGGCTTCTCTCTCCCTCACATGTGCCGCTTCCATCTGCTGGGCATATAAGATATCCGAGGGAATTTCATATCCTATTGGAGCATAGCGGTCCTGCAATCCTTGTCTAGATAGTCCGCCACCTCATGAACAAACCTCCTCACTCACATCCTCTGATCAACCACTAACTCTAGGGCGTACTTTGATAGACGAGTGAATCTAGAGCATATTCCCGCACTATCATCTTCCCCTACTTTAGGTTCACAATCTCGGTTGCCTTTAACTCCCTCATCTCACGAGGAAAGAACTGATCCAGAAAAGCGACGTGAGACTTCTCCCAACTGATAGGGCCAGCTCCGGCTGCCTTGCTATCCTTCCACTGTCTAAACCAAATGTGTGCGATCCCCTTCAACTGATATGAGTCCAAATCAGCACACTTTTCTCCATTAACCCACATGACCTGGGTAATCTTCAAAATCTCATGAATAAACTAATGCGGATCCTCGTCCACCTTGGACCCAAGAAACTCCGGTGGGTTCATCCTTAGGAAATCTCTGAGTCGTGTCACTGCCGCATTCCCATTCTATGGGACATGCGCCACTGCCTGTTGGTTGACCTGAGTGGTCAAGGCCTGTGCTAGCATCTGAATGGCTGCCCTAAATTCAGTGTGGGAAACCGGCTCCAGTGCATGATGCTCATGGACTAGTGGAGCTTGTTGGTGCCCGTCCCCATTGCCATCCTCGTGGCCATTCCCGTTCCTATTTCTTCTATCGTTTACTCTATGAGGAGGCATAATTCTGCAATCGCGAATAACACAAGTTAGAAGGATAGGGAGACATTTCACCGCATGACATAGATCATGAAAGAACGGAACACTTTCTAAATGTATCATAGCTTCTTTGTCATAAGTATGGCACGCTTCACACCTATGAAAAGACTCTACTTGATGTGGCTTTCAAATACTCTAGGACACTTTAAAACCTATTTTTCTGATAACAAGTTTGTCATGACCCAAACATAGGACCGGATCGAAACATGGGATAAGGAGCCCCGAGAGACTCCAAGTTGACCCATGGCATGAACATACATCTAACTCAATCAATAAAGCAGAAGACTTAACATAATGAACATAGCAGAAGTCTAAGCATAACATATAATTTAAAAGTACAACATGAGTCTGAAGCTGAATACAATCTTTTGTCTGAAAAGCCTCTAAGTTTGATGAGTTGATGGAACAAGTCCCCAACCAACTCTCTAAATATGAAAAATGAAAATACTGAGATAACTAATAATGAATGGTCCTCAGGAGATGAGGACTCACCAATACAGACTGGATGCTAACTTAGAAAGCTGACTAGTGGCTGGGATGAGTCTGAAGATCGAATCCTGTATCATAAAATGATACAACATGGAGTATGCGGTCAGTATGTGGAATGTACCGAGTATGCAAGGTAATTAAAATCTCTTAAATAAGTAAAATCATTTAATCCATGCATAATATAAAACAACATCAAGATAAGAATCTGAGAGTATGTCTTGCATGCTATTTTCTGAAATCATGATCTGAACATAACATAACATCATAACTAAATCGAATGACCCAAAGCTGAAATCTGATAATCATAAGTAAAACTGAACATTGGGTCAAACCTACTTTAGAACACACACACATACACACACATATATATGTATAGATATATATCATGAATGATAACATGTATAACTGAAATCGTGAGGAACAATGAGAGATTCATCATATAATCTACATTACCACGATAGAGCTTACATGGTGCCGACTATCACACTCAAGTGGACAGATCCATTTAAAGACTTGTCAGGGCAAAAGATGCTTCAATAATATCGATATCAAGATGAAGGTCCCGTTGGGGCAGGGGAAAGCTCTCATAGGAGGTCCCAAAATAATCTGATCATACCTAGATTGGCATTGAGTTCTAAGACATAGGGTTGCCTGACCCTTAGCCTACTTGGTGCTAGACTCTACTCCCAAAAATATGCATATGCTCTCCATCATTTGTCAATGAATGTGACCATCGTCTATTGACGAAGCTGAATAATCATGTACATATAAAATCTAAAATCATACATGAGGAGCCTTGGCTCAAAACATACCACAAGCTGAACATAATTTGGAGTCTTGACTCCAAACCATGTGGTTAGCTAAATTAACTTGAAATCATAAATCATACTTGAACATATGGGCTTGCCCAATTACTTAAACATGCTCGAAAAAACATAATTCACTTGAAAACATGATCATATACATGGGTAACTTGAAACATGCTTTTCATCATAAATATCTCATCATACTTGAACATATATCATAAATCTCAACTTTCATGGATAGGCATTTCAATTTATAAAGCTTGAAAACATGATTTATAATTGAAAACATAGTAAAACGTTCCCATGAATCATAATTGAATAATAGATACATACTGAGATCATACCTACGTGGAAAATTAGGAAAATTTATGCATTGGGTTAAAATCCTATAGGATCAACACATAGATTTTCAAGATTAGAGAGGGATAGATTTTCATGATTAGAGAGGGATTGGGTATGGATTTTGACAAATTCACCTACTCATAGCCTTACATACTTGGAAGAACTTGACTTTACCACTTCTTGATTGCCCAATGAAGAATTGAAGGAAAACTTGAATGAATTTTAGCTTGATCAACTCTCTAGACCTTAACTCTTGCATGCATGAATAAGAATAGCCTAGAATTAACCTACCCCTCTTAAAACTCCTCATTTATAGATTAAAATGACCTAGTTTAGGCCTTAGGATCATAGAAATTACGGATAAGTCCTTACTAAATACGTACAAAATAATTGACTGCCACTCCTCATGAGGGACTGGACGAGTCGTTTCCAGGGGAATAAGTCATCGTCTGCTGTCATCGTGTGCACTTCCACTTTTCCTCGAAGGGTCCCCATGAGGGACCTAACGAATAGTGGTCACCACTCGTTACCCTCAATAGCCAATATCTCAAGTCATCTACCCAAATATTGACCACGACCGGCCTAAAGAATCATGCTGTCTGACCACAACTCGTGGTGCCCAACTATAAGGTACACTGCCAAACATTCTTCACCTTTTCAAACCCTTGACCACGACTGACTCAATTAGTCGTGGGGACTAACCACAACTCGTGGTCATTTCTGTGCGGTCTCAAAACAACATTTTCTAACTCAAGCCAAACCCCTTACCATGAGTCATTTAACGACTTGTTGTCAACCTGATGGGTAACATGTCGACCCGTTCTATGACCTGGTGTAGAAAATCCTGTTTTCTCCATTTCAACTCCCGGGTCATATCTTTGGGCTTTGGGGATATAATATTCACGACACAAGTCTATGCCCTGGACGAGACACGGTACTTGGTGCCACAATTGTCCCCAAGCTAACCTATGGTCTAAAATTAAACTGGTAAACTAAGTAAAAATAGGCAGAAGCTGTATAAAAATAATTTTCCAAGAAATACTTATTTGAAGGGAGTAAACATGTCTAAAAAGAATACTTAACAACTGTGTCTGAAAGCCAACTACTAACTGACGAGTTTCTGGGACAAGACCCCAGCTAACTCCAATATCTGTCTAAATAATACTAACTGCAAAGCAATTATCGTCCTTGTAAGATAAGGACTCACCAAATGATCCTGCTACTGATATTGTCAGAGTGAACTACTAACGATGTTGAGATTGAGAGCCTGCGCCTATATCATAATACGATACAACATAGAATGTATGCGTCAGTACTTTGAATGTACTAAGTAAGTGATATATACAATAATCATGAAAAGATAAGCACTGAACTGAAATAACATATAATGACCAACTGATACTGAATACCAATAAAAGCTAAGCTATAACTGATATGGTCATTAATAACTTGACTGATGATCATAAACATGTCCTAGAACTAGGTGACTAAATTGAACTGAACTGAAACTATACTGACAAGTGGGAGAGTCTACAACCAACATATAACCACGTGAGCTAAATGTGGAGTCCGATGTATACACCCCATCAGAGAAAGCCCACTGTACCTTTCCAGGGTATAGTGGTTGAGCTGTGTGATCACAAGTCTAGGGCCGTTGGACAAGTAACCTACAGTGGTAACATAGTTCTTGGAACCTAGGTGCGCTGGAACCTCGGTCTACTTAGTGCTAAGTGCTACTCCCACTGGATAGCCCGAACTTGACTACTACGCTGATAGCTCAAAGCTAGGGTCCTGGACTAAGTCACGAATAATTATCTGGCAGTAACCTGAGAGTCTATAAGACCAGATAACTGAAAACTAGTGTTCTAACACTGGCCAGAGCTTCTTATATGGAAGAATCGTAACTGTTAAAATCCTAACTGATAACTGATATTGCTGGTTCTAAAACTAGTCACAACTGCTTATGTTGAATTGTTGTAACCTTCTACAGGAATAACTGATGACTGCAACTAGGGCGTATTACTGAACTGAACTCCTCAAGATCTGACTGTCGTCCAACTAATCAGCTGACTTACTGAAAGACACTAAAAATGCTAATTTTATGACTGAGACAGAATTAGCATGCAAACTAATAGAGAATTCATATGATAGTAATAGCATAGGAATTCAAAGACTAACAGTGTCAAGCAACATTACTATCTAATCAACTACGCAAGACCCAATTTACTGCTTTTATAGAATTAGGGCTAAAATCATATCATGGGAAGAAAGTAGCAACATGATCACTACATAGTGGAAACGTAGTAACAATTAATATGAACAACAATCCAAAGGAATTAATTAGAATCTGGCTTAAAATTTACCCTAAATCAAATCCTCAAGACTAGAACTGATAAGAAATTTCAGAAGGATTTTTGGGCCATAAGGGAAGCACAATTCCCTTGCTGAATTCCCACATACCTGATATAGAAATCCTTGAGAAACCCCTTTAGAAATATGAGAAGAAGAATTGAAGCCCTTGATCCTGCTCTACGCTTCCTGATTGAGTTTTCTACATTCTGACTTTGAGAGAAAGAGAGGAATGAGAGAATATTGTCGACTAACTCCTTAAATCCATCTTAAAATAACCCAAATGGCATAGTTTAGGGATTAAAAATATGGGAAGTTACAAAAATGACCCTAAGAAAAAGACTAAAATACTGCTCAACGGCCAACAACAGGTCACACAACGAGCCATTGGTCGAACCCACGGCTCATTGGAGACAGTCATTGGTTTTAGGTATGAGGATACCCAGCTACTGGAACTAAACAATGGTCAGACAGAATGTCCCATTTGATAAACCAATGGGCCGTTGGTTCCACCCCTTGTGACTGGAGGAGATTTCTTACCCTCATTGGATTCTCTCAACGGCTCCCTAGATGGGCTGTTGTTGCCTTCCAAACTCGATACTAGGGCTCGTTAGTTCTGCGGATGATCTAGTAAGTTTCTAGACTACCATTAGTGGATCAAGACAATGGTCCGTTGGATCTGGGAAGGCGACTATTGGGACTGACAACTACTCCTAACAACGGTCCATTATTACTGACAGCGACTCGTTGGTGAAGTCGTTCTGAGGCAAGAATTTCTGGTTCATTTCTGCTCTTTCATGCAAGGTTTGAGTTTGGTCTATGAATGTTTTGCGGTGTTACACTAGATCACTGTTCAACATGGAAGTCCTGCACTCCTTGAGTAGAGAATCTGATACTCCATTCATAAACCTGCTCATACGAGCCCTTCGGTTCGAAACTATCTCTGGAACATATTTGGATAGCCGGGTAAACTCCATGGAATACTCTTGGATAGTCCTGTGGTACAAATTCAAGTTGACAAACTCCGACGCCTTCACCTCCCTCAACTCTCTAAGGAAGAACTTATCCAAGAAAGCAGTCACGAATTATCCAAACTCACAGAAACTGCTCTCACTACTCTACCATCCTTCAATTGCGGTACCATATGTAAGCAACCCCCTCAACTGATAGGAGGCTAAGTCCGCACTCTCCTCTACAGTCACCCCTATAATCTAGGTGATCTTCTACACCTCCTTATTAAACTCATACGGGTGCTCATCCACCTTTCGACCCTAGGAATTCAGGTGGGTTCATCCTGAGAAAGTTTCGAACCCTAGCCACTGCTGCGTTCCCATTTTGAGGAACATGAGCCACCACTTGCTGATTGACCTGAGCAGTCAAAGCCTGTGCCAACATCTGAAATGCCACTCTAAACTAGGCATGAGTGACCTGCTCGGATAAAGGATCTGCTGGTGCTGGCAGGGCTTATTGATGTCCATGTCCATTGCCATTGTCATGGCCATTTCCATTGTCATTTCTTCTTTCTTTCACTCTGCATGGAAATATATTTTTGTAAACCTGTATAGTATGAGTTAGAAGAGATAGAGAGATACTTCAGTGCATGACATAGATCATGAAAGAAGGAAAATTTCCTAAAATGCCTTGTAGCCTTTTCCCTATAAGTATGGCGCTTCACACCAATGGAAAAGACACTACTCAATGCGGCTTTCAGACACCCTGGGAAACTCTAAACCTTTTCTCTAATACTATGTTTTTCACGACCCATGTTGGGACCCCGAACTGAAACACAGGACCTAGAACCATGAATGGCACCAAGCCAACCCATGGCATGAATATAATAACTAAAGAGCATACATCAAAGTGGAAACTAATATTTTAAACATTAATAAGTATAAATTTGAATAACATTATGTATAACAATGATCATAAACAAAGTCAACACTCGACAATGCTGAAAATCTACATAATATCTGATAAGCCTCTAAACTGTCTGATCAGTTGATGGGACAACATCCCAAACTAGCTCGGTAAGGTATGAAACTGAAATATCATAATCAAATGTTACACTAAATGTCCTTGCAAGATGAGGACTCACCAACAGTGGGAACTGAGATAGACTGCGGGGGAGAGCTAGACTAACAATGAAACTGAGTCTGATCGCTCGGACCTGGACCATGTAATGATACAACATAGAGTATATAATGATACGACATAGAGTATGCAATCAGTACTTGGAATGTACTAAGTATGCAAGGTAAGTAAAACATGTTGAGTAAAACTTAACTAAAATCATGCATATAAATATAAATCAGTAGATTATGAGAGTAAAGATTGCATGCTGAAATTTGAATCTGAGACATATATAGTTATAACCTGAGTATCATATCTGAATAGAATGATCCAAAGCTAAAAATAGAAATCATATGACTTGAGTCATACCTAAAATCATAAGTAAAAGCTCATAAACTGATCATTGGGTCAAACCTTCTGTAATCATAATATCATAAGTCATGAACATGAATAACTGAAATCATGAGGAACAATAGGAGACTCATCCTAAGCGACACCATCATCATAGAGCTTACATGATGCCCTAATTATCACACTCAAGTGAGAAGAGTCATCCAAAACTTTCTCAGGAGAAAAATCTCAAGGGAGGTCCCAATATAAATATATAAATCTATGTTGATGCGTAGTTCTGAGACCGAGCGACCTTGGAATGCCAAGTCTACTCAGTGCTACACACTATTCTCAAAAACATGCATAGTGCTTCCATTGTTTTTCAACTAAGCTAAAATCTTAATTACATGCATAGTCTAAAATTTGAACATGAGGAAGTCCTATCTCCAAACATACAATAAGATAAATTAGGAGTATTGATTCCAAACCATACATAAGTTGATCTTATAAAACTGAGCTGAATTAGGAAAACATAATTAACTTGTATGGGCTTGCCCAACTCTTAAAATCATGCATACTTGAAATAGAATTCATAAGTAAAACTCATAGATTCATATATGGGTAATTTATAAACATTAATTCATGCTAGATATCTCATCATACTTGAAATCATGAATCATATACTTGACTTTTCATGAAAAGCTTGCATAATAGGGCATAATTTATAATAACTTAAAACCATGAATTTATAATTAATTTGTGTATAAAAACTACCCATAAATCATAAAACATAATTTAGAACATGGATGGAATTGACCCATAGACATATCATAGAGAATTTCATATAATTGGGTTAAAACCCTATAAGATCATAAACTTGAATTAGAACTGGAGGAGAAAATTTGGGCGTGAGAGTGAAAGAAAACTCTCATTCATATCCCTATATACCTGGGTAAAATGATTCTCAACTTAACTTTGAAAGCCCAAGAGAATTAGGAAAGAATTGAGAATTTCTAGATTGATCTTCCAAGAGAATTCAAAGCTTTTGCATGCATGGAAAAGCCTAATAACTTGATATAGGTTGAACCTTATTAAAACACTCTTTTCAAGGCTTAAAATGACATAGTTTAGGACTTAGGAGCTTTGGATTTACGAAAATACCTTAATGTTTTCGCAGGAAAAATGGCACTGCTAGATGCCACGAGCCATGCCACGGGCCGTACCTTGAAATAATGGCCCATGGTTTCCTCCTATTGTCAAACCTGCCTTAATCCCCATTCTCTAATCTTAAAGCAACGACTAGACAGGACGGGTCATTACTCGATATAATGGCTCATCACTCCTCTCGTTGTCATAAACGACTTCATACATAGTTTCTGAATCCTCCCAATGGACCCAAACAACGGGTCGTTGGAACCATCTGTTGCTACTGCTTCCAATTCCTCTACTCCTTCCCATGAGTACAAACCACGACTCATACCATCCAACCTTGACATCCTAGAAACAAACGACGACTCCAGATCACGATTCATTATATCAACCAATGGGTTGTACCTTGACTTGTTGATCCTGGAACCTGTCAACCAGAAACTTATGATGACTCAATCCTACGGCCTGTTACTCCTTCCCACGGCTCGTAAAATGAGTTATTTTGAGACATTTTTCAAAATTTTTCTATTGATCACAATCTTCAATCTTGAGTCAAATCTTAGGAACTTTGGGGGTGTTATAGATAATGCATGCATGATACGACCTCAATTTCTAAGAGTTGGGGTAGACATGGACTAAAGATTTTCTTATTTGTGAAGACACGTGGTCACATGGTAGCAAAACTATCCATTCACCCTATGTATATCCCAACTCTCTACATGGATTTTTGAAGGAATTTTGGAGAAGTGCAAAACACAACATGCGTGTATAATGTGTAATAGTGAAAAATTTTCAAGTAAGAGAAGTATAAACGGAATGACAATTATATGAATCTATAATAATTAGCACATAATAAAGAACAGCAACAAAATAAGCAATTACGAAATCAATAAATATGAAATAATTGAAAAGGATTAAACATGAATAAAGAAACATATAAAGGTAATAAGTAAGCAGATTAATAATGTACAATAAAATTTTTAAATAGGAAAAAGAGTTAAACATGGAAGAAAATAACTTATTCTAGAAAAAAAAATTGAAAAGGATTAAACATGAGTATGGAAACACATAAAGGGATTAAGTAAGAAAATTAATCACGTAAAAGAAATATTTTAAATTTGGGAAACAAATAAAGGAATAAGGAGAAGGGCTAAACATGAAAAATAAATAGCTTATTCTACAAAAAAATGCAGATAAATTATGTAGGCGTCTTTTTCGGTATTTAGCGAGATATGTATGCCTTAATAAAGGAAACATGATTAAGTTCTAAGGAGAATGGAGTGGGTATAGACAAGGTTTTCTCAAGCGGACAACTTCAGAGTGGAAAAGTTCATGGCCATTCATGCACCGTTGATGATCAATCCATGAAACACTTTCCGATATTATATTTTAGGAATAAATGTTCGTGCAACCACGCGATATTTTCAATAGAAAAGAAAAAGGAGGTTCCAATTGGAGGATGTTATGAGCACAATGACGTTTATGTAAAGCGATAACAATTAGCAGGTAATGAAAAACAATTAACAAAGTACACAATCAATATAACGATATAAAGCAGTGGAACAAATAATAAATACAACAAAGATAAATAGTTAGTGACTTCATAGTTAAAGAGATAATATTTAAAAGAAATAAAATAATTATATTAAATGCATAAAACAAGAAATGAGAGAAAAAAAAATAGATTAAACATGTAAATAAATTAACTAATTAAAGGAACAAATAAAGGGTAGAGAAAAGTGATTAAATATGGAAACAAATTGATTATTTAAGAAAATAAATAAAATTTCAAAGGAAAGAGATTAATTATGTATGAAAAAATAATCTAAATATTGCAAAAAATAAAGGGAACGGGGCAAAGGGATATACATGAAACCAAATTAATTTATAGAGCGGCAAATAAATAGGCATGATAAGAATGATTTATTAGAGATACAGTTTCCTTAAATAGACAACTTGAGAGTGAGGAAACTCATGACTGTTGACGCACCACTGACCGACCAAATCATGAGGCATTCCTCCGGAATTGTTTTGATAGTGAACGATCGTGAAATGACGCAACAGTTATCAAGTGAGTGTAAATCAAATGAGAAAAGTAAGAATAGGAAAACATATAGCACATAAAGAATGCAGTAAAAAATACATAGTTTTATATAAATATACAAGATTCAAGGCTAGTAATGAGTGGGAATAAAAATAAACAAAAACAAATTTGTTAGTCAAAAAGATTATAAAATAATAACTAAAAATTAATAAATAAGAAAAATAATCAATCCAGCGAGAAAGATTGTATTAACACAAGTAAATAAATCACAGGTAAGAAAATAAATCAAACAACTTTATACAGAGAGATATAAAATAGATGACTTATTCAACAATAACAAATAAATATAATATCTAAATATAGAGCACACGTGATTTTTAACTAAGGGGGATATATAAAGGAATTAAATAAAGAAAGAAGATAAGGCAAGTTAATTGTTTAATAAAAATAAGGTCAATTACATGAAAAGAAAATAAGCAAATAAGGGAAGAGGAAAGATTATAAACATGAAAGACAAGTAAATCATTTAAACACGACAAGAACATAAAATGAGAGTAATTAATACGGAAGCAACTAATCATTTCATGAGATAAAATAAAGAGAAAATGGCAAGTATTCACATGATAAATAAAAATAATTTAATTATACCACTGACATAATTGAATTATGGGTAGTAAAAAACCAAAAATATATATAAGAAAGGAAATCAAGCAAGAAAAATAAAAAAATAGGATATAAAAGAAATTAACAGTATTGAAAGTGACAAACAAAATAAAATAAATAAATTCAATAAAGAAAGCACCGACAAAAATACAAGCAAAAAACACATTCCACATATAAATCAGATCCGTATTGGTAAGAACCTAAAATTTCCAACAGAGTCGATATGTTGTTGCACCCATTTTTTTCGTGAAAATCATTGTTCAGTAGGTGAAAACTCTTTAGGATTATTTAAGAAGAGAAGAGTTTCCACCTATCGAAATAAGGTGCATTAGGGCACCATCCTATACTTACTAAGCAGATTACTCTGTTTAACTAGCCTAGGTCATCATAATCGAGTAAAGGTTCAGGTTACCTCGAAAAAAGTGTTAGACACCTTTTGAGGTCCACAAATGTAGGTACTTTTCAAATTCATTATTATGTGTGGGAATTAAGTGATAAGCCAAAAAATTTATTTAAAACTAATCTACCTATATAATTAAACAAATAAATTCATATAAAAATAAGTTTTATATGAATTAAACCATTTACTTTTTAATGGAAAAGTAAATGATAAAATATTAACTAAGTTATTTACCCAATAAACACATATAACTTATTTCAATACAAATAAGTAATCAAAGTGTAAATTAAATTAGTTCACTAATTAATGTAAAACCTAAGTGATAAGTAATTTAAGCACACAAACTTATTTATTGTATTCATAACAATACATAGTGGCTATTAATTAAAGAAGTGAGATTATTTGTACAAGCGAGGAGAGAGAAATTAAACAATTGTAAAAAAATGTGATATGATAATATTTCACTTATAAATTATATGAAATACTATTTTTAAAAAAAAACAAAATAGAGAGAACTATTAAAACCTACCAAAAAAAAGTATAATAAATTTAAATACATTTGAAATAGTGAACAAGACATAAAAGAATTCTTAAAAATTTAAAAATATTTGTTGTTTTATCGGGATGACAACATGATATCATAAATCGTGATCTTCACAACAAGTTAATTGAAGGGCAGTCTTAGGTTGAAAATTATTAATAATATATTTCTAAGTGATAATTTGAATTTCAAATATAAGTACATAAAGTGTCTACATATAAGTACACATAATTAACTTGAAATATTTGGTTGATGTTGCTTTCGAAAAATGGGTCGGTTTAATTTTTTGAAAAGTTTAGAATTAGACATCATAATTTCTTTACTTTTTCAATAACTATATGTTAAGGATAGTATTTATATATAGTTAATAATTTGTTAAAAATATAAAAAAGAAATTTTATAAAAAAAATACACAAAGTTTGAAAGAGATTAAAAGAAAGAAAAAACCAAGCAAATAACACACTTCCCCACCCTCTTTAAACATCCTCTTTTCATTATCTTCTCGTTTATACAGAATTACATATCATTTGAATAAAACAATAAGGTAAAAAGGATAAATACAAAAGAAAAGAAAAGGGAATTCTCAATAGTCTTCTTATCCCTTGGCTGAACCAGGAGACTCTTCGTCTCACGTCGAACAAAGGAAGAGTTACATGCTCTCACAAAAACATATGTATGCATACCAACAATAAGACCTACCAAAACACATGAAATAAGAGAGGGAGACATAATAAATGCAAGTATAAACTATCAATTGGGGTCAGAGTTTACGATCATAAAGTATAACTACATAGTATCAATCGAACATGAAATTATTTATCTCACTTGAACAAAGTATTCCATGATAATTAAAACACACGAACTAATATGTAGGAATGTGCTAAATTAACAGGATATGGGATCATTTTTAAATATGATGCAGGAGAAATGCAATTTTAAATAGTACTATTACATTAGATTTAAGATGTGTTGATAGAGTACCAACCACTTAGAGATGATGAACAATAGTAACAAAGGAAAAGGCTAGTAGACTGAGCAATCTTTTAATGCTAAAGGAAAAAAAAAAGGAAAGTTGTCTATCTAAATAATATGCAAAGTTCCAATGTATTTTTGAATAAGCCAGGTTCGAGTCCCTTAAAAAAAGAGAATTATATTAGAAGTAACCAATCATTTAGAGAGTACAAAAGGGAAAGAAAATAATAATTAGCATCCATAAAGGGATGTATTTCCTTACTTAACAAAATCAGGTCATTGTTTATAAGAAATAAACCTATTTTTTCATAATTAAAAGAATATCAAATTAATTAAAGGAAGGAAGAATCAATCATACTAACTTTTTATTAATTATAAAATTAAAATCAATTAGTATAACCTTATTAAATTTGTCATAGATAGATAGGCATTGTTAAGGAAAAGAGTAGTCAATCGCCAGAAGCATTTTTTTAACAGAATCAATTAAAGGGAAAGCTTATCAATTTACTATGAAAAGAAATACTAATAAGAAAACCAATCATGTTTTATCAAAATAAACTTATAAGGTTTTTACATATGACAGAAATTAATAAATAAGTTAATATGTAATAGAGTTGTCATGCATCCAGTTTTCAAGGAACGAGGGCTCATGAATAATATTAGAATGTTAAAAGGGGGCAAAGAAAATAGTGTTACAGGATCGATATATATATATATATATATAAACAAACAACAGTTGGTAAGAACATTTGACTGGATTAGGATTAAAAAAACACCACCATATGACAATTTGAGCTACTTGGCACAAATTTTAGATCTACAAATCTGCCTAGAGAGGTAAAGAAAAATCAAATGTAAAAGAAACAAATGAGAGGCAGATTTTTAAGAATTCGACATGTAAACTATATCATGATGCAGATACATCGAGAATGATAATTCCTGAGGTGGGTATGAAAGCAGGTTGAACTAGCGATATCGTGTTCTGGTTTGGTGTGCTAGCTCGTAGTCAACCGAAGATGATAACAGAACAGTGGTGGCAACGTCTGCATCTATAGTTTGTGGTGGCCGAAGGAGGAAAAGAATTGAGGGAGCAAAAAATAGATGAGGTGACACCCCAAAACATTCCTAGACCAAACTCGGACTCAACAGATTAAACCAGAAATTTTTGCCTCAAATGACTCACACAATGGGTCGTTGTCAATACCAATGGACCATGGTATGTGTTGTTAGTTGCCCAACAAGAATTTCTTTTGGGAAGCAACGGGAGGGACTAACAACTCGTGGATACTTCCAATGAGCCGTTGTTCCCATCCGCTGCTAGAAATAGTGACCTTCTAGGGGAGGGCAGTTGCTACAACGGGTAGTTACAATGACCCCTTGGACCTACCAACGAATCATTGTATCTCCTGTTGTCTAAGGGCCCAAGTCCTCTACAAGTGAAAACGAGAGGTATCAATGACCTGTTGGTTCATCCAATGAGTCATGGTATCTCTCGTGGTCCGATTCCAGTAAGCTTAGTTTTTGGACCCAGGCCAACGATTGGTTCCAACAGGTCGTGGTTTCGACCAACGACCCGTTGCGAGGCCCGTTGGATTCGGTCGAGCAATTTTCTAAATTTTCTCCTAGGGTTATTTGAGTAACTTCTCAGCTTTATAACCTCTAAACCTTTTTGTTTAGGACACGTTTAGGAGAGGATTAAAGCGGTTGAACAACATTCCTTCTTCATTCCTCTCATTCCCTCAAAAGTCAGAACGTAGAACGTAGTCAGAAAGCACAAAATAGGAGCAAGGGTTCTATTTTCTTCTCAGATATTCTAAAGGGTTTTCTTTGGGGTTTTCATCACTAGGTATGTGATAATTTTGCAAGAGAATTGTCTTTTCCTTTTTCTCCAAAACCCATTTAAATTTTCTTATCAGTCCTAGCCCCGGGGTTTCAAAATTTAAAAATCTTTCAATCAGAATTCGATTAAATTCATGTGGAATGTTGTTCATATTATTAGCTACTATATTTTCTTTACTTAGAAATCATGTTGATACCTGCTTCCAGTAGATGGGCTTTAGCCTTAGCTCTTGAATACAGTAATTAGAGTCTTGCACAAGTGATTAGTTATAAATGTTGTTTGATTCTATCAGTGTTAGAATTCCATATTATTAATATCAATTGAATTCTTAGTTAGTTGCATGCTAGTCCAGTTTCAGTCAAAATGTTAGCATTTTCAGTATTTTCAAAAATGTTAGCTAATCAGTTTGACTATAGTCTTTTCTTGAGGTGTCAGTAATGCCTCAAAAATATCAGTTATCAGAATCAGTTATCAGTTTTTTCTTTAGATGGTTACGACGCTTCCAGAAAAGCAGCCTGACAAGTCTTAGAACACCAATTACAGTATTCGGTTCAATGAGACTCTCAAGGTACTTCCAGATAAGTGTCCCTGACTTAGTCTTGGGCACCAGCTTCGAGCTTTCAACTTAATTAACCAGTTTAGGATTTATCTAGTGGGAGTATTACTTAGCATTGAGCAGATCAGGGTTGGAACCCACCCAAGTTCCCAGAACTACATTGCCACCGTAGGTTACTTATCCCATCGGGTTCCAGATTTATGATCACCCAGTTCATACCTTTATACCCTAGCAAGGTATATTGGATCCTATCGATGGAGCGTATACATCAAACTCCACATTTAGCTCACATGGTTATATGTCGATTATATACTCTCCCACTAGTCAGTACAGTCTTAGTTCAATTCAGTTTAGCTCAATTCAGTATCTCAGATCCAGGACATGTTTATAACCATCAGTCAGGGTCATTATTGACCATATCAGTTATATTTCAGTTGTATTAGTTTTCAATATTTCAGTTGGTCATTACATGTCATTACGATTTAGTTACTTGTTCTTTCATGATTATTATATCTCTCACTTACTCAGTACATTCCAAGTATTGACGCGTACCTTCTATGCTGTATTGTATTATGACACAAGTGCAGGTTCTTAGTCCCAGCATCGCCAATAGTTTCCCTCAAACAATATCAATAGAAGCATTTGGTGAGTCCTCATCTTTTGAGGATAATATTTATTTTCAGCTAGATTTTAGAGTTAGCTGGGGGCTTGTCCCATCAACCATTATTGAGTAGATGGCTTTCAGTGATAGACATAGATTTTTAGTATTGTATTTTAGATGTATTGACTCTTGTCAAATCAGTTTTCTTAAATGATTTTATTTATTTAAAGCTTCCGCTTATATTTACTTAGTTTACCAGTGTTATGATAAACCATGGGTTAGCTTGGGGTCACTTGTGGCACCAAGTACCGTGTCCCGTCCAGGGTATATACTCGAGTCATGAAAAACTAGGTATCAGAGCACTAGGTTTAGTGTAACCTAGGATGTCTGAAAGCCGAGTCAAGTAGAGTCCTTTTCATGGGAGTGAAGCATGCCACACTTATGAAGAGGAGGCTCTGAGATGTTATTAGGAAAACTCCCTTTTGTTCATACTCCATATCATGCGTTGAAGGTCAATTCCAGAAACATTCTCCTAAATCATGCTCTACTTCATTTTAGTGAAAATATGCCTCCAAGACGAGGGAATGGAAGAAGGGTCATCAAATCTAACCGACCTTTCCCACCAACTCTGGCAGCCCCTCAGGAAGATCAAGTATCGTCAGCAGAATTCAGAGCGGCAATCCAGCTGTTGGCTTAGACAGTGACCAATCAAGTGAACTAGCAGGCGGTTTAGGTGAACACAAACAGGTCTGCAGGAGCCACTATGGTTTGGAAGTTTACGTGGATGAACCCTACAGCTTTTCATGGATCCAAGGTGGGAGAGGACCCATAAGAGTTCGTAGATGAGGTGCAGACGATCACCCAAATTATTGGTGTTAGTTCTTTCGAGAATGCTGATCTGACTACCTACCAGTTGAAAGGGGTGACTCAGATTTGGTATGATCAGTGGAAGGTAGGGAGACAAGTAGGAGCAGAACCCGCTAAGGTTGCAGAGTTCATGAACTTGAAATAGAGTAACAGGATCTTGGAGCAATATGCAATGGAGTTCACTTGATTATCGAGGCATGCTCTAGATATGGTAGCCGAGCCAAGGGCTCGCATGCTTAAGTTTGTCAACAAAACATCAAACCTGGTACTTAAGGAATGCAGATCCGCGATGCTCACTAAAGACATTGACCTCTCTAACCTCATCGTTCATTCCCAGTAGATTAAGATAGAAAAGCTGAAGGATATGGAGCGGGAGAACAAGTGGGCTAGAACGGGTCAATTAGACTAAGGCCACGAGAAGTCAGGCGGAAATAGCCGCCCAAAGTAGGAGCAGCAGTAGAGGACTATAGCACCCACATCAGCTAGTTTCCCTTCTTTTTGATCCTGCAAAGACCAAAAATGTGGAGCATCTGGCTCTGAGTTACAGTGCCAGCAACTGCTATCCAGTTTTCTCTAAGTGTGGCAAGAACCATCCAGGTGAATGCCTCCAGGGAAAAGATGGTTGCTTTGGGTGTGGACAGCTAGGTCATCCGCTAAAAGAATATCCGTCAGCAGGACTGGGGAGATCACGGTCTACCACTTCAGCAGCCCTAGCAGGTCATCCAGCTCAGCAGGGTAACACTTCAGATACGGATAGCATTCAATGTTAAAACCACTTTTATGCTAAGTGCTCTCATTAGGATCAAAAGAGCTAACCTGATGTGGTTTGGGTATGTTACGTCTCTTCCATCTAGATGTATATGCCCTACTAGATCCAGGAGCCACACTATCATTCTTGACTCCCTATGTAGCTGTCCAGTTTGAATAAGTCCAGAAGTCCTCTCAGAACCATTGTCAGTCTCTACCCCAGTTGATGAGTTAGTTAGAGTCAGCCGGGTGTATAGAAACTGCCCAGTCTCAGTATTGAGTAAAGTCATTTCAGCTGATCTAATAGAGTTAGACATGGTTGATTTCGACCTCATTCTTGGCATAGATTGGCTACACTCTAGTTATGCCTTAGTTGACTGTAGAACTAGAGTCGCTAGATTTCAGTTTCCAAATGAGCCAACTCTAGAGTGGATGGGTAGTAGTTTCACGCCTAAGGGTTGGTTTATTCCTATTTTAAGACTTCGGCATAGACCTTCTTCCAGACACTCAGCCCATCTCCATTCCTCCTTATTAAATGGCTCCAACTTAGCTTAAGGAATTGAAGGAGCAGCTAAAAGACCTACTTGATAAGGGTTTCATCAGGCCCAACATATCTCCATAGGGTTGTCTAGTGTTGTTCATGCGAAAGAAGGACGGTACTCTCAGAATGTGTATCGACTATTGTCAACTGAACAAAGTTAAAGTTAAGAATAGGTATCTCCTACCCAGGATTGACGACTTGTTCGATCAGCTTCAAGGAGCCAGTCATTTTTCCAAGGTAGATCTCAGGTCGGGGTATCATCAGCTTAGAGTTAGAGAATGTGACATACATGAGATAGCCTTCAAAACTCGATGTGGTCACTATAAATTTGTGGTTATGTCCTTTGGACTAACTAATTCCCCTACAGCTTTCATGGACCTAATGAATATGGTTTTCAAGCAGTATCTATGTTCGTCATTATATTCATTAATGACATTCTGGTATAATCCAGAAACGAGGAAAAATAAGCTAACTATCTGAGGCTAGTGCTACTGACACTTAGAGATAGCCAGTTGTTCACTAAATTCATTAAATATGAATTCTGATTGAAGTCTGTGACATTCCTTGGTCACATGGTCTCAGGTGAGGGTATTCAGGTTAATCCTCAAAAGACAACAGTGGTGAAAGACTGGCCAAGACCTACTTCCCAAACAGATATCAGAAGTTTCCTAGGTCTAGCCTGTTATTATCGATGATTTGTTGAAGGATTTTCCTCTATCCCGTCTCTTATGACAAGGCTAACTCAAAAAAGGTGAAGTTTTAGTGGTCAGATGTGTGTGAGAAAAGTTTCCAGGAGTTGAACACTCGACTCACTACAACTCAAGTTTTAACCTTACCAGAAGGAATAGATGGGTTCACAGTATATTGTGATGCTTCCAAAGTTGGACTCGGTTGTGTTCTGATGCAGCAGGGTAAGGTGATAGCTTACGCCTCTAGACAACTCAAGGTTCATGAGAAGAACTATCCGACTCACGATCTCGAGTTGGAAGCAATGGTGTTTTCTTTAAAGATATGGAGGCATTATCTTTATGGTGATCAGGTGGATATTTTCACCGATCACAAGAGCCTTCAGTACATGTTCAGTTAGAAGGATTTGAACCTTCGTCAGATGAGGTGGTTGGAGTTTCTAAAGGATATTCACAAGTTAGCTTAGTTGGAAGTGCAATTGGTCGATTCAGCTGAGGGTAGAGTAGTACTGCAGAGTGGGTCAGATTCCTCATTAGTCATTGAGGTTAAGTCAAAGAAGGATGAAGATCCCACACTAAGTAAGCTGAAGGAAGCTATTCTTAAAAAAGATGTAGAGGCTTTCTCCAAAAGGGGAAATAGTGTGCTTCGTTACCAGGGAAGATTTTGTGTACCGGATGTAGATGACTTGAGACGACAAATACTGGATATTCTATCTACCTAGGTTCCATGAAAACAAATCGTGACCTATGGGATATCTACTGGTGGAACGACATGAAAAGAGACATTGTAGAATTTGTGCTAAGTACCCAAACTGGCAACAGGTTAAGGTGGAACATCAGAGACCTGGGGGTATGACTTAGGATATAAGCATACCCACATGGAAGTGGGAAGAAGTGAATATGGACTTTATTACAGGTCTACCTCATACTCACCGACAGCATCTTTTATACCCCAGAAGCCTAAAGATGAGACTCGGGAGTTGAAAAGGGGAAAAGTTTAAAAACTGGCACCAGGAACAGAACGAGTCATGTGATGACCCGTTGGTGCAGCCCACGAGCTGTGATGTTACTCATGGGGAGGCCATGTAAGGAGTTTGCTTAGCAAATTAGAATCCCACGGACATGACCATGGCTCGTGGCTAGGCCCTATGAGTCATTAGGTCAGTTATGGGGTGAGTAAGGAAAGAAAGGAGAAGAAGGGAGTGAGTGGACATGACGGAAGGACCTCACGAGTCGTGTTCAGTCCGCACGATTCATGGGGCGAGTCATGGTCAGCTAGTCGAGAAAATAATTTGCATAGAGGTTGTGTACATAACAGGTGGTGACCATAAGTCATGGTCACTAGTAACGAGTCGTGAGGTTTCCCGTGATGAGCCCAAATGATCAGACGAGCAGTGTACTTAACAGACGACTCCATGTGTCGTGGCCCAGGGTAACGAGTCATTAGGCCCCCTGGTGGGACCACCTAACAGTTATTTTCTACGAATTTAGTAAGGGCTTTTCCAAAATTTCTAAGTTCCTAAGGCCTAAACTACGTCTTTTTGAGTTATGAATACTAACTTTTAAAAGGGTTAAGTTCATTTTAGGCCTTATTCATTCATGCATGCAAGGTAGAAGACTAGAGTGGGTGATCAAGCCTAGCAATCATCAATTTCTTCTCAATTTCCTTTTGGGCATCTAAAGAAGTGTAAGAATCAGCTATCAACAGGTATGTAGGGTTATTAATCGGTGATTCCTTTCACACCAATGCCCAATCCCTCTCTAAATCATGAGAATTCTATGTCTAATCTATGGAGTTTCACCTAAATAAATGAATCTCCTATTTCTATACGTGGATATGATTTAATTATGATTCTACGATCGAATTATGAAGAATGAGAAATTTTATAATGTTTTCAATTAAACATCATGTTTCTAGTTTTATAAATTAGAAGACCATTGATGAGATGTTCATGAAAGATGAGATTTGTGATGAATATTTGATGATGATGAGATATTATGATGAAAAACATGCTTTAAAGCTACCCATGTTTATAATCATGTTTTTGATATGAATCTAGTATTTTCGAGTATGATAAGCTTTGGGCAATTTCCCCATTTAAAGTATGAATGGTGATTTTCCCGAATAGCTTACCACATGGTTTTCGAGAGAAGCCTCCCAATTATATTTTCAGCTTGTGGTATTTTTGAGTTAAATTCTTTCATATGCATAGCTTACCACATGGTTTTGGAGTACAGACTCCCAATTATCTTTCATCTTGCAGTGTGGTCTGAGTTAAAACTTCTCTTATGTATGATTTCATATTTGAGATGTATTTGATTATTGAGCTTCGTCAATAGATGAGTTTGATCTTCATTATAAAATGATCTAGAGCATATGAATGTTTTTGGGAGTAGTGTCTAGCACCGAGTAGGCTAAGGGTCGATTACCCTATGCCTCAGAACTACGCGCCAATATAGGTTGATACTATTATATATATTACTTCGGGACCTCCCTTGTAAGCTTTCCCCAGCCCTAATAGCCCACGAGCTTGATATCAATATCATGGTTTCGTCCCTAGCCCTGGCAAGGCTTTAGACGACTCTACCTACTTGAGTGTGATAGTTGGGACCACATAAGCACTATCGTGGTATATCGGTTAAAAGATGAGTCTCTCATTGTTATTCATGATTTCAGATATGCATATTCATTACTCATGAGATTTCTATATATATGCGTGTACTAAAGCAGGTTTGACTCATTGCTCAGCTTTACTTGTAAATGTAAAAATTCAGCTTTGAGTGAATCGATTCAATTATGATGTTATGAAGTTATGTTATGTCATGTTATGAAGAGATCATGATTTTAGAAAGAATACATGCAATCCCTACTCTTAGATTCTTAATATTTATGTTTTACTTAATGCATTATCTTTAAATGATTTTATTTACTTTAGCGGTTTTACTTACCTTGCATACTCGGTACATTTCACATATTGACTACATACTCTATGCTGTATCATTTCATGATACAGGATCTGGCTCTCAGGTTCATCCCCGCTCGTAGTCTGCTTATGGGAGTTAGCATGTTCTTTGTGGGTGAGTCTTCATCTCCCGAGGACTAAACTAATCAAATTCTCTTCATGTATTTTAGTTTCAGCTGTTTGAACTAGTTGGGGACTTGTCCCATCAGCTCGTCGTCTTTAGAGGCTTTTCAGACATATGTTTGAACTCAACTTCAGTTGTATGTTTTCTAATGTGATATTTAAGTTTGGTCTTCCTGTATGATTATATGGTTGATTGTCCAGCTTCATTGATCGAGCTAGATGTATGCTTATAAGCATGGGTCAACTTGGTGCCTCTCGGGGTTCCTTGTCTTGTGTTACGATTTGGGCCTCTGTTTGGGTCGTGACAACATGACTCAATTTGGGTGATAGTTGATCGAATGATCAAGTTAGCAAATTTCCTCCCAATTAAAACTACAGACTGAGCTAAAGATTATGTGAGGCTATACATCAAGGAGTTAGTTAGACTGCATGGGGTGCCCTTGTCCATTATTTCAGATAGAGGTACCTAGTTCACCTCCCATTCTAGAAGTCATTTCAGAAAGGACTTGGTACTCAGGTCAAGCTCAATACAGCTTTTCACTCTTAGACTGATGGACAAGCTGAAAGGACTATTCAAAACATAGAAGATATGTTGGGAGCTTGTGTGATTGACTTCAAAAGTAGTTGGGATGATCACCTGCCTCTCATCGAGTTTGCATACAACAACAACTACCACTATAGTATTCAGATTACCCCGTTTGAGGTATTATATGGTAGGTGGTGTTGGTCTCCTATAGGGTGGTTTGATTTTGGTGAAGCTACTTTTATAGGGACAAACTCAGTCCATGAAGCTATGCAAAAAGTGCAATTTCTCAGGGAAAAGTTGAAAATAGCTCAAAGCCGACAGAAATCTTATGCTGATGTGAGGAGAAGAGAGTTAGAATTTGCGGTAAATGATTGGGTTTACCTGAAAATTTCACCCATGAAGGGGTTGATGAGGTTTGGAAAGAAAGGAAAACTCAGTCCGAGGTATGTAGGACCCTACAAGATTCTTAGGCGAATTGGAAATGTGGCCTATGAGTTAGAATTACTCTCAAAGTTAGCATATGTGCACCCAGTCTTCCATGTATCCCTGTGGATGAAATGTATAGGTGATCTGACCTTAGTTGTACGATTAGACAGTGTGGAAGTGAAAGATAGTCTCTCTTATGAAGAAGTCCCAGTTTAGATCCTAGACCGTCAAGTTCGTAGGTTGAGAAACAAAGAAGTCGCTTCAATGGAAGTCTTATGGAGGAACCAGCAAGTTGAATGAGCCACATGGCAGGCAGAAGAAGACATGATGGTCAAATACCCTTATTCATTCCTTCCAATTCAGTTCCAACATCATGTATTAAATTCCTCCTTCATACTCTAATCATATTAGTACTCATATGCTCCTTCAGATATTTGATGTGCATTTTAGTTATGTTAACTCAGTTAATATGGCCAAATCAATTCGGGGTCAATTACTCCTTCAGAAATCAGTTTATAGTCTCATTCTGGGAATTTAAGCTCTTTTCCTAGACTTCCAGCAGTTTTAGCCTTCATTCGATGATTAATGATCCTAAGGGGAGATATCAACGACCTGTTGGTTCGTCCAGCGAGTCGCGGTATCTTCCCGTGGTGTGATTCTAGTAAGCTCAGTTTTTGTACCCAAGACCAACGGTTGGTTACAATGGGTCGTGGCTTCGACCAATGACCCATTGTGAGGCCCGTTGGATACTTTCGGGCAATTTTTCAAATTTTCTCCCAGGATTATTTTATTAACTTCCTAGGTTTATAACTTCTAAACCTTTTCATTTTGGGCAAAATGTTAGCATTTTCAGTATTTTTAGAAATGTTAGCTGATCAGTTTAACTATAGTCTTTTCTTAAGGTATCAGTAATGCTTACCAGATATCAATTATTAGAACCAATTATCAATTATCAGTTATCAGTTTGTTCTTTAGATGGTTACAATGCTTCCAAATAAGCACCTCTGACTAGTCTTAGAACACCAGTTACAACATTCAGTCCAATAAGACTCTCAGGATACTTCCAAATAAATGTCCTTGACTTAGTCATGGGCCCCATCTTTGAGCTATCAGCTTAATAAACCAGTTTAGGATTTATCTAGTGGAAGTAGTACTTAGAACCGAGCGGATTGGGGTTTTAGCGCTCTCAAGTTCCTAGAACTACGTTGCCACTGTAGATTACTTTGCCCATCCGGTCCCAGATTTGCGGTCACCTAGTTCATGCCTTTATACCATGGCAAGGTATATTTGGTCCTATCATTAGGGCGTATACATCAATCTCCATGTTTAGCTCATATGGTTATATGTCGATTATAGACTCTCCCACTAGCTAGTACAGTCTCAGTTCAGTTCATTTAGCTCTGTTCGGTATCTCAGATCCGAGATATGTCTATGACCATCAGTCAAGGTCATTATTGACCATATCAGTTATATTTTAGTTGTATCCATTTTTAGCATCTAAGGTGGTCATTACATGCCATTACATTTGAGTTTCTTGTTCTTTCATGCTTATTATATCTCTCACTTACTCAGTACATTTCAAGTACTGACGCATACCTTCTATGTTGTATTGTATCATGATATAGGTGCAAGTTCTCAATCCCAGCATCATCAGTAGTTTCCCTCATACGATATCAACAACAGCATTTGGTGAGTTCTCATCTTTCGAGAATAATATTTATTTCTAGTTAGTTACTTCAGTTAGATTTCAGAGTTAGCTGGGGGCTTGTCCCAGCATCTCATCATTGAGTAGATAGCTTTCAAACATAGACACAGATTTTCAGTATTGTATTTCAGATGTATTGACTCCTTTCAAATCAATTTTCTAAAATGATTTTATTTATTTAAAGCTTCCGTTTATGTTTACTCAGTTGACCAGTGTTATGATAGACCATGGGTTAGCTTGGAGTCACTTGTGGCACCAAGTACCATGTACCGTTCAAGATATAGACTCGAGTTGTGACAAGAAGGCGGTTCGTTGGTCGGAAGATTGACCAGAGTGTGGTCGGAGTAGAGAGGCGATGGTGGTCAGAGATGAGGGAGAGGGGAGAATAAAGGTGACTGATTTCCTTGAGAGAGAAACAGATGAAGGTGGGGGTAGGCTCGTTGCCGGAGCGGTGGCATGACTATGCATGGGTTTTTCGGTGAGAGAGGTTGAGATAGGGGAGGGACCCATAGAGGGCATTGTGCGACGGGTCTGTTAGAAGTGATGGAGGCAGAGATTGGTGGTCTGATGGTTGTCCGCTGGAGGTGAAGGTGATGATGTTTTGACAGGAGAGAAGAGAGCCGAAAGGATGGTGGCCTCAGTTTTGTCTTGGTCAAAGCAGTGAGGTTTATGGTGCGACTGTTGTTTAAAAGTCTAAAATAGGAAGGAATTTAGGGATAAATCTGGATCGTTGGATTAGCTTAGCTGGAGGGCCAAGATTAAATGTAGGAAATGGGTCGTTTGGCAGGTCATGGGTAGTTAACTGAGTTAGGATTTAATTGAGGTTGAAATTGAGTTTAAATATCTAGAATTGATCAAAAATCGCTAAAATTGGCACAAACTAGATAAAAAGTAGCTTGAATTTAAATGAATTGAAGGAAATTGAATTAGCTGCTAAATAATTAACAAAATACTATATTTATATATAATTTAGCAAATATATAACATACTAGCTTAATTCATAATAAAACTATATAAATATTATTATTATGCAATTAATTATAAATAATTTATAAAAATTAAGTAAAATTATATTTAAAAATAAAAGCTTGTTTAATTGAAATTATGTATGTATGTATGTATGTATGCATGTGTGTGTGTGTGTGTGTGTATAAATTAAATATGCAATATATTATATATGATGTAATTACATATAATGTTCGAAAATTAATAACTTAAAATCAATGCAATAAAATATTTTTAAAATATAAACGTAAATCAAAAGGTGCATAAATGATAAATAATTATGTCAAAGGATTATTCATCTATGACAATTAATAATGATGATCAATGAAATGCTACGTCAAATTTTAAAAATATTGAATAATTACGTAAAAAGCATAACTTCAAAAATACATATTATTTCTTAATATGCAGCTTAGGTGGTACAGGCATGTTCTTCCTCGCTTCTAGAGTATACCAGAATATCATCAATAAATACAATGACGAACATGTCTAGATATGACTTGAAAACCCTGTTCATCAGGTCCATGAAAGCTGCAGGGAATTAGTCAGTCCGGAGGACATAACCACGAATTCATAGTGACCATACCGAGTTTTAAAAGCTATTTTTGGTATGTCACACTCTCTGACTCTTAGCTGATGGTACCCCGACGTGAGATGTACCTTGGAGACTGTAATCTTATTCAACTGACAGTAGTCGATACACATTCTGAGGGTACTGTCTTTCTTTCACATGAATAATACTAGAGCACCCCATGGAGAGATGTTATCCCTGGTGAAACCCTTATCAAGGAGGTCTTTTAGCTGCTCCTTCAACTCCTTAAGCTCAGCTGGAGCCAGTTTGTAAAGAGAGATTAAGATGGGCTGAGTGTATGGAAGGAGGTCTATGCCAAATTCTATTTCCTGCTCAAGAGGAAATCCAGGAAGATCTTCGAGAAACACGTTAGGGAACTCACTAACAACTAGAATTGACTGAATAGTCGGGGCCTCGGAGCTGTAATATTTGACCCGGACTAGATGATAAATACACCCTTTAGAAATAAGCTTTCTGGCCTTAAGGTAGGAAATAAATCGACCCTTAAGCACTGAACTACTGCCCATCACCAATCTAAAACTGGCTCATTAGGGAACTGAAATCTGACAACCCCAGTTCTATAGTCGACTAAGGCATAACCGAAGTGTAAACAATCCATGCTAAGAATCAGATCAAAGTTAACCATGTCTAACTATACAAGATCAGCTGGAATGACTTTATTCAAGATTGAGACTGGGCAGTTTCTATACACCCGGCTGGCTCTAACTGACTCACCAACTAGGGTGAAGATTGAGGATCATTCTGAGAGGACTTCTGGATGGATATCAAACTGGAGAACTACATAGGCAGTCACGAACGATAGTGTGGCTCCTAGGTCTAGTAGGGCATACACATCTAGTTTGAAAAGGCGTAGCATACCCGTGACCACGTCACGTGAGCTCTCTTGATCTTGACAAGAGGACAAAGCATAAAAATGGTTTTGGCGCTGGTCGCCATCTGTACCTAAAGTGTTTGGCCTGCTGAACTGGTCGGCCTACTAGAGCTAATGCAGCGGTGAATTATGATCTCCCCTGTCCTGCTAACGGGCATTCTTTGAGCCGGTGACTGAGCTGTCCATACCCAAAGCAACCCTCTCGGTCCTGAAGGCATTCCCCTGGATGGTTCCTGCTACACTTAGGGCAAGCAGGGTAGTGATTGTTGGCACTGTGACTCTAGGACTATGAGCCAGATGCTCCACCCCTATGGTCCTTATAGGACCGAAAAGTAAGAGCGCTGGCTGAAGTGGGTGCTGGAGCCCTTTACTGTTGCTGTTGCTGCTGCTGTGGGCGGCTACTACCGCCCGACCTCTGGTGGCCATAATCTGATTGTCTGGTCCTTGCCCTCTTGTTCTCCTGCTCCAAGTCTTTTGGTTTTTTTGCCTCAATCTAATGGGCATAAACAATGAGGCTGGAGAGATCAATATCTTTGATAAGCATGACAATCCTGCACTCCTGGAGGACAAAGTTTGATACTCCATTGACGAACTTTAGCATGCGAGCCCTTGGCTCGGCTACCATATTCGAAGAATATTTAGACAACCTTGTGAAGTCCAGTGCATACTCTTCCACTTTCCGATTTTCCTGTTTTAGATTCATATATTCAGCCACCTTAGCCTCCATGAGCTCCCGGGGGAAGAATCTGTCTAGGAAGGATGTAGTGAACTTCTCCTACTCAACCAGTTCTTCTCTCGCTTCTCTCCTCTCCATTCACTAATGATACCAGATCTAGGCTACCCATTTCAGCTGATTGGCAGTCAAGTCAGCACTCTCCAAGGAGCTAACACCCATAATTCTGGTAATCTTCCTTTTCTCATCCACGAACTCCTGGAGGTCCTATCCCACCTTAGATCCACGGAAAAACTAAAGAGTTCATCTGGGTGAAGTCCTAAACTCGGACAGCTGCTGTGGACCCATTACTATTGACCGAAACCACCTGCTGGTTCACCTAGGTCATGACTATCTGTGCGAGAAACTGGATAGCTACTTTAAACTCTGCGGAAGACACTCGGTCATCATGAGGGGCTGCTAGAGATGGTGGGGTGGGTCAGTGAGCATTTCCAGCCCTTCTTATATTACCACATTGTAGAGGCATGATTTCACAAAAATGAAACAGAGCATGAGTTAGGAGAATGTTTCTGGAATTGAACTTCAACGCACAATAAAGAGTATGAATAAAAGGGGGTTTTCCTAATAACATCTCGTAGCCTCCTCATCATAAGTGTGGAGCACTTCAAACCCATAAAAAGGACTCTACTCGACACGACTTTCAGACATCCTAGGATACTCTAAACCTAGTTCTCTGATATTAAGTTTGTCACAAATCGAGTTTGTACCCTGGACAAGATACAGTACTTGGAGTCACAAGTAACCCCAAGTCAACCCATGGTCTATCATAACACTAGTAATATGTGAAATATCATAGTAGAAGCTTTAAAAATAATAAAAACCATTTATGAAGAAGAATTAGATTGTAAAACTTTACTACAACGGAAAACAAAACTGAAAATCTAGATCTCTGTCTGTGTCTGATAGCCATCTATCTGATGAGTTGCTGGGAAAAGCCCCCAGCTAACTCTAAAGTCTACTAAATGAAATATAACCAAAGAAAAAATAACATCATCCTTGAAAGATGAGGAATCACCACTGGTGCAGCAGAAAACTCCTAGATAAGATTTGCTAACGGTGCTAAGACTAAGAACCTGCAGCTGTATCATAAAATGATAAATCATAGAAAGTATGCATCAACACTTTGAATATATTGAGTAAGTAGGAGAAAACATAACACGGAGAAAAAAATAATTGAACTATAATGACATGCAATGACCAACTTAAATTCTTAAATTGGATATATTGAAATATACTGAGATGGTCAAAATGACCATATTTAATGGTCAAAGACGTGCCCTAAATCTGAGATGCTGAATCTGAACTAACTGTACTAAACTGAGTGAAGTAAGCTAATATGAACTGAACTGACTAGTGGGAGAGTGTATAACCGATATATAACCACCTAAGCTAGACGTGGAGTCCGATGTATACAGCCCATCGGTAGGACCCAATATGCCTTGCCACGGTATAAAGGCATGAAATCGGTGATCACAAGTCTAGGGCCATAAGACCAATAAAAATAACCTATGGTGACAACGTAGTTCTGGGAACCTGGGTGTGCTGGAACCTCAGTCTGCTCGATGCTAATTTCTACTCCCACTAGTTAGTCCTAGACTGAATACTAAGCTTATAGCTAGAAATTGGGGCCCAAGACTAAGTCAGGAATACATATTTTGATATACCCTAAGAGTCCTATTGGACCGAATTCTATAACAGGTGTTCTAAGACTGGTTAGAGCTGCTTATCTGCAAGGGCCGTAACCATCTAAAGAACAAGCTGTAATCTGAAGCCGGGGCTCTAAGGCAATTCAGAGCTACTAATCTAGAAGTGTCATGACTACCTAAAGAACCTCTAAAATATGAGATTTGAGTCTAATACTGATAACTGGGAGGCACCACTAACACGTCAAGAATTTACAGTAGTCATGCTGATTAGTGACATTTCTGGACAACACTGAGTCTAATAATCTGATTGAGAATAGACTAATATGTATCTGACTAAAATTTCCATATACACTAACAATATGGGGATCTCAAAACTGATAGAATCAAGCTACAGGGAAACTAGTCTAACACGCAAGATTCTAAATTTTTTTGAACTGAGAACTAGGGCTAAATCGTTCCACTAGATACAATTTTTACAAATTTCTAGAAATAGGGAATAGTAAAGTAGTAAAAATCATGACAAATATTCCACTTGAAATCTTAAAGAAATCTATCTGAAAACTTTCTACATTTCAAATCCATAGGGCTGTAACTGCTAAAGAAAATAAAAAAGATTTTGGGGACACAAGGAAAAAACTATTCCCTTGTTGAATTCTCACATTCCTAGATAAAAAATCCCTAGAGAAGAAAGCTTTAACTTCTGCAACTGACAAGGAGCCCTAAATCTTGCTTGAGAGGAATGACCTGGGTTTTTGTGATCATTTTCTTAGAGTTTACGTGGGGAAAGAGGGGGGAAAACCATCTAATCGCTATATATTCTCTTAAATTATACTTAAAATGACATAGTTTAGGGACTAAATAGGTGAGAAATTACAAAAATATCCCAGGAAAAAAAATCTGGAAATTGATCGACAGGGAACCAACGGGTCACTCAACGAGTTGTTGTTTTAGACCACAACTCATTGGGAACACTCATTCGTCCTACTGCCTGGGTGATGTTATCACTAGGTCTAGCAGCGGGGGACACCATGGCTCATTGGTTCCTCTTGTGGTCACTGTACGAAAAATCGAATAAAACACTAGACCCTCTCCCGACGAGTGACACGATGACTCATTGGTTGGGACAACTAGTCGTTGTAACCTTTCGTTCTTCTCACTGGAAATCCAAAAGGATTCATGAGTTGGACACCAGGGGTGGAGATGATAAGTCATTACCTGACCTAATGACTCGTCCCTTCCTCTCGTCGCCAGCACTGCCTCAGAGGCTAAGCTTTACCAGGACCCTTCCTACAACAGACTCAACAAGTTGTTGCTTGACTAACGACTCGTCGTGTCCATCGTTGCCACTTCCACATAGCTACAAATCTCCACTCGATGACCTTCAGGATGACTCGTTACTTAACCCAATGAGTCATCATGTTATTCGTCGCCCCACGGCTCCTAAACTAATATTTCCTACTTCGAGCCATCAGTCTGACCACAACTCATCTATTCACTAGACGAGTCCTGCCATGACTCATTCTGTGGAAAAATTTCCTGATTTCTTCTAGCTTTTTCTTGCAAGGTTTGAGTCTGGTCTAGAAAAGTTTTGGGGTGTTACAATATTTCCCCCTTGGGATCATTTGTCCTTGAATGAAGACTAAAACTGCTGGAAAACTAGGAAAAGAGCTACAATTCCTAGACTGAGACTATGAGCTGTGTTTTGAAGGAGTAACTAACTTTGAGTTGACTTAATTATTCTAAAAAAGCTTATGCGACTAGAATGAACATAGAAAATCTAAATAGAGGTCATAGGTAAAAAACTAAACAGAATATTGAGGAGGGATTTAGTACCTAATACTGGGACTACACTGAAAGGGAATAAGTGAGGGTATCTGGCCATCATGTCTGCTTGTGCTTCTGCTTCCCATGTGGCTCTCTCAACTAGTTGGTTTCTCCACAAAACTTTCACCGAAGAGACTTCCTTGTGTTTCAGCTTTCGGACTTGACGGTCAAGGATCTAAAATGGAACCTCATCTTAAGAGAGACTTTCTTTTATTCCTACACTGTCTAGTGTCACAACTGAAGTTGGATCACCGATGCACTTCTTCAATGATGGCACATGGAAGACTGGGTGCACCGATGCTAACTCTGGAGGTAGTTCTAACGCATATGATGCACTGCCAATTCATTTCAGAATTCTGTACGGTCCCACATATCTCGGACAGAGTTTTCCTTTTTTCCCAAACTTCATCACCCCTTTCATAGGTGAAATTTTTAGATAAACCCAATCATCCACTGCAAACTCTAACTCTCTTCTCCTCACATTAGCATAGGATTTCTGACAACTTTGCATTGTTTTCAATCTCTCCTAGATAAGTTAAGCCTTTTGCATAGCCTCATCAACTAAGTCTATCCCTATCAAGGAAGCTTCTCAAACCTCAAACCACCCTATAGGATATCTACACCTACTACAATATAATGCCTCAAATAGGGCCATCTGGATACTGGAATGGTAGCAGTTGTTGTACGCAAACTCAATGAAAGGTAGGTGATCATCCAAAATGCTCTTGAAATCAATCACATATGCTCTCAGCATATCTTCCAAGATCTGTATAGTCTGCTCAGCTTTTCCATCTATTTGCAGGTGAAAAGTTGTACAGAGCTTAACCTGTGTACCGAGTCCTTTCTGAAATAACTTCCAGAAATGCAAGGTGAACTGGGTACCTCTATCTAAAATAATGGACAAGGGCACCCTATGTAGTCTGACAAAGTCCCAAATGTAAAGCCTAGCATAATCCTTAGTTGAATCTGTAGTTTTAATAGGGAGGAAATGTGTTGACTTGGCCATCCAATCTACTATTACCCAGATTGAGTCATGTTGTCGATGAGTACTAGGTAGACCTGTAATAAAATTCATATTTACTTCTTCCCACTTCCATATGGGTATTTTGATATCCTCAGTCATACCTCCCGGTCTTTGATATGCCACCTTGACCTGCTAGCAGTTTGGGCAATTAGCTACAAATTCTGCAATGTCTCTTTTCATGTTGTTCCACCAGTAAATATCCCGTAGATCACGGTACATCTTAGTAGCACCTGGGTGGATAGAAAATCTTGAACTGTATGCGTCATCCATATCTGCTTTCTCAAATCACCTACATCTGATACATACAACCTACCCTGGTAATGGAGTACACCATCTCCCCCTTGGGAGAAAGCCTGCACATCTTTTCAGAGAACAGCCTCATTTAGCTTAAGCAGTATAGGATCTTTATCCTGTCTTGAGTTAACTTCAACTACCAACGAGGAATCTAATCCACTCTACACCACTACTCTACCCTCAGTTGTATCAACCAACTGCACTCCCAATCGAGCTAACCTATGGATATCCTTTGCCAGTTCCTGTTTCCCTCTTCAACATAGGCCACACTCCCCATAGACATCCTACTTAGGGAATCAGCCACCACATTGGCTTTACCTGGATGGTACAACACACTCATGTCGTAGTCTTTCAGTAGCTCCAACCATCTTCTCTAATGAAGATTTAGATCTTTTGACTGAACACATACTGAAGGCTCTTGTGAGTGCCTCCATATTTCAACGAAAACACTACTACTTCCAACTCCAACTCAAGAGTTGGATAGTTCTTCTCATGAACCTTGAGTTTTCTGGAGGCGTAAGCTATCACCTTACCCTACTGCATAAGAATGCAACCAAGTCCAATTCTGAAAGTGTCACAATACACCACAAACCCATTTGTTCCTTCCAGCAAGGTTAACACTGAAGAAGTAGGGAGTCAAGTTTTTAATTCCTCGAAACACTTCTAACACGCATCTGACCACTGAAATTTCACCTTTTTTGAGTCAACCTAGTCAGAGGGGATGCAATAGAGGAGAAACCTTCCACAAAATGTCTTTAGCAATTGGCTAGACTCAAGAAGCTTCTGATTTTGGTTGAGGAAGTAGGTTTGGGCTAGTCTTTCACTGCTTCTATCTTTTGAGGACTACCTGAATAGCCTCACCCGAGACCAAATGATCGTGGAAAGTCATAGACTTCAACAAAAATTTGCATTTGCAGAACTTAGTGAACACTGTCTATCTCTGAGTGTTCGTAGCCCTATCCTCAGAAGGTTGGCATGTTCTTCCTAGCTTCTAGAGTATACCAGAATTTCATCAATAAGTATAATAATGAACATGTCTAGATATGGCTTGAAAACCCTGTTCATCAGGTCCATGAAAGTTGCAGGGGCATTAGTCAGTCCGAAGGACATCATTACGAATTTGTAGTGACCATACCAAGTTCTGAAAGCTATTTTTGGTATGTCACACTCTCTGACTCTTAGCTAATGGTACCCCGACCTGAGATCTACATTGGAGTAACAGCTGGTTCCCTGAAGATGATCGAACAAGTCGTCAATCCTGGGTAGGGGGTACCTGTTCTTAATTGTGTCCTTATTCAACTGACAGTAGTCGATACACATTCTTAGGGTATAGTATTTCTTTTGCACAAATAATACTAAAGCACCCCATGCAAAGATGCTAGGCCTAATGAAACCCCTATCAAGATGGTCTTTTAGCTTCTTCTTCAACTCCTTAAGCTTAGCTAGAGCCATTCTGTAAGGAGGGATGGAGATAGGTTGAGTTTTTGGAAGAGGTCCATGCAGAAGTCTATTTCCCACTCAGGAGGAACTACAAGACAATCTTCGAGAAACACGTCAGGGAACTCACTAACAACTGGAACTAACTTAATAGTCAGGGTCTCCGAGCTGGAATCTTTTACCCGAACTAGATGGTAAATACACCGCTTAGAAATAAGCTTTTTGGCCTTAAGGTAGGAAATAAACTGACACTTAGGTGCTGAACTATTGCCCATCCACTCTACAACTAGCTCATTAGGGAATATAAATTTGATGACCCTTGTTCAGTAGTCGACTAAGGCATAACCGGAGTGTAACCAATCCATACTAAGAATGAGATCAAATTCAACCATGTCTAACTCTACAAGACCAGCTGGAATGACTTTATTCAATATTGAGACTGGGTAGTTTCTATACACACAACTGGATATAGCTGACTTACCAACTAGGGTGGAGACTGAGAATGGTTCTGAGAGGACTTCTGGATGAATATCAAACTAAAAAGCTACATAGGGAGTCACGAATAATAGTGTGCCTCTTAGGTCTAGTAGGGCATACACATCTAGATAGAAAAGGCATAACATACCCATGACCACCTTGTCGCGCCCCATTTTTCCTCGCGGAAAGCGGGATACAACATGTGACAACTCTTTAAGGGTTTATTAAATTGAAGAGTCGCCACCTAACGAATTAAGGTGCATTAGGGCACCGTTCTAAACTAAAGGTCTATTTTAATACCTAAGTCTCCATAGTCGGGCAAGGGCTTAAATAACCTCGAAATGAAGGTGTTAGGCACCTTTGGAGGTCCATAAAGGTGGTTCCCGGCCAGATTCATTAATATGGGGGATTAACTAAGCGATCAAATAAGAATAATTTTAACCTATATTATTTGTATTTAAAATGGTTGATAAAAGAAATAAACAATGAAGAATTAAACTTTGTTTAGACAAGCGAGAAGAAAGAACTGGACAAAACGAAATTTAAAGGTAATTTATCTTATTTTATTTTTCTTAGCAATAAATACAAAAGTTGTGGAAAATAAAGTAAGTAAAAACATAAATAACAACAAAAGAACAATTTATTAAAATCCACATTACAAACAAACAAATAAACATTTATTTAATTATGGGGCCGAACCTTGATGAGGCACCTACGTATCCCTTAAGGGAATCAGGTCAAACGTAGTTCTACTTTTAAGAGGGGTTGTTTGTCATAATGGGATCACCCCATGAAACTTAAATAATACTTAGCAACCCTTTGGATTGCTCGTATTATTCAGCGAGTGATCACGGGCAAAAAGTATATGCCCGAGATACTCGTTATTACTTAAATTAGTCTTGTTTATCTAAGTTATTGTATACATTTTCATGTAATTTTATATAATGTGGAGATATGTGCTAACCAACATGATTAACCTTTACTTTGTAGGTTTTGATGACGTTTGAGTAACTAATCCATGAGTTGGTGAAGTAGAAGCTTGGAAACGGAATTAACACGCGAACGTCGGCAAGGAAGAGGCACAAAACAGCCCACCGGCGCGTCGACAAGGTGCCACGGCAGGCAGGCTGCTCAAAACAGCCCACCTGCGCGTTGGTAACGTGCCACGGCAGGTTGACTCCGCGACCAAGGGGCTACAACGCGCTGCCCAGGCAGCGTGAACGCGGCAGGGTGCTGCCTGGGCCAATTTCGGGTGATTTTCCAGAGAGCCTCTGCGTCCGTAGCGTGTCACGGAGGCCGTGCTCCGCGATGCACTCCGTGACACGTTGCTTGTTATTCCGGGAAAGATTCCTACTAATATAAATAGCACACTTAGGTTTATTTTTCATAATTCAGACTTGGTGGAGCTAGGACGTGGGTTAGCAGCAGTTGAGGGACGAAAAAGCTAAGAGATTTCTTCTCTTCCTTTTTTCTTTCTATCAATTGTATGTATGATTTACACTCGTTTTAGGATGATCAATCCACAAATGAGTGGCTAATTCTCTTCCTTGCTAATTCTCTTCCTTGCTAAGGTTTTGAACATGTGTAGTGAATTTTGATTGTAAATGATATGGTTTTCTTCTTCTTCTTTCATGTTGTTCTATTAATTCTTGTTCTTACTGCATTAGTGCTTGGCCGACATTAATGTACATCTAAAAAGTCCAATTTCACTCGAGAGAGCAAGAAATTGGAAAGTTGTGAATTAATAGGGTATTGTTCTTAACTTGATTTGGGAAAATTGGGTTTTGATGTGCTTTCCTGATAGAAATATACTTGAAAGCCGTATTAGTCAGTTTAGGAATCGGAATTGTATTGCTAGGTCGTAAATTGCATTTGATCACAGAAATGTAGATGAATGGTTTATGATTTTTAAGTGAAATTAAATACGAGAGTTTTAATTTCTAGGCTATTGTTCTTGGCTAGCAACATGAAGAAGAGATTAACCGAATTATTATTACAATCGAATTCATTACTTGTTCTTAACCTTGGCATGCTCATATCCATAGTTTAAATTCACTGTAAATAATTGTTAATAGTTTTAGTATATATTTTATAAACAAAAACTCAATTAACTGTTGGTTACGTTGTTGTTAGCATAGTTAGAAGTAAAATAAGAATATAGTAAACTTAGGCAATTTTTACATACCCTGAGCCTCCTTGGATCGATACTTGGCTTACTTAGCCACTTTATTACTTGTTTGACCACGTGCACTTGCGTGTCGGTTTTACACCTATAGCAAACACACCGAACAAGTTTTTGGCGCCGTTGCCGGGGAGGCTAGGCGATTTGTGAAATTGTGTTAAGTGTAAATTTACTGTATTTTTGTTTTATTTTCTTAAGTGTTGACAACTTGGTCTTAGAATTTGTTTTAATTCTTTGTTCATTTTAATTTTTCTCTCTTTTGGATACCCTCATTGACATGACATCTTGGAATATAAATGGTGGATACGCATATTTCGGCAAATCTTGCATGCATTGTGAAGGACCCCACTTGTGGCAAAACTGTAACACGTGCAATATATGTGGGTGTCAATATGGCCATTGGGGTGATTGTCCAAAGGCATATTCCCCTCCCCCAAGCCCCTTCTATGATCCTTTTGTTGTTTTTGCTGAATATAGGCATGTTGAAAATGAGGACTTGGGACGCCAAGTTCAAATAGAGGACATGATAAAACAACTCCTGGAGCAATCAGAAGCAATGAAGGAGTCGGTGGCAGAATTGATAATTCAGCAAAAGGAGAATGCAGAGGCTGTAAGCAGGATGAGCGTCAAACTCACAGAGATGTGTGCTGAGGCTGAAGCTTGTGATAATTTGCAGGTGACAGTTTTAGCCGATATTCAAGAGGAACTACAAGAGGAATACAAGGGTGAATTTTTGGATGAAGCCCAACAATTAGAATCTCTTGAGTGTCTCCGTGATCGGCTCATACCTATAGAAATTCCATTCATGGAAGAAGAAAAAGAATATCTCCCATTTGACCTTAATGGAGAAATAGATGTCGGTGTTGAAAAGGTGTACACAAGTAAGGAAGTCAAGAACAAAGCAATTTCAGAGTTGAGGTGTATTGGACCACACTCTACGCATTTTTCGACATTAAGTTTGGTTGACAACATAGAAATAGAGTCTTCCAAGTTTATAGAGAAATGTCTAGAGGAGGACCAAGCCCCGTATATTCTTAAATTTGCTAACTCAGAGAGACAAAATGACTTCGCTTACATAAGGGTCAATAGGTTCAAAAGAAAACATCTACTGCTTGGTCCTTACAATTTTTCACCACCACCCCTAGAACATAAGAGGAAATTAGAAAAGAAATTAGGGGTAAGATTCATATCCTCAAGGTGGAGGAAAAAGTGGTGAAACTTGGTATGTCGTGCCGCGACGTAAAATTAGGCGCTGCTTGGGAGGCAACCCAAGGGTACCACAGGTACCATTTTAATTTCTTGCAATTGAGTTAATTTTTGTTTATTTTCATCTTGTGTTGTTTTGGTGGAAAGTTAAGCGCAAATGGAGGTGAAGTCTGAGTACCCGTGGAAGAGGAAGCTAACAAGCATGGAAGAGAAAAAGTGTGGGGTTGAACACCCACTTGTGCAAAGTCGAAGAAACGCATGCTGTTAGCTAAGCCTAAAAGGCCTCAGCGAGTATTTCTCACCCTTTGTAAATTTTAATTTGATGCTATGAGGACATAGCATGATTTAAGTGTGGGGTGAGGGAAATTTTAAGGGAAATTTCAGAATTTGCTGTGCTTAATGATTTTGGTGAATGTAATGCTTGTGCAAAAGTTGGTGAGAAAATTTGAAAAATTTGAAAAATTTTTGTGAATTAAGCATGACTTCATCACCCGTTGGTTTTTCTTTTCGGTTCTTTTCCGACGGGGGGTCTTTGAACCGAAGAATAAATTTTTTTTTCTTTTTCTTTCCTTGGTCTGTACATAGTGTGTTTAGTCATAGTTAGAGACTGTTTCCAACGATGGATGGATGACGACCGTCTTGAGGAAAATTAGTCGATAGGTTTTGGGTTTTTGAACCCATAACTAATTGGGGCTTGATGTTCTTTTTATGTGTTATACATGGTTGTAAGATGCAAGTATGTTCAGTATGAAGCATGCAAGTGTATAACTTTATTTGAGACACTTAGGCTCTTGAATTTGACTCAATATGATTGAAGCTTAATTCTGAATTCTTGTGATTAGCTGAGTAAGAGTCTACTGATTGTGTCTTGATTTGAGCATGTGCCATGAGTGTAAGGTTTTTGAGTATTCTGTGCTATTGTGGAATGTCTAGAACTTGCCTGGTGTGTATATAAAACGAAATGAAGGATGTGAATTGTAGGAGATGATTTAGGCATTTCTTTAAATGAACCTAATGTTATCCCTCATTATACCTACCTTGAAAAATTAATCCTAGTTAACCCCATTGAGCCTTGAGCCTATTCTTTGACAGCTGCAACATAAGCTTAATCTTTTTTCTTTCATTAGCCTTGAATTTGATCCAAAACTCCGAAGCGCTTAAAGGAAAAATCCGAAAGAGTAAAGGAGTGATAAGAATGAAAAGAAAGGGAAAGTAGCAATCGTAAGAGTTGAGAAAGGTCGAGGGTGCACTTGTTTGAATATGGGTGAGTATTAGTAGGGAGTAAGAAAATAAATAAATTAAAAGTTACTTATAGAACTCCTTACTAATAAGCTAAAAGCGCCTAAAGAAATGGGGGAACAAAAGAGGAAAAAGAAAGATGAAAAGTGAAAAAGGTGAAGTGAGGGAAGGGAAGTTCGTAATGAAGGCGTGATGTATTAAAAGCGCTTAGGAAAGATAGTCACTATTACTGATCATAATAGTACTTACCCGCACCTGAGTTACATTACAACCTAAAAAGTCCTACTTGATCTTACATTCACACATCCTTAAATTAGTGGAGTAAAACACTAAGGGCAAGCTTATGGGTCATTACATAATGCATGTGAATTCTTTGTGAGAGTGAGTGTAATTCTATTCATGTACCCACACATGTTGTGATGTAAAAAATTGTTTTTGCATGTGATTGGGTAACTCTCTTTCCGTGAGGGGCACATGTTTAATGAAGGATAAAATTCATGTGGAATTTCTTAATTAGTTAATTTACATGAGTTTGCTAAAATTGAGAGTCGACTCTTGAGGTTAAGAAGTCTTAACATAGTTGTACTTCATTTCAATGATCAAATCAGGCATGCTCTATTTTTAGCTTGTATCTTACGTAATCATTATAGCTGTAACCTGAATTATCTTGCTAAATTAGTTATGTGGGAGTCTCAATATGCATGATATGTAAAAGGTTGTTCGAGGAAGAACAAGGCTTTAAGTGTGGGGTTGTGATCACGGACAAAAAATATATGCCCGAGATACTCTTTATTACTTAAATTAGTCTTGTTTATCTAAGTTATTGTATACATTTTCATGTAATTTTATATAATGTGGAGATATGTGCTACCCAACATGATTAGCCTTTGTTTTGTAGGTTTTGATGATGTTTGAGTAACTAATCCATGAGTTGGTGAAGTAGAAGCTTGGAAACGGAATTAACATGCGAACGTCGGCAAGGAAGAGGCACAAAACAGCCCACCGGCGCGTCGACAAGGTGCCACGGCAGGCAGGCCGCTCAAAACAGCCCACCTGCGCCTTGGCAACCTGCCACGGCAGGTGGACTCCGCGACCAAGGGGCTGCAACGCGCTGCCCAGGCAGCGTGACACGCTGCCAACGCGGCAGGGTGCTGCCTGGGCCAATTTCGGGTGATTTTCCAGAGAGCCTCCGCGTCCGTAGCGTGTCACGGAGGCCGTGCTCCGCGATGCACTCCGTGACACGTTACTTGTTATTCCGGGAAAGATTCCTACTAATATAAATAGCACACTTAGGTTTATTTTTCATAATTCAGACTTGGTGGAGCTAGGACGTGGGTTAGCAGCAGTTGAGGGACGAAAAAGCTAAGAGATTTCTTCTCTTCCTTTCTTCTTTCTATCAATTGTACGTATGATTTACACTCGTTTTAGGATGATCAATCCACAAATGAGTGGCTAATTCTCTTCCTTGCTAAGGTTTTGAACATGTGTAGTGAATTTTGATTGTAAATGATATGGTTTTCTTCTTCTTCTTTCATGTTGTTCTATTAATTCTTGTTCTTACTGCATTAGTGCTTGGCCGACATTAATGTACATCTAAAAAGTCCAATTTCACTCGAGAGAGCAAGAAATTGGAAAGTTGTGAATTAATAGGGTATTGTTCTTAACTTGATTTGGGAAAATTGGGTTTTGATGTGCTTTCCTGATAGAAATATACTTGAAAGCCGTATTAGTCAGTTTAGGAACCGGAATTGTATTGCTAGGTCGTAAATTGCATTTGATCACAGAAATGTAGACGAATGGTTTATGATTCTTAAGTGAAATTAAATACGAGAGTTTTAATTTCTAGGCTATTGTTCTTGGCTAGCAACATGAAGAAGAGATTAACCGAATTATTATTACAATCGAATTCATTACTTGTTCTTAACCTTGGCATGCTCATATCCATAGTTTAAATTCACCGTAAATAATTGTTAATAGTTTTAGTATATATTTTATAAACAAAAACTCAATTAACTGTTGGTTACGTTGTTGTTAGCATAGTTAGAAGTAAAATAAGAATATAGTAAACTTAGGCAATTTTTACACACCCTGAGCCTCCTTGGATCGATACTTGGCTTACTTAGCCACTTTATTACTTGTTTGACCACGTGCACTTGCATGTCGGTTTTACACCTATAGCAAACACACCGAACAGCGAGCACAGACTATCATTTCCAATCTACCCACCTATTCGATTAATTATTAACTTAAAACATTCTATGTGACAAACTAACATCCTGGTTTTTGCCTACCCGCCCCAACCTTAAGGTCTAAGAGGCATTGGACAACTGTTTTGGATTTTTGTTCTAAAATCCTAAGGTCGTTATGGGGTGAATAGAAGAATACAAATGAATCAAGACAAATAGCAAGCACAGGTTTTAAATAAGCCTCTAAATTGAAATGCATAATTAATAAACAAAATATCTGAGCAGATGCAAACCATGTTATTAGATTTTCAGATTCTACAAACAACGACTTCCAAAACAAGTGTGAATAGATTTATTATACTGCCAATTCTGCAGACGCGACATCTAGGTTAAGGTGAGAGGCATACTTGTAAAAGACTTTTCTAAATGACGAATAATATTTAAACAAAGTTCAAGTAATGATTAATTTATTAAAGTATGACATTTACCGTGGATAATCTTATAAGAGATGTTTTCTAGAGCACATAGATAAGTCACAGATTACACATCACAGAGATGAGTTTCTAATATGATGTGTGCATACATTAGATGTCGTGATGATAGATTTTATCACTATTGTATAGACAAGGCATCTGAGTTAAGATATGAGACATATTACATATAAAATTATAAATCCTTCCAAGTGATCTCTATCGTAAAATTGACATATCGCAAACATATTCCTTTAGACAGGATTTATTAGGACCAGTATAGGCATGATATTCAAATGTGATGAATCCTATAGTCATGATTTTCAATGCAATGCGGACGGATCAAAGATTACGAATCATATATATGAGAGGAGGTGGATTGCAGGATTTTATCATTAATTTCCTACGGACCTAGCATCTAAACTATTTGCATTATAATATTGCAATCAATCAGTCAGGAAATAACGAAATATTTAAGAGCAGCAATATTGAACATATTTAATGGGTATCTTAATCATAAATTTTGTAAGTGGATCTTCTAATCAATTGCTTCATTCACATGCAAAACTACCTACAACTGTTAATAAACAGGTTTTATCTTAACAAAGGATCAACTTCATCAACAGATTTTAGGCTTTCCAGATTAAATAAATTTGCAGCACTAAACCCGGATTCTGGTGTCAAAACCCGTTTAATCTTCTACGCATGTTTTCAGGTGTTGATATCCTATAGGCATGGTATCTAATAAGCATGGCACCGATTAAGACGAATGCCCCAGGATAAAGTACAACAAACAAATTTACACCCTATTCCCCGCCCCATGATACCCCTTTTTCACTATTTACAGCATTTTATACAATTATTACAAACTGAAGAAAGTAAAATAAATCAACACATTATACATGAAATAATGAATTAAACAGAAATTAAACGAAATCCCTCCTGCCCCAAGCGACTCTTCGTTCCATATTATAATAACCTATTAAACAAATGACACGACATATATGCGCATACAAACATATACTTGAAAATCCATAATTCGCAAGTTATTTGATTTTTACAGAACACTCATGCAAATAAACTTGAATCACATTATGAGACTTATACTTAAAGAAATATCATAACATGATGCAAGTACGAGTTTACACATTTGTATTATCAGAAAATTATAGAGAAAAAGTAACTAACCGATTAAGCAGTAAAAGAACAGAGCAACAACAAACAATTCCAGAAAGGCTTTGCCAACAAATAGAGACCTAAACTTCGACACGTCAAGATCACAAGGACCTTGTTGATCCCAAGAAATGCTCGTCTTGAAGTGGGATAGAAGAGCAACACTTAGAAGAAACTAAACAATATATTTTTTTTGAAATAAAATCTATTGCAATTTTATGATAGTGTTCGAATATCTTTCAAAGAAAAGAGAGGGGTCTTTTATAGCAGCAGTCAAAAGGTTTTAAAAAGGAGAAAGAATATTACCCTTCATTCCTTATAATCATCTACCATGTATAAATAAATTAACTTATTTAAAGAAATTAAATTAGGGGAAGGAAAATCTCTTTTACTAAAACCGATCACAGATTAAATTCGGTTAAGAAAAGAATCAATCACATAAGATAAGAATTTTAGGAAAATAAAATCATGCTCGTTATTTTAAGAAAAGTATAGAAAGGACAAATCAGAAAGGTCAAGCGGTAAAATGGCGTGATTGAATTAATTAGGAAAAACAAATTGGCACAGTTTACTGTAAATCAAAATTTACTAAAAATAGAGAGTTTAAATGCTCAAATAAATATAATAAAAGGAAAGATATTAATTAACTAGGAAGGGTTAGGCAATTACACATAAAAGCAAATTAAATTACCTCTAATCACTAGGCACTCATATGGGAAGAAAACATATGGAATCAATCACAAGGTAAGAATGTCAATCAATCACCGTTAAATGAAATCAATATTAAATATAAAAGAGATAATATTATGAATCATGCCCCAAAGAGAAACGAATCAAAGTTGTAATCATACAAGTACCACATGCTCGAACAGAGAAATCAAAATATTCATATGTTATCACAAGCAGATTTTGCAAAGGGACAAATAATCCACGGCTATTTAAACGATTCTAAAAAAATTAGAATTGATTTTATATAAACCAAATCTCAATATGATTTTGAGAGATATGAAGATATTCATTATATATAAATGAAACAAAGGAAGAACTATATATAGATATTATATATGAATGAAATAGAAAGGAAAACAATATATATTACAAATATATATATATATATATATATATATATATGTATATATATATATGTATATATATATGTATATATATATATGTATATGTATATATATATGTGTATATATATATTTATTTATTATATATTATTATTTATATATGAAACAAAAAGGAAAAAAAATAGTACATATTATATATATATACATATTTATTATATCTATATATATATTTATTATATATTATTAATTATAAATATACTTATTATATATTTATTATATACATACATACATAAATAAAATAGAGGAGAAGAAGAAAAATAAATAAACAAAAATAAAAATAAAATAAAAATTTACGGACACATCCTCGCAGATTTGTCCGGATCCGTCGGTTGGGAGGTGTAAATGTGGTGGGTTTTCCAGTGGCTATTTGTTTCGGTTCATATCCAGGGATTTGGTTTATATTTTGGTCGGGTTTGGGTTTTGTCGGACGGATCTAGTTCGGTGATGGCAACGAGGGGCTGGGGTTGGTCGTGGCTATTGCTGCTTGCAACAGTGGCGTTGGCAGTAAGGAAGGTGTGTAGAGGCTGGTGGTGTGCTACTACTGCCGTCGCCGGCAGTGGAGAGAAAAGAGAGAGGAGGTCGTCTTGTGGAGGTGGAGGTAGGTGCGGCGTCGCAGGGAAGAGGGAAAGGGGTGAAGGGAAGAAGGATTGAGAGAGAGAGAGAAGTCTAGGGGTGTTGTGCGGCTGCCAGGGTGGTTTGTCGCTGGAAAAAATGAGGAGAAGGGAGAGAGGGAGGTGGGTCGTGACATTGAGAGAGAGAGAGATGAGGGAATGTGGGAAATTGGTAGAGTTTGGGGTAGATAGTGTTATTTAAGGTAAGGGAGTGGGGTTTTAATCGGGTTCGTAGGATTAAAGATGATGGACGGCTGAGATTTAATTAGGAATTTCGGGTCGAGTTATGGGTATATCCATGGGTCGCGAGTTTTATAGTGGGTAGGGAATAAATTTGGGCTGAATAATAGCCAAAATTGACCAAAAGTGGTTAAAATTGGCATAAATTGGAGCAGAAAGTGACTAAACTTTAAATAAATTGAATGAAATTGAATAGAAAATGGCTAAAATTTAAATAAATGGGATGAAGTTGGATTTAGCTGCTATTAAATTATAAATATACTACATTTGTGGATAATTCAATAAATAAAAAATAAAAAACATTTTAAATTATAGAAAAATCATAAATATTATTATTAATAAATAAATTCTAAATCTTAGTAGACTTATGTAAATTATATAATTAAATTATTATATTTATAAATAATTTTATGACTGCAAAATAAAATTAAGCTGTCAAATATTATTAAAAATCATATTATTAACATAAATAATTTATAAATTCGAGTAATATTATTGCGCAAATAAATTTGTAAAATTTAATAAAAGTTATGTAAATAGTCTATAAAGATAAAAAATAAAATATATATTTCAAAAATAAGGGCATATATTAATACGAATATATTATATACGAAATAATTACTTAAATTTAAAAATTAAAATTAATAAAAATTATATGTACATGTATATATAATTTGAAATATGTTTCACAACATTACGATAATAAATTATTTGATCAATATAAATGCAAGCCGAAATTTTGCGTAAAGGTAAATATATATATATATATATATAAGCAGCATATACGAGAGTAGGGAGGTCAAAATTGAGTGTCAACAACTGCCCCTTTTTTGTTTGGGAATGAAGAATGAATTGTTGAGCAAAGAACGTTGACCTAGTGGCCGATTTTGTCCGACCGAAAGAAAATTTTCGATATGGCCGGATGCAAGACAAGGTTGTGAAGATGTTGTGGCCGAGACTTTGGTGTCAAGTTGCCTACATATCTCGGGTCTCACGAGAATCAGGCCGCGTGTAGTTCTATATTTAGGGACAAATGATATCCCTAAAAAATTGACAACACGAGGCTTGGATAAAGATGGGGGTAGCACAAATAGACACGATTTAGAATGCATTACAAAATAAGTTAGGTGAGAATAAGGTCAAAAGAAAATAGTAGGAACGTATTATCATTCGTAGCTTGTTATTCCTTCGATGTTCGCGTAAACAACTAAGACATGTGCATCAAATACCTCGTAAAATAAACGGATGCAAAAATTAAACATGATGCGAGTTCCTTTTAGACAATGAAAGTTTGCTTCGAGACAAGAGGATGATGTCTCTAAGCCATGATGTCTTGGCAATGATATGCAAAATAAATTCCACAGGCCATGAAATGATGTCTGCAGGCCATGAAAAATGACGCCTTAGGAGCATGATAAGCAGAAAATAAATTCCTTAGGCCATGAAATGATGTTTGCAGGCCATGAAAATGACACCTTTAGACTATGACACCTTAGGAGCATGATGAACTGGAAAGTAAATTTCCTTAGGCCATGAAATGATGTTTGCAGGCCATGAAAATGATGCCTTTAGAACATGATGCCTTCGGATGAGTGGAAGAAATACTAATTCAAAGAAAGTAAATTATTAGAGAGCCTCAATAATTCGATTGAAAGCTCTGGTTTATTAGGGCTTATTGCAAATAAATCACAGGGCTCAGAATGCAACAACGGGCTCAGAAATTCGAATAATGGGCTCGAAACGCATAAACGGGCTTAAAATGCAAATAAAGGGCTTGAAATGCATAAACGGGCTTGAAATGTAAATAACGGGCTTGAAATGCATAAACAGGCTTGAAATGCAATTAACAGGCTTGAAAATGCATAAACGGGCTTAAAATGCAAATAACGGGCTCGAAATACATAAACGGGCTTAACGGGCTCAAATGCAGGTGTGGGCTCAATAGTATATCAAAATGCATATATCACGTGCATCACGAGCGCAATATGCAAATAAAGACTCAAATGCATGTTATAATATATATCACGGGCTCAATATGTGAATATGGGCTCAAATTTATATGCAAATACTAGCTTGAATGCATATATAATGTATACCACAGGCTCAATTTGTAAAAATGGGCTCAAAATGCATATAAAATGCATACCACGGGCTCAAATGCTTATATAAATGTATACCAAGGGCTCAAATGCATGTATAAAATGCATACTGGGGGCTCAAAATGCATATATAAATGTATACCAAAGGCTCGAATACATATATAAATGTATACCAAGGGCTCAAATGCATATACAAAATGCATACCGCGGGCTCAAATGCATATATAAAATGTATACCAGGGGCTCAAAATGCGATATGGGGATCGAACGCACAAAAATGCATATATTAAAGTGTATATCACGGCTTTGATATGCAACTGAGTGCTCAGATAATGGAATAGCAAGATAATAAGTAGGGGCATAAGGAAGAATGACTTAGCTCTATGTCGTCTTGGGACAAGACATTTCCATCTGTGCCTTTTGCATTTCTTTTATTTCTGCGTTCAAAGAAAATTTATTAGTTCGAAAAGGGGAGGTTGATCTGTGTGTCTATCTCGTAGCCTTCTTCTATTCGCTGGACACCTATTGTTGCACTCCGTCCAGGCATACACTCGGGCACAAAGTTTAGACAAAAGGTGAATAACTTAGTAAAAGTAAAATAAATACATAGAAAAATTGAGTTAAATCATGGGCCATGGCATATTTTAAAACCGTACAACGTCCTTTTGCAAATCGGAACCTTGTCCTGACCTAGTTTGAAAATATTTTGGGATCCTTCCAAAAATTTCTGCCCCAGTGTAGTAGATGACATAGACTTCCTTGCAAGTGACAGAGAGTTGTGAATTTTTGAGGTCCTCTCAAAAATTCTGCCCAGTTACAACTTGTTAACTGAAACATCATGAAAATGTAACAAAATCACCGAGAACCTTTAGCGAAAGGGGAGAAGAAAATTTTATAAAGATATAGACCGAGTCCCAAAGGGATGCCTGTGTATCCCTCTTAAACAGGAATCAGGTCCAACATAGTTCAGGTTACAAGATAGAGCAAAAGAAACAAAATCCCAATCTAAATGTAGTATCTCTTAACCGCGTCTGAGTTGATAGGTTTTGGCCAGACTTCACCATCCATCTCTGCCAGGATAAGTGCTCCTCCTGTCAGCACTCGGTGAACTATGTAGGGACCTTGCCAGTTAGGTGAGAACTTGCCTTTAGCTTCATCTTGGTGTGGAAAAATCCGCTTCAAAACCAGTTGCCCAGGCATGAAAAGTCTTGGCCGAACTTTCTTGTTAAAGGCCTTGATCATCCTGTTCTGATAAAGTTTACCATGGAAAACTGCATTTATTCTTTTCCCATCAATGAGTGCTAGTTGCTCAAATCTACTTTGCACCCATTCTTCATCGTTCAGTTCTGCTTCTTGAATGATTCTCAAAGAAGGAATTTCCACTTCAGTTGGTATCACTGCTTTATTACCATATACCAACATATAAGGTGTAGCTCCAGTAGACGTTCAGAGAGTGGTGCGATATCCCAACAAAGAAAAGGGCAACTTCTTATGCCAATGTCTATAGTTGTCAATCATCTTGCACAGAATCCTCTTGATTTTTTTGCTTGCAGCTTCCACGGCTCCATTCATCTGTGGCCTATATGCAGTAGAATTGTGGTGCTTGATCTTGAAGTTTTCACACGTCGTTCTCATCAAGTCACTATTCAGGTTAGCACCATTGTGAGTAATAATAGATTCAGGTACCCTAAATCGGCAAATGAGATGGTCGCGGACAAAATCTGTCACCACCTTCTTTGTGACAGACTTGTGAGAGGTAGCTTCAACCCACTTAGTAAAGTAGTCAATTGCAACCAGAATGAATCTATGTCCATTAGACGCTGCAGGCTCGATGGGACCAATTACATCCATTCCCCAAGCCGCGAATGGCCAAGGCGAGCTCGTGGCATGAAGCTCCTTGGGAGGAGCTCGAATCACATCTGCGTGGGTTTGACAACGATAACATCTTTGCACGTACTTGATACAGTCCGTATCCATAGTCAACCTAAAATAACCAGCTCTTAAGATCTTCTTCGCCAACACAAAACCATTCATGTGGGGCCCGAAAGTTCCAGCGTGAACTTCCTCAATCAAAGTTGTTGCCTCTTTAGCATCCACACATTTTAGAAATCCCAAGTCCGGAGTCCTCCTATAAAGGATTTTTCCGTTTAGGAAAAACTGATTGACTAGCCTCCGAATCGTGCATTTTTGGACGCTTGTAGCATGTTCAGGATAAGCCCCGTTTTTCAGATACCCTTTGATGTCAGCATACCACGGTTCACCGTCCGGTTCTTTCTTAACATGAAAGCAATAAGCTGGCTACTTATGTATGTAAACAGAAATAGGATCAATGTAGTTTTTATCAAGGTGCTGGATCATTGAAGCCAATGTATCCAGAGCATCTGCAAATTTATTCTGTATTCGGGGAACATGCTGGAACTCAATCTTGATAAACCTCTTGCATAATTCTTGCACACAATGTAGATAAGGAAGACTCTTCGTGTTCTTTGTGCCCATTCTCCCCTTACTTGATGCATCAGCAAGTCTGAGTCTCCAATTACCAATAACGACTGCACGTTCATGTCAACTGCCAGTCGCATACCCAAGATGCAGGCTTCATACTCAGCCATGTTGTTAGTACAAGAAAATCTGAGCTTAGCTGATACAGGGTAATGCTGCCCAGTTTCTGATACTAACACTGCTCCAATGCCTACTCCTTTGAAGTTTTCTGCTCCATCAAAGAATAACCTCCAACCATCGTACTCTTCGACAATATCTTCTCCTATGAAGGCTACTTCCTCGTCAGGAAAGTATGTTTTTAGTGGTTCATACTCCTCATCTACAGGATTTTCTGCTAAATGGTCTACGAGAGCCTGTCCTTTTACGGCTTCCGGCGTAATGTAGACAATGTCAAATTCACTTAGCAACATCTTCCACTTGGCCAGCTTCCCTCTAGGCATGGGCTTTTGAAAGATATACTTCAACAGATCCCTCCTGGAAATCAAATAAGTTGTGTAGGCAGACAAATAATGCCTCAACTTCTGAGCAACCCAAGTCAGAGAGCAACATGTCCTTTCCAACAATGTATATCGAGCCTCATACGGTGTGAACTTCTTGCTCAAATTGTATATGGCTTGCTCCTTTCTCCCTGTCTCGTCATGTTGTCCCAAAACACAGCCAAAGGCATTTTCTAGCATGGATAAATACAGGAGCAAAGGTCTTCCTTGTTCTGGTGGCACTAAAACTGGAGGCTTCGGTAGATAATCTTTGATTCTATCGAAAGCTTGCTGACACTCAGGAGTCCACTCGGTAGCAGTGTCTTTTTTCAGCAGTTTGAAGATAGGCTCACAAATAACCGTTGACTGAGCAATGAAACGGCTAATGTAGTTGAGTCGTCCTAAAAAGCTCATGACTTCCTTCTTACTTTTCAGCGGTGGTAGCTCTTGGATGGCCTTAATCTTTGTTGGATCCAACTCAATACCCCGATGGCTGACGATAAAACCCAATAATTTCCTTGATGGAACCCCAAATGCACACTTCACCGGATTTAGCTTCAGATTATACTTTCGCATTCTGTCAAAGAACTTTCTGAGGTCTGCCAGATGATCTGAGCTTCTCTTTGACTTGATGATGACATCGTCCACATTAACCTCAATTTCTTTATGGATCATGTCGTGGAAGATGATAGTCATGGCCCGAATGTAGGTGGCTCCAACATTTTTTAGCCCGAATGGCATTACCTTGTAGCAATATACGCCCCACGGGAAAAGGAATGCGGTTTTCTCAGCGTCCTCTTCATGCATTCTGATCTGATGATAACCAGCGAAACAATCCACGAACGACTGTGTCTCATGCTTGGCACAGGTTTCAATAAGGTTTGGTAATGGAAAATCATCTTTAGGGATGGCGTTGTTGAGATCCCTGTAATCCACACAGATTCTGACCTTTCCATCCTTCTTCGGTACTGGCACGATATTGGCCAACCAAGTGGGGTATTCTACTACTTTGAGGATTCCAGCGTCGATCTGCTTGGGTACCTCTTTTTTGATTTTCAAACTCATATCAGGCTTGTATTTTCTCGGCTTTTGCTTCACAAGGGGATACGCTGGGTCAGTAGGCAATCTATGCGCTACTATGGAATGGGTAAGCCCTGTCATATCAGCATAGGACCAAGCAAAGATGTCTTTATACTCTTTCAGAAACTCTATGTACTCCTCAATCTCGTCTTTTGGCAAGTGAGTGCTGACTTGAGTCTCTTTGAGCGTTTCTGAATCTTCCAAAATTACCACATCGGTCTCTGTCAGATTGGCTTTGGGCTTGTCCTCGAACTCTTCTATTTCCCTGACAATTTCAGTAGGTAACTCATCTTCTTCGGCTTCTAATGAATTGCCTGTGTTATATCGTATAGTTTCATTACAAGCCATGGCCTTAGATTCAACTCGTTCGATATTAGAAATGCTGAAAATAAATAAAATTGAATCAAATATATGGAAAGAAAAATGATTTTATTAATTAGAAATTGATCAAAAGTTTGACATAATATTCAAAAGAAATTTCACAATTTTGAAAGCAATATTTATTTTGAAACAGATGGAAAACTGGTCCTTTAGTCTACCCAGATGCCTGGCGAGCTCTAGATGGAGTGACTGTCCAATTTGCAGTTCCTCTTTGAACTCCTCCTTCTTGTTGTGCGACCCCTCCTTCCTCCCCATTGATAATGGCATTGCAGCTGTTATCACTTGGCTCTTCAAAAAACAAATCTCTTAGACTGAGCAGCACGACATCTTCTTCGGCCCGCTTAACATCAAGAAAACAATCAGAAACGAAGGTTTTTTGAAGCGAAGGCAATGGGTTTGGCAACAAAAAATTTCTCTTTCCCAAGGGATATTTCCAATTGTCCAGCTCTTCTTCAGTAGGTTGATATCCCAATCCGAAAGTGGTTCTTTGTGTTGCTACCTGCAGCGGTTCTGAAATTCCTTGCAATTTGGCTCTAAGACCCCGGCCTGGTTCAAACCCTAACCATAACAACATACTCAAGATCTTATTGCTCCACCATCTTCCTTCCTCGATGACACCGACAAGATCTAAGGTGTGGAAACTCTCCTTGTCCAGACCTCCCTTTCCTTCAATGACAGGGATAACAGGAGCAATGTAAATTGGACGACTTTCATCCCCGTGGACCATGACTTCTTGATGGTCCCACTCAAACTTCAAGTATTGGTGCAGAGTTGAAGGCACCGCTCCCGCAGCATGAATCCATGGACGTCCCAATAGCAGATTGTAAGAGGCTGGGATGTCCGTTACCTGGAATGTTATGGTGAATGTGGCAGGGCCAACTAGCACTTCCAGATCTATTTATCCAACAGTTTCTCTTTGTGAACCGTCAAACGCTTTGACGTTCATCTTCCATTGCTTGATTCGGGCGAGGTCAACTTCTAGCCGGGTCAAAATATTCAGTGGACAAATATTTAAATCGGAGCCTGGGTCAATCAATACCTTGGTGATGAATTTGTTTGAGTGCTGCACTGTGATATGTAGCCTTTGTTATGAGCCGCGCCTTCCACGGGAAATTCATCTTCATGGAATGATATTTTCTAGGCCTCAAATACCTGACCCACCATGTTAGCCACCTCATTGCTAGATATGTTTGCAGGAACATATGCTTCTCCTAACACCTTCATCAAATCCTTTTGGTGTTTATCAGAGCTCTGCAGAAGTGATAAGATAGAAATTTGAGCCTGGGTCTTGCTCAATTGTTCTACCACCGAGTACTCCTTCGCTTGCACCTTTTTCCAGACTCCATCATTTTCTGTTTCCACCGCTGGATGCTTTCCTTTATCGGATCCTCGAACCAAAGTATTAGGAGTGTATACTCTTCCAGACCGTGTCACTCCTTGTGCCGCATCTGCCCCCAGCACCTTTGTTATCTGTGAGGCATTTTCCTTGTAACTCCAAGGTACTGTCTTGTACGAAGTGGGAGCAGCTCTTACCACTGTAAATGGAGGCCTTGGTGTAGCTAACTCAACCTCGAACGGAGGGCGCACCTATACTCCCTGGATGAATCTGAAGAAGAACCTGCTCTGTGTTCAATCATCCCAATAGTATCCGCCAAGTCTTCAGCCTCATCACAAGAATCATGTTCACCTAGTGATTCGGCAGAGGATTACTTGTCACATTCGGTGCCAAATCCTTGAGGTGAATAACCTTAGTGTCAATCAACTTCTGTATTTTTTCCTTCAAAGACCTGCATGACTCTGTGGTGTGCCCCCTCATTCCCGAGTGATACATGTATATTTTGTTGTGGTAATACCACTTAGCTTGGGTATCGACCGAGAGTGCAGGAATAGGTTCAATGTAACCGGATTCTTTCAACCTCACATACAGCTGGTTAATTTGTTCTGCAAGAGGGGTATAAGTTTTTGTTGGCCTAAATTGAGCCCTAGGCCTTTGGTTTGGTGAGGAAGAAGGTAGTGAGTGAGAAGGTCGTGAGTGAGAAGGTCGTGGATAAGAGGGCTGTGTGTTATAAACGGGATAAGTGGGGGATTGGTAATGTGATGGAGGTGTTTGGATATTGGTCGGAGGGGGAGTTTGATATGGAGCTTGATAAGGATGGAGATTTTGATATGGTGATGGAGCTTGAAGGTGATGACGGAGCATGATATGGTGGAGGTGGAGTTTGGAAGTGTGGAGTTGGCATTTTGTAGTGTGGGGTTGGAGTCTGGGGTCTGTAAACATAATTTTTTGGCCCCATGGCCATCATAATGGTTTCAATTTCCTTCTTCTTACGGCTTTCCGAAGTAGTTCCAGACTGCAAGGCTTCGTTAGCAGCTTGTAGTGCATTAAGGTTGATGATGGTACCATCCTTGATACCATCCTCAATCCTTTCTCCAAGCTTGATAATCTCTACAAAGCTTTTTTCACTGACCAATATCAATCTTTCATAAACTTTCGGGTCTAAAGTATGCATAAAAATGTCCTTCATTTGTGACTCTTCCATTGGGGGTCGCACTCTAGCAGCGTCAGTCCTCCAGCGAGTTGCGAATTCCCTAAAAGTCTTGGTGGGCTTCCTCTTGAGGTTTTGGATGTAATGCAAGTCAGGTGCATTTTCTGTGCTGAATCCAAAACATTCCACAAAGGCTGTTGCCATTTCTGCGCAGGTAAACCATTTTTTTGGATTCTGCTCTACATACCAGCTAAGAGCTTCTCCAGTCAGACTTCGCATGAACAACTTCATCCTTATCTTCTCATTTCGTCTCACTCCTACCAGTTTGTCGCAATATAATCTCAGGTGGGCCCTTGGATCACCATTTCCATTAAATAGTTCGAACTTTGGAGGTTTGTACCCCTCCAGTAATTTGTCATCCGAATGTATGCACAGGTCTTCAAAATCCAGACCTGTTATTCCCTTGTTGCCTTCAACATTTTGCAATCTGTTGTTTATTTTCTTCAACTCTTCTGCTAGAGTCTGAATCAGTCTATCCTTTTCTAAAGGTTCGGATTCCTCAAGATGATGAGTTACAAGTGTCGTCACCACATAGATCGGGTTGGTATAGGTGCAGGCGTAGGATGCATTTATATGGGTTGGAGGAGGTATCTCTTGAGCTAGTGATGGGTAATGGGCAGTAGTTGGAGCTGGCTTATGTGGATAAGTATATGGAGGGTATTGGTGATATTGAGGTGGAGTGTCTTGTGGTGGAGCTGCGGGTTGTGAGGACATGGAAAAACTGGCTGGTGCTTTTGAAATCGAGGCATCAGCTTGCTTACCAAATAGTGTTTCCTGGGTATTTAGATTCCGAACATGAGTTAACTCTTCTTGAAGCTCAAAAAATTTCTGCTCGAGCCTCATAATTATCTCATTGTAACCTGGAGGGCCGGCCCCTTCGAAGTTATCCTGTTCATTTCTGGGTGTGTCGCTACCACTGTTGTTATGTTCATCCATCTTGTTCTTTCCTTTGTTGCGGTTAGGGATGGGAGGAGGAGAAGGAGGAGCCCCTTTCGATCTTGTGTAGTAAGCCAGATTTGCACAAATCAACCTTTGGGAAGGGAAAAGATAAGACCAACAACAAACAAATCATAATTAGTAGTAGAAGTTAGAAATAATATTGATTAAAGATCAAGCAAAAATAATGACGTATCTCCTAATTTTGGGGCCTCTTTTATGCCAGAGGTAGGCCTAACGAGTTTGAGAGGAACTTGTTATTAAGTATTGTCATTTTTCTCCCAAAATAAACCCAAAATAAAACTTTATTACAATAAAAGTTGCAAGGATTGCAAGAAACAAAAACAAAAAAAAAACATTAGATCTTGAAAATTTCTTCATCGACGTCCGACTTCTTTGGATCTTCTAGTACTTTGTGAAAGCGATGGCGACTGGACAAAAGATAGGCCAATGCTAGATCTTTCCCCATAGCTCCCCCATTCAGGCATTCTTCTCTATGTTTGCTAAATTCATCACGCAAATCCTGTATCCTTGAATCCAGACCTAAGGCCCGATCTTTCCAATATTCCAATTCTTTTCCCATCTCAGCAATTTCTTTGGCATTGTCGTCGTGTAACTGCCGATGAAAAGCCTCAGAATCTTGGACCTTTGTTTTTAAACGACGATAGAGGGTTTGTGCTTGAGCCTCCTTATCCTCTACATGCTTGCCTCGCTTGACGCTTGATATTGCAGTACCAGCCCAATCATCACGTAGCCACTCACTATATCCCGTTATGTAGCCTGCCTAATATCGGTCAGCCTCTATGCTCTTTTCATCGAGGTAAATCTTTTTTTTTCCATGCTTTTGCAATGTCTAGAGCATGCGGAACAAAGTTGTCCTTGTAATCCACTTGGTATGCGTCCATGTCAGCAACCCTGGGTATTATTTGCATTCTTCCAGCCTACCGCATTGTTGGCATTGGAGAGTATGGTTGGACACCTCAGAGTCCTATTAAAACCAAGTAGTATTGGGACTTGGTATATACCACGAGGTTGGATCTCGGAAACCAGTCGAACATCCACTGCACAGAGTCTTCAGTCAAATTACCCAACACTTGAACCCATTTCTCCATCTCTTCGGGCCATTTTATTGGCTTAACTCCCATGGTGACCCTATAATGGTGACTGGCAATGTGATCAGTTTCTGTAGGCCGAGGCATGGTTGGATTGCCACACACCTTTTGAAGATGTTCAATAAGCCAGAGTTGAAGCAATAAATTACATCCTTCGAAGTGCTTAAACCCATTTTTGCACTTCCCAGAGATCGGTAAATATCGGCCACGATCATTGGGACAATAGTGCAATGTCCTTTGTTGATACCTTTGCATAAGGCATGGATGACTGAAACAAGGCGGATATCGATGTCTTCCTCAGCTCCTCGTGGGAAGACGACCATCCCTAAAAAGTAAACCATGAAAGCAAAAATTCGTTTGCGAATCCTCTCTTCTTGGTAAATTTCCCAAGAAGAACTATGACCGAATTGGTTGAGCAAATATTTCCCCGGCATCCTCCCCTTTATCACAAATGATATCATGTCTCTACCTTGCAATCCTAATTTGTCACGCACATTTTCTAGGGTGACATGTTTGGGTATGATCATTTCCGCTTTTTCCCACTTCCTCTTCCTCCATAATAAAATCATGTTTTCCACGTACCCACCAATTGCTTCCAATAATGGGGTCATTTCAGCCTCACCAAATTTGAAGACTACTCTATTCTCGTCCCAGAAAGTTGTAGCTGCTTCTATGAGTTCTCGATAGAGAGTAACTTGCATAAGGGAAGGTAAGTGTCCCAATACTTTCCTTACCTCATTCTGTCCACATTCTCCCAAATCCAACCACCATGTTTTCATGCCTACATGCATGCACCAAACCATACCAATCTTAGGTAAGAAGTTGGGAGACTCATTGTACATGGAACAAAAGGAAAGTTAAACTAATCTACCCACCAGGAGAAAAATGACATTACTTTAAACAATGTTTCTCTAAAAAAAATGCACACAATTTATGAATCATCTTTTTCAGGATTTAAAAGATCCCTTAAGACTTAGGGCAATTTTTCTATTTAAATCTTGACGTACCATGGACGTCGCGATTTTTCTAAGTTTGAAATGATGTGCATGCCTTACTAAAGGCGTACACGGTCATGTTCTAGGAACAAGAGTGGGTATGACACGGTTCCCTCGAGCGGACAACTTGAGAGTGAGGAAGCTTATGACCATCGACGCACCGCTGATCGACCAAATCACAAGACAATCCTTGAGGTGTTTTAAATGGTGAACGGCCGTGAAACCACGCAACTGTTGTCGTGTGTGATAGTGTAAAATTCCCAAATGGGGGAAATATGAACGATATGCCAGTTAAATAATTAAAAAAATACAACATTTCACGAATTAACGATTACATATGAAAATAAATAATAAACAATAACAAAAAAACAAGGAAAGAAAATGGTTAGTAACTTCATGGCAACGTCATAAATATCGACAGAAGTAAGTAAAAATAAAAGAAATTAAATCGGACAATTAGCAAATTCAAACTCAAATAAGACCCCACTTAATGAACATGTATTGGTTAAAGCCTAAAATCCCCAGCAGAGTCGCCATGCTGTCGCGCCTCATTTTTTCTCGCGGAAAGTGGGATACAACATGTCACAACTCTTTAAGGGTTTATTAAATTGAAGAGTCGCCACATAACGAATTAAGGTGCTTTAGGGCACCGTTCTAAACTAAAGGTCTATTTTAATACCTAAGTCACCAGAGTCGGGCAAGGGCTTAAATAACCTTGAAAGGAAGGTGTTAGGCATCTTTTGAGGTCCACAAACATGGTTTCCGGCCGGATTCATTAATTTGGAGGATTAATTAAGAGATTAAATAAGACTAATTTTAACCTATATTATTTATATTTAAAACAGTTGATAAAAGAAATAAAGAATGAAGAATTAAACTTTGTTTAGACAAGCGAGAAGAAAGAATTGGACAGAACGAAATTTAAAGGTAATTTATCTTATTTTATTTTTCTTAGCAATATATACAATAGGTGTGGCAATTAAAGTAAGTAAACACTTAAATAACAAAAAAAGAACAAATTATTAAAATCCATATAACAAAAAAACAAATAAACATTTATGTAATTATGAGGCCGAACCTCGATGAGGCGCCTACGTATCCCTTAAGGGAATCAGGACAAACGTAGTTCTACATTTAAGAGGGGTTGTTTGTCCTAATGGGATCACCCAATGCAACTTAAATAATACTTCGCAACCCTTTGGATTGCTCGTATTATTCAGCGAGCACAGGCTATCATTTCATCTACCCACCCAGTCAATTAATTATAACTTAAAACGTTCTATGTGACAAACTAACATCCTGGTTTTTGCCTACCCGCCCCAACCTTAAGGTCTAAGAGGCATTGGACAACTGTTTTGGATTTTTAGTCTAAAATCCTAAGGTCGTTAAGGGGTGAATAGAAGAATACAAATGAATCAAGACAAATAGCAAGCACAGGTTTTAAATAAGCCTCTAAATTGAAATGCATAATTATTAAACACAAATATCTGAGCAGATGCAAACCATGTTATTAGATTTCAGATTCTACAAACAACGACTTCCAAAACAAGTGTGAATAGATTTATTATACTGCCAATTCTGCAGACGCGACATCTAGGTTAAGGTGAGAGGCATACTTATAAAAGACTTTTCTAAATGACGAATAATATTTAAACAAAGTTCAAGTAATAATTAATTTATTAAAGTATGACATTTACCGTGGATAATCTTATAAGAGATGTTTTCTAGTGCACATAAATAAGTCACAGATTACACATCACAGAGATGAGTTTCTAATATGCTGTGTGCATACATTAGATACTGCGATGATACATTTTATCACTATTGTATAGACAAGGCATCTGAGTTGAGATATGAGACACATACATATAAAATTGTGAATCCTTCCAAGTGATCTCTATCGTAAAATTGACATATCGCAAACATATTCCTTTAGACAGGATTTATTAGGACCAGTACAGGCATGATATTCAAATGTGATGAATCCTATAGTCATGATTTTTAATGCAATGCGGACGGATCACAAATTACGAATCATATATATGAGAGGAGACGGATTGCAGGATTTTATCATTAATTTCCTACGAAACTAGCATCTAAATTATTTGCATTATAATATTGCAATCAATCAGTCAGGAAATAACGAAATATTTAAGAGCAGCAATATTGAACATATTTAATGGGTATCTTAATCATAAATTTTGTAAGTGGATCTTCTAATCAATTGCTTCATTCACATGCAAAACTACCTACAACTGTTAATAAACAGGTTTTATCTTAACAAAGGATCAACTTCATCAACAGATTTTAGGCTTTCCAGATTAAATAAATTTGCAGCGCTAAACCCAGATTCTGGTGTCAAAACCCGTTTAATCTTCTACGCATGTTTTCAGGTGTTGATATCCTATAGGCATGGTATCTAATAAGCATGGCACCGATTAAGACGAATGCCCCAGGATAAAGTACAACAAACAAATTTACACCCTATTCCCCGCCCCATAATACCCCTTTTTCACTATTTACAGCATTTTATACAATTATTACAAACTGAAGAAAGTAAAATAAAACAACACATTATACATGAAATAATGAATTAAACAGAAATTAAACGAAATCCCTCCTGCCCCAAGCGACTCTTCGTTCCATATTATAATAACCTATTAAACAAATGACACGACATATATGCGCATACAAACATATACTTGAAAATTCATAATTCGCAAGTTATTTGATTTTTACAGAACACTCATGCAAATAAACTTGAATCACATTATGAGACCCAAGAATATCATACTTAAAGAAATATCATAACATGATGTAAGTACGAGTTTACACATTTGTATTATCAGAAAAGTATAGAGAAAAAATAACTAATCGATTAAGCAGTAAAAGAATAGAGCAACAACAAACAATTCCAGAAAGGCTTTGCCAACAAATAGAGACCCGAACTTCGACACGTCAAGATCACAAGGACCTCGTGGATCCTGAGCAATGCTCGTGTTGAAGTGGGATAGAAGAGCGACACTTAGAAGAAACTAAACAATATAAATTTTTTTTAAAAAATAAAATCTATTGCAATTTTATGATAGTGTTTGAATATCTTTCAAAGAAAAGAGAGGAGTCTTTTATAGCAGCAGTCAAAAGGTCTTATAAAGGAGAAAGAATATTACCCTTCATTCCCTATAATCATCTACCATATATAAATAAATTAACTGATTTAAAGAAATTAAATCAGGGGAAGGAAAATATCTTTTACCAAAACCGATCACAAATTAAATTCGGTTAAGAAAAGAATCCATCACAGAAGACAAGATTTTAGGAAAATAAAATCATGCTCATTATTTGAAGAAAAGTATAGAGAGGACAATCAGAAAGGTCAAGCGGTAAAATGGCGTGATTGAATTAATTAGGAAAAACAAATTGTCATAGTTTATTGTGAATGAAAATTTACCAAGAATAGACAGTTTAAATGCTCAAATAAATATAATAAAAGGAAAGATAACAATTAACTAGGACGGGTTAGACAATTACACATAAAAGCAAATTAAATAACCTCTAATCACTAGGCACTCATATGGGAAGAAAACATATGGAGTTAATTACGAGGTAAGAATGTCAATCAATCACCATTAAATGAAATCAATATAAATATAAAAGAGATAATATTATGAATCATGCCCCAAAGAAAAATAAATCAAAGCTGTAATTATACAAGTACCACATGCTCGAACGGAGCAATCAAAATATTCATATGTTATCACAAGCAGATTTTGCAAAGGGACAAATAATCCACGGCTATTTAAACGATTCTAAAAAAAATTAGAATTGATTTTGTACATACCAAATCTCAATATGATTTGAGAGATATGAAGATATTCAATATATATAAATGAAACAAAGGAAGAACAATATATATATATATATATTATATATGAATGAAGCAGAAAGGAAAATAATATATATTACTAATATATATATATATATATATATATATATATATATATATTGGTTTTGTATATATAATGATATATAATATATATATATTTATTATATATTATTATTTATATATGAAACAGAGAGGAAAAAAAACAGTACATATTATATATATACATATTTATTATATATATATATATATATATATATTTATTTATTATATATTATTATTTATATATATACTTATTATATATTTATTATATACATACATACATAAATAAAATAGAGGAGAAGAAGAAAAATAAATAAACAAAAATAAAAATAAAACAAAAATTTACGGACAGATCCTCGCAGATATGTCCAAATCCGTCACCTAGGAGGTGTAAATGTGGTGGGTTTTCAGGTGGCTGTTTATTTCAGTTCATATTCGGGGATTTGGTTTATATTTTGGTTGGGTTTGGGTTTTGTCGGACGGATCTGGTTTGGTTATGGCAACGAGGGGCTGGGGCTGGTCGTGGCTGCTGCTGCTTGCAACAGTGGCGTTGGCAGTGAGGAAGGTGTGCAGCGACTAGTGGTGTGCGGCTACTACCGTCGTTGGCAGTGGAGAGAAAAGAGAGAGGAGGTCGTCTTGTGGAGGTAGAGGGAGGTGCGACGTCGTAGGGAAGAGAGAAAGGGGTGAAGGGAAGAAGGATTGAGAGAGAGAGAGAGAGAGAGAAGTCTAGGGGTGTTGTGCGGCTGCCAGGGTGGTTTGTCGCCAGAAAATATGGGGAGAAGGGACAGAGGGAGGTGGACGGCGGCATTGAGAGAAAGAGATGAGGGAATGAGGGAAATGGGTAGGGTTTGGGGTAGATAGTGTTATTTAAGGTAAGGGAGTAGGGTTTTAATCAGGGACGTAGGATTAAAGATGATGGACGACTAGGATTTAATTAGGAATTTCGGGTCGGGTTATGGGTATACCCACGGGTCGCGAGTTTTATAGTGGGTAGGGAATAAATTTGGGCTGAAATTAAATTTAAATAATAGCCGAAAATGACAAAAAGTGGCTAAAATTGACATAAATTGGAGCAGAAAGTGACTAAACTTTAATTAAATTTAATGAAATTGAAAAGAAAATGGCTAGTATTTAAATAAATTGGATGAAGTTGGATTTAGCTGCTATTAAATTAATAAATATACTACATTTGTGGATAATTTAATAATTAAAAAATAAAAAATATTTTAAATTATAGAAAAATCATATAAATATTATTATTAATAAATAAATTCTAAATCATAGTAGACTTATGTAAATTATATAATTAAATTATTATATTTATAAATAATTTTATGACTACAAAATAAAATTAAGCTATCAAATATTATTAAAAATTATATTATTAATATAAATAATTTATAAATTCGAGTAATATTATTACGCAAATAAATTTGTAAAATTTAGTAAAAATTATGTAAATAGTCTATAAAGATAAAATATAAAATATATATTTCCAAAATAAGGGCATATATTAATACGAATATATTATATACGAATAATTACTTAAATTTAAAAATTAAAATTAATAAAAATTATATGTATATGTATATGTAATTTGAAATATTTTTCGCAACATTACGATAATAAATTATTTGATCAATATAAATGCAAGCTGAAATTTTGAATAAAGGTAAATAATATATATATATATAACATATATATATATATATATAGTAAATAATATATATATATATATAACATATATATATATATAGTAAATAATATATATATATATATATATAACATATATATATATATATATATATATATATATGTTATATAAGCAGCATATTTGGGCGTAGGGAGGTCAAAATTGGGTGTCAACACACCTCACGTGAGATCTCCTGATCCTGATGAGAGGACAAAGCATAAAAATGGTTTTGGCGTTGGCCGCCATCCGTACTTGAAGTGTTGGACTACTGAACTGGTCGACCTGATGGAGCTATTGAAGTGGTGGATTTTGATCTCCCTCGTCCTGCTAACCGGCATTCTTTGAACCAATGACCGAGCTGTCCACACCCAAAGCAACCCTCTCGGCCCTGAAGGCATTCCCCTAGATGGTTCCTGCCACACTTACTGAAAGCTGAGTAGTGATTGTTAGCATGGTGACTCTGGGACTGTGAGCCATATGCTCCACCCCTCCGATCCTTTCGGGACAAAAAAGTAGAGCGCTGGATGAAGTGGGTGTTGGAGCCCTCTACTGCTGCTGCTGCTACTGCTATGGGTGGTTACTACCGCCCGACATCTGGTGGCCATAATCTGGTGCCCAGTCCTTGCTCGCTTGTTCTCCGGATCCAAGTCTTTTAGTTTTTCTGCCTCAATCTTCTGGGCATGAACGATGAGGCTGGAGAGATCAATATCTTTGATAAGCATGGCAGTCCTGCACTCCTTGAGGACCAAGTTCGATACTCCATTGACGAACTTTAGAATGCCATCCCTTGGCTTGGCTACCATCTTCGGAGCATATTTATACAACCTTATAAAATCCCGTGCATACTCTTCCACTGTCCGATTTCCCTATTTCAGATTCATAAATAAGCCACCTTAGCCTCCCTAAGCTCCCTGGGGAAGAATCTATCTAGGAAGGCTGTAGTGAACTCCTCCCACTCCAACTGTTCTGCTCCCACTACTCTCCCCTCCTTCCACTTATCGTACCAAATCTAGGCTATCCCGTTTAGCTGGTAGGTAACTAGGTCGGCACTCTTCGAGGAGCTAACACTTATAATTTGGGTGGTCTTCCTAATCTCATCCGCGAACTCCTGTGGGTCCTCCCCCACCTCAGATCTGTTGAAAATCAGAGTATTCATCTAGGTGAAGTCCCAAACCGGGCAGTTGTTACCCATTAGTATTGACTAGAACCACCTTCTGGTTAACCTGGATCGTGAATGGCTGTGCGAGCTGCTGGATAGCCACTCGAAACTTTATGGAGGACACTCGGTCATCTTGAGGGGTTGCCGGAGTTGGTGGGGTAGGTCGGTGAGAATTTCTAGCCCTTCTTCCATTACCATGTCGTCGAGGCATGATTTCACTAAAGAGAAATAGAGCAAGAGTTAAAGTTTTTGGAATTGAACTTCAACGCACGATAAAGAGTATGAACAGAAGGGAGTTTTCCTAATACATCTCGTAGCCTTCTTGTCAAAAGTGTGGCATGCTTCACACCCATGAAAAGGACTCTACTCGACGTGGCTTTCGGACATCCTAGGATACTATAAACCTAATGCTCTGATACCAAGTTTGTCACCACCCGAGTCTATACCCTGGACGAGACATGGTACTTGGAGTCACAAGTAATCCCACGCCAACCAATGGTCTATCATAAAACTGGTAATCTGAGTGATACCATAGCAGAAGCTTTAAAAATAATAAAAACCATTTATAAACAAGAATTAATCATAAAGATTTGTTACAACTAAAAGCAAAACTACAAATCTAGATCTGTGTCTGTGTCAGAAACCGATATATCTGATGAGTTGCTGGGAAAAGCCCCCAACTAACTCTAAAGTTTACTATATGAAATATAACTGATGAAGAAATAACATCATTCTCAAAAGATGAGGACTCACCATTGGTGCAACTGAAAATCATGGATAATATCTGCTAAGGGTGCTAAGACTTGTCATAGTTGCTTATCTGGAAGCGTCGTAACTGTCTAAAGAACAAGCTGTAATCTAAAGCTGGGGCTCTAAGAATGGTCAGAGCTACTTATCTAGAAATTTCATGAACACCTAAAGAACCTCTAAAATATGATATCTGAGTCTAATACTGATAATTGGGAGGCACCACTGACACCTCAAGAATTTACTATAGTCAAACTGATCAGCTGACATTTCTGGACAACACTGAGTCTAATAATCTGACTGAGACTGGACTAATATGTGTCTAACTAAAATTTTCATATACACTAACAACATGGGGATCTCAAAACTGATAGAGTCAAGCTACGAGGAAACTAGTCTAACACACAAGATTCTAAATTTTTCTTAACTAAGAACTAGGGCTAAATCATTCCACTAGATACAATTTTTAATTTCTAGTAATAGGAAATGGTAAATTAGTAAAAATCATGAGAAATGTTCCACTTCAAATCTTAAATAAATCTATCTGAAAATTTCTACATTTCGAATCCACAGGGCTGTAACTGATAAAGAAAATAAAATAAGATTTTGGGGACACAAGGGAAGAACTATTCCCTTGTTCAATTCCCACATACCTGGATAAAAACATCCCAAGAGAAGAAAGCTTGAACTTATGCAACTGATAAGGAGCCCTAGATCTTGCTTGAGAGGAATGACTTGTGCTTTCTATGATCGTTTTATGAGAGTTTATGTGGGGAATGAGGGGGGAAAACAATTTAATCACTCTATATTCTATGAAAATATATTTAAAATGACATAGTTTAGTGACTAAATAGGTGAAAAATCATAAAAATATCCTTGGAATAAAAATATGGAAACTGACCGATAGAGAACCAAAGGGTCACTCAATGAGTCATTGGTTTAGACCAAAACTCTTGGGGACCACTCATTGGTCCTACTGCCAGGGTGATGGTATCACTAGGTCTAGAAATAGGGGACACCACGACTCGTTGGTTGAACCAACGGGTGATTGGTTCCTCCTATGGTCACTGTACGAAAAAATCAAACAAAATTCTAGACCCTTTCCTATAGGGTGACACGATGACTTGTTGGTTGGGATAACGAGTCATTGTATACTTTATTTCTGCTCACTAGAAATCCTGAAGGATTCTTGAGCTGGACACCACGGGTGGAAACGACAAGTTGTTACCTGATCTAATGACTCGTCCCCTCCGCTCGTCGCCAACACTGCCTCAGGGGCTAAACTTTACTAGGAACCTTCAACGACCGAATCAATGAGTCATTGCTTGACCTAATGACTCACTATTTTAGTTGTTGCCACTGCAACAACAACTACAAATCTCCACTCGACGACCCTTTAGGATGACTCATTACTTGACTCAACGAGCCATCATGTGAGTCTTCACCCTTGGGCTCCTAAACAAATATTTCCTACTTTGAGCCACGAATCTGACCACGACTTGTTCTTTGAAATTTCCTAGTTTTTTCTTGATTTTTCTTGCAAGGTCTGAATTTGGTGTAGGAAAGTTTTGGGATGTTACAAAACAAATTTACTGATACCCTTACCATTATTGCATCCATGATAAAATATTCAGACAAGAATTATATTGATCCTTTATAGATAAGTCTCAAGGAACAACTTGCCTACTATTCGCAGGTAGAAGCGGAGCTAGACGGAAAGCCATGGTATGCAGATGTAATGCAATACATGGGAAGCGGAGTGTATCCAGAAAATGCAACAAGTAGTCAAAACAAGATAATTCATCGGATGTCCAAATTGTAACACCCCATAAGTTTCTAAGAATCGACCTCAGATTTGATGTTTGACCATGTAGAGAAAACTGGAAAATTCCCTAAGAACGAGCCTCTGTACAACTCTTATAGGAGGATTGTATGAGTCATACCAAGGACTCGTATTGTGCTATCTAGAGAACTCAACAAATTCTAATTAAGAATTCACGACAAGTTCTCATGACTCATACCAAGTCAATATGAGTCAGACCAAGGGTTTGTGGTTTGATTCAGAGATTTTAGCAGGAAATGGCAAGGAACCACGATTAGATCCTACAATCTGTACCATGGTGTTATGAGTCATAGTGAAGGATCATAATAGGAGGTTTATAAGATTTGAAAGGAAGGATCAATATCTACAATGACTCAATACGAGTCGTAAGATGATGGTACGGATCATCTTTTCAATTGCGAGTTGAGATGTTATATGCCTTAGACTTTCGGGTTAAGTTTGGAACTGTTTTGGGTATGTGGATAGACCCAAACTCAGTTAATTTATGGAAAAAAGGTGTTAATATCAATTTGTAAGTGTAATAAATCCATTGGATGCAAGTTAAGGTCATAAGGAACCTCTATCATAAAGTTGAGTTGAGAGCTTTCCTATCAATTGAGTTTTTCATGAAGTTCTTACAAGGGTCAACTTCAAATAATCATAACTCCTATCATAAGAATAGGTATTGGGTGATTCAGCATATCAAATTGAATCCCTTTGAGTCTTCTTTTTTATACATATAACCTTGCATCAATCGGAGATTGGAGTAAAAAGTTATAGCCAGTTTAATAAAGCACTATTAGGTTTGGCGGATAGGATCAACCTTGTCACCACAAGTCTTGGTACAACTCGTGGTATGGAGGTACAACTTATACCAGGCACCCATACCAGCGGTTTGAGAAATCTCTTTATTCCACCCAGAAACCATGAATGGAATACCACAACCCATGGTATGGCACTACGAGTCATGGTACAACCCGTAGCACTGGAAAGGAAGATTTTTGAGAACTTTTCTCGGGGGTAATTTTGTAGTTTTCTTGCACTGGACAGGCAGATTTTTGAGAACATTTCTCAAGGGTAATTTTATAGTTTTCTATGCTTTTAACTCTTAAAATAGTAATTTTAGGCTTTCTTTGAGTCAAATTAAAGGGGCTTTCCTAGTCTAACCTCTTAGTCTTTCCTAATCAACTCAAAATCAGATCGTAGAAACTCCATACTTCTCTCTCTCATGTTAAGAACTAGGGTTCTTCTTTCACCTCAGAATTCAAGCTTCTTCTTTGGGATTTTTTCTACAGGTATGTGAGACTTCAACAAGGACTTTCTTTCACCCTTGTGTCCCAAATTATTTTCAGTAAAACTTGATCATTTTCAACCTTGTAGGAAATTAGAAGTTAGGGTTTTTTAGTTAGCTTATAAATTCCTTAATCTTAATAATCCTTCAAGTTTTCCATGACTATTACTAGGTGAAATTCATGAATTAGTTTCATATATATACAGTATGCTTTCCTAGCCCTGAACTTTAGTATGATTTCTACGGCTCAGCCACAATATAGCATTTGTTTTCGAGAATATGGCTGTTGAGTTATCTACCTCTCCCATGTTTCTAGTTTTAGGAATGAATTATGATACACAGACATATTCATGTTATTAGTTTAGCCTTTACAATACCTTGATCATAACTTCGATTTTAAACTGATATTTTAGAGAAGTTACTCATAAGCTAGATCACCTTAATAATCGCATGATTTTCTACATTATAGAAGATGTTCATGAATTTCTCTCAATTTCATATCGTATTTTCATGATTTCATACTAGCATTATTTTGAAGGCTTAGCTCCCACCATTCAGCGCTGTTAACAAAAGTATAGTTGCTTTGCATATATTAATCTGCCATGATCTCAGTATGCATTATTTTAATATGAATTAACCATGAGATCTACTCATGATTTTGGTATGATCTGCATAGTCAGAGTTCTTTAGACTGTTATGACACTTTTAGATGAAGCAACTCTAGCAAGTCTTAGAACACTAGTTTCCTGCATAGTTCTTTAGACAGTTACGATGCTTTTAGATAAAACAACTCTCGCAAATGTTAGAACACCAGTTTCCTGCATAGTTCTTTAGACTCTCAGAAAACTTTTAGATAAGTAGTTCTGACTCAGTCTTAGGAGACCAGTTTCAAGCTAATCAGTCCAGTAAGAGTGATTAAGATTTCCATTGGGAGTAGTACTTAGCACTGAGCGGGCCAGGGTTCAACACACCCAGTTTCACAAAACTATGTTTCCACTGTAGGTTATTAGCCCGAATAGGCCCCAGATCGTGATAACCTAGATCAACTAATATGCCCTAGCAAGGCATAGTGGGCCTTCTTTGATGGGGGTATACATCGAACTCCACGTTTATCTCACGTGGTTACATGTTGGTTATAGTACCTCCTATAGTTTAGTATAGCACAATTAAGTCCAGTGCAGTCTTAGCCTCCAACTCTGTTCAGTTCTTTAGAATTCAAATATGTTTATGACCTTCAGGTAATTATTAGTACTTATAGCATTGTCAAATTTTTAGATTTGTTTCAACACTTACATATTCAGTTATGGTCATTTCATTTCATTTCAGTATAGTGCAACTCTCAGTTTGTGATTACAACTTTAGCTCAGTGCATGTACATGACCTTTAAATAAGCCTTAATTGTATTTTATAGTAAATGTTTTTCTTTAACTAGAATATCATGACAGTATCTATGCATCTCAGATAGGGTCATTGTACTTCATTTCGATTATGTATTTAGTTTAGTCTTTGCACAATTTATTAGCATGATTCAAGCTTCAGTTACTTTTCTCACATACTCAGTACATTCAAAGTACTGACTGCATACCTTCTATGCTATATCATTTTGTGATATAGATCCAGGTTTCTAGACTCAACCCCGCGGTTAGAAACGTTCCAGATTCTATTAGTTGAGTTGGTGAGTCCTCATCTTCCAAGAATGAACTGAGCTGACTAGTCGGAGAGTCTATATAACCACGTGAGCTAGATGTGGAGTCCGAGGTATATGCCCTATTGGTAGGACCCAATATTCCTTGCCAAGGTATAGAGGCATGAACTGGGTGATCACAAAAGTTTGGAACCAATCAGGACAATAAATACTGTAACCAACGCTGGCAACGTAGTTCTATGAACCTAGGTGCACTAGAAACCCAGCCCGCTCGATGCTAAGTCCTGCTCCCACTGGAATACCTAAACTAAACACGGAGCTGTCAGCTTGAAACTGGGGTCCAAGACTAGTCAGGGATATATAACTAAAAGCACCTTGAGAGTCTTATCAGACCAAATTCTGAATCTGGGTTCTAGACTAGTCAGAGCTGCTTATCTAGAAGCGTCGTAACCGTCTAAGAACAAATTGTAATTTGATTGGGGTCCTACAGCTAGCCAGAGCTGTTTGTCTAAAGTGTCATGACCGCCTAGCCAACCAATGGAATTGAGTTCTGAGTCTGATTCTGCTAACTGGGAGGTATCACCGACACCCCAAGGATTTTTGTAGTCAAACTGATCAGTTGAAAAATTCTAAATAAAACTGAGCAATTTCTATGTTCTAACTGAACTAAACTACTAAGCAGCTAATAGAGAATTCAACTCATTCTGACAACACGGGAATCCATAATATGGCAAGATTTTCAAGAAATAAGGATATCTCATCCGACAAGCATTATTATAGTTTTTCCCATTCATGCCAGGGATAAATAATTTTTATCAAGGGAGTAATTACTCACATTGAAACAATAAGGAATACTAGAAAATCAGCTCAAATCACACTTCACAAACCATGAGAAATTTACTATATACATACATTTCACTCAAAACTCAGGGCTTAAATTTAATTTTCAATGAACCTCACCAATTTGGTCAAGAACTGATGGAGATTATATCAACAATAAACATGAATATCATTCTAGGTGAAATCAACGAAAACAAACATGTACTGTTTTCATAATCGAAAACTCAGGGTTAAGACTGATAGAGAAACTATAAGAAGGTTTTGGGGGACACAAGGGAAGAACTATCCCCTTGTTGAATTCCCACATACCTATCTAGGAATTCCCTTGAGGAGGAAACTTGAATTTCTGAGATGGATGAAAAACCCTGGACCTTACTCTGAAAGATCTTGAGAGAACTCTTTGATGATTTTCTGAGAATGTACGTAGGGAATGAGGGGAGAGGTCGTTCATTCCCACTAATAGGTCTGAAATTATGTCTAAAATGATGTAGTTTAATGTTTAGGAGAGTAGGAAATTACTAAACAAACCTTAGATAATCGCAGAAAAAAATTGACCGTCAATCCTCACGGGTGACCTAACAGGTCGTGGTCACACTCGTTGAGTACACTGTCCAGAAATTACTGATGGTCACCTTGAGGGAGCTAATGGGTCGTGGTGAGCGACCAAGACTCGTGGTCACCTGTTGTGGACTACACTACCCAAAACCCTAAAGTTCCCCACGGGTGACACCACGACTTGTGGTCACACACAATGAGCCGTGATGAGGACTCATGGGTACACTGCCTAACTCCTTAACTTCTGACCCAGGCATGACCACGAGTCATCTGATGGGTAATGGTGGAGGACCACGACTCGTAGTGACACTCGTTAGGCACATTGAAACCACCTCTTCTTTTCTCAATCCCCCTTCCCACGAATGACCTAATGAGTCATTAGGTCTCACAATGACTCGTTAAGTGAGTCGTTCTGAGGCATTTATGTAGATTTATAGTTTTTCTTTGTTTTAAGTCCTGGATCTAGTCTTTGAGTTTTCAGGGCATAACAATATCTCCTCCTTGAAAACATTCATCTTCGTATTTTGGAAAAAACCCATAAAAGTAAAGAATTTCAATCACCATGCTCAAATACTGACTGAAAAAGCCGAAAACTAATGGAGTAACTAACTCAGAACTTCACTGCAAGTCTGAACTAAATTCGCTAAGCATACTCATGATCAATCATATCAGAGAAACTGGAACACTCGAATTAAATAGAGCTTTAGGGAGGAAATTTGTACCTTAAACTAAAATTGAGCCATAAGGGAACAAGTGTGGGTATCTGGCCATGATGTCTGCTTCGACCTCCCACATGGCTCCGTCAACTTGCTGATTCCTCCACGATACTTTGACTGAAGTTACTTTTTTGTTCCTTAACATATGAATCTGACGGTCAGGAATCTGGACTGGGACTTCCTCGTAAGTGAGACTATCTTTCACCCACACACTTTCTAACGGAACAACAGAACTTTGATCACCAATGCACTTCTTCAATTAGGACACATGGAATACTGGGTACATATCTGCAAATTCTGAAGGTAATTCTAACTCATAGGCTACATTGCCAATAGGTCTCAAAATTTTATAGGGTCCCACATACCTGGGACTTAATTTACCTTTCTTCCCAAACCTCATCACCCCTTTCATGGGCAAAATTTTTAGATAGACCCAGTCATTGACTACAAACTCCAACTCTCTTCTCCTCACATCGGGACAAGATTTCTGATGTCTCTGAGCTGTTTTCAATCTTTCTCGGATGAGCTGCACCTTCTACATTGCTTCATGAACTAATTCTTGCCCGATTATAGCAGCTTCACCCACTTTAAACCACCTGATAGGAGATCTACACCTCCTACAATACAATGCCTCAAACGGGGCCATCTAGATACTGGAGTGGTAGCTGTTGTTGTACGCAAATTTGATAACAGGCAAGTGGTCATCCCAATTGCCCTTAAAATTGATCGCCCATGCTCTCAACATATCTTCTACGGTCTGAATGGTCCACTCAGCTTGCCCATCTGTCTGCAGGTGAAAAACTATGATAAGTTTGACTTGGGTACCAAGTCCCCTTTGTAAAGACCTCCAAAAATGAGAGGTGAATTGGGTACCTCTGTTTGAGATAAAGGATAGGGGTACCCCATGAAGTCTGACTAACTCTCGAATGTAAAGTCTGGCATAATCCTGAGCTGAGTCCGCGGTTTTAACTGGGAGGAAGTGAGCTGACTTAGTCATCAGTCCACTATTACCTAGATTGAGTCATGTTGTTGACGAGTTCGAGGTAGACCCGCAATTAAGTCCATATTTACTTCTTCCCACTTCCATGTAATTATAGTGATATCCTGAGTCATACCTCCTAGTCTTTGGTGTTCTACTTTAACTTGTTGGCAGTTCGGGCACTTGGTTGCAAATTCATCAATATCTCTTTTCATCCCATTCCACAGTAAATATCACGTAGATCATGGTACATCTTGGTAGCACCAGGGAGAATGAATACCTAGAACTGTGCACTTTAGCCAATATATGTTGTCTCAACTCGCCGACATCCAGTGCACATAACCTACCCTGGTTACGAAGCACACCATCTACCCCTTTGGAGAAAGCTTCTATTTCTTTTCTGAGAACTGCTTCCTTAAGCTTAAGTAAGATAGGATCTTCATCTTGTCTGGACTTCAACTCAATTACCAAAGAAGAATTTGACCCACTTTTGCATCACCACTCCACCTTCGGCTGAATCCACAAACTGTATTCCCAACTGAGCTAGCTTATGAATATCCCTTACCATTTCTTTCTTTCCCTCTTCAACATGAGCTACGCTCCCCATAGACAACCTGCTTAGTGCATTAGCCACCACATTAGCTTTGGCCAGGTGATACAACACACTCATCTCGTAGTCTTTTAGTATCTCCAAACACCTTCTCTATCGAAGATTTAGGTCATTTTGATTGAACACATACTGAAGGCTCTTGTGATCTATGAACACATCGACGTGAGCCTCGTACACGCAATGTCTCCATATTTTCAGTGTAAATGCCATTGCTACCAACTCCAAGTCATGGGTTGGATAATTATTCTCATGAAGCTTGAGCTATCTGGAGGTGTAGGTTATCACTTTGCCCCGCTGCATTAGAACACAACTGAGTCCAACTCTAGAAGCATCACAACAACCAACCCCTCTATTCCTTATGGCAAGGTCAAAACTGGAGCGGTAGTGAGTCGAGTCTTCAACTCCTGGAAACTCTTCTCACACGCATCCGGCCACTGAAATTTCACTTTCTTCTGAGTTAACTTAGTCAGAGGAGATGCTATAGAGGAGAAGCCTTCAATAAAACATCGGTAATAACCAGCTAAGCCCAGGAAACTCCTGATTTCTCTTGGAGAGGGAGTTTTTGGCCAATCTTTCAATGCTGCTAGCTTTTGAGGATCAACCTGAATAGCTTTGCCTGAGACCACGTGACCCAGGAAAGTCACGGATTTCAACCAGAATTTTCACTTGCTGAACTTGGCGAACAGTTGGCAGTCTCTGAGCGTATGAAGCACTATCCTCTGGTGATTAGCATGTTCTTCCTCATTTTTGGAGTATACCAGAATGTCATCGATAAATACAATGACGAACATATGCAGATACTGCTTGAAGACTCTGTTCATCAAGTCCATAAAGGTTGCGGGGGCGTTTGTTAACCCGATAGAAAAACCACAATGCTATTTTCGGTATGACACATTCTCTAACCTTTAACCGATGATACCCCGACCTGAGATTGATTTTTGAGAAACAACTGGCTCTCTGAAGTTGGTCAAACAAGTCGTCAATTCTGGGCAGGGGATACTTGTTCTTGACTGTGACTTTGTTCAACAGATAGAAATCTACGCACATTCTGAGGGTACCGTCTTTCTTACACATGTAAAGTACTAGATCACCCCATGGAGAGATGTTGGGTATGATAAAACCCTTGTCAAGAAGATCTTTTAGTTTCTCATTCAACTCCTTTAAGCTCGGTTGGAGCTATTCTGTAAGGAGGGATGGAGATGGGCAAAGTATCTGGGAGGAGGTCTATTCTGAAGTTTATTTCTCGTTCAGGGGGACTCCGGGAAGATCCTCAAGAAATACATTTGGGAACTCGCTGACCACCGGAACTGACTGGATAGTTGGGGTCTCAAAGTTGAAATCCTTGACCTGAACTAGATGATATTACATCACTTGAAACTGAGCTTCTAGGCCTTATGGTAGGAAATAAACCGACCATTAGGTGCTGAACTACTGCCCGTCCATTCTAACACTAGTTCATTTGGAAACTAAAACTTGACAACTCTAGTTATGCAATCAACTGAGGCATAACCGGAGTGTAACATATTCATGCCGAGGATAAGGTCAAAATCGATCATGTCTACCTCTATGAGATCAGCTGGAATAACTTTATTCAAGATTGAGACTGGACAGTTTCAATACACCCGACTGGCTCTAACTAACCCGCCAACGGGGGTGGAGACTGAGAATGGTTCTGAGAGGACCTCTAGACTGACATTGAATTGGATGCTATGTAGGGAGTCCCGAATGAGAGGGTAGCTCCTGGATCTAGGAGGGCATATGCGTCTAGATAAAATAGGTGTGACGTACCCGTGACTACGTCAGGTAAGCTCTCCTAATCCTGACGGGAAGACAATGCATAAAAACGATTTTGGCGCTGACCACCATCTGTACCTGATGGGTTGGCCTGCTGAGCTGGTCGGCCTGCTGGAGCTGATGATATGGTGGATTGTGGTCTCCTTCATCCTGCTGACGGGCAATCGTTATGCCGATGATCAAGCTGTCCAGAACAAAAACAGCCCTCTCGGCCTTGAAGACACTCTCCCTGTTGGTTCTTGCCACACATGGGGAAAGTTGGATATCTGTTCCCAGCACTATAGCTTCGAGACTGAGAGCCAGATGCTCCACCCCTCCGATCCTAGCGAGACCGAAAGGTTGGGGTGCTGGCTGAGTTGGACGCTGGGGCTCTCTGCTGCTGTTGCTGCTACTGCTATGGGTGGCTACTACCGCTAAACCTCTAATGGTCGTAATCTGACTGGCCAGTCCTTGCCTGTTTATTCTTGCGCTCCATGTCCTTCAGTTTCAGCCTCAATTTGCTGGGCATAGACAATAAGGTTAGAGAGGTCCATATCCCTAATCAACGTCACTGTCCTGCACTCCTTAAGGACCAGGTTCGACATTCCATTTAAAAACATCAACATGAGAGCCCTTGGCTCGGCTACCATATCGAGAGCGTACTTAGAGAGCCTGGTAAACTCCAATGCGTATTCTTCTACGGTCCTGTTGCCCTATCTTAAGTTCATAAAATCAGCCACTTTTGCCTCCCTCATCTCCCGATGAAAAATTTGTCCAGGAAGGTTGTGTTGAACTCCTCCCACTCCACTGGTCCATCTCCTGCTGGCCGCCAGTCTTTCCGCTGTTCGTATCAGACCTGGGCTACCCCTTTTAGCTGGTGGACAGCCAAATCAGCACTCTTAGAGGAGCTAACACGCATAATGCATATAGTCTTTTTGATCTCATCCATGAACTTTTGGGGTTCCTCCCCCACCTTAGATCCCTAAAATTATGGGGGGTTTATTCGAATGAAATCTCACACACTAGCAGCAGCTGCGGACCCGCTTGTGTTAACTGGAACCACCTGCTGGGTCACTTGATTGGTGACTGTTTGAGCGAGCAGCTGGATAGCTTTCCTGAACTCCGCAGTAGACACTGTGTCATCCTGAGGGCTACTGGGGCTGGTGGGGCAGGTCTGTTGGCGTTGCCGGCCCTTTTTCCATTACTGCATCTAGGAGGCATAATTCACTGAAACAAAATAGAGCACCCGTTAGAAAGACGCTTCTGGGATTGAACTTTAACGCACGATAGAGAGTATGAACAAAAGAAAGTTTTCCTAATAACATCTTGTAGCCTCCTCGTCATAAGTGTGGCATGCTTCACACCCATGAAAAGGACTCTACTTGATGCTGCTTTTAGATATTCCGAGGATACTCTAAACCTTATGCTCTGATACCAAGTTTGTCATGCTTGCAGTCTACACCCTGGACGGAACATGGTACTTGGAGTCACAAGTAACCCCAAGTTAACCATTGGTCTATCATACACTCTGAGTAAAACATGCATAGCGAAAGTTTTGAAATAATACTATAAAAACATTTATAAAAGCTAAAACTAAAAATGTAAGGTGTAAAATAGCTAAACAATACTAATTGTATGAAACCAAGTCTGTGTTTGAGAGCCATCTAACTGATGAGTTGCTGGGACAATCCCCTAGCTAACTCTAAGTCTAACTGAAAATAATGAAATGACTGAAAGAATTGAAATAACGCCCTCAAAAGATGACGACTCACACTTCTGCTGCTGAGGAGGATCTGGACTGCAGCGACTAACGACGCTGAGTCTGAGCACCTGCAGTTGTATCATGAAATGATACAACATAAAAGTATGCATCAGTACTTTGAATGTACTGAGTAAGTGAGAGAAAACATGATGCTGGATATAAATGACTGAACTATAATGGCTTGCAATGACCAACTAATATACTGAAATGAGACAACTGAAGTAAACTGAGATGGTTAGGATGACTCAGTCTGGTGGTCAAAGACATATCCTAAGTCTGAAATACTGAGTCTGAGATACTACAATGAACTGATCTAAACTAAATTGAACTGAACTGACTAATCCGAGACTAAACTAAGATGACTAGTGGGAGAGTCTATAACTGACATATAACCACATGAGTTGGACGAGGAGTTCGATGTATACGCCCCACCAGTAGGGCCCAATATACCTTTCCAGGGTATAGAGACATGAATTGGGTGATAACAAAAGTCTAAGGCCAATAAATACTATAACCTACGCTGACAATGTAGTTCTAGGAACCTGGGTGCGCTGGAACCCCGACCAGCTTGGTGCTAAGTCCTACTCCCATTGGAATATCTAAACTGAACACTAAGCTATCAGCTCAAAACTAGGAACCAAGAATAGTCAGTGATATATAACTGAAAGCGCCCTGAGAGTCTTATTGAACTAGATTCTAAAACTGGGTTCTAGACTAGTTAGAGTTACTTATCTAGAAGCGTCATAACCGTCTAAGAACAAACTGTAATTTGACTGGGGTCCTACGGCTAGTTAGAGCTATCTGTCTAAAGTGTCATGACTGCCTAGCGGACCAATGGAACTAAGTTTTGAGTCTGATTCTGCTAATTGGAAGGTATCACCGACACCACAAGGATTTCTATAGTAAAACTAATCAGTTGACAAATTCTGAATAGCACTGAGGAATTTCTACGTTCTAACTAAATTGAACTACTAAGAAGCTAACAAATAATTCAACTTATTCTGACAACACGGGAATCCACAATATGGCAAGATTTTCATGAAATAAGGAAATCTCATCCGACAAGCATTATTATAGTTTTTCCCATTCATGCCAGGGATAAATTATTCTTATCTAGAGAGTAATTACTCACAGGAATACAAGAAAATCTACCCAAATAACACTTCACAAACCATGAGAAATTTACTATATAAATACATTTCACTCGAAAACTCAAGGCTTAAATTCACTTTTGCAGGAACATCAACAATTTGGTCAAGAACTATTTGATATATTATTAACAATAAATATGAATATCATTCTAGGTGAAATTAATGAAAACAAACATGTACTCTTTTCATGCTCGAGATCTCAGGGCTATGACGATAGAGAAACTATAAGAGGGTTTTGGGGGACACAAGGGAGGAACTATCCCCTTGTTGAATTCCCACATACCTGTCTAGGAATTCCCTTGAGGAGGAAACTTGAATTTCTAAGATGGATGAAAAACCCTAGACCTTACTCTGAAAGTTCCTAAGAGAACTCTTTGATGATTTTCTAAGAATGTACATAGGAATGAGGGGAGAGGCCATTCATTCCCACTAATAGGTATGAAATTACATATAAAACAACGTAGTTTAAAGTTTAGGAGAGTAGGAAATTACTAAACAACCCTTAGAAAATCACAGGGAAAAACTGATCGTCAGTACTGATGAGTGACCTAACGGGTCATGGTCAGTGACCACGACTCATGGTTACACTCATTGAGTACACTGTCTAGAAATTACTAATGGTCACCTCGAGGGACCTAACGAGTCATGGTGAGTGACTAGGACTCGTGGTTACCTATCCTGGACCACACTGCCCAAAACGCTAAAGTTTTCCACGGGTGACACCACGACTCTTGGTCACACACAATGAGTTGTGATAAGGACTCATGAGGTACATTACCTAACTCCTTAACTTCTAACCCAAGCCTGACCACGAGTTACCAAACGGGTCGTGGTGGAGGACCACGACTCGTGGTGATGCTCGTTATGCACATTGACACCACCTTTCCATTTCTCAATCCCCCTTCCCATGACTTACCTAACGAGTCATTAGGTCTCACAATGACTCGTTAGGTGAATCGTTTTGAGGCATTTATGTAGATTTCTATTTTTTTTGTTTTAACTCCCGGAGCTAGTCTTTGAGTTTTTGGAGCATGAAAATAACAACTAGAATATTTCCTTGTAATATGAACTACGTGATGACCTGAATTTATAAGGTGGGATACGTAGGCGGCTAATTTTGGCCTCAATCATATTTTTTTCTCTTTAATATCTTTCCTTATAATGTGAACTACATAATTATCTGAATTTCTATGGTGGGATACGTAGGTGGGCACTTTATCTTAGGTCATACCTTTACCGAATTTAGAATGCGTTTCTTATAATCGAACCTATTTTTGACCTGATTCCTACCTCAATGGGATACACAGGCTCCATATCGGCTCGGTAATATTCACTATAAGTTTTTTATATTTCTTTATAATAGGAATTGGTGAAAAATTTTTTAGAGGACCTTAAAAATTCTACAAGTCATTTTATTTCCTGAAGACAGGTCTGGATTTTATTTCAGGATCTATAACTGGAGCAAAATTTTTGAGAAGAATCTCAAAATTCTACAAGATGCAATTTTATCCTAGCAATGGGATGAGATTTGTTATGAAGCATTTAACTGGGGCAGAATTTTTTAGCAATGCCTCAAAACATCCATCGTGTATCACAGGATAGTACTCATCAATTATTGTCACGGCCCAAATGGTTAGGTCATGCGAGCACCTACATTGACTCTATCTCAATAGGAGAACCCCTTTTTAACAACATATAAAAATATTTACAAGACTCATCGATTTGCACAAATCAATAATGTTTTAAAAGTTCAATGAAATCCTTACCAAAACCTTCACTATCCCAATATCTAGTCTAGACAGGTACAAGAGCTCTATTTAGAATACTAACAAGTAAAAAGACACCGCTTCGCCTGTGAAGGAAATGCAGAAGCTGATGCTGAGTATCACTCGTCAATCATGAAACTGTAATTCACCTGCACAACCTACACCGAAAAAGGTGTAGTAAGAGTCATATCGTTACACCAACGTACTAGTAGGCATCATCATCCAACTATAATTAGTTTACGCAACAATATAAAATTAATATGTAATCAATAATTCAGTATAAACAACCACACAATAATTTACCAAGACAATTTCTTTACTCTTTATTCAATATAGTTATTTAACCATGCATTCTTATTTCTCTATCCAGCTGACATGATCTGAGTCTACACCCTGGACGCGATACCGTGCTTAGAGCCACAAGTGACCACAAGCGACCCCAAAATAAACCATGGTGTGGCGTAATTCTAACAAACAACAACTAATAAAACATATCTTAGTGGAAGCTAACTGAAAATGATTGCTCATAAACATAATTAAATATTTTATTAAAAATACTAAGTCATCAATTGAAAATAACACTACGCTATCTGAAAGCCTCTACTAATCTAGTGAGCTACTGGGACAAGTCCCTAGCTAACTCCAAAACTCTAAAACTAAAATAATATTGAATTAAGGAAAAGAATAACTTTCGTCCTCATTGGACGAGGTCTCACTAACGTTAGCCGATAGAATCTGAAAGGTGTCTAACAACGTGGCTGAGTCTGGAAACCTGGATCTATATCATAAAATGATATAGCATAGAAGGTATGTGGTCAGTACTTTGAATGTACTAAGTATGTGAGAAAACTAACTGAAGTTGGAATCATGCTAATAAATTGAGCAAAGAATGAACGGAATATATAATTGAAATAAAGTACAATGACCCTATTTGAGATGTATGAATACTGATATGATGTGCTAGTTAAATAAACATTTATTATAAGATATTATTGTACTATACTGAAATGACCATAATTGAATACCTAAGTATTGAAACAAATCTTAAAATCTGATAATGTTGTAAGAACTAATAATTATTTAAAGGTTATAAACATATTTGAATTCTGAAGGACTGAACTGAGCTGGAGGTAGAGACAGCACTGGACTGAGTTTTACTATACTAAACTATAAAAGGTACTATAATTGACATGTAACCATGTGAGCTAGGCATGAAGTCTGATGTATACCCCCATCAGAGAAGGCCAACTATGCCAAGCCAGGGCACAGTAGCTAAGTTGGGTGATCATGGTCTAGGGCCCATTCAGGCTAATAACCTATGGTGGCAATGTAGTTCTGGGAACCTGGGTGTGTTGAACCCCGACTCACTCAGTGCTAAGTACTACTCCCAATGGAAATCTTAATCATGTCTAACTGGATTGATTAGCTAGAAACTGGTGTCCTAAGACTGAGTCAGAACTACTTATCTTAACGCGTCCTTAGAGTCTAAAGAACTATGCAAGAAACTGGTGTTCTAAGACTTGCAGGAGCTAGTTCATCTGAAAACATCTTAACAGTATAAAGAACTATGTAGGAAACTAGTGTTCTAACACTTGTCAGAGCTACTTTATTTGATAGCATCGTAACAGTCTGAGGAAAACTGACTGTGGAGATCATACCAAAATCATGAGTAAATCTTATGATTAATTAATATTAAAGATAATGCATACTGAAATCATGAAAGACTAATATATTCAAAGAAACTATACTTTCATTAACAATGCTGAATGGTGGGGGCTAAGCCTTTGAAATGATTCTAGTACTAAATCATTGAAATAAATGATGAAATTGAGAGAAATTCATGAACCTCAAATATAATTTAGTAAATCATGCAAATATTAAGGTAGATCTAGCTTATGACTATTTTGTCTAAAATATCAGTTTAAAATCGAAGTAATGATCAAGGTACTATAAAGGCTAAAATAATAATATGAATATATTTGTGTATCATAATTCTTGTCCTACAACTTAAAACATGGGAGAGGTAGAAATCTCTGCAGCCATATTCTAAAAAACAAATGTTAAATCATGTCCGAGTCGTAGAAATCATACTAAAGTTTAGGACTAGGAAAGCATACTGTATATACAAAACAAATTATGAATTTCAGCTAGTAATAGGCATGGAAAACCTTAAGGATTATTAAAATTAAGGAATTCATAAGCTGACTGAAAAACCCTAACTTCTAATTTCCTATAGGGCTGAAAATGATTAAGTTTTACTAAAAGTAATTTGGGACACAAGGGTGAAACAAAATCCTTGTTGAAGTCCCACATACCTATAGAGGGTATTCTGAAGTAGAAGCTTGATTCTGAGGAGAAAGAAGAACCCTAGTTCTTTAGTTGAGAGAGAGAAGTCTAGAGTTTCTACGATCTGATTTTGAGTTGATTAGGAAAGACTGAGAGGTTAGACTAGGAAAACACCTTTAATTCAACCCAAATAAAGCGCAAATGACCTATTTTAAGAGTTAAAAGAATAAGAAATTATATAATTACCCCTGAGAAAAGTTCTAAAACTTTTGCCTGTCTAGTGCTACGGGTCGTACCATGACTCGTAGTAGCATACCACGAGTTTTGGTATTCCATTCGTGGCTTCTGAGCGGCTTAATAAGATTTCTAAAACCCCTGGCACAAGTGTTTGGTACAAGTCATACCTTTATACCATGAGTCGTACAAAGACTCGTGGTAATAGGGCTGATCCTATCCGCCAAATCTGACAGTGCTTCACTAGATTGGCCATAACGTTTTACTCCAAACTGCGATTGATGCAAGGATGGATGCATTGGGAAGAAGAATCAAAGGATTTCTATTTGAAATGTTTTGTCATTAAAAAATAATTCTTATTATAGGAGTTATGGTTGTTTAAAATTAACCCTTGTAAGAACTTTCATAAAAAACTCAATCGATAGGAAGGCTCTCAGCTCGACTTTATGCTAGAGGTTCCTTATGACCTTAACTTGGATACAATGCACTTCTTAAACTTATGAATTGATATTAACACCTTATTTCCTTAAATTCATTAGGATAAGGTCTATCCACATATCTAGAACAGTTCTAAGCTTAGCCCGAAAGTCTAAGGCGTACAACATCTAGACTCACGACTGAAATGACAATTCATACCACCATCTTATGGCTCGTACTAAGTCTTTATACCTATTATTACTTCCTTAAAAAGTCTCTAAACATCCTATATACGATCCTTCACTAGGATTCGTAACACCCCGGTACATATAATAGGAACTAATCGTGGTTTTCTTGCCACTTCCTGCTAAACTCTCAAATTCATACCACGAAGCCTTGGTACAACTTGTATTAACCTAGTAAGAGTCGTGAGAGCTTACGATGACTTTTTAATCAGAATTTGCTAAGTTCTCTGGACAGCACACTATGAGTCCTTGGTACGACTCGTACAATCCTCCTATAATCGTAATGAGGCTTGTTCTTGTGGAATTTTCCAATTTTCTCTGCATGGTCAAACTTGAAATCTAGGTTCTAGTCTTAGGAGCTTCTAGGGTGTTACAATATCTCCCCTTTGAAAACATTCGTCCTCAAATGGAGATTGTTTTAGCTAGAAGAATAGAGAAAGAGCTATAAACCCCAAAAAAATCAAAAGTTGAACATTCGATATTCATGGAGTGACTGACACTAAATTGAGATACATAGCAAAACTTAATTCATGGATCATACATGTTGTTAAGATATGAGAAGAACTGAAAGACATGAAGTTGACATGAAACTAAGTGGAGTATTAAGGAGGAACTATTTCCCTCGAACTAGAACTAAGTAGGTAAAGACGGAGTTTTAAATTCCATAACTACTTTTTGATATCTGAATAGGTGTCCTTAACTTAATTCAACATCCCAAGTACTTCCTTCTACTAGCTGATTGCTCCATAAACCTTCACTGAAACCACTTCCTTGCTTCCCCCAACGTATGATTCTGACGGTTAAAAATCTTAATCGGAACCTCATTTTAAAAGAGATTGTCACCCGTACCAACACCTCATCACCCCTTTCGTGGGTGAATCTTCTAGAGACACCTTGTTAGCTGCACCAACTTCCCTGAATACCACCACACCATCCAAGCCTATCACTAAAATAATCTTACGACTCCTCTTAGCTTATACCATCCAAGAATTTCTTCGTCTCCCTAGTATGACTAACCATTGCATTCCAAGAACTTCTATATACCAAGCATTTAAGACCCAAACAACAAGTTATTAGAAGAATACCTATAGCAACAACCAGTTTTGTCATGGGTGGACATACACAAGGCTTAAAGTAAAGAACTAGTAGTCACGAATCAGTTATGAAATCAAAACTATGCATATGCATGATGTAGCCTAATATTATGATCCATTATGGTGAATCTTATGACCTGAGTTCATATAGTTGTACATACTATGAGACATGAGTCTACATATATGACAAGTTTCATGGCATGAAGCTGAGATTTATGGACTCATAGAGTAAGACTGGGATCACTATCTGAAGCGGTTGCCTATTGTTCTGGAAATATAAATATAGGCATGAATAGAGTGTAATGTTGATTGCAACATAGTGGAAGACACCTGTGTAGGAATGGATCGGCATCCCATAGATACTATACTATTTCTGGAACTTCCTTACTAGAACACCTAAGGCTTGACTTGGCCTTTCAACTTATCATTTCCCCTTTAGCTTAAGGTCAGCATTCTAGGGCTCTTGGATCCTTTCTTAAAGCTAGGATAACATCACTAACTATTGACTTCCTATTCACCTCTAAAGCTATCACCAAAGGATTCATACTTATAACCATTTTATACCATTTACCGGATAAATCTCAGTCTATAATGCTAAAAGAAATGTTATACCTCATGCTGCGAATCTTGTGTCTAACAATGTGTAAGGATCAACACAAAAATCTAATAACATAATTGTGACTATTTCATGCGTTAACCGCCACCTGCCACAGATGATGCGCCCTACTGAGTTGGGCAAGTTGTTGGAGCTACTGAAAAGGTGGACCGATTCATCCCATGTCTGGTTAGAAGGCAATTATTTATTCTATGGCCTAACTGACCATATCCAAAACAAACTTTCGTATCGAGCAAACACTCCCCAAGATGTTTCTTTCCACAATTCTTACAACCTAGGAATGTATGAACATTGACATTGCTTTGCGGGGCTGATGGACAGTCTTGAAGTCTGTGACCAGGCTTCTCATACCCAAAGCAAACATCTCCACCAATCAAACATTTTCTGGGGTGGTTCGTTCCACATTTCTTGCAAACTAGGAAGTTACGACCTCCAGACCTATCCCCTTGAGACGTAGAGCTTGGTGTGTCACACCCCAAACCCGGGGAGGCGTGACTGGCACCTGGTGCCACCCCTTATATGAGCATACCCGACACCCAAAATATAAAACAAAGGCCAGACGATGAGATTCAACAACACAACAACTATAAAATCAGAATAAGACAATAGACTATAGCGGAAGTTGGCTCACCTGGCCAACCCAAAGGATATACATAAGCCGTCAAGGCCACAGAATGGAAAAAAACTATACAACATGGCCCACCTGGCCTATAACAATGACACTACACCCAAAACAAATGTCTACGAGCCTCTAAAAATATAATAGAAATCAACTGCTCGGGATAGGGCCCCCAACTATCCATAACTCAACCTCTAGAAACTCCAAAAGAACTGGAGCACACCGACTCAGCTAGAACCACTCAACAACCAAGAGCTTGATCTAACAGCCCACCATCACCTGCAGGCATGAATGCAGCGCCCCGACTAGGGCATCAGTACAATAATGTACTGAGCATGAAAGGCAGAAACAATTGGAAGACTAAGATTAGAAATCAACATATATACCAGATATCATAGAAGAAGAACCCAACTTGAGTAAACACAAAACCTACCTGGCCCCCATAAGCCTAGCAAGTACAAGCAAACATAAAAACAGAACCTACCTGGCCCCCATAAGCCTGGCAAGTCCAAAAAGTAAATAACAGTATAATGGCACCTAGCTGACCCAGCTCACCTGTCATCGCCTCTAGACCTCTCAATGGCCTCAGCTAACACCAGCCAACATCTAGCATCCACTGCTATCAAATAACAAATAACACAAGCAACAACCACAATATAATGCCAAAAAAATCACAGGTAAACACCAGTTAATCAACATCATCTGTCAAGTACTGCCGGACACTCTCTCGGCTGCGCACAGTTAGCGGATCTTAATCCATCTGGGAGAACCAATCGCGATCCCAGGAAGGCTCAAACATGTCGGACGACTCTTGAATCATGTCTCAACTCGACAGTACGGAGGACATCATTCTCAACCCCATAGGTCATTTCACTCCTTGGGCTCAACCCCTCAAGCGAAAATACTCTCGTGCGTCGGGTATCCATAATCCACAAGGTACCTCGGGCTCAATCCCTAGCCGGAACAACTCTCGTGCATCGGGTATCCACAAGCCACAAGGCCTCAAGTACAACACACACACAATCACAACAATCACAATCAACAACAATGATAATACATGCTAAAATAGCCCATAACCGACTCTCAAACCCTACCAATCGATTATCACAACACAGTACTATTCTTTCATGTTTATTCATCCACCGACGAGGCACTAATCGAGCTAAGGATTATCATCCCAACAAGTCTATCCTCATGAATTACAAACAGCCCACAATCCACTCTACTTACCACTAAAATCAAGGGACATGACCAAATTATCCCAAGTTTCACCACATTCTTCATGTGCCATCGACACGGTCGACAGGATCCCCGATTTGAATATAACAAAAGATCATCGCAATCATCAACTTTAACCACTCTAATACCTCATTCACTTGTCAATATAATCACCTAATCTTATTCACTCAACCATCCCACAACTTGCTACAAGAACCATACGCCTCACACATGGCCTCTCAACACGAGCCTAGCAATTTGCCATGACTACGATTCTCCGCACTCAAGCCCGAGCCACCAAACAAACAGCACCTTATGAACACCATCATCACCATATAAACAGCAGAACAAGATTTACATGATATAAAAAACACAAGCCATCACAAAACAGCCAACACATACGTCAACACGGACGACAACGACTATGGAATTCATGCCGACAAAGGGAGGGAAAAGCCTAACATATTTTAGCTTCAATCCTAGCCGAACTAGATCCTTCAACAACATGAACCTACTGCCTAAAGGAAGTCCAAAATTCTGACAAAATGTAGCCAACACAACTCAACAACAAAAAAAGACAAACAAAGCTTACCCGATAAGATTCATAGGAATTCGACGGTATAAACTCCAAGACATTAACCTACTGGCATTAACACACCTATAAACAACCTAAAAAACTAAGGAGAACAAAATAAAGAAGGCTTACCAACAGCTTCACCATGAAGCAGCGACCAACAGCCTGGAAAAAGCACCAAACCACGGACTACGCGTGATTCCCGACTTCTCGACACCAAAATCATGTTGAGCCATGGCTTCTAGCCTCAAAACCCAAATAAAACCATGGAGAGAAGTTGAGAGAGGTTTATTACAAAGTAAGTTGCTGGAAAATGAATTTGGATGACCAAAAACCAACCAAAGGGGCTTAAATAGCCTTCCACCGCCTTAGACCCTTGTGACGTGCCTGCTTGCGTAGTCTCGCAAAAACGCGAATATCTCTCTACTACGAAGTTGGATTGATGAACGATTTGATGAGCTAGAAACTACACTTGTAGATATTTAATTTTATAGGTCTCACACCCCATAACTCTTTATAGATTGGGATAAAAGCTTAGAGACATTTGACCTAAATCTCAAAGAATCTCAAGAAGGAAATTTTGCGATCACTTTTCCCGAATTTTGTTCAACAACATGATCGACATCCAATATTAAATATGACCATAGAGTGATTCAAATAACTCATAATACATTATTCTTAGCCTATTTAGTACTCTTATTCCTACCTCGAAAGCACGATTTTGTCGCTCAAATTATCCGAGGTGTTACATGCTGCTCTACCCTTTTGCTCCCCTGTGCATCTGTGAGGTAGAACACCGGATAACGAAGGTGCCGAAACTGATGATCCTTGGTGGAGCTGTGAGTGATTCCCACTACCTGAATCTCGCTGAGAAAACTTAAAGTTTCCAGTTTTGGCTCTCTTATTCTCCCTTTCCCTTTCCTTAAACTTATTGTCCATGTTCGAATAGTGGAGCTTAAACGGGTTCATTCTAGTGAGGCCTAAAACCCTAGTAGATGCCACTTTTCCATTAGGATTCACTGGTGTGTTTGCCTGTTGGTTAAGCTGAGCTGTCACGGCCTATGCCAACATACAAAAGATAGCCCTGAACTCAGCATTCATATCTTCCTCACACGAGGGGTCTATTGGAGTTGGTGAAGCTCATTGATTTCAGTTAATGTTTCTTCTTCGATATACTTTTTCAGGAGACAATGTATATGAATGAATAAAGCATGAATTAGAAGAGGAACTTTTAGATTTTCACACTCTACACACAATAAGAATCATGAACAAAGGGAATTTTCCTAAAAAATGACTCGTAGCCTCCTCCTCATAAGTGTTCCATGCTTCACACCCATGAAAAGGATTCTACATGATGCAGCTTCAGACATCCTAGGACACTCTAAACCTTGCTATTATACCAAATTTATCACGATCCGAGTCTACACTCTAGATGCAACATGTTGCTTAGAGCCACAAGTGACCCCAAGCTAATCCATGGCATGGCATAATTCTAACAAACAAAAATTAATAAGACATATTTGAGCGGAAGCTAACTGAAAATAACTTATCATAAACATAATAAAATAGTTTATTAAAAACACTTGAGTTATCAGCTGAAACTAATACTACGTTATCTGAAAGCCTTTACTAATTCAATGAGCTACTAGAACAACTCCCTATCTAACTCCAAAATCCGAAACTAAAACAATACTAAATTTAGGATAAAAACATAACTTTCATACTCGGAAGAAGAGGACTCACCAACATTAGTGGATAGAATCTGGAACATGTCTAACCACGGGGCTAAGTATGGAAACCTGGATCTATATCATAAAACGATATAGCATAGAAGGTATGCGGACAGTACTTTGAATGTACTGAGTATGTGAAAAAAGTAACTGAAGCTAGAATCATGCTAATAAATTGAGCAAAGAGTAAACTGAATACAAAACCGAAATGAAATACAATGACCCTATCTAAGATGCATCGATACCTATATAATGTGCTAGTTAAAAAACATTTACTATAAAATACAATTAAGGATGATCTAAAGGTCATGTACATACACTGAGCTAAAGCTGTAATCATAAACATAAAGCTATACTATACTGAAATGACATGAAATGACCATAATTTATAACGTATATATTGAAACAAGTCTGAAAATTTGCTAATGTTGTAAGTACTAATAATTATCTGAAGGTCATAAATACATTTGAATTCTAAAGGACTGAACTGAGCTGGAGACTGAGACTGCACTAGACTAAGTTCTACTATACTAAAATGTGAGATGTACTATAATCGACATGTAACCGCATGAGCTAGACATGCAGTCCGATGTATACCCCTATCGGAGAAGGCCCGCTATTCCTTACCAAGGCACAATATCTTAGTTGGGTGATCACGGTCTAGGAGTCATTCGAGCTAATAACCTACGGTAGCAACATAGTTCTAGGAACCTGATTGCGTTGAACCCTGGCTTACTTGGTGCTGAGTGCTACTCCCAACAAAAATCATAGTCATGTCTAATTGGAATGATTTGCTCAAAACTGGTGTCCTAAAACTGAGTCAAAACTATTTATCTAGAAATATCCTGAGAGTCTAAAGAACTATGCAGGAAACTGGTGTTCTAAGACTTACCAGAGCTGCTTTATCTGAAAGCGTCGAAACAGTCTAAGGAACAGTGACTATGCAAATCATACAAAAATAATGACTAAATATTATTATTAATTCATATTACAAATAATGCATACTGAGATCATGGAATACTAATATAGTCAAGGAAACTATACTTTCATTAATAGTGCCGAATGGTGGGGGCTAAGCCATTAAAATTATGCTAGTATGAAATCATGGACATATGTTATGAAATTGAGAGAAATTCATGAACATCATATATAATTTAAGAAATCATGCGATTATTAAGGTAGACCTAGCTTATGACTTACTTCTCTAAGATATCAGTTTAAAATCGAAGTCATGATTAAGGTACTATAAAGTCTAAAATAATAACATGAATATAACTGTGTATCATAATTCTAGTCCTGAAACATGACACATGGGAAAGGTAGAAAACTCAACAGCCATATTCTAAAAAACAAATGCTAAATCATTGTTGAGTTATAGAAATCATACTAAAGTTTAGGCTAGGGAAGCATATTGTATATACGAAACCATGTCTTGAATTTCAGCTAGAAATAGGCATGTAAAACTTGAAGAATTATTAAGATTAAGGAATTCATAAGCTGATTGAAAAACCCTAACTTCTAATTTCCTATAGTGCTTAAAATGATTAAGTTTTACTGAAAAATAATTTGGAACACAAAGATGAAAGAAATTCTTTGTTGAAGTCTCACATACCTGTAGAAGAAATCCCGATGAAGAAGATTGAATTCTGAGGGGAAAGAAGAACCCTACTTCTTCACTTGACAGAGAGAAGTTTGGATTTTCTACGATCAGCTTACGATCATACTTTCAGTTGATTAGGAAAGATTGAGAGGTTATACTAGAAAACCCCCTTTAACTCGACCCAAAGAAAGCCTAAAATGACCTATTTTAAGAGTTAAAAGCATAGAAAATTACAAAATTACCTCTGAGAAAAATTCTCTAAAGTTTACGCATCTTGTGCTACGGGTTGTACCATGACTTGTAATGACAAACCATAGGTCGTGGTATGCTATTCATGACTTTTGGATAGCTTAAAAAGATTGCTGAAAACCCTGGTACAAGTCTTACCTTCATACAACGAGTCGTAGCAAGACTTGTGGTGATAGTGCTAATCTTGTCTGCCAAACCTGACAGTGCTTCACCAAACTGGCCATAACATTTTACTTCGAACTCCGATTGATTCAAGGTTCGATGCATTGGAAAGAAGACTCAAAGTGATTAAATTTGATATGCAGAATCACCCATAAGCTATTCTTATAATAGGAATTATGATTATTTAAAATTGACCATTATAAGAACTTTCATGAAAAACTCAATCGATAGGAAGGCTCTCAACTCATTATTATGCTTGAGGTTCCTTATGACCTTAACTTGCATCCAATGCCCTTCTTACACTTACGAATTGATATAACACCTTGTTTCCATAAATTCATTGGGTTCGGGACTATTTACATACCTAGAACAATACAAAACTTAGCCCAAAAGTCTAAGGCATACAACATCTCAACTCACGACTAAAATGACAATTCATACCACCATCTTACAACTCATACTGAGTCTTTGTAGCTACTGATCCTTCCTTAAAAATCTCTGAACCTCCTATCTACGATCCTTTACTACGAATCATAACACCCTGGTATGGATCGTAGGATCTAATCATGGTTTTCATTCCACTTCCTGCTAAACTCTCTGAATCATACCATGAACCCTTGGTACCACTCGAATTGACCAAGTACAAGTCATGAGAGCCTACCATGACTTCTTAACCAGAATTCACTGAGTTTTCTAGAAAACACACTATGAACCCTTGGTATAACTTATACAATCCTCCTATGAGTCGTACTAAGACTTGTTCTTAGGGAATTTTCCAGTTGTCTCTACATAGTCAAACTTCAAATCTAGGGTCTAGTCTTAGGAACTTCTAGGGTGTTACACTAGCTTAGGCATAAAGGTTGACCTGCACACTGTTTAGGCTTCATTGCAATGGTAACATCATCGCTGCTGCGGTCCCACAACAGCGAGAATTCTATCGCTGTTCTGGTACTGCTCTAGGAAGTAACTTGACTTCACTGGCAACTTTACTTCTTACAACATCTCATCAATTACACACAGTCTAACATCACATAATACTTAGCAATCTACACCTAATTAAATATACACGTCACTACTTTTCATTTTATTACAATTATTCAATTTATTCTCCATATTTATGGAACACTCTCACAGTCAGGATCACTCTAGCAATAACACATAAATCATATTTACTCGACGTAGGTGAATGCAACATTAACTCATACACAATCAATTTCATCAAACACCAAGAAATATAATGCAAGAAAGACACAATTATGCATCAGATCACATTCACATTGAACACATGGTAAATAAATCTTTCATCATTAACTTCATTCCATCAAATATCTGCACACACATCGATGTCATACCACCACTAAAATCTGTCACCCAGCCATATGTATATCATAACATACCTGTACAGATCCCTATCTCACAACCATATGTATATTATGACATACCTGTGTTGCTCTTTTTTCACAATCATATCATCGGTGATGTGCCGGACACATGCCTCTGTCACATCACTGTGCACACATGCCAGAGAGCCTTATTTATGTCCTTCTAGTCATGACCTGCAAGGGACTCTAGAAATTCATGTAATGTACACTAGCCATATGAACATCTCATCATATATGTCGTTGTACTCATATCCGTACACCCAACAGTATGAACATTGAGTCATACCTATCTGTGTACTTGCCTCATACTGCTTGCCCGAATTCTTACGTCGGGCATGAGCCACTCATATCCAAGTACTTATACACATACTAATTTGTTCACCCGAATACTAACCTCGGACACTATATTCTTATGTAAGGATAAGAAATTATTATCCAACTTCCATTAATATATCCAACATGCCTATCAACTAGTCACCTCATAAAACAACTCAGTATGATATGTCAACCAACAGTCATCAGCATAACTTATTGTGCATTTCATTTAGTTCGCTTATAGGCCAGTTTAGAAAGATATATAAATCAACAATCATCAGCATAATTTAGCATGCCACTAATTTAACCAACACACATGACTCCTCATAAGTATACATTGAGTATTACAATTGCACTTAATCTACAGTAACAAAACACATTTATTCATCTCGGGGTTCATTCACAGAATGTAACTTAATCTTCATTACCTCCATGACAATCAGAGTGCGAAAACCAACTCCTCATAACCATAACCCGCTATCTTTCAAATTATCTAATAATTAATCAAGTCTCACGTCATCTATAACAATAATAGAACACACAAGGTAACCTTCACAATTTTTCGGTTCAACTATTCCTACCCTCTCACATATGGATCTATCACATAATCATGTTCTTCCAATATTGATCAACATATTATTCATATTAGTCCCTATTTCAAGACAACTTACTAGGGCTCATCATCATCCTTTAACATATTCATTCACAAAGAAAATTTGTTAGTGTATAATAATCATTTTAACGCGATTCAGATTTAACTATGCAACCTTGCTACTATGAGTTCTCACAAATACTCGTATTTTCCTTATCTCAGATTCATTTTTAGCTAGTTAATTATACTACCAGCCTTACGTTTTTTTCCAACAATTAAATTGCAACATCAAGATCATATAATCAAGTAGGTATAATCACCTCATATCTTCCCTTTATTCGTACTATCACAATTATTCACCCAAGATTATACCACCAAAAATATGTGATCAAGAACAAAGACAATCACTTGTCTTCAAACCATGCCATCAAGAATATCACCTCCAGACTCCACTTAAACAACATAACATCCAGATCAGAACATCAAGAACATCTCATCAAGAGTATATTTCCCATAATTAATTCTCCACTAGCTTTCACTTTCCCACATGTTCCTGTATTTAGAATTAATCCTCCAATCTTATAGTTACATCACCACAAATATTTCATCAGGTCATCATATTTTATGATCCTTCTATACTCATTAATTATACATTAGTAGTACACACATATATGATTCACTAATTACAATCTAACACAAAGGTAAGTAATAATCAACCTAGATCCCAGAACTAGAATATGCAGCTACTCCGCGGGAGCTTTGCCTTTTCTCAACGCCTCTAAATGTTCAAAGTCTATAAATAAGACATTAAGGAATCAATCAATGGACTAATTTTTTGATTCATGGATTTGGTAACTCAACCCACTCAATTCTACCAGTTATATTGTATAAATCAATAATCATAGGCTAAATTATCACACCCAAATCTACAACGATGCTTCAAACCTTGTTCATGGAGTTTTTACCCCTCTAACCCTCTTAAAGCAGTTTTTAAGATTAAGGGTTCAAATTCATCGATTTCTAGGTCTCAAACTATCACCAAAACGATATTCTATAATCACCTTCACCCTATAAATTGTTAAGTTACCACTTTTTGCCTAGGGATCAACCCCCAATCATTCCAATAACTCTAGCCCTATTTTTCACAAATCTAGGGTTCTTAGCTAGGAATTCACTATTAGAGACTATCTATGATTCTGGGTGTTAGGGAATCAAATGAGGGAAAGAAAGAGTTACAAGTCATACATTAGGGAAGGAGAACTACTAAGCGCTTAGAAAATTTCCCTTTTTGCTCTCAAGTTCGTGCCTTAGACTAATGGGGTGAAAAACCCAAAAATTCTAAATTAAACTGACTTTCTGCCTCGCATCACCTGTTGCAGTGAAAATGTATCGCTTCATCAAGCCCACTACGGTGAATGGTCAATCGCCACGTCGGTCCTGCTGCCTGCAAAATTTTAAGTGTTATGCCAATGTTGTCAAGGCTCGATAATAATCGAACGAGTCGTTACACAATATATCAATTAAACAATTATCATCCCTGAATGGCCTCTCATGATATATAAGGGTTTCCTGTTACATCACAGTCCAAATCCACATGGGGTCATAATTACGGTTAGAACCCGTTTTATCACTGTCTTACCGTTATTATTGTTGGACTTAAAAAAAACTATATTAGGCCCTATTTTTCATGTCTTGCAACGCTAATAGGTGTACTACGTGTATACGACACACAAATTTAAGTCTTCCATCCTCACATCTCCAACTGGGAAAGGATCCAACGTATGCCATTTCCACTAGTTATTTTCACACTTGAATCGACCCGTTAATATTATGTCTCCCCTATTTCTCAACTATAACACACATCACATATTGCTCATGCAACCCCTATGTTATCATTGTCCTCCATAAGGCTCCCTTTATCAAGTACTCAAGAAATTTCTAACCCTCATAGGAATTGAACCATAAGATATATCACTGGAACAAATAATTCTCATCCTCACAGCTTCATTATAATTCTCATCCCCACTGCTTCATTATTTTACTCACTTTACAATGCTTGTGTTTTCATGAATTTATGCATGGATTAGATTTGAAAATGAGGTGAGAAAGATTTATTTCCTTTTTCTCTTAATAGGGGTAATTATCAAACCATGTTACTAGTATTTACATTCTCAAGTGATCTAAATTGTCCTTTGCATGCTATAACCAATTTTCCAGAAGTTTTTACTCTAGGAATAGTGGAGTTGGGTGGGGTGGTGGTTTGAAATATTGCGCATGGAGTGAAGCCAGGCTGTCATTTCCTTCTCTCACCACTATGCTCTATCGGTAGACAAGTATGCATAAAGAGAGGTGAGGGGCTATATGCTAGAGTGTGATTGATGAAGGCCGTATTTATGCACTTCTAAGCAATATTTTGCCCATATTTCTATGTTTCAAGAATAAATTGTGTGGTTTGCATGTGTTTTATGACACATATTTGTGAAAGGTGCTAACCCACATGATTAGATGCTTTTAGGGCTGAAAGTAATGGATCTAGATGTATTTGAGGCTTTTGAAAGGAAGATGAAGAAGACGGGTTGAACAATACAAGATCATAGCATGTAGCACTGCACTGGCACACCTGAAAAACCAGTAGTGTGGCACGCAGGCCTTACTGCCTGACCAAAGGCACGACGCGGGTCCTTTGCTGTGCAATCCCAGGCGCCGTGCACCAACCCTATCCGACTGCCAGTAACGAAATCCTACTTCAACAGGAAAAGGAGCTACAAATCTCAAATCAAATCCATAAAGGAACAAAGAAGGCATAAATCTACTATTATAAGTACCCTTTTATTTCTATGTGAAGTTTTAACAAGTAGGGAAGTTTTTTTGACTTTGAGAGTTAGAAGTCTTATTTCACAAAATACATCGAGATACTTGCTGAATTGTTCTTCCTTGTTTCATGCAATAATCAGCTGGGGTTTTCTTCCAATCATCATTGTAAGTATTAATTTATGTATTTTTCTATGAACACTATTAATTTACTTATATACATGAGAGGCTAAAACCTCCACAACTAGGGTTGTGGGAACCACGGTGAATTAACGAACTAGGAATTGCATGACGTGATTATAAAAAAAATACTAAATATTTGTGTTGTACTCTTTTCATCTTTAATGTTTCTTAATAGTGCACAATGTTAGGACTTGCCTATATTCCCTACTTGCTTGAGCCTAAAGAGGTACTGATTAAGAAAAGAAAAGTACATCAAAGCCTAAATTCATTATGATCATTGTATAACTTGAGTTGGTTGCAAGATAGTTAATTTTGAAAAAAATTGATAATGTTAAAGTGAAATCACTCATGAGACCTAATTTGGTAATTGAGTATAGTCATATAATAGGGATGAATCAGTCATTTGGATGAACCCTAGTTATTAGTTCTACAAGTAAGCATTGGGATAAATCAAAAATGTAAAATCTGAAGTATTTATGAATCCATGGGGAATACTCACCCTAGTTAATTACATTAATTTGGAATCAATACTCAACTTCTCAACATGGTTACCGGTTACTTTTTATATTTTTTCTCCTTTTATAGGAACTAATTGACTCAAAAGTTTAAATACTATTGTTCTTCTATATCTTGTCCTTATTCCCTGTGGGATCGAGCCCAACTTTTATATGGTTCGTTATTGAAAACATCCGCTTCATATATTATCAGGAGTGTGAGTTTTAGCATTATCAAAAACTGGAGCCGTTGCTGGGGAATACGACTTAGGATTAGATTAATTTCTTGTGTTTAACTTTTAATCTTATTTCCTATTTTACATTTTTGTTTTCTTTTTCTGACGTGTCACAGGTTAGCATGGTAAAACAAGAGGCAAAAATGTGACCACAACCTCAATAGGTATCTTGATAAAGTATGAGTAATAAGGATACCTGCGTTGTGCCGCGGCCTTTAATCAGGCATTACTTGGGAGGCAACCCAAGTTGATTTTTTGTTTTTTATGTGTTTGTTCAAGTGTGTAGGTGTTAAGTCATAATTCTCAAAAAATTGGAGCATGAAATCCATAAACGGGGTGTAAAATAGTTGAGCAATGCATAGAGTAGCGTATAGGCCAAGCAGCGGAAGGCCTGGTGTGAGGCACTGGCACTGGCGCCGCAAGGCCTAGTGTGACATGCAGACCAGGCAAGGCAGTGAGCGCTGCAATGCATAGGGAATGAGGCGCGGTGAGCGAGCACCGCGACAGTAGTGCCCTAGGCCAAAGAGTGTGCGGGCCAGTGGGTCGACCCGACCCATGCATGTATTTTAAATAGCCAAAAACTAATTATTTTCCCTATTCCTTCAGCTATGCGCGCCACACCCTCCAAAATTACCAAAAAAACTTTCCAAAAACTTCATCTTTTTTTCAAATTCCTCCAAATGTTTTCACCAAAAAGACAAAGTATAACAGTTTTTCTTGTGGAACCTCCATAAATGGCACCAAAACAAAGAAAGGGGAAAGAAGTGGCTTCTTCAAACCATGGGTCAAAAAGATCAAGGAGAACTAGTGAAGAAGAGCATGTGGATGTGAGGATGGCACCACAACCATTACGGCATTATGGGCTCCGTTGAGTCACGGAGCAAGAAGGTAAAAAATAGTTTAAGGAGCATAAAGAATCCAAATACTCACATGATATGTTTATTGATAAGAATTGTTTAACACTAGTTTTTCCTCACATGGTAGATAGATTACACACTCTTAGTCTTGGTTTTGTATTTGATACTCCAGGTGATTGTAATTTGAATATGGTGAGTGAATTGCTCGCTAATTGGGAACCAAAGGAGAGGACAAATCAAGTCAAAATTAGGGGACAAGTTATAAACATTTCACCTATTTCTTTGAATAGATTACTTAGTACACCTAATGTTGACCCACAGCCTTTTGTGACCATTGTAAGGAAACCCCCTTATAGAGACATTAGACATACTCTTTTTGTGGCCTTAACCTAGTTGCAAGGTGGAGTCGCCACCAACAATTTGGGTATCATGTTTCATTCTCGTATGCTCACGTGAGTAGGGTGTTTGGTTAAATATTGTTTGTGCTTGTTTAGTGCCTGGGAAACATGTAACCCATGTGACTAGGGATAGAGTTTTTCTTGTCTATGCGCTAATGACTGGGATGCCAATAAATGTGGGTGTAATCATTAAAAAAGTGTTGAGGAGAGCATGGGTGAAAAAGGGCCAAAGCTTTGGGTTTGGGGATCTCTTGACCCGATTTCTACATGGGCATGATGTTAAGGAGGAAGAGGCGGACTATAGACCTATTTATGATCCTAGGGTAATTGATATGACTAAAATAAAGGAACCTGAGGGTGTAAATGGTCCAGTCCTTTCTGTCAATGAGCATAATACGAAAATTGACAACATGTTGAGTCACTTGTATAACATGCAAATGCTACAGCTAAGAATGGATGGAGTGATTGAGAAACAACTGCAGCAGCTCAACACGGATTATCCTCTGAGCGAACATTCACGATCCCTTTGTAGAGTCGGACTTGGATTTGAGGAGCCTATTGATGATGACGTGGCCACAAAAAATGAGAAGGTGAGAGTAGACTCTAATATAGAGTCTAGTGATGCAGAGGAAGAGGATTCTGAGATGGGGGAACCTTCTCTTGCCCCCAGAGATGACGAGGATTAGAAGCCCAGGGAGTTCTACTTTTACTCTTTTACTTTATGCTTTATTGTTTTAGCACTGGGGATAGGGCTATTAATTAAGTGTGGGGTGAGAGAAGTGAACTTCTTACTACCACGCATGCCTTAATTGCTATATTTGCACATGGTAGGCCTAGATTGTTTTAGGAATTCTAGCTTATCTTGCAGACTTGTTGATTTGTAGTAGACTTTTCCTTAGGTTTATTTTTGTTTTGGGTTCCTCCAATTTTTATTTTAGGTACTTTTTCGATGGATTGTCCCTTAGAACCGACTAGAGAGTCTAAATATTTATTTTTTACTCATTGGTGTTACACCCCGTAAAGTGTAATCGGTTAGTAAATGTACGCGTGGATTTGTGACGAGTAAAGCGAGCTCGACACATACGGGAAAAGCCTCAGAAATAGGGTATGGCGAGACTAGGCAATGAAGGGCCAGTGCGACGCGCTAGCCGGCCTATGCTCTGGGCAGTGTGGCGCGATAGGCTTGTGGGGCCTTGGCCAACGCAAAGCGTCGGTAGGCCACCGCCCTTGGCCTATATATTACGCTTCCTTTGTAAATTTAGATCATTCCAAGTGAGACTTCAGCCTAAATAGAAAGAATATTAAAGGTTCCCCAAATTTTCGTCAAATTACGCTACCAAACGCTGTCCAAACACAAATTAACTTCCGGTTACGAGTTCTAGGCCTACAGAAGAATCTATACGGAGTTATTTCATGAAAATTCACTCGGCATACCGAAACTCTGTCGAGTAAAAGTTATTTGAATTACTCCAAATTGAATCCTAAATGGCCACAGGTGATAGGTAAGCGTTTCTTCCTTCTAAATAGTCGTAAAATTATAGGTTTTCGGCCGAGTAATTCAATGTTGCATTATAGTTAAAATTAGTATCGAAAGTTATCGTTATTTTTTGAATTTAGTATTAAAATTATCCCTATTCTCTCAGCATAAGGGCTATAGTTGGTAAGAATTGCCGGTTGCAAGTTAGAACTTGCTAATTAATCGGAAACCAACATTTGAAGTATGTTAAGGCAAATTCTTTCAGCAAGTTATTCCTTTCATATGGTAATATGACCTACATCCTTGTATGGAAGCTAGAAATATAAATATTGTGGTTAGCTGCTACTATTGGATTGAGATTAGCATTTTCTATTTGGATTGAGACTGACCCTGCCCTATATAGCCTTCCGTTGTCGAACCTCAGGGTTACTAGTTCTGTCGTTGCCTACGGGGCTATATGGATCGCTCGAAGGAGCTATATGTTGTTCCAAGGGACTATGCAGACGCCCAAGGGCCATATTGCAGTCCATTCCATGGCTAGACTTTTATAGTTATGCAATAGAGTCATCACTGACCCTCGTCGAACCTGGTGCCGAGGGTGTAGTTACAAGAGTCCACCAGACATAGACATAGCTACAGGAACAAAGCGGGCTCAGTTGCAGACCTAGGGGACTGACAGGTTGGCTATAGTTACCTATTGACTCATTTTGGCCTACTTAGGGGTATATAGATTGAAGTGTGCTCGCTAGGGCTTGTGGGGGCCCCGAGCGGATTATTTTGTGTTGGTTCTACCTTCCGAACTTATTGGGGCCATGTAAGGTTCTTGTTTTTAATTAATTATTGTAGTTGTACAGCAGGTTGTATCTCTATCCCTCCTATTGAATTGTTTTCAGTTTCATTATCAGTATCATTCGGTCATTTTAATTTACTGCCTTGCATATTCGGTAATGTTGTACTAACGCCCATCTTTGGGGCATTGCATTACTTGCCTACATGTGTAGATAGACGTGGTTCAAGACCTCCTTAGTCATCAGCGGAGTCAGCAGTCTAATCAACTCCTTTACTCTAGAGTTGTTAGTTAGAAGGTTTGTTCTTTTATTGTATAGTTTATGGGTAGGCCGGGGCCTTGTCCTGACCATTATTCCACTCTTAGAGGTTTGCAGGTTACAAATTTCCAGTGTTGGTTTTTTTTGTTGGCTGTGTGGGGACTATGTATTGTTATTTTGCATGATGGAAGTGTGGGGCCTGGTTTAGATATTAGCTAGCAGCCTTGACGACTATAGTATAGTTCTGGTTTCCTATTTTCATTATGATATAACTAGACAGCATGGTGGTCTTCTCGGCCTGCATAGGATTCCTTTTACTGCTTGTTGTTGGTTAGCTGTTTTCTTTTTATAGGTGGATATGCAGCCTTGTCGGCCGTAGGCTGTGTTTACAGCTGAGACATAGCTCATCGTTTTCATGAATTGAGTTGTAGGCATGCACTAGAAGTGCATAACCCTAGCCAAATTAGTTCAGATCCCAATATGACACTAGGTTCCAGTCATGCCTCCCAAGGTGGGCATGACAAACTTGGTATCAGAGTAGGTCATATCCTAGGGAGTCTGTAAGACGTGTGTTTTACAGTCTTCTTTATGGGTATGTAGTGCACCACATTCCATAAGCAAGAGGCTACGGAGCATAATAGCATAGTTACCCTTCCTTCTTCTTTAGTCGTGCTGTATAGCTATGTTGTATAGGGTGGATTCCCTAAGCTTATCTTATTATGCTTATCTACAGAGAAATGTCAGATACACGATAGACTACGATCGGCTGGAAGTTAGATGCTGCGACAGGAGAGGGCATTAGCAGGGTGCCCCAATTAGAGCCATCCCGATTTGAGGGCAATATGGAGACTTCATCCCAGTCTCCCCGGTAGTCTCCGCCACGCCAGGATCCCTCCAATGCGGCAGATACGTCGGTACCACCTCCAGCAGTTCCTATACCAATACCATCAGATCAGGAGGTTAGGAACAATGTCTATATGTTAGCTCAGATGATGGCCGCTCAGAGCCAATCCATGGTACCAGTTGTTGCTGAATCTTTGGGAGGACCTGGAAGTTTAAGGGTTCTAGTGTTCCTTTCCTTGAGTCCCCTGCAGTTCACTGGGATGAGCCAGGAAGAGGACCCTCAGGACTTCTTGGATCAGCTACAACGGATTTTTAGGGTGATGCATGCTATAGCTGCGGAGTCGATTGAGTTAGTGGTGTTTCAATTATGGGACATAGCAGTGTTATGGTACGAGAGCTGGGAGAGGTCCTGAGGCATAGATGTTACCCCTTCGACTTGGTATAACTTCTTGAAGGCCTTCCTATATCACTACTTGCCGCAGGAAATCTGACAGACCCGGGTGGATCAGTTTTTGCACCTGGAGCAGGGCTCGATGAGTGTTCAAATATATCCTACAAGATTTGATTATAGGGATACTTCTAGAATTCGTGGAAACTTATGTTACAGCTACTCTGCGGGAGGACATGGATATTACCAATATTCAGGCTTTCATTTAGAATATTGAAGGGATCAGGCAACGACAATGGGAGATAGAAAGAACAAATCAAGAGAAGAGTCGTAGGGCCATACCCACTGACACACAGGCAAAATTTCAGGGAAGACCTAGGCCATGAATATTAGGCAAGCGACCTAAACCCCCACTTCTACAGTAGCAGCAGGGTAGTAGATCAGACTGCCAAGGAAAGTCAGGACCCGGCGAGAGCTCACGCGCATCAGGTTCTCAGCACCAAAGGGCGTCAGATCAGAGAAGGCCCACTGTGCCGTATTGTGTTATTTGCAGTCAACGCCATTTTGAGGTGTGCAGGTATGGTTCTACCGCTTGTTACACCTGTGGACAAGAGAGTCATATGATAAGGGATTATCCAGCTAGAGGTCAGGGTGATCGGGACTGATAGGATAGATCTTCAGCAGGGTCACATGCCCTAGCACCTTCAGTAGGGCACAGGCCCTCAGATCCAGTCAGCAGAGGCCAAGGCAGGTCAGGGGCATCCAGTTCAAGCAGCGGTCCGGATTGTACTTATGCTTTATCGGGATGACAGGAGTCAGAGTCGTCACCGATTGTTGTGATGGGTATGCTTGACATTTTCTCTCACTCAGTTTATGTTTTGATAGACCCAGGTTCCACTTTGTCCTATGTTACTCCACTAGTGGCCCGAAAGTTTGGTATAATGCCAGAATTACTTCAGCAACCCCTCTTGGTGTCTACACCTGTCGGTGATTCCATTATAGCTAAGAGGATTTATCGAGGTTGCACAGTAGAGGTTGCTGGTCACAAGACTTAAGCAGATTTAGTGGAGCTGGAAATGATTGATTTTGATGCAATTATGGGTATAGTTTAGCTAGCGCCATGCTATGCCAATGTAGGGTGTTGGACCAAGATTATCTGATTCCACTTTCTAGGGGAAGTAGTGCGAGAGTGGAAGGGTAGTACGGCTATGCCCAAAGGTATGTTCATATCCTATCTGTGGGTGAAAAAGTTGATAGAAAAGGGTTGTATTTATCATATTGTTAGGGTTCAGGATATGCAAGCAGAATCCCCGACTCTTCAATCCATTCTAGTGGTTAATGAGTTTCTAGACGTATTTCCACACGAACTTCCTGGTATTCTCCTAGAACAAGAAAATCGATTTCTCTATCAACTTGCTACCGGGTACTCAGCCTATATTTATCCCTCTGTACCGAATTGCTCCTGCTGATTTGAGAGAATTGAAGGAATAGTTGAAAGATCAATTGGATAAGGGCTTTATCAGGTCGAGTACGTCACTATGGGGTGCACCAGTTTTGTTTGTGAGAAAGAAAGATGGTTCCCTCTGCATATGTATAGATTATCGACAGTTGAACAAGGTTACTATAAAAAATAAATACCCTCTTCCTAGGATAGATGACTTGTTTGATCAGTTTCAGGGGCCAAAATATTTTTCCAAGATTGACTTAAGGTCAAGATATCATTAGGTGCGTGTACGGGAGAAAGATATCCCGAAGACAACTTTCAGGACCAGGTATGGTCATTTCGAATTTCTAGTTATGTCCTTCGGGATGACAAATGCTCCAGCAGTGTTCATGGATCTAATGAACAGCATCTTCAGGCTGTATATAGATTTGTTTGTGATAGTATTCGTTGATGACATCCTGGTGTATTCTCGTTCAGAAGTAGAACATAAAGATCATTTGCGAACGGTACTTCAGATTCTTAGAGATTTCCAATTATATGCAATCTTTTCTAAATGTGAGTTCTGGATGAATTCCGTAGCTTTCTTGGGCCATATTGTATCAGAGGATGACATTCAGGTTCATTCATAGAAAATTAAGGCAGTAAAGACATGGCCTAGATCGACAACTACAACGGAAGTTCGTAGTTTCCTAGGATTAGCGGGGTATTACAGAAGGTTTATGGAAGGAATTTCTACCTGTTAGTGCCTTTGAAAAAATTGACTTAGAATGCAGCCAAATTTCATTGGACCAAGGCCTGTGAGCGGAGTTTCCAGGAATTGAGGAACATATTGACGTCGGCACCGGTGTTAGCTTTGCCAGAAGGTTCAGAGGGTTATGCTGTGTATTGTGACTCTTCAGGCGTTAGGTTAGGATGCGTCCTGATGCAACACAGTAAGGTGATTGCTTATGCTTCAACGCAACTCAGGAAGCACGAAAAGAACTATCCCACCCACAATTTTGAGTTAGCTGTAGTGGTTCATTCCTTGAAAATATGGAGGTACCTGTATGGGGTGCACGTGGATATTTTTACTGATCATAAGAGCCTTCAATATATTTTTCACGCAGAAGGAATTGAATTTGTGGCAACATCATTGGCTACAACTACTAAAAGACTACGACGTAAACATTTTGTATCACCCAGGGAAGGCCAATATTATAGCAGATGTACATAGCCATAGATCTATAGGAAGTTTGGCAATATTATCCCTGGTTATGGAGGTAAAAGATCAGTAGTATGAGGATCCTTACCTAGTACATCTCAGAAGTAAGTTTCATCAAGTCGAATTAACGGCCTTCGAACTGACAGAAAATGGGGTCTTAAGATTTAGGGGTCTCCTCTGCATTCCAGACGTAGCAGGACTTTGCCAGTAGATCATGGTAGAGGTACATTATTCTCGTTAGTCTCTTCATCCAGGTTCAATGAAGATGTACCATGACATAAAGAAAATATACCAGTGGCCTGGAATGAAGAAGGGTGTAGCAAAATTTGTAGCATAATGTCCTAACTGTCAATAGGTAGAGGTTGAACATCAGAAACCCGATGGATTAACGCATGAGATAGTGGTGCCTATGTGGAAGTGGGAAGGAATCAACATGGACTTTTCCCGACAAAATTACCCCATACCAAATGTAAATTTGATTCTATTTGGGTCATTCTCAACACATTAACAAAGTCAGCTTACTTCTTGCCATTCAAGACTACCTTCTCCACCGAACACTATGTTAAATCATATATTAAGGAGACAGTCCAACTACATGGTGTCCAGCATCTATTATTTCTGACAAAGGAGCAAAATTTATAGTTAGATTACACAGGTTAATCTGAGTACAACATTCCATCCTCAGACAAACGGTTAAGCAGAACGCACAATTCAGACACTCGAGGATATGCTACGGGCGTGTGTACTAGATTTTGGAGGAATTTCGGATGACCATTTACCCCTTCTCGAATTTTCATATAATAACAGTTATCACTCTGTAATTCAGATGGCGCCTTATGAGGCCTTGTATAGGCGTAAATGTCGGTCCCCCATTGGATGGTTTAAAGTAGGGGAATCAGAGTTAGTTGGACTTGATATGATCTACTCATTAGAAGAGAATCTAAAAATCATCAGAGAGCGCTTGTTAACAGCCTAGAGTTGCTAGAAGTCCTATTTTGATGTGCCACGTAGGACTTAGAATTTGAGGTCAATGATTGGGTATTCCTCAAAGTTTTGCCAATGAAGGGAGTGATGAGGTTTGATAAGAAGGGCAAGCTTAGCCCTATGTTTATTGGCCCATATTAGACCCTCTGGAGGATAGGTTGAGTGGCATATGAGCTAAAATTGCTTCAAGAGCTAGAATCTGGTCAACCAGTCGTTCACGTGTCCATGTTGCGAAAATGTGTAGAGGACCCATATTGGGTTGTATAAATTGAGTATGTCCAAGTTACTGAGGAGTTAGCCTATGAAGAAGTTCTAAATGCTATACTAGATCAGCAAGTTCGTAGGTTAAGGACTAAGGATATGCCCTCCATTAAAGTTTTATAGTGGAACAGAAATAAAGAAGAGATGAGATGACTTGGGAAGCTGAGGACGACATAAGATCTAGTTACCCTCACTTATTCCAGGATTGACCCAGAATATGCAGTGAGGTGAGGTTGTTGTTCAGTTGTTATTTACTTGCTTATATTATTAGCACATGTTAGTTAGTTACCTCTATGCGGTGGAGTACGTATTTATAGCGTCCTGTGAGACGCCTATGTTAGCTTTTTTCTATATTTCAGATTTCCGGATAGTCTATAATACAGAGGAGATGCCTTCGAAATTTTTCTAAATATTGGTTAAAAGAGTTAACTCCTTTGTCTTAGGTTTATTTTTTTTTGGGTTCCTCCGATTTTTATTTTGGGTACTTTTTCGATCGACAGTCCCTTACAATCGACTAGAGAGTTTAAATTTTTATTTTTTTACTCATTGGTGTGACACCCCATAAAATCTTATCGGTTAGTAAATGTACGCGTGGATTTGGGATGAGTAAAGAGAGCTTGACGCGTGTGGGAAAAGCCTCGAAAGCAGAGTCGGGCGAGGCAAGGCCACGAGGGGCCAACACGATGCGCCAAACGGCCTGTGCACTGAGCAGCGGGGCGCGCCAGGCTCATTGGCATTGTGGGAGGCGCGGCGTGGCAGGTATGTGGCACCTTGGCCGGCACGAAGTGTCCCTAGAACACCGCCCTTGGCCTTAATATTATGTTTCCTTTGTAAATTTAAATCATTCCAACTGAGACTTTGTCCTAAGTTATTTCTCAAAAATTCGCTCGGCATACCAGAACTCCGCCGAGTAAAAGTTATCAGAATTACTCTAAATTAAATCCTAAATGGACATAGGCATTTGGTAAGCATTTCTCCCTTATGAACTCTCGGGAAATTGTTGGTTTTCAGCTGAGTTATTTGAAGTTGAATTATAGTTGATATTATTATCGAAAGTTATCATTATTTGCCAAATTTAGAATTGAAATTAGCCCTACTCTCTCAATATAAGGGTTGTAGTTGGGTAGAACTGTCGGTTGTAAGTTGGAACTCACCAGTTAATTAGAAGCCAACATTTGAGGTATGTTAAGGTGAATTATTTTGTTAAGTTATTCCTGTCGTATGGTAATACGACCTAAATCCTTGTAAGGAAGCCAGAAATATAAATATTGTGGTTAGTTGCTACTATTGGATTGAAAGTGTTTTCTGTTTAGATTGGGACTGACCCTGCCCTATATAGCTTTCTAATGTCCATCCTCAGGGTTACTAGCTGTGTCATTGCCGAATGAGCTATATGGATCACTCCAAGGAGCTATATGTTGTCCCAAGGAACAATGTTAAGGCCCAAGGGCCATATTACAGTCCATTTCGTGGATGGACTTTTATATTTATGTCGTATCGACATCACTAACCCTCGTTGAGCCTGGTGCCCAAGGTGCAGTTATAGGACTCCACTGGACTCAGATATAGCTACAGGAGTCGGGCGGGCTCAGTTGCAGACCCAGGGAACCGAGAGATTGGCTATAGTTACCTATTGAATGATTTTGGCCTAGTTAGGGTATATAAATTGAAGGTGAGCTCGCCAGGGCTTATGGGTGCCCGGGGTGGGTTATTCTATACTGGTTGTACCTTCCAAGCTTATGGAGGCTAGGTAAGGTTCTTCTTTGCATTACATATTGTAGTTGTAAAACAGGTTGTAAGGCTATTCAAGTGTTATCTCTATCCTCCTATTGAATTGTTGTCAATTTCATTATTAGTATCATTCAGTCATTTTCATTTACTGCCTTACATATTCGGTATTTATTGTATTGATGCCCATTTTTGGCGTGCTATATTACTTCCCTACAGGTGCGGATAGACGCAGTTTAGGACCTCCCTAGTCATCAGTCGAGGCAGCAATTTAATCAGCTCCTTTACTCTGGGGTTGTTAGTTAGAAGGCTTTTCTTTTGTTCTACAGTTTATGGGTAGGTTGGGGCCTTGTCCCGACCATTATTTCACTCTTAGAGGCTTGCAAGCTAAAGATTTCCAGTGTTAGTTTTGTTGTTGGTTGTGTGGGGCCTATGTATGTGTTATTTTGCATGATGGAAGTGTGGGACCTAGTTTAGATATTAGTTAGTAGCCTTGACGACTATAGTATAGTTCTGGTTTCCTGTTTTCATTATGATATAACTAGACAGCATGGTGGTCTTGTCGGCCCGCATAGGATCCCTTTTACTGCTTGTTGTTGGTTAGCTGTTTTCTTTTTATAGGTGGATATGCAGCATTGTCGGCCGTAGGCTGTGTTTACAGCTGAGACATAGCTCATCGTTTTCTTGAATTGAGTTGTAGGCATGCACTATAAGTGCATAACCCTAGCCAAATTAGTTCAGATCCCAATATGGCACTAGGTGCCAGTCATGCCTCCCAAGGTGGGGCGTGACAATTGAGTCATGACTTTTCCCGATGATGGATGGATGATGAACATCTTAAGGGTAAATTAGTCATTAGGAAGAACAAAAGCTTGAAGCTTACGAATGCTAGGTGCTTCTCTTGGGTATCATTGAGACTTTATAAAAATTCACTCAAAAATGCATGAAAAAGGTAGAAACACTTAGTCTTTTGGAACTTGACTCTTGTACTTGAAAATTAGGCTTAATTATGTTATGCATGCAATATAAATATTATGTGTTTATGTTATCTTGATTTCCATTGTTAAACCATTTGTGCCATTGTGTGAGTAAGAAATTTTCGTATACTCCGTGTTTGTAGTTTGATGTCTAGAACTTGCTCGGTTGTGTGCAAAATGAAATAAGAATGATAGAGTTAAGAAGTAATTTAGACGTTTCTTTGGTAGCCTTGTTTTTACCCTATTTTACCTACGTTTGTGTAATTGTCCTACTTATCCATTTTGAGTCTTATCCTATTCTTTTGATAAACATATTACAAGCTTAAATCCTTTTTTGTTCTATTGACTTGTATTTTATTCAAATGACTCCTAGAGAACATTAATTAAAAGTTTTGTATAAAAGTAACATAAGTGGAGAAGTGAAGGGAAAAGATGAATTGTGTAGAAATTAGAAGAAAAGAAAAGGGTGAAATATGCTAAACAAGGAGGATGATGTTAGTGGGAAAACAAAAAGAAGAAATATCTTCGAAAGAAAAGGTGATGAAAAAAAATTAGTCATTGAGTCATGACTTTTCCCGATGATGGATGGATGACGATCGTCTTATAGGTAAATTAGTCATGAGGAAGAACCAGAACTTAAACATTACGAATGCTAGGTGTTTCGCTTGTGTATCATTAATACATTATAAATATTCACTCAAAAATGCATGAAAAAAGTAGACACACTTAGTTTTTTTTTGAACTTGACTCTTGTACTTGAAAATTGGGCTTAATTATTTTATGCATACAATATGGATATATGTGTTTGTGTGATCTTGATTTTCATTGTTAAATCATTTGTGCCATTATATGAGTAAGAATTTTGTTATACTCCTGCAATTTGATGTCTAGAACTTGCCCGGCGTTTGTGAAAAGCAAAATAAGAATGATGGATTTAGGAAGTGATATAGGCGTTTCTTTGGTAGCCTTATTTTTATCCTATTTTAACTACCATTATATAATTAGCTAGTCATTTTGAGTCTTAGCCTATTCTTTTGATAGCCATATTATAAGCTTAAATCCCTTTTTGTTCTATTGACTTATATTTGATCCAAATGACTCCTAAAGCACTTTAATGAAAAATTTTGTATGAAAGGAGCATAATTCGAGAAGTGATGGGAAAAGCTAAAAAGTGTGGAAATTAGAAGAAAAGAAAAAGATAAAATTTGAAAGAGCTTTGAAAAAAAAGGTGATAATAAAAAATAATTGTATGAATGAACTTAATGTTGAAAAAATCCCCACTAGTAACCTAGGTTGTAAAATTGAATAATAAAAAGAAGTATAAGGAGAAAAATAGGAGATTGAAGAATGTGCTAAAAATCAAAGTGTTATAAAGTATTAAAGTATTTAGGGAGATTACTCACTATCTTTACCAAATAGTCATTACCCGTCCCTTAGCCTACATTACAACCTTGTTAAGTCCTAATTGATCCTTGAATCAAAATTCTATATTAGTGGAGTACTACACTAAGGGCAAGCCTATGGGTCGTCTTTTGCATACATGTTGAGTTCTTTGGGAGAGTGAGCGATAATATTTATTTATTCCCAAGTTTACATTGATTTATATCTTGCTTGAGAAAGGACATCTCTTCAAATTGTGAGGGGCACAATGGTAAGATTTTGGTATATCTTGATTGCTAAATTATATATGATTCATGTTGGCCCAAGATATGTCTTGATAAGTTAGTTTTTAAAAGATAAGTGATTTCGAACTTTGATGTTTTAATATTGATTCTGTATGCATGTGAGTGAATTATTGATGCTTTATTGATTTGTCCCATGATTCTAAGTGCAAGTAGACCTATTCGTAGGATGAATTTTATGGTTAAATTGAGTGAAGTATTAAATTGTTCGAGGATGATCAATAGTTTAAGTGTGGGGTGGTGATGAAGGGCGTATTTACACACTTCTTAGCCATATTTTTCCCATACTTTACGCTATTTCGAGAAAATATTGTGTATTTTTGCATCTGTTTTATGATATATATTTGTGAAAATAGCTAACATACATGATTAGATATTTTCAAGGGAAAAAGTGATGGATTTGGGTGTATTTCCAACTTTTGGTACGAAGATGAAGAAGTCGGGTTGACCAAGGCAAGATTATAGCATGTAGCACTACACTGGCACACCTGCGCAACCAGCAACGTGGGACACAGGTCTTACTGCGACCAAAGGCAAAATGCAGGGTCTTTGCTTTGTGATGCCAAGCGTGACGTGCCAACCCTGTCCGACTGCCAGTAGTGGAATCCTACTTCAACTAAGAAAAGGAGCTACGGATCCCAAATCAAATCCATAAAACAAAAAAAGGGAATAAATCCACTATTACAAATACCCTTTATTTCTATATAATGTTTTAACAAGTAGGGATGTTTTTTGACAATTGAGATTTAGAAATCTTATTTCACAAAATACATTGAGATACTTGTTGTTGAATTGTTCTTTCGTGTTTCTTGCAATAATCAAGTGGGTTTTTCTTCCAATCATCATTATAAGCATTAATTTATGTGTTTGTCTATGAATGCTATTTACTTGTAAACATGAGAGGCTAAAACCTCCACAACAAGGGTTGTGGGAACCATGGCGAATTAACGAACTACGGTTTGCACGACGTAATTCGAAACCAATACTAGTTGCTTGTATTATATTCTCTTCATCTTTAATGTTTCTTACCGATGCACAACGTTAGGACTTGCCTGAATTCTCTACTTGGTTAAGCCTAGAGAGATAGTGATTATGAAAAGAGAAGCACAACAAAGCCTTGATTCTTTATGATCATTGTATAACTTGAGTTGTGGTTGCAGGTAGTTAATTTTTGAACAAATTGATAAGGGTTAAAGTGAAATCACTCATGAGACCTAATTCAATAATTAAGTATAGTCCTCCGAGATTAAAACAATGAGTAGTTGCCTGACCTATTGGCTCATCGTGTCCTTCGTTACCACTGAAACCTTTACCATGAGCTTCCACTCGATGACTCGTTATTTGTCCCAATGAGTCATCACGTGGGTCGTTACCCCTGGGCTCCTTGATGAAAATTCACTACTTCAGGCCATGACTCTGACCATGACTCCTCTAGTCACTTGATAAGTCATTCTACAACTCATTCTGTGGCAAAAGATTTTACGTTCATTATCACGGCCCGAGTCTATACCTTGGACGGAACATGGTACTTGAAGCCATAGGTGACCCCATGTCAACCCCTGGTCTATGATACACTAGCATTCTAAGTAAACATAATGGCGGAAGCTTTAAAATAATAAAATAAGACATTCATGAAAGTAGGTCTGAATCACAAAGTTTAAAATATCTGAAAAGTACTGATAGACTGAAAACCACATCTGTGTCTGAAAGCCATCTAACTAAGGAGTTGCTGGAACAAGCCACCATCTAACTCTAAGTCTAACTAAAAATAACAAAGGGAACTGAAATAAATGAAATAACTTCCTCAAAAGAGGAGGAATCACACTAGTACTGCTAAGAGGGAGATCTGAATGAAATCGGCTAATAGTGTTGGGTCTGAGAACCTGCGGCTGTATTATGAAATGATACAGCATAAAAGTATGCATCAGTACTTTAAATGTATAGGGTAAGTAGGAGAAAACATAACTGAATGTAAAAGGCTGAACTGAAAAAAATTACATGCAATGACCAACTAATATGTGAACTGAAACAAATGAAGTAAATTGAGATGGTCAAGATCACCTTGTCCGATGGTCAAAGATATGCCCTAAGTCTGAAGTATTGAGTTTGAGATACTATACTGAACTAATCTGACTGAACTGAGCTGAATAGTGGGAGAGTCTATAACCGACATATAACCACGTGAACTAGACGTGGAGTCCAATGTATATGCCCCACCGATAGGACCCAAAATACCTTACCAGGGTATAGAGGCATGAACTGGGTGATCACAAAAATCTAGGGCCAATCAGGCCAAAAAGTACTGTAAACTACACTGGCAACGTAGTTCAGGGAACCTGGGTCCGTTGGAACCCCAGTCTGCTCGATGCTAAGTCCTACTTCCACTATAATACCTAACTGAATACTCAGCTGATAACTCAAAACTGGGGTCAAAGACTAGTCAGGGATATATAGCTGAAGTTACCCTGAGAGCCTTATCTGACCAGATTCTGAAACTGGGTTTTAGACTAGTTAGAGCTGCTTATCTAGAAGCCTCGTATCCATCTAAGAATAAACTGTAATCTGACTTGGGTCCTAGAGCTAGTCAGAGCTATATATCTAAAGTGTCATGACCGCCTAATGTACCAATGAAATTGAGTTCTTAGTCTGATTCTGATAACTGAGAGGTATCACAAACACCTCAAGGATTTCTATAGTCAAACTGATCAGTTGACAAATTCTGAATAGCATTGAAGAAATTCTATGTTCTAACAGAACTGAACTACTAAGAAGCTAACAGAGAATTCAAATTATTCTGATAGTATGGGCATCCACAATATGGCAAAAATTTCAAGAATTAAGGAAATCTCATCCGACAAGCAGAATTATAATTTTTTATTCGTGCCAGGGAAAAATTCTTTCTCATCAATGGAGTAATTACTCAACACCTAAAAAATATAGAATACTAGAAAATCAGCCCAAATCACACATCACAATCCATGAGGAATTTAATACATAAATACGTTTCAATCGAAAGCTCAAGGCTTAAATTCACTTTTGCAGGAACATCAACAATTTGGTCAAGAACTGAGGGAGATCATATCAGCAATAAGCATGGATGTCATTCTATGTGAAATAAATGAAAATTGACATGAAATCTCTTCTTACTCGAAAGCTCAGGGCTAAGACTGATAGATAAACTATAAGAGGGTTTCGGGGGACACAAGGGAAGAACTATTCCCTTGTTGAATTCCCACATACCTGACCAACAAATTTCCCGCAGAAGAAGGCTTGAACTGTTGCAGTGGAGGAAACCCTAAGCTTGCTTGAGAGTTTCTTGATAGGAGAGCTGACGATGTTTTGCTTTCTAAAAATTCAGTGGGAATGAGGGAGGAATCATTTTGTCCCTCTAAATGCCCTCAAAATTTCCCAAAATGACCTAGTTTAGGATCTAGGAGGTTAGGAATTTACAAAAGAATCCCTGGACTAAAACCTAAAATCAGGTCGACAGGGTCCCATTGGGTCACTCAATGATTCGTTGGTTGAGACCATGACTCGTTGGAACCTCTCCTTAGGTCTATTTCCTAAAAGTCACTGAAGTCACCACGAGAGACCTAATGACTCGTTACCCCAGGCCACGACTCGTGGTCACCATCCATCAAGTACACTGCCTCTACCTCTCTATACTTTCTTGCCCCTCCCCACCACTGACCTAATGAAACATGGGGACTGACCAAAACTCTTTTGGTCATTCGTGGGTTAACCTTTTCCCAGAACTTACAACTTCCTCACCTGGACTCCCCATGAGTCACCTCACAACTCGTGGGCACCTCTAACGGTCACTTAATGACCTGTTTTGTGACTGGTTCCAGATTTTAAGTTTTTCTCTGAAATTTTCCCTTTTTGAGTCCCGGGGTCTAATCTTTGAGTTTTCGGGACATTAGAATATTTTCCCCTTAGGAACATTCGTCCTCGAATGTTGGAAAACAAACAGGAAAGCAGAGAATAATAATCATAAATTTTCAAATACTGTTAATTTAACTCCAAAAAACTGACAGAATGACTACCTCCGTTTCAAAATACATAACTGAACTGAATTCACTTTTTATACAAATATCCAAAATCATAAAGGAAACTTAAACACATGAATTGAACCCAACAACTAAATTACGGAAAAACTAATATTTTAAGCTATAACAGAGTCGATAGAGAAAAGTGTGGATATTGGGCTATCATATCTGCTTCAGCCTCCCATGTAGCTCCCTCAACCTGCTGATTTCTCCATAAAACCTTGATTGAAGCTATTTCCTTGTTCCTTAGCTTATGAACTTGATGGTCAAGGATCTGGACTGGTACCTCCTCATATGAGAGACTATCCTTTATTTCTACAATATCCAATGACAGAACTGAAGTTGGATCTCCGATGCACTTCTTCAAAAGTGACACATGGAATACAAGGTGCACAACTGCTAATTATGAAGGTAATTCTAGCTCATAAGCTACATTGCCAATACGACTCAAAATTCAATAGGGTCCCACATACCTGGGACTTAGTTTTCCTTTCTGCCCAAACCTCATCATCCCCTCCATGGGAGAAAATTTCAGATAAACCTTCAACTGCAAACTCCAACTCTCTTCTCCGCCCATCGGCATAAGATTCCTAACGGCTTTAATCTGTTTTCAATCTCTCTTTGATGAGTTGAACTTTCTTCATTGCCTGGTGCACCGAGGCTGGCCCTATTAAGGTAGCTTCACATACCTAAAACCACCTTATAGGAGATCCACACCTTCTACCATATAATGCCTAAAACGGGGCCATTTGAATGTTAGAGTGGTAGCTGTTGTTATACGCAAACTCGATAAGAGGCAAATGGTCATCCCAACTGCCCTTGAAATCAATCACGCACACTATCGACATATCTTGGTCGGAATAGTCCGCACAGCTTGCCCATACATCTACGTGTGAAACGATGTGCTGAGCTTGACCTGAGTGCCTAGTCCCTTCTGAAAAGACTTCTAGAAATGTGAGGTGAACTGAGTTCCTCTTTTTGAAATGATAACTAATGGCACCACATGAAACCTAACCAACTCTCAGATATAAATTCTAGCATAGTCCTCAACTGAATCCATTATTTTAATTGGGAGGAAATGTGCTGACTTAGTCATCCAATCTACAACTACCCAAATGGAGTCATGTTGCCGACGTGTCTGAGGTAGACCCGTAATGAAATTCATGTTTACTTATTCCCACTTCCACATAGGTATACTGATATCTCGAGTCATACCTCCTAGTCTATGGTGTTCTACTTTAACTTATTGGCAGTTTGGGCACTTGGCTACAAATTCAGCAATGTCTTTTTTCATGTCGTTCCACCAGTAGATATCCCGTAAATCACAGTACATCTTGGTAGCACCAGGGTGAATGGAATATCTAGAATTGTGTGCTTCAGCAAGTGTCTACTATCTCAACTCACTAACATCCGCTACACACAATCTTCCCTTGTAACGGAGCGCACCATCTCTCCCTTTGGAGAAAGCTTTTGTGCCTAGTCTGAGAACTGCTTCCTTAAGCTTGAGTAAGATGGATCTTTGTCCTGGTTGGACTTCACTTCAACTACCAAGGAGGAATCTAACCCACTTTGCATTACCACTCCACCCTTGGTTGAATCCACCAACTGTACTCCCAACCGAGCTAGCCTGTGAATATCCTTCACCATTTCCTTCTTACCCTCTTCAACATGTGCTATGCTTCCTATAAACAACCTGCTTATGCATCAGCCACCACTTGGCTTTGCCTGGGTAATACAACACACTCATGTCATAGTTTTTATTAGTTCCAACCACCTTCTCTTACGAAGATTTAGGTCCTTCAAACTGAACACACACTGAAGGCTCTTGTGATCTGTGAATACATCCATGTGAGCCCCGTACAGAAATGTCTCCATATTTTTAGCGCAAACACCAACTCTGCCAACTCCAAGTCATGAGTTGGATATTTCTTCTCATGAACTTTAAGTTGTCTGGAGGCATAGGCTATCACCTTGCCCCGCTGCATTAGAACGCAACCGAGTCCAACTCTAAAAGCGTCATAATAGACAACCAACCCATATGTTCCTTCTCCCAAGGTCAAAACTGGAGTGGTATTGAGTCTTGTCTTCAACTCCTGAAAACTCTTCTCACACGCATCCGACCAATAAAACTTTACTTTCTTCTGAGTTAACATAGTCAGAGGAGATGCTATAGAGGAGAAGCCCTCCACAAACCGTTGATAATAACTGGCTAAGCCTAGGAAACTCCTGATTTTCGTCGGAGAGGTAGGTCTGGGCCAATCTTTCACTTCTCTATCTTTGGAGGATCAACTTGAATACCTTTGCCCGAGACCACGTGACCCAGGAAAGTCATGGACTTCAACCAGTTATCTTTTCTTGACTGTGACTTTGTTCAACTGACGATAATCTATGCACATTCTGGGGTATTGTCTTTCTTACGCACGAATAGTACTGGAGCACCGCGGGGAGAGATGTTGGGTCTGATAAAACCTTCGTGAAGAAGATCTTTTAGTTGCTCCTACAACTCCTTAAGTTCAGCTGGAGACATTTTGTATGGAGGGATGGATATGGACCAAGTATCTGGGAGGAGGTCTATTCTGAAGTCTATTTCCCATTTAGGGGGAACTCCGGCCTTAGGAAATACATTTGGGAACTCGCTGACCATCGTGATTGACTGGATAGTTGGGGTCTCAGAGATTGAATCCTTGACCTGATCTAAATGATAAATGCATCCCTTGTAAATGAGTTTCTGGGCCTTAAGGTAGGAAATAAACCGACCCTTAGGCGTTGAACTACTGCCCGTCCACTCTAAAATTGGTTCATTTGGAATATGAAATTTGACAACTCTAGTTCTGTAGTCAATTGAAGCATAATCGGAGTGTAACCAATCCATGCAGAGGATAAGGTCAAAATCTACCATGTCCAACTCTACGAGATCAGCTGGAATAACTTTATTCAAGACCGGGACTGGACAGTTTCTATACACCCGGCGGGCTCTGAGTAACTTGCCAACAGGGGAGAAGACTGAGAATGGTTCTGAGAGGACCTCTAGACTGAAATTGAACTAGAATGCTACATAGGGAGTCACAAATGAAAGGGTGGCTCCTGGATTTAGGAGGGCATACACGTCAAGATGAAAGAGATGTAACATACTCGTGACTACATCAAGTGAGCTCTCTTGATCCTGATGGGAGGACAATGCATAAAAAAGGTTTTGGCACTAACTGCCACCCGTTGAAGTGCTGGCCTGCTGAGCTGGTCATCCTACTGGAGTTGATAATGTGGTGGATTGTGCTCTCTCTCGTCTTGCTAACGGGTAATCTTTAAGCTAATGATCAAGATGTCCACAACCAAAACTCCCCGGTGGTTCTTGCTACACTTGGGGCAACCTGGATAACTGTTCCTGACATTGTATCTCTGAAACTGAGAGCCAAATGCTCCTCTCCTCCGATCCTCGTAGGACCGGAAGGTTGGGGCGCTGGGTCAGCTGGGTGCTGGGGCTCTCTGCTGCTGTAGGAAGCTGCTACCGCTAGTCCTCTGATGGACATGATCTGACTGGCCAGTCCTTGCCCGTTAGTTCTTTCGCTCCATATCCTTCAGTTTTTATGCTTCAATCTATTGGGCATAGACAATTAGGATGGAGAGGTCCATATCCCTAATCAGCATTGTTGTCCTACACTTTTTAAGGAATAGGTTCGGCATTCTATTTACAAACTTCAACATGCGAGCCCTTGGCTCGGCTACCATCTCTGGATCGTACTTAGACAGCTTGGTAAACTCCAATGCGTATTCTTCTACGGTCCTTTTGCCCTGTCTCAAGTTCATAAACTTAGCCACTTTCGCCTCCCTCAGCTCCCCGAGGAAAAAAATATCCAGAAAGGCTGTATGGAACTCCTCCCCACTCCACCGGTCCTGATCTCGCTAGCCGCCCCTCTTTCCATTGTTCGTACCAAACCTAGGCTACCCTTTTTTGCTAGTAGGAAGCCAGATCAACACTCTCGGAGGAGCTGACACCCATAATGCGGGTAATTCGGTGCTAAGTCCTGCTCCCACTGGAATACCTAACTGAATACTAAGCTAATAGCTCGAAACTAGGGTCTAAGACTAGTCAGGGATATATAGCTGAAGGTACCCTGAGAGTCTTATCGGACCACATTCTGAAATTGGATTCTTGTCTGGTCAGAGCTGCTTATATAGAAGAGTCGTAACCATCTAAGAACAAAGTGTAATCTTACTAGGGTCCTAGGGATAGTCAGAGCTATCTGTCAAAAGTGTCATGACCACCTAATGGACCACTGAAACTGAGTTCTGAGTCTGATTTTCTGATAACTGGGAGGTATCACAGACAACTCAAGGATTTCTGTAGTTAAGCTAAATAGCTGACAAATTCTGAATAGCATTGAGGAAATTCTATGATCTAACTGAACTGAACTACTAAGCAGCTAATAGAGAATTCAACTTATTCTGACAACATGGGAATCCACAATATGGCAAAAATTTCAAGAATTAAGGAAATCTCATCCAACAAGCAGAATTATGGTTTTCTAATTCGTGCTATGGCTAAATTAATTCTCATCAGGGGAGTAATTACTCAACACCTAAACAATAAGGAATACTAGAAAATCAGCCCAAATCACACGTCACAAACCATGAGGAATTTAATACATAAATACGTTTCATTCGAAAGCTTAGGGATTAAATTCACTTTTGCAGGAACATCAATAATTTGGTCAGGAACTGAGGGAGATCATATCAACAATAAGCATGGATGTTATTCTATGTGATATCAACAAAAACTGACATGAAATCTCTTCGTACTCGAAAGCTCAGGGCTAAGACTAATAGAGAAATTATAAGAGGGTTTTAGGGGACACAAGGAAAGAACTATTCCCTTGTTCAATTCCACATACCTGACCAAAAAATTTCCCTAAGAAGAATGATCGAACTGATGCAATGGAGGAAACCCTAGGCTTTCTTGAGAGTTTCTTGAGAGGAGAGCTTACATTGTTTTTCTTTCTAAAAATTGAGTAGGAATGAGGGAGAAACCATTTTTTCCCTCTAAATCCCCTCAAAATTTCCCAAAATGACCTAGTTTAGGATCTAGCAGGTTAGGAATTTACAAAAGAATCCCAGCACTAAAAACTGAAATTAGGTCGACGGGGTCCTAACGGGTCACTCAATGAGTCTTTGGTTGAGACCACGACTCGTTGGGACCACTTGTTAGGTCTACTGCTTGAAAGTCATTGAATTCACCACGAGGGACCTAATGAGTCATTACCCCAATCCATGACTCGTGGTCACCATCTGTCAAGTACATTGTCTCCATCTCTCTATACTTTCTTGCCCCTCCCCATGACTGACCTAATGAATCATGGGGACTGACCACGACTCGTTTGGCCGTCCGTGGGGTAACCTTTTCCCAGAACTTCAAACTTCTTCACCTAGCCTCCCCACGAGTCACCTCATGACTCATGGGCACCTCTAACAGGTCACTTAATGACCCGTTCTATGACTGGTGCCAGATTTTCCAATTTTTTTCTAAAATTTTCCCTTTTTTAGTCCCGGGTCTAATCTTTGAATTTCCGTGGCATTAAATTCATTTCAGTTTTTCGTACAAGATATGAGTTTGGTCTAGGAAAGTTTTGGGGTATTACAATATCTCTTATTTGGGATCATTCATCCTCTAATGAAGGCTAAACCTACTGGAAAACTGGGAAAAGAGTTGGAGTTCCTAGCCTGAAACTATAAACTAATTTCTGAAGGAATGACTTACTCCGAACTAATTTAACCTTACTAACTGTGTTAACTCAACTAGAGTGAACATTGAAAATCTGAATAGCGATGATGAGTACTAAACTTAATAGAGTATTGAGGAGGAAATTTAATACCTGATGCTGAAATTGAACTGATAAGGAATAGATGAGGATATTTGACCATCATGTCTGCTTCTGCCTCCTATGTGGCTCCCTCAACTAGATGGTTCCTCCATAATACTTTCATTGAAGCGACTTCCTTGTTTCTCAACTTATAAACCTGACGGTCAAGGATCTGAACTGGGATTTCTTCATAAGAGAGACTATCCTTCCCTCCCGCACTGTCTAGTGACATAATGAGCTCGGATCATCGATGCCATCTTCAATAGTGACACATGGAAGATTGGGTGCACAGATGCTAACTCCGAAGATAATTCTAACTGATAGTCCACATTTCCAACTCGCCTCAACATCCTGTAGGGCCATACATACCTCAGACTGAGTTTCCCTTACTATCTAAACCTCATGACCCCTTTCATGGGTGAAATTTTTAGATAAAAAAATCATCTACAGCAAATTCTAACTCTGTCCTCTTTACATCAACATATGATTTCTACCGGCTCTGAGCTGTTTTCAACCTTTCTTTGATAAGTTGCACTTTATGCATAGGTTGATGTACTGAGTGTAGTCCTATCAAGGTAGCTTCGCCAACATCAAACCACCCTATAGGAGAGCTACACCTCCTACCGTATAATTCCTCAAACGGGGTCATCTGAATACTGGAGTGGTAGCTGTTATTTTAGGGAAACTCAATAAAAGGTATGTGATCATCCCAATTTTCCTTGAAGACAATCACAAAAGCTCTCAACATATCTTCTAAGGTATTACTAGTCCGCTCATCTTGTCCATCGATCTAAGGGTGAAAAGTTGTGTTGTGCTTGACCTGAGTACCAAGTCCTTTCTTAAATGACTTCCAGAAATGCAAGGTGAACTTGGTGCCTCTATCTAAAATAATGGACAAGGGCACCACATGCAGTCTGAATAACTCCCTGATGTACAACCTAGCATAAGCCTTAGATGAGTCTGTAGTTTTAACTAGGAGAAAATATGCTGACTTGGTCATCCGATCCACTATAACCCAAATTGAGTCATGCTGGCGGCGAGTACGAGGTAGACCTATAATAAAGTCCATATTTAGTTCTTCCCACTTCCATGTGTGTATGCTGATATCCAAATTCATACCTCTAAGTATTTGGTGTTCCACCATAACCTACTGGCAGTTCGGGCACTTAGCCACAAATTCTACAATGTTTCTTTTCATGTTGTTCCACTAATAGATATCCCGTAGGTCACAATACATTTTAGTGGCACATGGGTGGATATAATATCTGAAGTTGTGTGCTTTCAACAGTATTTGTTGTCTTAAGTCACCTACATTCGATGCATAAAGTCTGCCCCTGGTAACGAAGCACACCATCCCCTGTTTAGAGAAGGCCTCTACTTTTTTTCTGAGAACTGCTTCTTTTAGCTTAAGTAGTATAGGATCTTCATCTTGCTTTGACTTAACTTCAACAACTAACGAAAATTTTGACACACTATGAAGTACTACTCCGCCTTCAGTTGAGTCAATCAACTAAACTTCCAACCGAGCTAACTTGTGAATGTCTTTTACTAGTTTTCTTTTGCTCTCTTCAATATGAGCGATGTTCCCCATGGACATTCTTCTTAGGGCATCATCCACCACATTGGCCTTGCCCGAATGGTATAGAACGCTCATGTCATAATCCTTTAGTAAATCCAACCACCTCCTCTAACGAAGGTCAAATCCTTCTGACTGAACATATACTGTAGGCTCTTATGATTGGTGAAAACATCCGCGTGAAACCCATAAAGATAATGCCTTCATTTCTTCAAAGCAAAAACCACCACTGCCAATTCAAGGTCATGATTGGGTAGTTCTTGTTATGAACCTTGAACTGTATGGAGGCGTAAGCTATCACGTTACTCAGCTGCATTAGAAGCAACTGAGTCTTGGAAGCGTCAAAATATACTAAGAACCCATTTGTTCCTTCTAGTAAGGTTAAAAATGGAGCGGTAGTGTGTGGTGTCTTCAACTCCTGAACACTCTTCTCACACGCATCTGACCCCCAAACCTTCACCTTTTCTGAGTTAGCTTAGTTAGACGAGACACAATAGAGGAAAATCCTTCTACATATCATTGGTAATAACCGACTAGACCTAGGAAACTTTTGATATTGATTGGGGAAGTAGGTCTTGGCTAGTTTTTCACCACTGCTATCTTTTGAGGATCCTCTTGAATACCCTCACCTGAGATAATGTGACCAAGGAAAGTCACAAACTTCAACCAGAATTCACATTTATTGAATTTAGCGAATAATTGGCAGTCTCTAAGTGTCTGTAGCACTATCCACAGATGGTTAGCATGTTCTTCCTCGTTTATGGAGTATACCAGAATGTCATCAATGATACAGTGATGAACATGTCCAGAAACTGCTTGAAAACCCTATTTATCAAGTCCATGAAAGCTGTAGGGGCATTAGTTAGTCCAAAGGGCATAACCACAAATTCATAGTGTCCATGTCAAGTTCTAAAGGTTATTTTTGGTATGTAACATTCTTTGACTCTAAGATAATGATACCCCGACTTGAGATCCACTTTAGAAAAAGAATTGGCTCCTTGAAGCTGATCGAACAAGTCATCAATCCTGGGTAGGGGATACCTATTCTTAACTGTAACTTTGCTCAGTTAACGGTAGTTGATACACATTCTGAGAGTACCAATCTTTCTTTCACACGAACAACACTAGAGCACCCCATGGAGAGATGTTGGGCCTAATAAAACCCTTGTCAAGTAGGTATTCTAGCTACTCCTTCAATTTCTTAAGCTCAGTTAGAGCCATTCTATAAGGAGGAATAGAGATGGGCTAAATGTTTGGAAGAAGGTCTATGCCAAAGTCTATTTCCCACTCGGGAGGTACTATGGGATGATATACAGGAAATACTTCAGGGAACTTGCTGACAACTAGAACTGACTGAATAGTGGGGTCTTGGAGATGGAATCTTTAACCCGAACAAGGTGATAGATGCACCATTCGAAATGAGCTTCCTTGCCTTGAGGTAGGAAATAAACCGACCCTTAGGCACTGAAACACTACCCATCCATTCTAAGACTGGCTCATTTGGAAAGTGAAATTTGATGACTCTAGTTCCACAGTTGACTGAGGCATAACTAGAGTGTAGCCAATCCATGCAAAGAAGGAGGTCAAAATCGACCATGTCTAACTCTACTAGATTAACTAGAATGACTTTACTCAATAATGAGACTGGACAGTTTCCATACACCCAGCTGGCTCTAACTGACTCACCAACTGGCATAGAGACTGAGAATGGTTCTGAGAGGACTTTGATCTTGGCTAGATTGATATGCCCAAGTGATACTCAAACGTATTATTTTCGCCTTGTTTGTGAGCAATATGTATATATTCTCATGTACGTGGTAATAAAATGTGAATTTATACTAACCAACATGATTAGCATTTGTTTTGCAGGTAAATATGATTTTTAGGAGCAAAAATGCATGTTGGAAAAATATCAGAGTTGGACTTGGATGCGAGCATGGAGACGACATTAGAATGTGCAGAATATAAGGGCTCCGCGATGGCGCCGTGCCACGCTACCATCGCGGAGGCACACTGCCTGGAGAGGGAATTAATGGAAAAATTCCAGTGAAGCCCCGCGACAGCTCCGTGGCACGGAGATAGGCCTCCGCGTTGGCCTCCGTGCCACGTTGAGGCTAATTTACCGGACCCTGGATTTCCAGTGAGGGTCCGCGTCCACGCTGTGTCATGGAGGTAAGGCTCTGCGTTGGCCTCCGTGACACGTTGCTTGTTATTCCGGGAAAAATTTCCCACTAGTATAAATAGCACACTTAGGTTTATTTTAATTAGTTCAGACTTGGTGGAGCAAGGACGTGGGTTAGGAGCAGTTGAGGAACGAAAAAGCTAAGGGATTTCTTCTCTTCTTTTCTTCTTTCTATCAATTGTACGTATGATTTACACATGTTTTAGGATGATCAATCCACAAATCAGTGGATAATTCTCTTCCTTGCTAAGGTTTTGAACATGTGTAGTGAATTGTGATTGTAAATGATATGGTTTTCTTCTTCTTCTTTCATGTTGTTCTATTAATTCTTGTTCTTACTGCATTAGTGCTTGGCCAACATTAATGTACATCTAAAAAGTCCAATTTCACTCGAGAGAGCAAGAAATTGGAAAGTTGTGAATTAATAGGGTATTGTTCTTAACTTGATTTGGGAAAATTGGGTTTGATGTGCTTTCCTGATAGAAATATACTTGAAAGCCGTATTAGTCAATTTAGGAACCGGAATTGTATTGCTAGGTCGTAAATTGCATTTGATCACAGAAATGTAGACGAATGGTTTATGATTCTTAAGTGAAATTAAATACGAGAGTTTTAATTTCTAGGCTACTGTTCTTGGCTAGCAACATGAGGAAGAGATTGACCGGATTATTATTAAAATCGAATTCATTACTTGTTCTTAACCTTGGCATGCTCATATCCATAGTTTAAATTCACGGTAAATAATTGTTAATAGTTTTAGTATATATTTTATAAATAAAAACTCAATTAACTGTTGGTTACGTTGTTGTTAGCATAGTTAGAAGTAAGATAAGAATATAGTATACTTAGGCAAATTTTACATACCTTGAGCCTCCTTGGATCGATACTTGGCTTACTTAGCCACTTTATTACTTGTTTGACCACGTGCACTTGCATGTCGGTTTATAATATATAATACCAATCGAAATAGCACCGAACAAGTTTTTGGCGCCGTTGCCGGGGAGGCTAGGCAAATTTGTGAAATTGTGTTTAGTGTAAATTTACTGTATTTTTATTTTTATTTTCTTAAGTGTTAACAACTTGGTCTTAGCCTGTATTTTGCAGATTTTGTTTCTGTGAACACTGGCAAGGGACAAGGAGCTGGTGGAATCTTACTTAGAGCCTGAACGTGAATTTCATAGTCAACGTAGAGAAGCTCTACAAAAGAAGCTGCAGTTGTTCCGACAATCTATTATGGAGCAACAAAATCCACCAGTTGTGAGGGCAGTGTTAGTGCCCGATGAAGCAGCAGCAAGGCCGGTTCGCGAGGTGGCAATGCCACACGCTAACAATGTACATTCTAGCATCCGCAAACCAGAGCCTGGAGGGAGATTTGAATTAAAGCAGAATATGGTGCAACTTTTGCACACAAGTGGGCAATTTACCGGTCTCCCTCATGAAGATCCACAACAACATCTCCAAAACTTTATGGAGATAAGTGACACTTATATACCCGCTGGAGTGTCACCTGATTATGTTCGGCTCACCTTATTTCCGTTTTCCTTACTTGGTGAAGCCAATAGGTGGTTAAAAGCTGAACCACCCAATTCTATATCAACGTGGGATGATCTTGCACGAAAGTTTTTGATTAGATTTTTCCCTTCTGGTAAAACAGCCAGACTTAGAAGTCAAATTCTATGTTTTAAACAGAGGGAGGGAGAAAATCTATATCAAGCCTGGGAAAAATTTAAATCCATGTTGCGGGACTGTCCTCATCATCATCAGTCCAATGAGGTGTTGGTACACATATTTATTGAGGGTTTGGAACCCCACACTAAAATTCTGTTAGATTCAGCAGCTGGAGGGCAAGCGCTGGAAAAGACTTACGAGGAGCTGTACACTTTGCTCAACCGAATTTCACAAGGCAATCCAGAATGGAATGCAGATTCATCTCGAGGTGGAGCAAGGAAAGCAGCGGGAGTGCTTGAAGTGGATGGATTTACAGCTATCGCTGCATAGATAACTGCCTTGCAAAATCAGTTAAATAATCACTTCAGCAATATGAACTTGAACCAGCCTTCAGCTTCAGTCAATGCAGTCCAGCAGATGTGGTGTGAAGTGTGTGGTAGTAGTGAGCATTCAGCTGAATGCTGTGGTGCAAATCCTGATTCTGTTAACTTTGTGGGCAATGCACAGAGAAATCAGCAGCAGTTTGGTAGTGGCTACAACTCAAATTGGAGGAACCATCCGAATTTTTCATGGGGTAGCAACAACCAACAAGGCCAAAGTTCTGGTCAGGGTATGCAGAGAAATCAAGGAGGGCAACAAAACTATCAAGCTCAATTCATAAATCACAATGCCCCTCCTCCACCACCATCACCGACTATTGAGGAGATGTTCAAAACCATGATCGCTAATCAGGCACAATTGCAGGCTGACTATTTTAAATTGGCAGCCGAAGTGAAGAACAATCAATTGGCGACCAAGGCTCTTGAATATCAGTTTGGGCAATTTGCTAGTGCCCAAAATACAAGACCCAGAGGAGGACTACCTAGCGACACGGATCCTAATCCGAAGCAGGTAAATGCGGTGACCACGAGGAGTGGCTTACAGTTGAAGGAGGTGGAACCGGAAAGACCGCCTCAAAAGTTAGGAGCAGCAGATGTTGAGGAGGAACAAAGTTCTGATAGGGGGAAGACTAAAGAAGCAGAATCAGAAAGGCCTCCACCCCCGTTCCCTCAACGACTTAAGAAACACAAGGAGGAGGCGTGTTTCAAGAAATTTATGGAGGTGCTTAAACAGGTACATGTTAACTTACCTCTTGTTGATGTCTTGCAGGGAGTGCCAAAGTATGCAAAAAATATTAAAGACATCGTGGCTAACAAAAGTCGTTTGACTGAGTATGCCACGGTGGCTTTAACGGAGGAATGCACTTCCCGGATTCAGAATAGACTGCCCACGAAACTGAAAGACCCTGGAAGTTTTACTATCCAGCTGATTAATGGGCAAAGTATCCGAGCTCGTGGATTATGCGACTTGGGGGCAAGTATAAATCTGATGCCATCTTCGGTATTCAGAAAGTTAGGTCTAGGGAGTCCTAGACCTACAACGGTAATCTTGCAGCTAGCGGACAGGTCCTTAGCTAAACCGGATGGTATTGTTGAGGATGTGTTAGTGCAAGTGGGTTCCCTCATTTTTCCGGTCGATTTTATTGTTCTGGACTTTGAACCAGATGCTGAAGTCCCATTTATTTTGGGACGACCCTTTTTGGCAACCGAAAAAGCATTAATTGATGTAGCTGCGGGTCAACTTACAATGCGGGCACATGACAAGATAGAAGTGTTTGACGTGTACAAGCACCCAAACTCCCGATTGTAAATGAGGAACCTCGGTGATCAATGTGATTGAACAGAGGAATGCTAATATAATGAATGATTCCCGAGAGTTAACAGGAAGGCCACCAGACGAGGTTGAGCACTACTGGGGGGAGGACAAGGATCGTGAAAAACCGTCCCTCACCCTATTAGATAATTGAGCATAACGGATGTCGAGCCGCTACGGTAAACCAGGTGCTGCACGGGAGGCAACTCGTGAAAAGAAAAATATTCTATTTTTTTCTTCTTTTAGTAGAGTGTAATTAATTTGTATTTTTATTTTATTTTTCTTTTTCTTGATTTCGTACAAATTTTTCATTTTAGTTAGTATTTTTTTCATGGTAGTTAGGAAAATCTATTAATCTAACCAATTTCATTTAGTGAAGTGATTTTCAGGTCAACCGGAGGAAAATATGCATGGAAGCGGGAAAAATAAGGCAAGGTATGAAAATAATTTTTATTGAAGAAACAGTGCACTGGGGCGTTGGTTCCGGGTCACGGAGGAGTGGCTCCGCGTTACCCTCCGTGACACGTTGAAGGCATAATCAGATTTTTAAAAATTTCCAGAGAGCCAATGCGTTGGCTCCGTGTCACGGAGGAGGGGCTCCGCGTTACCCTCCGTGACACGTTGCCCTTTATTCAGTGCCGGGTCACACTGGGTTGCCGGGTGACCCGAGTATTTTTCTTTAAATTAACCCCGATTTTGCCCAATTTTTCCCCATTTCTCTTCTCCTCCGCGACCAAAACACCCAATTCACCCTCCCCAACCAACGTGCCACGCTAATAGGCAAGGAAAACATCAAATTTCTTCGGTTCTTCAACTAAAAGGTATGTTTTCATCATTTCTCTCAAGTTTTTGGCGATTTTAGTCGAATTTGAGCATGTGAGGTGAAATATATCACCCCAAGTAGCAATTAAACATGATGTTGAATTATTTTGTGATTGATTATGTTCGGATTGTTGTAATTAGCGTTTGAACTTGTCGATTATGTGAATAATTCAAATTTGATTGTAGAATTGTATTCTAGGGCTTGGGTTGTTGAATTTGACTTGGGCAACTTGATAATTTGATGAATTCGATGCCGGGGTGTGTTGTAAATTGAGATAAGTCGAGGTAAATATTGTGTGAATGTTGTGGGAAGATGAATTCTCAAATTATTGGGGAAAATTCGAAAATTGTGTAAATTGGTTTGATTAATTGGATTCGTTTGTATATAGAATGTTTTTATCGTTGTTTTTAGTTTTTGTTTATATTGCTTGTGCGATGGTTGAATTGTTAGCGATAGTAGGATTGGGATTAGCTGTATGAAGTCTGAGTAGTACGCTAAGCGTTATGCTGTTGAAATTTTCGTGAACGCACTAAGCATAAATTGTATAGTCGTTGTCTTTGGTGTAAATAGAGTAATCCTTGCCGAAGTATTGCAAATATAGTTAAGGACTAAGTGTGGGGTAAACTTAGTTTAACCCGACCTTAGCCTAAGCTAACTTGTATTTAGCTTAACGTTGTGTGATCACGGGAAAAAATATCTGCCCGAGATACTCTTTATTACTTAAATTAGTCTTGTTTATCTAAGTTATTGTATACATTTTCATGTAATTTGATATAATGTGGAGATATGTGCTAACCAACATGATTAGCCTTTGTTTTGTAGGTTTTGATGACTTTTGAGCAACTAATCCATGAGTTGGTGAAGTAGAGGATTGGAAACGGAATCAACACGCGAACGTTGGCGAAGAGGAGGCACAAAACAGCCCACCGGTGCGTCGACAAGGTGCCACGGCAGGCAGGCCGCTCAAAACAGCCCACTTGCGCGTTGGCAACGTGCCACAGCAGGTGGCCTCCGCGACCAAGGGGCTGCAACGCGCTGCCCAGGCAGCGTGACACGCTGCCAACGTGGCAGGGTGCTGCCTGGGTCAATTTCGGGTGATTTTCCAGAGAGCCTCCGCGTCCGTAGCGTGTCACGGAGGCCGTGCTCCGCGATGCACTCCGTGACACGTTGCTTGTTATTCCGGGAAAGAATCCTACTAATATAAATAGCACACCTAGGTTTATTTTTCAAAAGGAACACATGGTGGAGCTAGGACGTGGGTTAGCAGCAGTTGAGGGAAGAAAAAGCTAAGAGATTTCTTCTCTTCCTTTCTTCTTTCTACCAATTGTACGTATGATTTACACTCGTTTTAGGATGATCAATCCACAAATGAGTGGCTAATTCTCTTCCTTGCTAAGGTTTTGCACATGTGTAGTGAATTTTGATTGTAAATGATATGGTTTTCTTCTTCTTCTTTCATGTTGTTCTATTAATTCTTGTTCTTACTGCATTAGTGCTTGGCCGACATTAATGTACATCTAAAAAGTCCAATTTCACTCGAGAGAGCAAGAAATTGGAAAGTTGTGAATTAATAGGGTATTGTTCTTAACTTGATTTGTGAAAATTGGGTTTTGATGTGCTTTCCTGATAGAAATATACTTGCAAGTCATATTAGTCAATTTAGGAACCGGAATTGTATTGCTAGGTCGTAAATTGCATTTGATCACAGAAATGTAGATGAATGGTTTATGATTCTTAAGTGAAATTAAATACGAGAGTTTTACTTTCTAGGCTACTGTTCTTGGCTAGCAACATGAAGAAGAGATTAACCGAATTATTATTATAATAGAATCATTACTTGTTCTTAACCTTGGCATGTTCATATCCATTGTCTGAATTCACAAGTAAATAGTGTTATTAATTATAGTATATAGTTTAGAAACAAAAATGCAATTAACCCTTGGTTACGTTGTTGTTAGCATAATTAGAAGTTAAATAGAAATGTAGTAAATTAGGTAATTTTACATATCTTGAGCCTCCTTGGATCGATACTTGGCTACTTAGCCACTTTATTACTTGTTTGACTACGTGCACTTGCGTGTCGGTTTTTACCCGTAGCCCAAAGCACCGAGCAAGTTTTTGGCGCCGTTGCCGGGGCGGCTAGGCGATTTGTGAAATTGTGTTAAGTGTAAATTTACTGTATTTTTGTTTTATTTTCTTAAGTGTTGACAACTTGGTTTTAGTATTTGTTTTAATTCTTTGTTCATTTTAATTTTTCTCTCTTTTGGATACCCTCATTGACATGACATCTTGGAATATAAATGGTGGATACGCATATTTCGGCAAATCTTGCATGCATTGTGGAGGACCCCACTTGTGGCAAAACTGTAACACGTGCAATATATGTGGGTGTCAATATGGCCATTGGGGTGATTGTCCAAAGGCATATTCCCCTCCCCCAAGCCCCTACTATGATCCTTTTGTTGTTTTTGCTGAATATAGGCATGTTGAAAATGAGGACTTGGGACGCCAAGTTCAAATAGAGGACATGATGAAACAACTCCTGGAGCAATCAGAAGCAATGAAGGAGTTGGTGGCAGAATTGATAATTCAGCAAAAGGAGAATGCAGAGGCTGTAAGCAGGATTAGCGTCAAACTCACAGAGATGTGTGTTGAGGCTGAAGCTTGTGATAATTTGCAGGTGACAGTTTTAGCCGATATTCAAGAGGAACTACAAGAGGAATACAAGGGTGAATTTTTGGATGAAGCCCAACAATTAGAATCTCTTGAGTGTCTCCGTGATAGGCTCATACCTATAGAAATTCCAGTCATGGAAGAAGAAAAAGAATATCTCCCATTTGACCTTAATGGAGAAATAGATGTCGATGTTGAAAAGGTGTACACAAGTAAGGAAGTCAAGCACAAAGCAATTTCAGAGTTGAGGTGTATTGGACCACACTCTACGCATTTTTCGACATTAAGTTTGGTTGACAACATAGAAATAGAGTCTTCCAAGTTTATAGAGAAATGTCTAGAGGAGGACCAAGCCCCATATATTCTGAAATTTGCTGACTTAGAGAGACAAAATGACTTCGCTTACATAAGGGCCAATAGGTTCAAAAGAAAACATCTACTGCTTAGTCCTTACAATTTTTCACCACCACCCCTAGAGCATAAGAGGAAATTAGAAAAGAAATTAGGGGTGAGATTCATATCCTCAAGGTGGAGGAAAAAGTGGTGAAACTTGGTGCGTCGTGCCGCGACGTAAAATTAGAGGCTGCTTGGGAGGCAACCCAAGGGTACCACAGGTACCATCTTAATTTCTTGCAATTGAGTTAATTTTTGTTTATTTTTATCTTGTGTTGTTTTGGTGGAAAGTTAAGCGCAGATGGAGGGGAAGTCTGAGTACCCGTGGAGGAGGAAGCTAACAAGCATGGAAGAGAAAAAGTGTGGGGTTGAACACCCACTTGTGCAAAGTCGAAGAAACGCATGCTGTTAGCTAAACCTAAAGGCCCCAGGGAGTATTTCTCACCCTTTGTAAATTTTAATTTGATGCTATGAGGACATAGCATGATTTAAGTGTGCGGTAAGGGAAATTTCAAGGGAAATTTCAAAACTTTCTATGCTTAACGATTTTGGTGAATGTAATTCTTGTGCGTTTGTGAGAAATTTGAAAATTTTGAATTTTTTTTTGTGAATTAAGCATGACTTCATCACCCGTTGGTTTTTCTTTTCGGTTCTTTTCCGACGGGGGGTCTTTGAACCGAAGAATAAAACAATTTTTCTTTGTCTGTATATAATGAATTTTTTTTTTAGTCATAGTTAGTGATTGTTTCCGACGATGGATGGATGACGACCGTCTTGAGGAAAATTAGTCGATAGGTTTTGGGTTTTTGAAACCATAACTAATTGGGGCTTGATGTTCTTTTTATGTGCTATACATGGTTGTAAGATGCAAGTATGTTCAGTATGAAGCATGCAAGTGTATAACTTTGTTTGAGACACTTAGGCTCTTGAATTTGACTCAATATGATGGAAGCTTAATTCTAAATTCTGGTGATTAGCTGAGTAAGAGTCTACTGAGTGTGTCTTGATTTGAGCATGTGCCATGAGTGTAAGGTATTTGAGTATTCTATGCTATTGTGGAATGTCTAGAACTTGCCTGGTGTGTATATAAAACGAAATGAAGGATGTGAATTGTAGGAGATGATTTAGGCATTTCTTTGAATGAACCAATTTTTATCCCTCATTATACCTACCTTGAAAAATTAATCCTAGTTAACCCCATTGAGCCTTGAGCCTATTCTTTGACAGCTGCAACATAAGCTTAATCCTTTTTCTTTCATTAGCCTTGAATTTGATCCAAAACTCCTAAGCGCTTAAAGGAAAAATCTGGAAGAGTAAAGGAGTGATAAGAATGAAAAGAAAGGGAAAGTAGCAATTGTAAGAGTTGAGAAAGGTCAAGGGTGCACTTTTTTTTAAATATGGGTGAGTATTAGTAGGGAGTAAGAAAATAAATAAATGAAAAGTTATGTATAGAACTCCTTACTAATAAGCTAAAAGTGCCGAAAGAAATGGGGGAACAAAAGAGGAAAAAGAAAACTAAAAGGAGAAAAAGGTGATGTAAGGGAAGGGAAGTTCGTAATGAAGGCGTGATGTATTAAAAGCGCTTAGGAAAGATAGTCACTATTACTGATCATAATAGTACCTACCCGCACCTGAGTTACATTACAACCTAAAAAGTCCTACTTGATCTTACATTCACACATCCTTAAATTAGTGGAATAAAACACTAAGGGCAAGCTTATGGGTCATTACATAATGCATGTGAATTCTTTGTGAGAGTGAGCGTAATTCTATGCATGTACCCACACATGTTGTGATGTAATTTTTTTTTTTTTTGCATGTGATTGGGTAACTCTCTTTCCGTGAGGGGCACATGTTGAATGAAGGATATAATTCATGTGGGATTTCTTAATCAGTTGATTTGCAAGAGTTTTCTACGATTGAGAGTCGATTCTTGAGGTTAAGAAGTCTTAACATAGTTGTACTTCATTTCAATGATCAAATCAGGCATGCTCTATTTTTAGCTTGTATCTTACGTAATCATTATAGCCGTAACCTGAATTATCTTGCTAAATCAGTTATGTGGGAGTCTCCATATGCATGATATGTAAAAGGTTGTTCAAGGAAGAACAAGGCTTTAAGTGTGGGGTTGTGATCACGGGCAAAAATATCTGCCCGAGATACTCTTTATTACTTAAATTAGTCTTGTTTATCTAAGTTATTGTATACATTTTCATGTAATTTTATATAATGTGGAGATATGTGCTAACCAACATGATTAGCCTTTGTTTTGTAGGTTTTGATGACTTTTGAGCAAGTAATCCATGAGTTGGTGAAGTAGAGGATTGGAAACGGAATCAACACGCGAACGTCGGCGAAGAGGAGGCACAAAACAGCCCACCGGTGCGTCGACAAGGTGCCACGGCAGGCAGGCCGCTCAAAACAGCCCACCTGCGCGTTGGCAACGTACCACGGCAGGTGGCCTCCACGACCAAGGGGCTGCAACGCGCTGCCCAGGCAGCGTGACACGCTGCCAACGCGGCAGGGTGCTGCCTGGGCCAATTTCGGGTGATTTTCCAGAGAGCCTCCGCGTCCGTAGCGTGTCACGGAGGCCGTGCTCCGCAATGCACTCCGTGACACGTTGCTTGTTATTCCGGGAAAGATTCCTACTAATATAAATAGCACACTTAGGTTTATTTTTCAAAAGGAAGACTTGGTGGAGCTAGGACGTGGGTTAGCAGCAGTTGAGGGAAGAAAAAGCTAAGAGATTTCTTCTCTTCCTTTCTTCTTTCTACCAATTGTACGTATGATTTACACTCGTTTTAGGATGATCAATCCACAAATGAGTGGCTAATTCTCTTCCTTGCTAAGGTTTTGCACATGTATAGTGAATTTTGATTGTAAATGATATGGTTTTCTTCTTCTTCTTTCATGTTGTTCTATTAATTCTTGTTCTTACTGCATTAGTGCTTGGCCGACATTAATGTACATCTAAAAAGTCCAATTTCACTCGAGAGAGCAAGAAATTGGAAAGTTGTGAATTAATAGGGTATTGTTCTTAACTTGATTTGGGAAAATTGGGTTTTGATGTGCTTTCCTGATAGAAATATACTTGAAAGTCGTATTAGTCAATTTAGGAACCGGAATTGTATTGCTAGGTCGTAAATTGCATTTGATCACAGAAATGTAGACGAATAGTTTATGATTCTTAAGTGAAATTAAATACGAGAGTTTTAATTTCTAGGCTACTGTTCTTGGCTAGCAACATGAAGAAGAGATTAACCGAATTATTATTATAATCGAATCATTACTTGTTCTTAACCTTGGCATGTTCATATCCATTGTCTGAATTCACAAGTAAATAGTGTTATTAATTGTAGTATATAGTTTAGAAACAAAAACTCAATTAACCCTTGGTTACGTTGTTGTTAGCATAATTAGAAGTTAAATAGAAATATAGTAAATTAGGTAATTTTACATATCTTGAGCCTCCTTGGATCGATACTTGGCTACTTAGCCACTTTATTACTTGTTTGACCACGTGCACTTGCGTGTCGGTTTTTACCCGTAGCCCAAAGCACCGAGCATTGTGCTGTTTATGTATATTGACAGGTACAATGGCAAGTCGACAGGACAAGGGCAAGGGTGCTTCTACCTCAGGCACCGGACGGAAAAGATTGAGGTTAGGCACCGCAGTCCCAGCTGCACCAGCTGTTCTGCGCGGCCAACGCCGCCAATACGCAACAAGATGGGTAACCGATGAAGGGAAGAAGTGGTACGCGAAATACAAAGAAAACAAGTACTTCCCCGAGGAACATATTGCACGGAAACCACTTGCACAGGAGTTCCCACGTATTGTGCAGAGAATTGAGGCAGCTGGGCTCAGCTTTATCTTTCAGGAGCCCAAGGAGTGCAACCTTCATTTGGTCCGAGAGTTCTACGCAAATTGGAACCCGGCCATCAGAAGGCACACAATAAAAATCAGAGGGCAGATTGTCACTCTGGAACCCCACCAATTTAATGCCATCGTTGGAGCGCGGGACACAGACGCTCACGTTCTCCGCCAGCTAAACATCACCCCACTGTACGCCGACATCAGACGTACGTTGTGTGGGGCTCGATCCACAACCCGATGGAGTAGACATAAGGAGAGGGGTTACCACCAGACCCTGCCTTATTCACAGATGAACAGGGAGGCCAGAATATGGCTGAAGATTGTATGTTCGTGCTTGATCCCGGGAGTTCATATGACGGATGTGACCCGGGACCGTGTCTGCTTGGTGTATGCCCTTACGAAAGGGCTTGAGATTAATGTTGGGGCGGTAATTATATTCGCCATGAAGAGAGCCAGACTGCACCAAGGCCACAGATACGGGTTTGGCGGACTCATCACCACCTTCCTCCGAGGCCTCGACATCGAGGAAGAGGCTTTGGACTATATTTCGCAGTTGGAGCGGAGGGTCCTCGATGTGACAAAAACTAAGGCCCCCGACACCACACACGGGCCAGTGCTGACTTTGGCCGAGCGACATGCTCGTGACGATCAGTACATGGCACGTATGTTCGGCATGCGGATGCTTCAACTACGGATTGGTGGGAGACCAGCCACCGAGGAAGAATTATGGCAGCTGGAGCTGGATTACCCATTTGGCGAGAATGCCAGAGCCTTATGCCGAGTGGGACCAGCCTTTGTGGAGCCAACTGATGACGATGTCCCTACTGATGAGGAGACACGTCGTGAGGACTCCGATGTGGAGTCCAATGACGACGATGGAGCTGACTCAGATATGGGCGACGAGGCTGCAGCACCAGATGAAGAAGTCGAATATTTCGACTGAACAGGGAGTTCCACCACCCGAAATTGTGTTTTGTAATTTTTGTGAACACTGGGGACAGTGTTCGATTTAAGTGTGGGGTGGGGAGTAGCTAGGTGCTGGGACTTGGGCTCTAATTTGCTGTATGTTTTTCCTTGGTTTGTACGTATGTTTGTGCTTTCCCTGTTATGAACTGATTTGTGGTGTATGTGTATATATTTGTTTGTGTGGTTAATGATGTGTGGTATGAAAAGTTATGGTTGCCCGTGTAAATATTTTGTAAAGATTTTTTTTCTATCGAGATGATCGGTATTTTTCAAAAATTTTTCGAGAATATTTTGCACTTGTAAATATTTTCTTTCTATCGAAATGATCGATGTGTTGCAAAAATTTTCGATTTTTATTTTTTTGGGTTTCTCGGAGTTTGTTATCGGTTCTTTTACCGAGAATAGTCCCATTGAACCGATGTCATAGTTAGTGACCGTTCCCTATGATGGATGGATGACGACCGTCTTAAGGGAAATGTAGTCGGTAAAAGTAGGATTTTAATTTGTTTTTAATTTTTCTTTGGTGGATTGCATCAATGAATTGTAGTTGCTTTATGGTTGCAAAAATTTCGTTGCGTGTTGTAAATGATGTTCAAAATGTGAAAATGATTCGTTTGAAAGCATGCAATTTTGTAAATATGTTGAGTTACCTAGGCTGTAGAATTTGATTCAGTATGATTGAGGCTTAATCTTGAATTCATATGATTGGCTAATTAGAGAGTCTGTGAATGCATCTTGATTCGAGCATGTGCATGAAGTGTGAAGTGAGGTTTTGGTATTCCATGCCATTGTGAATTGTCTAGAACTTGCCTGGTGTGTATACAAAATGAAATGAAGGAAGTGTAGTGTTGGAAAGGATGTAGACATTTCTTTGTTTTAACCGAGAGTTTCCATTTTTTTCTTGTCGAATTCTACCTTTCTATATGTTGTATACCCTAGTTAGCCCGTTGAGCCTTTAGCCGATTTCTTTCTTTTGTCCAAAATTGTATAAACCAAGCTTCATTCTTTCTTTTCATTAGCTGTTAAAGTCTATACAAAACTCTTAAGTTCTTACAAAGAAAAGAAAATTTTCCCAAGGTGTCAAGGAGTAAGGAATGAAAGAAAAAACGAAAAGCAGAGTGAGGAAAGAAAAAATGATGTTGAAGAGGTACTTGTTATAATTAAATGATAGTGAGGGTACATGAAAACCCTTTGTTTTGTGTCAAGTGTGTTTGATGAAATGGGCTATACGAATGGAAACCAGCATGAATGGGAGAAAAAGAGGAAAGAGAGGAACAATGTCCATGAGTCGATGGGAATGAGTTGAAAAGGCGCTTAAGGATGCTAGCGACTATTATTGGCCAATCCAATATATATACTAGATCCATAGCCCCGTTACAACCCATTAATGTCCTACGTGATCCTATATTGCATTTCTTTATATTAGTGGAGTAATACACTAAGGGCAAGCCTATGGGTCATGACATGATGCATGTGAATTCTTTTGGGAGAGAGAGTTAAATTAATTTTTATATGCCCCTACTTGCATGTTTTTGTGTTGCATGAACAAAAAGGGGAAGATTCTATTGAGTTGTGAGGGCACATGCTTGATGAAAGATTGATTTTCTTGTCGGATTTCTTGATTAGTTGATTTGCATGTGTTTGCTGATATCAAGAATCAATTCTTAAAGTCTAGGAAGTCTTGATGTATTAAAGGTCATTGTATTGTAAGACCAAGCATGTTTTCGTGATGATTTGCAAAAAATTGAATAATCGGTATGACCGTAGCGTAAATTGTCGCACCATAGTGACGAAGGTTGGGATGTAATTTGCATGAGTTGTGTATGTGTTGTTCGAGGACGAACAAGGATTTAAGTGTGGGGTAAGTGATCTTGGGCAGATTGATATGCCCAAGTGATACTCAAACGTATTATTTTCGCCTTGTTTGTGTGCAATATGTATATATTCTCACGTACTTGGTAATAAAATGAGAATTTATACTAACCAACATGATTAGCATTTGTTTTGCAGGTAAATATGATTTTTAGGAGGAAAAATGCATGTTGAAAAAATATCGGAGTTGGACTTGGATGCGAGCATGGAGACGACATTGGAATGTGCAGAATATAAGGGCTCCGCGATGGCGTCGTGCCACGCTACCATCGCGGAGGCACACTGCCTGGAGAGGGAATTAATGGACAAATTCCAGTGAAGCCTCGCGACAGCTCCGTGGCACGGAGATAGGCCTCCGCGTTGGCCTCCGTGCCACGTTGAGGCTAATTTACTGGACCCTGGATTTCCAGTGAGGGTCCGCGTCCACGCCGTGTCACGGAGGCAAGGCTCCGCATTGGCCTCCGTGACACGTTGCTTGTTATTCCAGGAAAAATTTCCCACTAGTATAAATAGCACACTTAGGTTTATTTTAATTAGTTCAGACTTGGTGGAGCAAGGACGTGGGTTAGGAGCAGTTGAGGAACGAAAAAGCTAAGGGATTTCTTCTCTTCTTTTCTTCTTTCTATCAATTGTACGTATGATTTACACTTGTTTTAGGATGATCAATCCACAAATGAGTGGCTAATTCTCTTCCTTGCTAAGGTTTTGAACATGTGTAGTGAATTTTGATTGTAAATGATATGGTTTTCTTCTTCTTCTTTCATGTTGTTCTATTAATTCTTGTTCTTACTGCATTAGTGCTTGGCCAACATTAATGTACATCTAAAAAGTCCAATTTCACTCGAGAGAGCAAGAAATTGGAAAGTTCTGAATTAATAGGGTATTGTTCTTAACTTGATTTGGGAAAATTGGGTTTTGATGTGCTTTCCTGATAGAAATATACTTGAAAGCCGTATTAGTCAATTTAGGAACCGGAATTGTATTGCTAGGTCGTAAATTGCATTTGATCACAGAAATGTAGACGAATGGTTTATGATTCTTAAGTGAAATTAAATACGAGAGTTTTAATTTCTAGGCTACTGTTCTTGGCTAGCAACATGAAGAAGAGATTAACCGGATTATTATTACAATCGAATTCATTACTTGTTCTTAACCTTGGCATGCTCATATCCATAGTTTAAATTCACGGTAAATAATTGTTAATAGTTTTAGTATATATTTTATAAACAAAAACTCAATTAACTGTTGGTTACGTTGTTGTTAGCATAGTTAGAAGTAAGATAAGAATATAGTATACTTAGGCAAATTTTACATACCCTGAGCCTCCTTAGATCGATACTTGGCTTACATAGCCACTTTATTACTTGTTTGACCACGTGCACTTGCGTGTCAGTTTATAATATATAATACCAATCGAAATAGCACCGAACAGACTTCTGGTCTAATTGTAAACTGGACAGCTACATAAGGAGTCATGAATGATAATATTCTCCTGAATCTAGTAGGGCATACATATGTAGATGGATGAGACATAACATACCTGTGACCACGTTAGGTGAGCTCTCTTGATTATCACAAGAGGATAAAGCATAAAAGTGATTTTGGCGCTGACCGCCATCCGTAACGAAGTGTTACCATATTGAGCTGGACGGTCTGCTGGGGCTGCTAAAGTGGTAGACTGTGATCTCCCTCGTCCTACTGATAGACATTCCTTTAGCCTTTGACCTAGCTATCCACATCCAAAGCAACCCTTTTTGCCCAGAAGGCATTCACCTGGATGGTTCTTGTCAAACTTAGGACAAGCTAGGTAGCAGTTGTTGGCGCTATGACTCTCGGTCTGATAGCCAGATGCTCTACCCTTCCGATCCTTGTGTCACCAAAAAGTAAGGGCGCTAGCTGAAGTAGATGCTGGAGCCCTCTGCTTCTCCCGATATGGGCGGATATTGCTTTCGGATCTCATGTGACCATAACCTGATTGACTAGTTCTATCCCTCTTGTTCTCCCACTCCATATCTTTCAACATTTCTTCCTTAATCACAATCCTTGCACTCCTTAAGTACCAGATTTTATACCCCATTGCTGAATTTAAGCATGCGAGCCCTTGGCTCGGCTACCATCTATGGAGCATACCTTGATAACCGCGTGAACTCCAATGCATATTTCTTCACGGTCCTGTTACCCTGTTTTAAGCTCATGAACTCTATGACCTTAGCCTCCCTCAACTCTCCATGGAAGAATCTGTTTAGGAATGTTGTGGTGAACTCTTACCACCCTACCGGCTCTGGATCCCGCTGGTCTCCCTTCCTTCTACTGATTTTATCAAATCTTAGCCACCCCTTACAACTAGTAGGCATCCAGATCAACACTCTCTGCGGAACTAAGACCCATAATCCAGATGATCTTACACACCTCATCTACAAACTCCTGTATGTCCTTTCCCACTTTGGATCCATGAAAAGCTACAGGGTTTATTTGGGTGAAATCCCGAATCCTGGCAGTTGCTGCGGACCTATTTGTGTTCACTAGAACAACTTGCTGCTTTACTTGATTAGTCACTGTCTGAGCAATCAACTGGATTACCGCTCCAAATTCTGCTAAAGATACTTGATCATCTTGAGAGGTTTCTAGAGCTGGTGGGGCAGGTCGATTAGCGTTGCTAGCCCTTCTACCGTCTCCTCGTCTTGGAGACATAGTTCACTGAAATGAAATAGAGCACGAGTTAGGAGAACATTTCTGGATTTGAACTTGATCGCACGATAAGGAGTATGTTCCTAATAATGTCTTGTAGCCTCCCTTCATAAGTGCAGCGTGCTTCACACCCAGGAGAGGGACTCTACTTGATGCGGCTTTTAGACATCCTAGGATACTTTAAAACGTAGCTCTCTGATACCAAATTTGTCACGACCCGAGTCTACACCCTGGACTAGACATGGGACTTGGTGCCACAAGTGACCCCAATACAACCCATGGTCTATCATTACACTGGTAACAGAATAAACCTAAGTAGAAGCTTCAAATAAATAAAATCATTTTAGAACACTAATTTGACAAGAGTCAATATATCTAAAATACAATATTGAAAACCTGTGTCTATGTCAGAAAGCCATCCACTCAACGATGAGTTGCTGGGACAAGCCCCCAGCTAACTCTAAAATCTAACTAAAAATAAATATCATCCTTGAAAGATGAGGACTCGCCAAATGCTGCTGCTGATACCATCTGAGGGAAACTATTGACGATGCTAGGACTGAGAACTTGCGCATGTATTATGATATGATATAGCATAGACGGTATGCGTCAGTACTTTAAATGTACTAAGTAAGTGAGAGATATAATAAGCATGATAGAACAAGAAAATGAACTAAAATGACATGAAATGACCAACTGAAATACAAAAAACTGATACCACTGAAACATCACTGATGTTACACCCCGTAAGTTTCTATCATTTAGTAGGCACGTGTGTGTGTATGTTGAGAGTTTTGGAGTAAGACGCATGCAAAAAAAAGCACATGGGATAAATATATGAATAGGGCATCGAGGGAGGGGTAGGTCGGGGTCGGAGGCCAGGAGCACTAGACACCGCGCCGTGCTAGCCATCCTGGCGGAATGGGCGGCGCACCATGCCCCGGCCACCAACTCCCGCCTATATATAGGTGATCAACACTTGAAGGATTCATTTTCAAATATTTCATTCGGTTGATAAGTGAGAGGAATGTGGGTTTTCATCAATTTTTCATCAAATTACGTTGCTAAACTCCGTCCAAATGCAAATTCATCTTGGATATCAAGTTCTAGGCCTACGAGGAATATCCTTGCAAGAGTTATTTCTTAGAAATTCACTCGGTGTACCATTTCCCCATCGAGTAAAGGCTATCAAAATTACATCAAATTGAGTCCTAAGCTGCCATAGTGAAGAGGTAAGCATTTCTCCCTTCTAAACTCTCGAGAAATTGTGAGTTTTCAGCTAAATTAAACGGAATTGAATTATAGTTATTATTATCGAAAGATATTGTTATTTGTCGAGCCTTAATATATCTCTCAGCGTAAGTGCCTCAGTTGAGTGGAACTGCCGGCTACAGGTTGAAATTAATCGGATAGATGAAAATCTACATTTGAGGTATGTTAAGGCTTATTCCCTTCGACAAATTACTCCTGTTGTTTAGTTGATATAGTCAATACCTTGTTATACTCTGTGCCTATAGCGTTGTCGTTAGCTTTCGTGGAACAAATCAAGGTTATAACATAGTATTCCTCGTTGGGAGGTTTATATCCAGTTTTGTTTGTCGCCAGAGGCGTCGTAAGAGCTTCCTGTTCAATTGTTTACCGATTAGAAGGACTAGTAGGCTCCTTTTTACCACCTCAAGGCCACAGAGGCCTGAGGGTGGCTGTTAGTGTACCTTGCTAAACTAAGCAGCGTATGGCATAGTTGGGCAACACCATATATAGTTTTATGTCGGTACAGTTATAGGAGCCCAGATGGATCAAATACAGTTAAAAGAGCCTAGATGGCTGAAATATAGTCACGAGAGCCTAGACAGCTCAAATACAATTGCAGGAGCCCAAACAGCTTACATACAGTTATAGGAGCCCAGACAGCTCAAACACAGTTACAGGAGCCCAAACGACTCAGATACAGTTAGAGGAGCACGAATGACTTGAACATAGCTACCGGAGCCCAAACGACTCAGACCCAGATGCAGGAGCCTACAAGGCTCAAATACAGCTTTAGAGGCCGAGTATACCTAAGTTACAGCATTCCTACGAACCTACAGTAGTCCAGATAAGAGGGGTGTGCATTGTTTGTACTTGTCGGGGCTTATAGGGGCCCAGGTAGGTTATTTTGTGTTGGTTTACCTTCCATGCTTATGGGGGCCCGATTAGGTTCTTGTTCTTATATATACTTGCTTGTTATATTTCAGATTGTGAGGCCACTCAAATTAAACTCTTGTCCTCCTTATTGATTACTTTTAGTACTTCTATTGACTTTATTCAACTTTCATTATTGCCTTACATATTTGGTACATATAGTACTGACGCCCATGTTTGGGGCACTACATTACTTGCCTATAGGTGTGGATAGATGTGGTCCAAGGCCTTCCTAGTTGCTTGCCAGAGTCAGCAGTCCTGTCATCTCCTTTTCTCCGGAGATGATAGTTACAGAAGGTTTGTTCTTTTGTTGTATAACTTTTGGGTAGGTCGGGGCCCTATCCAGACTGTTATTCCACTCTTAGAGGCTTGCAGGCTACAGATTCTTAGTTGTTGGTTGTTGTTGGCTGTGTGGGGTCTATGTGCTTTATTTTGTGTATGTTGGTCATGTGGGGCTTAGTTTTGCTAGTTAAAGAGCAGCCTTGTCGGCATTAGTGTGAATATGATCGCCTATTTTCATTCTTCCAAAACTAAATAGCATGGTGGTCTTGTCGGCCCATGTAGGATCCCTTTTATCTCCTTGTTGTTGGGTTAGCTATTTTCCTTTACAAGTGTTGCATGGCCTTGTCGGCCTGAGGCTTTGTTTACAGCCAAGATATAACTTGTTGTTTTCTTTAATTTGAGTTATTGGCAAACACTAGAAGTGCCTATCCCCAGCTAGGCCAGTCTAGGTCCTAGTATAGCACTAGGTGTCAGTCATGCCTCTCAAGGTGGGGTGTGACAAACTTGTTATTGCAGCAAGTCATATCCTACTGAGTCTATAAACCGTGTCAAGCAGAGTCTTGTCTATGGGTGTGTTGTGCACCACATTCTATAGGCTACGAGGCATAATAGTGTGGTTACCCTCCTTTCTCCTCCAGACGTTCTATGGAGTCATATTGCATAAGGTAACTCCCTAAGCGTACACTATTCTTCTTATTTATAGAGAAGATGTCATATGCATGATAGACCATGACTAGTCGAGAATTAGATACTACAGCAGGAGATGACACAAAGAGGGAGGCCCAGTTAGAGCCTGCCCAATTCGAGGGCGGTTGGAAGACTTCATTCCAGTCTGCCCAACACTCTCCTCCATGCCAGGAGCCCCCCAGGGTAGCATACATGTCAGCACCACCCCCAACCATCCCTGTTCCATTAGATTAGGAGATTAGGAGCGTAGTTCATATGTTGGTCTAGATGATAGTTGCCCAGCGTCAGCCTTAGCCAGTAGTACCAACTGTTGTCGAGCCCACTGAAGGGCTCGAGAGTTCAAGAGTATGCGAGTCCCTTTCTTTGAATCCTCCACAGTTTACAGGAACAGAGCGGAGGGAGAACCCTAAGAACTTCATAGACCAGCTACAAAGAATATTTAAGGTTATGCATGCTTCCTGGACAAAATCAGCTACCGATTACATTGTGTCCCAACATCTATCATTTCCAACAGAGGGGCATAATTTACTGCTAGATTTTGGCAATCATTTCAGATAGGTTTGGGGACAGTTTAATTTGCGTACAGCCTTCCATCCCCAGACAAACGGTCAGGCAGAACGCACCATTTAGACTCTCGAAGATATGTTACGCGCGTGTGTGCTAGACTTTGGGGAAGTTGGGACGAGCATATACCGCTTATCGAATTTTCATACAATAACAATTATAATTCCACCATTCAAATGACCCCTTATAAAGCTTTATATGGGCGGAAATATGGGTCCCCCATAGGATGGTTTGAAGTAGGGGAGACAGGGTTGATCAGACCTGATGTGATCCATCAATCAGAAGAAAAAGTGAAACTTATCATAGAACTCCTGCTGACAGCCTAGAGTCATCAGAAGTCCTATTCCGATGTTTGGCATACAGACTTGAAATGTAATGTAGATAATTGGGTGTTTCTTCAAATTTCGCCTATGAAGGGTGTGATGAGACTTGGAAAAAATGGAAAGCTTAGCCCTAGGTTCATTGGTTCGTATCAAATCCTCCGAAGGGTAGGCCGAGTGGCATACGAGTTAGAATTGCCTGCAGGGCTAGAATCTATTCATCAAGTCTTCCAAATATCAATGTTATGGAAATTTATGGGAGACCTGTCACGGGTTGTTTTAGTTGAGGATGTTCAAGTTACTGAAGAGTTGTCCTATGAAGAGATTCCAGTTGCTATACTAGATAGATAGGTTCACAGACTGAGAACTAAAGATTTAGCCTCCATTAAAGTATTGTGGAGGAATAGAAATATAGAAGAGATGACTTTGGAGGCTGAGGATGACATGAGGTCCAGATATGCTCACTTATTCTAGACCTGACCCAGATTATACAATTAAAGTGAGATTGTTATTCAGATGTTACTCTATTGCTTATATTATTTGTACTATTCAATTGTTAACTTCTATGTTGTGGAGTAGTTGTGTATAGCGTCTTCTGAGATACCTATGTTAGACTTTTCTATGTTTTAGGTTTTCGAATAGTCCATATTACAGAGGAGACTCTGTCGAAATTTTTCTAGCAGTAGTTAAAGGAGTTGAGTCTTTTAAGCCTAAATATTACATTTGAGGATGAATGTTCCTAAGGGGGGATAAGGTTAAACCCCACAAGTTTCTATCATTTAGTGTTCACGTGCGTGTGTATTTTTAGAACTTTGTAGTACAACACATGCGGGATAAGGCCCGAGGGATAAATATACGAATAGGGAATCGAGCAAGCAGGAGGTCGGGGCTGGAGGTCCGGCGCACTAGGTGCCGCGCTGCGCTAGCCAACCTGGAGCTATGGGTGGTGCACCGCACCCCCCGGCCACCCACTCCCACCTATATATAGGTGATCAAAACTTGAAGGATTCATTTTCAAATATTTCGTTTAGTAAAGAAGTGAGGGGAATGTGGGTTTTCGTCCGTTTTTCATGAAATTACGCCACTAAACTCTGTCCAAACGCAAATTCATCTTGGATATCGAGTTCTATGCCTATGAGGAACATCCATGCAGAGCTATTTCTTGAAAATTCATTCGGTGTACCAGAACCCCCTCGAGTAAAGATTGTCGAAATTACTTCAAATTGAGTCATAAGCGGCCATAGGCAAAAGGTAATCATTTCTCCCTTCTAAACTCTCGAGGAGTTGTCAGTTTTTGGCTATATTAAATGAAATTGAATTATATTTATTATTATCGAAAGATATTATTATTTGCCAAGCTTTAATATTAAAAATAGCCATATTCTCCAGCTTAAGGGTTGTAGTTGAGTGGAACTACCGGCTATAGGTTGAAATTAATCAGATAGACAAGAATGGACATTCGACGTATGTTAAGGCTAATTCCCTTCGACAAGTAACTCCTGTTGTTTAGCAGATATAGTCAAACCTGGTAGTAATCTATACCTATAGCATTGTGCTTAGTTGTCATGGAAATAATCGAGGTAATAACATAGTATTCCTCGTTGGGAGGTTTATACCAATTTTAGTCGTCACTAGAGGCGACGAAAGAGTTTCCTATTCAGCTATTTACTGATTAGAAAGATTAGTAGGTAACTTGTTACCACCTTGAGGCTTTAGTGTATCTTGCTAAACTAAGCAACGTATGGCATAGTTGGGCGACACCATATATAGTTCTACACCAGTATAGTTATAGAAGACAGATGACTCAGATACAGTTACAGGAGCCCAGATGACTTAGATACAGTTATAGGAACCCAGAAGGCTCAAATTCAATTAAAGGAGCCCAAACAGCTCAGATATAGTTACAGGAGCCCAGATAGCTAGAAAATAGTTATAGGAGCCCATATGGCTCAGACACAGCTATAGGAACCTAGACGAAACAGACCTAGACGCAGGAACCTACCAGGCTCGACTACAGCTTCAGAGGCCAAGTATACCTGAGTTACCGCATGCCTATGAACCTATAGTAGTCCAGATTAGAGGGATGTGCATTGTTTGTACCTATCAGGGCTTATAGGGGCCCAGGTAGGTTATTCTATGTTGGTTGTACCTTTCGGACTTATGGGGGCCCAGTTAGGTTCTTGTTTGTATATATACTTGCTACTTATATTTCAAATTGTGAAGCTATTCAGGTTAAACACTTATCCTCCTTATTGATTACTTTCAGTTCTTCTAATGACTTAATTTAGCTTTCATTACTTCCTTACATATTCGATACATATTGTATTGACACCCATCTTTGGGGCACTGCATTACTTGCCTGCAGGTGCGGATAGATGTGGTCTAGGACCTTTCTAGCTGCCAGCTAGAGTTAGTAGTCCATACCTTCGGATTGAAGTGGTCCAGGACCTTTCTAGCTGCCTACTAGAGTTAGTAGTACATTCAGCTCCTTTTCTCTAGAATTCATAGCTAGAGAAGGTTTCTTCTTTTTTGTATAGCTTTTGGGTATGTCCCGACCACTATTCTACTCTTAGAGGCTTTCAGGCTAAGGATCCTTATTTGTGTGTTGTTCTAAGTTGTGCGAGGCTTATGTGCTTTATGTTGTGTTTGTTGGCCATGTGGGACCTAGTTTAGCTAGTTCTTTAGCTGCCTTGTCAGCATTAATGTGATTATGATTGCCTAGTTTCGTTCTGCCATAACTAGATGGCATGGTGGTCTTTTTGGGCTATATAGGATCCCTTTTATCCCCTTGGTGTTGGGTTAGCTATTTTTCACAGGTGTTGCATGGGTTTGTCGGCCCGAGGCTGTGTTTATAGCCAAGATATAGCTCATTTTTTTGTTTACTTTGAGTTACTGGAAATCACCAGAAGTGCTTATGCCTGGCCAGGTCAGTCCAGGTCCCAGTATGGCACTAGGTGCTAGTCATGCCTCCTAAGGTGGGGCATCACAACTGATATGGCCAATAATGACCTTGGCTGATGGTTATAGACGTGTCTTGGATCTGAGATACTGAGCTGACTAAATTGACCAAACTAAACTGAACTAAATTAAAACATACTGACTAGTGGGGAAGCCTATAACCGACATATCACCACGTGAGCTAAACATGGAGTTCGATGAAAATGCCTCATCAATAGGACCCAATATACCTTGTTAGGGCATAAAGGCATGAACTGGGTGATTACAAGTTTGGGCCCATTAGGGCAAAAATAACCTACGGTGGCAATGTAGTTCTAGGAACCTAGATGCGGTGAACCCCAACCCACTTGGTGCTAAGTACTACTCCCATTGTATAAACCTAATTTGTCTACTAAGTTGATAGCTCGAAGCTGAGGCCCAAGACTAAGTCAGGGATACTTATCTGGAAGTGCTCTGAGAGTCCTATCGGACCTGAAACTGTAATTGGTGTTCTGAGACTTGTTGGAGCTCCTTATCTGAAAGTGTGGTAACTGTTTGTAGAACTAACTAATAACTGATACTTATTCTGATAACTGATATCTGGGAGGCATTACCAACACTTCAAGGAAAGACTAGTCAAACTTATCAGCTGACATTTCAAAAAATATTGAAAAAGCTAATAATTTGACTGAAACTGGATGAACATGCAACTGACTGCGAATTCAATTGATATTATTAATATGGGAATTCTAACACTGATAGAATCAAGCAACATGAATAACTAACTAATTGTGCAAGACTCTAATTATTGTATTCAAGAGCTAGGGCTAAAACCCATTTACAGGGATCAGGTATCAACATGATCTCTAAGTAACGGAAATATGGCAACTAATAATATGAAAAACATTCCATATGAATTTGATTGAATTCTGACTGAAAGATTCCTAAATTTTGAAACCTTAGGGCTAGGACTGATAAGAAAATTTAAATGGGTTTTGGGGCACAAGGGAAGGACAATTCCCTTGCTAAATTATCACATACCTATTAATGAAAACCTCAGAGAAAACCCTTGAGAATATCTGAGAAGAAAGTCGAACCCTTGCTCCTGCTTTGTGCTTTCTGACTAAGTTCTACGTCCTGACCTTTGAGGGAATGAGAAGAATAAAGAGTGAATGTTGATTACCCCTATAAAACCCCTAAATATAACCAAAATGACATAGTGTAGGGATTAAAAATATGGAAAGTTACAAAAAATACCCCTGAAAGAAAATCTGGAAAGCTGCCCGACAGCGACCAACGGGTCGTACAATGTGTCGTTGGTTGATACCATGACCCTTTGGGACCATTCGTTGGTCCTGGGCCTGGAATTAGGGTTCACTAGAATTTGGAAATTGGGTGGGGACCACGAATTGTTGGATTAACCCATAGGTCGTCGGTACCTCTCGTTGTCACTAGAAGGAAAAACTTAGCTCCTTTGCTATGGACGACACAACGACTAGTTGGTAGAACCAATGGGTTATTGTGTCTACTTGTGGTCAACACTATCCTAACCTAAAGGGTTTCTAGTTCAGGAAACGGGTGGAAACAACGACTTGTTGGTATGAACATGAGTCATTAGTCCTACTCGTTGGTTCAGGGGGAGGTCTGGCAGGTTTCTCGACAAGCGCTACAATGGATGACTCCTTCCAACCGGTCATCCAATGCCTCATTTGTTCCTGAAAGGAAATTTGTAGGATAGACAATGACTCAAACAACGACTCCTTGTCGGGGTCGTTCTGTGACAAAAATTTTCTAGTGCTTTCTGGTTTTGTCCATGCAAAGTCTAAGTTTGGTCTAGGAAAGTTCTAGGGTTTTATAGCCTAGAAGGAGCAGGAAGAAGAGGAAGACTGACTTGGCAGATGACAGTGATGCCCTCACTATGATGGGGTTGGTTCCTCTAGGCTTACTAGACTCTCCCAGTGAACAGAAGCTGATTTGGTAGCTATGCAAGAGTTGCCCATGTTGAGCTCTGGGAGGATCTTAGATGGAGAAAAAGAAAAGATGATTTGGAGACTAGCTTTTCGTTCGTATGTGGAAGGGAGTGAGAAATATCTACCACACCCTCCTTCCAGGCCTTAGGGTTCCCTAATTTTCCCCGAGAAATTATCAGAGTACTCCTTCATAACTGGTGGAGAGGACAAGGAGGCCAGTGACATGGGCGATGCTAACAACGAGGCCTCTAGTTAGTTGGGGTCATAATTTATTCCCTCTCATTGTCCCCCTTTTGTTTAGATATTTCCTACTCTCGAAGGACCAAATGATGAACAATTTCTCTTTTGCTTGTTGCTACATGGTTTTCTACTTTTCTCTATTTTTGGGATATAGGTGCCCGTTGGGGCATTTGAATGACAATGGCCATGTTTTGGCCCCGTGCTTATATAAATTGTAGTTCTTATATACACATATACTCGATTCACCATCTTTGACGTAACCAAAAATTTTCCAAATAGGGGGGGATTGGATTCTGTCCAGCAGTTGTTCGCTGCAGTTATCACTTTTCCACTGCAGCAGACCCTCTATGGCGGTCCACTTCTCGATGCAACATGTCCGCTGTGGCAAGACACATCTTGTTGTAGCGAAACTCGTTGAGTAGAACCCAAACAAGGATATTTGTCCCTCTGGTCAACATTGATCTCCCTTTCTACCCTTATTATACTTTATTATCACTAACATTTAACACTTCATCATCAACTCAAAGGTAAACATGGCTACATCGCCAGATACCTATTGGAATTTTATAAATACCAATTGAGCCAATTGAGATACCAGTTGAAATCTTCGAGATACCAATTGGACTCAACCAGGTAATCGACTCGATCAGATGGCACGATAGAAAAGAATACCGTGGGAACTTCCTAGATGTCTTATAGCTTCCTAAAGATTAGATGTAGACGTCTACACACCAATCCACAGGAGCCTACTCGACATTGATCTTGTATTTATGAGACTAGTAACCTAGACGTTGTGATACCAACTTGTCACTACCCAAATGGACAGGTTGTGCGGGCACCTACATTGACTCTAACTCAACAGGAGAACCCCTTTTTTAACAACATATAAAATATTTACAAGACTCTTCTATTTGCACAAATCAATGATGTTTTAAAAGTTCAATAAAATCCTTCAACCTTAACTCTCCTAAGATCTAGTCTAGAAAGGTACAAGAGCTCTATTTAGAATAATAACAAGTAAAAAGATAGTTTCGCCTGCAAAGGAAATGCAGAAGCTAATGTTGAGTATCGCCTCGTCAATCATGAAATTGCAATTCCCCTACCACAACCTACACCCAAGGCATCATCGGTCGACTACAATTAGTTAAAATTAATATGCAATCAATAATTCAGTTTGAACAACCACTCAACAATTTACCAAGATAATTTCTTTATTATATATTCGCCATAGTTATTTAACCATGCATTTGTATTTATCTATCCATCTTAGCCACAAAGGCTAGCTTTCACACTATTTAGGCGTCACTGCAGCGGAATTGCTCTAGACAGTAACTCAACTTCACAGGCAACCTTGCTTCTTTCAACACCTCATCGATTACATTAGGTCTAACATCACATGATATTGTAGCAATCTACACCTAATAAAATATACAGGTCACCACTTTTAATTTTATTACAATTATTTGATTTATTCCCCATATTTTTGAAACATTCTCACAATCAAGATCAATACAACAATAACACATAAATTACATTTACCCGACGTCACAACCAATTTCATCAAACACCTTATTATGCAAGCAAGACACAATTATGCATTAGATCACATTCACACTGACACATAGTAAATAAACCTATCATCATTAACTTCCTCACATCAAATGTTTGCACACACATCGATGTCATACCTGTCACTAAACTCTATCACACAATTGTATGTATATCATAACATACCTATACCGATCTCTGTCTCACAGTCGTATGTATATCATGACATACCAGTATTGCTCTTTTTCACAATCATATCATCGGTGATGTGCCGGGCACACACCTCCGTCACATCACTATACACACATGCTAGAGGATCTTATTTCTGCCATTCTAGTCATGACCTGCAGGGGACTCCAAAAATCCATGTACTGTACTACTAGCCATATGAAAATCTCATCATACCTATCTTTATACTTATATCTATGCACCCAACTGTATGAACATTTTAGTCATTCATGTTGGTGTACTTAACCCATACTACTCGCCTGGATGCTTACCTCGGGCATGAGCCATTCATATAAAAGTACTCATATATACACTAATCCGCTCGTCCAAATACTCACCTCGAACACGAGCCTCTCGTCTTAGGATAACTCAGGGAGACATGTCAACCAACATTCATCAGCATAACTTATTGTGTATTTCATTTAGTCCGCTCATAGGCCAATTCAGAAAGACATATAAATCAACAACCATAAGTATTATTCAGCATGCTACTGATTTAACCATCACATATGACTCCTCATAAGTACACATTTTGTATTACAACTGCACTTAATTTCTTCAACAACAAAACACCTTTATTCATCTCAGAGTTCATTCACCGAATGCAACTAAATCTTCATTACCTCCATCACAATAAGAATCCAAAGACTAATTAATCATATTATCAATCCACCCAAATATACATCATTATATAAAATGTAACTCCTATTAACCATAACCCACAATCTTTCTAGTTATTTATCAATTAATCAAGTATCGCTTCATCTATCACAATAATAGAACTGTTACACCCCGTAAGTTCCTAATGGTTAAAAGGCCTATTCCTACGTTGCTTAAGAGTTTTAGGGTGCAATACATGCGAGAAAATGGCCCGTTGGAAGGTCGAACGAGCACGAAGTTGGGACTGCGCGGGAGAAGGCTGGGTTGGCTGCCCAACGGGGCAACGTGGTACGGACCCCCTCCCTCCGCGTTGGGCTCCGTGGCACGCCCGTAAATTGGCTCTTTGGGGTCCGTGCCATGGACCTCTGTCCACCGCCTCAAGTATATATAAGTCCCTCCCTTTAATTTAATGTTACTTTCCTAAGTTAACTCATGGCCAGTAAAGGGGTAGAACAAAGAAAATTAATATTCCTCGTTCGTTTACGCTATGAAGCGCTGCGTGAATTCAAATTAACTTCGGGTATTGAAGTTTAGGGCTTCAGGTATCATTGCTACAAAGTTAGTTTCGCGAAATTCACCCGGCGAATCGTAGCCCCACCAAGCTAAAGTTGTTGGAATTAGTCCAAACTAGTGTCAATACGATCACAGGCTTAAAGTAAGCATTTCTCCCTTCTAGACATTTGAGAATTTATGAGTTTTTGATCGTGTTTCATCAACTTGAAATGTAGTTGACATATAAAGTTATCATTTTCTATGAATTTAGTATTTAAATTAGCCTCATTCTTCCAATGATACGATTGCAGTTGAGAAGAGAAGTTGAATATGAGCTGAAACTCCCCAGTTAATCGGTAATCGGCGAACGAGGTATGTTAAGGAAAAATCCTTCGGTAATTTAGTTCCTATAATATTATAACTCAGTCTAAATCCTAGTAAGAGAATCAGAAGTACGTTAATTATGAATAGTTGTTGTTATTAGATGAAACTAGCATTCTACGCTTTTTTTGGGATTTGATTTGCCTATATAGCCCTCCATGACCAACCCAAGGTTATTAGCTGTGTCGACGGCCGTCAGGGGCGAGAAGACGTCGCTCTAGAAAGAGAGGCATGTCGTTCACAAGTGCACAAATGGGGTCCCAGGTCCTCATAGAATCCATCCCACGACTGGACTATTATACATATGCTGTATCGGCACCACACACCCGACGAGCCTAGTGCCCGAGGTGCAGATATCAGGAGTCCACTAGACTCACACATAGCTACAGTCAGGGGCCGAGCGGGCTCAATTGCTATAATTACCAGTTGACCCATTATGACCTTGACAGGGGTATATTATTATAGATTGATGTGTACTCACCCGGGGCTTATGGGGGCCCCAGGTGGGTTGTTCTGTGCTAGGTGTACCTTTCGGATTATGGGGGCCAGGTAAGGTTCTTATTTGCTTTTGTTACTAATAGACTAGATAATAGAGATTCCAGCTACTCGGGTATGACTCCTATCCCTTTTCTTTGAGTCATTTTAAATTCTATCTTTTATATTATGTCATTCACAGTTATTGCCTTACATAATCGATAAATGTTGTACTGACACCCTTTTTGGGCGCTACATTACTTGCCTGCAAGTACTGATAGATGCGGAGCAGATCTCTCTTAGCTTCCAACCAGAATTAGTAGAAGATTCAGCTCCTTTCTTCCAAAGCTTTTAGATAACATTTTTTTCTTTTGACAGTACAGTTTATGGGTAGATCGGGGCCCTGTCCCGACCATCATATTACTCCTAGAGGCTTGCAGATTATTTCTATTTCCCTGTGGCTAGCTTTTGTTGGTCGTGTGGGGCCCGTATGTCTTTTATCTCATATGTTGGATGCATGGGGCCCGATTTAGCTGATAGTTAGTATCCTTGTCGGCTATAGCTTAGTTTTTCATCGAATTTAAGTTTCAATCATAACTAGACATCATGGTGGCCTTGTCGGCCCGCATAGGACCCCCTGTTACTATGTGTTTCTGGTCAACTATTTTCTTATGATAGGTGGCTATAAGGCCTTATCGGCTGAAGCTGTGTTTACAATATAGCCCGTTATTTTTTTTATCTTAGAATTAGTATTAGCCCTGCACCAGGAGTGCTTGGGCTCAATCAGATCCCAGTAGGGCACCAGGTGCCAGTCATGCCTCCCAAGGAGGGGTGTGACAAACTTGATATCAGAGCAGGTCGTATCCCAGGGAATCTGTAAGCCGTGCTAAGTAGAGTCTTGTCTATGGATGTGTTGTCCAACACATACTATTGGTAGGAGGCTACAGGGCATGTTAGGATAGTTACTTTTTTTCCTCTTCCAGTCGCGCTATAGAGCTGTGCTGTGTGGAGATGGGTCCCTAAGTTTATTCTAATCTGTTTCCTTTTTAACAGAAAAATGTCAGACGTACGACGGATCGCGACCAATAAGGAATTGGACGTGGCAGTAGGAGAGGGCATTAGCAGGGTGCCCAAGTCAGAGACATCCCGATTTGAGGGTGATAGGGAGGTTTCACCTCGATCTCCCCTGCATTCTCCACCGCGCCAGGCGCCGCTCAGAGCGGCAAATGTCTCAGAACCCCCTCCAGTAGTACCTATACCGATACCGTCCAATTAGCAGGTTAGGAGTGTTGTTGTTATGTTAGCCCAAATTATGGCGGCACAACGTCAGTCCGTGGAGCCGGTAGTTGCAGAATCCTCAGGTGGGCCTAGTAGCTCATGGGTCCGAGAATTCTTTGCATTAAGTTCCCCACAATTCATAGGGACAGATGGGATGAGGAAACTCAGGATTTCCTGGACCAGTTGCTGCAAATTTTCAGGGTAATGCATGCCACCTCTACAAAATCAGTGGAGTTAGCAGTGTTTCAGTTGCGGGACATTACAGTACTATGGTATGAGATCTAGGAAAGGTCCCGAGGCAGAGATGTTCCCCCTCCTACTTGGCCCAGTTTCTTAGAGGCCTTCTTAGATCATTATTTGCCACGGGAGGTCCGCCAGGCCAGGGTAAATCAATTTTTGCATTTGGAGCAGGGTTCGATGAATGTTCGAGAATATTCTATGAGATTTGATTCCTTGGCCCAATATGCACTGGCCTTTGTAGATACTATGCCAACCAGGGTGTACCTATTCATTATGGGGCTGAATCTAGAATACGTGGAGACCTGTATCCTAACTACCTTGTGAGAGGACATGGATATTTCTCGTGTTCAGGAATTTGCCCAGAATATTGAGGGGATACGACAGTGGCAGCGAGGGATAGAGAGGGCAAGTCAGGAGAAGCGCCGCAGGACTAGACCCAGTGATATGCAGACAGAGTCCTAGGGTGGACCCAGACCACGATTATAAGATAGGCCACCCAGACCCCCACCTCCACAACAATAGTAGGGAAATAGGTTTGGTCATCAGGGACAACCAGGGCCTGGCGAGAGCTCACAGTCATCAGAATCACAGTAGTAGAGGGGGTCAGAGTAGAGCAGACTTACTGTACCACCTTGCCCTATATGCAGCCGAAGCCATTTTGGGGCATGCAGGTATGATTCCACAGCATGTTATGCATGTGGACAAGAGGGTCATTAGATGAGGGGCTATCCAGCTAAAGGTCAGAGCGATCGAGATCGACAGGATAGATCTTCAGTGGGGTCACGTGCCCCAGCCCCTTCAGCAGGGTGCAGGCTCTCAGCTCCAGCCGGCAGAGACCGAGGCAGATCAGGGGCCTCTAGTTCAGGTACCGATCCAAATCACACAAATGCTTTACCGCGGCGATAAGAGTCAGAGTGGTCGCCGAATGTTGTGACACGTTTGCTGGACATTTGTTCTCGTTCTTTATATGCTTTGATATACCCAGGCTCCACTTTATCTTATGTTACATCGTTAGTGGCTCGGAAGTTCGGTATCACGCCAGAATTGCTTCGGCGACCTTTTTCAGTGTCTACCCCCATCGGTGATTCCATTATAGCTGTGAGGGTCTACCGAGGGTGCACAGTAGAGGTCATTGGTCACCAAAATTTAGCAGATTTGGTAGAATTAGAGATGATTTATTTTGATACAATTATGGGTATGGATTAGCTAGCTCCATGTTATGCCAATTTAGAATGTTGGACCAAGACTATCTGATTCCACTTCCCTAGGGAGGCAATACAGGAATGGAAAGGTAGTGTGGCTACGCTGAAAGGTAGGTTTGTTTCGTATCTTCGTGTGAAAAAATTGATAGCAAAGGGATGTATTTATCATATTGTTAGGGTTTAGGATGTCCAAAGCAGAATCTACGACTCTTTAGTCTATTCCAGTGGTCAATGAATTTCGAGATGTATTCCTAGATGAACTTCTTGGTATTCCCCCAGAACATGAAATCGACTTTGCAATTGATTTATTACAAGGTACACAACCTATATCTATTCCTCCATACCGGATGGCTCTTGTTGAGCTTAGAGAATTGACAGAGCAGTTGAAAGACTTGCTTGATAAGGGCTTTATCAGGCTGAGTCTTCACTGTGGGGTGTTCCAATTTTATTTGTGAGAAAGAAAGATGGATCCCTTCGCATGTGTATAGATTATCAGCAGCTGAACAAAGTCACTATCAATAATAAGTACTCGCTTCCCAGCATAGATGACTTGTTTGATCAGTTACAAGGGGGAAGTGTTTTTCCAAGATTGATTTAAGATCTGCGTATCATCAAACTCCAGTTCGAGAGAGAGATGTACCAAAAACCACTTTCATGACCAGATATGGCCACTTTGAATTTCTAGTCATGGCCTTCAGGTTGACGAATGCTCCAGCGGTGTTCATGGACTTGATGAATAGTATCTTTTAACCGTATTTGGACCTGTTTGTGATAGTATTTATTGATGATATTCTGGTGTATTCCCGCTTAGAAGCAGAACAACGGGATCATTTACGGACAATGTTCTAGATTCTCAAAGATCATCAGTTATATGCAAAATTTTACGGACAATGTTCTAGATTCTCAAAGATCGTCAGTTATATGCAAAACTTTCCAAGTGTGACTTTTGGCTGAATATAGTGGCCTTTCTAGGCCATGTTGTGTTAGAATCCGGTATCCAGGTAGACTCCCAGAAGAGTGAGGCGGTAAAAACATGGACTAGGACAAAAACCCCAACCGAGGTACGTAGTTTTTTGGGATTAGCTAGTTACTACAAGAGATTTGTAGAAGGGTTTTCTACTCTATTAGCGCCCTTGACCAAGTTAACTCAGAAAGCAGCCAAATTTCACTAGTGAAGCATGTGAACAGAGTTTCCCGGAGCGAAATAATAGACTAACATAAGCACCCGTATTAGCTTTGCCAGTTGGGACAGAAGGGTATGCAGTGTATTTTGATGCTTCGGGTGTGGGCTTAGGATGTGTTCTGATGCAACGTGGTAAAGTATAAGGTAGCTGAGGAATCATGAAAAGAACTACCTTGCCCATGACCTGGATTAGTCGTGGTTATCCATGCCTTAAAAATATGGAGGCACTATCTGTACAGCGTTCATGTAGATATTTTCACTGACCACAAGAGCCTTCAGTATATCTTCATACAGGAAGAGTTGAATTTGCAGCAGCGCCGCTGGTTAGAATAATTGAAAGACTATGATGTAAATATTTTGTATCATCCAGGAAGAGCCAATGTTGTAGCAGATGCCCTCAGTCGAAATCTATGGGGAGTTTAGCATGCTTGAGGCTACAACAGCGAGAACTAGTTCGAGAATTACATCAGTTAGCTAATTTGGCCGTTCGTATAGTAGATTCAGGAGATAATGGGATGGTAATCTAGAATACTGCACTGTCATTATTTGTTTTAGAAGTGAAAGAGCGGCAATATGATGATCCTAACCTAGTTCAACTCAGAAATAAGGCTCATCGAGGGGAGGCAATGGATTTCAAGGTACGAAAGATAGAGTTTTGATTTATAGGGGCAGCTTTTATGTGCTGGATATGGCAAGACTTCGCCAGCAGATTATGAGCGAGGTACATTATTCTCGATATTCTCTTCATCCAGGTTCAATGAATATGTACCATGATATAAAAGAAATTTATTGGTGGCCGGGGATGAGAAGTTAGGTACCAGAATTTTTGGCACAATTTCCTAACTGCCAACAAGTGAAGGGTGAACATAAAAAATTTGATGGACTGACACAAGAAATAGCAATGCCTATGTGGAAGTGGGAGGCAATTAATATGGACTTTGATAGGATTACCTCATACCAGGCGTAAATTGATTATATCTGGGTCATCATTGATAGGTTGACGAAGTCAGCCCATTTTCTGCAAGTCAGGGCTACCTTCTCAACCAAGGACTACGCTGGGTTATATATCAGGGAGATAGTGCGATTGCATGGTGTCCCAATATCAATTATTTCTAACATAGGAGCACAGTTTACAGCTAATTTTTGGCAATCCTTTCAGAAGGGTCTAGGGACACAGGTTAACCTGAGTACAGCCTTCCATCCTCTAACAGACGGGCAGGCGGAATCTACAATTCAGACGCTCGAGGATAATTTACGGGCGTTGATCTTGGGAATAATTGCATGCCCAAATGATACTTTATTACTTAATTTGGACTTGTTTATCTACTTTTATGTGTACATTTTCATGTGATTTTTATGTAATTGTGGATTTATACTAATCAACATGATTAGTTATTGTTTTTGCAGTTGGAATGAATTTTCAAAACTAATCTACAAGTTGGTGAAGTGGAGGAATGGACTCAGAAGAAAAACTCGGAAGTCGGCAAGAAATTGCTAAAAATTGATGCTCCATGATAGAGGTCATGTCACACCACCATCGCGGAGGCATTCTGCCTACAGTGGAATTTGATCTCACTTCTAGTGAAGGTGCCCGATGGCACCGTGTCACGGAGCCTATGCTCCGCGTTCGCTTCAGTGACATGGTGGGAAGGCTTAGCTGCACACCTGGATTCCAGTGAAGGTGTGCGTTACATCCATGGCACAGAGCTGAGGCTCCGCGATAGCCTCCGTGCAACGCTATGGAATAATAATCCGGCATCCCAGTTCCAGTGAGGCTCCGCGACAAGGCCGTGGCAAGGAGCTGATGCTCCACGATACCGTCCGTGCCACGTTGCCAGTTTATTCTGGGAAATTTCTCACTGGTATAAATAGAACACTTAGGTTTTATTTTAAGATATCTGACATTTTATGCTAGAACGTTGGTATCAAGCAGTTGAGCTGAAGAAGTTCTTGGGTTAATTTTCTTCCTCTTTCTCTTAGATTTCAATTGCTTGTATGATTTCTACTTGTTTGAAGATGTTTAATCATCAAATGAGTGGTTAATTCACCTTTGGCTGAGGTTGAGGATGATTGCAGTAGTATGTAATTGATGTTATTTCAGTTTTTATCTTCTCTATAAATTCATTGAGGGCTTGGAACCGCATACAAAGATTTTGTTAGACTCAGCAGCCGGGGGGAAGGCATTGGAAAAGACCTACGAGGAGCTTTACACCTTATTGAACCGTATTTCACAGGGTAATCCAGAATGGAATGCGGATACAACTCGAGGGCGAGAAAAGAAAGTCGCAGGGGTCTTTGAGGTGGATGGATTCACATCTATCGCTACACAGATAGCTGCTTTGAAAAATCAACTCATTTCAGCAGTATGAGCTTGAGCTAGGCACAAGCCCCAATCAATGCAGTTCATCAGGTGTGGTTTGAAGTCTGTGGAAGTAGTAAACATTCAGCTGAGTTATGCGGTGCCAATCCAGATTCGGTAAATTTTGTTGGAAACACCCAGAGGAGCAGTAATCAGCAGTATGGCAACAGTTACAACCCTAATTGGAGGAATCATCCGAATTTTTCATGGGGGAGTAATAGTCATCGGGGACAGAGTTCAAATCAGGGCATGCACAGAAATCAAGGGGGTCATCTCAATTTTCAGCTATAGTTCAGAGGAAATAATGCACCTCCTAAGTCCAGCAACATTAAAGATATTCTTAAAACCATAATAGCTAGCCAGGCGCAGATGCAGGCTGATCAGGTAAAATTGACAGTTGATATAAAAAATCAGAAGTTAGCTACAAAGGCATTGGAGTATCAGTTGGGACAGTTAGCTAGAGCCCAAAATACTAGACCGAGGGGAGGATTACAGTGATACAGACCCAAATCCTAAGCAGGTGAATCCAATTACTACCCGGAGTGGGAAACAACTTGGGGAGGTGGAACCCGAAAGGCCACTTCAGAAATCTGGAGTAACAGAAAAGGATGAAGGAAATGATGATGTGAGGGGGAATGAAAAAGCAACAGAGATGGAAAGACCAATGCCCCCATTTCATCAAAGATTGAAAAAGCACAAGAAGGAAGCATGCTTCAAGAAGTTCATGGAAGTGTTGAAGCAGGTACATATTAATCTTCCTTTAGTTGATGTGTTGCAGGGAGTGCCAAAATATGCCAAGTAAATCAAAGACATTGTAGAAAACAAGAGCAGACTGACAGAGTATGCTACAGTTGCACTTACTGAGGACTGCACCTCCCGTATTCAGAATCGATTGCCGAAAAAGCTCAAGGATCCTGGGAGCTTCACTATTCAGATTACAAATGGGCAGTATATTCGAGCTCGTGGTTTGTTTGATTTGGGAGCAAGTATAAATTTGATGCCAACATCAGTATTCAAGAAGCTGGGGCTAGGCAGTCCTAGACCCACTACTGTGATCTTGCAGCTAGCTGACCGTTCATTAGCCAGACCTGATGGAATTGTGGAGGATGTTCTAGTGCAAGTAGGCTCCCTCATTTTCCAAGTGGATTTTATAATTCTTGATTTTGAGCCAGATGCGGATGTCCCATTTATTTTGGGATGTCCCTTTTTAGCAACCGGGCAAGCTTAATTGATGTAGCTGCTGGGCAGCTAACCATGAGAGCTCATGATAAGGTAGAGGTCTTTGATGTCTAGAATGCCATGAAGCTACCGGCCATTTATGAAGAGTTATCAGCAATTAATATTTTGAATCAGGAGTCGACCCTTCAAATTATTGACTCACAGGATCCCTTGAAGAGAGCCTTGGTGGGACGTGATCATTTTGGGGACAGTGATACATATGAGATGGTGCAGACTTTGAATGAGCCAAAATGGTTCTTCAGGAAGCAAGATTTTGAACCGTTGAATAGGTCTTTGGAACCATCCCCAAAGCCATCAATAGAGGAGGCACCCAAATTGGAATTAAAGACATTGCCTCCACATCTGCAGTATGTATTCTTGGGTGAAGATGACAACTTACCAGTCATCATTTTAGCAGAACTGACAAATGCATAAGTGAAAGAGGCATTGGTGGTCCTTAAGAGGCGAAAGAGAGCAATGGGATGGTAGATGTCGGACATTAACGGGATTAGTCTAGCTTTCTGCATGCACAAGATATTTATGGAAGAGGGATCAAAGCCAACTGTGCAACATCAGCGGAGATTGAATCTGGTGATGAAGGATGTAGTCAAAAATGGAGTGATCAAGTGACTGGATGCAGGAGTGGTATATCCCATATCAGACAGTGAATGGGTTAGCCCAGTTCAATGCATTCCAAAGAAAGGGGGAATGAAAGTGGTTACAAATGAGAAGAATGAGCTGATTCCCACACGCATAGTCACAGGCTGGCGAATTTGCATGGATTCTAGGAAGCTCAATGAGGCCACTCGGGAAGATCATTATCCGATTTCATTGATTGATCAAATGTTGGACAGGCTGGCAGGGCAGGAATATTAGTGCTTTCTAGATGGTTACTCCGGCTATAATCAAATAGCCATAGCACCAGAAGATCAGGAAAAGACCACATTTACATGTCCTTATGGGACATATGCTTTCAGGTGGATGCCCTTTGGTCTATGCAATGCACCAGCCACATTCCAGCGATGCATGATGGCGATATTCCACGTTATGGTGGAAGACTATGTCGAGGTATTTATGGATGATTTTTCTGTTTTTGGTAACTCATTTGCTATGTGTTTGAAGAATCTTGACAGGGTGTTAGCTAGATGTGAAGACTCAAACCTGGTGCTCAACTGGGAAAAGTGTCACTTTTTAGTCAAGGAGGGTATTGTTCTTGGCCATAAGGTGTCATGCAGAGGTTTGGAGGTCAATCATGAAAAGATAGAGGTGATTGAAAAGCTACCACCACCAGTATCAGTTAAGGGAGTCCACAACTTTCTAGGACATGCTGGGTTTTACAGACGGTTTATTCAAGACTTCTCTAAAATTTCTAGACCGTTATGCGGGTTCACCACATGATGCATGTGAATTCCTTGAGAGAGTGAGCGTAATTTTTTTCATATACCCATAGCTTTTGTGATTTGAGATTCTTTTGAAGTAAAAATGGGGTAACTCTCCTATGTTGTAAGGGCACATGTTTAATGAGAGATAACATTCATGTAGATTTCTTGATCAGTTGATTTGTATGAGTTCGCTAAGATTGAGAGTCGATTCTTGAGGTTAGGAAGTCTTAACATAGTTGTAATTCATTTCAATGATTAAATCATGGATGCCCTATTTTTAACTTGCTATCTTAAATAATCCTTATAGCCATAGCTTGAAATGTCGTGCTATATTAGCTATGCATGAGTCTTCAATTACATTAGATGTGAAAGGGTTGTTCGAGGACGAACAAGGCTTTAAATGTGGGGTAGGTGATCTTGGGCATAATTGCATGCCCAAGTGATACTTTATTATTTAATTTGGACTTGTTTATCTACTTTTATGTGTACATTCTCATGTGATTTTTATGTAATTGTGGATTTATACTAACCAACATGATTAGTTATTGTTTTTGCAATTCGAATGAATTTTGGAAAGTAATCTAAAAGTTGGTGAACTGGAGGAATAGACTCGGAAGCAAAACTTGAAATTCGGCAAGAAATTGCTAAAAAATTAATGCTCCGCGATAGAGGCCGTGTCACGCCACCATCGCGGAGGCATTCTACCTAGAGTGGAATTTGAGCTCACTTCCAGTGAAGGTGTGCGATGGCACCGTGTCACAGAGCCTATGCTCCGCGTTCACTTCAGTGACACAGTAGGAAGGCTTAGCTGCACACCTGGATTCCAGTGAAGGTGCGCGTTACGTCCGTGGACCGGAGCTGAGGCTCAGCGATAGTCTCCATGCAACGCTAAGGAATAATAATCTGGCATCCCAGTTCTAGTGAGGCTCCGCGATAGGGCCGTGGTACGGAGCTGATGTTCCACGATACCCTCCATGCCACGTTGCTAGTTTATTCCGAGAAATTTCTCACTTGTATAAATAGCACACTTAGGTTTTATTTTAAGATATCTGAATTTCATGCTAGAGCGTGGGTATCAAGCAGTTGAGCTGAAGAAGTTCTTGGGTTAATTTTCTTCCTTTTTCTCTTAGATTTCAATTGCTTGTATGATTTCTACTTGTTTGAAGATGTTTAATCATCAAATGAGTGGCTAATTCAGCTTTGGTTGAGGTTGAGGATGATTGCAGTAGTATGTAATTGATGTTATTTCAGTTTTTATGTTCTCTACAACGGTTGTTCTACTAATTCTTATTTTCACTACATTAATGCTTGACCATTGTTAATGTACATTCTAGAATTCCAGTTTTATTTTTGAAAGGAAGATTAATTGGATAGATGTGAATTGGTAGGATGTGTTCTTGTCTTGGTTGAGAAATTAAGAGAAGATTAACATTCAAAATAGAAATATATCTGTAACGTCATATTTGGTCATCTACGGAATTTGTTGTGTATTGCTAGAATATGAGGTTTTTGCATCATAGAAATGTTTAATGTAAGTCTCGTGGTTCATTAGTTGGAGAGGAGTTCGAAAGACCCAATCCATTGGTTAATAATTCCTGTCCAACAACCGAAGAGAATTGTTGACTGAAATTTAATCAATAAAGTACATTTATGCATGTTTTTCCTTAACCTTAGCTTGTTCGTGCTATTGTTCAGATTATAATTTACAATGTTTTTAATTAAAGTTACATTAACAAGTATTATTGAAAAATCACCATTTTTTTCTATTTATCTTCTTGTATAAAGAAGTGTGTATACTAAATACTTAAATAAAAATTACTGTCATATTACAGTCCCTGTGGGTTCGATACCTGACTTGAAATAAAGCCACTTTATTACTTGTATGACCACGTACACTTGCGTGTTGTTTGGACTGAGCAGGCGTGCATGTTAGACTTCGGAGGTAGCTTGGATGAGCACTTTCCACTTATTGAATTTGCGTACAACAACAGTTACCATTCAACAATTCAGATGGCACCTTATGAAGCTTTATATGGAAGGAAGTGCAGATCCCCAGTTGGTTGGTTTGAGGAAGGAGAATCGGGATTGATTGGGCCAGATATTATTCATCAGTTAGAAGCGAAAGTGAAAGTTATCAGAGAACGCCTATTAATATCTCAGAGCCGCTAGAAGGCTTATGTGCGTCAGAGGAACTTAGAGTTTGATGTAGGTGACTTGGTATTCTTGAAGTTTTCGCAAATGGGTCTGATGAGATTTGGTAAGAAGGGCAGCTTAGCCCAAGGTTTATTGGACTGTTTCGAATCCTCCGAAGAGTAGGCCAAGTGGCTTATGAGCTAGATCTGCCTTCAGATTTAGAATCTATCCACCCAGTCTTCTATGTGTCGATGCTACGAAAGTGCATAGGAGTTCCCTCCCGAGTTGTGCCAGTTGAGGATGTCAAAGTTTCTGAGGAATTGGCTTATGAAGAGGTTCCAGTAGCTATATTGGATTGATAGGTTCGCAGGCTGAGAACAAAAGATGTCGCTTCAGTTAAAGTATTATGGAGGAACAAGAATAAAGAGGAGATGACTTGGGAAGTGAGGATGATATGAGATCCAAGTATCCTCATTTGCTCCAGACTTAGTAAAAACTGTATAGTTAAAGCTACACTTATCTATTCAGTCATTGTTTAATAAAGCTGTTACATATATGTATATTTGATGTAGTTGACTCTAGTATGGTTGTGAAAATGGTTGCTATAATACTGTGCGAAGTACCTGTGTTGGACTTATCTTAGTTTTAGGATTTTCAGATAGTCCATATTACAAAGCAAACTCTGCCGAAATCTTTCTAGAATAGGTACTTGTAAGAGTTAAGGTTCCTGTAAGCTGAAGTTAACATTCCAGGACGAATGTTCCTAGGGGGGGAGGATGTTACACTCCGTAAGTTTCTAATGGTTAAACGGCCTATTGGTACGTTGGTTGAGAGTTTTAGGGTGCAATACGTGCGAGAAAAGGGCCCGGGGAAAGGCTAAGCGAGCACGGAGCTAGGACTGCGCGGGAGAAGGCCAGACCGACTGTCCAATGGGGTAACGTGGCATGGACCCCCTCCCTCCGCATTGGGATCCGTGGCACGCCGGTAAATCGGCATGTTGGGGTCCGTGCCACATACCCCTTTCCACCGCCTCAAGTATATATAAGTCCCTCCCTTTAATTCAATGTTATTTTCCTAATTTAACTCACATCCAGCAAAGGGGTAGAATGAAGGAAATTAATATTTCTTTTTTGTTTACACTATGAAATGTTGCCCGAATTCAAATTAACTTCGAGTATTGAAGTTTATGGCTGCAGGAGCATTGTTACGGAGTTAGTTTCGCAAAATTTGCACGCTAATCATAGCCCCGCCAAGATAAAGTTGTTGAAATTACTCCAAACTAGTGTCAATATGATCACAGTTTTAAAGTAAGCATTTCTCCCTTCTGTACTTTCGAGAATTTATGAGTTTTTGACCATGTTTCATAAAGTTGAAATATAGTTGACATATATATATAAATTTATCGTTTTCTCCGAATTTAGCATTAATATTAGCCTCATTCTTCAAATGATACGATTGCAGTTGAGAAGAGCAGTAGAATATGAGATGAAACTCGCCAGTTAATCAGTAATCGGCGAACAAGGTATGTTAAGGAAAAATCCTTCGGCAAGTTAGTTCTTATAGTATTATAACTCTGTCTAAATCCCAGTAAGAGAATCAGAAGTACATTAATTATGAATAGTTGTTGTTATTATTGAAACTAGTATTGTATGCTTTGTTTGGGATTTGATCTGCTTGTATAGCCCTCCATGACCAACCGTAGGGTTATTAGCTGTGTCGACGCCCGCCAGGGGTGAGATGACGTCGCTCTAGAAAGAGCGGCATGCCGTCCGCAATGGACGAATATGGGGTCCTAGGGCCTCATACAGTCCATTCCATGGCAGAACTATTATACATACGTCGTATAGGCACCACACCCCCGACGAGCCTGGTGCCCCAGGTGCAGATATCAGGAGTCCACTCGACTCAGACACAACTACAGTCAAAGGCCGAGCGAGCTCAGCTGCAGACCTAGCAGACTAGTAGGATGGCTATAGTTACCAGTTGACCCATTATGACCTTGATAGGGGTATACTATTACATATTGATGTGTAATTACCCGGGGCTTATGGGGGCCCTAGGTGGATTGTTCTGTGATGGTTGTACCTTCCGGCTTATGGGAGCCAGGTAAGGCTCTTGTTTGCTTTAGTTACTGATAGACTAGATAATAGAGAATCCAGCTACTCGGGGATGATTCCTATCCCTTTTCTTTAAGTCATTTTCAGTTTTATCTTTTATATTCAATCATTCATAGTTATTTCCTTACATATTCAGTACATTATGTACTGACGCCCTTTTGTGGCGCTGCATTACTTGCCTGCAGGTACTGATAGACGAGGTGCAAATCCCTCTTAGCTTCCAGCCAAAATTAGCAGAAGAGTCGACTCCTTTCTTCCGGAGCTTGTAGATAACAGGTTGTTCTTTTGATAGTATAGTTTATGGATAGGTCAGGGCCCTATCCTGACCATCGTATTACTCCTAAAGTCTTGCAAATTGTTTCTATTTCCCTGTGGCTATCTTTTGTTGGTCGTGTGGGGCCCGTATGTATTTTATCTCGTATGTTGGATGCGTGGGAACCTATTTAGCTGATAGTTAGTAGCCTTGTTGACTATAACTTAGTTTAGCATCGAATTTAAGTTTCAGTCATAACTAGACATCATGGTCGCCTTGTCGGCCCGCATAGGACCCCTTGTTGCTATATGTTTCTGGTCAGCTATTTTCTTGTGACTGGTGGCTATAAGGCCTTGTCGGCAGGAGGCTGTGTTTACAGTCGAGATAGCCCGTTATTTTCTTGATCTCAGAGTTAGTATTAGCCCTGCACCAGGAGTGTTTAGGCTTAGTCATCTCAGTCAGATCCTAGTAGGGCACCAGGTGCCAGTCATACCTCCCAAGGCGGGGCGTGCCAAGAACACACCATGTAACCTTCGCAATTCATTGGTTCAACCTTTCATACCCTCTCACATAAGGATTTATCACATAATGATGTCTTCTAATATTGATCAATATATTTTTCATATTACTCCCCATTTCAAGAAAACTTACTAAGGCCCATCATCATCTCTTTAACATATTAATTCTCAAAGAAAATTCATTCATGTAAAATAATCATTTTAAGGCGATTCATATTTAACTACAAAATCTTGCTACTACGGGTTCTGACATATACTCGTTCTTTCCATACCTTAGATATGTTTTAAGCTAGTTAATTATACTACTAGCCTTATGTTTTCCTTCCTAATAATTAAATTGCAATATTAAGCTCATATAATCAACTAGGTCTGATCGCCTCATTTCTTCCCTTTATTTGTACTATCACAATTATACACCCAAGATTATACCACCAAAAATATGTAATCAAGAACAAGCATAATCACATGTCATTAAAATATACCATAAAAAATATCACCTCCAGACTCTGCTATCAACAACATAACATTTAGAACATATTATCAAGAACATCTCATCAAGAGTATTTTACCCATAGTTAATTCTCAACTAGGTTTAACTTTCCCACATGTTCCCATACTTAGAATTAATCCTACGATCTTATAGTTATGTCACTACAAATCATCCATCATGTCATCATATTTTATGATCCTTCTATCCTCATCAATTGTACTTTAATAATACATACGTATACAATTCACTAATTACAGTCTAACACAAAGATAAGTGAAAACCTACTTGAATTGCAGAACTGGAATATGCAGCTTCTCTATGGGAGCTTTGCCTTTTCTCAATATTGTCAAACGTTTAAAGTCTAGAAATAAGACATTAAGGAATCAATCAATAGGCTACTTTTTTAATTCAATGATTTAGGAACTCAACCCACTCCATTCTACACATTATATGGTCTAATTCAAAATCATAGGTAAAATTATCATAACCCAAATCTACAACAACACTTCGAACCTATTTCAAGGAGTTTTTACTCCTCTAACCCTCATAAAGTAGTTTTCAAGATTAAGGGTTCAAATTCACCGAATTCTAGGTCTCAAACTATCACGAAAATGACACTTTATGATCACCTTCACACAAGAAAGTGTTAATTTACCATTAGGTCTAGGAATCGATACCTAATCATTCTCATGATTCTGGCCCTAGTTTTCACAAACCTAGGGTTCTTAGCTAGGAATTCACCATTAGATACTATTTATGATTGTAGGTGCAAGGGAATCTAATGAGGGAAAGAAAGATTTAGAACTCATTCCTTGGGAGATGGAGAACTACTAAGCCCTTAGAAAATCACCTTTGCTCTCAAGTTTGTGCCTCTGAATAATGGGGATAAAACCCCCAAAATTTTGACTTTAACTGACTTTTTGCCTTGTGTCATTTGCTGCAGCAAAAATGTACCTCTGCAGCAAAAATGAACCATCCCAGAATCTCACTACGGTGAATTATCGTTCATCGTGATAGTCCTATTGCCTGCAAATTTTGAATCATTATGCCAATGTTATCAAGGTTCTATAACAATCGAATGGGTCATTACAATTATAATAGTCTTTGAAAACCCTCGGCATTTTCCAATAACCCATTTATCAAGTTGTAAATTGGAGGACATTCATTGAGTCATGTGTGTCATGACGATTAGAAATTTTTTTTTGAAAATTTTACTATTTTAAAAGCATTTTCATACAAGTCTATACAATATTTTATTCACATATATTATTTTCCTTCCATCTATCAATATTAGGAGATGGAGAAAATACTCGAAGCTGACAAGAAGAGGAGCAAAGCAATCAAGAAAGATCAACACAGATCAGTTTCATCAAATTAATACTTTTTTTGTGGATGCAAGTTTACATGAAACCATTGAGAGAGCTTCCTATATTATTTTGTAATACCCCAGAAGTGCTTAGGAGTAGACCCAGAAAGCAAAAATGCAAAACTACTGAAAGTTGGGGAAAAAAGTTGTAGAATGACAGGTACCATGACCCGTGGTAAGTAACCACGAGCCGTCGTTTGTGGTCATGGTAAGGAGTCTGTCCAAATGACAGTGGTAACAATGGGTATTACAACGACCCATTTTGAGGGACAATGGTCTATTGAAAGGAGGCGTGGTAGGATTGTGGACTTTCGCAGTGGAGATGACGGGTGGAAACCACATCCCGTTGTATTTAATAAATGAGTCATTGTGAGGATCATGGAATAGGTGTGTAGAGTTTCAGAAGAAGAAAATAACGACCGAAGGAACGACCAATTGAAGATTAGGACGAACCGTCCTGTGTCCGTGGTATGATTCTGAGAATGGGTCCTCAGCAGTGCATTCAACGAGAAAACAGGACGGGCTGTGGGTGGTTTCCACGACCACTTGGTACCACAAGTGGGTTCCATCCGGCCAGATTTCAGGGCATATTCATTAAGGGTATTTTCGACTTTTTCATGCTTTTAGACCCTAAAGTACGTCATTTTGAATATTTTCTGAGTGTGGTGAGATGACTTAAGTCCTTTATGCATGCCCATTGTCATGCAAGAACTTTAGAGAGGTTTTTGGGAGATTTAAGGTCTTCTTCCCCAAGTTTTAATTAATTTTTTTGTGGGTATTCAAGGATCTTTGATTCAATCAATTTCCAGGTATGTAGGGTTTCAGAATGGGTGAAATTATTCCCCACCCATGCCCAAATCTCAATTTAAAATCATGAATCCTCCTATTCAAGTCTAAGGGGTTTTACTCAAATACATGAAAAGGTGATTTCTCTTTATGGGTATGATTTAATTGGGTTATAATTGTATAATTATGAATGATGTGCGGGTTTTATTATATTCTCTTTAAAATCATGTTTCAAGCTTTTAAATCCAAAATTCCCATTTGATGAAAGTTCATGAAAATTATAATTTATGATGAATATGCAATATTTTGAATTTAACGAAAAAGCATGAATTCAAGTTACCCATGTTTATGAGCCTATTTTGAAAGAATTGAATATGATAAAGTATTGGGCAATGCCCGCATAATTTACCATTTGGGTGGTGGTCGGTAGGTTAACCAAGGCTTCACACTTTCTACCGGTCAAGACCATAGATTCATTGGATGATTATGCCAAGTTTTATATTTGGGAGCTGGTTCGATTTTATGGAGTTCCCTTGTGAATTACTTCAGACCGAGGTACCCAGTTTATCTCTCAATTCTGGCGTTCTTTTCAAAAAGGACTTGGGACGCAGGTTAAGCTCAGTACAACCTTCCATCCGCAAATAGAGGGCCAGGCAGAACGCACCATTCATACCCTTGAGGATATGTTGAGGGCATGTGTTATGGATTTCAAAGGTAGTTGGGATGATCATTTGCCCTTAATCGAGTTCGCCTATAATAACAGTTATCACTCCAGTATCCAGATGGCACTGTTCAAGGCTTTTTATAGGTGAAGGTGTAGGTCTCCCATTGGTTGGTTTGAGTCTGGAGGCAGCTATAATAGGATCTGATTCGGTTCATGAGGCCATGGTAAAGGTCCATATGATAAGGGACCAGTTAAAAACCGCTCAAAGTCGCCAGAAATCGTATGCTAATGTGAGGAGAAGGGATCTGGAGTTTGATGTGGATGTCTAGGTATTTCTGAAGGTATCTCCCATGAAGGGAGTCATACGGTTTGGAAAGAAAGGTAAACTCAATCCCCACTATGTTGGTCCCTATAGGATGCTGAGAAGAGTTGGTAAAGTAGCTTATGAGTTTGACTTGCCATCGGAGTTCTCCTCAGTTCATCCCGTCATTCATCTTTCACTTTTAAAGAAGTGTTTGGGTGATCTAGCCTTGGTAGTTCCGATAGACAGCATTGGGGTGAAAGAAAACCTCAGCTATGAAGAAATTCCTGTTGAAATCTTAGATCGTGAGGTTTGGAAATTGAGAAACAAAGAAGTAGCTTCGGTTAAGGTTTTATGGAGAAATCAGCATGTTGAGGGAGCTATGTGGGAGACGAAGCGGACATGGTGGCTAGGTATCCACATTTGTTCCCTACCGTCTCGGGTTCGACTTAAGGTATCAATTCTACCCTATGATCCTATTTAGTGTTCATGTTCAGTTCATGTGTGCAAGTTTTTTCTATGTGTATGAATGTGTATGTGAAGCATGAGATCAGTTCAGCTATGTGGTTTAAATTCAGAGGTAGTCATTTCATGAAAATTTCAGTTAAAATGATCAATACATTGCTGGGATAAATTGTATGTTTCTGTTTGCTGCTTTTTTCCTATATTTGAGGACGAAAGTTCCCAAGGGGGAGATATTGTAATACCCCGGAAGTTCTTAGGTGTAGACCCAGGAAGCAAAAATGCAAAATGGCTGAAAGTTGGGAAAAAAGGTTGCAGAACGACAGGTACCACGACTCGTGGTAAGTAACCACGAGCCGTCATTTGTGGTCGTGGTAAGGAGTCAGTCCAGATGGCAGTGGTATCAACGGGTATTACAATGGCACATTGTGAGGGACAACGGTCCGTTATTAGGAGGCGTGGTAGGGTTGTGGACTTTCACAGTGGAGATGAGATGACAGGTGGAAACCACGTACCATTGTATCTTACAACGAGTCATGGTGAGGATCGTGTAATAAGTGTGCAGAGATTCAGAAGAAGGAAACAACGACCGACGGAACGACCCGTTGAAAGGTAGGACGAACCGTCCTGTGTGTCCGTGGTATGATTCCGAGAATGTGTCCTCAGCAGAGAATTCAACAAGAAGACAGGACGGGCCGTGGGTGGTTTCCACGACCCTTGGTACCACTCGTGGATTCCATCTAGCCGTATTTTAGGGCAGGTTTATTAAGAGTATTTTTGACTTTTCCACACTTTTAGACCCTAAAGTACGTTGTTTTGGATATTTTTTGAGTGTGATAAGATGAGTTAAGTCCTTTATGCATGCTCATTCTCATGCAAGAACTTTAGAGAGGTTTTTGGGAGATTCAAGGTCTTCTTCCCCAAGTTTAAATCAATTTCTTTATGGGTATTCAAGGAACTTTGAGTCAATCCATTTCCAGGTATGTAGGGTTTTAGAATAGGTAAAATTCTTTCCCACCCTTGCCCAAATCTCAATTTAAAATCGTGAATGCTCCTACTCAAGTCTAAGGGGTTTTACTCAAATGCATGAACATGTGATTTCTCTTTATGGGTATGATTTAATCAGGTTAAAATTCTTGAATTATGAATGATGGGCGGGTTTTATTATTATTCTCTTTAAAATCATGTTTCAAGCATTTACATCCAAAATACCCATTTGATGAAAGTTCATGAAAGTTATGATTTACGATGAATATGCTATATTTTGAATTTATTGATGACGTAAAAGCATGAATTCAATTTAATCATGTTTATGAGCATATTTTGAAAGAACTGAATATGATAAAGTACTGGGCAATGTGCACATGTTAAACAATGATTTACGATTTATGAAACAAATTACATGATTTATCGATTTATGATGTTGGCCGATGAAAAGGGTCTTGATTCTTGGCTAAGCATGTTTTAAAGGGGACCAATGATGATAAATGTCATATTTTAGCCAATGAATCTTAATGCATGATATTATTGATTTATGTATGAGCCTATATGCATGTTTTTGGGAGCCGTGTCTAGAACCGAGCAGCCCGGCGTTCAAAGGACTACGCCAGTGTCTCATAACCACGTTGCCACCGTGGGTTTGTAAATGATATGATGTATTAGTAATGATTCCCCGAAATGTGATATCACGCCTAATGCACGACCCTCGCCTAGCAAGGCAGGGTCGGCTCTGCCTACTTGAGTGAGATAGTTGGGGCATCATGAAAGGCTCTACCATGATGGTGTCGGTTATGACAAGTTCTCCCATTGTTCTGCATGTTTTACGCATTGTCAGGTTTATGTTGTGGCTCAAGTTATGTTTTTATAAAGTTTACTTATGATTATGAAAAAAAATGATTATGAATGATTTGAAAGCCTTGAGCCTTATGTTATATTATGAAGATTTTGATGTAAGCATAATGTCCTTCTTTTATATTATTTATGAGATTATTTACTTTGAAATGTCCATTTTACTTACCTTGCATACTGAAATAATTTCATGTACTAACCGCATACTTTTCATGTTGTATCATTTCATGGTACAGGGTCTGGATCTCAAGCTCATCCTTCTCCTTAGCCCATCACAGCTTACGCTTTCAGCTTATTGGTGAGTCCTCATATTTCGAGCGTCGTTTGATAGACTTTTATTATTATCATTCCGCTTATTAGAATGAGATTAGTTGTATGCATGAGCCATAGGTCGACTTGGGGTCTCTTGGGGTCCTTGTCCCGTGTCTATGATCCGGTTATACATGACATATTTACTCATCGCTATATGCATAGAACAAAGATGAGCAAAGACTTGAAGTGGACATAACAAAGAACAAGGAAATTTAAAAACCGACAGGGATATTATGACAACATTGGACATGGGTTTCACTCACCAGAAAGAGTCATCAGAGAAATAATATTTTTGAATAAAGAATGCTATAAAATCTTCCAGAACACAGTTGGAGTACCAGATGTTACCATTGACAAAGATCACACTTTAAATATTGAATATTGGTGTAGGCTGCTCGTTTGTCATATTTATCAATCACGTTGAATATCGATGGAGGCTGATGTTTGTCATATTTATCAATCACACCGAATATCAGGGGTGGAGGCCGATGTTTGTCATATTTATCAATTACATTGAATACTAGTAGAGGATGACGTTCATTACTATCCAATCGATAGACCATTATATCAAATACCAATGGAGGCCGACATTCATTATTGTCCTATCGATGGACCATCACATCGGATATTGGTAAAGGATAGAATACATCAATGTCCTATCAATGGAACATTATGTCAATACCAGTGGAGGCTTACATTCATCAATGTCCTATCGATGGACCATTATTTCAAATGCTAGTGGAATCCAACATTCATTATTGCCTTGTCGATGGACCATTATGTCAAATACCAATAGAGGACAAAATACAATATTTATTTCAAAAAATGCCTAATGTACCTAAAATTATGTCGAATACCGATGGAGGTTGACCATTATTAATGTCCTATCGATGGACCATAACGTCAAATACCGATAGAGGAAGACGATCGATCTATTATATTGAATAACGATAGAGGACAAGATTCATTGTTGAAAAGGTCAAAGCTACACATCGAATGCCTGTGGAGGAAAACTTTCATCAATGTCCTAATGATGGACCATCATGTCGAATTTCAGTGGAGGACGATGTTCATATATTAATTCACGTCAAAAATTGATGGAGCACGATGTTCATGAATTCATTCACGTTGAATGTCGATGGAGGATGACCTTCACCACTCATTCAAGTTGAATACCCATGGAGGATGACATTCATGCATTTATTCACGTCGAATATTGATGGAGGATAACATTCATATTTATTACTCACGTTGAATGCCTGTGGAGGATAATTGTAATGCCCCAGAAACTTTAACACCATACCCGGGAGTTGAAACGGAGAAAATAGAATTTTCTGCACCAGCCCATAGAACAAGTCGTTCTGTGACCCGTGGGGTAGGCCACGAGTCGTTAAGTGACTCATAGGGAAGGGTCCGGGCTTGATTGAAAATTTTGCAAAAGGGGGTGACCATGAGTGTGACCATGAGTGTGACCATGAGTTGTGGTCAACACTACGGGTGGTGGGGTGATCCATGGTTAGTGTTTGATTGGAAGTTGGAAAAGCCAGGAAGTGTACACAACGGGTCCTCACCACGACTCGTTTGGGACACCACGAGTCGTGGTGTCGCTCGTAGTGACTCCAGGGATTTTAGGCAATGTTGGTGACGGGTAGGTCACCACGAGTTGTTGGGTACACCATGAGTTTTGGTGTTCCTCGTGGTTACCAATAGGAGGTTCGTGGAAGTGCACTTGACGGTTGTGACAATGAGTTGTGGTCACTGGGCACGATCAGTGAAGTCCCTCGTAGGGGCCTAGCAGTCAGTTTTCGTGCAAATTTCCTAAGGGTATTTTAGTAATTTTCTAACCTCCTAGACTCTAAACAACATCGTCTTGTTCTATTTTAAAAGAATTTAGAGGGACTAAACGGTTTCCCCCTCATTCCCACTCAGATATTTTTGAGAAATTATCGTAAGTTTCCTCTCAAGAGCTCTCAAGAAAGGTCTAGGGTTCCTCACCAGTTGCAGCCATTCAACCTTCTTTACCTAGGAAAATTTTATCCAGGTATGTAGGAATTCAACAAGGGAATAGTTCTTCCCTCGTGTCCCTAAAATCCCTCCTAGTTTCTCTATGAATTCTAGCACTGAGCTTTCGAATGTGAAGGGAATCTATGTCAGTTTCCTTTCAATTCATGTAAAGTGTTATCTAGGTTTATTTTAGATATGATTCCATCAGTTTATAACTATATTGATGTTTTTCCCTAAAGTGAATTCTAGCCCTGAATTTTTGAATGTGGATTAATTATATGCCAGAATCCATTATAGCTTATGGAATATGATTTAAATTGATTGTTAGATATTCTCCATTATCTAGATATCATATAAGTGCTCTTTATTGTAAGGATGATTTTAGTCCTAATGTTGAATAAGATCATCTAGAATTTTACCCATTGTGTTAGTCTTCCTTATTGATTTAGTCTAACAACGTTGTGGCTTCTCATATTGTTAGTATGAACTGAAATCTCAGTTAGCTACATGATAGTTTAGTTTCAGTCAGAATGCTAGAATCTTCAGTGTTAGCTAGAAATGTCAGTTGATCAGTTTGACTACAGAAAACTCTTGAGCTGTCAGTAGTACCTCCGAATTATTAGAACTAGACTCAACACAGTTTTAGTGGTTCTTAAGGTGGTCATGACACTTCGGTTAAGCAACATTGACTAGCCTTAGGACCCCAGTCTCAATTTATATATTGTTCTTTAGACGGTCACGACGCTTCTATCATGCTCTGACCAGTCTTAGAACCCGGTTATAGAATTCAGTCCGTCAAGACTCTCAGGGCGCTTCCAGATAGGTATTCTTGACTAGTCTTGGGTCCCAATTTTGAGCTATCGCTTAGTAGTCAGGCTAGAAATATCTAGTGGCAGCAGGACTTAGCAGTGAGCTGACCAGGGTTCCAGCGCAACCATGTTTCCAGAACTACATTTCCACCACAGGTTACAGTTTTATTGGCCTCATGGACCTAGATATGTGATCATACAGATCATTCCCTTATACCCTAGAAAGATATATTGGGTCCTACAGATGGGATGTATACAACGGACTCCATGTCTAGCTCACATGGTTATATGTCGGTTATAGACTCTCCCACTAGTTAGCTCAGTTCAGTCTCAGATTAGTCAGTTTAGCTCAGTTCAGTTCAGTGTCTCAAATTTAGGGTATATCCTTGACCATTAGACAGGGTCTTTAGACCATCTCAGTTATTACAATTATTCAGTTCAGCAATTTTAGGTGGTCATTTCATGTCTATTAAGTTTAGTATTTTATTTCTTGTGTTGGTTTCTCTCATTTACTCAGTACATTCAAAGTACTAATGCATATCTTTTATGATGTATCATTTTATGATACAGCTGCAGGATCTCAGTCTCAGCCTCGCTAGCTGCTCACTCTCAAAAGACTCAAGTTTCACTATTGGTAAGTCCTCATCTTTTAAGGAAGAAGATCATTTATTTCAGATCTGTTTTTTTATTCTTTATATACTTGGAGTTAGCTAGGGGCTTGTCCCAGCAACTCATCAGTTGTAGTGGCTTTCAGAAATAGATTTAGTTTTTCGGACTTGTAGTTTCATTCAGATGTTTTAAACTTTATGATTTAGCTTTCTTTTCATAAACATTTTGTAGTTTACTTTAAAGCTTCTGCTATATTTATATGTTTACTTAGAATGCTAGTGTATAATAGACTAGGGGTTGACTTGGGGTTACTTGCAACTCTAAGTACCGTGTCCCGTCTAGGGTGTAAGCTTAGGGCATGACAAACTTGGTATTGTAGCACTAGATTTAGAGTATCCTTGGATGTCTGAAAGATGCATCGAGTAGAGTCCTTTTCATGGGTGTGTAGCGCGCCACACTTATAACGGCGAGGCTACGAGATGTTATTAAGAAAATTCCCTTTTATTGATACTCTTTATTGTGCGTTGAAATTCAATTCTAGAATCGTTCTCCTAACTCGTGCTCTATTTTATTTCAGTGAATTATGCCTCCGTGACGTGGTAATGGAAGAAGGGCCGATAACACTCACAGACCTGCCCCACCGGTTCCAGCTGTCCCTCAGGACGATTCAGTGTCCACAACAGAGTTCAGGGCAGCCATCCAGCTGCTTGCTCAAATAGTTAACAACCTGGTGAATCAACAGGTGGTTCCGATCAACAATAATGGATCTGTAGTGGCTGCCCGAGTGCGGGATTTCACTCGGATGAACCCTCGAAATTTGTAGGGATCCAGGGTGGGGAAGGACCCACAGGAGTTTTATTACGAGATTAGAAATATTAACCGAATTTTGGGTGTCAGCTCTTCAAAGAGTGCCGACTTGGCTGCCTACCAGTTAAAAGGGGTAGCCCAGATCTGGTACCAACAATGGAAGAAGGGGAGGCCAGTGGGAGTAGGACCGATGGAATGGGAGGAGTTCACTATAGCCTTTCTAACAGACTTTTCCCTCGGGAACTTAGGGAAGCGAAAGTGGCAGAGTTCATGAATCTGAAATAAGGAAATAGGACAGTAGAAGAATATGCTCTAGAGTTCACCAAGTTCTCTAAATATACTTCAGAGATGGTGGTCGAGCCAAGTGATCGCATGCTAATTTTTGTTAATGGGGTGTCGAACCTAGTCCTCAAAGAGTGCAGGACAACGATGCTGATTAAGGATATTGACCTCTACAGCCTTATTATTCATGCCCAGCAGATTGAGGTAGTAAAGCTGAAGGACATAGAGCGGAAGAACAAGTGGGCAAGGACTGGCCAATTAGATTATGGCCACCAGAGGTCTGGCAGTAGTAGCCGCCCACAACAGCAGTAGCAGCAGCACTAGAGGGCTCCAACACCTAGCTCATTCAGTGCCCCTACCTTTCGGTCTCGCTAGGATGGGAGGGGTGGAGCATCTGGCTCTCAGTCCCAGAGCTACAGTGCCAACAACAGGTATCCAACTTGCCCTAAATGTAGCAAGAACCACCTAGGAGAGTGTCTTCAGGGTCGAGAGGGTTGTTTTGGCTGTGGACAACTTGGTCATCGGCTTAAAGAGTGCTAGTCAGCAGGACGGTGAAGGTCACAATCCATTACCTCAGCAGCTCCATCAGACCGACTAGCTCAGCAAGACAACACTTCAAGTACGGATCTCTTTATATGACTTTGCCTTATGATATAACCATATTTTCTTCTATTGTCAAAATGAATTTTTTTCATATTTATGAGATAATTGGGTGTTAAAGGAAGAACTCTTTTTACCTTTGTTTTTCTTTAATTATTTTTATCTACCATCATCTACACTAATGTTTGTTCTTTCCTTTTTCTTTACACGTGTGGCAAAAATGAGTCTCTTTTGGACTCTTCCTTTATTTTCCTACATCATTTGAAAATGGGTTAGGACCCATACCTTCATTGCTTTGGCTCAGCCTAAGAAAAGAAAAACTGGAAGCTAATATAGTCTCAGTAGTCAGTAGCAGTGGATCCAAACAAAGGGTCAGCAACCTATTAAATTAGCAGCAACAAGGAAGAAATGGGTCAATGCGCAAAAATTTATTGTAGGGGGCCCACTTCCTTTTTGGGGGTATAGAAAAGGGAGATTGTCCCAATTTTATTTTTTACTTTTAGATTCAATTTGAATCTGAATATCCCAACTACCTTATATTATATCATGTTTTGTTATTTGATTACATAATCTTTAATTCTAGAAGAATTTCCCCAAAAGAAATTTTCATCGACTGCTCTTTGTGTTTTATGTTTACATTTTGCTTTAGTGAACTTCGAATAAATTTAAAAATATTTTTAGAAATTTCAAAACCATTCTACTTGTGAAAATTTCAAGTTTTGAGACTAGTTTAGGAAATTTCTCAATTTTTCATAATTCGATGATTAGCCTAATCCATAGTTTATAAGTTGAATTAGTTTTAGTTTAGTCCAAAGTATCAAGATTGGATGATATCAAAGTTAGGATTATTTTGAAATTTAGAAATTCAAATAATGGATAATTAACAAAATATCATATTCATTTCTTTAAATGTTTTTTCAAAACAACTTAAAGGATTTTAAAAATCAGCCAAAATTTTAAACCCGTTGGGACCCATATTTTGTCGAATTTCTTAAGTCTAACATTTTATAAAGAAGTTAAGTTGCACCCTTACTCAAAATCTTTGATTTTAAAAAGGTTTTTTTTCCTAAATTACCTTTCTAAAAATAGTTTCTTAATTTTCCTAAAAATTAAGTGGCAACTCTATTTCAAAACAAAAATAGCTCTAATATTATGAAAAGATTTTTGAACTTCGGTTCAAAATCGACGCATAACATCAATTCGATGTTCAAAAAACTAATAATGTAGTTAATTTAAGATTCAAAAGTAACAAAATTATTTAATTATAAATTAAACATGTAAAAGAAATTAATTTGGTAAGAAAATGGTACAGTATTTTTAAAACTCGAAAATTAAAATTACCAAATCGAAGTACCGTACCATGCCCGCCCCTAGTCCCTAGGGGCTCCTTAGGGATATAAACCATTAGTTTGGTTAATAGTTTGGAAGGATAGGTTTGACCACAACTAATATTTAGTCAAGATGATCTTGAGTCGTCTTCAGTATTATAATGAGTTTCTAGCGTCCTTGTCACGATTCAAGTGGTCATGATTGACACTCACGCTAATCCCCTGGATGGGTGAACCAACCAGTCCCAACTGGCTAATTCAATTCCCTATTTATACTAGTAAGTAACCAACTAAAAGTAAAAAATGGAATTCTTATAACTGGAAAAAGGATTAATGACAATATCTATCTATTAGATTCCCAAAAATTGAAAGTCATTGTACTTGAGGATATCTACCTAACCACAGTCTGTAAGGTACAAACAAGAAAATAAATAAGTTCATGTCAAAAATAAGAGACATTTCTTCAGGAGGAAATGCGGCAGCTTGAAAGAGATTAGCTCACCCTCGGATTTCTCGTAGCTTTTCCTATGGATGAGGTTGAGAAGAACATTCTAGATGACAATCTGCACTTAGAAAATAACTACAAGAGTGGAATAAATATGTTATACCCCGTAGAATTCCCGTCACCTAGATGACCTATTCGCATGTTGGTTAAGCACATCTGAAGGCCATACGTGCTGTAGAAAGGTCCGGGAAAAAGATCGGACGAGAAACCCATCGAACCATCGCGGGAGGAGCCAGGCAGAGCCCCTCCGCGATGGCAGCGTGTCACGGAGGTGAGGCCTCCGCGATGGCTCCGTGACACGTTGTCCTTGTCCAGGCCCAAGTATATAAAGGACACTTCGGTTTTAAATCATTTAATCACATATAATTTTCCAGAGAACAGAGCAAAGCGGCAGAGAGAAGGTAAGAACGAAGGAAATTATATAATTTCCGTCCGATTACGCTACTAAACGCTGCCCAAACTCAAATTAATCCCAAATACCGAAGTAGTTAGCAGCAGAGAGCATTCCTACGGATTCAGTTTCGTAAAATACGGCCGACGAATCGTCGAGCCACCGAGCTAAGGTAAGTGGAATTGCTCTAAATTAGTGTCTATGTGTTCCTAGCTGAGAAGTGAATATTTCTCCCTTCTGGGCCGCTGAAAAATAGCGAGTTTCTGGCCGTCTTTCGATAAGCCTAAGTTTAGGCTATAAACTATATCGAAAGTGACGTTGCCTTTTGAAATAAAGTTGTATTTAGTGTTAATTGATATGTTTATGAATGCAGTTGGGAGAAAATAGTTGGAGTACCGGCTGAGCCTCGTCCGACAGACGAATAGTTCAAGATAAGGTATGTAAAGTTCGTTTCCTCGGCAAGTTAAGAATCTTGATACAGTATAGTAATTTAAAGGCCAGTAGATTGTCCAGAAGTTAGGTGTTATGTTTGTTACTACTGTTGGTACGATATTGAAAGTATCGAGTTACAATTTGCATGAAATTTGCTAGTATGCTAGAGATTCTAATATAAGCGGTAGAAACTGCACGGTATGCTCAGTATGCGATGTTACACAGGATGTTAGTATATTATTGTGCTCAATCGAAACTCAGTAGAGCAAGTAGTACCTGTAAGACAGCTCGGAAATAGAATGATAAGTTGAAACGAAGTTAGAAAGCATGTTAGAAATAGTGAATCATGTTACTATTGAAAATCAGTTTACAACATAGTTTCAGCAGAAAGACTATATCATGTTCAGCATTAGCCTTAGTACAGTCTGGCAGAAGACCATATTCGTACATACATATATATTATTTCCAGCTTCAGCATGTATTAAGTATGTATATATTTCTATCACTAGTCCAGCATATAGTGTATGCAGAAACTTAGTAACAGGAGAGTTTTCAGCAGAAACATTATCTTATATAGCACTTGCCCCAGTACAGTCCGGCAGGAGACTATATTCATATTTATATATATATATTTACCTGCCTCAGCACGTAACAGATACGTACAGATTACTATCATTAGCTCAGCATGCAATATATACGGTACTTTACCCTTATTAGCCTAAGCATGTGAGATACACAGACAGTATTACCAATTGTGACGGTTGTATTGTTTGGGGTTGGATTACGTAGCATCCATGACCGCCCAGGGTTGATAGCTGTGTCGACTCGTCCGCTAGAGGACGAGGATACGTCACTCTACGGAGTGGCATGCCATCCCACCAGGGGACGAAGATGGGATGCCAGCTTTTCCCCATATTTGTGCCTTGATCGGCCCTTACACACCCCAGTCGAGCGGATACGCCCGGGTGCAGATTCAGGAGTCCTCCGGACTCAGATGCAGTTATAGTCAGGGGCTCAGCGAGCCCAAGAGCATACCCTAGGACCGGAAGGATGCTTACAGCCACTATAGGAGATGGGATGACCGGGGTAGGGGTATAGATTCTGTGCTGGTTGTACCTCCCGGCTTATGGGGGCCGGGTAAGGTTTGTGTGTGCTATGTTATGTTATTTCATGTTATGCCATGTTATGTTAAATACAAGTAGATCAACAGTAGCACGATACGTTTCCAGGTATGACTCTCATCCCTTCCAGTAAAGATTGAGAGAAGGTAAGGTTTACATTATCAGACAGTTAAGTTATTCCTTTTACTTCAGTTTTATCAGTTACATTATTGCTTTCAGATTTTGTTTTCAGTTATTGCTTTACATATTCAGTACCAGCGGTACTGATGCCTGGTGGGGCGCTGCATTACTTGCCTGCAGGTACTCATAGACAAGCAGGTGACACGACGTGATTCCTGTCAGCGTTGAGCATTCGGCTCCTGTCATCCGGAGACTGAATTCCAGAGGTGTACTTCAGTTTCTGTTGTTATATAGTATGGGTAGGTCGGGGCCCTGTCCCGATCATTTGTATTGCTATTCATAGAGGCTTGCAGTCTGTATATTTCCCTGTGGTCAGTTGAGCCAGTCATGTGAGGCCATGCAGTGTTAGCTGTTAGTACTCTTGCTTCTTTTATGTTGGCCGTGTGGGGCCATAAGTTTGACAGTAGTGGTGACCTTGCCGGTCACGTAGCCTTCTAGTATTTTATCGCTGAATGCAGATAACTAGACAGCATGGTGGCCTTGTCGGCCCGCATAGGCTTCCCTATAGTTGCTTGTTCTGGTCAGCTGTTATTACAGGTATAGGAGGCTATAGGCCAATGGGCCGTAGGTTGTGTTTATAGCCGTTATATAGCCCTTTGTTTCCAGAAATGTGAATCAGAGCCAGCCAGGTACCAGATGTGCCTAGGCTTAGCAGTCCAGTAGTTCAGGTCCTAGTAGGGCACCAGGTGCCAGTCATACCCCCCAAGGCGGGGCGTGACAAACTTGGTATCAGAGCAGGTCGTATCCCAGGGAGTCTGCAAGCCATGCTAAGTAGAGTCTTGTCTATGGATGTGTTGTGCACCACATACTATAGGCAGGAGGCTGCGAGGCATGATATGATGTTTACCTTTCCTTCTCAGTCAGTCGTGCTTTAGAGCGGTACAGTATAGGGTTGAGTCCCTGAAAACTTACCGTATTCTTTGATTACAGATACAAAGGCAGATCAGCATTTCCCTATCACAGGCAGAAGATCAGAGATAGCAACAGAAAAGAACCTCAGTCAGTTACATGATAATTACAGCAGCAGGAGGGGGTATCAGAGACCTCCCAGCGTGATACCGTTATTGACATTATTCCCAGTATATGTTGATAACGTCAGAATAGGAAGTCAGAAATATAATGTATATATGAACTCATTCATTTATTAGCTATATGAGATCTGATTATGATTACAGATAAGGTCAGACCACCAGATAAGTATGAAAAAGAGAGGAAAATACAGGAATCCCGAATACATCTTGTTGGATATGGTACAGTTGAACGCTTTTATTTGTTGCAATAAGAAAAGGGCTATCCCTACCTCCTGATTTTGATGCCAGTATAGTAAAGGGGCATAAGACTTGAGATGGGGTTGCCAGATCAAGCAGTAAGTAAAGATGGGATGAGTGATCGTAGTAAGTATTAGAAAATATAAAAAGCCCTTATGATTACGTAAGTTGTGCAGACCCTTATGGTAACAAGCCAGTAAAGAAAGTAAGACTATTAGCTTACCCGAAGTAGGGGTAACAGACCTGCTAGTGATGAATGCCTAATAATAGTCAAGTTTGAGTCAGAAAAAGGCCAAGTCCGCCATATACGCCAGAAGAAGTATAGGTCGAGGCTTGATGAGTAATCTCATTAGCAATGAAAGCCAGGTACCTTGAACCCCAGAGTTCAGTCTAAGCCAGATGAGAGGAAGAAGCAGGAATGTCAGATCTTGTGGGGAAATTAGAACTACCCCGGATTGATAAAGTATCGTTTTAAGGATTAAGCCTCGGGCTGACAGTAAGACTACGGTTCAGAATACCGCAGCATGTCCGCTATGGAAAAGTTAAGAAGTTACCGATACAGAAATTCTAATCTAGTGTAGCCTAGAGATAAGGCCCAGCAGACAGTTATGGGCTCTCAATATATGCCTAGTAAGGCTACCGGATTCGAACGTCGATCCCCACATCGCAAGAGTGGCGGAATTTCAAACAACAGACAATAACTAGAATGTTTATGTTGTTACTTTCAGAATGGGGTGACAATGCAATGAAATGATGAGTCAGGGCCGTAGATATTATTAGGCCGTAGAAGAAATGTATCATGTACGATGTGAGACTTAGCAGAACATGTCAGAGGTTATGAATTACCGCAGGAATCAGTACATATTGTACGTAGCTAGTGATATATATGTATACAGATCATAGATATGTTGTGAGTGGTTGCCTATAAGGGCTACAATCACAGATGCTGATTAGTAATAGAAAGCCTATACAAATTGCATTGCAAAAAAAAAAGGAGAAGAAAAAGGGAGAAGAAAGAAAGAAAAGAAGAAGAGGAAGGGCGGATTAAGAGTGAGTGTGAGTTACGTATGAAGTCATAGAAACTATCTCAGTTCTCAGTTATTAGATTAACAGACTTATGCGTTGTTGTCAGATCTAAGCTCTAGGAGCTTACCAGAGTTATTGACCTAAGACAGATGGCCAGATGATAGGGGCGCAGTTAGACAGTCTACCGACCAGCTGGCGCCCGCATTAGCAGGGAGGCATCCCTGAAGATCAGTAACAGTAGTGCATGTGCCAGAACCAGGATTAGAGGTCGAGTAGGCAAATTTCAGAGATTAGCAATACCAGAATTGTTCTAGCATGTTAAGTGGTCATACGTCGTTTTCCCAGCCTTGTGGGCGACAGTCGGCCTTAGTCAACCTAGCAGTTGTTATGTAGAACCCCCCCCAGAAGTCAGCCGGCCGTCCCAGTCAGAATACCCGTAGGTACCCCAAGGAAGGGTCCACATCAGTAGTCAGTGACAGGCTGGTACTTCAGCTGGGTTTCGTAAGATATTCAGATACAGAGCCCCAGCGGAAGGCCAGTAGTTACAGAATAGCCTATAAGACCGAGAATTCCTCAGAACAATAGTATAGATCCAAGTGGATACACACAAGGCATAAGTAATTGATAGTACCCTGCTAGCACAGTGTTTATTAAGATCGGGGGATCAGTAGACTCCCCGTGAAGATCCAGAGATTGATCGCCTGGGAGTAAGTTGAATAAGTCCAGCCTTCCAGTGGGTTAAGCAAAATAACAAAGCAATTAGATGCCCACGAGTTTTCGATTATGCACGAACTATAAGCACTCAAGTAGCACGGGTAGAGTATGGTGGGACTACTGCCACATTCGGGTCATTCAACCCGACTATTCAGTTATTTAAGGTTATGCTGCCAGATCATTAGAGGTCATGGTCGATATCAGGACCCCCTGATCAGATATGGGCACATGGTGTGCAGATAGTCGTTCAAGGTTACCTTAGCAACAAGCAGCTTTAGCATGCGGCCAGAAGGCCATATAAGCTCTAGTTATACCTGTAGACTACTTGTCGGATTCTCCGGTATAATAAACCAGTATGACTGTCAGTTATATGTCGAATTTTGTAAATGTGAATTTTGGTTGAGTCCAGTAGCCATTTTGGTCACATGGTGTCAAAGGCTCGGGTACAGATAGATACACAAAAAAAAATCAAAGTAGTGGGAACATAGCCTAGATCTACCACTCCGATCGAAGTACGCAGTCCCTGCGGTTAGCCGGGTACTGCAGTTGACACAGAAGGCAGCAAAAGTTCCAGTAGACTGAGGCGTGTGAGCAGAACTTCCAAGAGTTAACAGCCAGGTTAACCTCAGCCCCAGTGTTAACATCGCCAGAAGGTACAGAGGATTCGTGCAGCATGGTAAGGTAACAGTTTATGCTTTCAGGCAATTGAAGAAACGTGAAAAGAATTGTCTTACCCATGACCTGGAGGTAGTTGCAGTAGTTTATACTTGAAAAATCAAGAATTTTGTGTCACCCGGGGAGGGCTAATACGGTAGTAGATGCCCTTAGCCATAGATCTACGGGGAGTTGGCATACTTGCCGCCTGAACAGCGGGAAGAGACCCGAGAATTTTACTAGTTAGCCGGTCTAGCCGTTCACATAGCAGAAATAAAGGATAACAGAACCATAATACAGAATATCGAGCATTGCGATTAGAGGTGGAAGTAAAGGAACGGCAGTATAGAAACCCTAGCCAGGTTTAACTTGAACACAAGATTCAGTAAGGAGAGACGACATATTTTCAGATAACCGGGGATGAAATGTGGCGATATAAAGGCCGCATTGCGCTCCAGAGATTTTGGGGCATCGTCAGCAGTTTATGAGCGAGGCGCATTACGCCCGCTATTCTCTTCATCCCGATATGACAAAGAGGTACCATGACATTAAAGAAAACTATTGGTACCCCAGTGTCCTAACTGCAAACAGTTGAAGGCAGAATATCAGAAACCAGGCAGGTTAATTTAGAACATAGCTGTGCCTCTTTGGAAATGAGAAGCGGTGAAGATGAATTTTGTAGCAAGATTACCCCGTACTAAACACAGACATGACTCTATATGAGTGATAAATGACAGCTTGCCAAAATTCAGCTCATTTCTTGCCAGTAAGAACTACTTTCTCGGCCAAAGATTATGCTGGGTTGCATAGCAGGAAGATAGTCAGATTACATGGAATACCAGTATCCATTATTTTAAACAGAGGAGCATAGCTTACAGCAAGATTCTGGCAGTCGTTCCAAAAAAAAAAAAGTTTGGGAACGTAGAGTAATCTAAGCACAACATTTCATTCTCAGACAGATGGGCAGGCCGAGCGCACAATTCAGGCGCTCGAAGACATGTTGCGAGCATATGTCCTAGATTTCGGTGGTAGCCGAAATGAGCATGTGCTGTTAATTAATCTACTTATAGCAGAGTCAGCGTTGGTTAGCCCAAACATTGTTCAACAGTCAAAGGAAAGGGTAAAGCTTATCTGAGGACGCTTACTGACTGCACAGAGTCGCCAGAAAATTATATGCAGATGTCCGGCGCAGAAACTTAGAGTTTGATGTAAATGACTGGGTATTTCAGAAGTATCCCCGATAAGAAAGGTAAGTTCAGCCCGAGATTTGTTGGGCCAGATCAGATTTGGCAAAGGATAGGCCGAGTTGCATACGAATTGAACTTGCTTCCAGAGTTAGTATCTGTTCACCCAATATTCCATATATTCATGTTGAGGAAATTCGTAGGAGACTCTTCTACGGTTATTCCAGTCCAGAATAGGTTACGAAAAAATGGGCCTATGAAGAGGTCCCAGTAGCTATCCTAGACAGGTAGATTCGCTGATTACGGACTAAAGATATTACGTCTATTAAGATATGAGGACCAGATATCCTCACCTATTTCAGGCCTAGCCAGGCGACAGGTATGTCCGTACTATTATTTGTGCAATATCTTATGGTTGTATGTCTGTAAATGATAAAGAAAAATTGATATCTAGTTATCCAGTGGATCCTAGAATATTATGCGCAGTGCCTGTGTTGGACTTTTCTGCATTTCAGGTTTTTGCGATAGTCCATGTTACAGGGGAAACTCTGCCGAAATTTTTCTAGAAAGTAAAGTAAGTAGTCCTCTAGATAACAGTGTACATTCGAGGACGAACGTTCTTAAGGGTGGGAGAATGTTATACCCCGTAGAATTCCCGGCACCTAGATGACCTATTCGCACGTTGGTTAAGCACATCTGAAGGCCATACATGCTGTATAAAGGCCCGGAAAAAAGATCGGACGAGAAACCCGTCGAACCATTGCGGGAGGAGCCAGGCAGAGCCCCTCCGCGATGGCAGCGTGTCACGGAGGTGAGGCCTCCGCGATGGCTCCGTGACGCGTTGCCCTTGTCCAGGCCCAAGTATATAAAGGCCACTTCGGTTTTAAATCATTTAATCACATATAATTTTCCAGAGAACAGAGCAAAGCGGCAGAGAGAAGGTAAGAACAAAGGAAATTATATAATTTCCGTCCGATTACGCTACTAAACGCTGCCCAAACTCAAATTAATCCCAGATACCGAAGTAGTTAGCAGCAGAGAGCATTCCTACGGATTCAGTTTCGTAAAATACGACCGACGAATCGTCGAGCCACCGAGCTAAGGTAAGTGGAATTGCTCTAAATTAGTGTCTATGTGTTCCTAGCTGAGAAGTGAATATTTCTCCCTTCTGGGCCACTGAAAAATAGCGAGTTTCTGGCCGTCTTTCGATAAGCCTAAGTTTAGGCTATAAACTATATCAAAAGTGACGTTGCCTTTTGAAATAAAGTTGTATTTAGTGTTAATTGATATGTTTATGAATGCAGTTGGGAGAAAACAGTTGGAGTACCGGTTGAGCCTCGTCCGACAGACGAATAGTTCAAGATAAGGTATGTAAAGTTCGTTTCCTCGACAAGTTAAGAATCTTGATACAGTATAGTAATTTAAAGGCCAGTAGATTGTCCAGAAGTCAGGTGCTACGTTTGTTACGACTGTTGGTACGATATTGAAAGTATCGAGTTACAATTTGCATGAAATTTGCTAGTATGCTAGAGATTCTAATATAAGCGGTAGAAACTGCACAGTATGCTCAGTATGCGATGTTACACAGGATGTTAGTATATTATTGTGCTCAATCGAAACTCAGTAGAGCAAGTAGTACCTGTAAGACAGCTCGGAAATAGAATGATAAGTTGAAACGAAGTTAGAAAGCATGTTAGAAATAGTGAATCATGTTACTATAGAAAATCAGTTTACAGCATAGTTTCAGCAGAAAGACTATATCATGTTCACCATTAGCCTTAGTACAGTCTGGCAGAAGACCATATTCGTACATACATATATATTATTTCCAGCTTCAGCATGTATTAAGTATGTATATATTTCTATCACTAGTCCAGCATATAGTGTATGCAGAAACTTAGAACAGCAGAGTTTTCAGCAGAAACATTATCTTATATAGCACTTGCCCTAGTACAGTCCGGCAGGAGACTATATTCATATTTATATATATATTTACCTGCCTCAGCACGTAACAGATACGTACAGATTACTATCATTAGCTCAGCATGCAATATATACGGTACTTTACCCTTATTAGCCTCAGCATGTGAGATACACAGACAGTATTACCAGTTGAGACCGTTGTATTATTTGGGGTTGGATTACCTAGCATCCATGACCGCCCAGGGTTGATAGCTCTGTCGACTCGTCCGCTAGAGGATGAGGATACGTCACTCTACAGAGTGGCATGCCGTCCCGCCAGGGGACGAAGATGGGATGCCAGCTTTTCCCCATATTTGTGCCTTGATCGGCCCTTACACACCCCAGTCGAGCGGATACGCCCGGGTGCAGATTCAGGAGTCCTCCGGACTCAGATGCAGTTATAGTCAGGGGCTCAGCGAGCCCAAGTGCATACCCTGGGACCGGCAGGATGCTTACAGCCACTATAGGAGATGGGATGACCGGTGTAGGGGTATAGATTCTGTGCTGGTTGTACCTCCCGGCTTATGGGGGCCGGGTAAGGTTTGTGTGTGCTATGTTATGTTATTTCATGTTATGCCATGTTATGTTAGATACAAGTAGATCAGCAGTAGCACGATACGTTTCCAGATATGACTCTCTAAAGCTGGCCTGCTCATTGAATTAAGCCTCGCTAAAGTAGTGTTTTGACCGCGGAGTGACCTCGCCCAATGGTAAGGTATCGATACAGTGGTACTGCATAGGTAGTAACTCGACAAAGTTGTCAACCTTAGGTTCCTAACTTAGTAATTCCTCACAATCAGTTCATCAAATCCGAATAGGTTTATGCATGACCGAACCTCAACAATCTATTCATCAACTTCAAGTAAGATATGCAGATGATTCCTCAAAAATCAATTCATCTCTTATCACATTGGATATACACATGAATCCTAAAGAATTAATTCATCAACTTATCACATTTGTTATACGAATGAATCCACTAGAATCAATTTATCAACTTATCACATTGGATATATGCATACATACATACATACATACATATATATATATATATATATATATATATATGAATCCTCAAGAATCAACTCTCTGTCACTATTATAATATCGGTAATATGATGGGCACACGCCTCTATCACATCACCGCACAAACTCACATGACATGTCGTTGTACACACATATTAAAGGGTCTTATTTTTTCATTTGTCAAACCTGCAGGGTACTCTAAAAACCCTTGTGCTATACTAGCGTGATATCTTCTCTCACTTACCTACTTGTTCGGATGCTCCCCTCAAATAATAATCACTCAATTATAATCGTTCACCCGGATGCTCCCCTCAGGCATAAGCCACTAATCTTAGGATCAAACATGTTATCCTCTCTCATTCTCATATTCAATAAGTTATCAATCGGTCAATTAGTATAATGTTTTGGAGGCATCATATTGCCTTCATGATCTTGGTTACACTCACAAAAATTCAACCACTCATATGAAAATTAAAAGAACATATGCAACATATTAATGCACCCCAAATTCAAAACATCATTTATTAACAATCAGTATTTCCAAGATCGTATTACAAGCATACCTAACTCATCATAACATTAACGATAATTTGTGTCCGCAAACTAATTAAGCATGTTATCATTCCACAAATATACACATCTTTATCTAAAGTCTAACTTCATATAAAATCATAACCGACGTCAATTACTAGAAAAAGGAATTTAGTTATTCTGCTGGAGCTTTATCTTTTCGTAATGCCTCCAAATGTTCAAAATCCAACACCAGTAAAGTAAAATCACAGTTAATCATCTACACTTTATTCGGGTCTAGAACTTTAATTCTACCCCCTTATTCTACCAGATGCGATGGTCAAATTTGATATTCGAAGGGTTAATTTATCGTGTTCTATCCCCATACAGGTTATCTCAACTTGTTTCAAGAAGTTTTTACTCCCAAAACCCTTTTAAATCAGTTCTAACTCAACAAGGTCCAAACTTTATCAAATTTTAGGTCTCAAATCATGGTTAAATAGGCATTCTATAGTTACGTAAAAAGTGTTAATTACCCACTTTTAGGCCTAGGAATAAACACCCAACCTTTTTTTTACGTCTCGATAGTTTCCATAACCTTGGGTTTTTATCTTAGAGAACTCCATCTAAGACCATCCATTGATTCTAAAGTGTTTAGAGAATCGAAAGGGGAGAAAACTAGTTAAGAATCTTACATTGAGATGAACAATTGCTTGCCTATGAAAAATCACCCAAACCTTTTTCAAAAGTCATTCCTTAGAGTTATGGGTGAGAAATCCTTAAATTCTAATTTTAAACCATCACACTGCCTCCCATCATCTGCAGCAGAGATAGTAATTCCACTACAGCAGACCCGCTATAGAGGCCAGACCCCACCACGTGGACCCACGACTAATCTTCCTTTTTGTTACGGTGAACTCCGACTGTCATGACGGTGTCGCTGTAGTGGCTTGCTATTAACAGTAGCTCAACATTTTCCTGCATATTCTGTATTCCTCAGCCCCAAGTCTAACTCCAACTCCCCCAATACTCCCCACCATAGACCTAGGAGAAGTAGGGTGTTTAAGCTTAATACCCTATAACGAAGGACAAATCATTATATCAAATACCAATTAAAACACCATTCATCCTCAAACAGTCAATGAAAGCAAGGGAAAGAAAACAACTGACTCAACAAACAGCTGGGGGTATTTTTCTCGCAAGTCTATTTCGGTCTCCCAAGTGGCTTCCTCTACTGGATCATTCTTCCCCTGGACCTTTACAATTGCAATCTCTTTCGATCTCAACTTGTGGATCTCCCTATCTAATATAGCCATATGTTAATATTTGTAAGATAAATTCTCATCAAGTAGCACTGAATCCCATCGAATTATGTAGGAACAATCTGTATGATATTTATTCAACATGGAGACATGGAAATTTTGATGCACTTTGGACAAATCTAGAGTCAAGGCCAATCGTAAGCTACCTCCCCCACATGTCAAAGGATTTTCTATATTTCCTCCTATACAAAGCCTCAAATGGCGCATGCTAATGCTTGAGTGATAGCTGTTGTATTAGGAAAATTTTGCCAAGGGTAATAACTTATCCCAATAGCCCCCAAAGTCAATCAGATAAGTTCATAGAATATCCTCCAATACTTGGATCATCCTCTCCAACTGGCCATCTGTCTGCGGGTCAAATGTCGTACTCAAGTCAAACCTAGTGCCCTATTCAGCCTACAAGTTTCTCGAAAAATTAGAAGTAAATGTACCTATGTGAGAGGTAATCAATATTGGCACCCAGTGCAACTGAACCACCTCCTTTACGTACAGTTTGGCGAACCTCTTCAAATTACAAGTCACTTAAACCAGAGAGAAATAGTCAGATATAGTTAGTCTGTCAACAGTGACCTAGATTGAGTCAAACTTCCCCAAGGTCTTTGAAAGGACAACCATGAAATCCATTGCTATCCACTCCCATTTCCATTTCAGGATGGGCATTCTATGGAGTACTCCCTTAGGCTTCTGATGCTCATACTTCACTTGCTGGTAGCTTAGAAATTGAGCAATGTGCTCGATGATGTCTCTCTTCATCCTGCTCCATCAATAGTATTGCTTCAGGTCATGGTACATTTGGTGACTCCGGGGTGTATAGAGTACCTCAAACTGTGAACTTCTCCTAAGATGGTTTTGATGACATCACCAATCTAGGGAACATATACGTGTCCCCTTATCCAACCCCTTATCATCTATCACCTCCTCCTTAGCCTCCCCTTGCAAGACCTGGTCACAAATCTTACTTAGGTATGTATCCTCAAATTGATTGGATTTTACTTCATCAAGCAGCAATAATCTAGCCTCTGTAGTAGTCAATAATCCACTCTATTCTTCCAACGTAAGTCTCACAAGGCTATTGGCCAATGCCTGAACTTCTTTGGTAATTGGGCGCAGGGCAACATCCAAGTAAGTCAACCTACCCATAATTATAGCTTTCCGACTCAAAGCATCTGCCACCACATTAGCCTTCCCCTGATGATACAGGATCATGACGTCGTAGTCCTTAATTAGTTACATCCACCTTTGTTTTCTCAGGTTGAGATCCTATTGAGAGAACATATATTGTATGTTACAATGGTCCACAAACACCTCACAATGAGATATATACAAGCAATGTCTCTATATTTCCAAATCAAATAGCACCGCTATCAACTCCAATTCATATGCGAGGTATTTCTTCTCATGCACTTTCAGCTGTCTTGAAGTATACGCAATGACCTATCTTTCCTCCATTAACATGACAACCAAGATATACTGCAAACATCACAATAAACTACAAAGTCTTTACTTTGTACCGATAGTGTTATGACTCAAGTGTATACCCTGGAGAAGACATGGTACATAGGGCCACAATTGACCCCAAGCTAACTCGTGGCATAACATAACTACTGCAATTCTGAATACTGCATGGAATCTACTAACGGAAGCTTTGAAAAACATAATTGATTAAAATATTTTAAGTAACAAAACCTCTGATAGAATACTGATATATATATATATATATATATATATATATATATATATATATAATGTGTGTGTATATATACATATATATATATATAATGTATATATATATATATATATATATATAACTGCTACAAAAAAACTGAAACTACAACTCTGTCTGAAAGCCATCTAAGAACTGATGAGTTTTTGGAACAAGCCCCCAGCTAATTCTAAAGCCTGAACTAAAATAACCAAATAGAACAAATGAAAATGAAACTCTGGCCCTCAGCAAATGAGGACTCACCACTAATCTCTGCTAGATTTCGCCGGAGAAGAACTATTGACGATAGTGAGACTGAGAACCCACGTCTGTATCATAAGAAAATATAGCATAGAGAGTATGCATCAATACTTAGAATGTACTAAGTAAGTGAGATGTGAAGTAAAGGTAAGATACTGAGATTCTATAAACTGAACTAACAAAACATGCAATGACCATAACTGGAATCATAAATACTGAAGTATCTAAAAATCTAATAATTTTTAAGTGCTAGTAACTGTCTGAAGGTCATACACATATCCTGAATTCTAGAGGATTGAACTGAATTGGACTGAGCTATACTATACTATAATTTGGAAGAAACTATAACCGACATTTAACCACGTGAGCTAGATGTGGAGTTTGATGTATACCCCCCATCGGCAAAGGCCCAGTATACCTTGCCAGAGTTTGGTAGCTATGCAGGGTGATCATTGTCTAACACCCATTTGGGCTAATAACCTAAGGTGGCAACATAGTTCTAGGAACCTGGGTGCACTGAACCCCAGCTCCGCTCGGTGCTAAGTTCTACTCCTACTAGAAATTCTAATTATATTAACACGGATAAAAGCTCAAAACTGGTGTCCTAAGACCTGTCAGGACTACTTGTCTAGAAGTGGCCTGAGACTTTAAGACTTGAAATTAGCTATGCTTCAAGACTCGTCAGAGCTGCTTTATCTGAAAGTGTCATAACAGTCTAAGGAACAACTAACACTTGATAATTGGTACTAGCAAGGTTACTGAATTCCTCAAGACTAAAAGTAGTCAAACTGATAAGCTGACATTGCTATAAAAAACTGAGTATACTAAGTCTTGAATAAGACTCTAAAACTGCGTAAATCAATGATTATCTTCTAATCATGTATCTCTACTAACATTGGAAATTTACAAGGAATTATTTTGTCAAACAATATTCATGTCTATATTCTCAATTACACAAGTCCGATTCAGAACACATCTAAAGATTAGGGCTAAAATACATGGCATATGATATGAGATACCATGTATGAATTACAACTGGCAATAATCTAGGAAAAACTCAAGAATCATGAAAATAAGGGAATTCATAAGCTATCTGCAAAAAAGACCCTAGTTTTTATACTCTATAGGGATAGAACTAGGGAGGACTGCTGTAAGAATTTGGAACACAAGGGTAAAAGAATTTCCCTTGTTGGAACCCTACATACTTGAAGTAGAATTCCTGAGGAAACTATCATGACCTAAGTCTACACCCTAGACGCGACACGGTACTTGGTACCACAAGTGACCCCAAGCTAACATATGGCCAAATATCACACTTGTATACTGAATTCAAAACATATGTGAAAGCTATGAAAAACATAACTAAATAAACTTTTCTAACAAAGAACAAATATCTAACAAAATACTGAAAGTTATGCCTAAATGCAAAACATGCTGAACATCCCTATGTCCGAAAGCCAACTAAGAACTTATGAGTTTCTGGGACAAGCCTCCAGCTAAATCTAAAAATTTGAACTCAAGAAAGACTAAATATTTAAAACTAAGCTCTCGTCCTCGGAGGATGAGGTCTCACTAAAGGTACAACTACTGAAATCATCAGAAAGGAACTATTATTGATGTTATGTCTGAGAACCTACACCTATATCATAATACAGTACAACATGGAAATATGCATTAGTACTTTGAATGTACTGATTGTGTGAGATGTAAGTGAAATAATAAGATTACATAACTGAGTTGAGATGACATGAAATGACCAACTATAACCTGATGACTTCTATGATATAACTGTAATAGTGTAAGTACAAGTACTAACTGATAGTCATACACATGTCCTGAAATCTGAATAACTAAAATGAGCTAAAATTGAGTCTGAGTAGTATTGACAAGAGAGACGATACTATATTGTGGGAACAATTATAACCGATATGCAACCACGTGAACTAAATGTGGAGTCCGATGTATAACCCCCCATTAGAAAGGCCCACTATACCTTCCTAGGGTACAGTAGTTTAACTGGGTGATCACTGCTTGATACCCATTCAGGCTAAAACACTATGGTGGAAATGTAGTTCTGGGAACCTGGGTGTACTGAACCTCATAACACTTGATGCTAAGTCCTACTCCCACTAGAAGTACTAACTGTGACTACTAGACTAATAGTCAAAACTGATATCCCATGACTTAAGTCAGGAGTACTTATCTGAAAGTATGCTGAGAGTCTAAAGGACCTGATAACTGGAAACTAGTGTTTTAAGAATGGCTAAAGCTGCTTTGATTGAAAACATCAGAACCGTTTAAAGAACAGCCTGATAACTGATACTAAGGGGTGTTACTAAGCTCCTCCAGAACAGACTATAGTCAAACTAATTAGCTGACATTACTGAAATATATTGAAAATGCTAACTTTAGACTAAGGCTGAACTAACATTTAAACTGATTCATAATCACATGACAGTCGAAACATGGTGATTGCAAGAATTTACAGAGTCCAGCAACACTTGTATCTAGACAATTATGCAAGACTCAATTTACTGTATTTGTAAGCATCATGCAAATTATAGCATAAAGAAAATTCATACTCATCTAAAAAATGAACCCTAACTTTGATCTTCAGGGCTAGAATTGATAAAGATTTTAAGAAGGGTTTTGGGGCACAAGGGAAGGGCAATTCCCTAATTGATTTCCCTCATACCTGGTGTAGAAATCTTAGAGAAAATCCTAGAGTAACCTAGGAAGAAGATTGAACCCTTGTTCTTGCTCTGTACCTCCTACTTGAGCTTTCTTCGTACTAACTTGTGAGAATGACAAAATTAAGGGAAAACTATTGACTAACTCCCTAAATCCCTCTAAAAATAACCCCAAAATGACATAGCTTAGGGCCTAGGAGCTTAGAAATTACGAAAAAACCCCTATTAAAGATGCAAGAAATTAGACCCTGCCAGTCCTCAGGAGGGACATCACGACTCGTGAGGTATTGGATGAGTCATGATGTCCCACCCATCGTCGACACTAGAAAATTCTGACTAATAATTCAAAAGCTCAGACGATAACTCACTTCATGAGTCATCAGGTACACCATGAATTGTGACTCCCCTCATGACATTCCCGTAAAATCAAACCTTGACCACCTTGACCATGGCTCATTTCATGAGTTGCTAAGTACCCCAAGACTCATGACTGCCACTCGTAGTCACCCCCTAGATACAACTTCTCACCACCATCCTTCACTTGAAGAATCACTCCACGACTCGTGGAGTCTCCTCACGGGTCACTAGAAAACTCGTCTTGTGACCGGGGCAATATTTTCCTGCTTTTCTCCACTTAACCCGCAGGGTCTGATCTTAGAGAGTTTTGAGGTGTTATAGTATCTCCCCCTTGGAATCTTTTTTCCTCGAATGTGGCTAAACATACTAAAAAGGCTGGGGAAAAGAACTGAAATCCAAAATATTAGACATCAGAAGCTTAAAACTAACAAGGTGACTAACTTCGGACTGATTTACATGACTGAACTAAATTCATGAATCACACATACATGCACTGACATGAAAGAAACTGAATGACATGAACTAGACATTAATCTAAAGAGAGTATTAAAGAGGAAACTGATACCTCAAGTTCTAACTAAGCCAGGAGGAAAAAGATATGGGTATTTAGCCATCATATCTGTTTCGACTTCCCTCGTAGCTCCCTTAACTAGCAGGTTTCTCTATAAAATCTTTACTGAAGTGACCTTCTTATTTCTCAACTTACGAACCTGATGGTCTAGGATTTGAACTAGGACTTCTTTGTAAGAGAGACTATCTTTCACCTCCACACTGTATAGTGGTACAACTGAGATCGGATCACTGATCCACTTCTTCAACAGTGACATATAGAAGACTGGGTACACTGATGCATATTCTACAAGTAACTTTATTTGATAGGCCACATTACCAATGCGCCTCAGAATACTGTAGGGTCCTACATACCTATAATTGAGCTACCCTTTCTTTCCAAAACTCAGCACCCCTTTCATAGGTGAAATCTTCATATAAACCCAATCATCTATAGCAAACTCTAATTCTCTCCTCCTCACATCTGCATATAATTTCTGTTAGCTCTGTATAGTTTTCAACCTTTCTCTAATAAGCTAAACTTTCTACATAGCCTCTGAACTGAATCTGGCCCTATCAAAGTAGCTTTGCCAACTTAAACCACCCTACAGGAGATCTACACCTCCTAACATATAATGCCTCGAATGGGGACATCTAAATATTGGAGTTGTAGCTGTTGTTGTATGCAAAATTGATGAGAAGTAGGTGATCGTCCTAACTACCCTTGAAGTCAATCACGCAACCTCTTAAAATGTCTTGTAAGGTTTGAATGGTCCCCTTGGCTTGTCTATCTGTCTGTGGGTGAAAAGCTGTCATGACCCGAACATAGGCCCGGATGAGAACAGGGGAAAAAGAACCCCTAAAGGCTCCAAGATGACCCATGGCTTGAACATATCATCTAACTCAATCATAATAAAATGGAAGATCAATATAATTAATATAGCGGAAGTCTGATAATCTCATAATATTGGAGCACATAACTTAAGACTAAAGCTAATTACATGCTATCTCTGAAAAGCCTCAACTATTGAAGAGTTGATGGGATAAGACCCCAATTAACTCGCTAAAGTCTGAAACTGCAAGTACTAGATACAACTGAAAAGAAGGGCCCTCAAATGATTAGGACTCACCACTCTGTTTGATAAGTGCTAAAGCTGCAGGTCTGGCTAATGACAGGACTGAACCTAAATATCCGAGTCTGTATTATGAAACAATATAACATAGAGTGTGCGGTTAGTATATGAAATGTACCGAGTATGTAAGGTAAGTAAAACTGCTAAGTAAGTAAAATCATAAACCATACATATCATAAAACATAATTAAGATAAGATTCTCAGAGTAGGACTTGCATGTTGTTTTCTAAAATCATGATCTAAACGTAACCCAATATCATAACTGAATTAAATGACTCAAAGCTTAAAATAGATAATCATAAGTAAAATTAAACATTGGGTCCAACATACTGAAAACATAATATCATGACTGATGAACATGCATAACTAAAATCATGAAAAATAATGGGAGACTTGTCATATAACTGACATTACCACGATAGAGCTTATGTGATCCCGACTATCACACTCAAGTGGGCTGAGCCATCCAAAGCTTTTCTACGGATAAGGAGTCTACCATGATATTGATATCAAGCTTAAGGACCCTTGGGGGCAGGGGAAGCTCACCAGGGAGGTCCCAAATAATCTGAACATACCTACGTTGGCGCATAGTTTTGAGGCATAGGGTTGACTGACCCTTAGCCTACTCAGTGCTAGACACTACTCCCAAAAATATGCATGTTCTCTCTATCATGTTTCAATGAAGCTAAACCATCGTCTAATGACGAAGCTGACTTATAACAAACATGAATAAATTTGAAATCATAACATGAGGAGCCATGACACAAACCATACCACAAGCTGATCATAGTGGGAGTGTAAACTCCAAAATCCACGTGGTAAGCTAATACATGAAGTTTAGATAAATCATGAAACATACTTGATTATATGGGCTTTCCCAATACTTAAACATGCTTGACATAGACATGATCATTCAAAAATATGAACATAGACATGTCTAATTCAAAATCATACTTTCTTTATAAATATCTTATCATGCTTGAACACATATTTCATAGATCTCAACTTTCATGAGCTTTCATGGATGGGCATCATAATTTATAAAACTTTAAAACATAATATATAATTGTAAACATTTTCAAATCTACCCATTAATCATAATTCAACATTAGAAACATGTTTAGATCATACCTGTTACACCCCGTAAGTTTCTAAGCGTTTAGTCGGCCTATTCGCATGTTGGTTGAGAGTTTTAGAATGCTATATGTACGAGGAAAAAGGCCAGGGAAAGGCTGAATGAGTGCCAAGTTGGGATTTTGTGAGAGTAGGCCGAACCAAGCTTACCAGAGGGGCAAAGTGGCACGGAGCTGCTCCTCCGCAATAAGAAACGTGGCACAGAGCAGAATTGGCGTGTTGGCCAGCATGCCACGTTGCCTTGCATCCTGCCTCAAGTATATATAGGCCTCACCTTTAGAATTAATTTTAATTTTCATATTTAAATCGGCCCGAACAGAGAAGGGACGAAGGATAATTATAATTTTCAACCAATTACGTCGCTAAACACTGTCTAAATTCAAATTAACTTCGGTTATCGATGTATAAGACTGTAGGGAGCATTTATACAGAGTTAGTTTCGTGAAATGCGCCTGGAAAATCATCGTCCCACCGAGCCAAAGTTGTTGGAATTTCTCCAAACTAGTGTCAATATGATCCTAGGCTTAAAGTAATCAATTCTTCCTTCTAGACTTTCGAGAAATAACGAGGTTTCGACCATGTTCTGTTTAATTAGAAATATAGTTAATATTTTATATAAAGTTTTCCTTTTTGCCGAATTTAGTGTTTAAACTAGTCTCATCTTTCAAGTAACTCGATTTCAATCAGGAACGACAGGTTAACTTGAGCCGAAACTCGCCAGTTAATCGGTATACAGTGATCGAGGTATGTTAAGGCATTTTCTTTTGGCAAGTTAGTTTCTTCAGCATAGTAATCCAGTATGAATCCCAATAAAGTATGTCAGGAGTATGTTACCATGTTTAGTTGTCGTTGTTAGTTGAGACTTGTAATTGTATTTTTTTGGGATGGATTATACCTATAAAGCTTCCGCGAACGCCCAGGGTTAATAGTTGTGTCGACTCGTCCGCCAGGGGCGAGGATACGTCACTCTACAGAGCAGCATGCTGTCCTCAAGGGATGAAGATGGAGATCCAGATCCTCATATTTTTCGTGGTTGGCCTTATACACACCCCCGCTGAGCGCTTACGCTCGGGGTATAGATATCAGGAGTCCTCCGGACTTAGGCACAACTTTAGTCAGGGGCCGAGTGGGCCCAGTTGCAGACCCAGGGGATCGGCAGGACACTTTTAGTTGATAGTTGACTCAGTATGACTTGGATAGGGGTATATAGATTGAGGTGTACTCACAAGGGCTAATGGGGGCCCAGGTGGGTTGTTCTGTGCTGATGGTACCTTCCGGCTTATGGGGGCCAGGTAAGGTTTATGTTGCTTTAGTTATTGATAGTTAGAAAGTAGGATTCCTCATTTGTCAGGTATGACCCCTACTCTCCGTATCATAGTTATGTTTAGTTCTGATTTCACTACTTCGGTAATTTTTAGTCCGTTCCCTTTACTTGAGTTATTGTCAGTTCTATTTCCTTACTCTCAATTATTTAAAGTTACTACTTTACATACTCTATACCTGTGGTACTAACCCCCTCTTTTGGGGCGCTGCATTACTTGCCTGCAGGTACACATAGACGACGAGCAGGTCCCTCGTAGTTCCAGTCAGTCGTACAAAGCCATCAGCTCCTTTCTTTCGGAGCTTGTGTGATAGAGGTTTACTTCTTTTTGTTGTACAGTATGGGTTGGCGGAGGCCCTGTGCCAACCATCTTATTACTCCCAGAGGCTTGCAGATTGCATTACTTCCCTGTGGTTAGATGATATCGGCCGTGTGGGGTCATATGTGTTCTAGACTATGTGTGTTGGCCATGTGGGGCCCTATTTAGCTGTTGATTGATGACCTTGTCGGTCATAGCTTAGTTTAGCATTGGCTTTTACTTTCTAGTTATAATTAGATATCATGGTGGCCTTGTCGGCCCTCATAGGACTCCCTATGTTCGTTCGTCTCTGGTTAGCTGTTTATTTTCACAGGTGGCTATAGGCCTTGTCGGCTGGGGGTTGTATTTATAGCCGCTATGTAGCCCGTTGTTTTCTTGATTCTAGAGTTAGAGTTAGCCCTACACCAGAAGTGCTTAGGCTCAATTAGCTCAGCAGTTCAGGTCCTAGTAGGGCACCAGGTGGCAGTCATACCTCCCAAGGCGGGGCATGACAAACTTCGTGTTAGAGCAGGCCGTATCCCAGGGATTCTGCAAGCCGTGCTAAGTAGAGTCCTGTCTATGGATTTATTGTGCACCACATACTATAGGCAGGAGGCTACAAGGCATGATAGGATGGTTACTCTTTCTTCTTATTCAGTCATGCTATAGAGCAGTACAGTATAGGGTTGAGTCCCTAAGCTCATTATATTCTTTTGTTTACAAAGGAATGTCGGATCAGCGACACCCCACGACAAGTAGGAGGCTAGATGTAGCAACAGGAGAGGGCACCAGCAGGGTGCCTCAGCCTCGGTCAAAATCAGCCCAATCTAAGGAATATATGGAGGTATCATCTCGACCTCCGCAATAGTCTCCACAATGTTAGGAGCCACTTGGGACGCTCGGTGTGACGGCACCACCTCCGGCAATTTCTATACTAGTACCATCCGACCAGGAGGTCAGGAGCGCGGTGGTTATTCTAGCACAGAGGATGCCTGCTCAGTCTCAGTCAGTGCAATCTAAAGTTTCAGAATCATTAGGAGGGTCGGGTAGTTCGAGGGTCCTAGAGTTCCTAGCACTAAGTCCCCCGTAATTCACAGGGAAAGATCAGACCGAGGACCCTCAAGACATCTAGACCAGATGCGGAGGATCTTCAGGGTGATTCATGTTACACCCACAGAGTCAGTTGAGTTGGCGGTATTCTAGCTATGGGACATTGTCGTGCTGTGGTATGAGAGTTGGGAGAGGTCCCGAGGGAGAGATTTTTCTCCTCAGACCTAGCCTAGCTTCTTAGAGGCTTTCTTGGATCATCACCTACCGCAGGAGATTCGACAGGCCCGGGTTGATCAATTCGTACACTTGGAGCAAGGGTCGATGAGTGTTCGAGAATATGCCATGCTGTTTGATTCCTTGGCTCGATATGCGCCAGCCTTTGTGGACACAATGCAAGCCAAGGTACACCGCTTTATTATGGGGCTGAACCTAGAATATGTTGAGACTTGCGTCACAACCACACTGCGAGAGGATATGGATATCGCTGATGTGCTGTCTTTTGCTCAGAACATTAAGGGTATCAGACAAAGGCAACGGGAGATTAGGAGGACAAGTCAGGAGCAGTGCCGTAGGGACAGACTGGAAGAATTACAGGAGGAGTCCCGAGGAGGACCTAGGCCACGGTTATCAGATAGACCGCCTAGACCCCTACCTCCATTGCAGCGGCACAGAAGTAGGTCTAATCCCCGAGGGGAGCCAAAGCCCGGCGAAGGTTTGCAAGTAGTAGGTCCACAACAAAAGAGGGAGTGGAGCAGAGTGGGTTTACAATATCAGTTTGCCCTATTTGCAGTCGACACCACTCTGGAGCATGCAGATATGGTTCCACACCATGCTACATTTGTGGACACAAAAGTCACCAGATGAGGAATTGTCCAGCTAGGGGTCAAGGTGACTGGGATTGACAGGATAGGGTCTCGGCAGGATCACGAGCTCCAGCATCCCCGACAGGGTGTAGGCCCTCAGTTTCAGCCGACAGAGGTCGAGGCAGATCAGGGGCCTCCATTTTACGTGCCAGCCCAGACCATACTTACGCACTACCGGGGCGACAAGAGTAAGAGTCATCACCAGATGTTGTGACAGGCATGCTGAACATTTGATCTCATCCTGCTTATGTGTTGATAGATGCAGGATCCACCTTGTCCTATGTTACACCATTAGTGCCTCGGAAGTTTAGCATGATGTCGGAATTGCTTCGGCGACCTTTCTCAGTGTCTACACTCGTTGGTGACTCTATTATAGCCAAAAGGTTATATTGGGGTGTACAGTAGAGGTTTCCAGTCGTCAGACTACAACATATTTGATAGAACTAGAAATGGTTGATTTTGATACTATTATGGATATGGATTGGCTAGCTCTATGCTATGCCAATATCGAATGTTGCACCAAGATTGTCCGATTCTACTTTCCGGGGGAGGCAGTACGGGAATGGAAAGGTAGTACAGCCACGCCAAAAGGTAGGTTTATTTCCTATATTCTGGCGAGAAAATTGATATCAAAAGGGTGCATTTATCATATTGTCAGAATTCAGGATGTTCAAGCAGAGCCTCTGACCCTTCAGTCTATTCCAGTGGTTAATCAATTTCCTGACGTATTTTCAGATGAGCTTCCTGGTATTCCCCTAGAAAGGGAAATTGATTTTGCAATCGATCTATTACAAGGCACTCAGCCTATATCTATCCCCCCATATCAGATGGCTCATATTGAACTTAGAGAACTAAAGGAACAACTAAAGGATTTGCTAGAGAAGGGCTTTATCAGGCCTAGTACCTCACCATGGGGTGCGCCAGTTCAGTTCGTGAGGAAGAAGGATGGCTCCCTCCGTATGTGTATAGATTATTGGCAACTAAATAAAGTCACTATCAAGAATAAGTACCCACTTCCCAGAATAGACGATTTGTTTGATCAGCTACAGGGAGCAAGCTATTTTATCAAAGATTGACTTAAGATCAAGAAATCATCAGGTCTGGGTTCGTGAAAGAGATATTCGAAAGACTGCCTTCAGGACCAGATATGGACACTTTGAATTTCTTGTCATGTCCTTCAGACTGAATAACGCCCCAGCGGTATTCACAGACCTGATGAACAATGTTATCAGACCATACCTGGACTTGTTGGTGATAGTATTTATCGATGATATTCTGGTGTATTCCCGCTCTGAGGTAGATCACCAGGATCATCTACGGACAGTGCTCCAGATTCTCAGAGATCGCCAACTATATGCAAAATCTTCTAAATGTGAATTTTGGATGAATTCAGTAGCCTACTTGGGCCATATTGTGTCAGATGCTGGTATACAGGTAGATTCGCAGAAGATAGAGGAAGTGAAAACATGGCCTAGACCTACCACTCCGATCAAAGTACGTAGTTTCCTAGGGTTAGTTGGGTATTACAGAAGGTTCGTGGAAGGATTTTCCACTTTAGTAGCACCTTTAACCAAACTGACGCAGAAGGAAGCAAAATTCCATTAGATTGAGGCATGTGAGCAGATTCTTCATGAACTGAAAGACAGATTGACATCAGCACCAGTGTTAGCATTTCCAATAGGAACAGAGGGTTATGTAGTCTATTGTTACGCTTCGGGTGTTAGGTTAGGATGTGTTTTGATGCAACATGGTAAGGTAATTGCCTATTCTTCTAGCCAGCTGAGGAAGCATGAGAAGAACTACCCTACCCATGACCTAGAGTTAGATGCAGTGATTCATGCCTTAAAAATATGGAGAAACTACCTGTATAGCGTCCACGTAGATATTTTCACTAATCACAAAAGCTTGCAGTATATTTTCACACAGAAAGAGTTGAATTTGCGGCAGAGTCGCTTGTTGGAGCTGTTAAAAGATTATGATGTGAATATCTTATATCACCCAAGAAGGACCAATGTTGTAGAAGATGCCCTTAGCCGCAAATCCATGGGAAGCCTGGCATATTTACAGCGCGAGCGGCAGGAATTGGCCCGAGAATTGCATCAACTAGCTAGTTTAGCCGTTCGTTTAGTGGAATCAGGAGACAATGGAGCGGTAATCCAGAATACCGCAGTGTCATTATTGGTTATGGAAGTGAAAGAACGGAAGTATGAAGATCCTAGCCTGGTTCAGCTTATAAATAGGGTCCAGAGAGGGGAAGTGATAGATTTCCAGGTAACCGAGGATGGAGTTTGGAGATATGGGGATCGCCTATGCATTCCAGACGTGGCAGGACTTCGCCTGCGAATTATGGTTGAGGTACACTATGCCTTTTATTCTCTCCATCCAGGTTCGACATTGATGTACCATGATGTAAAAGAGATTTATTAGTGGCTGGGATTGAAAAAGGGGATAGCAGAATTCGTAGCTCAATGTCCCAATTTCCAACAGGTGAAAGCTAAACATCAGAAATCAGGTGGACTGACACAGGATATAGTCGTGCCTTTATAGAAATGGGAGGTTGTTAATATGGATTTCGTAGTAGGGTTACCTCATACCAGGCGTAAATATGACTCTATGGGTAATTGCGTACAGGTTGACAAAATCAGCTCACTTTCTGCCAGTAAGGGCTACCTTTCCAGCCAAAGATTAAGCTGAGCTATATATTAGAGAAATAGTTAGATTGCATGGTGTTCCATTGTCAATCATCTCTGACAGAGGAGCGTAGTTTACAGCTATGTTTTAGAAAACTTTTCAGAAGGGCCTGGGGACGCAGGTTAACCTGAGCACAGCCTTCCATCCTCAGACAGACGGGCAGGCAGAACGTACAATCCAGACACTCAAGGATTTGTTATAGGCGTGTGTACTAGATTTTGGAGGCAGCTGGGATCAACACCTACTGCTTGTTGAATATTCCTATAATAACAATTGTCATTTGGCAATTCAGATGGTGACTTATGAAGCGTCGTATGGGCGGAAGTGTAGATCTCCAGCTGGTTGGTTTGATGTAGGAGAATCAGCATTGATTGGGTCGGGTATTATTCATCAGTCAAACGAGAAAGTAAAGCTTATCAGGGAACGTCTGCTCACTGCTCAGAGCTGCCAGAAATATTATGCTGATGTGCGACGAAGAAACTTAGAATGTAATGTGGGTGACTTGGTATTACTGAAGGTTTCGCTGATGAAGGGTGTGATGAGATTTGGTAAGAAAGGCAAGCTCAGCCCGAGATTTATTGGGCCTTATCAGATTCACCGAAGGATAGGCCAGGTGGCTTACGAATTAGATTTACCTCCAGAATTAGAATCCTTTCACCCAGTTTTTCACGTATCAATGTTGAGGAAGTGTATAGGAGATCCCTCCCGGATTGTTCCAGTCAAAGACGTCCAAGTCACTGAGGAGTTAGCTTATGAAGAAGCTCCAGTAGCCATACTAGACAGGCAGATCCGTAGATTGAGAACTAAAGATGTTGCTTCTGTTTAATTAGAAATATAGTTAATATTTTTATATAAAGTTTTCCTTTTTTCCGAATTCAGTGTTTAAACTAGTCTCATATTTCTAGTAACTCGATTTCAGTTGAGAAGGGCAGTTGAACACGAGCCAAAACTCGCCAGTTAATCGGTAAACAATGATTGAGGTATGTTAAGGCATTTTCTTTCGGCAAGTTAGTTTCTTCAGCATAGTAATCCAGTATGAATCCCAATAAAGTATGTCAGGAGTATGTTAACATGTTTAGTTGTCGTTGTTAGTTGAGACTTGTAATTGTATTGTTTTGGGATGGATTATACCTGTATAGCTGCCGTGACCACCCCAGGGTTAATAGCTGTGTCAACTTATCCGCTAGGGGTGAGGATACGTCGCTCTACAAAGCGGCATGTCATCCGCAAGGGACGAATATGGGGATCCAGATCCTCATTTTTGTCGTGGTTGGCCTTATACACACGCCAGCCGAGCGCTTACGCCCGGGGATGTAGATATCAGAAGTCCTTCGGACTCAGGCACAACTATAGTCAGGGACCGAGTGGGCCCAGTTGCAGACCTAGGGGATCGGCAGGACGCTTTTAGTTGATAGTTGACTCAGTATGAAATGGATAAGGGTATATAGATTGAGGTGTACTCACTACGGCTAATGGGGGCTCAGGTGGGTTGTTCTGTGCTGATGGTACCTTCCGGCTTATGGGGGCCAGGTGAGGTTTATGTTGCTTTAGTTACTGATAGTTAGACAGTAGGATACCTCGTTTGTCAGTTATGACCCCTACCCTCCTTATCACAGTTATGCTTAGTTCTGATTTCACTTCTTCAGTCATTTTCAGTCCGTTCCCTTTACTTCAGTTATTGTTAGTTTTTTTCCTTACTCTAAGTTATTTAAAGTTACTGCTTTACATACTCAGTACCTTTGGTACTAACGCGCTCTTTTGGGGCGCTGCATTACTTGCCTGCAGGTACACATAGACGAGGAGCAAATCCCTCGTAATTCCAGTCAGCCGTATAGAGCCATCAGCTCCTTTCTTCCGGAGCTTGCGTGGTAGAGATTTACTTCTTTTTGTTGGATAGTATAGGTAGGCGGGGGCCCTGTCCCGACAATCTTATTACTCTTAGAGGCTTGCAGATTGCATTACTTCCCTGTGGTTAGATGATATCGGCCGTGTGGGACCATATGTGTTCTAGACTATGTGTGTTGGCCGTGTGGGGCCCTGTTTGGCTGTTGATTGATGACTCTTGTTGGTCATAGATCAGTTTAGCATCGGCTTTTACTTTCCAGTTATAACTAGATATCATGGTGGCCTTGTCGGCCCGCATAGGACTCCCTATGTTCGTTCGTCTCTAGTTAGCTGTTTATTTTCACAGGTGGCTATAGGCCTTGTCGGTCGGGGGTTGTATTTACAGCCGCTATATAGCCCATTGTTTTCTCGATTCTAGATTTAGTGTCAGCCCTACACTAGAAGTGCTTACGCTCAGTCAGCTCAGTAGTTAAGGTCCGAGTAGGGCACCAGGTGTCAGTCATGCCTCCCAAGGCAGGTCGTGACAATACCCATGATTGATACTTAGGAAATTCACATGTTGGGTAAAAATCCCATTTATTCATCAACTAGAATTTCTTTAATTGAGAGGGGATTGGGCATGGGTGTACATAATTACACCCATTCATAACCCTACATACCTGTAGGAATCTGATTTCACAACTCCCTTGATTGCCCAATGGAAATTTGGGGAAGAATTTGAGGAATTTAGACTTGATCACCCTTAGGAGATTCTTGCATGCATGGAAGTGCATAAGTCTAGAATGAACTTACCCCTCTTTAAAAACTCTATTCTAAGCTTAAAATGATGTATTTTAGACCTTAGGAACTTAGGAATTACGGAAAATCCCTTAATAAATTCACTGGGAAAAACACACTGCCAGTCTCCATGAGGGATTGGATGACCTGTCGTCCCTGACCACGACTCGTGGTCACCTCTCGTCGCCTACACTGGAATTCCACCTTCACTGGTCACCACGAAGGACACCACGACTCAAATCCTAAAACTTATCCAAGTCCAACCTTCTACCCACGAGTCACTCAATGACTCGTGGTGCATCTAACTATTCACTGGACGACTCGTCCTGTGAACTTGTGCAGAATATTCTTTTTTCTATATTTCAACTCTCCGATCTGATCTTAGTATTTTCGGGGTATTACAATTTCTCCATCTTGGGAACATTCATCCTCTAATGTGGGAAAACATACTGGAAAGTAGAGAAATGCAATCATCATACTCAAATATAGAACATACAAGCTGAAAACTGACGAAGTAACTAACTCCCAATTGAACTACATGACTGAACTGAATTCCTGAATCACAGATACATTCATTGACATGAGAAAAACTGGGGAACATGAGCTGAACATGAAATTGAATAGAGTACTAAGGAGAAAACTAATACCTCAAGCTGAAATTGAGCCAGAAGGAAATAAATATTGGTATTTATCCATCATATCTGCTTCGGCTTCGCACATAGCTCACTCAACATGTCGGCTCCTCCACAACACCTTAACTGAGGCTACTTATTTGTTTCATATCTTAAGAACTTGATGATCAAGTATTTATACTGGAACCTCCTCATAACTAAGGCTATCTTTCACACTGATACTATCCACCGGAACAACCAGAGTCGGATCACCCAAAAAATTCTTTAAGAGTGATACATGGAAAACTAGATGGACTGAAGTTAATTCTGAGGGCAACTCCAACTCGGATGTTCCCTTGCCAGCCCGCTTCACAATCCGGTACGAACCAACATAACGGGGACTGAGTTTCACTTTCTTTCCGAATCTCATCACTCTCTTCATGGGGGATACCTTCAGAAACACCCAATCATCAACCTCAAATTCAAGCTCCCTCCTCCTCACATCCATAAAAGACTTTTGGTGACTTTGAGCTTTCTTCAACCTGTCCCTTATAGTCTAAACTTTCTACGTATCTCGTGGACCAAATCTAGACCTATCAATGTAGATTCATCGACCTCAAACCAACCAATAGGTGATCTACATCTCCACACATAGAGAACCTCAAACGGAGCCATTTGGATGTTGTTGTCTATGCAAGCTCAATGAGAGGCAAATGATCATCCCAACTACTCTAGAAATCAATCACACGCTCTCAACATATCCTCAAGAGACTGAATAGTCCGCTCCACCAGACCATCCATTTGCGGGTGAAAGGCTGTGCTAAGCTTGACCTGAGTACTAAGTCCCTTTTGAAACTTCCAAACTGGGAGGTAAACTGAGTACCTCCATCTGATATGATGTACAATGGCACTCCACACAACCGAACTAACTCCTGAATGTATAACTTAGCATAATCCTCCGCTGAATCAGTAGTTTTGACCGATAGGAAACAAGCTGCCTTAGTCAACCTGTCTACAACCATCCAAATTGAGTCATACTATCGACAAGTATAAGGTAACCCCGTAATGAAGTCCATATTGATCTCCTCCCACTTTCAAGTAGGGATACTAATGTCTTAAACCATACCTCCAGGTAATTGATGCTCGTTCTTTACCTGTTGACAATTCTGACAATTAGCGACAAATTCTGCTATGTCCCTCTTCATGCCATGAGCCTCGTGTAACATCCAATCTCTCAAATTTTCAACACCCGTAACACATAAGTGACAGGGAAGACTTCTACCTTTTGATTCTAAACGGCTTCCTTCAACTTCACCAAAATAGGATCCTCATCTTGTCAAGCTTTAACTTAGGTCACTAAGGATGATTCTGACCCATTCTGAACAATGAAACCACCATCTGTCAGTCAACAAGATAGACTCCTAGCCGTGCAAAGTTGACGTACATCCTTCACTAACTCCTTCCTTCCCTCATCTATATAGGATAGACTCTCCGTGGAAATCCTACTAAGAGCATATGCCACCATATTTTCCTTGCCTAGATGATAAAGGGCACTGATATCATAATCCTTCAGAAGCTCCAGCCACCTCCTCTAATGTAGATTTAAATCCTTTTAGGTAAGCATGTACTATAGACTTTTGTGGTCTGTAAACACATCTATATGGACCCAATACAGATAGTGTCTCGAAATCTTCAAAGCAAATATTACCACCGCTAATTCAGGATCAAGAGTTAGGTAGTTGTATTCATGGAATTTCAGTTGCCTGGAAGCATAGGCTATAACCTTACAATGCTACATGAGTACTCAACCAAGGCCAATCCTCGAGGTGTCACAATATACCACAAACCCATATGTATCCTCAGGTAGGGTCAACATCGGTATTGAGGTGAGTCGAGTCTTCAACTCTTGGAAGCTCTTCTCACACACCTCCGACCATTGAAACTTCACCTTCTTCTAGGAAAAATTAGTCAACAGGGCTGCAATAGATGAAAAGCCCTCAACAAATATCCGATAATAACCAGCTAACCCCAAGAAACTCTTGATATCTGAAGGATTCACTGCTTTAGGCCAATTCTTCGTTGTCTCCATCTTTTGAGAGTCTATCTGTACACCCTCACTTGACACCACAAGACCCAAAATGCCATTGATTTGAATGAAAACTCACATTTATTGAATTTAGCATATAACTGATGATCCTTCAGAGACTGTAGCACCACCCTAAGATGAGCGACATGCTCCTCCTTGCTCCGAGAGTATATGAGAATATCATATATGAATGTCATCACGAACATATCCAAATATAGATTGAATACACTGTTCATCAAATCCATAAAAGCTGCAGGAGCTTTCATTTGTCCAAAAGACATAGCTACAGCCTTATAGTGACCATACCGAGTCCTAAAGGCTTTCTTCAGGATGTCACTCTCTCGAACCCTAAGCAGATGCTATTCGGATTTAAGGTCTATCTTAGAAAAGCACTTAACACCCTAATGTTGGTCAAACAAATCATCAATCCTGGGAAGAGATACCTATTGTTGAGGGTAACTTCGTTCAATTGGCGATACTCAATGCACATGCGAAGTGAACCATACTTCTTCTGGACAAAGAGAACTGGTGCACCCCTCGGGGATTTGCTAGGTCTGATGAAACTCTTGTCTAAGAGATCCTTCAACTTCTCCTTCAACTCCTTTAGCTCAGCTAAATCTATCCTGTAAGGAAGAATAAATATGGCATGTGTATCGGGAAGGAGGCCAATACCAAAATCAGTCTCCCGCTCGAGATAAATTCCCAGTAAGTCATCTGGAAACACCTCTAGATACTCACGCACTATAGAAACTGACTAGATAGTCGGGATTTCAGACGTAGCATCCTTAATCCTAACTAGATGGTACATACAACATTTAGAAATCATCTTTCTAGCCTTAAGGTAGGAAATGAAGCAACCTATAGGCACAGTTGAACTACCTTTCCACTCTAAGACTGGCTTACCTGGGAATCTGAACTCTACTACACGGGTTCTAAAATTGGCGCATAACATGCTTATAAGCAATCCATACTGAGGATAACATCAAAATCGGTCATGGATAACTCTACTAAATCTATTGAGGTGACTTTCTAAAGGACTGTGATAGGAAAATTTCTATATACCCGTCGAGCTATAACTGATTCACCGACTGAAGTAAAGAGTGAGAAGGGTTCTGATAAGATTTCGGGACTGACTCCAAAACTACTAGCAACATAAGGCGTCACAAAAGACAAAGTAGCCCTAGGATCTACCAATGCATATACATTAAGGTGAAATACACATAACATCCCAGTGACTACATCTGGTGAGACCTTCTACTCCTGACGAGATGCTAGGGCATAGAACCTATTTTTACACTGTCCCCCACCAGCACTAGTAGATGCCCCCTGCTAAGCTGGGTGTTCTGGTGGAGCTGCTGAGTTTGAGGCTAGGCCTTGGCCCCTATCATGACCCTATCTAGCTACTGGGCATCTCTAAGAATATGTTCAGGCTTCCCACACCCAAAACAAGCACTTGATCCTTCTAAGCACTAGCCCATGTGTCTCCGGCCACATCTACTACAATCTAGAGTGCTGGTCTCTGTGGGTCTGCTACTCCGACCTCTAGAGCCTGATGCTCGTCCCCTTTGATCGCACTTGGATCTGGATGCCATACTCATAGTCAAAGGCGTTGGGGCTAAAGACCTCTGGTGGGACTGCTGACGATGCCCACTAGGTCTCTGCTGGGAAAATCTGAAGCTATAAGTCCTGGTCCTCATGGCCTCTCTCTCCCGCTCACTCATCTATACCGCATACATCTATTGAGCGTATAGGACTACTCCAGCAAAGTCAATTTCCTGAAGAAGCATCATAGTCTGGCAATCCCTAACAAAGTAATCTGTTATTCCATATACAAACCGACTTTCTCGGGCTCTCTAGTCTAACACCATCTCAGGTGCATTCTTGGACAAGCAAGTGAACTCTAAGGCATACTCTAAAATGCCATTTTGCCTTACTTTAGGTTCACAAACTCGACTGCTGTAATCTCCCTCATCTCACGAGGGAAGAATAGATCCAAAAATGCGAAATGAAACTCCTGCAAAACAATAGGGCCTGCTCCACCTGCTCTGTTATCCTTCCAATGCTTGAACCAGATGTGTGTGACCCCTTTCAACTAATACGAGGCTAGATTGGCACACTCCTCTCTGGACACCCCCATGATCTTGGTGATCTTCAGAACCTCATCAATAAACTAATGTGGATCCTTGTCCACCTTCGATCCAAGAAACTCCATAGGGTTCATCCTTAGAAAATCTCTGACTCTTACAACCACCACATTCCTATTCTGAGGGACACGTACTACCACTTACTGATTGACCTAGGCGGTCAAGGCCTGAGCTAACATCTGTATGGCTGCCCTGAACTCAGCATAGGCAACTTGCTCGGGTATGTGTTCCTCATGGGCAGGTGGGGCCAGCTGGTGCGCATCTCCATTGCTATTCTCATGGCCATTTCCAATCCCATTTCTTCTTATGTTAACTCGGCAAGGTGGCATAATTCTGCAAATGCATATAGCATAGAGAAACATTTCATCGCATGACATAGATCATAAAAGAAGGGAACATTTCCTAAATATCTCGTAGCCTCTTCGTCATACGTATGTAGCACTTTACACCCATGAAAAAAGAATCTACTTATCGTAGCTTTCAGACACCCTAGGGCACTTTAAAACCTAATGCTCTAATGCAAAGTTTTTCACGACCCGAACATAGGCCCTGATCGAGACACAGGACAAAGAACTATAAGAGGCTCCAAGTCGACCCATAGTGTGAACATATCATCTAACTGAATCATAATGAAATGGAAGATCAACATAACTAATATAGAGGAAGTGTGATAATCTCATATTATCAGGGTACATAACTCAAGACCAAAGCTGATTACATGATATGTTTGAAAAGCCTCTACTACTGACGAGTTGATAGGAAAAGACCTTAACTAACTCTCTAAAGTTTGAAACTGGAAGTACTAGATACAACTGAAAAGAAGGGCCCTCGAATGATGAGGACTCACCACTCTTTCTGATAAGTGCTAAAGCTACAGGTCTGGCTAATAATGGGACTGAGCATGAATATTCGAGTCTGCATCATGAAATGGTACAACAAAGAGTATGATGTCAGTACGTGGAATTTACCAAGTATGTAAGGCAAGTTAAACCACTAAGTAAAATCATAGACAATGCATATCATAAAACGTAATCAAGATAAGATTATGAGAGTAGGACTTGCATGCTATTTTTTGAAATCATGATCTGAACATAACTGAATGTCATAACTAAATCAAATGACCCAAAGATGGAGACTGATAATCATAAGTAAAAGTGAACATTGGGTCAAACCTGCTGAAAACGTAATATCATGACGTATGAACATGCATAACTGAAATCATGAGGATCAAAGGGAGACTCGTCATATAACCGATATTACCACGATAAAGCTGACGTGGTCCCGACTATCACACTCAAGTGGGTGAACTGTCCAAAGCTTTTCCAGGCTAAGTACGCTACCAAGATATCGATATCAAGCACAAGGCCCCTTGGGGAGCAGGGGAAGCTTACAAGGGAGGTCCCAAATAATTTAAACATACCTATGTTGGGCATAGTTTTGAGGCATATGGTTGACAGTCCCTTAGCCTACACGACACTAGACACTACTCCAAAAAATATGCATATGCTCTCCATCATTTTTCAACAAACCTAAACCATCGTGTAATGATGAAGATAGCTCATTACATACATGAATAAATCTGAAATCATAACATGAGGAGCCTTTGCTCAAATCATACCACAAGCTGAACATAGTGGGATTCTAAACTCCAAAATCCATGTGGTAAGCTAATACATGAAGTTTAAACAAATCATGAAACATACTTCATCATATAGGCTTGCCTAATACTTAAACATGCATAACATAGACTTGATCATTCGAAGACATGAACATAGACATGGGTAATTCAAAAGCATACTTTCTTTATAATCATATCATCATGGTTGAACACATATGTCATAGATCTCAACCTTCATGAACTTTCATTAATGGGCATCATACTTTATAAAACTTGAAAACATAATTTATAATTGGAAACATTGTCAAATCTGCCCATAAATCACAATTCAACATTAGAAACATATTTAGATCATACCAATGATTGATACATAGGAAATTCACATGTTGGGTTAACACCCCATAGACTCATCAACTAGTATTTCATGAATAGAGAGGGGATTGGGCATTGGCGTGGAAAATTACACCTATTCATAACCCTACATACCTGTAGAAATCTAATTTCACAACTCCCTTGATTTCCCAATAGAAATTTGGGGAAGAAATTTAGGAATTTAGACTTGATCACCTTTAGAAGCTTATAGACTTGCATGCATGGAAATGAATAAGTCTAGAATGAACTTACCCCTCTTAAAACACTATATTCTGAGCTTAAAACGATGTAGTTTAGACCTTATAAACTTAAGAATTATGGCAAAGCCCTTAATAAATTCACTGGAAAAAACTCACCGCCAGTCCCCACGAGGAACTTGACGACCTGTCGTCCCTGACCATAACTCGTGGTCACCTTTAATCACCGACACTGGAATTCCACCTTCACTGGTCAACACGAGGGACACCATGACTCGTGGTGTGCCCAACGACTCGTGGTGACTGGTCGTTAGGTGCACTGCCAGAACATTCATCCTTCAAACCAATCACTGACCATGACCCACTAGACGACTCATGGTGGTAACCATGACTTGTAGTCCCACCCGTGCTTTGCCTCAAATCACAAAACTCAACCAAGTCCAACCTTCTCCTCACAATTCACTTAATGACTCATGATGCACCCAACGGTTTAGTAGATGACTCATCTTGTGACCTAGTGTAAGATATCCTATTTTCTCTATTTCATCTCCCGAGTCTGATCTTAGGGTTTTTGGGATATTACAAAAGTTGTGTTGAGCTTGACTAGAGTACCAAGTCCTTTCTGAAATGACTTCCAGAAATGGGACTGGCTACCTCTATCTGAAATGATGGACAAGGGGACCCTATGCAATCTGATTAATTCCCATATGCACAGTCTAGTATAATGTTCTGTTGAGTCTGTGGTCTTAACTGGTAGAAAATATGCTAACTTGGTCATTTGATCTATTACCACCCAAATGGAATCATTTTGCCGACAAGTACGAGGTAAACTTGTAATGAAGTCCATGTTCACCTCTTCCCACTTCCACGTGGGTATGCTGATATCCTGTGTCATACCCCCAGGTCTCTAATGTTCAACTTGAACCTACTGGCAGTGAGGACACTTAGCTACAAATTCTGCAATGTCCCTCTTCATGCCATTCCACCAGGTGATTTCTCGTAGATCACGGTACATCTTAGTGGCACCTGGGTGAATAGAATATCTAGAGCTGTGTGATTCGTCTAGTATTTGTTGTCTCAAGTCATCTACATCTGAAACATATAATCTACCCTGTTAATGAAGCTAACCATCTCCCCCTTTGGAGAAAGCCTCCACTTCCTTTCTTAGAACTGCTTCCTTCAGTTTGAGTAGTATGAGGTCTTCATCTTGCTTTGACTTAACCTCTACTACCAGTGAGGATTTTGACCCACTATAGATTACAACTCCGCCGACAAATGAATCAACTAACTTCACTCCTAATCGAGCTAACCTGTGGATATCTCTTTCCAGCTCTTTCTTGCCCTCTAAAACATGAGCAACGCTTCCTATACAAATCCTACTTAGAACATCTGAACACCATATTGGCCTTGCCTGGGCGGTATAACACACTCATGTCATAGTCTTTTAATAACTCCAACCACCTTCTCTGATGGAGGTTCAAATCCTTCTGACTTAACATGTACAAAAGGCTCTTGTGGTCAATGAAAACATCCACGTGAACCCCGTAAAGGTAATTCCTCCATATTTCGTAGGCAAACACCACTGCCGCCAATTCAAGATCGTGAGTTGGATAGTTCTTCTCATAAATTTTGAGCTAAGCTATCACCTTACCCTGCTGCATCAGAATGCAAATGAGGCCCACTCGAGAAGCATCACAATAGACTACGAACCCATTTGTTCCTTCAAGCATGGTCAAATCGGAGCTGTAGTGAGTAGAGTCTTCAACTTTTGGAAACTCTTCTCACATGAATCTGACAACTGTAACTTCAACTTTTTCTGAGGTAATTTGATCAAAGGGGATGCAATAGAAAAAAATCCCTCTACAGACCGTCTAATACACAGCTAAACCCAACAAACTCCTGATATCTGTTGGAGAAGTTGGTCTTGGCCAATCTTTTACCGCTGCTATTTTTGGGGATCTACCTAAATACCTTCACCTAGGACCACATGATCGAGGAAAGCTACTAACTTCAGCCAAAATTCACACTAACTCAATTAAGCGAACAACTAGCTGTCTCCAAGAGTCTGCAACACTATCCTCAGGTGATTAGCATGGTCCTCTTCATTTCTGGAGTATACAAAGATGTCGTCTATGAACACAATGACGAACATGTCCAGGTACAGCTTGAACACCCTATTCATGAGGTCAATAAAAGCTGTAGAAGCATTGGTCAGTTCAAAAGAAATCCACAAATTCATAGTGACCATATCGACTTCTGAAGGCTATTTCGATATATCACATTCTCTGACCCTAAATTGATGATATCCCGATTTGAGATCTACCTTGGAGAAACAACTAGCTCCCTGAAGCTGATCAAACAAATCATCTATCTTGGGTAGGTGATACCTAGTGACTTTGTTCAACTGACCGTAGTCGATGCACATTCCGAGTTTACCATCTTTATCTTACACGAACAACACTGGAGCACCCTATGTAGAGATGCTAGGCCTTTCAGTTGTTCCTTTAACTCCTTCAATTTAGCTGGAGCCATTCTGTAAGGAGGAATAGAGATAGGATGGGTGTCAAAATAAAGGTTTATGCCAAAGTCTATCTCACGCTTGGGAGGGACTTCGACTAAATGTTCGGGAATACATCAGGAAATTCACAAACAACTGGAACTGACTAAATAGTCGAGTCTCAGAGATGGAATCCTTGACCCTAAGTTAGTGATAGATTCAACCCTTTAAGAACATTTTCCTGGCCTTAAGGTAGCAAATAAACCGACCCTTAGGTGTTGAAACACTACCCTTCCATTCTAGGACCGGTTCATTAGGAAATTGAAACTTGACGACTCTAGTTCTGCAGTCGACTAAGGCATAATCAAAATGTAACCAATCCATGCCAAGAATGAGTTTGAAGTCGAACATGTATAGCTCTACTAGATCAACTGGGATGACTTTACTTAACACTGAGACTGGGAAGTTTCTATATACCCGGCTGGCTCTAACTTATTCACCAACCGAAGTAGAGACTAAGAACAATTTTGAGAGGACATTTGGATTGATATCAAACTGGATAGCTATGTAAGGAGTGATAGATAAAGGTTTGGCTCTTGGATCTAGTAGTGCATATACATCTACATGGAAAAGATGTAACATACCTGTGACCACATTAGGTGAGCTCTCCTAATCCTTATGAGAAGACAAGGTATAAAAATGGTTTTGGCATTGACCGCCATCCGTACATAAAGTAGTGCCCTACTAAGCTGGATGACCTATTGGGGCTACTGAGGTAGTGGACTGAGTTTTTCCTTGTCCTGTTGACGGACAATCTCTTAATCTATGGCCTAGCTGGCCATAACCAAAACAACCCTCCTTTCCCAATGACACTCCCTTGGGTGATTCTTGCCACACTTTAGGCAGGCTAGAAATGAGTGGCTTCTAGAGATGTGACTCTGGAACTAGGAGCCTGATGCTCCACCCTCTCGGTCCTTGCAAGATTGGAAAGAATGAGCGCTAGCTGATGTGGGTGTTGGAGGTCTCTCCTATTGCTGCTATGGGCGACTACTGCCACCTAACCTCTACTAGCTATATTCAAACTGGCCTGTTCTTGCTCGCTTGTTTTCCCTCTGTATATCCTTCAATTTTTCTGCCTCTATTTGCTGGGATTGAATGATGAGGCTATAGAGGTCAATATCTTTGATCAGCATCGTGGTTTTTCATTCCTTAAGCACCAAGTCTAAAACTCCATTTACGAATTTGAGAATTTAAGCCCTCATCTCAGGAACCATCTCTGGAGCATACCTCGATAGCCGAGTGAACTCCAATGTATACTCTTTCACTTTCCTATTATTCCGCCTCAGGTTCATAAATATGGCAACCATGGCCTCCCTGAATTCTCGAGGAAACAATCTATCGAGGAACGCCATAACAAACTCGTCCCACTCTACTAATCCTGCTTCGGTCGGCCTCCCCTCCTTCCATTATTTCTACCAAATCTGAGCCACTCCTTTCAATTAGTGGGCAGATAGATCAACACTCTCTACAGAAGTGACACCCATGATCTGGTTATCTTTTTCACCTCATCCACAAACTCCTGCAAGTCCTCTCCCACCTTAGATCCATGAAATGATGGAGGGTTCATTCGGGTGAAATCCCGAATCCTGACAGCTGCTGCAGACCTGTTCATATATACTGGGACCACCTGCTGGTTCACGTGGTTGTTCACAACCCTAGACAACAACTGAATCGCCGCTTAAAATTCTGCAGAGGACACTTTATCTTCATGAGGACACTTTATCTTCATGAGGGGCTTCTGGAGCTAGTGGGATTGGATGGTTAGCATTGCCAGTACTTCTCTCATTTCCTCTTCTAGGAAGCATCATTATCTGAAAAGAGTTGAGTATTTAATTTGTTATATCCGAAAAGCCTAAATATCAGCCCCGGGAGTTTGAATGGACAAAAATATGAAATTGGGCAGTTGACTCAGAATGAGTCGTGAGGAGACTCATGAGGACAGTCCACGAGTCGTAATGTGACTCGTAAGGTAAGGCTAGGGATTTAATGTAGAAGCTGGAAGAGGTAAGACCCCACGGGCACGACCACGACTCGTGGTCAGGCCCCACGAGTCATTGGGTTAGCTGTGGGGAGGAGAATGATCTTGGGCATATTTACATGCCCAAGTACTTTTTTATACCCATGTTTTACCCATGTTGTACCTTAATTTAAGAGTAATCTCATGTATTATGTGCAATTTGTGGCCATGGACTAAAATATAAGATTAGCTCTCCTTGTAGGTTGAAATTGCTAATGTATGGAGCTCAATGTGAATATAATTGTCCTAATGTTGAAGATAATGGATGATGAGACAAGCTAAATGGGACATTTGGAGTCAACTCCGTGTCACTGAGAAGCATTGGGGCGTTCAACAACGTGCCACGGAGCAAAGAATTAATTTATATGAGCAGGGGCTGCCAAACCAGTGTGCTGTCGTGTTACCTCCGTGCAATGGAGCAGTTCACTAATGTGCCATGGAGCAGTTCACCAATGTGCAACGGAGCAGTTCACTAACGTGCCACGGAGTTGTTCCACCACAGGCCAAATTTTACATTTTTTACAGCTTAGTATAAATTGAACCCTTAGCTTCTAAAATCATTGTCACGGAATATTTTCTGAAAACCATAGAGGAGCGAAGGGAGAAGTGAAGAATTCACCTAGGGTTCACTAATTTTACATTCTCTTTCACTTATTCTTATAAGTACTCTACTTTAACAATGTTTTTAAGTTATTGTACGAACATGAGTGGCTAAAACCCTTCTCCTAGGGTTGAGGCAACATGATATGATTGTAATGCATGAATTCGTTTTGGTTTGAGTTGTTAATTGTTGTTTTGTCTTACATTCTTTATTATGGTTGTTTTTATGCTTGATCACAATGAAGACATACATGTTAAGCTAGGTAAAAGCTTGAAAGAGAAACCCTAGGTAATAACATAGGAATGTAGTGAGCAAGTTCTTATCTTTCGATATGATTCGCAATTAGGATAAATAATATACCTAAATTGCCTTGCTTAGTTGATAAAACGGAATGATAGCAAGACACCCACTTAGAATTGTCACTCCACCACTCATAGAAGTAGTTGTGAAGCTAAGTTAGGTTAAATTATTAGAGGTACGAAAGTCCCTAATCAAGAGCACAAACCTTGTAAACCACATCCATGTAGTTGAATTGGCCACGAACAAGGGTGTCACATCCCCGCTAAATGATGTAGTTGTGAGGCTAGTTTGTTGTGTTTAGAGGCTCGAGATACCATGAACATCGCATTTCCAACTATTTGAGACAACAATTAATAATTTCACACGTGAACCATTACAAAGTGTAGCATTACATGATTATCCGACCTTAGCTCTAGTTGCTTATTATATCGTTTCTAGATTGTTTTGTGACCACCCAAAAACTTAATTATAATTTACCAAAAACTTCTATAATCAACACTTGTGAAGGTTAGTCTTACACTTGAACTTCATAATTCGCTGAATTGGCCCATTCCCTATGGGTTCGATATCCGGCTCTTAAAAAGGGCCACTGTATTACTTGTATGACCGCGTACGCTTGCGTGTGCACTGGAGCGCAACAAGTTTTTGGTGCCGTTGTTGGGGAACTGGCAAAGTTTAGTAAATTTTTCTATTTTTGTGTGATATATTGTAGGTGAAAGGTTGTCCTTGCAGAGCTGGGAAGGAATAGAGAGCTAGTGGAACCGTTGTTTGAACCTGAAAGTCAACTTCATTTACGCAGGAGGGAAGCTCTAGAGCGAAAGCTAAAGAGACTTCAGGAGAGGTTACAACAACACCCACCAGTAGGGCAAGCGAAGTTGTTACCTGAAACTATTGCAGCCCGACCAGTTCACGAAGTGGCGATCCCACTGCGACAAATGTGACCTCTAGTATCCGCAAACTGGAACCTAGAGGGAACTTTGAATTGAAACAGAATATGGTGCAGCTGTTACATTCTAGAGGCCAATTCACTGGGATGACTCATGAGGACCCACAACAGCACTTACAAAACTTCCTTGAGATTAGTGACACATTCGTCCCAACCGGAGTGTCCACAGATTATGCCCGACTTACCCTCTCCCCATTCTCATTGTTGGGAGAGGCAAAGAGGTGGTTGAAATTTGAGCCATCAGATTCCATAACTTCTTGGGAAAATTTGGCAAAGAAGTTCCTCATCAGATTCTTCCCTTCAGGCAGGACTGCCAAACTCAGGAGTGAAATATTAAGCTTCAAGCAGAGGCCGTAGGAGAACTTGTATTTGGCTTGGGAGAGATTCAAGTTATTATTGAGAGACTGCCCCCATCATCAGCAGTCCAATGAAGTGCTAGCCCATACCTTTGTGGAATGTCGAAACCAACACACAAAAAAATTACTAGACTCTACATCAGGTGGGCAAGCATTAGAGAAAACTTATGATGAGTAGTACACTTTGTTGAATAGGATTGCTCAGGGAAATCCAGAGTGGCACAGTGAGTCATCGAGAGGGGCAGGGAAGAGAATCGCAGGGCTGATAGAGGTGGATGGTGTAAATGCCTTGGCTGCACAGGTAGCATCACTTCAACATTAGATGATGACTCAGTTCAATAAACTGAGTATGAACCAACAACAATGACAGGTAAATTTAGTTCAGCAAGCTCCTAGTTGGTGTGAAATCTGTGGAAATAATGGGCACAATGCAGAATCCTGTGGGGCCAATCCTGAATCAGTCAATTTTGTTGGGAATGATCAGAGAAACAATCAGAATTTTCGGAACAATTACAACAAGAATTGGCAGAGCCACCCAAATTTTTCTCGGGGTGGAAATCAAAGTCAAACCTACCATCAACCTCAACAGCAGTAGTATCAGCAGCAGAATAGGCAAAATGGCGTCCAGTTAAGCAGCAACATTGAGGAGACATTGCAGAAGATTATGGAGACAGACCTAATTAGCTAGAAAATCAGGCGAGGATGGCATTAAATTTGAAAAATCAGCAGTTGGCCACCCGCAATCTCGAGAAGCATATGGGTCAAATAGTAGTTGCTTACCACACTAGGCCGCAGGGAGGATTACCCAGTGACACAGACATAAACCCTCGATAGGTCAACACCATCAGTCTAAGGAGTGGCAGGCAATTGGCTGATGCACCATCGAAAGAGAGGAGAAATGAGGTGCAGCCGGAGTTGGTTAGAAAGGGACTATCTACTTACAAGGGAGAGAATCAGAGTGCTGTCAACAAAAAGCACGATCATCATTGCAGTCAACACAGAGACCACCACCACCATTTAAGCAAAGACTCAAAAAGAGCAAGGAGGAGGAATGCTTTAGAAAGTTCTTTGATATTTTTAAAGAACTTCACATAAATTTGCCTTTTCTTGTTGTTTTGCAAGGAATGCCCAAGTATGCTAAGTACTTGAAAGATGTGGTGGCCAACAAAGTCAGATTGGTGGTGTTCAGATAGTAGCACTGTGTGAGGAGTTCATCCACAGGGTAATGAGCAAGATACCTAAAAAGCTCAAAGACCCAGGGAATTTTACCCTCCCCATACAAATTGGTAAAGCTGAGGTGATAAGAGCTCTGTGTGATTTAGGGGCAACAGTTAATCTAATGCCCCTATCTTTGTTTAACACCTTAGGGTTGGGTCAACCGAGACCAACATGATTGATGTTGCAGCTGGCAAACAAGTCGCGAGTGGCACTAGATGGAATAATCGAGGACCTTCTCATCCAAGTGGTTGATTTCATTATACCCGTTGATGTCATTATATTGGATTTTAAACTTGATGACAAGGTACCCCTGATCTTGAGATGGCCATTCTTGGCCACTGGAGGAGCGATTATTAATGCAAGAGCAGGGACCCTGAAAATAAGGGTCAATGATGAAGAAGAACTCTTTTGGGTCTACTAAGAGATTTACCCACCCACACATTACAGAGACCTTTGTAAGGTCAGTGTGTTATCAAAGGCTAAGGGTGGGGTGGCATATTCCATAGGTTCACGGCCGCAAGAGATGTTTACGTTTCAACCCGAATTTGATGGAGGGCTTCCATTAGAGAAGGAGTTGGAGGAAGAGAGGGATAGAGTTGCGATTGTTCCCTTGACAAACAAGAAGAGAAGAAGGTGGTTCTCAAAAGGGAACATGGGTATGAGGATGTCCTAAAAAGGATAGTCCACGTCGTGCCGCAATGTAAAATTAGGTGCTGCTTGGGAGGCAACCCAAGGGTACTATAGGTACAATTTTAATTTCTTTCATTTATGTTGATTTTTTTTATTTTCATCTTGTTGTTGCTTTTGGTGGAGAATTAAGCACAGATGGAGGGGAAGTCTGAGTACCCTTGGAGGAGGAAGCTAAGAAACATGAAAGAGGGAAAGTGTGGGGTCGAGTACCCACTTGTTCAAAAATGAAGAAAAACATGATGTTAGCTAGGCCTAGAGGCCCTAGGGAGTATTTATCACCCTTTTTGAATTTTAATTAGATGTTTCAGGGACATAGCATGATTCAAGTGCGAGGTGAGTCGAATTTCAAAAATTTTGTGCTTAATGATTTCGGGTGAATTTAGTGCTTGATAGGTATTGGTTGAGGGAGAATTTTTTATTTGAGCATGATTCCCCACCCGTTGGTTTTTATTTTCGGTTCTTTTTCGACGGGGGGCACTTTGAATCGAAGAATAAAAATTTTCTTTGTCTATACATAGTTGTTTTTATTCATAGTTAGGGACTACTCCCGACGATGGATGGATGACGACCGTCTTGAAGGAAAATTAGTCAATAGGTTTTGGTTTTTGAACCCCTAGCTAATTGATGGCTTTATGTTCTTGTTATGTGCTATACATGATTATCAGATGCAAGTGTGGTTAGTGTTGAAGCATGTGAGAAGTTGTATAACTCTGTTGGAGACACCTAGGCTCTTGAATGTGACTCTATGTGCTTATAGCTTAATTTTGAATTCTTGTGATTAGTTGAGTTAAGAGTCTGCTGAATTTTTCTTGAATTGAGCACGTGCTGTGAGTGTAAGGTTTGTGAATATTCCATGCTATTGTGTAGTGTCTAGAACTTGGCTAGTGTGTATACAAAATGAAATGAAGGATGTATATTCTAGGAGATGATTAAGGCATTTCTTTGAATGAGCTTAATTTTTATCCCTCACTTTACCTACCTTGAATTTCTGATCTTAGTTAGGCCCATTGAGCCTTAGGCCTATTCTTTGATAGCTACAACATAAGCTTAATCCTTTTCTTTCATTAGCCTTGAATTTGATCCAAAATTCCTATGAGCTTATGTGAAATTGCAAAGAAGTTAACGAGGGAGAAGTTGGAATGAGAAGAAAAATAGTGGTTGTGGGAGTTAAAGAAAAGACTAGAGGTGCACTTTTTTTTAAAAAAAAAGATTAACAAGAGTTACTAAGGAGTAAAAGAAGAAAAGAGCGAAAAAGAAGATTAAAGAAAATAATTGCTCAAGTACTCCTTACTGACAGTTTGAGTGTGCTTAATGAAATAGGGAAACAAAAGCGGAAAATGGGAGAAAAAAGAGAGGTGAAGTAAGAAGCTGGAAATTCCTAAGGAAAGTGTGATGTATTAAAAGCACTTAGGGATGATAGCCACTATTACTGGCCAGAATAGTACATACCCGTCCCTTAGCTTACATTACAACCCGATAAGTCCTACTTGATCTTATGTTCAAACATTCCTAAATTAATGGAGTAATACACTAAAGGCAAGCTTATGGGTCAATACATGATACATGTGAATTATTTGTGAGAGTGAGTTGAATTCTTATTCATATACCCATACATGTTTTAATTGGAAAACTTGCAATTGATAAATGGGTATCTCTCTTGTTGTGAAGGCACATGTTTGAGAAAAGGTAGAAATCATGTTAGAATTCTTGATTGGCTAATGTACATGAGTTTTCTGTGGTTGTAGAGTCAATTCTTGAGGCTAGGAGGTCTTAACTTTGTTGTATTGGATTTGAATTATGTTATGTATTATATATATAACATTCTTTATTTGAACTTGTCATCTAAATCAGTCATTGTAGCCTTAATTTGAGTCGTCTTGCGTCAACTGGTAAATTGTGAGTCTTCCTTGTGCATGAGCTGTAAAGGATTTGTTCGAGGACGAACAAGGCTTTGAATGTGTGGAGTAGTGATCTTGGGCATATTTACATGCCCAAATACTATTGTATACCCATGTTTTACCCATGTTGTACCTTAATTTAAAAATAATCTTATGTATTTTGTGTAATTTGTGTCCATGGACTGACAAATATGATTAGCTCTCTTTGTAGGTTGAAATTGCTAATGTATGTAGCTCAATGTAAATATAATGGTCCTAGTATTGAAGATAAATGCTATGGGATGGATTATGGATGATGAGACAAGCTAAGTGGTACATTTGGAGTCAACTCCGTGTCACGGAGAAGCATTGGGGCGTTCAACAACGTGCCATGGAGAAAAAAATTAATTTATATGAGCAGGGGCTGCCAAACCAGTGTGCTATCGTGTTACCTCCGTGCCATGGAGCAGTTCACCAACGTGCCACGGAGTTATTCCACCACAGGCCAAATTTTGCATTTTTTACAGCTTAGTATAAATTAAACCCTTAGCTTCTAAAATCATTGTCACGGAATATTTTCTGAAAACCATAGAGGAGCGAAGAGAGAAGTGAAGAACTCACCTAGGGTTCACTAATTTTACATTCTCTTTTACTTATTCTTGTAAGTACTCTACTTTAACGATGTTTTTAAGTTATTGTACGAAAATGAGTGGCTAAAACCCTTCCCCTAGGGTTGAGTCCACGTGATATGATTGTAATGCATGAATTCGTTTTGGTTTGAGTTGTTAATTGTTGTTTTGTATTACATTCTTTATTATGGTTTTTTTATGCTTGATTACCATGAAAACATACATGTTATGCTAGTTAAAAGCTTGTAAGAGAAACCCTAGGTAATAACATAGGAATATAGTGAGCAAGTTCTTATCTTTCGATATGATTTGCAATTAGGATAAATAATATACATAAATTACCTTGCTTGGTTGATAAAACGGGATAATAGCAAGACACCGACTTAGAATTGTCACTCCACCACTCATAGAAGTAGTTGTGAAGCTACGTTACGTTAAATGATTAGAGGTACGAAAGTCCCTAATCAAGAGCAAAAACCCCGTAAACCACATCCATGTAGTTGAATTGCCCACGAACTAGGATGTCACATGCTCAATGATGTAGTTGTGAGGCTAGTTTGTCATGTTTAGAGGCTCCAGAGACCATGAACATTGCATTTCCAACTATGTGAGACAACAATTGATAATTTCATACATGAACCATTACAAAGTGTGGCATTGCATGATTATCCCGCCTTAGCTCTAGTTGCTTATTATGTCGTTTCAAGATTGTTTTGTGACCACCCCAAAACATAACTATAATTTACCGAAAACTTCTATAATCAACACTTATGAAGGTTAATCTTACACTTGAACTTCATAATTCCTTGAGTTGGTCCATTCCCTGTGGGTTTGATATTCGGCTCTTAAAAAGGGCTATTGTATTACTTTTACGATAGTGTACGCTTGCGTGTGCGCTGGAGCGCAACAGAGAATGAGAAAAGAGAAGAAAAGTAGGGTAGGGGAATTGATGAAATGTCCCCACAAGTTATGGTCAGCCCCCACGATTCGTGGGTTGAGTCGTTAGCAAGCCTGGAGTAAAATTTGTCGAGGCAAGGCAGACGGATGGTGATCATGAGTTATGAGGTGACCTGTGACGAGCCTAGATGATTTGATAAGCAGTGTATGTAATGAATGACATCACTAATTGTACCCACTAGTGATGAGCGTCAGGTCAACCATTAGGGCCACCTGGCAGTAATTTTTTGCGAAATTAGTAAGGGCTTTTACGTAATTCCTAAGTTGCTAAAGCCTAAACTACGACATTTTGGGTTATGAATAGTTGCCTTTTATGGGGTTAAGTTTATTTTATACATTTTTAATCATGCATGCAAAGTAGAAGAGATTTGAGAGGGTGATCAAGCTAGTGATCTTCAAATTCTTTCAAATTCCTTCTGGGCGTTCAAGGGATGGTTAGATTCAGCCTCCAACAGGTATTTAAGGTTATGAATGGGTGGTTTCTTCCACACCCATGCCCAATACCTCTCTAAAGTATGAAATCCCTATATCTACTCAATGCGGTTTTTACCCAAATGCATAAATTATCTATTTAGACACATGGGTATGAACTGATTATGATTCTATAATCGAATTATGAAGCATGGGAAATTTTTATAATGTTTTCAATTAAAAATCATGTTTCTAACCTTATGAATTTAAAAGCCCATTGGTGAGATGTTCATGAAAAGTGATATTTGTGATGAATATGTGATGATGATGAGTTGTTATGAAGAAAAGCATGTTTTAGAGCTACCCATGTTTATAATCGCTGTTTTTTATATGAATTTAGTATAATCAAGTATGATAAAGCTTTGGGAAAAACCCACCTGTTGAGTATGAATGATGATTTTCCAAATTAAGCTTACCACATTATTTTTGAACGAAATCTCCCAATTATATTTTTAGTTTGTGATATGTTTCGAGTTAAAGATTCCCTCTGCATAGCTTACCACATGGTTTTGGAGTGAAGACTCCGAATTATACATATGAGCTTGTGGTATTTTTGAATTAAAGCTTCTCATATACATGATTTCATGAGATGGATTAATTATTGAGCTTCATCAATAGAAGATGTTGAGCTTTGTTATAAAATGATGTAGAGCATATGTATGTTTTTGGGAGTATTTTCTATAACCAAGTAGGCTAAGGGTTGATTACCCTATTCCTCGGAACTATGCACCAACGTAGGTTTATACTATTATATATGACTTTTGGGACTTCCCTTATGAACTTTCCTTTCCCGAATGGTCCTTCATCTTGATATCGATATCATGGTATCATCCCTAGCCCTAGCAAGGCTTTGGACAACTCTACCCACTTGAGTGTGATAGTTGGGACCACGTAAGCTCTACCGTGGTATATTGGTTAAAAGAAGAGTCTCCCATTGTTCCTCATGATTTCATACATGCATACTTTACTACTCATGAGATTGCTATACATTTAAGCATGTTCAAAAGCAGGTTTGACTCATTGTTCAACTTTATCTTATAAATGTCATAATTTATCTTTGAGTCAATCGATCTAGTGATGGTGTTATGAAGCTATATCATATTATGTAACCAAGAGATCATGATTTTGAAAAGAATGCATGAAAGCCCTACTCTCAGATTACTAATGCTCATGTTTTACTTAATGCTTGTCTTTAAATAATTTTAAGTACTTTAGCGGTTTTACTTACCTTGCAAACTCTTTACATTTCATGTACTGACTGCATACATTCTATGATGTATCATTTCATGATATAGGACCCGGCTCTCAACTTCAGCCTCGTTCGTAGATTGTCTGTCAGAGTTAGCTTTCATCTTCTGGGTGAGTCCTCATCTCCCGAGGACTAGATTTACTCAGACTTCTTGTGTATTTCAGTTTCAGTTGTTTGACATAGTTGGGAGTCTTGTCCCATCAGCTCGTTATATATAGAGGCTATTCATACATATGCATGTACCTAGCTTCATATTATGTTCTTCTGATGTAATGTTTAAGTTCTGACTTTCACTTTATTTACGTTGTCAGTTATTTAGTTTCGTGAATGATTTAGATGTATGCTTATGCCATGGGTCGACTTGTGGCCTCTCGGGGTTCCTTATCCCGTGTTATGATCTGGGCCTCCATTCAGCTCATGAAAAACTTGGTATCAGAGCATTAGGTTTTGAAGTGTTCTAGGGTGTCTGAAAGCTGCATTGAGTAGAGTCTTTTTAAAGGGTGTGAAGCGCGCCACACTTATGATGAAGACACTACAAGATGTTTAGAAAAATGTTCCCTTCTTTCATGATCTATGTCGTGTGATGAAAAGTCTTTCTATCCTTCTAATTCGTGTTGTTCGCGATTGCAGAATCATGGCTCCTCAAAGAATGAACAGAAGAAGGAACGAAAATGGTGAAGGCCCCGAGGATGGCAATGGACATAGGTATCAGCATGCCCCATAGGTTCAGGAACCCCAGGCACCGGAGCCAGGTGCCCACGCTGAGTTCCGGGCCATGATATAGATGCTTACGCAGGCCCTCAATCAGCACGTTGTTGCACATATCCCGTAGAATGGCAAAACAATGGCCGCTCGGGTCTGAGACTTCTTGAGGATGAATCCGCTGGAGTTTCTCGGGTCAAGGGTAGAAGAGGACCCACATGAGTTCTTGGATGAGATTATTAAGATCACCCAAATCATGGGGGTGAATGGTGTGGAATGCGCGGAGTTTGCCTCATATCAGTTGAAGAGGGTCGCGCATATATGGTTTCGCCAATGCATGGATAGCAAGGTTGCAGGAGCATGTTCCATTACTTGGGAAGAGTATCATGTTGCATTCTTAGATAGGTTCTTCCCTCGTGAGATTAGGTAACTGAAGGCAGTTGAGTTCGTAAATTTGAAGCAAGGGAGGATGACAGTGAAAGAGTATGCCCTTGAGTTCACTCACCTATCGAAGTATGCCCCAGAGTTGGTTGCCGATCAGATGGCACGGGTGATTGGATTTGTCCATGAGTAGCAGGTTATTTGGATAACGACTATTGGACCGCTATGCTTCATCAGGACATGGACTTCCCACAGATAGTGTTGTATGCCCAGCAATTGTAGGTGGCGCATCTGAGAGAGAGAGAGAGAGGCCAAGAGGGCTAGAACCAATGATTATAGGTTCTCCCAGCCGAGATCAAGTGGTGGACACCGACCCAACATCTTCCGCATTGAGTGTGTCATCCAAGCCTAAGAATGACCGGAGAGGGCGAGCATCAGGCTCTAGGGCTCAGAGCAGCAAACCCACAAATTCTAGTGTCCCAGCTTGTCGCATGTGTGGTCGAGGACACACAAGCCAGTGTCTGGCAGGTTCAGGTGCTTGCCCAGATGCGAGACAGGATCATGATGGGTGCCAAGGCCAAGTTTCTAGCACAGTATCCCCTCCCGCACGCTCAGCCCATCAGGGGGCATCGGTTAGCACAACTATTAGTCAGTGCTAGAACAGATTCTATGCCTTAGAATTCCACCAAGAGCAGGAGATCTCCCCGGATATGGTCATTAGTATGTTAAAAGTTTTCCATATTGATATTTATTCTTTGTTAGATTCGGGGGATACCTTGTCTTTTGTGACACCTTATGTGGCCAGTAGCTTCGGAATCAGCCCCAAAATCTTGTCAGAGTCCTTCTTAGTTTCTACTCCTATAGGTGACTCAGTTATAGCTAGACGGGTGTATAGATGTTTCCCAGTCTCAATCGTTCAGAAGGTCACCTTAGTAGATTTGATAGAGTTATCCATGACCGATTTTGATGTTATCCTCGGCATGGATTGCCTATTTGCATGTTATGCTTCAGTTAATTGAGATCCCCGACAGTAGAGTTCAAATTTATGGTGAGCCAGTCTTAGAATGGAAGGCTAGTTCAGTTTTTCCTTTAGGTCATTTCATTTCTTACCTTAAGGCCAAGAACATGATTTTCAAGGGTTGTGTGTCCCATCTAGTTAGGGTTAAGGATGTTGAATCTGAGACCCCGGCTATCCAATCAGTTCCAGTTGTATGTAAGTATCCAGAGGTCTTACCCGATGATTTACCAAGTGTTCCTCCCTAGAGGAAGATTGATTTTGATATTGACCTTTTTCCCGACATGCAACCTATATCTATCCCTCCTTAAAGACTGGCTCTAGATGAGCTAAAGGAGTTAACAGAGCAGTTGAAGGACCTATTAGATAAGGGTTTCATTAGACCGAGTAAGTCCCCATAGGGTGCACCGATTCTCTTTGTCAGAAAGAAAGATGGTTCTCTTGATCGACAATTGAATAAAGTCACCGTCAAGAGCAGGTAACCCTTACCCAGGATAGATGATTTGTTTGACCAACTTCAAGGTGCCAAGTGTTTCTCAAAGATAGATCTCAGATCTGGGTATCATCCACTCAAAGTCCAGGAGTGTGATATCCCGAAGACATCCTTCAAGACGCAGTATGGCCATTATGAGTTTGTAATTATGTCTTTTGGACTTAACGAATGCTCCTGTAGCTTTTATGGACCTAATGAACAGGGTGTTCAATCCATATCTGAACATGTTCGTGATCGTGTTTAGCAATGACATCCTCATATACTATCGGAGCAAGGAGGAGCATGCCACTCATTTGAGAATGGTGCTTTAGACTCTCAAGGATCGTCAATTGTATGTCAAGTTCATCAAGTGCAAGTTTTGGCTAAATTATGTAGCATTTTTAGGCCATGTGGTATCCAGTGAGGGCATAAAGGTAGATTCTTAGAAAATCGAGGCGGTGAAGAATTGGCCTAGACTGGTGAATCCTTCGGATATTCGGAGTTTCTTTGGTTTAGTTAGTTATTACCGGAGATTTGTTGAGGTTTTTCATCCATTGCCGCACCTTTGACCAAATTGACTCACAAGAAGGTGAAGGTCCCGTGGTTGGAGGCTTGTGAGAAGAGGTTCCAAGAATTAAAGACTCGTCCTACTACAACACCGATGTTGACCCTACCCTAGGGTACAGATGGTTTCGTGGTGTATTGTGATGCTTCGAGAATCGAACTTGAGTGTGTATTAATGCAGCATGAAAAAGTGATAGCATATGCCACTAGACAGTTGAAAGTTCATGAGAAGAATTATCCGACCCATGATCTTGAATTGTGTGCATTAGTGTTTGCATTGAAGATATGGAGACATTTAATTATACGGGGTCCATGTGGATGTGTTTATGGATCACAAGATCTTATAAAATGTGTTCACGCAGAAAGACCTCAATCTACAACAAAGAAGGTTGTTGGAATTACTCAAGGATTATGATATGAGTGTCCTTTACCATCCGGGTAAGGCTAATGTGGTAGCAGACGCACATTGTAGACTCTCTATGGAGACTGTGTCCCACGTGGATGAGGGGGAAAACAAGCTGGTGAAAGATGTACATCGACTCGCAAGGTTGGGAGTTAGGTTGGTTAACTCTACTGATGGCATTGTTGTTGTTCAAAGCGGATCAGAATTGTCCTGGGTGACTGATGTGAAGGCTAGACAAGATGAGGACCAAATTTTGGTAAAGTTGAAGGAAGTCGTTAAAAGCCAGGGTTGCCTATGTGTTCCAATTGTTGCGATTTGAGGAGACGGATATTGTATGAGGCTTATGGATCTAGGTATTCTATCCGTCCAGGTTCCACAAAGATTTATTGTGACTTATGAGAGATTTATTTGTTGAATGGAATGAAAAAGAATATTGCAGAATTCGTAGCCAAGTTCCCAAACTGTCAAGTAGTAAAGGTGGAGCATCAAAGCCCGGGAGGCGTACTTCATGATATCAGCATTCTGATCTTGGGCAGATTTATATGCCCAAGTGATACTCAAACGTATTATTTTTGCCTTGTTTGTGTGCAATATGTATATATTCTCATGTAATTGGTAATAAAATGTGAATTTATACTAACCAACATGATTAGCATTTGTTTTGCAGGAAAATATGATTTTTAGGAGCTAAAATGCATGTTGGAACTATATCGGAGTTGGACTTGGATACGAGCGTGGAAAAGACATTGGAAGGCACAAATTATAGGGGCTCCGCGATGGAGCCGTGCCACGCTACCATCGCGGAGGCACACTGCCTAGAGAGGCAATTAAATGGTAATTTCCAGTGAGGCCTCGCGACAGCTCCGTGGCACGGAGATAGACCTCCAAGTTGGCCTCCGTGCCACGTTGAGGCTAATTTACCAGACCCTGGATTTCCAGTGAAGTGCCGTGTCCACGCCGTGTCACGGAGGCAGTGCTCCGCGTTGGGCTCCGTGACACGTTTCTTGTTATTCCGGGAAAAAATTTCCTCTAGTATAAATAGCACACTTAGGTTTATTTTAATTAGTTCAGTTTTAGTTCAGACTTGGTGGAGCTAGGACGTGGGTTAGCAGCAGTTGAGGGACGAAAAAGCTAAGAGATTTCTTCTTTTCCTTTCTTCTTTCAATCAATTGTATGTATGATTTACACTTGTTTTAGGATGATCAATCCACAAATGAGTGGCTAATTCTCTTCCTTGCTAAGGTTTTGAACATGTGTAGTGAATTTTGATTGTAAATGATATGGTTTTCTTCTTCTCCTTTCATGTTGTTCTATTAATTCTTGTTCTTACTGCATTAGTGCTTGGCCGACATTAATGTACATCTAAAAAGTCCAATTTCACTCGAGAGAGCAAGAAATTGGAAAGTTGTGAATTAATAGGGTATTGTTCTTAACTTGATTTGGGAAAACTGGGTTTTGATGTTCTTTCCTGATAGAAATATACTTGAAAGCCGTATTAGTCAATTCAGGAACCGGAATTGTATTGCTAGGTCGTAAATTGCATTTGATCACAGAAATGTAGACGAATGGTTTATGATTCTTAAGTGAAATTAAATACGAGAGTTTTAATTTCTAGGCTAATGTTCTTGGCTAGCAACATGAAGAAGAGATTAACCGAATTATTATTACAATCGAATTCATTACTTGTTCTTAACCTTGGCATGCTCATATCCATAGTTTAAATTCACAGTAAATAATTGTAATAGTTTTAGTGTATATTTTATAAACAAAAACTCAATTAATTGTTGGTTACGTTGTTGTTAGCATAGTTAGAAGTAAGATAAGAATATAGTTTACTTAGGCAAATTTTACATACCCTGAGCCTCCTTGGATCGATACTTGGCTTACTTAGCCACTTTATTAATTGTTTGACCACGTGCACTTGCGTGTCGGTTTATAATATATAATACCAACCGAACAGACCCGAACAAGTTTTTGGCGCCGTTGCCGGGGAGGCTAGGCGATTTGTGAAATTGTGTTTAGTGTAAATTTACTGTATTTTTATTTTTATTTTTCTTAAGTGTTATCAACTTGGTCTTAGCCTGTATTTTGCAGATTTTGTTTCTGTGAACACTGGCAAGGGACAAGGAGCTGGTGGAATCTTACTTAGAGCCTGAACGTGAATTTCATAGTCAACGTAGAGAAGCTCTACAAAAGAAGTTGCAGTTGTTCCGACAATCTATTATGGAGCAACAAAATCCACCAGTTGTGAGGGCAGTGTTAGTGCCCGATGAAGCAGCTGCAAGGCCGGTTCGCGAGGTGGCAATCCCACACGCTAACAATGTACATTCTAGCATCCGCAAATCAGAGCCTGGAGGGAGGTTTGAATTAAAGCAGAATATGGTGCAACTCTTGCACACAAGCGGGCAATTTACCGGTCTCCCTCATGAAGATCCACAACAACATCTCCAAAACTTTTTAGAGATAAGTGACACTTATATACCCGCTGTAGTGTCACCTGATTATGTTCGGCTCACCTTATTTCCGTTTTCCTTACTTAGTGAAGACAAGAGGTGGTTAAAAGCTGAACCACCCAATTCTATATCAACGTGGGATGATCTTGCACGGAAGTTTTTGATTAGATTTTTCCCTTCTGGTAAAACAGCCAGACTTAGAAGTCAAATTCTAAGTTTTACTGTCCTCATCATCATCAGTCCAATGAGGTGTTGGTACACACATTTATTGAGGGTTTGGAACCCCACACTAAAATTCTGTTAGATTCAGCAGCTGGAGGGCAAGCGCTGGAAAAGACTTACGAGGAGCTTTACACTTTCCTCAACCGAATTTCACAAGGCAATCCAGAATGGAATGCAGATTCATCTCAAGCTGGAGCAAGGAAAGCAGCGGGAGTGCTTGAAGTGGAAGGATTTACAGCTATCGCTGCACAGATAGCTGCCTTGCAAAATCAGTTAAATAACCACTTCAGCAATATGAACTTGAACCAGCCTTCAGCTTCAGTCAATGCAGTCTAGCAGATGTGGTGTGAAGTGTGTGGTAGTAGTGAGCATTCAGCTGAGTGCTGTGGTGCAAATCCTGATTCTGTTAACTTTGTGGGCAATGCACAGAGAAATCAGCAGCAGTTTGGTAGTGGGTACAACTCAAATTGGAGGAGCCATCCGAATTTTTCGTGGGGTAGCAACAACCAACAAGGACAAGGTTCTGGTCAGGGTATGCATAGAAATCAAGGAGGGCAACAAAACTATCAAGCTCAATTTAGAAATCACAATGCCCCTCCTCCACCACCATCACCGACCATTGACGAGATGTTCAAAACCATGATCGCTAATCAGGCACAATTGCAGGCTGACTATGTTAAATTGGCAGCCGAAGTGAAGAACAATCAGTTGGCGACCAAGGGTCTTGAATATCAGTTTGGGCAATTTGCTAGTGCCCAAAATACGATACCCAGAGGAGGACTACCTAGCGACACGGATCCTAATCCGAAGCAGGTAAATGCGGTGACCACGAGGAGTGGTTTACAGTTGAAGGAGGTGGAACCAGAAAGACCGCCTTAAAAGTCAGGAGCAGCAGCAGTTGAGGAGGAACAAAGTTCTGATAGGGGGAAGACTAAAGAAGCTAAACCAGAAAGGCCTCCACCCCCGTTCCCTCAACGACTTAAGAAACACAAGGAGGAGGCGTGTTTCAAGAAATTCATGCAGGTGCTTAAATAGGTACATGTTAACTTACCTCTTGTTGATGTCTTGCAGGGAGTGCCAAAGTATGCAAAATATATTAAAGACATCGTGGCTAACAAAAGTCGCTTGACTGAGTATGCCACGGTGGCTTTAACGGAGGAATTCACTTCCCGAATTCAGAATAGACTGCCCACGAAACTGAAAGACCCTGGAAGTTTTACTATCCAGCTGACTATTGGGCAAAGTATCCGAGCTCATGGATTATGCGACTTGGGGGCAAGTATAAATCTGATGCCATCTTCGGTATTCAGAAAGTTAGGTCTAGGGAGTCCTAGACCTACCACAGTAATCTTGCAGCTAGCGGACAGGTCCTTAGCTAAACCGGATGGCATTGTTGAGGATGTGTTAGTGCAAGTGGGCTCCCTCATTTTTCCGGTCGATTTTATTTTTCTGGACTTTGAACCAGATGCTGAAGTCCCATTTATTTTGGGATGACCCTTTTTGGCAACCGGAAAAGCATTAATTGATGTAGCTGCGGGTAAACTTACAATGCGAGCATATGACAAGGTAGAGGTATTTGATGTGTTAAAAGCCATGAAGCTTCCAGCCATAGATGAGGAGCTTGCGGAAATTAGTGTGGTTGAACAGGGAGAAATTAGGCAAGTTATTGAATCTCTAGACCCATTAGAAAGAGCGTTGACGCATTCTGATCATTTTGGGGATAGTGAAGCTTGTGGGATGGTCCAATTGTTGAATGGAGCAGCTCATCATCCGAGGAGACATGAATTTCAGTCATTGATGAGATCACTAGAGCCGTTGCCGAAACCTTCTATTGAGGAAGCACCGATGTCGGAGCTGAAAGAATTGCCCTCCCATCTAAAATATATCTTTTTAGGGGAGGGGGAGACGTTACCAGTTATCATCTCTGCAGACTTGACGGAGGAACAGGAAAAGGCAGCGTTGGGGGTCTTAAAGAAAAGGAAGAAGGCAATGGGTTGGCAAATGTCTGACATCCAGGGTATTAATCCAGCTTTCTGCACACACAGGATATTCATGGAGACAGGAGCCAAGCCAACTATTCAGCCATAGAGGAGACTTAATCCAGCAATGAAAGATGTGGTAAGGAAAGAAATAATCAAGTGGCTTGATGCAGGTGTAGTCTACCCAATTTCAGACAGTGAGTGGGTCAGTCCCGTTTAATGTGTTCCTAAGAAAGGGGGGATGACTGTAATCACTAATGAGAAAAATGAGTTGATCCCTACACGAACTGTCACAGGCTGGCGAATTTGTATGGACTACAGAAAACTGAATGAAGCCACGAGGAAAGACCATTACCCCATTCCTTTTATTGACCAAATACTTGATAGATTGGCAGGGCAGGTGTATTATTGCTTCCTTGATGGGTACTCTGGCTATAACCAAATAGCCATCGCTCCTGAGGATCAAGAGAAGACTACTTTCACCTGTCCTTATAGGACATATGCTTTCAGGCGGATGCCGTTTGGGTTGTGCAACGCACCCGCCACATTCCAGAGATGCATGATGGCTATTTTTCATGACATGGTGGAGGATTTTGTTGAGGTATTTATGGATGATTTTTCTGTTTTCGGTAATTCGTTTGCTACTTGTTTGTAGAATCTTGACAGGGTGCTGGCTCGATGTGAAGAATCCAACCTTGTGTTAAACTGGGAGAAATGCCACTTCTTAGTGAAGGAGGGGATTGTCCTGGGCCACAAAGTGTCTAAAAAGGGGTTGGAAGTCGATCGTGCTAAGATCGAGGTTATTGAAAAATCACCACCACCAGTGTCAGTGAAAGGTGTGCGCAGTTTTCTGGGGCATGTGGGATTCTATAGACGGTTCATTAAAAACTTTTCCAACATTTCTAGACCACTATGCAGACTGTTAGAAAAGGAGGTAAAGTTTGAGTTGGACGATGAGTGTGTTACAGCATTTGAAAATTTGAAGCAGAAATTGATAGAAGCACCTATACTTACTTCTCCTGATTGGGAACAACCATTTGAGCTGATGTGTGATGCCAGTGATGTGGATGTGGGAGCTGTATTGGGACAACGGAAAAATAGAATTTTTCATTCTATTTACTATGCAAGAAAGACACTGAATCTGGCCCAGAGTAATTACACAGTCACAGAAAAGGAAATGCTAGCTCTGGTGTTTGCATTTGACAAGTTCAGTTCCTATTTGGTGGGTTCGAAAGTGGTGGTGTACACTGATCATGCAGCTATTCAGTACCTATTCAACAAGAAAGATGCTAAGCCCAGATTGATCAGATGGATCTTATTGCTACAGGAGTTTGACCTTGAGATTAGAGACAGAAAGGGGAGTGAGAACCAAGTAGCAGACCACCTATCACGACTGGAAAGTCGGTCGCATGTGATGGAAAGTGATGACATAAACGAAGACTTCCCAGATGAGCAACTCTTGGCAGTAGGTGAAGCTGTAGTTCCCTGGTATGCTGACATAGTCAACTTGCTAGTGAGTGGAGTTTACCCACCTGAAACAACAGACCAGCAAAGAAGGAAATTGAGGCATGACAGCCGGCATTATGTATGGGATGAGCCATACTTGTTCAAGCAAGGACCAGACTAGGTGATGAGAAGATGCATCCCAGAGAGTCAGATATCATAAGTGTTAATGGGCTGCCATTCTTCGTTGTATGGAGGGCATCACGGAGGTGAGAGAACAACACACAAGGTTCTTCAGTCAGGTTTCTTTTGGCCAACACTGTTCAGAGATTCTATGGCGTATGTCAAAATGTGTGATAGATGTCAGCGGACAGGATCAATTGGCAGAAGACAAGAGATGCCTTTGCAAAACATACTGGAAGTTGAGCCCTTCGATGTATGGGGCATTGATTTCATGGGCCCATTCCCACCGTCATTTGGTAATCGTTACATCTTGGTAGCTGTAGATTATGTATCAAAATGGGTGGAAGCAATAGCTTGCCCCAGGAATGATAACAAGGTAGTAACGAAGTTTGTGAAAAAACACATTCTCACAAGGTTTGGGACACCCCGAGCAATTATCAGTGACGGAGGGGCTCATTTTGTCAATGCAAGTTTCAAGAAACTATTAGCCAAGTATGGGGTGCGCCACAAAGTGGCAACAACATATCACCCACAAACTAGTGGGCAAGTAGAGGTGTCAAATAGGGAGGTGAAACAGATTCTTCAGAAAATGGTGAACACACAACAGAATGATTGGTCTAGCAAACTTGATGATGCATTGTGGGCCTACCGAACTGCTTATAAGACACCGATTGGAACATCCCCATACCGATTGGTTTACGGCAAGGCATGTCATCTCCCGGTAGAACTTGAGCACCGAGCTTACTGGGCTGTCAGAAAGTTAAATATGGACTCAGAGCTGGCGGGCTAAAAGAGACTGATGCAGCTTAGCGAACTTGATGAGTTTCGCTGGCATGCCTATGAGAGTGCGAAGTACTACAAGGAAAGAACCAAAAGATGGCATGATAAGCATGTGGTGCATCGCATTTTCGAACCGGGACAGGAAGTTTTTCTTTTTAATTCAAGATTAAAAGTGTTTCCTGGTAAGCTGAGGTCTAACTGGTCTGGACCATTTGAAGTGGTAAGAATGACCCCTCACGGGACGGTAGAACTGTGGCAAGAAGATAGAAGTGCTACGTTCTTGGTAAATGGGCAGAGATGTAAGCACTACTGGGGGGAGGACAAGGATCGTGAAAAATCGTCCCTCACCCTAGTAGATAATTGAGCATAATGGACGTCGAGCCGCGACGGTAAACCACGCGCTGCACGGGAGGCAACCCGTGAAAAATATTTTCTTTCTTTCTTTTCTTAGTGTAAATAAATTTTTTATTTTTATTTTTCTTTTCTTGATTAGGTTTAGATTCTTGTTTTAGTTAATAATTTTCGTTTTAGTTAGGGAAAGCTATTAATCTAACCAATTTCGTTTAGTGAGGTGATTTTCAGGTCTAACGGAGAAAAATATGCATGGAAGCGGGAAAAATAAGGCAAGGTATGAAAATAATTTTTATTGAAGAAACAGTGCACTGGGGCGTTGGCTCCGTGTCACAGAGGAGTGGCTCCGCGTTACCCTCTATGACACGTTGAAGGCAAAATCAGATTTTTCAAAATTTTCAGAGAGCCAACGCGTTGGCTCCGTGTCACGGAGGAGGGGCTCCGCGTTACCCTCCATGACACGTTGCCCTTTATTCAGTGCCGGGTCACACCGGGTTGCCGGGTGACCCGCGTGTTTTTCTTTAAATTAATCCCTATTTTGCCCTTTTTCTCCCCATTTCTCTCCTCCTCTGCGACCAAAACACCCAATTCCCCCTCCCCAACCAACGTGACATGCTAATAGGCAAGGAAATCGTCAAATTTCTTCGGTTCTTCAACTAAAAGGTATGTTTTCATCGTTTCTGTCAAGGATTTGGCAATTTTAGTCGAATTTGAGCATGTGAGGTGAAATATATCACCCCAAGTAGCAATTAAACATGATGTTGAATTATTTTGTGATTGATTATGTTCGGATTGTTGTAATTAGCGTTTGAACTTGTTGATTATGTGAATAATTCGAATTTGATTGAAATATTGCATTCTAGGGCTTGAGTTATTGAAATTGAATTGGGGAACTTGATAGTTTGATGAATTAGATGCCGGGGTGTGGTAGTAAATTGAGATAAGTCGATGTAAATATTGTACGAATGTTAAGAGAAGATGAATTCTCAAATTGTTGGGGAAAATGCGAAAATTTTGTAAATTGGTTTGATTATTTAGATTTGTATGTAAATAGAATTTTCGTTGTTGTTTTTGTTTCTTTTTGTTTTGTTGCTAAGTGTGATGATTGGATTGCTATCGATAGTAGGATTGGAAGTAGCTGTATGAAGTCTGAGTAGTACACTAACCGTTATGCTGTCGAAATTTTTCGTGAACGCACTAAGCAATATACCTTATAGTTGCTTGTGTTTGGGGTTGTAAATAGAGTAATCCTTGCCGAAGTATTGTAAATATAGTTAAGGACTAAGTGTGGGGTAAACTTAGTTTAACCCGACCTTAGCCTAAGTTAACTTGTATTTAGCTTAACTTTGTGCTTGTTTATGTATATTGACAGGTACAATGGCAAGTCGACAGGACAAGGGCAAGGGTGCTTCTACCTCAGGCACCGGACGGAAAAGATTGAGGTTGGGCACTGCAGTCCCAGCTGCACCAGCTGTTCCGCGCGGCCAACGCCGCCAATACGGAATGAGATGGGTAACCGATGAAGGGAAGAAGTGGTACGCAAAACATAAAGAAAACAAGTACTTTCCCGAGGAACATATTGCACGGGAACCACTTGCACAGGAGTTCCCACGGATTGTGCAGAGAATCGAGGCAGCTGGGCTCAGCTTTATCTTCCAGGAGCCCAAGGAGTGCAACCTTCGTTTGGTCTGAGAGTTCTACGCAAATTGGAACCCGGCTATCAGAAGCCACACAATCAAAATCAGAGGGCAGATTGTCACTCTGGAACCCCAGCAATTTAATGCCATCGTTGGAGTGCGGGACACAGACGCCCACGTTCTCCGCCAGCTAAACATCACCCCACCGTACGCTAACATCAGACGTACATTGTGTGGGGCTCGATCCACAGCCCGATGGAGTAGACATAAGGAGAGGGGTTACCACCAGACTCTGCCTTATTCGTAGATGAACAGGGAGGCCAGAATATGGCTGAAGATTGTGTGTTCATGCTTGATCCCGCGAGTTCACATGACGGATGTGACCCGGGACCGTGTCTGCTTGGTGTATGCCCTTATGAAAGTGCTTGAGATTAATGTTGGGGCGGTCATTATATCCGCCATGAAGAGAGCCAGACTGCACCAGGGCCACAGATACGGGTTTGGGGGACTCATCACCACCTTCCTCCGAGGCCTCGACATTGAGGAAGAGGCTTTGGACTATATTCCGTAGTTCGAGCGGAGGGCCCTCAATGTGACAAAAACTAAGGCCCCCGACACCACACACGGGCCAGTGCTGACTTTGGGCGAGCGACATGCTCGTGACGATCAGTACATGGCACGTATGTTCGGCATGCAGATGCTTCAGCTACGGATTGGTGGGAGACCAGCCACCGAGGAAGAATTATGGCAGCTGGAGCTGGATTACCCATTTGGCGAGAATGACAGAGCCTTGTGCCGAGTGGGACCAGCCTTCGTGGAGACGACGGATGACGATGTCCCTACTGATGAGGAGACACGTCGTGAGGACTCCGATGTGGAGTCCGATGACGACGATGGAGCTGACTCAGATATGGGCAACGAGGCAGCAGCACCAGATGAACAAGTCGAATATTGCGACTGATCGGGAGTTCCACCACCCGAAATTTTGTTTTGTAATTTTTGTGAACACTGGGGACAGTGTTCGATTTAAGTGTGGGGTGGGGAGTAACTAGGTGTTGGGACTTGGGCTCTAATTTGTTGTACGTTTTTCCTTGGTTTGTATGTATGTTTATGTTTTCCCTGTTATGAACTGATTTGTGTTGTATGTGTATATATTTGTTTGTGTGGTTAATGATGTGTGTTATGAAAAGTTATGGTTGCCAGTGTAAATATTTTGTAAATATTTTTTTCTATCGAGATGATTGATATTCTTCAAAAAAATTTCAAAAATATTTTGCACTTGTAAATATTTTTTCTATCGAAATGATCGATGTGTTGCAAAAATTTTCGGTTTTTATTTTTTGGGTTTCTCGGAGTTTATTTTCGGTTCTTTTACCGAGAATAGTCCCATTGAACCGAATGTCATAGTTAGTGATCGTTCCCTATGATGGATGGATGATGACCGTCTTAAGGGAAATGTAGTCGGTAGGAGTAGGATTTTAATTTGTTTTTAATTTTTCTTTGGTGGATTGCATCAATGAACTGTAGTTGCTTTATGGTTGCTAAAATTTCGTTGCGTGTGTAACTGATGTTCAAAATGTGAAAATGATTCGTTTGAAAGCATGCAATTTTGGTAAATATGTTGAGTTACCTAGGCTATAGAATTTGATTCAGTATGATTGAGGCTTAATTTTGAATTCATGTGATTGGCTAATTAGAGAGTCTGTGAATGTATCTTGATTCGAGCATGTGCATGAAGTGTGAAGTGAGGTACTATTATTCCATGCCATTGTGAATTGTCTAGAACTTGCCTGGTGTGTTTACAAAATGAAATGAAGGAGGTGTAGTGTTGGAAAGGATGTAGGCATTTCTTTGTTTTTAACCAATAGTTTCCATTTTTTTCTTGTCAAATTCTACCTTTGTATATGTTGTATACCCTAGTTAGCCCGTTGAGCCTTTAGCCGATTTCTTTCTTTCTTTTGTCCAAAATTGTATAAACTAAGCTTTATTCCTTCTTTTCATTAGCCTTAAAGTCTATACGAAACTCTTAAGCGTTACAAAGAAAAGAAAATGTTTCCCAAAGTGTTAAAGAGTGAAAATAAAAAGAAAAGCAGAGTGAGGAAAGAAAAGATGATGTTGAAGAGGCACTTGTTATAATTAAATGATATTGAGGGTACAAGAAAACCCATTGTTTTGTGTCAAGTGTGTTTGATGCAATGGGCAGTACGAAAGTAAACCAGCATGAATGGGAGAAAAAGAGAAAAGAGAGGAAGAATGTCCATGAGTCGATGGGAATGTGTTGAAGAGGCGCTTAAGGATGCTAGCGACTATTATTGGCTAATCCAATATATATACCAGATCCATAGCCCCGTTACAACCCATTAAAGTCCTACTTGATCCTATATTGCATTTCTTTATATTAGCGGAGTAATACACTAAGGGCAAGCCTATGGGTCACGACATGATGCATGTGAATTCTTTTTGGAGAGAGAGTGAAATTAATTTTTATATGCCCTTACTTGAATGTTTGTGTGTTGCATGAACAAAAAGGGGAAGATTCTCTTGAGTTGTGAGGGCACATGCTTGATGAAAGATTGATTTTCATGTCGGATTTCTTGATTAGCTGATTTGCATGAGTTTGCCGATATCAAGAATCAATTCTTAAAGTCTAGGAAGTCTTGATGTATTAAAGGTCATTGTAGTGTAAGACCAAGCATGTTTTCGTCATGATTTGCAAAAATTGAATAATCGGTATGACTGTAGCGTAAATGGTCGCACCATAGTGACGAAGGTTGGGATGTAATTTGCATGAGTTGTGTATCTGTTGTTCGAGGACGAACAAGGGTTTAAGTGTGGGGTAAGTGATCTTGGGCAGATTTATATGCCCAAGTGATACTCAAACGTATTATTTTCACCTTGTTTGTGTGCAATATGTATATATTCTCATGTAATTGGTAATAAAATGTGAATTTATACTAACCAACATGATTAGCATTTGTTTTGCAGGAAAATATGATTTTTAGGAGCTAAAATGCATGTTGGAACTATATCGGAGTTGGAATTGGATACGAGCGTGGAAAAGACATTGGAAGGCACAAATTATAGGGGCTCCGCGATGGAGCCGTGCCACGCTACCATCGCGGAGGCACACTGCCTGGAGAGGCAATTAAATGGCAATTTCCAGTGAGGCATCGCGACAGCTCCGTGGCACGGAGATAGGCCTCCGCGTTGGCCTCCGTGCCACGTTGAGGATAATTTACCGGACCCTGGATTTCCAGTGAAGTGCCGCGTCCACGCCGTGTCATGGAGGCAGTGCTCCGCGTTGTCCTCCGTGACACGTTGCTTGTTATTTCGGGAAAAATTTCCCTCTAGTATAAATAGCACACTTAGGTTTATTTTAATTAGTTCAGTTTTAGTTCAGACTTGGTGGAGCTAGGACGTGGGTTAGCAGCAGTTGAGGGACGAAAAAGCTAAGAGATTTCTTCTCTTCCTTTCTTCTTTCAATCAATTGTATGTATGATTTACACTTGTTTTAGGATGATCAATCCACAAATGAGTGGCTAATTCTCTTCCTTGTTAAGGTTTTGAACATGTGTAGTGAATTTTGATTGTAAATGATATGGTTTTCTTCTTCTCCTTTCATGTTGTTCTATTAATTCTTGTTCTTACTGCATTAGTGCTTGGCCGACATTAATGTACATCTAAAAAGTCCAATTTCACTCGAGAGAGCAAGAAATTGGAAAGTTGTGAATTAATAGGGTATTGTTCTTAACTTGATTTGGGAAAATTGGGTTTTGATGTGTTTTCCTGAAAGAAATATACTTGAAAGCCGTATTAGTCAATTTAGGAACCGGAATTGTATTGCTAGGTCGTAAATTGCATTTGATCACAGAAATGTAGACGAATGGTTTATGATTCTTAAGTGAAATTAAATACGAGAGTTTTAATTTCTAGGCTAATGTTCTTGGCTAGCAACATGAAGAAGATATTAACCGAATTATTATTACAATCGAATTCATTACTTGTTCTTAACCTTGGCATGCTCATATCCATAGTTTAAATTCACAGTAAATAATTGTAATAGTTTTAGTGTATATTTTATAAACAAAAACTCAATTAATTGTTGGTTACGTTGTTGTTAGCATAGTTAGAAGTAAGATAAGAATATAGTATACTTAGGCAAATTTTACATACCCTGAGCCTCCTTGGATCGATACTTGGCTTACTTAGCCACTTTATTACTTGTTTGACCACGTGCACTTGCGTGTCGGTTTATAATATATAATACCAACCGAACAGACCCGAACAAGTCCACGTTGAGGCTAATTTACTGGACCCTGGATTTCCAGTGAAGTGCCGCATCCACGCCGTGTAACGGAGGCAGTGCTCCGCGTTGGCCTCCGTGACACGTTGCTTGTTATTCCGGGAAAAATTTCCCTCTAGTATAAATAGTACACTTAGGTTTATTTTAATTAGTTCAGTTTTAGTTCAGACTTGGTGGAGCTAGGACGTGTGTTAGCAGCAGTTGAGGGACGAAAAAGCTAAGAGATTTCTTCTCTTCCTTTCTTCTTTCAATCAATTGTATGTATGATTTACACTTGTTTTAGGATGATCAATCCACAAATGAGTGGCTAATTCTCTTCCTTGCTAAGGTTTTGAACATGTGTAGTGAATTTTGATTGTAAATGATATGGTTTTCTTCTTCTCCTTTCATGTTGTTCTATAAATTCTTGTTCTTACTGCATTAGTGCTTGGCCGACATTAATGTACATCTAAAAAGTCCAATTTCACTCGAGAGAGCAAGAAATTGGAAAGTTGTGAATTAATAGGGTATTGTTCTTAACTTGATTTGGGAAAATTGGGTTTTGATGTGCTTTCCTGATAGAAATATACTTGAAAGCCGTACTAGTTAATTTAGGAACCGGAATTGTATTGCTAGGTCGTAAATTGCATTTGATCACAGAAATGTAGACGAATGGTTTATGATTCTTAAGTGAAATTAAATACGAGAGTTTTAATTTCTAGGCTAATGTTCTTGGCTAGCAACATGAAGAAGAGATTAACCGAATTATTATTACAATCGAATTCATTACTTGTTCTTAACCTTGGCATGCTCATATCCATAGTTTAAATTCCCAGTAAATAATTGTAATAGTTTTAGTGTATATTTTATAAACAAAAACTCAATTAATTGTTGGTTACGTTGTTGTTAGCATAGTTAGAAGTAAGATAAGAATATAGTATACTTAGGCAAATTTTACATACCCTGAGCCTCCTTGGATCGATACTTGGCTTACTTAGCCACTTTATTACTTGTTTGACCACGTGCTCTTGCGTGTCGGTTTATAATATATAATACCAACCGAACAGACCGAACACATTCCTACTTGGATGATGGAAGAAATTAATATGGACTTCATAATAGGATTACCCCATACTCGCCGACAACATGATTCCATATAGGTTATGGTAGATAGGTTGACCAAGGCTGCATATTTTCTATTGGTGAAAACCACAGAATCAGCAGAGGATTATGCCAAACTATATATCCGAGAATTGGTTCGATCGCATGGAGTGCCCTTATCCATCATTTCAAACAGGGGTACTCATTTATCTCTCAGTTTTGGAAGTCATTTCAAAAGGTCTTGGTACGCAGGTTAAACTCACACAGTGTTTCAACCGCAAACGGAGAGCGGACAATCCAGACTCTCGAAGACATGTTGAGAGTACGCGTGATGGACTTCAAAGGTAGTTGGGATGATTATTTGCCCCTGATCAAGTTTTCTTATTATAACAGTTATCACTCTAGTATCCAAATGGCTCCGTTCGAGGCTCTTTATGGGCAGAGATATAGGTCGCCCATCGGATGGTCAGAGGTTGGTGAAGCAGCCATGATAGGGCCAGATTCAGTTCATGAGGCCATGGAAAAGGTTAAGTTGATAAGGGACAAGCTGAAAACTTCTCAGAGTCGCTAAAAGTCCTACGCCAATGTTAGGAGGAGAGAACTCGAGTTTGAGGTGGATGACTGGGTGTTCTTGAAAGTATCTCCCACAAAGGGAGTGATGCGGTTTGTAAAGAAGCGGAAACTTAATCCCTGCTATGTTGGCCCCTACCAGATTGTGAGAAGAGTGGGCAAGGTTGCATATGAATTGGAGTTTCCCTCAGAGTTATCTTCCGTCCTATCCTATATTTCACATATCTCTCTTGAAGAAGTGTTTGGGTGATCCAGCCTTAGTTGTCCCGGTGGACAACGTCGGCGTAAAAGAAAGTCTTAGCTATGAGAAGGTTCCTGTGGAAATATTAGATAGTCAAGTTCGAAGGCTAAGGAACAAGGAAGTAGCTTCAGTTAAAGTGTTATGGAGAAACCAGCACGTTGAAGGAGCTACGTGGGAAGCCGAAGTGGATATGATGGCTAGATACCCACATTTATTCTCTACCTGCTCAGTTCCGACTTGAGGTATCAGTTTTTCCCTAAAACTCTATTTAGTTTCATGATCAGTTCATGTGTTCAAGTTTCTTTTATGAATATGGATGTGTGTGTGATTTGTGAAATCAGTTCATCCATGTAATTTAAAGAGAAGGTAGTCATTCCGTCAGTTTGTGGTTTAAATGATCAGTATTTGACTATGATAATTGCATTATCTCTATTTTTCTGTGTGTTTTCCAACATTCAAGGACGAATATTCCCAAGGGGGAGATATTCTTATACCCTGGGAGTTTAAACAAAGAAAAAGATGAAATTTGGCAGTTGACTCAGAATAAGTCATGAGAAGACTCGTGAGGACAACCCATGAGTCGTGATGTGATTCGTGGGGGAAGGCCAGGGATTTAATGTAGAAGCTAGAAGTGGTAAGACCTCATGGGCACGACAACAACTCGTGGTTAGGCCCCACGATTCGTTGGGTTAGCCGTGGGGAGGAGAATAAGAAAAGAGAAGAAAAGTGGGTAGTGGAGTTGACGAGAGGTCCCCACTAGTCGTGGTTAGCACCCATGATTCGTGGGGTGAGTCGTTAGCAAGCCTGGAGTTAAATTTGTCGAGGCAAGGCAGTGTACTTCACGGATGGTGACCACGAGTCATGGTCACCCATAACGAGTCGTGAGGTGACCCGTTACGAGCCCAGAAGATTCGCTAAGCAGTGTATGTAACGGATGACATCACGAGTCGTATCCCCTTGCGATGAGTCGTCAGGTCACCCGTTAGGGCCACCTGGCAGATTTTTTTGCCAAATTAGTAAGGGCTTTTCTGTAATTCCTATGTTCCTAAAGCCTAAACTACGACATTTTGGGTTGTGAATAGTGGCCTTTTATGGGGCTAAGTTCATTTTATACATTTTTCATCCATGCATGCAAAGTAGAAGAGATTTTAGAGGGTGATCAAGCTAGTGATCTTCAAATTCTTTCAAATTCCTTTTGGGCATTCAAGGTAGAGTAAGATTCAGCCTCCAACAGGTATGTAGGGTTATGAATGGGTGGTTTCTTCCACACCCCTGCCCAATCCCTCTCTAAAGTATGAAATTCTTATGTCTACTCAATGGCGTTTTTACCGAATGCACGAATTATTTATTTCTATACATGGGTGTGAACTGATTATGATTCTATTATCGAGTTATAAACCATGATCAATTTTTATAATGTTTTCAATTCAAAATCTTGTTTCTAGCCTTATGAATTTAAAATCCCATTGGTGAGATGTTCATGAAAAGTGAGATTTGTGATGAATATGTGATAATGATGAGATGTTATGAATAAAAGCATGTTTTAAAGCTACCCATGTTTATAATCGATGTTTTTGATATGAATTTAGTATCATCAAGTATGATAACACTTTGGGCAATGCCCACATGTTGAGTATGAATGATGATTTTCCCGAATTAAGCTTACCACATTGTTTTGGAGCGAAATCTTCCAATTATATTTTGAGCTTTTGGTATGTTTTGAGTTAGAGATTCCCTATGCATAGCTTACCACATGGTTTTGGAGTGAAGGCTCACAATTATACTTATCAGCTTGTGGTATGTATGAATTAAAGCTTCTCATATGCATGATTTCATATTTGAGATGTATTGATTATCGAGCTTCATCAATAGACAATTTTGAGCTTCATTATAAAATGATGTAGAGCATACGCATGTTTTTAGGAGTATTTTCTAGCATCGAATATGCTAAGGGTTGATCACTCTATGCCTCAAAACTACACTCCAACGTAGGTTTATACTATTATATATGACTTGGGACCTCCCTTGTGAGATTCCCTTGCCTGAATGGGCCTTCAGCTTGGTAGAGATATCATGGTATCGTCCCTAGCCCTGGAAATGCTTTGGATGGCTCTACCCACTTGAGTGTGATAGTTGGGACCATGTAAGCTCTATCGTGGTATGTCGGTTAAAAGACAAGTCTCCCATTGTTCCTCATGTTTTAGATTTGCATACTTTACTACTCATTAGATTGCAATACATTTATGCATGTTCAGAAACAGGTTTAACTCATTGTTCAGCTTTATCTTATAAATGTCAGAATTTAGCTTTGAGTCAATCGATTTAGTTATGGTGGTATGAAGCTATATCATGTTATATTACAAAGAGATCATGATTTCGGGAAGAATGCATGCAAGCCCTACTCTCAGATTTCTAATGCCCATGTTTTACTTAATACTTGTCTTTAAATGATTTTAAGTACTTTAGTAGTTTTACTTACCTTGCATACTCGATACATTCCGCGTACTAACCACATACTTTCTATGTCGTATTGTTTCATGATACAGGACGCAGCTCTCAGCTTCAGCCTTGTTCGTAGATTTTCTGTCAGAGTTAGCTTTCAACTTGTGGGTGAGTCCTCCACTCCCGAGGACTAGATTTACTCAGACTTCATGTGTATTTTAGCTTCACTTGTTTGAGCTAGTTGGGGGTCTTTTCCCATCAGCTCATTGTTTTTTGAGGCTATCAAGACATATGTATGTACCTAGCTTCAGATTATGTTCTTTTGATGTTACGTTTAAGTTCAGACTGCCGCTTTATTTACATTATCGATTATTTGGTTTCGTGAATGATTAAGATGTATACTTATGCCATGGGTCGACTTGACGCATCTGGGGTTTTCTTGTCTCGTGTCATGATCTGGGCCTCCGTTCGGGTCGTGACAGGATTAGGAAGACATTTTTGAGATTAGGTAAATGCACGATAAAGATCATAAACAAAAGGGAAATTTACTAATAAAGCCTTGTAGCCTCGCCGTCATAAGTGTGGTGTGTTTCACACCCATGATAAGGACTCTCAGTGATGCAGCTTTTAGACATCCTAGGATACTCTAAACCTAGTGCTATAATATAAAGTTTGTCACTTCCCAAGTCTACACCCTGGACGTGACACGGTACTTGGGAGTCCAATGTATACCCCCATCGGAGAAGGCCCACTATACCTTTCCATAGTATAGTAGCTAAGCTTGCTGATCACTGTCTGATACCCATTTGGGCTAATAACTTACAGTGAAAACGTACTTCGAGGAACCTGGGTGCACTGAACCCTGGCTCCGCTTGTTGCTATGTTCTACTCGCACTGAAAATTCTAATTATGTTCACTAGGCTGAAAGCTCAAAACTGGTTTCCTAAGACCTGAGTCAGGACTACTTGTCTAGAAGTGGCCTGAGAGTCTAAGACTTGAAAGTAACTATATTTCAAGACTCATAAGAGCTTCTTTATCTAAAACTATCATAATGGTCTAAGGAACAACTGACAACTAATAACTGGTACTAGCAAGGTTACTAAATTCCTCATGACTAAAAGTAGCCAAATTGATCAACTGACGTTACTGTAGAAACTAAGTATACTAAGTTCTGATTGAGACTCTGAAACTAGGTAAATCAATGATTATCTTCTAATAATGTATCTCTACTAACATTGGAAATTTACAAGGAATTATTCTGTCAAACAATATTCATGCCTAAATTCTCAATTACACAAGTCCCATTCAAAACACATATAAAGATAAGAACTAAAACACATGGCATATGAAATGAGATACCCAGCATGAATCACAATAGTCAATAATCTAGGAAAAACTCAAGAATTATCAAAATAAGGGAATTCATAAGCTATCTACAAAGAGGACCCTAGTTCGATATTCTACAAGGCTAGAACTAGGAAGAATTTGCTGTAAGAATTTAGGACACAAGGGTAAAAGAATTTTCCATGTTGAAACCCCACATACTTGAATTAGAATTCCTGAGGAAACTGTCACGACCCGAGTCTACACCCTAGACGCGACAGGGTACTTGGTTTCACAAGTGACCCCAAGCTAACCCATGGACTAACATCACACAAGTATACTAAATTCAAAACATATAAGGAAGCTGTGAAAAACATATCTAAATAAACTTTTCTTAAAAAGAAGAGACATCTAATAAAATACTGAATGTTATGCCCAAATGCAAAACATGTTAAACATCCCTATGTCTGAAAGTCAACTAAGAACTAACGAATTACTGGGAAAAGACCTAGCAAACTCTAAAAATCTATATGCAAGAAAGACTGAATATTTGAAACTAAGTTCTCTTCCTTAGAGGATGAGCAATCACCAAAGGTACTGCTGCTGAAATCGTCGGAAAAGAACTACTGTCGATGATGTGTCTAAGAACCTGCACATGTATTATAATATGATACAGCATAAAAATATGCATCAGTACTTTGAATGTACTGAGTATGCGAGATGTTAGTGAAATAATAAGAGTACATAACTGAGTTTAGATGACATGAAATGACCAACTATAACCTGATGAGTGCTATGATATAACTGTAATAGTGTAAGTACAAGCACTAACTGATGGTCATATACATGTCCTGAAATCTGAATAACTGAACTGAGATGAAACTGAGACTGTTTCATACTGACAAGAGATATGATACTATATTGTCAGAATAATTATAACCGATATGCAACCACGTGAATGAAATATGGAGTCTGATGTATAACCTCCCATCAAAGAAGGCCCACTATACCTTGCTATGGTATAGTAGTTGAACTAGGAGATCACTATCTGATACCCATTCGGGCTAAAAACCTATCGTGGCAATGTAGTTCTGGGAACCTGGGTGTGCTGAACCTCAGCCCACTCGATGCTATGTCCTACTCCCACTAGAAGTCCCAACTGTGACTACTAGACTGATAACTCAAAACTGATATCCCAAGACTTAAGTCAGGAGTACTTATCTAGATGTACCCTAAGATTTTAAAGGACCTAATAACTGGAAATTAGTGTTCTATGACTAGACAGAGCTACTTTGTCTGAAAGCATCGTAACCGTCTAAAGAACAACCTGATAATTGATACTAAGGAGTGCTACTGAGCTCCTCAAGAACTGACTATAGTCAAACTGATCAGCTGACATTATTGAAAGATATTGAAAAGGCTAACTTTAGACTAAGACTAAACTAACATTTAAACTGATTCATAATTCGCATGATAGAAGAAACATGGAGATTACAAGAATTTACAAAGTCCAGCAACAATTGCATCTAGAAAATTATGCAAGAGCTCAATTTACTATATTCATAGAAACTAGGGCTAAATCATATAATTTCATGGAACAAAGATATCAACACGGAGTATATCTAACAACTCTCAAGCATCATAAAATTTTTAGCAAAAATAGAATTCATATTCATCTAACAAACGAACCCTAATTTTGATCTTCAGGGCTAGAGTTGATAAAGATTTTAAGAGGGGTTTTTGGGCACAAGAGAAGGGTAATTCCCTTCTTGAATTCCCATATTCCTTGTGTAGAAATCTCATAGAAAATGCTGAAGTAATTTTAGAAGAAGACTAAACCCTTGTTCTTGTTCTACATCTCCTGCCTGAGCTTTCTTCGTACTTACTAGTGAGAATGACAGAATTGAGGGTAAACTATCGACTAAATCCCTAAATCCCTCTGAAAATTACCCCAAAATGACTTAGTTAAGGGCCTAGGAGTTTAGAAATTATGAAAATAGGCCTACTAAAAATGTAGGAAATTGGAACCTTCCAATCCTCATGAGGGACTGATCTTGGGCAAATTTATATGCCCAAGTGATACTCAAAGGTGTCATTTTAGCCTTGTTTATCTATCAATGTTTATATATTCTCATGTGATTGGTAATAAAATTTGAATTTATACTAACCAACATGATTAGCATTGTTCTGCAGGAAAAATGTAATTTCAGGAAGCTAAAATGCATGTTGGAAGAGATCGGGTTTGGACTCGGATGCGAGCAAGGGACAAGGCACTGGAAAGCACAAAATAAAGGGGCTCCGCGATGGAGCCGTGTCACGCTACCATCGTGGAGGCCTTCTTCCTGGAGAGGGAATTTTCAGCCTAATTCCAGTGAGGGTTCGCGATAGGGCCGTGGCACGATAGCATGGCTCCGCGTTGCACGTCGTGCCACATTGGGCCTTATTCCCTGGACCCCCAGTTTCCAGTGAAGCTCCGCGTCGGTAGCGTGTCACGGAGGCAGTGCTCCGCGATGCACTCCATGACACGTTGCTTGTTATTCCGAGAAAAATTCCCACCAGTATAAATAGAACACTTAGGTTCATTTTTCAATATTCTGACTTGGTGGAGCAAGAACGTGGGTTACAGGCAGTTGAGGGGACGAAATTATCAGGGTTTTTCTCTCTTTCCTTCTCCTTGTATTCAATTGCTTGTATGTTTAACACTCATTTAACGATGTTTAATCCGCAAATGAGTGGCTAATTCCTCTTCTTGCTGAGGTTATTAACACTTGTAATGAAATGTGATTATTGATTCTTTGGTTTTTCATGTTTTCTTCCATGGTTGTTCTATTGATTCTTGTTCTTACTGCATTAATGTGTGGCCTACGTTAATGTACATCTAAAAAGTCCGGTTTCACTCGAGAGAGCACGAAATTGGAAAGTTGTGAATTAATAGGATATGATCCTTTCTTGGTTTGGGAAAATTGGGAATTGATTTACTTTCAGGATAGAAATATACCTGAAAGTCGTAGTAGTCAATTTAGGAATCGGTTTTGTATGGCTAGAACATGAATTGCCTTTAATCACAGAAATGTAGGTGGGTGGTTCATGATTCTTAAGCTGGGTTAAATACAAGAGTTTTAATCCATTGGCAGTAGTTCTTGATAGTAACCGGAGGAAAAGACTAACCAAACGATATTGATAATTAATTTCATTAAATGTTCGTTAACCTCAGCATGCTCACCTTCATAGTCAGACTCACATTAGATAATTGTTTAGACTTAGCATAATTATTAGAAATCAAAAATATCAAACTCTTGGTTACACTATTTTTTGCATTGTTAGAATTGAAATATAGTACACTTGAGCAGATTGCACTTCATCTGTCATACCCCGCCTTGGCGGGGGGGGGGGGTATGACTGGCACCTGGTGCCCTACTAGGACCTGAACTGCTGGACTGCTAAGCCTGGGCACATCTGGTGCCTGGCTGGCTCTAACTCACATTTCTGGAAACAAAGGGCTATATAACGGCTGTAAACACAGCCCCCGGCCCATTGGCCTATAGCCTCCTGTGCCTGTACTAACAGCTGACCAGAAACATATCAATACAGGGAAACCTATGCGGGTCGACAAGGCCACCATGCTGTCTAGTTATCTATAACTTAACCATGAAGTGCTGGATAGCTACGTGACCGGCAAGGTCACCACTACTGTCGAACTATGGCCCCACACAGCCAACATAAAGGAAATATAAGTACTAACAGCTATACAACTGCACGGCCTCACACGATCGGCTCATCTGACCACAGGGAAATATATACAGACTGCAAGCCTCTAGGAATAACCATAAAAATGATCGGGATAGGGCCCCGACCTACCCGTACTATATAACAAAAGAAAATGAAATACACCTCTGGAATTCAGTCTCCGGATGACAGGAGCTGAATACTCGGTCGCTGACAGGAATCACGAGGTATCGCCTGCTCGTCTATGAGTACCTGCAGGCAAGTAATGCAGCGCCCCACCGGGCGTCAGTACCACTGGTACTGAGTATGTAAAGCAATAACTGAAGGAAATATATGAAAACAACAATACAACTGATGAAACTGAAGTAGGAGGGAATAGATTAACTGTCTAATAATGTAAATCATACCTTCTCTTAATTGTACTGGAAGGAGCAGGAGTCATACCTGAGGATTTATTGTTCCACTGTCGATCTACTCATATCTACTATAACACGACACAACATTTCATAACATACATAGCGCACACAAACCTTACCCGGCCCCCATAAGCCGGGAGGTACAACCAGCACAGAATCTATACCCCTACCCTGGTCATCCCATCTCCTATAAACCCTGTAAGCATCCTGCCGGTCCCTTGGGTATGCACTTGGGCTCGCTGAGTCCCTGACTATAACTGCATCTAAGTCCGGAGGACTCTTGAATCAACACCCGGGTGTATCCGCTCGACAGGGGTGTGTAAGGGCCGATCTAGGCACAAATATGGGGAAAACTGGCATCCCATCTTCGTCCCCTGTGGGACGGCATGCCACTCTGTAGAGCGACGTATCCTCGTACTCTGGTGGACGAGTCGATACAGCTATCAACCCTGGGCGGTCATGGATGCTAGGTTGTCCAACCCCAAACCATACAATAGTCTCAACTAGTAATACTATCTGCATGTCCCACATACTGAAGCTAATAGTGGTAAAGTATTTGTATATACTATATGCTGAGCTAGCGATAGTAATATGTACGTACTTAATGCATGCTGAGTATGGTAATAGTATATATGTACAAATATAGTCTTCTGCCAGACTGTATTGGGCCTAATGCTGAACATGATATAGTCTTTCTGCTGAAACTATGATGTATACTGAGTTTCTATAGTAACATGATTTACTAGTCCTAATATGCTTTCTAACTTCGCTTTAACCTATCGTTCTATTTCTGAGATGTCTTACAGATATTACATTGCTTTACTGGATTTCTACTGAATACAATGATATCCTACATTTTGTGTCACATCACATACTGAGCATGCTGTGTAGTTCTTAACACTTATATTAGAATCTATATCGTGCTAGCAAGTCTCGCGCTGATCATAACATAATGTTTCTAGTATCGTACCATCATTCGTAGTAAACATCATACATGGCTTCTGAATATTCTACTGGCCTTTAAATTGCTGTATTGTACCAAGATTACTAACTTGCCGAGGGAACTAGCTTTACATACCTTATCCTCGAACTATCCGGCTGTCGGACGAGGCTCGGCCAGTACTTCAACTATTTTCTCCCAACTACATTCATAAATATGCCAATCAATACTAAATACAGCTTTATTCTAAAGAGCAACGTCACATTCGATATAGTTTATAGCCTAAACTTAGGCTTATCGAAAGACGGTCGAAAACTCACTATTTTCCAGCGGTCTAGAAGGGAGAAATATTTACTTCACAGCTAGGAACACATAGACACTAGTTTAGAGCAATTCCACTTACCTTAGCTCGGTAGCTCGATGATTCGTCGGCCGTATTTCACGAAACTAAATCCGTAGGAATGCTCTCTGCTGCTAAATACCTCGGTATCTGAGGTTAATTTGAGTTTGGACAACGTTTAGCAGTGTAATCGGATGAAAATTATATTACTTCTTCGTTCCATTCCCTTCTCCTGCGTTTTCCTCTCTGTTTCTGGAATTTTTATAAGTGTTTAATCATTTAAAACCGAAGTGGGGCTTTATATACTTGGGCCTGGACAAGGCCAACGTGTCACGGAGCCAACGCGGAGGCCTCACCTCCGTGACATGCTGCCATCGCTGAGGGGCTCTGCCTCGGCTCCTTCTGCGATGGTTCGACAGGTTTCTTGTCTAATCTTTTCCCGGGCCTTTCTCTAGCAAGTATGGCCTTCAAATATGCTTAACCAACGTGCGAATTGTCATCTAGGTGGCGGGAATCCTACGGGGTATAACATCATCCCAGTCCCTGTGGGATCGATACTTGGCTTACTTAAGCCACTTTACTACTTGTTCGACCACGTGCACTTGCGTGTAGTTATATACCCATATAACGCGAACCGAACAAGTTTTTGGCACCGTTGCCGGGGACTGGCAATTGGTGAATTTGTTTTAAGTGTTAATTTACTATATTTTTATTTTCTTATTGTTGACAACTTGGTCTTAGCCTGTATTTTGCAGATTTAATCTCTGTTGAACACTGGAAAGAGACAAGGAGCTGGTGGACTCGAATTTGGAGCCAAAAAGATTATTTCATCGACAGCAGAGAGAAGCTCTAGAAAGAAAGCTGCAGTTGCTCAGACAGACAATCATGGAGCAACAACAGAATCCACCGGTAGTACGGCCGGTTCGCTTGTTGGTAATCCCACATGCTAATAATATCACATCTAGCATCCGCAAACCTGAGCCAGGAGGGAGGTTTGAAATTAAGCAGAACATGGTGCAATTGCTACACACGAGCGGGCAGTTTACAGGTCTCCCTCATGAAGATCCACAGCAGCATCTCCAAAATTTTTTGGAGATAAGTGACACTTATATCCCTGCTGGAGTGTCATCAGATTATGTCCGGCTTACATTATTCCCGTTCTCACTATTGGGAGAAGCCAAGAGGTGGTTGAAGGCTGAGCCACCTAATTCTATTTCGACATGGGATGATCTTGCAAGGAAGTTCTTGATACAATTTTTTCCCTCTGGTAAAACAGCAAGACTTAGAAGTCAAATTCTAAGTTTCAAATAGAGAGAGGGAGAGAATCTATATCAGGCTTGGGAGAGATTCAAGTCCATGTTGCGGGATTGTCCTCATCATCATCAATCCAATGATGTGTTGGTGCACACTTTTATAGAGGGTTTGGAACCCATACAACAAATTGCTAGACTCAGAAGCTGGGGGACAAGCGTTGGAGAAAACTTATAAGGAGTTGTATACCTTGTTGAACCGTATTTCGCAGGGCAATCCGGAATGGAATGTTGATCCGTCCAGAGGCGGAACAAGGAAAGCAGCAGGAGTTCTAGAAGTTGATGGGTTTACAGCTATTGCTGCACAGATAGCTGCTTTAAAGAAACAACTCAACACCCACTTCAGTAACATGACAATGAACCAGCCTCAAGCCCAGTGATGCAGTGCAGCAGATTTGGTGTGAAGTGTGCGGAAGCAGTGAGCACTCAGCAGAGTGTTGTGGAGCAAATCCTGACTCGGTAAACTTTGTGGGAAATGTACATAGGAACAACCACCAACAGTATGGAAACAGCTACAATTCCAATTGGAGGAATCACCCGAATTTCTCCTGGGGTAGCAACAACCATCAGGGGCAGAGTTCAAGTCAGGGTGTGCAAAGGAATCAAGGAGGGCAGCAGAATTATCAAGCACAATTCAGAAACAACAACGCACCTCCTCCACCACCATCACCCAGCATTGAGGAGATGTTCAAGACTATGATAGCTAATCAAGCTCAATTGTAGGCTGACTATGTGAAATTGGCAGCCGAGGTGAAAAACAACCAGTTAGCTACCAAGGCACTTGAATATCAATTTGGGCAATTTGCTGGAGCCCAAAACACCAGACCTAGAGGAGGACTTCCGAGTGACACAGATCCCAACCCCAAGCAGGTGAATGCAGTGACCACAAGGAGTGGTTTGCAGCTGAAAGAGGTGGAACCAGAAAGACCACCTCAACAATCGGGAGCAGCAGCAGTTGAGAGGGAGCAAAGTGATGAGAGGGGGAAGACTAAGGAAGCAGAATCAGAAAGACCACCACCCCCGTTCCCTCAACGATTAAAGAAACACAAGGAGGAGGCATGTTTCAAGAAATTCTTGGAGGTGCTGAGACAGGTACATATTAACTTACCTCTTGTTGATGTTTTGCAGGGTATGCCGAAATATGCCAAATATATAAAGGACATCATGGCAAACAAAAGTCGGTTGATTGAGTATGCTACGGTGGCTCTCACAGAGGAGTGCACTTCCCGGATACAAAACCGACTGCCCACAAAGCTCAAAGATCCTGGGAGCTTTACTACACAAATCACTATTGGGCAGAGTATTCGAGCTCGTGGGTTATGTGATCTGGGAGCGAGCATTAATTTGATGTCGTCATCGGTATTCAGAAAGTTGGGTCTAGGGAGTCCTAGACCCACAACAGTGATCTTGCAATTAGTAAATCAGTCCTTAGCCAGACCTGATGGCATTGTGGAGGATGTTCTGGTGCAAGTTGACTCCCTGATCTTCCCGGCAGATTTCGTTGTGCTGGATTTTGAACCAGACGTGGAAGTCCCATTTATTTTGGGACGTCCTTTCTAGGCGACCGGGAAAGCACTGACTGATGTAGCTGCGGGGCAGCTAACAATGCGAGCACATGACAAGGTGGAAGTGTTCGATGTGTACAAGGCACCCAAGCTCCCGACTGTGTACGAAGAACTCTCAGTGATCAATGTGATTGATCAAGTCGATAATGAGCAGATTAATGATTCACGAGAGTTATTAGGAAAACCACCGGAATGGTGTAAGCACTACTGGGGGGAGTACGGTTTTCGAGAGAAAACCTTCATTACCCTAGAGGACAACTGAGCTGAATGACGTCGAGCCGAGATGGTAAACCAAGCGCTGCACGAGAGGCAACCCGTGAAAAAGTTTTCTTTGTAAATTGTGAATAGATTTTTCTTTTTCTTTTTCTTGTTTAACAACAAAATTTTTAGTTTTGTTTTATTTTTATTTTGAGTGAAACCTATAATTCTAACCAATTTGTTGTAGTAGAATGAATTTCAGGTCGAATAGAGGGAAATTATGCAAGGAATCGCAAAGGAAAATTCGAGGTATGAAAACCAATAAAAAGTGGCAAAACAGTGAGCTAGGGTGATAGCTCCGTGTCACGGAGGAGGACCTCCGCATTACCCTCCATGACACGTTGAGGTATAAATCCAGAATTTTAAAAAAATTCCAGAACGCCCTCGCGACAGCTCTGTGTCACGGAGGCAGTGCTCCGCGATGCACTCCGTGACACGTTGCTGTGTATATCGTGATGGGTCACACCGGGTCACTGGGTGACCCGCGTGATTTTTCCACTTTTAAACCCCGAATCCTCCTCAAATTTTCCTTATTTCTCACACACTCCGCGACCAAACCCCCTAAAACCCCTCCCCCTTCAACGTGACACGGAATAGGCTAAGAAATTCATCGCGTTTCCTTCACTTCTTCAATCTCAAGGTATATTCTTCGATTCCATCTCATTTCTTATCGATTTCCTTCGACATTGAGCATGTGATGTGAGCTAAGTTCACCCTAAGTAGAAATTAAACGTAAATTCAATTGAATTAGTGTTGATGGATGTTCGGAATATCATTATGATTGCTTGAACTCGTTAATTGCATAATTTAATCAAATTTTGTTGATACAATCATATTTAGGGCTTGTTTTTGAATTTGAAGTGGAAAAATGTAGTGAACGTGTGAAATTCATGCCGGGTTGTACATGTTGAGTGAGATGAGTCTATGTGCTAATTGTTATGATGTTAAAAGACCGATGGATTCTCGGGTTAGAGGAATATTGAAATTTGCAAGAATTGGGTGAATTGTATAGGTTCGTGTAGATAAATTCTTGTTGTTTTCATTTCTTTGTTTTTCCTTGCTAAGTGCGATGGGATAAAATGTGATTGATGGTAATGATGGTGGTTAGCTGTACGAAGCTTCAGTAGTACATAGAATATATACCATCGAATTCTTCGTATGCACTAAGCATGTTTGTATAGTTGGTTGTTTATTTGTGTAAATAAAGATGATCTTGCCGGAATGTTGTAAATTTGGCTAAGGACTAAGTGTGGGGTAGCCTAGCTTAACCCGACCTTAGTCGAAGTTAATATTCATTGGCTTAACATTGATCTTGTCTACTTGGGTTGACAGGTAAGATGGCAACCAAGTAAGAAAAAGGGAAAGGCGCATCAACATCTGGCGCCGGAAGAAAGCGAATCAGACTGGGCATAGCAGTCCCAGCAGCACCAGCGGTTCCATGCGGCCAACACTGCCAATACGGAACCAGGTGGGTGACAGATGAGGGGAAGAAGTGGTATGCAAAGAACAAGGAAAACAAGTACTTCCCCGAGGAACACATAGCACGGGAACCATTGACACAGGAGTTCCCTAGGATTGTACACCGGATCGAGGCAGCTGGGCTCAACTTCATCTTTGAAGAGCCCAAGGAATGCAACTTGCACCTGATTCGGGAATTCTATGCCAATTGGAACCCGACTCTAAGAAGTCACACCATAAAAATCAGATGGCAAATAGTCACATTTGAGGCCCACCACCTCAATGCTATCATAGGGACGCGGGACACAGATGCCCACGTAATTCGACAGTTGAACATCACTCCACCGTATGCAGACATCAGACGCACATTGTGTGGGACCCGATCGACAGCTAGATGGAGCAGGCACAAGGAGAGGGGCTACCATCAGACTTTTCCCTATTCACAAATGAATAGGGAAGCCATAATATGGCTTAAGATTGTCTGTTCTTGCCTAATCCCGGGGGTACATATGAAAGATGTAACCCAGGATCGTGTATGCTTGGTGTACGCCCTGATGAAAGGGCTGGAGATCAATGTGGGGGCGGTGATAATCTCCGCCATGAAGAGAGCCCGATTGCATCAGAGGCACAGATACAGATTTGGTGGGCTACTCACCACATTCCTGAGGTGCCTAGATGTTGAGGATGAGGCCCTTGACTATATCCCGCATTTGGAGCGGCGGGCCTTAGATGTCACTAAAACTAAGGTACCCGACACCACCCACGGGCCAGTGCTTACACTTGGCGAGCGACATGCTCGTGATGATCAGTATATGGCTCGCATGTACGGGATGCAAATGCTCCAGCTGAGTATAGGCGGGAGGCCGGCAATAGAGGAGGAGCTATGGCAGCTCGAGCTAGACTACCCTTTTGGCGAAAATGGCAGGGTTCTATGCTGAGTTGGGCCAGCATTTGTAGAGCCCACGGATGATGATATCCCCAGAGATGAGGAGACACGTCGGGAGGACTCCGATGTGGAGTCCGATGATGACGACGGGGGTGATTCAGACATGGGAGATGAAGCAGCAGCACCTAATGAAGAAGTGGAGTACTTTGATTGATCAGGGAGTTCCACCACCCGATTTTTGTGCTATTTTAATTTTTGTGAACACTGGGGACAGTGTTTGAGCTAAGTGTGGGGTGGGAGTAGTTAGGTGCTGGTTGTGATGGTTGTGTTGTTATGTATGTATGTCCTAATCTGTTGTTGTGCCTGTGAACAAATTTTTCTGACCCTGTGATTTGTGATTGTAAGTTGTTGTTCTGTATTGCAAATATATGTGAACCTGTTGTGTGTTGCTGAATGTTGCTAGCTGATTTTGTACATATTTTTGTTATCGAATTGATCGATATTTGTGTAATCGAAATAATCGATATTTTTAAAATTGTTTCAATTCTTGGGTTTCTCGGCGTTTGTTTTCGGTTCTTTTACCGAGAACGGTCCCATTGAACCGAAGTCATAGTTAGTGACTGTTCCCTATGATGGATGGATGACAACCGTCTTAAGGGAAATGTAGTCATTAGGAGTAGATTTTTCAATTAATTTTCAGTTGTTTTTCTTTTGTGGGTTGCATCCCAAAACCTGTAGTTACTTTATGGTTGCGGAATTATGGTTGCGTGTCGTACGTGATATGTGAAATGCAAAGGTGATTCGTATGAAAGCATGCAACTTTGTAAATATGTTGAGATACCTAGGTCATAGAGTTCGATTTAGTGTGATTGAGGCTTAATTTGAATTCCTGTAATTAGCTAATTGAAGAGTCTGTGAATATATCTTGAATTGAGCATGTGCAATAAGTGTGAAGTGAGGTTTTGTTATTCCATGCTATTGTGAAGTGTCTAGAACTTGCCTGGTGTGTGTACAAAATGAAATGAAGGAGGTGTATTGTAGGAAAGGATGTAGGAATTTCTTTGTTTTTAACCGAAATTTTCTATTTTTCATTATCATACCCACCTGGATTGTGTACCCTAGTCAGCCCGTTGAGCCTTTAGCCTATTAATTTTTTCTTTCGTCAAAAAGTGTAAACTGAGCTTAATCCCTTCTTTTTATTAGCCATAAGTTTGATCCAAAACTCTTAAGCGCTTAAGAAGAGAAAATTATTTTCCCAAAGTGTCAAAGAGTGAGAATGGTGAAAAGAAAAGAAAAGCCCAGTGATGGAGGAAAAGAAAAGGTTGAAGGTGCACTTGTTATAAATAAACTATAATGAAGGTGCATGAATAATCTTTGTTGTTGTGTCAAGTGTGCTTAATAAGATGGGCCAAACTAAAGAAATACTTCAAGAATGGGAGGATGAAGAAAGAAACAATGTCCATGAGTTTGATGGGATGTGTTGAAAAGGCGCTTAAGGATGCTAGTGGCTATTATTGGTTAGCTCAATACTTACTAGTTCCGTAGCTTCCATTACAATCCGTTAAAGTCCTACGTGATGTTACATCACACTTCTTTATATTAGTGAAGTAGTACACTAAAGGCAAGCTTATGGGTCATGACATGATGCATGTGAATTCTTTTGGGAGAGAGAGCGAAAATGTGTTTATATGCCCCTGCTTGAAAGTTTTTGAGTTCATATAATCAAAAAAGGGGAAAATTCTCTTCTGTTGTGAGGGCACATGCTTAATGAGAGATTAACTTTCGTGTCGGATGTCTTGATCAGCTATTTTGCATGAGTTTGCCAATATCGAGTGTCGATTCTTAAGTCTAGGAGGTCTTGATGTATTAAAGGTCATTGCATTGATAGGACCATGCATGTTTTCTTGATGATTTGCTGTATTGAATAATCGGTATGACCGTAACCTAAATTGTCGAACCAAAGTAGCGAGGGTGGAATGTAAATTGCATGAGGTGTAAGATTGTTGTTCGAGGACGAACAAGGATTTAAGTGTGGGGTAAGTGATCTTGGGCAAATTTATATTCCCAAGTGATACTCAAAGGTGTCATTTTAGCCTTGTTTATCTATCAATATTTATATATTCTCATGTGATTGGTAATAAAATGTGAATTTATACTAACCAACATGATTAGCAGTGTTTTGCAGGAAAAATGTAATTTCGGGAAGCTAAAATGCATGTTGGAAAAGATCGGGTTTGGACTCGAATGCGAGCAAGGGACAAGGCATTGGAAAGCACAAAATAAAGGGGCTCCGCGATGGAGCCGTGTCACGCTGCCATCGTGGAGGCCTTCTGCCTGGAGAGGGAATTTTCAGCCTAATTCTAGTGAGGGTTCGCGATAGGTCCGTGGCACGGTAGCATGGCTCCGCGTTGCACGCCGTGCCACGTTGGGCCTTATTCCCTGGACCCCCAGTTTCCAGTGAAGGTCCACGTCGGTAGCGTGTCACGGAGGCAGTGCTCCGCGATGCACTCCGTGACACGTTGCTTGTTATTTCGAGAAAAATTCCCACCAGTATAAATAGAACACTTAGGTTCATTTTTCAATATTCTGACTTGGTGGAGCAAACACGTGGGTTACAGGCAGTTGAGGTGACGAAATTATCAGGGTTTTTCTATCTTTCCTTCTCCTTGTATTCAATTGCTTGTATGTTTAACACTCATTTAAGGATGTTTAATCCGCGAATGAGTGGCTAATTCCTCTTCTTGCTGAGGTTATGAACACTTGTAATGAAATATGATTATTGATTCTTTGGTTTTTCATCTTTTCTTCCATGGTTGTTCTATTGATTCTTGTTCTTACTGTATTAATGTGTGGCCTACGTTAATGTACATCTAAAAAGTCCGGTTTCACTTGAGAGAGCACGAAATTGGAAAGTTGTGAATTAATAGGATATGATCCTTTCTTGGTTTGGGAAAATTGGGAATTGATTTACTTTCAGGATAGAAATATACCTGAAAGTCATATTAGTCAATTTAGGAATAGGTTTTGTATGGCTAGAACATGAATAGCATTTAATCACAGAAATGAGGTGGATGGTTCATGATTCTTAAGTTGGGTTAAATATGAGAGTTCTAATCGATTGGCAGTAGTTCTTGACTAGCAACCGGAGGAAAAGACTAACCTAACGATATTGATAATTAATTTCATTACATGTTCGTTAACCTCAGCATGCTCACCTTCATAGTCAGACTCACATTAGATAATTGTTTAGACTTAGCATAATTATTAGAAATCAAAAATATCATACTCTTGGTTACACTGTTTTCTGCGTTGTTAGAATTGAAATATAGTACACTTGAGCAGATTGCACTTCATCCCAGTCCCTGTGGGATCGATACTTGGCTTACTTAAGCCACTTTACTACTTGTTCGACCACGTGCACTTGCGTGTAGTTATATACCCATATAACGCGAACCGAACAGGGACATCACAACTCGTGAGGTACTGGACGATTCTTGAAGTCCCACCTGTCATCAACCTTGGAAAATCCTGACTTATAATTCAAAAGCTCAGATAACAACTCACTTAACGAGTTATGAGTTACACCATGACTCATGACTCCCCTCATGAATCCCCGGAAAATCAAACCTTTAATCTTTGATCACCTTGACCACGACTCACTTCATGAGTCATTAGGTACCCCACAACTTGTGACTGCCACTCGTGGTCACCCCCTAGCCACAACTTCTCACCACTATCCTTCAACTCTCGAGTCACTCCACGACACGTGGAGTCTCCTCACGGGTCATTGGATGACTCGTCCTGTGACTTAGGCAATATTTTTTTGTTCTTCTCTTCTTAACTTCCGGGGTCTGATCTTAGGGATTTTTGGGGTGTTACAAAAACCCACGAGAAATCTGAGAAGAAAGACTGAATTCTCTAGCTTTTTCTTTGAGATGGCTGTGTTTCTTTGTACTATATTTTTCTAAGAGTTTGATGTAGAATGAGGAGGAGAATCGATCAACCCCCTTTAAATTCCCTTCTAAATGAATCCCTAAACGACGTAGCATATGCATTAAAATAATAGAAAGTTACAAAAGTTCCCTTGGAAATTGCTTTAAAAAAATTTTTCCGACAGGTTGTACGACTCAACCTACTAGTCGTACCAGGATCCTACGACCCGTACCTCCACTCGTGGTTAGGGACCCTGCTCTACATCATTTCTCTGACGTTTGCCCTAATAACATTTCTAAACCTATCCATGATTGGTCAGTACAATCCATACCATCATGGTATAAGTCATAACATGCACTCATGATTCCCTCAAATCACACTTACTATTTTCCTCCAACCCTCCTATTACGAGTCCAAGTATGGCTCGTACCATGATTGTACGAGTTGTACTGTGACTGGTACTGAGGTCTTTTTCCCAGTTTTCTGCATGATCAAGTTTTAAATCTAATGATTAGTCTTAGGAATTTTGGGCCGTTAGAGATAGCACCAAGATAAGGGACGTGGTCAACAAGGCCTTGAGCTTTTGAAAGCTATCTTCACACTCCTCTAACCACTGGAAGGGAACATCTTTCTGAGTCAGTCTTGTAAACTAGGAGGCAATGGTTGTGAAACCCTTCACAAACAAGCGATAATAACTAGCAAGCCCCATAAAACGACGAACTTCTATCACTATAATGGGTCTAACCCATTTTCAAACTATTTCCATCCTCTGTGTATCAACATTGATCACTTCCTTTGAGACAACATGCCTAAAAAGGACACTGATTCCAACCAAAATTTACATTTAGTAAACTTTGCATACATTTTCTTCTCCTTGAGTAATCCCAATATAATCCTCAAGTGATTCTTATGTTTCTTCTTAGTCTTGGAATACACCAATAACGTTAATGAAAACAATTACTAAAGAGTCTAGATAGTGTTTGAAGATATCATTTGTCAAGCTCATGAAAGCCGCTCGAGCATTAATGAGTCTGAACGACATGACCAGGAACTCATAATTCTCATACCTGGTTTAAAAAGTTCTTTGAAATATTCTCAACACGAATTTTCAGTTGATCATCACCCAACCTCAAGTCAATATTTGAGAACAATTTTGCACCTTGAACCTGATCAAATAGGTCATCTATTCAGGGAAGAGGATACTTATTTCGAATGGTACCCTTATTCAGTTGATGATAGTCAATGCACATTTGCATGCTACCATCCTTTTTCTTCACAAAAATACCGGGGAAGCCCATGCATAGGCACTCGGGTGAATAAAATTCTTACAAAGAAACTCCAACAATTGCTCCTTTAGTTCTCTCAACTTAGCTGGTGCCATTCTAAGTGGAGGTATAGATAGAGGTCATGTCCCTAACTCTAAATCTATGCAAAAGTCAATGTTGTGAGCTAGTGGCATGCCAGAAAATCCATGAGAAATACCTCTAGCAATTCACAAATTACTAGAACAGACTCTATGGAAGGAGCCTCTACATTAGCAACCTAAATATAGTCCAGAGCCAAACTCCCCGACCTAATAATTTTCGAGCGCGAATATAAGAGATAAGCTTGTAGGAGTAGAGCAACAGTCCCTTTTCCACTCAAGTCTAAACATTCCTAGTATTACTAAGGTGACTGTCTTAGCATGACAATCCAAAATGCCATAATAGGAAGACAACCAGCTCCTTCCCAGTTTAATATCAAAGTCTTCCATGCCTAAGAACACTAAATCTACTCTCATATCATAACCCATAAAGCCCAGCGAACAAGCACAGTAAACTCTATCCATAATGACAGAATCATAAACGGGAGTAGAAACATGAATCGGGGCATCAAGAATATCACAAACAAGTTTCAGCCCTACAGAAAAATAGGTAGACACATATGAAAATTAGAGCCAGGATCAAATAAAGAAGTAGCCATTCTGTCATATATGAGAATAGTGCCTGTGATAACTGTTTCTGAAGCCTCTGTATCAAGTCGATTAGGGAATGCATATAAGTGAGCTTGACTACCTGCCTTAGCCCCACCCCTGCTGGGCTATGTACCCCCTTTGTCGGACTGAGTAACACCTCTTCACGTTTGAGCACCGCCTCTACTAGGCTGAGTACCACCTCTACTTGCTGAACGACCACCCCTATCACGACGCGAGCTGGGACCCCAAACCAAGACATAGGACCTAGAACCATGAGTGACTCCAAGTCTATCCATGGAAAAAACATAGAGACTAATGAGAATACATCAAAGAGGAAACTAATAACTTAAACATAAATAAGTTGAAAGTCTACATAATGTTTGATAAGCCTCTAAATTGTCTGATGAGCTGATGGGACAACAGTCCCAACTAGCTCACCAAAGTCTGACATTGAAATAACATATCCAAAAACAAAACTGAATATTCTTGAAAGATAAGGATTCACCAACAATGGAAATTGAGTTGGACTGTGGGGAAAAGCTGGACTAACGACGAAATTGAGTCTGATTGCTCGGACTTATATCACAAAATAATATAGCATAGAGTATGCGGTCAGCACTTGGAATATATTGATTATGTAAGGTAAGTAAAATATGCTGAGTAAATATTAACTGAAATCATGCATATAAATGTAAACCAGTATATCATGAGAGAAAAGGACTAAATGCTAAATCTAAATCTAAGACATATATCGTCATAAGCTGAGTATCATATCTAAATAGAATGACCCAATGTTAAAAATAGAAATCATATGACTTGTGATAGATGAAATCATAAGTAAAAGCTCATAACTGATCATTGGGTCAAGCCTGCTGTAAACAATAATATCATAGATCATGAGCACGAATAACTAAAATCATGAGGAACAATGGGAGACTCGTCATAACTGACACAATCATGATAGAGCTTACGTGATGCCCCAACTATCACACTCAATTGGGCAGAGTCGTCCAAAACCTTGCTAGGGATAAGGATGATACCATGATATCGATATCAAGGAGGCCCCTTGGGGGTAGGGAAAAACTCTCAAGGAAGTTCCCAATGTAAATATATAAACCTACATTGGCGCGTAGTTCTAAGACCGAGGAACTTTGGAACCCCAAGCCTACTCAATGCTAGACACTACTGCCAAATACATGCATAGTGCTCTCATCATCTTTCAACGAAGATGAAATCATAATTACATGCATAGTCTAAAATCTGAACATGGGAGTCCTGGCTCCAAACAAACCATAAGTTGAATTAGGAGTATTGAGTCCAAACCATATAGTAAAGATGATCTTATAATACTGAGTTGAATCATGAAAACATACTTAAATCGTGTAGGATTGCCCAAAATCTTAGCATCATGTATACTTGAAATAGACTTCATAAGTCAAAATCATTGATTCATGCATAGGTAATTTATAAACATTTGTCTGTGCTAGATATCTCATCATACTTGAAATCATGAATCATAAACTTGACCTTCATAAAACTTGCATAATAGGGAATAATTTCTAAAATCTTGAGATCATGAATTTATGATCAATTTGTGTAAAATAAATGCCCATAAATCTTGGAAAATGCTTTGGAACATGAGGGGAACTGAACCATAGACATATCATAGAAAATTTCATAAAGATGGATTAAGAACCCTATAAAATCATAGATGTGAATTAGAACATGAATTTATGAACTTGAGGAGAAATTTGGGCATGAGAGTGAAATAAAACTCTCATTAATAGCTCCACATACCTAGGTAAATGGATTCTCAACTTATTCTTGAAAGCCCAAGAGAATTGGAGAAGAATTGAGAGAATTTATACATTGATATTCCAAGAAAATTCAAAGCTTTGCATGCATGGGGAGTCTAATAACTTGATATAGGCCAAACCCTCTTAAAACACTCCTTTTAGGGTTTAAAACAATGTAATTTAGTACTTAGGAGCTTAGAATTTAAAAAAATGCCCTTAGTGAATCATCTAGAAAAATGACCCTTCCAGTCACGACAACTGACCTAATGAGTCATTTGGTTACCTGAAGACTCATGGTCAGGACTCATTGCCACCACTGGAATTTCCCCTGCAATTTAAAATTCCCAACCAATGAAGGACGTGACGGATCAATTGGTGGTACGATGACTCGTTGCATGCACTCATCGTCTCCACTGGAAAATCGACCCTTTCTTCAACTCTACACCCTTGACAGATCATTCAGTGACTCGTGGGGCAACATTGCAACTCATCATCCTGTCTGTCAAGTCCCTCTTAAAAATCCTCCTACGCCACTCAAGGAGAAACTCAACAACTCGTTGGGTCCTATGATGGGTCGTTCCTTGACCCATTACCACTGAACCTCCTTTCCGTTTTTCCTGCAATACTGCATATTTAATGGGTCACTAGATGATATGTCAAGTTACTTAACGGGTCACCTGATGAGTCGTTCTGTGACCTGGTGCAGATTTTCCTATTTTTCTCCGCTCAACCCTTAGGTCTAATCATAGGAAATTTCAGAGTGTTACATTATCTCCCCCTTGGGAACATTCATCCTTGAATATGAATTAAGCATATGGAAGGGCTAGGGAAAGAACTGCAATCCCAAAGCTGAACAATTGAAGCTGAAATCTGACGGACTGACTGACCCTGGATTGAAATACATATGATTGAACTAAATTCATGAAACATACACACATGCTAAAACATGAAATGAACTGAGAGACATGAACTTGATATGGAACTGAATTGAGTATAAAAGAGGAAACTGATACCTTATGTTGAAACTGAGTCGGAAGGGAAAAGATGCGGGTATTTAGCCATCATATCTGCTTCGGCTTCCTATATAGGTCCCTCAAAAAATCGATTTCTCCAAAAAACCTTCACTGAAGCTACTTTCTCATTTCTTAACTTCCAAACCTAATGATCAAGGATCTCAACTAGAACCTCCTCAAAGGTAAGGCTATCCTTCACACCTATGCTCTTCACTAGGATAACTAAGGTTGAGTCACTAATGCACTTCTTCAATAGAGATACATCTAAACTATATGTACTGAAGATAATTCCACTGGTAGCTCCAACTCATATGCCACTTTGCAAATTCGCCTCAAAATCCTATAAGGACCAACATGTCGGGGACTTAGTTTCCCTTTCTTTTCTAACCTCATTACTTCCTTCATGGGAGACACCTTTAAAAACACCCAATCATCAGCTTCAAACTCAAGCTCTTTCCGTCTAACATCCACATAAGATTTATAATGACTCTGAGCTATTTTCAGTCGTTCTTGGCCCTATCAGCACAGCCTCGCCTACTTCAAACAATTTGATAGGTTATCTACACCTTCGCCCATAAAGAGCCACAAACTGAGCCATTTGAATGCTGGAGTGATAACTGTTTTTATACTCAAATTCAATGAGAGGAAAGTGATCATCCCAATTAACTCTTGAAGTCAATCACACACGCTCTCAACATATCCTCAAGAGTCTAAATGATACGCTCGGCCTGACCATCTTTCTACAAGTTGAAAGTCGTGCTAAGCTTAACGTGAGTACCAAGTCCCTTCTGAAACAATCTCCAAAACTGTAAGATAAACTGAGTACATCTATCTAAGATGATGGACAAGGGAACTTCATACAATCAAAATAACTCCCAAATGTACAACCTAGAATTATCCTTGGCTGAATCAGTAGTTTTGACCGGTAGTAAATAAGTTGCTTTGGTCAACCTATTTACAACCACCCATATAGAGTTATACTGTCCGCGTGTATGAGGTAATCCCATGATTAAATCCATATTATCTCTTCCCACCTCCAAGTAGAAATGCTAATATCCTGAAGTGTATCCCCAGGACTCTGATGCTCAACCTTCACCTGCTGGCAATTCGGACACTTATCCATAAACTCTACTATGTCCTTCTTCATGCTATTCCACCAAGAAATTTCCCTGTCACGACCTGAACGGAGGCCTGGATCGTAACACGGGACAAGAAATCCCGAGAGGCCCCAAGTTTACCCATGGCATAAGCATACATCTAAATCATTCATGAAAATAAATAATCGACAACATAAATAAAGTGGAAGTCTAAACTTAAACATATCATCAGAAGAACATAATATGAAGCTAGGTACATACATATGTCTAAATAGCCTCTAAATACGATGAGCTGATGGAAAAAAAAACCCCAACTAGCTCAAACAGTGGAAACTAAAATATACAAAAAGTCTGAGCAACTCTAGTCCTCGAGAGATGAGGACTCACCCACAAGATGAAAGCTTACTCTGATAGACAATCTACGAGCGGGGCTGAAGCTGAGAGCTGGGTCCTGTATCATGAAATGATACAGCACAGAAAGTATGCGATCGGTACGTGAAATATACCGAGTATGCAAGGTAAGTAAAACCGGTACAGTAATTAGAAATCATTTAAAGACACACATTAAGTAAAAACATGAGCATTAGAAATCTGAGAGTAGGGATTGCATGCATTCTTTCTGAAATCGTGATCTCTTCATAACATAACATGATATAGATTCATAACATCATAACTAAATCAATTGACTCAAAGCTAAATTCTAACATTTATAAGATAAAGCTGAACAATGTGTCAAACCTGCTTCTAAACTTGCATAAATGTATATCAATATCTTGAGTAGTAAGGTATGCATAACTGAAATCATGAGAAACAATGAGAGACTCGTCTTATAACGACATACCACGATAGAGCTTATGTGGTCCCGACTATCACACTCAAGTGGGTAGAGCCATCTAAATCCTTTTCAGGGATAGGGACGATACCATGATATCAATATCAAGCTGAAGGCCTATTCGGGAAAGGGAAGCTCACAAGGGAGGTCCTAAGTCATATATAATAGTATAAACCTACGTTGGCGCGTAGTTCTGAGGCATAGGGTGATCGAACCTTAGGCTACTCGGTGCTAGACAATACTCCCAAATACATGCATACACTCTACATCATTTTATAACAAAGCTCAACATTGTCTATTGACGAAGCTCAATAATCAATAAATCTCAAATATCAAATCATGTATATGACAAGCTTTAATTCAAACATACCACAAGCTGAAAGGTATAAGTGGGAGCCTTCACCCCAAAACCATGTGTTAAGCTATGCATAGGGAAGCTTTAACTCAAAACATACCACAAGCTCAAAATATAATTGAGAGATTTCGCTCCAAAACAATGTGGTAAGCTTAATTCGGGAAAATCATCATTCGTACTCAACATGTGGGCACTGCCCAAAGCTTTATCATACTTTTTGATACTAAATTCATATCAAAAACATCAATTATAAACATGGGTAGCTTTAAAACATGTTTTTCTTCATAATATCTCATCATCATCACATATTCATCACAAATCTCACTTTTCATGAACATCTCATCAATGGGCTTTAAAATTCATAAGGCTAGAAACATGATTTTGAATTAAAATCTTTGTAAAAATTGACCATGCTTCATAATTTGATAATAGAATCATAATCAATTCATAACCATGTGTAGAAATAGATAATTCATGCATTTAGGTAAAAACCCCATAGATAATCATGGAATCGTGGGGGATGAACACAACTTATGGGGACCTCTCGTCAAGTCCACTGCCCTATTTTCCTTTTCTTTTCTTATTTCCATACCCACGGCTGACCCAATGACTCATGGGGCCTAACCATGAGTCATGGTCATGCTCGTGGGGTCTTACCTCTTCCAGCTTCTTTATTAAATCCCTAGCCTCCCCCCATGAGTCACATCACAACTCGTGGGTTTTCCTCACGAGTCTCCTCACAACTCGTTCTAAGTCAACTACCAAATTTCACTTTTTCTCTGTTTAAACTCTCGAGTCTGATCTTTGGGCTTCCGGGGTATAACATTCCCATAGGTCATGGTACAACTTGGTCGCACCTGGGTGTGTAGAATACTGAGAGCCATGACCCTAGCCCAACATCTGGTCTCTCAAGTTATCAATACCCAGAACACATAAACGACTCTGATAATGAAGTACACCATCTCACCCTTGGGAGAAGACTTCCACCTTCTGATTCTGGATAGCTTTTAACTTTACAAAGATAGGATCCTCGTCTTTCCTAGCCTTGACCTTAGTCACTAATGAAGATTCTGACCCATTCTGAACAACGATGCCACTATCTATTGAGTCAACAAGGCGAACCTCTAAACAAGAAAGCCTACGGATATCTTTTGCTAACTCCTTCCTCCCACCCTTAACATGAGACACACTCTCCATGGACAGCCTACTAAGAGCATCTGCCACTACATTGGCCTTTGCCGAATGATAAAGGACACTCAGGCCATAGGCTCAAGCCACCTCCTTTGTCGCAAATTCAGGTCCTTTTGAGTGCATACATAATGAAGGCTCTTGTGGTCCATGAACACATGCACACGCACCCCATATAAGTAGTATCTCCAAATATTTAATGCCAACACCATCGCTGCCAACTCTAGGTCATGCATCAGGTAATTCTTCTTGTGAGTCTTAAGATGTTAGAAGCATACGCAATGATCTTACCATGTTGCATCAACAAACAATCAAGACCAACCCTAGAGGCATCATAATACACAATGAAACTATATGTGCCCTTTGGTAAAGTCAATACCGGGGCTAAAGTAATTCGAGTCTTTAACGCCTGAAAACTTTTCTCACAGGCATTCAACCTCTAAAATTTGACCTTATTTTGGGTTAACTTAGTCAACGGTAATGGAAATAAATCCCTCACAAACCTCTTGTAGTAGCCAGCTAAACCCAAGAAGCTCCTGATATCCGAAGGACTAACTGGTCTAGACCAATTCTTCACCGTCTCTATCATTTGAGCGTCCATCTGCACACCCTCACTTGACACCACATGACCCAAAAATGCTATTGAGTTTAACCAAAACTCACAGTTGTTGAATTTAGCAAATAGATAGCGATACTTGAGAGCTTGTAGCACAATCCTCAAATGAGTGGTATGTGTTCGGTGGTTTGCTATAGGGTTAAAAACCGACACGCAAGTGCACATGGTCAAACAAGTAATAAAGTGGCTAAGTAAGTCAAGTATCGAACCAAGGAGACTCTGCATAAGTAAAATTGCTCAAGTATACTATATTCTATCTTACTTCTAAATATGCTGACAACAACGTAACCAAGAGTTAAATAATTTTTGTTTATAAATTATATACTAAAACTATTAACAAATATATACTTTGAATTGAAACTATGGATATGAGCATGCCAAGATTAAGAACAAGTAATGAACTTGATTATAATCATAATTTGGTCAATCTTCTCTTCCTGTTGCTAGCCAAGATCATTAGCCTAGAGATTAAAACTCTCGTATTTAATCTCACTTTAGAATCATAAACCATTCGTCTACATTTCTGTGATCAAATGAAATTTATGACCAAGCAATACAATTCCGATTCCTAAATTGACTAATACGGCTTTCAAGTATATTTCTATCAGGAAAGCACATCAAAACCCAATTTTCCCAAATCAAGTTAAGAACAATACCCTATTAATTCACAACTTTCCAATTTCGTGCTCTCTCGAGTGAAATCGGACTTTTTAGATGTACATTAATGTCGGCCACACACTAATGCAGTAGAAACAAGAATTAATAGAACAACATGGAAGAAGAAGATGAAAAACCATATAATTCAATAATCACAATTTATCACCATTGTTCATAACCTCAGCAAGGAAGAAAATTAGCCACTCATTTATGGATTAATCATCCTAAAACAAGTGTTAATCATACAAACAATTGATTGAAAGAAGAAAGAAAGAGAGAAAAACCCTGAGCTTTTTCGTCCCTCAACTGCCTGTAACCCACGTCCTTGCTCCACCAAGTCTGAATTCTGAAAAATAAACCTAAGTGTGCTATTTATAGTAGTAGGACTCTTTCCCGAAATAACAAGCAACGTGTCACGGAGTGCATCGCGGAGCACGGCCTCCGTGACACACTACGGACGCGGAGGCTCTCTGGAAATCACCCGAAATTGGCCCAGGCAGCCCCCTGCCGCGTTGGCAGCGTGTCACGCTGCTTGGGCAGCGCGTTGGCAGCCCTTGTTCACGGAGGCCACCTTCCGTGGCACGTTGCCAACATGCAGGTGGGCTGTTGTGAGCAGCCTGCCTGCCGTGGCACCTTGTCGACGCGCCGGTGGGCTGTTTTGTGCCTCCTCTTTGCCGACGTTCGCGTGTTGATTCCGTTTCCAAGCCTCTACTTCACCAACTCATGGATTAGTTACTCAAAAGTCATCAAAACCTACAAAACAAAGGCTAATCATGTTGGTTAGCACATATCTTTACTTTATCTAAAATTACATGAAAATGTATACAATAATCTTATATAAACAAGACTAATTTAAGTCGTAAAGCATATCTCGGGCATATATTTTTGCCCGTGATCAGTATGCTCTTCCTCGCTCCGAAAGTATATGGGAATATATTCTATGAAGACAATCTTGAACATATCCAAATGCATCTTGAATACCCTGTTCATCAAGTCCATAAAAGTAATAGGAGCATTTGTCAGTCTAAAAGACATAACTACGAACTCATAGTGACCATATCGAGTTCTAAAGGCTGTCTTCGGGATCACATTCTCTCTAACTTTGAGTTGATGATAGCCAGATCTGAGATATATCTTTAAGAAGCACTTAGCACCCTGAAGTTGGTAAAATAAGTCATCAATCCTGGGGAGGGAATACATGTTCTTTATTATGACCTTATTCAACTATCAGTAATCAATGCACACCTAAGGGGACCATCCTTCTTTCGAACAAAGAGAACTATTGGACTGCATGGGGATTTACTAGGCCTGATCAAACCCTTATCTAGGAGATACTTCAACTAAACATTCAACTCCTTTAGCTTGACTGGGGCCATTCTGTAAGGAGGTATTAATGTAGGCTGCGTAACAGGAAGAAGGTCGATACCAAAGTCAATCTCCCGCTCAAGAGGATCTCCTAGTAGATCATCTGGAAACACCTCTTGATACTCATGCACTATAGGTACTGATTGAAGAGTTGGATTTTGAACGTTCATCCTTACCCCAAACTAGATGGAACACATAGCCTTTAGAAATCATCTTCCTGGCCTTAAGATAGAAAACAAAGTGACCTACAGGTACAACTGAACTACCTTTCCATTCTATGACTGGCTCACCTGGAAATCAAAACTCTACTGTACGTGTTCTACAATTTATGAAGGCATAATGCCCATACAACCAATCCATACCAAAGATAACATCAAAATCGGTCATGACTAACTCTATTAGTTCAGTTGAGGTGACTTTTTGAAGGACTATGATAGGGAAATTTTTGTATACCCTTCGAGCTATGATTGAATCACCAACTGGAGTAGAGACTGAAAAGGGTTCTAATATGATTTTGGAATTGACTCCAAAACAAATAGCAACATAAGGAGTCACAAAAGATAAGGTATCCCCTAGATCTAACAATGCATACATATCAAGATGGAATACACCTAACATACCCATGACCATATTTAGAGAGACCTCCTACTCCTGATGAGATGAGACAGCATAAAATCTGTTCTAATGCTAACCACCACCTACACTAGTGGATGCACCTTGCTGAGCTGAGTCTGCTGTTGGAGCTGTTGAATTGGTGCTAGGTCACAGCCCATACTATGACCCGGTCTAGCTGAAGGGTAATCTCTAAGCAAATGCCCAGGCTTCCCACACTTGAAACACGAGCTTGACCCTGCTAAGCACTCGCTGATGTGCCTCCTACTACACCTACCATAAAGTGGAATAATAGGCTCTCCTGTCATGCTCCCCTAACATCTTGAGTCTAATGCTCTACCCCTCTGATCACGCCTAGATCTATATGGAACACTGGCTTATGATGGCGCTGGGGTTGATGATCTCTGGTGGGACTGATGGCGATGTCCTCCGCCGGACCTCTGCTGGAACTATCCATAACTCCCTGTCCTGGCCCTCTAGGCCTCTATCTCTTTTTTCTTCATCTATTCTACCTCCATCAGCTGAGCAAATATGACCAACCGTGAGAAATCTAGTGTCACGCCCCACCTTAAAAGGCGTGACTGGCACCTAATGCCACAGTAGGATCTAGGCTAACTTTGTTGGGCATATGCACCTCTGGTGCCTACCAGCGACTCAAATTCAAGAAAATGAACTGTTATATCTCAGCTGTAAGTATAGCCTCGGGCCGACAAGGCCATGCAACACTTGTGAAAGAAAGTTAACCAATATAGTGGTCTTATGCGGGCCGACAAGACCACCATGCTGTCTAGTTATAACAGAATAAAAAATAGGCAGTCATATAAGCACTATGGCCGATGAAGCCACTAACTGAAAGCTAAACTAGGCCCCACATGACCAACATATAGAAATGAGCATATATAGGCCCCACTCAGCCAACACGGACAACTAACTGAAGGCTATAGTCTGCAGGCCTCTAAAAATGAAAATATTGTTCGGGACAGGGCCCCTACCTATCCAAATGTTATAAAAATAAAGGATGGATGAACTTCTACAACCTGGCAACTATGAATGAAAGGAGCTGGCCAATTTGCTGGCTCCAAAATAGCAGCTAACGGAGGTCCTAAACCCTTTCTATCTAAACCTGCAGGCAAGTATGCAATGCCCCATAGTTGAGTGTCAGTACAATATGTACCGAATATGTAAGGCGGTAATGAAAAGCTTAATAGAAGCTAGTGAAAACTAAAAGTAAGTAGCAAAAAGGGGCAGAAGATAACCTGTAAGCTTTCTTATCCATAACCTATATCTAGTAAATTACTACACGTATATGAGCTGAATTGTATGACTTTACATTCATAAACTATAGCTAGCACGCAAGTATACAAACAAGAACCTATATTGGCCCCCATAAGCCTAGAAGGTGTAGGTGACACAGAAACAACCTATCGGAGCCCCCATAAGCCCTGCTAGGTACAATTTAATCTATATACCCTTATCCATATTCTTATGATTCTACTGGTATTATAGCCAATCTACCTGGCTTTTGGTTCCGCATTTGAGCCTGCTGGACCCCTGTAACTGTGTCTGAGCCCGATGGGGTCCTGTAACTGTACCCTGGGCATGCAAGGCTCGATGGAGGGTCAGTGATGCTAATATAGTATAAAATTAGAAGTCAATTCATGGATGGACTGTAATATATTCCCTTAGGACATCACATAGCTCCTCTGAGCAACATCATATAGCTCCTATGAGAAACATCATATAGCTCGTCTTTGCTATCAATAGCCCCATAGGAGATGACATGTTAGCAACTATGAAGTTGTTCAATGGAAGGCTATCCTAGGTGAGGTCAATCCCAACCTATATACTGCATTTTAGTCTTAATCTAGCTACTCAAAAGGAGTATCTACCTTTTAAGGACAAACACAACCGCTACTCGAGAATAATCTGTACAGCTGCCAATAAGCACACCTCGTGTGCTCATGTTTGATCAGAGGATCCTGCCGGTGATCAAAACCCCTAATGTTCTAGATAGGATCGGGCGAGATCTGGAGTGGCCTAAATGATAGTCTGAATTTCATGCTAGGACAATGATATCTCATAAGCGAACTGTAAGGTCACAAACAACTGATTATTTAGTTCCTTCGCATAAAACAACTGTAGGGCTGCTACTAATTAGACATGCTCCTGAGAAGTCTGCCCCCATCCTTCCACAGGCAGCTTACTATAATTCATAACATGATTTTAATATTATACTAACATGGTTCTAGTCCCTTAGACCTTAACATGGTCTGTTCAGATTTCATATGTCTTATCTAGGCGATTCCTAGCCTCGTAGGTAGGTTTATCTGGACTTGGTCACTCGAGAAAACCTACACCTAAGTATTTATACAAGCATGCTGAGACACTGGTCCCGCAGACAATTACTAATAAGGTCCCCTCCTTACCCCACAGGTCTATCTAATTTGTCTAACTGGGATAACCTCATGGGCAACCTGTATGATAGGCACTTAGTTGATTGCAACTAATAGTCACTAGCAATGGCTTACTAGATAGTAGGCTAGCACTCATTTCACTAGGAAACCCTAGTGCTGCTGACTCTAGGGTAAGGTTATTCTGGCCTTGGAGGTGTCAAGACATACCAACGGCCTCTAGGTGAGCTTTACTGTCTATATAGGTGTCAAATGAAGAGTTATAACACCCCGTTGCATCCCTAAACTATCCAACTCACCTAGCCAGGCCTAAAAGCCAAACTTAAACTTCTAAGGCATTGGCATGACAAAAAAACATCAGGATACTTCTAAATATTAAATAAATAAACTAAGGAAATCTCTATGACACTTCTAGAGTTAGTCACACTAAACATACCATTTCCCAACAAGGGATACTATAGTATACTCTCAATAGTCTTTTAGTAGCTAACCACAACTTAAATAATCATAATATACTAAGAGGAGCTAATCACAACATATATAATCATAATCTACTAGTAGCAGCTAGTTACAACACATAACATCATTATCTTTGTTCAAGGACATAGGTCATATCATTATATGATGAGAATAACTTGTCGAAGGGATAAGCCCTAACATACCTCGAATGCGGACTTTCATTCACCAAGCAGTTTCCAACCTAAAGCTAGTAATTCCACTCAATTATGGCCTTTACACTGAGAGAATAAGGCTATTTAAATCTGGGAATTGATAAATGGCAATATATTTTAATAGGGTTAACTACAACTTCAACTTTGTTTAATTCAGTCGAAACCTCAAAATTTCTTGAGAGTTTAGAAGGTAGAAATGCTTAACTATCTCTTGTAGTCATAGAGAATCCAATTAGAAGTGATTCCAGCAACTTTCACTCGGTCGAGTTCTGATACTCCAAGCGAATTTCCAAGAAATAACTCCGCAAGGACATTTCCCGTAAGCCTGAAACTCGTTATGCAAGATGAATTGGCATTTGGACAGAGTTCAACAGTGTAATCTGATGAAAAACTGAAGAAAAATTGAGAGAACTTCATCGTAGGCTGAGGATATATTTTATAGAATGTTATTAAATAAATCAAATTGCCTCACTTAAACATACATATATAGAGGCGGTGGGGGAGTTAACCGGCATGCCCCCCCCCATCGCGCCGCTTTATGGGCGCGATGCGCCACCCAATGCAGGGAGGGGGTCCGCAATGCGGTGCCCATTGCGGCCTATCTACGGCCTTTTCCCACCCGCTAACTTGCTACCGCGCTCATGCATTTCTTCCCTGAGCCTTTTTCCGTATGTGTCATACTTCAAAACTCTCAACATATGTATGAACGCTTCAGCTAAATGATAGAAATTTATGGGGTGTAACATCATCCCCCCTTAGGAACATTCATCCTCGAATGTAATCTTAGTCTTAAGAGACTCAACTCTCTAGCTATTACAAGAAAAATTTTGGCAGAGTCTCCTCTATAATATGGACTTCTGGAAACCTGAAACACAAAAAAGTCCAACATAGGCATCTTACAGGATGCTACTCGCAACTGAAACATAGCTCCACCACATATATATAAATAACTGGGAATAATAGTAACCAAAATAACCATACAACACCTAAATTACCTTACCTTGATTTTAATTTTCTATGTTTCAACACTATCAGTGCATAGCCCCGACCAACTGAGGATATCCAAACTCAACGTCATCCTTAGCTTCTCAAGTTATCTCGACTAAACTCCGTTACTCTCTAAGATTTTTAATGGATCACATCTTTAATTCTCGAGGTAGCCATTACGGACCTAGTGATCTGGTATAACTATTGGAGTCTTCACATAGAACGACTCTTCTACGACCTGAGCATCCTCGACCGGGATGACCCGAGAAAGGTTCCTTACGCATTTGCATAATGTTGATGAATAGATCCTAGCCTCGAAGGCAACTCTATCTCATAGGCTACTTGGTCGACCTTTTAGAGGATTCGATATAGCTTAGTGAATCTAGGGCTAGGCTTTCCCTTCCTGTCAGATATCATAGCGCCCTTCCTTGGCCAAATTTTCGAAAATAACCAATCATTGCTTCAATCTCCAACTTCCTACGATGTATGTTAGAATAGGACTTCTGTCGACCCTGGGCTACCGGTACATATCTTCTAATAAGTTTAACCTTTTTCCCCCAACTAATATAGTATGCCCGGTTCAATTATCACTATCTTACTTCCTTCGGGCCATCCTATAGAGGATTTGCATTTCTACCTAAACACATCTTTGAAAATCTAAACCTTATGGTCTACTTAGTCTTTTGTCTAGGGACGAGAAGCTATATTCAAATTAACTTTCATTCCATTCAAAACCTAGTTGTGAGTCGTGCCCCTCTGTTAGACTATAATAAATATAGGGACATCATATAGTCGGTCTACCTCTTTAGATTAGCCTGCCTGATTTCTGATGTTCAGCCTTTCTTTGCTAGCCATTGGAGCTCTATGCCATAGCTCAATGATATCCTTCTTCTTGCTATGCCACTAGTAGACCCCTTTTATAAACTAATGCATTTTCTTCAAACTCTAGGTAGAGGGGATAATGGACATAGTGCACCTTTACTACAGTGTACTAATGAAGCCCTGCCACAATTGGAACCCAGAGTCGACCTCTGAGTCTTAAGACTCTGTCTCCTACTCTCTCAAAGGAAAGTGACTCCTTCTACTGAGCCTTATTTCTGGTTGTATTAGGTTACAATCTCCGTATCGTCTATCCTTTTCCTCCAAAACTAGTAGTGATAAGGCAGTATTCTAGGTCACCATCTCACTACTCTCTAAACGTTATCTTGATGCTTATTTCTTGACCTTCAGCGGCGATTCTAGGCTCTATCAACCTGCTACAGCCTTGAGGTGATTCTGTTTTCCACTAGATCTAGATACTCGTGCCTTCCCCTTACTTCTATAGGTTGAAATCTGGGGTTCATGCCTGATGCATCATACTGGCAAGGATATTGTAGGCCAAATCTACCCACCTGTATCATTCTGGCTCGCACTCGGCCAATTTCCCTCATGTAGTCTCTCTGTCCTGCGACATAACAAACAAGGTTCATAGCCATTATTCTTCAGGCATACACTACTGTCATTAGCACATTGTGGGGGTTAGTGTATTTTTGACTTAAACTTTGCTATTGTTGGGATCCATTGTTTACTAATTCTCACACGTACTTGATTGCTACTAACAATCTTAACTGCTCTCCCAATTTACTATCGTGAAGATCTAAGTGACTTATTTAAGCACTATGGTTCTTAACCACTTCCTAACACTTTCCAGAAGTCAACGGATCTAGCCCTTCTTTACTATCTACTCAGGGCAACACGACGTCGATATTTATGCACTCTATTGTATTGAAAGAACAAGCTGGGAGGTGGAAAATGACCCCATTGTTCTATATCAAGGCTAACGCGCAGAATCCAACAAACTCTAAAAGATAGAGGTACAACCCTCACACAATCCTTAGCATATTTTAGGTAACCCAACATTAACTATTGCCCGTATCTAATTCTAAATATCTTCTAAGTAAGCCAACTCACATATACACTATACTCCTGACTTTCTACTCTAAGGCTATAGAAAGAGCTGGGGACAATGCTAACATATCTTTTACCTTATGAGGCTCTTGGTGCCTCGGGAGGATGCTAGGGAAATCAAAATACGTCTGTTTCCATCCTTAGCCTGATTGTCCCCCAACTATGGAACCTCACTGGTACCCTCTCCTGCTACTGTAGCTAACTTACGGCTGATTGAAGTCTGTCCCCTACCAACCATTACACTAGATAGACATAATAATGAAAGCTTAGGAGCTCAACCCAATACAACTCAGCCCTATAGCACAATCTGAAAAGAAGGAGAGGTAACCATACTATCATGTCTTGTTGCCTCCTACTTATAAAATGTGGTGCACAACACATTTATAAACAAGACTCTACTAGACACAGCTTGCAGACTCCCTGGGATACGACCCACTCTGATACCAAGTTTCTCATGCCCCACCTTGGGATGCAAGACTAGAACCTAATGCCACACTGGGATCTAGGCTGACCTGGCTAGGCATATGCACCTCTAATGCCTACTAGTGACTCAAATTCAAGAAAACGAACTATTATATCTGGGCTATAAACACAGCCTCAGGCTGACAAGGCCACGCAGAACCTGTAAAAGAAAACAAATAACCTAGCCAACATAACAATGACAGGGGCCCTTTATGGGCTGACGGGACCACCATACTATCTATTTATAACAAAATGAAAAACAGGCATTTATATAAGCACTACAGCCGACGAGGCCGCTAACAAAAGGATATATTAGGCCCCATATGGCCAACATACAGAAATGAGCATATATAGGCCCCATACGGCCAACACGGAAAACAAACTGAAATATGTAGTCTACAAGCCTCTAAGAGTGAAAATATTTGTCAGAACAGGGCCCTGGCCTACCCAAATGCTATACAAATAAAGGACAGGTGAACTTCTACAACCTGGCAACTCCGGATGAAAGGAGCTGGACAATCTGCTAACTTCGAATAGCGGCTAGTGGAGGTCCTGAACCCTGTCTATCTAAAACCTGCAGGCAAGTATGTAGTTCCCCATAGTTGGGCGTCAGTACAATATGTACCAAATATGTAAGGGGTAATGAAGAGCTTAATAGAAGCTGATGAAAACTAAAAGTACATAGCAAAAAAGGGCAGAAGATAACATGTAAGCTTTCTTATCCATAACCTGCATCTAGTAAATCACTACACGTCTATGAGCTGAACTATACGACTTTATATTCATAAACTATAACTAGAAATGAAGTATATAAAAAAGAACCTAACCTGGACCCCTTAAACCTAGAAGGTGTAGGCAACACAGAAATAACCTATCGGGGTCCCCATAAGTGCTAGTAAGTATAATTCAATTTATATACCCCTATTTAGGTTCTTATGATTCTACTGGTACTATAGCCAACATACTTGTCTTCTGGTCCACATCTAAGCCCGTTGGACTTCTATTACTGCGTCTGAGCCCATTCGGCTACTATAACTGCATCCTGGGCACACAAGGTTCGATGGAGAGTCAGTAATGTTGATACGGCATAAAAGTAGAAGCCCATTTGTGGATGGACTGTAATATGGCCCTTAGGCCTGAATATACTCCCTAGGGACATCACGTTACTCCTTTGAGCAACATCATATAGCTCCTCTGAGTGATTAATAGACCCGTAGGCAATGACACAGTTAGCAACCCTAAAGTTGGTCAATGGAAGGTTATCCTAGGTAAGGTTAATCCCAACCAATATACTACATTTTAGTCTCAATCTAGCCACTCAAAAGGTGTATCTGGCTCTTAATGCCTACCGTGACTGCTAATCGCCCCTAGAATAGTTTGTATAGCTGCCAACAAGCACACCCTATGTGATTACATATGAACAGAGGATCCTAGCAGTGATCATAATCTCTAATGGTCTAGAAACGATCGGGCGAGATCTGGAGTGGCCTAAACAATAGTTTGAATGTCTTGCTAGGATAATGATAGCTCATAAGTGAATTGTAATTGTGGACGACCCATTATTTAGTTCCTTCACTTAAAACAACTATAGGGCTGCTACTAATTGGACATGCTTCTGAGCAGTCAGCCCTTAACCTTCCACAGGCAGCTTACTATAATTCTTAGCCTGAAGGTAATACTGTACTAACATAGTTCTAGTCGCTTAGACCTTAACTTGGTCTGTTCAGATTTCATATGTCTTCTTCAGGTGATTCCTAGCCTCGTAGGTAGGTTTATCTGGACCTAGTCACTCGCAGCAACCTACACCTGAGTATCTATATGAGCAGGCTGGGGCATTTGCCCCGCAGACCACTACTAATAGGGTCTCCTCCTTAGGGTACCCAGGGGTCTATCTAATTCGTATAACTAGGATAACCTCCTAGGTGACCTTTATGATAGGCACTAAGTGGATTACAACTAACAGTCACTGGCAGTGGCTAACTAGATAGCAAGCTTGCACTAATTTCATTAGGCAACCCTGGTGCTGCAGACTCTAGGGTAAGACCATTCTATCCAAATTCTAGCGTTGTGTAATGTCCCGAAAACTTTAAGACCATACCTGGGAGGTGAAATGGAGAAAATAGAATTTTCTACACCAGTTTATAAAATGAGTTGTTCTGTGACCCATTAGGTAGGCCACGAGTCGTGAAGTGACTCGTGTGGAAGGGTCCGGGCTTGATTCAAAAATTTTGAAAACGGGGTAAATTATGAGTCATGGTCAACACCACGAGTCATGGGGTGATCCGTGGTTAGTGTTTGAGATGAAGTTGGAAAGGTCAGGCAGTGTACTCAATGGGTCCTCACCACGACTCGTTTAGGACACCACAAGTCTTGGTGTCGCACGTAGTGACTCCAGGATATTTTAAGCAGTGTTGGCAACGGGTGGGTTACCACAAGTCGTTGGGTACACCACAAGCCGTGGTGTCCCTTATGGTGAGCAACAGGAGATTCATGGCAGTGCACTTGACGGTTGTGACCACGAGTCGTAGTCACTGGGCACAATCCGTGAAGTCCCTCATGGGGGCATGGCAGTCAGTTATTCCTGTGAATTTCCTAAGGGTGTTTCGATAATTTCCTAACCTCCTAGACTTTAAAATACATCCTCTTGGTCTATTTTAAGGGAATTTAGAGGGACTAAATGGTTTCTCCCTCATTCCCACGCAAATATTTAGAGAAATTAGCGTAAGTTTCCTCTCAAGAGCTCTCAAGCAAGGTCTAGGGTTCCTCACCAGTTGCAGCCATTCAAGCTTCTTTCTTTGGGGAAATTTTAGCCAGGTATGTGGGAATTCAACGAGGAAATAGTTCTTTCCTTGTTTCCCCAAAATCCCTCCTAGTTTCTCTATGAATTCTAGCCCGGAGCTTTCGAATGTGAAGGGAATTTATGTCACTTTCCTTTAAATTCATGTAGAGTGTTATCCAGGTTTATTCTAGATATGATTCCATCAGTTTATGACTATATTTATATTGTTCCCGTAAAGTGAATTTTAGCCTTGAATTTTAGAATGTGGATGAATTATATGCAAGAATCTGTTATACCTTGTGGTATATGATTTAAGTTGATTGTTAGATATTCATCATTATCTAGATATCGTACAAATTCTTTCTTATAAGGATGATTTTATCCCTAATGTTGAATGAGATCACCTAGAATTTTGCCCATTAGGTTAGTCTTCCTTGTTGCTTGATTCTAAAAACACTATGGCTTCCCATATGGTTAGTATGAACTGAAATCTTAGTTAGCTGCGTGATAGTTTAGTTTTGGTTAGAATGCTAGAATCCTCAGTTTTAGTCAGAAAAGTCAGCTGATCAGTTTGACTATAGAAAACTCTTGAGGTGTCAGTAGTGCCTCCCATTTATCATAACTAGACTCAGCATCAGTTTTAGTGGTTCTTTGGGCTTTCATGACACTTCGGCTAAGCAACTCTGACCATCCTTAGGACCCCACTCTTAGTTTACAGATTGTTGTTTAGACTGTTATGACGCTTCCAGATAAGCATGCTCTGACCAGTCTTAGAACCCAATTACAAAATCTAGTGCCTTAAGACTCTTAGAATGCTTCGAGATAGGTATTCCTCACTAGTCTTGGGCCCCAGTTTTGAGCTATCAGCTTAGTAGTCAGTCTAGAAATATCCAATGGGAGCAGGACTTAGCACCGAGCGGACTGGGGTTCCAGTGCACCCAGGTTTCCAGAACTACGTTGCCACATAGGTTACTATTTTATTGGCCTCATGGCCCCAGATATCTGATCACCCATCTCATGCCTTTATACCCTGGCAAGGTATATTGTGTCCTATCGATAGGGTGTATACATCGGACTCTACGTCTAGCTCAAGTGGTTATATGTCAATTATAGACTCTTCTACTAGTCAGCTCAGTTCAATCTCATATTAGTAAGTTCAACTCAGTTCAGTTCAATGTCTCGGATTTAGGGCATGTCCTTGATCATCAAATAAGGTCTTTAGACCATCTTTGTTATTATAGTTATTCAGTTCAGCAATTTTAGTTGGTCACTGCATGTCTATTCAGTTTAGTGTTTTATTTCTTGTGTAGGTTTCTCTCACTTACTCAGTACATTCAAAGTACTGAGCATACCTTTTATGTTGTATCATTTTATGATACAGCTGCAGGATCTCGATCTCAATCTCAGCCTCGCTAGCCGCTCACTCTCAGAAGACTCCAGCTGCATTATTGGTGTGTCCTCATCTTTCGAGGACAAAGATCATTTATTTCAGTTCTATTTTTTTATTCTTAATAGACTTGGAGTTAGCTGGAGGCTTTTAACAGCAACTCATCAGTTGTAGTGGCTTTCAGACAAAAATTTCATTTTTCAGACTTGTAGTTTTGTTCAGATGTTTTAAAACTTTATGATTTAGCTTTAGTTTTATAAATTTTTGGTAGTTTACTTTAAAGCTTCCACTATATTTATATGTTTTCTTAGAATGTCAGTTTATGATAGACCAGGGGTTGACTTGGGGTTACTTGCGACTCTAAGTACTGTGTCCCGTCTAGGGTGCAAGCACGGGGCGTGACACCGTGGAGGCATCAAGGCACGCCAACGGCCTCTAGGCAAGCTTTACTTTCTATACAGGCGTCAATCGAAGAGTTATAATGCCCTGTTGCACCCTAAACTATCCAATTCACCGAGCTAGGCCCAATAGCCAAACTTAAACTTCTAAGGCCTTGGCATTACAGAAAAACATTAGGATACTTCTAAATAGTAAATAAATTAACTGGGGAAATCTCTATGACGCTCCTAGAGTTAGTCACACTAAACATACCCTTTCTTGATGAGGGATACTATAATATACTCTCAATACGTCTTTTAGCAGCTAACCACAACTTATATAATCATAATCTACTGACAACAACTAATCACAACATATATAATCATAATCTACTAGAAGCAACTAGTTACAACATATAGGATCGTTATCTCCATTCAAGGACATAGGTCGTACCATTATACGATGAGAATAACTTGCCAAGGGATAAGCCTTAACATACCTCGAATGCCGACTTTCGTTCACCAAATAGTTTCCAACTTCAAGCCAATAATTTCACTCAATTGCGGCCTTTACGCTGAGAGAATAAGGCAATTTCAATAGTGGGAATCGACAAATGGAAATATCTTTCAATACGGTTAACTATAACTTCAACTTCATTTTATTCAGCTGAAAACTCATAATTTCTCGAGTGTTTAGAAGGTAGAAATGCTTACCTATAACCTGCACTCACATAGAAGCCAATTAGAAGTGATTCCTACAACTTTCACTTGGCAGAGTTCCAATACTCCGAGCGAATTTTCAATAAATAACTCTTCAGAGATGTTCCTCGTAGGCCTAGAACTCGTTATCCAAGATGAATTTACATTTGGATGGATTTTAACAGTGTAATCTGATGAAAAACTAAAGAAAAGTTGAGAGAACTTCGTCGTAGGCCAAGGGTCTATTTTATAGAATGGTTTAAAATGAATCAAATTACCTCACTTAAACATATATATATAGAGAGAGAGAGATAGAGAGAGAGGCGGTGGGGAGGTCCACGGTGCACCCCCAATCGCACCGCTTTACCGACGCGATGCACTACCCAACGCGGGGGAGGGGGCCCACAACGCAGTTCCCGTTGCATCCTGCCTTCGGCCTTTTCCCACCCGTTAACTCGGTACCATGCTCATGCATTCATTCCCTGAGCCTTTTTCCGTATGCTTGATACTCCAAAACTCCCAACATATGTACAAATACATTGGCTAAATGATAGAAACTTACCAGGCGTAACATCTAGATCACTATTCAGCATAACGGTCCTGCACTCCTTGACTAGTGAATCTGATACTCCATTCACAAACTTGCTCATATGAGCCCTCTGATCCAAACTATCTCTAGCACATACTTAGACAATTGGGTAAACTCCAAGGAATACTCTTGGACAGATATGGTGTTGCTTCAAGTTGATGAATTCTGCTGCCTTTGCCTCCCTCAGCTGTCTTGAGAGGAATCTATCCAAAAAGACAGTCATGAACTCATTCCAACTCATGAGAACTACTCCACCTGCTCTACCATTCATCCACTAGTAGTACCATATATAAGAAACCCCCTTCAGCTGATAGGAGGCTAAATCCGCACTCTCCTCTCCCATCACCCCTAAAATTTGGATGATCTTATGCACCTCCTCAATAAACTCATATGGGTCCTCATCCACTTTCGACCCCAGAAACTTAGGTGGATTCATCCTGAGAATGTCTCGAACTCTAGCCGTTGTTGAGTTCCCATTCTGAGGAACATAAGCCACTGCCTGCTAATTAACCTAAGCAGTTATAGCCTATGACAACATCTAAAATGCTACTCTAAACTCAACATGAGTGACCTACTCCGGCAAAGGATCTGTTGGTGCTGGCGGGGCTTTCTGATGCCCATCTCCATTGCCATTGTCATGTCCATTTCCATTGTTATTCCTTCTTTAATTCACTTGCGTGGAGGCATATTTCTGCAAACACATATAGCATGAGTTAGAAGGATAGAGAGATACTTAATTGCATGTCATAGATCATGAAAGAAGGGAAATTACTTATAGCACCTTATAGCCTCTTCCCCATAAGTGTGGCGCGCTTCACACTCATGGAAAAGACGCTACTCAACATGGATTTCAAACATCCTAACACTCTAAACCTTTACTCTGATACCAAGTTTGTCACGACCCGAGCTGGGACCCTAGACCAAGACACGAGACCTAGAACCATGAATGGCTCCAAGTCGACCCATGACATGAAAAAAGCAACTAATGAGCATACAATGTGAAACTGATAACTTAAACATGAATAAGCTGAAAGTCTACATAATGTCTGATAAGCCTCTATACTGTCTGATGAGCTGATGGGACAACACCCCTAACTAGATAACTAATGTCTGTAATTGAAATAGCATATCCAAACTCAAAACTAAATATTCTCGAAAGATGATGACTCACCAACAATGGAAACTGAGTTGGGCTGCAGTGAAAAGTTGGATGAACAGCAAAATTGAGTCTGATTGCTCCCTGTATCATGAAACAGTACAGCATAGAGTATTCAGTCAGTACTTGGAGTGTACTAAGTATGAAAGATAAGTAAAACATGTCGAGTAAATTTTAACTGAAATCATGCTTATAAATATAAATCAGTATACCATGTGAGTAAAAGACTGCATGCTAAAATCATAATCTGAGACATGTATCATCATAAGCTGAGTATCATAGCTAAATAAACTGACCCAAGTTTTAAAGTAAAAATCATATGACTTATCATAACTAAAATCATAAATAAAATCTCATAAATTGATAATTGGGTCAAACCTGCTGTAAGACATAATATCATAAGTCATGAACATGAATAACTGAAATCATGAGGAATAATGAGAGACTCGTCCTAACTGACACCATCATGATAGAGCTTACATAATACCCCAACTATCACACTCAAGTGAGCAGAGCCGTCCAAAATCTTACCAGGGCTAAGGACGATACCACGATATCGATAACAAATTGACGCCCCTTGGGGGTATGGGAAAACTCTCATGGGAGGTCCCAATGTAAATATATAAACCTATGTTGGAGTGTAGTTCTGAGACTGGGGAACCTTGGAACGCCAATCTTGCTCGGTGCTAGACACTATTCTCAAAAACATGCATAGTGCTCCAACTATTTTTCAGTGAAGCTGAAATCATAATTACATGCATAGATTGTAATCTGAACATGGGGAATTATGGATCCAAACATACCATAAGCTGAATTAGGATTATTTCCTCAAAACCATATGGTAAGTTGATCTTATAATACTAAGCTGAAACATGAAAACATACTTAACTTGTGCGGACTTGTCCAAATCTTAAAATCATGCATATTTGAAATAAACTTCATAACTTAAATCATTGATTCAAACATGGGTAATCTATAAACATTCATTCATGCTAGATATCTCATCATACTTGAAATCATGAATCATGAACTTGACTTTTTATAAAACTTGCGTAATAGGGCATCATTTCTAATAACTTGAGATCATAAATTTATAATCAATTTGTGTAAAAAAATATGACCATAAATCATAGAACATGCTTTGGAACATGAGAGGAATTGACCCATAGACATATCATAGAAAATTCCATAAAGTTGGATTAAAACCCTATAAGATCATATACTTGAATTCATGAACTTGAGGAGAAATTTGGGTATAAGAGTGAAAGAAAACTCTCATTCATAGCTCTACATACCTGGGCAAACTTATTCTTAACTTATCGTTGAAAGCCTAAGAGAACTGGAGAAGAATTGGGAGAATTTCTAGATTGATCTTCCAAGAGAATTCAAAGCTTTGCATGCATAGGAGCCTAATAACTTGATATAGGCTAAACCCTCTTAAAATACTCCTTTCAGGGCTTAAAAGGATATAGTTTAGGACTTAGGAGCTTAGGATTTACGAAAATAACCTTAGTGAATCATCTAGAAAAATGACCCTACTAGTCAGAATGAGTGACCTAACAAGTCGTTGGGTTACCTGAAGACTCGTGGTCTGGAGTCGTTGCCACCACTAGAATTTCCCCCTTCAATCTTAACTTGCCAACCAATGAAGGACTCGACAGGTCATTAGGTAGTATGATGACCCATCGCATGCACTCATCCACTCCACTAGAAAATCAAAGCTTTCTTCAGCTCTACACCCTTGATGGATCATACCATGACTCGTGCGACGACATGATGACTCGTCGTCCCATCCATCAAACCCCTTTGAAAAATCTTCCTGATTCCAACTCTAAACCACCTAACAAGGAACTTAATAACTCGTTGGGTACTACGATAGGTTGTTCCTTGAACCATTACCACTGCACCTCCTTTCCTTTTTCCTTCAATACTGTAAAATTTAGGGGTCACTGAACGATTCGTCAAGTGACTTAATGGGTCACCTGATGAGTCGTTTTGTAACTTGGTGAAGATAAAAAATCCAGTCTTTGGAAGATGAGGACTCCTAATGTAATTCTACTATACTAAGTGTGAAAGAGATCTAACCTAGTTGTTGAGACTAAGAGCCTGAGCCTATATTATTAAATGATATAGCACATAGAAATATGTGATCAATACTTTGAATGTACTGAGTATGTGAGATATAATCTAAACATAAGAAAACTAATGATACATACACTATACTAAATGACATGCTATGACCATATGTGAAAACATAAATACTGAGCAGAAATTTGAAAATCTGACAATACTATAAGAAACAATAGCTGAGAGAAGATCATAACAAAATTCTGGAAATCTAGAAGACTAGACTTGACTGGGGACTATGACTGTACTGGACTTAACTAAACTATGGGAGAGTTTCTTAACCAACATGTAACCACGTGAACTAAATGTGGAGTTGGATGTATACGCCCCATCAAGAGGACCTAATATACCTTGCCAGGGTATAAAGGCATGGCCGTGTGATTACTGAATTGATGCCCATTAGGGCTAAAGACCTACGGTGGCATGTAGCTACGGGAACCTAGATGTACTGAATCCCAGCTCGCTCGATTCTATGAACTACTCCCAACTGAAATTCTAGTTACATCTAATTGGACTAATTAGGTCAAAACCGGTGTCCTATGGTTAAGATAGAACAACTTATCTGAAAGTGTTCTAAGAGCCTAAGGGACCTGATAACTGAAGACACTGAATTTAATAATATACTTTTAAAGAGACAATTGATCAGCTGACATTACTGAAGAATACTATGTATATTCAAAATCTGAAAATACTAATTGCAACTTGAAACATTCATGCTAAAAATTTTAGTCAAACAATAGCCCATGAAAAATAACAATTTAAAACCCACTTTAAAAACATACAAGAATCAATCCAAAATCATGATAAAAGTAGGCTAGAAATTATACTACGCAATTTAAGATAAGAACGTAAAGATCATATGTTAGGATGATAGGAACTAGCAAATAACTGAAGTTTAAGAACATTCATAATTTTTCTAAAAAGCCCTAGTTCAGTCTCATAGGGTCAGGATAGAAAATGTTCTTGATGATAAATTTGGTACACAAGGATGAAAGAATACCCTTATTGAATTCCCACTTACCTGAAGAAGAAATTCTGGGGAAGAAGCTTGAAAATTCTGAGAAAATTGAAAGCCCTAGCTCTTAGCTTTATGGAGATACTCTAAGTTCTATTTAATGAGGATTTAGAAATCTGAGTGAAGAATGAGGGAGGAGGATCAATTACCCCTCTAAATCCCTTGAAAATATTCCCAAAATGATAGTTTAGGGACTAAAAGAGTAGGAATATACGAAACCACCCCTAAGAAAATATCTAGAAATCTAAAATTCCTATGTTATTACGCGTCTAATGGAATAAATGACAGACCATTGTCTCCACCTTCGGGCTTAAACATAATTGTCCAAAACTTTTCCCTAAGTAACGATCGGGGTGATGGGCCATCACAAGCTTGACGGTCCATCATCTCTATCATCGGGCTTAAACAGAAGGTTTGAAAATCTTGGCTTAGGAGATGGTTGACATGACGGGCCATCACTCAATTGACGGTCCGTCGGAACATCCGTTGCTTAAGAGCTGAAAGGACCAGAGCTCAACAGACCTAGTGATGGGCCTTCGCTTGGCTAACAGTTGTTAAATTCACCATTAGAGGTGTTACGTGCTATCACTTCCCCCGTCACCCCTGCACCAGGTTTGCAACTTTTATTCTATTGCTGCAATATTTCACTCTAGGGGTCTAAGATGTTACATATTATTTCGCCAAGGTGTTGATCAAAATTTTCTTTTGAAGTTTGAGGTCTGGCGCGCCACTTCGGCCATAGTACTAACCTAAGAACAATTTCTCTAAAGTTTAGGCTCTGGCACCCCACTTCTCCAATTTCACCAGGCCAAAATTCCCTAAAAATCTCCTTTCTTCACGCCTTGCACTATTTTTGAGTATTTTTCCATGTGTTACCTGCCAAAATCATCTAAAACTATTTGTTATCTCTTTTCACATATACATTCATGAAACCATACATTTTATAAGGACAATCATCTCATAACATGATAAATGAGGGATAAACATATGAAAATAGGATAAGAATATGCCCAACATCAAATATCTATAAGGGGTATCGGGTGCCATGTGCAGATAATTAATTTAATCTATTGTTTATGTGCTTATGTCATTCTAACTGAGACTTATGAAGAATGAAAATTCATGATTTGACTATGGATGGAAGATGCATAAATAATTGTTCAATAACGATATGATCCTTGAATAACTCGCACGAAAGATGCCTAAATGATTGTTCATAAAATAATCATATAAGAGTATATAAGAGATTTCATAGGAGTATATGAGATTCATAGTAAATCTATATTAATAAAAGTAATTTTCTCAAAATTATCCCTAATTGATTGATGAAGGAGAATTCATGAAATTTCGAAGAAGCATAGAGGGGGAAAAAACAACATTATTTCCACATGTGCGATAGGCTCACATACTTTAATTGCTTCCCAACAATTAAAGGAAGAATCTAACTTTGAAGAAGTAACCTAATAACCCGCTCTTGAGCCTTGAGATGAGTTTTCTTGAAAACCTTATGTTTAGAAGGTAAGATCTTGCTTAGAATTCATAAACAATCGGTAAAGTCACTTGAAATTATTTAGAACAAGCTTGCCTTGATGTGCGAGGTTTTAGAGAAGAGATAGAGTGATTGAACTAGGGCTTGGAGAGGTAAAAAAGTGAGAAAAAAGATGGACATGTTATTCTTATAATTGTTGAGTCATGGCCATTTATGGTGCTTCAACTACAGTATTGGAGTGGACATAATTTCCATATATAGTCTGTAGATCCTTCCTCACTTGGTTACCCCTTTTAAACAGTAGCTCGAATTTGGACCTTTAACTGTCGATCGTGATGTACGATGGATATATACATTTAAAGTTCATACATAAGTCTTATACTTAGAATTATTTGTGTTCACTTTCATATCCCTATTGCAAAACAAAATATGAACCGTAGGTCTATTGTACTATCCATAAGTCTCATGGTTTTGGTCATAATTGAAATGTTTTAACTATAGATCCCATGTATGACTTATGATCTGTTGGTGACTTTCTCTGGGTTGTAACTATGAATTTTTTCCATAGACCTACATATACGCCCATAAGTCTCATTCACGGTCCTTAGATGAATTTTACGGCACTAGATTAGAAATTTACCTAAGACTTCCAGTTCCATTCTTTTTAGTTCATGGACATTTTCACACTTTGTTAATGACTTAATACATCAAATTAAATTCTATCGAGATTTATCCTTTCACATATACAATTTCAATATGCATGAAATGCAATGCTAATGTAAAATTCTACACTGGATTCAGACATCAACATAGATAGTCATAATCAAATATGAATCATTTAAAAATGAGAATAAGGAAGTGAAAGAATAATCAAGTGAGAAATATATATAAAATGCAGGCCAACTCAATACTAAGTGAGAAATATACAAGACTCATGTGAAATCAATAAATAAATAACAAGTGAGCAATATACAAGCCTTAGATCAAATTAATATATCATGAATCGTGTTCATATATTATCGAATTTCATCAATCATATAGATAATCATCAATTTATTCAATTCATGCAACTTATACACGTATAAGTGCTCATCTCATTTATGTGGGACCGATATTATCCATTTCCCTCAACTCACTACTCTAACACATTAACACTTCATAAAGAGTTTAGAAAGTCTCAACTTGACATAACTGACGCTCAGATGATCAAATTATGAACTTGTCCTTCAACAACACCTTTGAATGATCTCAATCTTATCTATTATAAAATCTACATGAGTATATGATTCTATAGATATCATATTGCTATATTTCTATTCCCTACCTAAAAATGTTTATTCGAGGTCATGAAATTGTTAAACATAATCATGTAATCATGTTGAAAGTATAATATAAATAAATATACTAAAATATATATAGTGATCCTGACCATAATTAAACATGCTATAACTAAACTGATATATAAGAGTACTAAAAATCGGTAAACTGATATAAGGGTTGTAAACATACTCTAAAATATGAGACTAAATGTCATGCCCCGAGTTTACACCCTTGACGGGACACGGTACTTGAAGACAAAAGTGACCCCAAGTCAACCCCTGATCTATTATACACTGGCTCAGAGTACATAAATACATACAACGGAAATTTAAATCAAGAATATGAATATTTGAAAGAAATAAAGCTAGTTCAAATTATTGAAAATATTAGAACAAACTGCAAGACAATAAGAAAAAAAAACAGAATCTGAAAACTGAATCTAAGTTTGATGAGCTGCTGCGACAAATGCCCAGCTAACTCCAAATCTAAATAAAAGAAATGAAATCATTACTAAGGTATATAAGCTTCGTCCTCAAATAATGAGGACTCACCGACTGGATAGATGAGTTCTTCGGGAAGCTATCGACTAACGTGGCTGAAACTACGATCTTGCAGTTGTATCGTAAGATGATACATCATAAAAGTATGCATCAGTACTTTGAATGTACTAAGTAAGTGATAGGAACATAATACAATAGAATAAATTATAAAAGAAATGTTGAACTAAAAATGAAACATGCAATGATCAGCTAAAACTGTTGAGCTGAAACACTAAAGTACTAAGATGGTCTAGAAGACCTTGTCTGATGGTCAAAGTATGTTTTAGGTCTAGGATGCTGATCTGAACTGAACTAGACTGAGACTATACTGGACTAACTATTCCGAGAGTCAGTAACCAACATGTAACCACATGAACTAGACGTGGAGTCCGATGTATACACCTCATTGGTAGGACCCAATATATCCTCCAGGGTATAAAGGCATGAACTAGGTGATCACAGAAAAATCTGTAGCCAATCAGACCAATAAATACTGAAACATACGCTGGAAATGTAATTTTGGGAACCTGGGTGCGCCTAGAAACCTGGTCCGCTCGGTGCTAAGTCCTACTCCCACTTGATAACCTAAGCTAAATATTAAGCTGATAGCTTGAAACTGTGGCCCAAGACTAGCCAAGGATACATGTATGAAGGTACCCTAAGAGTCTTAACAGACCAAACTGGGTTCTAGACTGGCCAGAGTTGCTTATCTAGAAGCATCATAACCGTCTAAGAACAAACTGAAATCTGAACTAGGGTCCTAATTCTAGTCAGAGCTACATGTATAAAGTTTCATGACCGCCTAATGGACCAATAAACTAGATTTTGAATCTGATTCTGATAACTGGGAGATGATACTGACACCTTGGGAAGTTCTGTAGTCAAACTGATCAGCTGACATTTCTGAATGACACTAAGAAGTTTCATATTTTGACTAAGGATGGACGATCATGTAGTTGACTGAGAATCTATCATGTAAAATAGTAAGGGAATTCACTGTACTGGTACAATCAAGAGATGTTAAGATTTATCATTTTAGTAAAATTTCTAATCTATTCTACCCTTAAGAACTAGGGTTGTAGTCAATTCATATGAATAGTAATCAATACTATTATAAGCTAGCGGAGAAATACACTTAACTAACATACATGACGATTTCATATGGATTAAACAAGGCATTATTAGAGATTTCTTAACATTCAAAAATCTATAGGACTTGAATTTCACTTTCATGAGAGTAACATCAATAAGGTCATGTTCCAATGTAAATAATGTCTAAAGTAATCATAGATATCATGCCATGTGAATTCCAAAAAAAAATTACATCTATCCCCTTCACATTCAAAACTTCAAGGCTAGGATTTACAGAGAAATTAGGGAAGTATTTTGGGGGGCACAAGGGAAGAATTATTCCCTTGTTGGATTTTCCACATACTTGACTAAAATTCCCTAGAAAAGTGAGTTTGAACTGCTGCAATAGATGAGGAATCCTAGACCTTTCTTGAGAGCTTCTACATGAGAACTTGCGTAGTTTTTCTAAGAATTGTAGTGGGAATGAGAGGAAAGCCGTTTAATTCCTCTAAATCCGCTTTAGAATACCCAAAACGACTTAGTTTAGGATCTAGGAGGTTAGAAATTTACCGAAGTAACCTTAGGAGAAACGCGAGGAAAACTGACTGTCAGTGCCCCGCGGGTGACCTAATGGGTCATGGTCACACTCGTAAGGTGCACTACCTGGAACCACTGCTGGCACCATGAGGAACCTTATGGGTCATTATAGTGACCATGACTTGTGCTCACCATTCATTAACCTCACTACCTCGACCCTGAAAATTAAAATTCCAACTGACCACGACTCTCCTAACGAGTCGTGGTGTCCAACCACGATTCTTGAGTTCCATCCATTAGGTACACTTCCTCAACATCGACAACATTCCATTCTACTTGGTAATGACTCATCCCATGACTTATGGTGACTGACCACGAATTGTGGGGCCCTTCCATCAAGTACACTGCCTCCTCATCTCATCTCATCAATTGCCACTTCCAACGACTAACCTAACGAGTCGTGGGGATTGACCACGACTCATGGTCTCGTCTCTGGGTACCTTTCTCCGAACTTTCAAAAATCATCTCCTAGCCTCCCCAAGGGTCACACATGACTCGTGGGCAGCTCCAACGGGTCACTTAGTGACCCGTTCTGAGACTGGTGCCAGATTTTTTAGTTTTTTAAAATTTTCTATTTTTAAGTCCCCGGTCCAATCTTTGATTATTCAGGGCATTACAATATCTCGTCGTTGGGAAAATTCATCCTCGAATGTTGGAAAACATATAGGAAGGAAGAGAATAACAATCATAATATTCAAATATTGCTCATTTAAATCAAAACTGATAGTATGACTATCTCCGTTTCAAACTATATAGTTGAACTTAATTCACTTTTCAAACATACATCCAAAAACATAAAGGAAACTTAAACACATGGACTGAACATGAAAACTAAATTGAGTTCTAGGGAAAAACTAATATCTTAAGCTGTAACAGAGCCGGTAGAGAACAAGTGTGGGTATTTGGCCATCAGATCAGCTTTGGCCTCCCACGTAGCTCCCTCCACCTGCTGGTTTCTCCATAAGACCTTGACTGAAGCTACCTCCTTGTTCCTCAGCCTACGAACATGACGGTTAAGGATTTGGACTGGGACCTCCTCATATGAGAGACTATCCTTTATTTCTACACTGTCCAAGGGCACAATTGAAGTTGGATCACCAATACATTTCTTCAATAGCAACACATGGAATACTGGGTGCACAGATGCCAACTCTGAAGGTAACTTGGCTCATAAGATACCTTGCCAATTCACCTCCAAATTATGTAGGGTCCTATATACCTCTGACTAAGCTTTGCCTTCTTCTTAAACCTCATCACCCCTTTCATGGGCGAAATTTTTAGATAGACCCGATCATCCACAGCAAACTCCAATTCTCTTCTCCTCACATTGGCGTAAGATTTCTGACGACTCTGAACTGTCTTCAATCTTTCTCTGATGAGTTGTACCTTCTGCATAGCTTCATAAATTGAGTCTATCCCGATTATAGTTCAGACCACCCAATGGGAGATCTGCACCTCCTACCATATAATGACTCAAATGGAGCCATCTGGGTGCTGGAGTAGTAGATGTTGTTGTACACAAAATCAATAAGAGGCAAATGGTCATCCCAACTGCCTCTGAGATCGATCATGCACGCTCTCAACATATCTTCTAGGGTCTAAATAGTCCGCTCAGCTTTCCCATCCATTTGCGGATGAAAAGCTGTGCTGAGCTTGACCTAGGTGCCAAGTCCCTTCTGAAAAGACTTCCAGAAATGTGAGGTGAACTAGGTACCTCTATCTGAAATGATGGATAATGGCACCCCATGAAGCCTGACCAACTCTCGGATATAAAGTCTAGCATAGCTAAATCCATTTTTTAATAAAGAGGAAGTGTGTTGACTTAGTCATCTGATCTACTACTACCCATATAGAATCATGTTGCCAGAGAATTAGAGGTAAACCTATAATAAAGTCCATATTTATTTCTTCCCACTTCCACATGGGTATGCTGATATTTTAGGTCATATCTCCCGGTCTTTAATGTCTACCTTGACTTGCTGGTAGTTCGGGCACTTGGCTACAAATTCATAATTTTCTCTCTTTATGTTGTTCCACCAGTAAATATCCTGTAGATCGCAGTACATTTTAGTAGCATAGGGTGGATAGAGTATCTCAAGCAGTATGCTTCAACCAATATCTGCTGTCTCAGGTCACCGACGTCCGGTATGCACAATCTCTAATAACGAAGCACACCATCTCCCCCTTTGGAGAAAGCCTCAACCTCCTTTCTTAGAATCGCTTCCTTGAGTTTAAGAAGGATGGGATCTTCATCCTGTTTGGACATAACTTCCACAACCAAGGAAGAGTCTGACCCGCTTTGCATCACCACTCCACCCTCAGCTGAGTCAACCAACTGCACCTCTACCGAGTCTAACCTGTGAACATCCTTCGCCAAATCCTTTTGGCCTTCCTCAACATGAGCCACGCTACCCATAGAAACTCTGCTTCGGGCATCAGCCACCACATTGGCTTTGCCCAGGTGATATAACACGCTCATGTCATAATCCTTCAGGAGTTCCAACCATCTTCTCCGATGAAGATTCAGGTCCTTCTAACTGAATATGTACTGGAGGCTCTTGTGATCGGTGAAAACATCAATGTGAGCCCTGTATAGATAATGCCTCCATATTTTCAATGCAAACACTATCGATGCCAACTCCAAGTCATGTGTTGGATAATTCTTCTCATGAACCTTTAGTTTTCTGGAGGCGTAGGCTATCACCTTGCCCCGCTGTATGAAAATGCAACCGAGTCCAACTCTAGAAGCGTTGCAAAATACCATAAATCCATCCGATCCTTATGGTTAAGTCAATACTGGAGTAGTAGTGAATCAATTTTGTATGTAATGCCCTAGAAGCTCAAAATCAATATCCATGATTTTAATCATAAAATCTAGAAAACTGCAGAAATGTTGCAGAATGACCAACCTGACGGGTCATTAGGGGACCCAACGAATCGTCAACTCAACTGTGTAAAGGATGCCAAGAATATAAACCATTATTCCTAATGGATGACCCCACGAGTCGTTCTCATGCCTTACGACTCGTTAAGTCACCTGTTTCCATGCCGAAGTCAGAAATTTGAGAAATTTACAATGTACTTAATGAAAGGTCACCACGAGTTGTCATAAGTAGTAACGACTAATCAGGCCGTTCATTTCTAGTCCCTTCTAACTTTCTTACCAGTGTACCTAACGGATGACACGACGAGTTGTTTTCAATCATGAAGACTCGTCATGTGCCCGTCAAACGTTTGTAAAGATTTTCAAGTGAACTTGACGAGAGGATCCAATGACCCATTTGACGTGGTAACGAGTCGTTAGGTCACCCGTTAGGGACACATGATAGTTTTTCCCAGCGAATATCTAAGGGTTATTTAGTAATTTCCTATTCCCCCAAGCATTAAACCACATCGTTTAAGCATTAATTCTAGATGTTTTAGTTGGGGAAAATGGTTCATCCCTCATTCCCCACCCTCTGTTTCAAGAAAGCATCGAAGGTCTCCTCTCAAGAACTCTTCAAGAGGGATTAGGGTTTGTCAATCATCTCAGTAATTGAAGTCCTCTTCTCCGGAGAGTTTTCACCAGGTATGTGGGGTTTTAGCAAGGGGATTGTCCTTCCCTTGCGTCCCATAGTCCTACTCAATTTCTTCTATCAGTTTTGACCCTTGAGCTTTCAAGTATGAGAAGCATTCATGTTTTACCTTTCGTTGATTTCACTTAGAACGATATTCATGTATATTGGTTATATGACCCCCATGAATTTCTTATCAAATTGTCGGTGTTCATAAAGAAGGTGAATTTAAGCCCTAATTCTGCGAGTGATGATTTTGCTTGTTAAATTCTCTCTAGTGAATGAAGAATGCTTTGGTTTGAATTCCTAGATTTTTCTTGCTATTCGTACATGTTGGGTAAATATCCCATGAATCAGAATGACTTTAGTATGTTGAAAGAAATTCTCTATTAGCTACTTAGTAATTTAGTCAGTTAGAACACAAAGCTCTATCAGTCTAGTCTCAGTCAGAATCATATCAGTCTAGCTTCAGTCAGACTCTTAGCAACCTCAGTGTTGTCCAGAAAATGTCAACTGATTAGTTTGACTCCAGTTTTATTTTCGAGGTGTCAGTGGTGCCTCCCAGTTTCAACACTCATATTCAGATTTCAGTTATTTGGTCCATTAGGCGGTCATGACATTCAGTTATATCTCTGACCAGCCCCAGGACCCCAGTTTAGTTATTAATTATTCTGTAGACGGTTATGAAATTTTCAAATAATAAGCTCATACCATTCTTAGAACCAAGTTTCAGAATCTGTTTCGATAAGACTATCAGGGTACATGCAGTTATTTTTCCCTGACTAGTCTTGGACCCCAGTTTTGAGCTATCAGCTTAGTAGTTTAGTTTAGATTTTCCAGTGGCAGTAGAACTTAGCACCAAGAGGGACGAGGTTCCAGCGCACCCAGGTTCCCAGAACTACGTTGCCAACGTAGGTTTTAGTATTACTTGGCCAGATTGGCCCCAGATATTTTTGTGATCACTCAGTTCATGCCTTTATACCCTGGCAATGTATATTGGGTCCTACCGGTGGGGTGTTTATGTTCGGTGTTTTTCACAACTACACGCAAGTGCACATGGTCGAACAAATAGTAAAATAGCTAAAGTAAGCCAAGTATCGATCCCACAGGGACTGGACCAAGATAATAATCGAATTAAGCGTTAATAAACTCTAACTCTAATAATGCAGACAACAGTTTCAAGAAGATTTGGGGAGTTTGTTTCCTAATTTATACTAATCTAAAGCAAATGTACAAATTGAGTCTGAACAATAGTAATGAGCATGCTGAGGCTAAAACAAACATATAGGGAAGCAATCTATTGATACAAAGTGGTAAATCTTTCCTTCGGTTGCTAGTCAAGAATTATTGCGTATGGATTAAAACTCTCGTATTTAACCCAACTTAAGAATCATGAACCTTCCACCTACATTTCTGTGATAAGAAGAAATTCATGTTCTAGCCATACGAAACCGATTCCTTAATTGACTAACATGACTTTCAAATATATTTCTATTCTGAAGGTAAATCAATTCCAAATTTTCCCAACCCAAGAAGAGATCATATCCTATTAATTCACAACTTTCCGATTTCTTTCTCTTTCGAGCGAAAACTGGATTTTTTAGATATACATTAATATTGGCCACACATTAATGCAGTAAGAACAAGAATTAATAGAACAACCATGGAAGAAAAGATGAAAAACCAAGATGATCAATAGTTACATTCCACTACAAATGTTCTTAACCTCAGCAAGAAGTTAATTTAGCCACTCATTTGTGGATTAAACATCGTTAAATGAGTGTAAATCATACAAATAATTGAAATAAGGAAGAAAGAGATAGAGAAGAGCCCTAAGAATTTCGTCCCCTCAACTGCCTGTAACCCACGTTCTTGCTCAACCAAGTCAGAATAATTAAAAATAAACCAGGTGTGCTATTTATACTAATGGGAATTTTTCCCGGAATAACAAGCAACGTGTCACGGAGTGCATCGCGGAGCACTGCCTCCGTGACACGCCACAAACGTGGACCCTCACTGGAATCCGGTCCTCCAGGTAATTATGCCCAATGTGCCACGACGTGCAACGCGGGGCTTGCCCAACGTGCCACGGCCCTGACGCGGACCTTCACTAGAACATGGCCTATTTTTATCATCCGGGGCAGAATCATCCGCGATGGCAGCGTGACAAGGCTCCATCGTGGAGCCCCTTAATTTGCTGCATAACCTGGGCCTTTTTCACTGCTCACTTTCGAGTCTATTCCCGATTTCTCCCAACATGCATCTTAGCTTCCTAAAATTCCATTTTTCCTGCAAAACAACACTAATCATGTTGGTTAGTATAAATTCACATTTTAACTACAAATCACATGAGAATGTACAATTATCAATGTATAAACAAGACGAAATGAAGCATTTGAGTATCACTTGGGCATATAATTCTGCCCAAGATCACTTACCGCACGCTTAAAACATTGTTTTTCCTCGAACAATAATATCACATCTCCTGTAATTGACACCCAATCATAGCTACTTTGGCTCGACAATTCAAGCTACGGTCATACCGATTATTTACATAGAAAATCATCATGAAAACATGCATAGTCTCCTCAATACAATGACATTTAGCACATTAAGACCTCCTAGACTCACGAGTCGACTCTCAATCTCGGCAAACTCATGCAAATCAGCTGATCAAGACATCCGGCAAGAAATTAAATCTCTCGTCAAGCATGTGCCCTCACAACACCAGAGAATTTCCTCATTTACCATCATATGATCTCAAAAGCATTATATGCAGGGGCATATGAACACAATTTCGCTCTCTTTCCCAAAGAATTCACATGCATCATGTCATGACCCATAGGCTTGCCTCTAGTGTATTACTCCACTAATATAAGGACGAGTGATGTAAGATCACATAGGACTTAACGGGTTGTAATGTAAGCTAAGGAACTAGTACATACTGGGCTAACCAATAATAACAACTAGCACCCTTAAGCGCTTTTCCATACATCCCACCACATTATGGGCATTGTTTCTTCCTTCATCCTCTCCTTTCTTGAAGCCTTTCTTTATTTTTGTTCCCATTTCTTTAAGCACACTCGACTTAATAACAAAGATTAGCTCTATATCTTCATTTTATTAACTTCGGCAATGCACCTTTGACCTTTTCTTTACTTTCACCGCTTCCGCTTTTCCTTTCTTTTCCCAATTACCACTCCTCGACACTGTGGGAAAATTTATTTTCTTGAGCGCTTAAGAGTTTTGGATCAAATTCACGGATAATGAAAAGAAGGGGTTAAGCTCGGTTTGCACCTTTTCGACAAAAGAAAAAGAATAGGCTAAAGGCTCAATGGGCTAACTAGGATATACATTCAAGGTAGGTACGATAATGGAAAGAAAAAAAACTTTCGGTTAAAGCAAAGAAATGCGTACATCCATTCCTACCATACTCATCCTTCATTTCGTTTTGTACACATACTAGGAAAGTTCTAGACACTTCACAATAGCATGGAAGAATCGAAACCTCACCACACTGTCATTGCACATGCTCAACTCAAGACATATTCACAGACTCTTCAATCAGCTAATCACAAAAATTCAAACATTAAGCCTCAATCACACTGAATCGAACTCTACTGTCTAGGTATCTCAACATGTTCCCAAAGTTGCATGCTTTCATACGAATCACCTTTGCATTCTAAATATCCTGTACAACACGCAACCTGAATTTCGAACCATAAAGTAACAACACATTTGGGTTACAAACAAACAAAAGAAAAGATTAAAAAGAACAAAAGAAATCTACTCCTATCGACTACATTTCCCTTAAGACGGTCGTCATCCATCCATCATAGGGAACGGTCACTATTTATGACTTCGGTTCAATGGGACTATTCTTGGTAAAAGCACTGAAAACAAACATCGAGAAACTCAAAAAAAAAGATTTCACGAAATTTTTTTAAAAATATCGATAATTTCGATAAAACAAAAATATTTACACAACCAGTTAACAACAACTCCATACAGCACACAACAGCTTCACATTAATTACAATACAAAACATAAACATCAAGATCACAGGGTTACAATTTTTCATAGGCACAACAACAAAACTGAAACATAAACAACAACAAAACAACCAGCACCTAACTACTCCCACCCACACTTAAATCAATCGTTGTCCCCAGTGTTCACAAAATTCAGCACAGCACAAGAGTAGGTGGTGAAACTCCCTGATCAATCGAAGTATTCCACTTGTTCGTCAGGTGCGGTTGCCTCATCCCCCATATCCGTATCACCCCCGCTATCCTAATCTGTCTCAACATATGAGTCATCACGGTGTGTCTCCTCGTCTGTGGGGACATCATCATCAACGGGCTCCACAAAAGCTGGCCCCACTCGGCATAGAGCCCTGGCATTTTCGCCGAAGGGGTAGTCCAACTCTAGCTGCCACAGCTCATCTTCTGTTGCTGGCCTCCCGCCTATGCTCAACTGTAGCATCTGGATCCCGAACATGTGGGCCATATACTGATCTTCCCGAGCATGTCGCTTGGCTAATGTGAGAACTGTCCTGTGAGTGGTATCGGGTGCCTTAGTTTTGGTGACGTCCAAGGCACGCCTCTCCATCTACGGGATGTAGTCAAGTGCCTCCTCCTCAACATCTAGGCCCATCAGGAAAGTGGTCAGCAAGCCACCAAACACGTACCTGTGCCCTTGATGCAAACGGGCTCTCTTAACGGCAGAGATGATCACCGCCCCAACATTAATCTCCAGCCCTTTCATCAGGGCGTATACCCAGCACACACGATTTCGGGTGACATCTGTCATGTGCACCCCCGGGATCAGGCAGGAACACGCGATCTTAAGCCAAATTCTGGCTTCCCTGTTCATTTGAGAATAGGGTAGCGTCTGATGGTAGCCCCTCTCCTTATGCCTGCTCCACCGTGCTGTAGAACGGGCTCCACACGGAGTGCGTCTGATGTCCGCATATGGTGGAGTGATGTTCAGCTGTCGGAGTACATGGGCGTTTGTGTCCCGCGCCCCCAAGATGGCATTAAGGTGATGGGGCTCAAAAGTGACTACTTGCCCCCTTATTTTGATAGTGTGACTTCAGAGTGTCGGGTTCCAATTGGCATAGAATTCCCGAATCAGGTGGAGATTGCACTCCTTGGGCTCTTCAAAAATGAACTTCAGCCCGGCAGCGTCAATCCGGTGTACAATTCTGGGGAACTCCTATGCCAACGGCTCCCTTGCAATATGCTCCTCGGGGAAGTATTTTCTTTCCTTATGCTTTGTGTACCATTTCTTTCCTTCCTCTGTCACCCATCGGGTTTCGTATTGACGACGTTGGCCGCGCGAAACCGCTGGTGCTGCTAACACTGCTGTTCCCAGTCTAATTGTTTTCCTTCCGGCGCCCGATGTAGATGCGCCTTTTCCTTTGTCTTGCCTGCTTGCCATTGTTCCTGTCAAATCCAACAGAAAGTCCCAATGTTATTTAAATTAAAATTAACTTCGACTAAGGTTGGGTTAAGCTCGGCCACCCCACACTTAATCTTTAGCCACAATGAAAACAATTCGGCGAGACAATCATTCCATTCCAATTTTTGTCAACCAACATGCCTCGTGCATTCAGATAAGTCGATGGGATAATGACTAAGTACTACTCAGACTTCGTACAACTAATCACAATTTCACCATCGGTTTCATTACATCACCTAGCACTTAGCCAAACTTTTTCTCAACAACAACAACCTATACAATTCACCAATTTCATTTTCCCAAAAATTCCCTTGTTTATTTAGCATATTCATCCATATTCACAACATCATTTACATCACCCAACATGAACAACCCAATCATTTTCAAATTTTCAACCAAATTTAGCTTCTTCCTATTCAAATTCCAACCCTAGCTACCAATTTCGCACAAATTCAATCAAACATGTATTTATCGAGTTCATACAATCATAACGATACTACAAACATCAATCAACAATAACTTAAATGAAGTCATGCTCAATTTACACTTAGGGCAAGCTTTAGTTACCTCACATGCTCAAAAATTGAAAATTTCAGCCAAAATTGAGGTTAAGTTCAAGAACGTACCTTTAATTCGTTGAACTTGAAGAAAAGTTGAAGAACATTTGATCCTAGGTCCATGTCTCGTTGGGGGAGGGGGGATTTTGGGGTGTTTATCGCGGAGGGGAGTGAAAAATGGGAAAAATTGGGTGTTTTCGGGGTTAAAAAGAAGGTTTTTCGCGTGGGTCACCCGGCGACCCGATGTGACCCGTTGCGAATAACACTTCAACGTGTCATGGAGGGTAATGCGGAGCACACCCTCCGTCACACGGAGCCATCGCGCAGGGGTTCTGGAATTTGTAAAAAATTCCAAAACACCTTCAACATGTCACGGAGGGTAACACGGAGGCCCTCCTCCGTGACACGGAGCCGTCGCGCAGGCTCACTGTTTCGCCACTTTTAATTTTTTTACTCACCTCGATTTTTTCCTTTGCGATCCTTTGCATTTTTGCCCTCCGTTACACCTGTAAATCATCTCACAACAAGAAATTGGTTAGAATTTATAGGTTTCAAACACTAATGAAAAAAAATTATTTTTTTGTTTTTGTTTTTATTTTTAATTTCTTTTCTTTTTTTCTTTTTATAATCTAATTATACTCATCTGTTACAACAATTTCACGGGTTGCCTCCCATGCAACGCCTGGTTTACCGTCGCGGCTCGACGTCATTAAAGTTCAATCATCCACTAGAGTGACAGACGTTTTCTCTCGACTACCGTCCTCACCCCAGTAATGCTTACATCGCTTCCCATTGACTAAGAATGTGGCACTTCAATCTTTTTGCCACAATTCCACTTTTGGGGGGTCCTTCACCGGTGGTTTTCCCACTGGCTCTCGCGAATCAACACTCTGAGCAATATTCGCTCAATTAAGCACGTTGATCACTGACAGTTCTTCATACATGGTCAGAAGCTTCGTGGCCTTGTACACATCAAATACCTCCACCTTGTCATGTGCCCGCATGCTTAGCTGCGTTGCAGCTACATCAATCAGTGTTTTTCCGGTTGCCAAGAAAGGACGTCCCAAAATAAATGGGACTTCCGCATCCGGCTCAAAATCCAGAACAATGAAGTCAACCGGGAAGATAAGGGAGCCCATTTGCACCAACACGTCCTCCACAATGCCATCTGGTCTGGCCAAAGAACGATCCGCTAGTTGCAAGATCACTGTTGTGGGTCTAGGACTGCCTAGCCGCAATTTCTTGAATACCGATGTCGGCATCAAGTTAATGCTCGCTCCCAAAAAACATAATCCACGAGCTCGGATACTCTGCCCGATTGTAAGTTGAAATGTAAAGCTCCTAGGGTCCTTGAGCTTTGTGGCAACCAATTTTCTATCCGGGAAGTGCACTCCTCCTTAAGTGCCACCGTAGCATACTCCATCAACCTGCTTTTGTTCGCCACAATGTCCTTGATATATTTTGCATACTTCGGCACTCCCTGCAAAACATCAACAAGAGGCAAATTAATGTGTACCTGTTTAAGCACCTTCATGAACTTTTTGAAACATGCTTCCTCCTTGTGTTTCCTTAGTCTTTGAGGGAACGGGGGTGGTGGTCTTTCTGGTTCAGCTTCCTTCTCCTTCCCCCTATCATCATTGTGTTCCCTCTCCTTCTCCAATGCTCCTGACTGTTGTGGTGGTGTTTCTAGTTCCACCTCCTTGAGTTGCAAACCACTCCTTGTGGTCACTGCATTCACTTGCTTGGGGTTGGGGTCAGTTTCACTTGGAAGTCCTCCTCTTGGCTTGGTGTTCTGAGCTCCATCTAGTTGCCCAAACTGGTACTCCAATGCCTTTGTAGCTAACTGATTGTTCTTTACATCGGCTGCCAATTTCACATAGTCAGCCTGCAATTGAGCTTGGTTAGCTATCATCGTTTTGAACATTTCCTCAATACAGTGTGATGGTGGTGGAGGAGGTGCATTGTTGCTTCTGTATTGAGACTGATAGTGTTGCTTCCCTCCTTGATTTCTCTATGCTCCCTGACTCGAACTCTGCCCTTGATGGCTGTTACTACCCCAAGAGAAATTTGGGTGACTTCTCCAATTAGAGTTGTAGTTGTTGCCATACTGTTGGTGATTATTTATCGGTACATTACCAAGAAAGTTTAATGAATCAGGATTCGCACCACAACACTCAGCTGAGTGTTCATTACTGCCGCACACTTCACACCAAATCTGCTGCACTACATTCACTGGGGCTTGAGATTAATTCATACTCATCTTGCTGAAGTGGGTATTGAGTTGATTCTGTAATGCAGCTATTTGTGCAGCAATAGCTGTAAAACCATCCACTTCCAAGACTCCTGCCGCTTTCCTTGTTCCTCCTCTAGAAGAGTCCGCATTCCACTCTGGATTTCCCTACGAAATACGGTTCAACAAAGTATACAGCTCCTCATAAGTTTTTTCTAATGCTTGTCCCCCAGCTGCTGAGTCTAGCAAGATTTTTGTGTGGGGTTCCAAACCCTCTATGAAAGTATGCACCAGCACATCATTGGATTGGTGATGATGAGGACAATCCCGCAACATAGATTTGAATCTTTCCCCGGATTAATACAGATTCTCTCCCTCTTTCTGTTTAAAACTTAGAATTTGACTTCTAAGTATTGCTGTTTTACCGGATAGAAAGAACCGTATCAAGAATTTTTTTGCAAGATCATCCCAAGTAGTGATGGAATTAGTTGGCTCAGCTTTCAGCCATCTCTTTGCTTCTCCCAAAAGTGTAAATGGTAACAATGTAAGCCTGACATAATCAGGTGACACACCAGCGGTGATGTAAGTGTCACTTATCTCCAAAAAGTTTTGGAGATGTTGTTGTGGATCCTCGTAAGGGAGACCTGTGAATTGCCCGCCGGTGTGCAGCAATTGCACCATGTTCTATTTAAGCTCGAACCTCCCTCCTGGCTCAGGTTTGCGAATGCTCGATGTAACGTTATTAGCATGTGGGATTGCCACTTTGCGAACCGGCCTAGCTGCCATTTCTTCGGGCACTAACACTGCCCTTACAATGGGTGGATTCTGTTGTTGCTCCAGGATTGTCTGTCTGAGCAACTGCAACTTTCTCTCTAGAGCTTCTCTCCTTTGACGATGGAATAGTCTTTCCGGCTCTAAGTATGAATCCACCAGCTCCTTGTCCCTTGCCAGTGTTCAACAGAATTCAATATCTACAAAAGACAAGCTAAGACCAAGTTGTCAACACTAATAAGAAATCGTAAACTAACACTTAAGACAACAATTTTACCAATTGCCAGTCCCCGGCAACGGAGCCAAAAACTTGTTCAGTGTATTTCACAACTACACGCAAGTGCACGTGGTCGAACAAGTAGTAAAATCTCTAAAGTAAGCCAAGTATCGATCCCACAGGGACTGGACCAAGATAATAATCGAATTAAGCGTTAATAAACTCTAACTCTAATAATGCGGACAACAGTTTCAAGAAGATTTGGGGAGTTTGTTTCCTAATTTATACTAATCTAAAGCAAATGTACAAATTGAGTCTGAACTATAGTAATGAGCATGTTGAGGCTAAAACAAACATATAGGGAAGCAATCTATTGATACAAAGTGGTTAATCTTTCTTTCCGTTGCTAGTCAAGAATTATTGCGTATGGATTAGAACTCTCGTATTTAACCAAACTTAAGAATCATGAACCTTCCACCTACATTTCTGTGATAAGAAGAAATTCATGTTCTAGCCATACGAAACTGATTCCTTAATTTACTAATACAACTTTCAGATATGTTTTTATTCTGAAGGTAAATCAATTCCCAATTTTCCCAAACCAAGAAGAGATCATATCCTGTTAATTCAGAACTTTCCAATTTCTTTCTCTTTCGAGCACAAACCGGATTTTTTAGATATACATTAATATTGGCCACACATTAATGCAGTAAGAACAAGAATTAATAGAACAACCATGGAAGAAAAGATGAAAAACCAAGATGATCAATAATTACATTCTACTACAAATGTTCTTAACCTCAGCAAGAAGTGAATTTAGCCACTCATTTATAGATTAAACATCGTTAAATGAGTGTAAATCATACAAATAATTGAAATAAGGAAGAAAGAGATAGAGAAGAACCCTAAGAATTTCGTCCCCTCAACTGCCTGTAACCCACGTTCTTGCTCAACCAAGTCAGAATAATTCAAAATAAACCTAATTGTGCTATTTATACTAATGGGAATTTTTCTCGGAATAACAAGCAACGTGTCACGGAGTGCATTGCGGAGCACTGCCTCCGTGACACACCACAAACGCGGACCCTCACTGGAATTCGGTCCTCCAGGTAATTATGCCCAACGTGCCACGGCATGCAACGCGGGGCTTGGCCAACGTGCCACGGCCCCGACGCGGACCTTCACTGGAACTTGGCCTATTTTTATCATCCGGGGCAGAATGCATCCGCGATGGCAGCATGACAAGGCTCCATCGCGGAGCCCCTTAATTTGCTGCATAACCTGGGCCTTTTCCACTGCTCGCTTCCGAGTCTATTCCCGATTTCTCCCAACATGCATCTTAGCTTCCTAAAATTCCATCTTTCCTGCAAAACAACACTAATCATGTTGGTTAGTATAAATTCACATTTTAACTACAAATCACATGAGAATGTACAATTATCAATGTATAAACAAGACGAAATGAAGCATTTGAGTACCACTTGGGCATATAATTCTGCCCAAGATCAGTGTACATTGGACTCTATGTCTAGCTCACGTGGTTAAATGTCGGTTATAGACTCTCCTACTAGTCAGTCCAGTCCAGTATTATAATAGGTAGCTCAGTTCAGTACAACATCTCATATTTAGTGTTTTAGACTTAGGGTATGTCCTTTACCATCAGATAGGTTTGTCTTGACCATTTCATATTATATCAGTAGTTCAGTTCAGCTTACCTATTTGTCATTGCGTGTTATTTCAGTTCAGACTTCATACTCAGTTATGTCTCTCCCACTTACTTAGTACATTCAAAGTACTGACACGTGCTTTTCATGTTGTATCGTTTCATGATACAGCTGCAGGTTCTCAGATTCTACACAGGTAGTTGCTTCAACTTCAGAGCATTCCGTCTTAGCAGATCATAGTGTGAGTCCTCATCATTCGGGGGCCTTGTTTATTTACTTCTGTTGGATATGGTTTTATATAGACTTAGAGTTAGCTGGGGGCTTGTCCCAGCAACTCCTCAGTAGTTGGCTTTCAGACCAGACTTGTCTTTCAGAATTGTATTTCAAATATATTATTCCTTTCTCTACTTTCAGTCAATACATTTTCTTAAACTGATTAATATGTTATTTAAAAGTTCCTCTGTACATGTTTACTCAAAATGCTAGTGTATGATATACCAGGGATTGATTTGGGGTCATTCTGGCTTTATGTACCGTGTTACGTCCATGGTGTAGGCTCGGGGCATGACATTTTAACTCCTGGAAACTCTTCTCAGACACATCTAACCATTGGAACTTCACCTTTTTCTAAGTCAGCTTAGTCAGTGGAGATGCTATAGAAGAAAATCCCTCCACAAAGCGTCGATAGTAACCGGCTAAACCCAAGAAACTCCTGATTTCGGTTGTGGGGGTGGATCTGGGCCAGTCTTTCACTACTACTATCTTTTGAGGATCCACTGGAATACCTTCACCCAAGACCACATGACCCAGGAAAGTCACGGATTTCAACCATAATTCACACTTGCTGAACTTGGCGAACAGCTGGCGGCCTTTGAGTGTCTGAAGCACTATTCCCAAGTGATTAGCATGCTCTTCCTCATTCCTGGAGTATACCAGAATGTCATCAATAAACACAATGACAAAAATATCTAGATACTATATAAAGACTCTATTCATTAGGTCCATAAAGGCTGCCGGGCCATTTGTTAGTCCAAAGGACATAACCACAAACTCAAAGTGATCATACCATGTCCTAAAAGTTGTTTTTGATATGTCACACTCCCTGACTCTAAGTTGATGATACCCTGACTTGAGATCTATTTTGGAGAAGCAGCTGGCTCCCTGAAGTTGGTCGAACAGGTCATCAATTCTAGGTAGGGGATATTTGTTCTTGACTGTGACCTTGTTCAACTGATGGTAGTCGATGCACATTCTATGAGTACTTTCTTTCTTTCGCACGAGCAATAGAGCACCCCAGGGAGAGATGTTGGTTTTGATAAAACCCTTATCAATGAGATTTTTTAGCTGCTCCTTCGACTCCTTAAGTTCAGCCAAAGCCATTCTATAAAGTGGGATGGAGATGGGCTGAGTATCTAGAATAAGGTTTATGCCGAAGTCAATTTTCCGCTCAGGAGAAACTCCGAGAAGACTTTGGGAAATACATCTACAAACTCACTAACAACAGAGACTGACGGGATAGTTGGTGTATCAGAGTCAGAATCCTTGACCCAAACTAGATGATAAATACTTCCCTTAGAAATAAGCTTTCTGGCCTTAAGGTAGGAAATAAACCTACCCTTCGGCACTGAACTACTGCTTGACCATTCTAGAGTTGGCTCATTAGGGAACTAAAACCTGACAAGCCTGGTTTTGCAGTCGACTGAGGCATAGCCAAAGTGTATCCAATCCATGGAAAGAATGAGGTTTAAGTCGACTATGTCTAACTTTATAAGGTCAACTGTAATAACTCTATGGCAGACTAAGATAGGACAGTTTCTATACACCCGACTGGCTTTAACTGACTCGCCAACTGGGGTGGAGACTAAGAAAGGTTCAGATAATAATTCTGGATTGATATCGAACTGAATGCTACATAGGGAGTCAAAAAGGATAAATTGGGCCCCAAATCAAGTAGGGCATATATATATAGATGGAAAAGACGTAACATACCTGTGACTACATCTGGTGAGTTCTCCTGATCCTAAAAAAATGATAATGTATAAAAATGATTTTGGAGTTGACCGCCCTCCATACGTGATGTGTTAGCCTGCTAAGCTGGTCGGCCTGCTGTAGCTGCTGAGGTGGTAGATTGTGATTTCCCTCATCTTGTAGACAGGCATTCCTTAAGCCGATGCCCAAGCTGTCCATAACCAAAATAGCCCTCTCAATCCTGAAGACACTCTCCCGGGTGGTTCTTGCTGCACTTGGGGAAAGCTGGATATCTGCTCCCAGCACTGTATCTTTGAGACTGAGAACCAGATGCTCCACCTCTCCAATCTTGGCAGGACTGGAAGATAGGGGCGCTGGCTGAGCTAGGCATTGGAGCCCTCTGCTGCTATTGCTGCTACTGCTGCTGTAGGCGGTTTTTACCGCCTGTCCTCTAGTGGCCATGATCTGACTCTCCAGTCCTTTCCAACTAATTATTTCTTTCCATGTTCCTCAGTTTTTCAGTCTCGATTTTTTGGGAATAGACAATCAAACTGGAGAGGTAGATATCCTTGATCGGCATCGTAGTCTTGCACTCTTTTAGGACCAGATTTGACACCCCATTCACAAATTTTAGCATGAGAGCCCTTGGCTCTTCCACCATCTCTGGCAGTATTTGGATAACCTAGTAAACTACAGAGCATACTCCTCCACTATTTTGTTCCCCTGCCTCAGGTTCATAAACTCCGCTACCTTGGCCTCCCTAAGCTCCCTCGGAAAAATCAGTCTAGAAAGGCGGTGTTAAACTCCTCTCACTCCACCGGTCCTACTCCCACTGGTCGTCCCTCCTTCCACTACTCATACCAAACTTGGGCTACCCCTTTTAGCTGATAGGCAACCAGGTCAACACTCTCGGAGGAGCTGACACCCATAATACGGGTAATCTTCCTGATCTCATCTATGAACTCTTGGGGATCCTCCCCCACCTTGGATCCTTGGAAAGATGGAAGGTTCATTCAGCTAAAGTCCAGCACCCTAGTAGCTGCTGCAGACTCGTTTTTATTAACTGGAACCACCTGTTGGTTCACCTAATTAGTCACGTTTTGGCCAAGCAGCTGAATGGCCGCCTTCAATTCTGCAGTTGATACCGAATCGTCTTGTGGTGGAGTAGTCCACTGGGCATTTTTGTCCTTTATCCATTGTCGCGTCATGGAGGCATAGTTCACTAAAATGAAGCAGAGCACGAGTTAGGAGAATGAATTTTTGGAACTGGATTTCAACGCACGATAAGGAGTATGAAATAAAGGAAATTCTCCTAATGACATCTCATAGCCTCCCTGTCTTAAGTGTAGCGCGCTTCACACCTATGAAGAGGACAATATTCGATAAAGATTTCAGACATTCGAGGATACTCTGAACCTAGTGCTTTGATACCAAGTTTGTCACGCCCCAAAATTGCACCCGGGACAAGACACGGTACTTGAAGCCACAAGTGACCCCAAGTCAACCGCTGGTCTATCATAAACTGGCATTCAGAGTACATAAATACATATAGTGGAAATTTAAAGCAAGAATATGAATATTTGAAATAAATAAAGTTGATTCATATTATTAAAAATATTAGAAAAAACTGCAAGTCTGTAAGAAAAACAAACTTAGTCTGAAAGCCACAAAGTCTGATGAGCTACTGCGACAAATGCCCAGCTAACTCCAAATCTAAATAAAAGAAATGAAATCATTACTAAGGTATATAAGCTTCATTCTCGAATAATGAGGACTCACAGACTGGATAGATGAGTTCTTCGGGAAGCTGTCGGCTAACGTGGCAGAAACTGCTATCCTACAACTGTATCATAAGATGATACATCATAAAAGTATGCATCAGTACTTTGAATGTACTGAGTAAGTGAGAGGAACATAATGCAAAAAAATAAATTGTAAAAGAAATGTTGAACTAAAAATTAAACATGCAATGATCAGCTAAAATTGCTGAGCTAAAACACTAAAGTACTAAGATCATCTAGAAGACCCTGTCTGATGGTTAAACTATGTTCTAGGTCTGGATGTTGATCTGAACTGAACTAGACTGAGACTATACTGGACTGACTAGTCAGAGAGTCTGTAACCACGTGAACTAGACGTGGAGTCCGATGTATACACCTCACTGGTAGGACCCAATATACCTTCCAGGGTATAAAGGCATGAACTAGGTGATCACACAAAAATCTGCAGCCAATCAGGCCAATAAATACTGAAACATACGCTGGAAATGTAATTTTGGGAAACTGGGTGCGCCTAGAAACCCTGTCTGCTCAGTGCTAAGTCCTACTCCTACTGGATAACCTAAATTAAATATTAAGCTGATAGCTCGAAATTGGGGCCCAAGACTAGCTAGGGATACGTGTCTGAAGGTACCCTGACAGTCTTAACGGACCAGATTCTTAAACTAGGTTCTAGACTGGCCAGAGCTACTTATCTAGAAGCGTCATAACCATCTAAGAACAAACTGAAATCTGAATTACTGTCCTAATGCTAGTCAGAGCTATATGTCTAAAGTGTCATGATCACCTAATGGACCAATAAATTGGATTCTGAATTTGATTCTGATAACTGGGAGATGATGTTGACACCTCAGAAATTTCTATAGTCAAACTGATCCGCTGACATTTCTGACTGACACTAAGAAGTTCATATTTTGACTTAGGATGGACAATCATGTAGTTGACTGAGAATCTATCATGTAAAATTTTAAGGGAATTCATTGTACTAGTACAATCAAGAGATGTCAAGATTTATCATTTCAGTAAAATTTATAATCTGTTCTACCCTTAAGAACTAGGGTTGAAGTCAATGCATATGAATAGACATCAATACTATTATAAGCTGGTGGGAAAATACCCTTAACTAACATACATGATGATTCCACATGGATTAAACAAGGAATTATTAGAGATTTCTCAACATTCCAAAATCTGCAGGGCTTCAATTTCACTTTCATGATAATAAAATCAATAAGGTCGTGTTCTAATGTAAATCATGTCTAAAATATTCATAGATATCATGCCATGTGAATTCCAAGAAAATTTACATCTATCCCTTTCACATTCAAAAATTCAGGGCTAGGATTTACAGAGAAATTAGGAAAGGATTTTGGGGGACACAAGGGAAGAATTATTCCCTTGTTGAATTCCCACATACCTGACTAAACTTTCCTAGAAAAGTGAGCTTGAACTTCTACAATAGATGAGGAACCCTAGACCTTGCTTGCTAGCTTCTGAGTGAGAACTTGCATAGTTTTTCTGAGAATCATAGTGGGAGTGAGGGGAAAGACATTTAACCCCTATAAATCCCCTTTAAAATACCCAAAATGACTTTAGTTTAGAATCTAGGAGGTTAGAAATTTACCAACCTACCCTTAAGGAAAAATGCAGGGAAAACTGATTGTCAGTGCCCCACGGGTGACCTAACGGGTTGTGGTCACACTCGTGAGGTGCACTACCTAGAACCCACAGTTGGCACCATGAGGAACCCTATAGGTCGTTACTGGTGACCACGACTCATGGTCACTATTTGTTGTGCCTAGAACCCACTACTTGCACCACGAGAAACCCTATAGGTCGTTACTGGTGACCACGACTCATGGTCGCTATTTGTTAACCTCATTGTCGACCCTGAAAAATAAATTTCCAACTGACCACGACTCTCCTTACGAGTCATGGTGTCCAACAACAATTTGTGAGTTCCATCCATTAGGTACACTGTCTCAACTTTAAAAACATTCCATTCTACTTGGTAACGACTCATTCCATGACTGGTGGTGATTGGCCACAGATCGAGGCGTCCTTCCATCAAGTACACTACCTCTTCCTCTCATCTCATCAATTGCCACTTCCCACGACTGAATAACGAGTCGTGGGGACTGACCACGACTCGTGGTCTCATCCCTGGGGTACCTTTCTCCCAACTATCAAACCTCATATCCTAGCCTCCCCACGAGTCATATCAAGACTCTTGGTCACCTCCAATGGGTCACTTAACTACCCATTCTAATACTGGTGCTAGGTTTTCCAGTTTTTCTAAAATTTTCTATTTTTAAGTCCCGGGTCTAATCTTTGAATTTTCGGGGCATTACACTGAATTGTGTTGTAGGAGAGTCTATTAACCGACATATAACCACATGAGCTAAATGTGGAGTTCGATGTATACTCCCCAATGAGAGGATCTAATATACCTTATCAGGATATAAAGGCATGGTTGTGTGATCACTAAACGAATGCCCATTTGGTCTAATGACCTATGGTGGTACGTAATTTCGGGAACCTAGATGCACTGAACCCTCGCTCGCTCGGTTCTAAGAACTACTCCCAACTGAAATTCGAGTTATATCTAATTGGAATGAATAGCTCAAGACTGGTGTCCTAAGGCTAAGACAGAACAGCTTATCTGAAAGTGTCTTGAGAGCCTAAGGGACTTGATAACTAAAGACACTAAATTTAATAATATACTATTAAAGAGATAACTGATCAGTTGACATTATTGAAGGATACTAAGTATATTCAATATCTGAAAATACTAATTGCAACTTCAAATATTCATGCTGAAAATTTTTATCAGACAATATCCCATGGAAAATAATAATTTAAAACCCACTTTAAAATCATACAAGAATCAATTCAAAATCATGCTAAAACTAGGAATAGAAATTATACTATGCAATTTAAGACAAGAACATAATGATCATATGCTAGAGCGATAGGAACTAGCAAAACAACTAAAATTTAAGAATATTCATAAGTTATCTGAAACGCCTTAGTTCACTCTTACAAGGCTGGTTTGCGAAGATAAATTTGAGACTCAAGGATGAAAGAATTCCCTTGTTGAATTCCCACATACCTGAAGAAGAAATCTCAGAGAATTAACTTGAAAATTCTATGAAGGAATGGAAGCCCTAGCTCCTGGCTTGAGGGGAGAGTACTGAATTCTATGTACTGGGTTCTAGAAGCCACAGTGACAAAAATGAGGGAGGAGATCGGTTACCCCTCTAAATCCCTTGAATATATTCTCAAAACAATATAGTTTAGAGACTAAAAGAGTGGGAATATATGACTACCCCCAAGAAAATATTTTGAAATTTGAAATTTCTGGGTCGTTGCTTGTCTGACGGGATAGCTGATGGATCGTCGCAAGCCTGGCGGTCTGTCATCTCCACCGTAAGCTAAGATTGCCCAAAACTTTGCCCCAAATGACGATCGGGGTGACGGGCCGTCACAAGCCTGATAGTCTGTCATCTCCACTGTCAGTCTTAAACAAAGAACCTAAAAACCTTGGCTTAGGTAACGGTTTCCTTGACAGAATGTTGCAAGCTCGATGATCCACCGCCATCTCCATCACCCTCGAGGTAAAAAGGGTCAAAACTTAAAAGGACCGGTGACAATCCATCATCTGGCTAACGGCTATAAAACCCACCATCCATGGTATGATGGGCCATCACACCCTCCGTCATCCTGGCACTAGATCTAAAACTTGTAATTTTTTGTTGCAATAGTTCACCCTGGGATCCGAGGTGTTACAAGCAGCAAGATAATCGAAGGTGAGCAGAATCGGATGTGTTGTTATGATTCCACCGCAGGAGATGCCTTTTGTTCAAATATTAATTTTATTTTGAATTTTCTTAATGTCCTCCTCTCTAGATTTTATTAGGTAAACGTCCATTCGTACAATGACTTTCATGTTTGATGTTATTCTCCTTTCATTTAATTAAGGTTTGTGATACTTATCATTTTATTGTGATGTTATGTGGATTGTTGTGGAGATTGAGTAATTAGCTAGGGTTCGTTGGTTCGCCCACTGGAGGGAATAGTGTGGTTGTCAATCACAGCCACTTGGGTCATGACATTCCTTTATTGTAATTTGTAGTCCAACTGAACATTCTAACAACTATTATGACATGTCACTATAATTATTATTAATAACCACTTGATAAATTTTAGTAAGCAAACCAATGCCTTCTCTTTAGTATAACAATCTAGTATGTGGAGTCTATTGGGCAGATTAATCCGAATTAACATCATATAGGGCCTTTTAAGGGGGAAGGTTCGTTAGCAAGAATTTCTTCATTACTGAGGTACGAACCCAAGATCTCTAGTTAAATATGGAGAGATGTCATTCTCACCACACCGATCGTGCAGTTCTATTACTTTAAAATATGGTATCTATTTAATAATAATTAATTTGTTACCTAAGCGATATAATCTTATCAACATTTACTGTCTATGATTATGTAATAAGGTCCGCGGTATCTTAATGTCGTGAGTTCTATTGGTACAACTTACTTGACTATCACTTTTTGAAATTAATTATTTGACAATAGAAAAAATCTTTGACCTTCTTACTAAATTACTATAATTTGACCGGTACACTAGGGACCACCATTTCTCATTCTTCTCTTGTCTATTTAAATTTATTCTCCTTTTCATCTCTCCACGTTCTTCTTTCTTTAATCCTAGTAGAATTTGGTTCTTAAGAAACTCTTTCTTCATATTTTTCCGTTATTCTTGCTTAAATATTCTTTCTCTTCTCTTATCTGTGGTTAAGAAATAATTTTTTTTTAGTGATCACAATCCATTCAGAGGTTTGGTACTTGTAAATTTTTATGTGTTCGCTAGTTTTTTTAAAGCAAAAACTATTACCCCTTAGTTATTTTATACTTACTTTTTCAATGATTGATACTCTTGATAATTTATGCTTATCCACTTTTCTTTTGATTGTTGGTGTATAGATTCTTTTTCTTTTGTTTGACTATTTTTATTCATGTTTTTCTATTATTTATTTATATTTTTCAGACTTGAGCTTTTCATTCTTGATTGTATGGCTAACAGAGGTTCCTATTAGACATGTGCGGTAATCGCTAGAGAAATTATTGCTAATTCAAATCATGTTGGTAATTATCTTCCTTTTAATTAATTCTATTCTTTTAATCAGATGCTAAAAGTTTATACTCTAATGAATTATTATATGTTCTTAAGTAATGATTCATTTTTATCTTTAAAGAATTGAAAAATTATTATGTTCAGTTTGATATTCTTGCATATGACGATATGATAGATTTGTTATCATGTTCTTGGTAATTTTTCTAATAAGTTGAGGTCATTCTCTTTGAATCATGTGGCGTACCTTGCTTCATTATGCCAGATTCCACAAAGTGTTTTAGAGACTATACTAAAAGATTCATCACACATACAAAATACTCGATGTATAATATTGTACTTTGTGATGAACCACTTTTCTTTAAAGCAGGTAGTAGATCATATGTAGGTTTCTTGTGCATTTTGCATCTAGTATTTGAGATCAAGCACCACAACAATGTATATGTTAGTAACCGGCACAAAGGATAACTGAAATATTACTTTGTAGGCATCTCTTTTTAAGAGAATGTACCTTCACGCAACAAAGAGCAAGCTCTTTTGTTGTCACTTTCATTCACAAGGAAAGTTGTTGGCTACTGCTGGACACGAGAGGAAAGTTTTCTTAATAGTTTTCAACTAGATTTATTTGGTCTGATAAAGAGGGATTATCTTGATTTTTCATGTTGACAAACCCATATTGCATTCAAGTTTTTCAAGATCATTACTCAATCATCATGTGAATACAGATATAGAAAGATAGTTTAAAAAATAAACAGGTTTTGTAATGTCATTTGAACCAACATCCATATCACAATCACAACGTAATATGCATTTTTCTAAATAAATTGGTTTATTAAGAATAAGCTATTATTCGTTCATGAAAATTTGTATTGATTAACCCTTGGTACTAATGCAACGAGCAAGTAGACAAGTTAGATTTCAACCTCAACTTAGAAACTTTTTGCCAAGTTCTACTGAAAATGTTATAAATTCCTTTGATGTTGAGACTAATAACATTCAAAAAATATTACAAGCAATTTTTTCGTGAATGATATTTATAAAAACTTATTTGTAACTATTTTTGGATGCCCATTAGTCTCAACATCAAAGATATTTATAATATTTGCAGTAGAACTTGCCAAAAGGTCCCAAGTTGAGGTTGAAATCTAACTTGTCTACTTCCTCCCTGCATTTCTACAAGGAACTCATCAATATAATTTTTCGTGAATAAATAATAGCTTATTCTCTATAAACTAATTTGTTTAGAACACTGCATATTGTGTTATGAGTGTGATATGGATGTTGGTTCAAATAACATTACAAAACTCTTTTATTTCCTAAACTATCTTTATGCATCCGTATTCATATGATGACCGCTTAATGGTCTTAAAAACATTGAAATTTCTTGAAATGAAGAAAGAAAAAATAAGAAGATAAACATTTCCCTCAATCAATGCAGAAATATAGATTCAACAATAATTTAGAATTAGGTAATTAAGTAATCTCCAAATTGAAAAAGACATAGATAATCATCAAATTATGGAGTTTTCATATATATCAAATAGAAACACCTTCTTATCAACATCTAAAAAGAAAAGAAAATAGAGACATCAACCTAAAAAAAATGAGTTTGTAATAGCCCCACAGTCTAATCTCATCAATGCTATCACAGGAACTGAGACTCATATTTATTGGATGACAATCTATTGACAACACATTCTCATCATACTCTATAAGATTTGGAAAGGGTTGTTTGGATGAATTAAGACAAAATGGTAAAATATATAATATATTCATGATATAAAAGACACATATAAAAATAAAGCAATCCAAGAGATTGAAGCAGCAAGAACTAGTATACTGTCCTTGGTGGATCAAGATACAACAACCATTCTTTCTTCTCTCTTATCCAACTACATAAATATCTGATTGAAATTAGACATGCATCACCCTTTCATTTACAACTTCCAAGGGTGTATTTGGGACCAAGGAAGGTGATACTATTCTTGGTGCGTCACCAATGTAATCAGTTATATGAAAAGTTATATTAGTCACAAATTTTGACTATTTTTTCAAACTTCTCTAGTCTCTTTTATCATTTGGAAGTTTGATATTTAAATGGTAAATCAACTTGTGAGTTAAATAACATTAATATGTTTCAACATGAATAATTAAATAATTTTAAATTATTTTACTTAAATGTATTTTATTTCATGTGCATATATATATCGAATTATTTACTTTTTTTAAATAATAAGTCACTCACCCAAGCTTTCACTAGTGTGGTGGTGAAAGATTTGATACTACTCCTACTTTGTTTATTAATAAGCAAAAAAATACTCGAAGGGAAACAAAATCTTATCTTTAAAGAAAAGTTACAAAAGAAGACACTGATAAAAATCAATTAGAAAAGTCCATTGAATATATGATCAAGATTTTAATTAAAAAGTTCTTAATTCTTCATTGTTCTTAGCCAATTCTCTTCTTTTATGTCTTGATCCTAAAGTTTGCTAAGCCATGCTTTGTCTATTTTGTATGCTAGTCTTCTTACCTTTTTTGGAGTTCTTAAAATTTGGAATAGACTCTTGATGTGTTTATGACTTATCTGGCTTTAGCAAATTCATTTAGCGCCATATTGTATTCTCTGTAGCGACGTGTGGCTTTCACCATGTATAGTAGCTAAATTTCTTTGAATTTTTGAATATAGGTTATAAGAAACCAAAAATTTTTTAAATATTATATTCATAAAAATATTTAGTATTTATGCTTTTCCTATGTACCTAAAATATGGAAAGCTATCCACATATATTACTATAATGCCCTGGCAACTCAAAGATTAGACCCGAACTTAAAAATAGAAAATTTGCAGAAAATTAGAAAATCTGACACCAGTCACTGAATGAGTTGTTAAGTTACCTATTGGAGGTACCAACGAGTCGTGATGTGACTCGTGAGGGGCCTAGGAGATGAATTTGGAAAGTTGGGAGAAAGGTACCTCATGGACGAGACCACGAGACATGGTCAGTCCCCACGACTAGTTAGGTTTGTCGTGGGAAGTGGCAATTGATGAGATGAGAGGAAGAGGCAGTGTACTTGACAGAAGGACTCCACGATTCGTGGTCCGTCACCATGAGTTATGGGATAAGTCGTTACCAGGTAGAATGAAATTATGTCGAAGTTGAGGCAGTATACCTGACGGATGGAACTCACGAGTCGTGGTTGGACACCGCGACTCGTTAGGAGAGTCGTGGTCAGTTGGAAGTTTATTTTTTAAAGTCAAGGAAATGAGGTTAATGGATGGTGACCACGAGTCATGGTCACCAGTAGCGACTCGGTAGATCCCTCGTGGTGTCAGCAGTGGGTTCCAGGTAATGCACCTCATGAGTATGACCGCGAGTCATGGTCATTGACCTGACCCATTAGGTCACCCATGGGGACTGACAGTCAGTTTTCCCTGCAATTTTCCCAAGGGTACTTAAGTAAATTCCTAACTTTCTATATCCTAAACTAAGTCATTTTGGGTATTTTAAAGGGAATTTAGAGGGGTTAAATGGCATTCCCCTCATTTCCCGCTATGATTCTCAGAAAAACTACGCAGGTTCTCACTCAGAAGCTCTCAAGCAAGCTCTAGGGTTCTTTATGTATTGTAGCAACTCAAGCTCACTGTTCTAGGAAATTTTTGTTAGGTATGTGGGAATTCAACAATGGGATAATTCTCCCCTTGTGTCCCCTAAAATCCTTCCCTATTTCCTTTGTAAATTAAACCCTAGCGCTGAATTTTTGACTGTGAAGGAGATAAATGTTAATTTTCTGGAATTCACATACCACGATATCTATAATTATTTTAGACATGATTTATGGTTCATAACTTTACTGATGTTATTCCCATGAAAATGAAATTCTAGCCCTGCAAATTTTCAAATGTTAAGAAATCTCTGATAATACCTTGTTTAACCTACGTGGAATCATCATGTAAGTTAGTTAAGGGTATTTTTTCCACCAGCTTATAGTAGTATTGATGCCTACTCATATGCATTGAATTCAACCCTAGTTCTTGAGGGAAGAACAGATTACAAATTTTACTGAAATAATAAATTTTTATATTCTCTTGTTTATACTAGTGCAGTGAACTCCTTACTATTTTACATATTAAATTCTAAGTCAGCTACATAACTGTCTAGCCTTAGTCAAAATATGAAATTTCTTAGTGTCTGTCGGAAATGTCAGCTGATCAGTTTGACTATAGAACTTCCTTAGGTATCAGTATCACCTCCCAGTTATCAGCATCAAATTTAGAATCTAGTTTATTGGTCCATTAGGTGGTCAAGACACTTTAGACATATAGCTCTGACTAGCCTTAGGACCCTAGTTCAGAGTTCAGTTTGTTCTTAGATGGTTACGACACTTCTAGATAAGCAGATCTGACCAGTTTAGAACCCAGTTTTAGAATTTGGTTCGTTAAGACTCTCAGGGTACTTTCAGATATATACCCCTGACTAGTATTGGGCCTCAGTTCTGAGCTATCATCTTAGTATCCAGTTTAGGTTATCCAGTGGGAATAGGACTTAGCAACGAGCGGACCAGGGTTCCAGTGCTCCCAGGTTCCCAAAACTATGTTGCTAGTGTAGGTTTCAGTATTTATTGGCCTGATTGGCCCCAAACTTTTGTGATCACCCAGTTCATGCCTTTATATCCTGATTAAGTATATTGGGTCCAATTGGTGGGGTGTATACATCAGACTCCACATTTATCTCACGTGGTTATATGTTGGTTATAAACTCTCCCACTAGTTAGTTCAATATAATCTCAGTCCAGTTTAGTTCAGATCAGTACTCCAGACCTAGGACATGCTTTGACCATTAGATAGGGTCTTCCAGACCATCTCAATACTTCAGTTGTTCAGCTCAGCAGTTTTAGTTGGTCACTGCATGTTTTATTTTTAGTTCAGCATTACTTTTATGATTTATTCTATTATATGATGTTCCTCTCACTTACTAAGTACATTCAAAGTAGTGATGCATACTTTTATGTTGTATCGTTTTATGATACAATTGCAGGATCACAGTCCCAGCTTCAGTAGCCGTCTACTCCTCGAAGACCTCAACTTTACGAATTGGTGAGTCCTCATCCTCCGAGGACGAGGATTTCCTTCCTGAGATATGATTTAATTTTTTTTATTTGATTTAGAACTAGTTGGGGGTTTGTCCCAACAGCTCATCAGACTTAGTGGCTATCAGACTTTGATTCAGTTTTCAGACTCAGTTTGTTTTCTTGCAACCTTGTAGTTTGTTCTCATATTTTCAATATTTTGAACCAGCTTATTTCTTTCAAATATTTACGTTCTTGCTTTAAATTTTCGCTATATGTATTTGTATGTTACTCAGAACACCAGTGTATGATAGACCCGGGGTTGACTTAGGGTCACTTGTGGCTTCAAGTACCATATACCATCTAGGGTGTAAACTCGGGGCATTACAAACTTGGTATCAAAGCACTAGATTCAGAGTATCCTTGGATGTTTGAAAACCATATCGAGTAGAGTCCTCTTTATGGGTGTGAGGCGCGCCATACTTATGATGGGGAGGCTACGAGATGTCATTAGGAAACATCTCTTTATTTCATACTCCTTGTTGTGCGTTGAGATTTTGTTCCAAAAATCATTCTCCTAACTCGTACTCTACTTCGTTTTAGTGAACTATGCCTCCACGACACGGAAATAGAAGAAGGGCCAGCAATGCCCAATGAACTACTCCACCAGCCCCGGTGCCCCACAGGAAGATTCGATGTCAACCGTAGAATTCAGGGCGGCCATTCAGTTGTTTGCCCAAACCATGACTAACCAGGTGAACCAGCAGGTGGTTCCAAATAATAACAATGAGTCCGTATAAGCGGCTAGGGTGCGGGACTTCACCCGAGTGAATCCTTTATCATTTCAGGGATCCAAGGTGAGGGAGGACTCCCAAGATTTCATAAATGAGATCAGGAAGATTACCCCTAGTATAGGCGTCAGCTCCTCCGAGAGTGCTGACCTGGCTGCCTACCAGCTAAAAGGGGTAGCCCAAGTCTGATATGAGCAGTGGAAGGAGGGACGGCTAGCGGGAGCAAGACCGGTGGAGTGGGACAAGTTCAATACCGCCTTTCTGGATAGATTTTTCTCTAGGGATCTCAGGGAGGCCAAGGTAGCGGAGTTCATGAACCTGAGACAGGGGAGCAGAACTGTGGAGGAGTATGCTCTGGAGTTTACCAAGTTGTCCAAATACGCTCCAGAGATGGTGGTCGAGCCAAGGGTTTGCATGCTAAAATTTGATCAGGACTGCAATGTTGATCAAGGATATCGACCTATCTAGTCTGATTGTCTATGCCCAACAGATCGAGACTGAAAAACTAAGGGACATGGAAAGAAAGAATAAGCAGGCAAGGACTGGCTAGTCAGATCGTGGCCACCAGAGGTCAGGCGGTAGCAACCACCCACAGCAGTAGAGGGCTCCAACGCCCAGCTCAGCCAACGCCCCTACCTTCCGATTCCGCCAAGACCGGAGGGGTGGAGCATCTGGATCTCAGTCTTAGAGCTAATGTTCTAGGAAAAGATATCCATCTTGCTCCAAGTGCAGCAAGAATCACCAGGGAGAGTGTCTTCAGGGTCGAGTGGGCTATTTTGGTTGTGGATAGCTCAGGCATCGGCTTAAGGAATTCCCTTCAGTAGGACGAGGGAAGTCATAATCCACCACCTCAACAACTTTAGCAAGTTAGCACATCAGGTACGGAGGGCGGTCAATGCCAAAACCATTTTTATAAATTATCATCTTGTCAGGATCAGGAGAACTCATCAGATGTAATCACGGATATGTTACGTCTGTTCCACCTAGATGTATATACCCAGCTTGATTTGGGGGCCACACTATCATTCCTGACTCCCTACGTAGCAGTTTAGCTTGATATCAATTTAGACGTCCTATTAGAACCCTTCTCAGTCTCCACCCCAGTTGGCGAGTCAGTTAGAGCCTGTCGGGTGTATAGAAATGGTCCAATCTCAGTCTACAATAAAGTTATTTCAGCTGACCTTATAGAGTTAGACATGGTCGACCTCGACCTCATTCTTGGCATGGACTGGATACACTCTGGCTATACCTCTGTCAACTGCAGAACTAGAGTCAACAGGTTTCAGTTCCCTAATGAACTAGCTCTAGAATGGTCGGGCAGTAGTTCAGCGCTGAAGGCTAGGTTTATTTCCTACCTTAAGGCCAAGAATCTTATTTCTAAGGGATGTATTATCATCTAATTCGGGTCAAGGATTCTAATTCTGAGACCCCAACTATCTAGTCAGTCCCTATTGTCAGAGAGATTCCAAATGTGTTCCCCGAAGATCTTCCTGGAGTTTTCCTCCTGAATGGGAAATTGACTTTGGCATAGACCTTATTCTAGATACTCAGTCCATCTCCATCCCTCCTTATAGCATGACTATGGCTGAACTTAAGGAGTTGAAGGAGAAGCTAAAAGATCTTTTTGATAAAGGTTTTATCAGACCCAACATCTCTCCCTGGGATGCTCCAGTGTTATTCGTGCGAAAGAAAGATGGTACCCTTAGAATGTGCATTGACTAACTTCAGTTGAACAAAGTCATAGTCAAAAATAGGTATCCTCTATCCAGAATTGATGATCTGTTCGACCAACTTCAGAGAGCCGATATTTCTCTAAAATAGATCTCTGGTCGTGGTGTCATTAACTAAGAGTCAGAGAGTGTGACATACCAAAGACAGCTTTCAAAACTGGTATGGTCAGGTTGAGTTCTTAGTTATGTCCTTCAAACTAACAAATGCCCCTGCAGCCTTTATGGATCTGATGAACAGATTCTTCAAATAGTATCTGGATATGTTCTTCATTGTATTTATTAACAACATTCTAGTATACTCCAAAAATAAGGAAGAGCATGTTAATCACTTGAGGATAGTGCTTCAGACACTTAGAGACCGCCAGTTGTTCGCCAAGTTCAGCAAGTGTGAATTCTGATTGAAGTCTGTGACTTTCCTATGTCATGTGGTCTCGTGTGAGGCTATTCAAGTTGATCATCAAAAGATAGCAGCAGTGGAAGACTGGGCTATACCTATCTCTCCAATCAAAATCAGAAGTTTCTTGGGTTTGGTCGGTTACTACCGATGATTTATAGAGGGCTTTTCTTCTATAGCATCTCAACTGGCTAAGTTGACTTAGAAAAAGGTAAGTTCCAGTGTTTAGATACATGTGAGAAGAGTTTTCAAGAGTTAAAATCTTGAATCACTATTGCTCCGATATTGACTCTACTAGAAGGATCTGATGGATTTGTAGTTTATTTCGATGCTTCCAGAGTTGGACTCGATTGTGTTCTGATGCAGCGAGGCAAAGTGATAGCCTACGCCTCCAAGCAGCTCAAGGTTCATGAGAATAACTATCCAACGCTTGACTTAGAGTTGGCAGCGGTAGTATTTGTATTGAAAATATGGAGACATTACCTATACGAGGCTCACATTGATGTTTTCACCGATCACAAAAGCCTTCAATTCGTATTCAGTCAGAAGGAACTGAATCTTAGCCAGAGAAGGTGGCTGGAACTCTTGAAGGATTATGACATGAGCGTGTTATATCACTAGGGCAAACCCAACGTGGTGGCTGATGCCCTAAGCAGGGTGCCCATGGGTAGCATGGCTCATATTGAGAAAAGCAAAAAAGGAGTTAGCGAAGGATATTCAAAGGCTAGCTCGATTAGGGATGTAATTGGCTGACTCGGCTGAGGGTGGAGAGGTGATGCAAAGTGGGTCAGACTCTTCATTGGTTGTGGAAGTTAAGTCCAAATACGATGAAGATCCCATCCTTCTTAAACTCAAGGAAGTGGTTCTCAGAAAGGAGGTTGAGGCTTTCTCTAAAGGGGGAGATGGTGTGCTCCGTTATCAGGGCAGGTTGTGCGTATCAGATACCGGTGACCTGAGACAGCAGATATTGGCTGTAGCACACAGATTGAGATACTTTATCCACCCTGGTTCTACCAAAATGTACCGTAATCTATGGGATATTTACTAGTGGAACGGCATGAAGATAGACATTGCAGAATTTGTAGCCAAGTGCTCGAATTGCTAGCAAGTCAAGGTAGAGCATCAAAGACCGGGAGGTACGACCCAAGATATCAGCATACCCACGTGGAAGTGGGAAGAAATAAATATATACTTTATTACGGGTCAACCTCGAACTCGCCAGCAACATGACTCCATATGGGTAATAGTAGATCGGATGACTAAGTCAGCACATTTCCTCCCAGTTAAAATGGTGGATTCAGCTGAGGACTATGCTAGACTTTATATAGGGAGTTGGTCAGGCTTCATGGGGTGCCATTATCCATCATTTCAGACAAAGGTACCCAGTTCACCTCACATTTCTGGGAGTCTTTCCAACAGGGACTTGGCACCCAGGTCAAGCTGAGCATAGCTTTTCACCCGCAGACAGATGGGCAAGCTGAGCGAACTATCAGACCTTAGAAGATATGTTGAGAGCATGCGCAATTGATTTCAAGGGCAATTGGGATGATCATTTGCCTCTTACCGAGTTTGTTTACAACAATAGCTACCACTCCAGTATCCAGATGGCCCCGTTTGAGGCATTTTATGGTAGGAGGTGCAGATCTCCTATTGGGTGGTTTTAAGTGGGTGAAGCTTCTATAATCAGGCCAGACTCAGTTCATGAAGTTATGCAGAAGGTATAGCTCATCAGAGAAACATTGATAAATAGCTCAAAGCCGTCAGAAATCTTACGCCTGATATGAGAAGAAGAGAATTAGAGTTTGTTGTGGATGACCGAGTCTATCTAAAAGTTTCTCCTATGAAAGGGGTGATGAGGTTTGGGAAAAAGGAAAAGCTTAGTCCGAGGTATGTGGGACCCTACATAATTCGGAGGTGAATTGGCAAGGTAGCTTATGAGGTGGAGTTACTTTCAGAGTTGGCATCTGTGCACCCTATGTTCCATGTATCACTATTGAAGAAGTGCATCAGAGATCCAACTTCAGTTGTGCCATTGGACAGTGTAGAAATAAAAGATAGTTTCTCATATGAGGAGGTTCCAGTTCAGATCCTTGACTATCAGGTTCATAAGCAGAGGAACAAGGAGATAGCATCAGTCAAGGTCTTGTGGAGAAACCGACAGGTGGAGGGAGCTACGTGGGAGGCTGAAGCAGATATGATGGCCAGGTACCCACACTTATTCTCTACCAGCTCTGTTACAACTTGAGATATCAGTCTTTCCCTAGAAACCAATTTAGTTTTCATGTTCAATTTATGTGTTTAAGTTTCGTTTATGTTTTTAGATATATGTATGAAAGGTGAATTCAGTTCAGCTATGTAGTTTGAAACGAAGGCAGTCATTCCATTAGTTTTGATTTAAATGAGTAGTATTTGAATATTATAATTGTTATTCTCTGCTTTCCTGTGTGTTCTCCATCATTCGAGGACAAATGACCCAAGGGGCTCAAAGATTAGACCAGAGACTTAAAAATAGAAAATTTGCAGAAAACTGAAAAATCTGACACCAATCACAGAACGGGTCGTTAAGTGACCTGTTGGAGGTGCCCACCAGTCGTGATGTGACTCGTGGCGAGGCTAGGAGATGAAGTTGTAAAGTTGGGAGAAAGGTACCTCACGAACAAGACCACGAGTCATGGTCAGTCCCTATGACTCGTTAGGTCAGTTATGGGAAGTGGCAATTGATAAGATGAGAGGAGGAGACAGTGTACTCGACGGAAGGACTCCACGATTCGTGGTCCGTAACCACGAGTCGTGGGATGAGTCGTTACCAGGTAGAATGGAATGATGTCGAATTTGAGGCAGTGTACCTAATGGATGGAACTCACAAATCATGGTTGGACACCACGACTCGTTAAGAGAGTCGTGGTCAGTTGGAAGTTTATTTTTCAAAGTCGAGCTAGTGAGGTTAACAGACAGTGACCACGAGTCATAGTCACTAGTGAGGAATCGTTAGATCCCTCGTGATGTCAGCAGTGGGTTCCAATAAGTGCAGCTCATGAGTGTGACCACGAGTTATGGTCATTGACCACAACCCGTTAGGTCACCCATGGGGACTGACAGTCAGTTTTCTCTACGATTTTCCTAAGGGTACTTCAATAAATTCCTAACCTCTTAGATCCTAAATTAAGTCATTTTAGGTATTTTTAAAGGAAATTTAGAGGGGTTAAACGGCTTTCCCCTCATTCCAACTACGATTCTCAGAAAAACTATCCAAGTTCTTACTCAGAAGCTCTCAAGCCAGGTCTAGGGTTCTTCATCCATTGCAGCAGTTCAAGCTCACTGTTCTAGGAAATTTTAGTTAGGTATGTGGGAATTCAACAATGGGATATTTCTCCCCTTGTGTCCGTCAAAATCCTTCCTATTTCCTCTGTAAAGTAAACCCTAGCCCTGAATTTTTTATTATGAAAGGGATAAATGTTAATTTTCTGTGAATACATATAGAATGATATCTACATTTATTTTAGACATGATTTCCAATGGTTCATAACTTTATTGATGTTAGTCCCATGAAAATGAAATTCTAGCCCTGCAGATTTTTGAATGTTGAGAAATCTCTGATAATGCCTTGTTTAACCTATGTGGAATCATCATGTAAGTTAGTTAAGAGTATTTTCCCACCAACTTATAGTAGTATTGATTCCTATTCATATGTATTGACTTCAACCCTAGTTCTTGACGGTAGAACAGATTTTAAATTTTACTGAAATAATAAATTTTGATATTCTCTTGTTTATACCAATGCAGTGAACTCCCTTACTATTTTTACATATGAAATTCTCAGTCAGATACAAGACTGTCTAACCTTAGTCAAAATATGAAATTTCTTAGTGTCAGTCAGAAATGTCAGCTGATCAGTTTGACTACAGAACTTCCTGAGGTGTCACTATCACCTCCCAATTATCATAATCGGATTTAGAATCCAGTTTATTGGTCCATTAGGTGGTCGTGAAACTTTAGACATATAGCTCTGACTAGCCTTAGGACCCCGTTTAGATTTCAGTTTGTTCTTAGATGGTTACGAACTTCTAGATAAGCAGCTCTGACTAGTCTAGAACCCAGTTTTAGAATTTGGTCCATTAACCCTCTCAGGGTACTTTCAGATATGTACCCATGACTAGTCTTGGGCCCCAGTTTTGAGCTATCAGCTTAGTATCCAGTTTAGGTTACCCAGTAGGAGTAGGACCTAGCACCGAGCGAACTGGAGTTCCAGCGCACCCAGGTTCCTAAAACTACGTTGCTAGCATAGGTTTCAGTATTTATTGGCTCGATTGGCCCCAAACTTTTGTGATTACCCAGTTCATGCCTTTATACCCTGGCAAGGTATATTGGGTCCTACCAGTGAGGTGTATACATCGGACTCCACATTTAGCTCACGTGGCTATATGTCGATTATAAACTCTCCCACTAGTCAGTTCAGTATAGTATCAATCCATTTTAGTTCAGATCAGTACTCCAGAGCTAGGAAATGCTTTGACCATCAAACAGGTTCTTCTAGACCATCTCAGTACTTCAATTGTTCAGCTCAGCAGTTTTAGTTGGTCAGTGCATGCTTTATTTTCAGTTCAGCATTACTTTTATTATTTATTCTATTGTATGATGTTCCTCTCACTTACTCAATACATTCAAAGTACTAATGCATACTTTTATGCTATATCATTTTATAATACAGCTGCAGGATCATAGTCCCAGCTTCGTTAGCCGTGTACTCCTCGAAGACCTCAACTTTACGAATTGGTGAGTCCTCATCCTCTGAGGACGAAGATATCCTTCTTGAGATTTGATTTCATTTATTTTATTTGATTTAGAGCTAGTTGGGGGTTTGTTTAAGCAGCTCATTAGACTTAGTGTCTTTCAGACTTAGATTCAGTTTTCAAACTCAGTTTGTTTTCTTGTAGCCTTGTAGTTTGTTCTCTTATTTTCAATATTTTGAACGAGCTTATTTCTTGCGAATATTTTTATTGTTGCTTTAAATTTCCGATGTATGTATTTGTATGTTACTCAGAACGTCAGTGTATGATAGACCAAGGGTTGACTTGGGGTCACTTTTGGCTTTAAGTATCATTTTTCGTCCAGGGTGTAAACTCGGAGCATGACAATTATAGTAAATTAATCTTTTACTCATGATTGAATGATATAGGAAATAAGCTTTTGCTCATAATTAAAAAAAATACCTTTTTATCTCCTTCAGCCTAACTCAATCTTTTAACGTGAATTTGTTTTGAAAATAGATATTTTAGTCCTTTAAGCCTAGCCAGAGGCGAAGGTAGATGGAGGGCCAAAATGTAAAAATACCAGTGAATAAGGAAAATAATTCATGTGAATGATTATAACATTCATTGTGAACATGTATTAATATTATAAAAGTATCATTATAAAATAATTAGCAACTAATAAATTAGAAAATTACAAGGGAAAAAAAGAGATTAAAGATATTAAAATGGTAAAGAAAAGAAATATTAAATTTGATTATGAAAATAAAGAATAGGGACAAAAAAAGATGGGGTGAGACAGACAACTATATAGGGAAAGCCAAAATTGAACACACCCCGCTCCCTTTCCATTCCTAATTAAGATACATACTAAATTGATAAATGGTGCTTACTGGCGTGTTCTAACTTAAGACTCAATTATAGAAAAGGGCTAAGGCACTTCCTTGTTTACAAAACTGATGATAAATAATATTTAATGCTTGCACCAAAATTGTACCTTTTGAATTGCACCTTTCCATCTCACCTTTTCATTATCTGTAAATTTAGAGGCCTTGCCTCAGACTTTAGATACCGAGACAAAGAAAATACTCTTCTTCTTCCTCTCATTTTGCATTGTTGATAGAATATCAAATCAAATATTGTGTGATCTGCTCCGTTTGTTGAGTTTGCTAGAGTTGAGTTTTCTAATCTGAATAATATTTGTTGTACAGTACATAGACTTGTATAGTACATATTGTTGTAAAGATATAAGTACAAACTAAATATAGATAATTACAAACTAGATACAATATTATCCTAACACCCTCCCTCAATCAAAATGGGAGTTCTGAACATGAAGATTGGAGAGAAGAAGCTTGCATCGTGATGTGGGGAGAGCTTTAGTATAAACGTCGCCTAACTGTTGAGATGTATGAACATGAGAAACATTAAGATCACCACGACTAACTTTCTCATAGGTAAATTGATAATCCAAAGCAACATGCTTCGATCGGGAATGAAATACTGGATTACGAGACAAGTGAATTGCTCCAATATTATCACATTTAACTACCACCGGAAAGGAGAGAACAATACCCATATCACGTAATAAGAACTGTAACCAAGTAGCTTCAACAGCTGCAACAGCGAGCACTTGGTACTTGGCTTCCGTACTAGAACGAGCCACTATTGTTTGCTTCTTAGTAAACCAAGAGATTAAATTTTTACCAATAAATATGCAAACCCAATGGTTGAACGCCTGGTAGCAGTGCATCCAGGACAATCAGAGCGAAAAATATTGTGAGTGTTGAAGATGTTCACTTGAAAAGTTGTAAACCAAAATCTAAAGTACTTTGAGATAACGAAAGATTCTTTTTATAGCTTGGAGATGATGTTGACGAGGTTGATGAAGGAACTAGGAACAAATATTGACTGCAAACTGGATATCTAGTCTTGTAAAAGACAAATATTGTAGGCAACCAACCATTTGGCGATATATAGTAGGATTATCCAACAAAGGTGAAGTAGGTGAACGCCAATCAAAATTACTATGAATAGGTATAAGAACAGGTTTCACCTATGTAAGATCAAATTGGAGAACAAGATCATAAATGTATTTGCGCTAAACCAAGAGAAGTCCATCTGATTTTGGTAACAATTCAATACCCAAGAAATAACGGAGAGGTCCCAAATCTTTTATTGAAAACTCGAATTTAATAGCGGCAATGAAATGGTCAATTAAAACCCATGAAGAACCAAATATAGCTATGTCATCAACATATATAAGGAGGACCAAGATATTGCTGCCAGACTTATAGATAAACATACTGTGATCAAAGGATGAATTAATAAACCCAAGGTCCAGTAAGAATGTCGCTAGACGATGAAACCAAGCTCTCAGTGACTGTTTCAAGCGATATAGAGCACGATTCAGTTTACAAACATAGGTAGGACAATCTAGATCTTCAAACCCTCTTGGTGCCGCATAAAAACATCTTTTGTTAATTCACCATGGAGGAACACATTAGAAACATCTAATAGGTGAATGAACTAATTATGTTGCGAGGCCAAGGAAAGTACCATATGGACTGTGCTTAACTTAACAATTGGAGTAAAAGTATCAGTATAGTCCGAACCTGGTTGTTGAGAATAGCCTTAAACAACAAGACGAGCTTTGAACCGCTCAATAGATCCATCCGCACAATACTTGATTCGGTAAACCCATTTATTTCCAATAAAGTTAACGTTTAGAGGAGGAGGAACAAGAGTCCAAGTTCTATTTTGAATAAGTGCATCAAGTTCTTCACTCATGGCATGGAGCCAACGAGGATCTTTGGTAGCTTGAATGAAAAAGGAAGGTTCAGTAAAAGACAAAAACATTGAGCGACGAGATTAGTTTAGGCTTGAGAGACCCAGTCATGGAACGTGTGATCATGCCATGAGCACGTGAAGGAACAGAGGCACTAGTATTGGATGGAGATGTATAAATAGAGGAATTCAAGGGAGAGGAAGATGTGGGGGATACTAGAGAAGTAGTTGATGATAAAGGAATATCAGAATTAGTATTTGGCAAAGACATGTTATTGCAAGATCTTGTAAATGAATTAGAGTTGCAAGATAAGGAAGAGGAAGAGTTAGACTTAGAGGTTGTACGAGTGGAGGACTCTACCGGAAGTTGTAGAGTTAAACAGGGACTGGAACTGGTACCAACAGATTGGGAAAATATTTTTATTGGTGATAGAGACGTGCACGAGACATGTGTTGGTGCCGATATCAATCGATTTGAATAACGAGAGGCTGTAGTTGTTGATATAAAATCAAACTCCATTGGATTTTGATGAGTACACGTGGAAACATAGAAGGATATGGAAAGAAGGACTCCACAAGTTTCACATGATGGGAAATTAGAACTCTATTTGTGGAGGGATCGAAACATTTAAAACCTTTATGCCTCGGGGAAGTTCCAAGAAATATGCAAGGTTTTGATCTTGCTTGAAACTTATTAGCAAAATTAACTGCAGTAAAAGGATAACAAAGACATCCAAAAGTCTTGACCATGCTATAATTTGGACTTCGACCAACTAATATTTCATGTAGGGAATGAAAATTTAAAGTAGGTAATGGTGTAATATTTATCAAATTTACAGCAAAGATGGAAGCATCAACCCAAAAGGAGAAAGACATAGATGCTTGAAAAAGAAAGCATCGAATTGTATTATTGACGTGTCTGTGTTTACATTCTGTGTGGACATTTTGAGCAGAAGTATACGGACAAGAGAATCGATGAACAATACCATTTTCTTTGAAGAAGGAATAAAAATTGGTATTATCATATTTTTTACCACCATCAGATTGAAAATATAAAATAGTAGACTGAAATATATTACGGACCATTGCATGAAATTCTTTGAATTTATCAAAGGCTTCGGATTTTTCTCGCATAAGATAAATCCTAGAATACTTAGAGAAATCATCAAGAAACAAAATATAGTAACGAAAATCAGAATTGAAATTTGGAGGGGCTTGCCACACATCTGAATGAACTAAAAAAAAGGAGGTGTTGCATTACTTGAAGAAGAGTCAAATGGCAATCTTGTTTGTTTGCCCAAATGGAAGATATTACATGAATTATTATAAAATTAGAACTACAACTAACTAAATCATGACGTGCTAAGGCTGCTAAAGAGTGGCAGCCAGGATGGCCCAAACGTTGATGCCATAGAGAAGAGGAAACAATACTCAAGTACGCATGAGGAGAGAATATGGAGAGCAGATAGAGGAATCCATCATTCTTACATTGGAGAAACACTTGATTGGTCCTCTTGTCCTTAACAAAGAAAACAGAGTTAGTAAATTGAATGAAACAATCATTATCGGTGCCTAAACGCTGGATAGACAAAAGATTTTTCTTGATTGAAGGAACATATAAAGCATTATTCAAATGAATAGGTCGGGAGAAGGTAGAGAGCATAGATTGAACAATAGAGACAATAAGTAGAAGTTTACCATTACCAACCATGACCTAAGACGAACCATTATAAAAAGTAGAAGAAGACAAAAGATTGGGATCACGAGTCATGTGCGCAGAAGCCCCAGAATTAGGATACCACACAGGTGGCTGAACCTCTTCCATGCTCATAGCTGCAAAAGATTTAGGCAAAGTATTTCGAACAAAAGGATGATTAAACCTGTTACAACATTCTAAGGTAGTATGGTTGTAGTGAAAACATATCTGAAACTTTTTTGATGAAACAAAGGGAGAACTACCAAGAAACCATGAGTTCGACCAGAATTGTGCACACCATTCCATTGAGGGGAAAAGCCTCGAGATGAGTTATGAAAAGATTGACCATGACCTCAGCCACTATAGCCTTTGTTATTACGTCCACGGCCTCGACCATTATTTGACCCTCGAGGTTGAGAAGGAGAAAAGGGCACATTAGCGGGAGAAGTAATATTAGAAGAGGCCATCAAGGTTGCTTGCATGGTGGTCATGTCATCAGGTGTTGCAGCATTTATATGGGCTTCTTCAATTAACAAGAGTCGCCTTAAGGAGATGAAGGAAGGGAGTGATCCAGTGGCATTTAGTCCAGATATAAAAGAATGCTATGAAGTAGGTAATCCCTTCAGTGCCTGAGTGACAAGATCATCCTCCGTGACAGGTTATCCAATGCTCTCAAAGAACAAGCAATTGCGTACAACTGCTGAAAGTATTCCTCCATGGAAAGTGAGCCTTTCTTGAAATTCTGAAATTTTGATTTCAGATAAATGATTGATGAGAATACTTGATCAAGATAAAGAGAGGATAAAGTATCCCATGCTTCTTTAGAAGTTTCGCAGGCAAAGTTTAGGAGAGAATCAAGAACAGGTGGACTAAGAGTGGCATTTATCCAACTTAGGGTGATAGTATCACATTGAATACATAAACGATATTCTTCATGTGTGGGATATGGACAAGGTATTGAACCATCAATCAAAGAAAGAAGATTGTGACTTTTTAAAACTATGAAAAAGACTTTCTTGCAAGTCAGATAACTCAGATATGTACGTTCAATAGGTATGAAGCTCTTGATATTAGAGACAGTAGGGGGAGGATTTGGAAGTCCAGCGGAAGTTTGAGAGGCAATGGTTGAAGCGAGGAGGGAGGAGGAAGTCATGGAATTTGCCACGGCTCTTGATACCAAGTTGAATTTTTTAATCTAAATAATATTTGTTGTACATTACATAGACTTATATAGTACATATTATTGTGAAGAGATAAGTACAAACTAAATACATATAACTGCAAACTAGATACAATGTTATCCTAACCGCTAGAGTTTTGTAATTCACATTGCAACTATTACAGAAATATTTTTTCATTCTATCATGAGAGAAAGTAACCAAAATCCGTAGCAATAGTGAGAGATTATAATTCCTTAAGGACACACAAGCAAACTTGGTGAGCTTGAAATAATTTTCTACTTCTTCTATATTTCTATTTAATTACAATTTTTTTAATTATAAAAACAGAAATTGATTTATATAATTACTGTCTGAAACACAAATAACAATAAGCTTAAAGATGGTGTGGTGAACGTGGAGGAAGAAAAAGGGATTCTTCAAATCTTATCATATTTATATTTAATGTGGAAGAGCGTAATGTGAAGTGTGTCTTATGAGAAAATCATAAAGTGTTTTCTTTGGGGGGAATTATTTTTTTTTATTCTTCTTTGTGGAGATAAAACTCCAAAGTAATGTTTGAGTTCCTAGAGTTGAAATATATGATTTTCCTTATTATGTTTTTCTCATTATCTAATATATGTACTTAAAAGCTTTTTAATTTTACCAAATAGCAAAACTTTCCTTTTCCCCGATGAAGTGCTATGAAAGCGTACATATTTTAAGTTTTAATTTTAGTTTCAAATATTTTTAATCCCAACTCGGGAACGGCCCACCCCTACCTATTTTTTTAAATAAAAATAATATTTGAACCTGCCCGCCCTGTCATCCCCCCAACAAAAGATCAAACCCGCCTTTATTGCCACCATTATCTATTTACAAGTGTATTGTATTTCTCTTTTAACAAAACACACTTTAGATACAATACACAACAAGATCAGAGTTCACTGTTTTGGACACCTCAACTTTTTTTGGGTATTAAAGGAACTGGAGATAAGATGAAGAAGCAATTGAAGGATTTTGGAGTAATAAAAGATAAAGTTTTTCTCATATACAAATTCATCCAAAATTAAAATAAATTATCATCAAAATGTGAATCCAGTAAGCCTTTCTTTTAATTGTTGCCAAATGTCTTAATTCTTCAGCAATTTGTAGTTTTAAATAGGTGGATTGACTTGGTTTCATCATTTCCGTTCCTATACTCCACGTGATTTCTCAACCCTACAGTCAACCCCGAGCCCTCAAGATCAAAGCAGTAATGTTATTTCAAAATCTGTTTACCGATATCACAGGATCTCAAATATAAAATTTCATCAAAAATCGAGTTTAAATTGAACTCCAAATCCAGAAAATGATTTCATGATCTTAGGTTCAAAACCCTTATTTTGAACACCCAAACAAGGATAAAAAGGTAACTAATTGGTGGAATAGTGAGGAAATACCAAATATCAAGGTTAAAATCTTAACCCTCTCCCCCCTTCCCAAATCAAGATGAGAAGTTTGTATCAAAGGTTTCCAAAATTCAAGGTCTCTAGCTCTCAAAATGAATTTTAGAATAATGTACTAGAAATAGAAAAAAATTATCATTGTTCAAGTATAGTGATCTTCGCAGAAGCGGAAAAAAGGTCTCCCTTGTGGGCTCGCCAAAGCAGAGAAAACCCTCAAAGGCAGACAACACGTATCCTCGTCAAATTTGCAGAAGCGAGAAGGCTTGCAGAGAAGTAGACATGCCGCTGCGGAAAATCTTTCACAAAAGTGGAACACCCCCGACTTCTCCAATCTCGCAGAATGGACAAGGCACCTTAGGAGAGGCATCATAGATGCAAAATATCCATAGCACCTGTGGATATCCTTGGTTACGGGGAACATCGCATCAGCAAAAGCACCTTGAACCTACAACTCCGCAGAAGCAGCCAAAGAAGCATAGGTGTAGTTGTAGTAGAACCTGAAATATCAGTCAAGTATAAAATATCCTAACACTCGAAATCAACTCTCGGAACTCATTCAAAATCTCTCAGGTACGAACTAAATATGTAAATTGATTAGAAAACATATATTAGAACTATTGGAATCATTGAATCACCGATATGAGGTCATCTTGACTTAATATTTACCGTGATCAACTCAAAATTTTTCAAAACACTCAACGAAAAGTCTAAAACACTCCCAAGCGCTTTGAGATGTGTGCAAAATCTCTAACTAAATCATAAAATACCCTGCTAACTGAACAGAACTGTCAAAACTTATCTAATCTTGTAAGCAAAATGTTGACTTTGGTCAAACTTTTCAAAAAATCAAACTTGCAAAATTGAAAATCTTCTTCAAAACTCATCCACTCACCTCAAAAATTAAGCCAAACATCTCGCAAGTCACAAATGACGTATTGAAGCTATAAAGAGAGCCAAAATAGGAAAACAAGTGATAACTTTGTGGATTTGTTCATTAAAATATTACCAACCTCAATATTTGAGATGTTGATATACAAGATTGAAATGTATTGTTTTCAAAAAATAAAGCAATATTTTTATCAGGATGAGTAGGCATTATACTCTTTTTTTCTTGGCCAATATTTTGTCTCACTATTTTTTCTGGCATGATTTTTAGTGAGGCAACATACAATGAATATTATAAAGAATTCACTTTTCTCGATTTTAATTTGTTTGTCTTAGAGCTCATCAGAATTAGCTTTAAAAAGTAGCTTTTAGCAAAAGGGCTTAAAAGTCAAAAAAGCAAGTAAGTTGGGATTCTTAATTTACAACTTTTAGCTTGTTTTAAGAAATTTTTTATTTTGCCAAACACTTAAAACAGTTTAATAAGAGATCAAAAGTTGATTTGACCAGCTCTTAATCCAATTCAAACATACTCTTAGTTTGACTAGGCAAGAAGTTTAAGAAATTAAAGAAGTCTTTTTAATCTTGTAATATTAAACTAAAAATATGTATAATGTACTAAAATGTCATTTAACTCGTGATCATAAAGATGCTATATGGAATGTTGGAGTTAAATAATTATCAAATTAGAAAAAAAAATAATTGTGTTCAAACAAATTAAAAGAAAAAAGTAAGACAAATAAATTAAAACGAATGAAGTAATATAAATAGAGATATGAAATATGATATATAAAACCCATGAAAGAAACAAAAAGTTCTCCTGTATTAACTCGCTTCTTTTCATCTTTAATAATGTTACTTTGAGATTAAATTTCTTAATTTTATATCGTATTTATTATTTAAAAAAATATCTTAAAAGCATTCAAACTTAGATTTTAGAAAGCTGTTGTATTAAAATTGAGAAAAGTGGATTCTTCTGGATCCGTCCCTTGTACCCATTTGTTCAGTATGATGTACTAAGCACAGGGAATGACATGAAATCACGGGATATGTCGATTCAATTAGCAGACAAGCATGAATCTCTTCTCCCTTTAATTTTACTCAACCTAAATTTTCTAATACTATAATTCTGCATACCTATAAACTTACTTTTCATAACTTTACGTGTCATATTACCAAGGGGTAATTTTTAAACAATAGTTCAAAAAAAAAAAAAAAGATTTGGGAAAGATTTTGGTAAGTCTGTTTGATCAAATTTCTAAAATTAATTTATTTTGAGAAGTGTTTTTTTTAAAAATACTTATCAAAAAACTATTTTTACTGATAAGTAATTTGTGTTTGATCAATATATTTAAAAAATACTTTTGAATAGCAAGACAAGAAGTGGAGCCACTGGTTATTTCTTCCGTTTGGTCAGAGACGATTCAATATTTAGATTTTATATGTTAAATTTGTAGTTCTTTAGAGATATTAAATCTATTAAAATTTAAAAATTATTTATTCAAATCTATTATTTATTGCTATATATATATATATACACACACATCTAACCCATATTTAGCACCTCATAATCATCATCTAACAACCACGGAAGCGAAATCAAAAATTCAATAAAGTTATTCAACATATTATAATTTGTGAAAAAGCAATTTTGAACCACTTTTTCTCCTATATAGGAATCAGAAACTTTATATATATATAAAATTATTCTCTAGGAAATTCGATTGAACCTCTCGAATTCTTTCGGTGTGGCTCCACCATTGCAAAAAAAATAATGGATATGCGCATGCATACGTGGTACATGTGATTTTTGACACAATAAAAATAAAAAAAATTTCATCGCAAATTAATTAAAAATTTTTATTATAAAATATAATTTTTTAATTTTCTTTTCATTAAATCAACTCACTGGGAAAACACATGGTGAGAAATAGATTATCACTGAAATAATGAAAAGACTTCTGATTTTTTTTCATATAAAAACACTATTTTTTTTATTAATTTAATTAAAATATCTGTGAAATAATTACTTCATATTTTTCAGTAAGAAATTTCAGTAAGAAAATAATAATTTTTTTAATAATGACGATAATCACAGCCCAGAGTTGAACACAAGATAATATAGAACTAACGGAATTAGAACAATAATTATTAACTAATTATATGCACTAATATATATATAACAAGTATTATTCTATTATTTCTATAAATTCTAGATTCTAACTCTGGAATTTGACTTCTATTTGATATGTACAAAACCACATTATGCATGCACGTACACATTTTCAGTCCGCAAAAGCTGTATTTTCTCTTACTGAATGATCCTTTTCTTTTGGCTGCATATTCTTGTTTAATTAAGTCACTGGTTAAATTTAAAATTTAATGACGTCCTTCCCTTGTGTTCTCTTTTTTCTCTAACTTTTGGAGTACAAGTAATAATGAGCTGACAATTTCAAATAAAAACCAAAAAAAAGTATGTCGTGAAAGTTTCCTTTCCTTTGGATAGCTTGAACTCATCCGTCTCATCTTATGTCTTATTGTTTGATTGTGTAAGAAGTTTTAATTTATTTTTATGTATATATTTATGGTTTAAAATAAATTAAAAATATATTTATACAATTATAAATTATTTTATTAGAAATAAAATAAAAATTATAAAATTATATTTTTTGTTGACAAAAAACCCATAGCTGCTACTTTTTGAATATGCATACAGTAAATCACGCTTCAGTGTAATAGCCAGTAAACTATATTGGAATAATAAACAATACTAGAAAAATTTTGTGTGACGAGTTCGATCAAGAAAGCATGCAAAAGTTAGAAAAAGAAATAATTAAGGGCAAATACAATTAAAACACAAATACTATCAAAATTGACCCACATTTTAAAATGCTACCAAAACTAGCCCATTATATATAAATTGAAAATTTCTGCTTTTGTTAAAGCAGCTAATTAATGTGATCCTGTTTTGTGCTCTCTAAAATATATTGCTCTCTGAATGCCTCTCACTGTTTATCCCCTTCCCTCTTGTGCTTGTGTGATATCTATGGAAAGAAAATTGTTCTCGTAGGTCAATTGTATCCCCTCTTTCAAGTGTAGGTAATGGTCTATATGGTAACCACTATCTCCAAACTGTGACAAAGGGCGTGTTTGGTTTGACTTATGATTTATGATTTATGAGTTAAAAGTTATAGTTAAAATTTTTAATTTATGATTTTTAATTTATTTTTATTATTTTATGTTAAAAATAAATGATTAACAAAATTTTTAAATTTATTCAAACACTATAAAAATATTAAAAGTCATTTAAACTTAAAACGCTTACAATAAACCAATTCAGACGGGCTCAAAGGATAAGGGGGAAAATGCCCTCCTCGTATGCTCCCAATATTGCTCAAATCAAATTGGAATTGTGAACCTTGCTGGTCCAGTGAATTATTGCCCACTACATGATCAGGTTACAAATATTAGTGGAATTTAAAATTTAAATGTGAAGAAATTTAAAGTATATTTGAATTAGTTATTAGATTATTTGAGTTAAATTTTAGATTGGGGATTCAATTGTCAAATATAGAACCCAACTAGAGGTTGAGGTCGATCCCACAGGGAATATCATAAGAACTTAAGTTAATGCGAATAACTGTTACTATTGAGTTACTTATTTCCGAAGGGGGAAAATATAGAATAATAAACAAAAGTAAAATTACTGAATGCTGAAATCAAATTCGGATGTATTCAATTAACTACTTGACTAGGATTGTGTTCCACAAAATTTCATAACCACAAGGCTTATACATTAGTGATCTATTCCAGTGTTTAACATGCAATATTGGTAAGTTAGGTTCACCTAAATGGTTGGTCCCTTATTTAGATGATTATCACCACACAACTTGGTCTATATACGGGTGTACTTTAGTTGACCCTTACCTTTAATATCAGATTAGCTATCCCCCGACAAGTTCAAGCTATTAGATGAGGGTTGATAGCCTCAAATCTCCGTTGTTAATCCTTTTTTCCATTCATTACCTCCTTGGTCCGGTAAGTAAGAATAAGGCAAGTCCTAACGTTTGCAACCGTTAAGAATCAATCAAAACGAAGGGATAAACAAAACATGCATAAAACTCCGTTCAGGACTCACTAAGTATTTTACCTATATGTGTTAATTCATCTTGGTTCCCACAAACCTAGTTATGGGTTTAGCTACTCATATTTGTATTATCGCAATCAAAAAATATTGAATAAATCATAATTGCAACTTACAAATTATCGTAGAAGAAAAACCACGTAGATTGAATAAAACTCCAAAATTGATGAATAAATTCCAATGTTGCTTTTGTTTCTTGACTCAAGAACAATTGATCAGCACCAAAATCCTATTTAAAAACTAATAAAATCGACTCTCTGAGTTACTCTCTAACTGTTTCTAATCTCCCCCAAAAATAAACCTAAACTGTGTACTTATAGTTTCAAGAAATCCTTTTCCTAATTAAAACTGAAAACCAGGTCGGCAATGGCAACGGGCTTGGTGACGATTCGTCTAGCCTTCTGATGAGTCGTGCCTTGCTTAAAACAGTCGTCCTCAGCAACGTACCCAGTTGTGGCAACGGGTCACCTAACGACTCGTCGTGCCTGAGCACGAGTCATTAGGTCCCTCGTGGTCTCATTCCTCCAAAAGTCCAGTGCACCTTACGGTTGGTCCCAGTGATCTGCCAACGAGTCGTTTCTTCACGTGACGACTCATTATGTCTGTCATCAACTACATTGTGGTCACTTTGTTTAGATTTTTTCTCTCAGCCTTCACAATTGACCTCACGACTCGTTACCAGGTGTAACTAGTTATTCCATCAACTCATCATGTACACTGTCTCTTCTTCTTTGAACTTCAACTTTTTCCCACGCCTTCAACAAAGAGTCGTGCTTCCTGCCAACGACTCGTGAAGTGCCTGGCAGTCACCCTTTCAGTTATTTTCAACATTAATTTGCCCAGTTCACTTCCAAACCTATTTTCCTGCAACATTAAGCACAAAACACATCATACCTATATAAACATACTAGGAATGTGCATAATTTCTTGGTTTTAAGCGTCAAAAGTGCCGTAAAATCATGGCACATCAGGCGCTCCATGCAATTGAACCAACTCTCAGATATATAGCTTGGCATAATCTTCCGTTAAGTCCATGGTTTTGATCGGTAGAAAATGAGCAGCTTTAGTCATCCTGTCTACCACCACCCATATAGAATCATACTATCGACAAGTACGAGGTAGGCCTGTGATGAAATCCATATTAATCTCTTCCCACTTCCAAGTGGAAAAGCTAATATCTTGAAGTACTCCTCTTGACCTTTGATGCTCAACCTTTACTTGCTGACAGTTCGGACACTTGGCTACGAATTATGCAATATCCTTCTTCATTCCATTCCACCAATAGATTTCCTGTAAATTATGATACATCTCGGTGGCACCTGGATGGATCGAATACCTGGATCCATGGGCCTCATGTAACATCTGATTCCTCTAATCATCAACACCTGGAATACATAGGCGACCCTGGTACCAAAGCACCCCATCTCCCCCTTGGGAGAAGACCTCCACCTTCTGGCTTCGAACGACTTCCTTCAACTTTACCAATATCGGGTCCTCATCTTGTCTAGCTTTCACATCAGTCACCAAGGATGATTTCGATCTGTTCTGAACAATAACACCGTCAACTATCAAGTCAACCAACCTAACTCCCAACCTTTCAAGTCGATGTACGTCTTTCACCCGCTTTTTCTTCCCCTCATCCCCATAGGACATACTCTCCATAGAGAGTCTACGAAGCGCGTCCGCTACCACATTATCCTTACTCGGATACTAAAGGACACTCGTATCATAGTCCTTGAGTAGCTCTAACCACCTTCTTTGCCGAAGATTGAGGTCTTTCTGCGTGAGCACACATTGCAAGCTCTTGTGGTCTGTAAACACATCCATATGGACTCCATACAAGTAATGTCGCTGTTTGGTCTGTTAGTTATATGGGTATATAACTACACGCAAGTGCACGTGGTCGAACAAGTAGTAAAGTGGCTTTAGTAAGCCAAGTATCGATCCCATAGGAACTGGGATGAAGTGCAACTGCTCAAGTATACTATATTTCGATTCTAAAAATGCAGACAACAGTGTAACCAAAAGTTTGATATTTTGTTTTATAATTTGTATGCTAAATATAAAATAACTATCTAATGTGAGTCTGAACTATGAATGAGAGCATGCTGAGGTTAAAAGAACATGTAATGAAATTAATTATCGATATAATTTGGTTAGTCTTTTCCTCCGGTTGCTAGCCGAGAACTATTGCCAAGAGATTAAAACTCTCGTATTTAACCTCACTTAAGAATCATGAACCATCCACCTACATTTCTGTGATTAAATGCAATTCATGTTCTAGCCATACAAACCCGGTTCCTAAATTGACTAATACGACTTTCAGGTATATTTCTATCCTGAAAGTAAATTAATTCCCAATTTTTCCAAACCAAGAAAAGATCATATCCTATTAATTCACTACTTTCCAATTTCTTGCACTCTCGAGTGAAACCGGACTTTTTAGATATACACTAACGTAGGCCACACATTAATGCAGTAAGAACAAGAATTAATAGAACAACCATGGAAGAAAAGATGGAAAACCAAAGAATCAATGATCACATTTCATTACAAGTGTTCATAACCTCAGCAAGAAGATGAATTAGCCACTTATTTGTGGATTAAACATCGTTAAATGAGTGTTAAACATACAAGCAATTGAATTCAAAGAGAAGGAAAGAGAGAAAAACCCTAATAATTTCGTCCCCTCAACTGCCTGTAACCCACGTTCTTGCTCCACCAAGTCAGAATATTGAAAAATGAACCTAAGTGTTCTATTTATACTAGTGGGAATTTTTCCCGGAATAACAAGCAACGTGTCACGGAGTGCATCGCGGAGCACTGCCTCCGTGACACGCTACGGACGCGGACCTTCACTGGAACTGGGGGTCCAGGAAATAAAGCCCAACGTGGCACGACGTGCAACGCGGAGCCAAGCCACCGTGCCACGGACCCATCGCGTACCCTCTCTGGAATTTGGGCGAAATTTCCCTATCCAGGCAGAAGGCCTCCGCGATGGCAACGTGACATGGATCCATCGCGGATCCCCTTTATTTCATGTTGTCCAATGTCTTGTCCCTTGCTCGCATCCAAGTCCAACCCCGATATCCTCCAATATGCATTTCAGCTTCCCGAAATTATATTTTACCTGCAAAACAATGCTAATCATGTTGGTTAGTATAAATTCACATTTTATTAGCAATTACATCAGAATGTATACACATTGATAGATAAACAAGGCGAAAATGGTACTTTTGAGTATCACTTGGGCATATAAATTTGCCCAAGATCACTTACCCCACACTTAAATCCTTGTTCGTCCTCGAACAACAATCCTACACTTCATGCAATTTACATCCCAACCTCTCTACTTTGGTTCGACAATTTAGGCTACGGTCATACCGATTATTCAATACAACAAATCATCAAGAAAACATGCATGGTCCTATCAATGCAATGACCTTCAATACATCAAGACCCCCTAGACTTTAAGAATCGACTCTCGATATTGGCAAACTCATGCAAATCAGCTGATCAAGATATCCGACACGAAAATTAATCTCTCATCAAGCATGTGCCCTCACAACACAAGAGAATCTTCCCCTTTTTGCTCATATGACTCACAAAATTTTAAGCAGGGGCATGTAAACACAATTTCGCTCTCTCTCCCAAAAGAATTCACATGCATCATGTCATGACCCATAAGCTTGCCCTTAGTGTATTACTCCACTAATATAAAGAAGTGCGATGTAAGATCACGTAGGACTTTAACTGGTTGTAATGGAAGCTACGGAACTAGTAAATATTGGGTTAGCCAATAATAGCCACTAGCATCCTTAAGCGCCTTTTCAACACATCCCATCAACTCATGGACATTGTTTCTTCTTTTATCCTCCCATTCTTGATGTTTTTCTTTAGTTTGGCCCATCTTATTAAGCACACTTGACACGACAACAAAGATTATTCATGCACCTTCATTATAGTTTATTTATAGCAAGTGCACCTTCAACCTTTTCTTTTCTTCCATCACTCTGCTTTTCTTTTCTTTTCACCACTCTCACTCTTTTGACACTTTGGGAGAATTATTTTCTCTTCTTACGCGCTTAAGAGTTTTGTATCGACTTTACGGCTAATGAAAAGAAGGGATTAAGCTCGGTTTACACTTTTTGACAAAAGAAAAAATAATAGGCTAAAGGCTCAACGGGGTGACTAGGTTATACAATCAAGGTGGGTACAACAAGGAAAAATAGAAACTCTTGGTTAAAACAAAGAAATGCCTACATCCTTTCCTACAATACACCTCCTTCATTTCGTTTTGTACACACACCAGGCAAGTTCTAGACATTTCACAACAGCATGGAATAACAATACCTCACTTCACACTTATTGCACATGCTCAATTCAAGATGTATTCACAGACTCTTCAATTAGCTAATTACAGGAATTCAATCATTAAGCCTCAATCACACTGAATCGAACTCTATGGCCTAGGTATCTCAACATATATACAAAGTTGCATGCTTTCATACGAATCACCTTTGCATTTTAAATATCATGTACAACACGCAACCAGAATTTCACAACCATATAGTAACTACAGGTTTTGGGATGCAACCCACCAAAGAAAAAAACTGAATAAAATAAATGAAAAATAACTATTCCTAACGACTACATTTCCCTTAAGATGGTCGTCATCCATCCATCATAGGGAACGTTCACTACTATGACTTCGCTTTAATGGGACCATTCTCGGTAAAATAACCGAAAACAAACGCCGAGAAACCCAAGAAGTAAAAAAATGTTGACAATATCAATCATTTCGATAGAAAAAATATGTACAAAATATTTTAAAAATATCATCATTTCGATAACAAAAATATATACAAAATCAGCTAGCAACATTTCAGCAACACACACCAATTTCACATAAATTTACAATACAGAACAACAACTTAACAATTCATAAATCACAGGGAACAACAAAATTTCACATACACGACAACAGATTAGAGCATACATACATAACAGCACAGCCCAACACCTAACTACTCCCACCCCACACTTAGTTCGAACACTGTCCCCAGTGTTCACAAAAATCAAAATAGCACAAAAATCGGGTGGTGGAACTCCCTGATCAATCAAAGTACTCCACTTCTTCGTCGGGTGCTGCTGCTTCATCTCCCATGTCTGAATCGCCCCCATCGTATTCATCGGACTCCACATCAGAGTCCTCCCGACGTGTCTCCTCATCTGTGGGGACATCATCATCCGTGGGCTCTACAAATGCTGGCCCCACTCGGCATAGAGCCCCGGCGTTCTCGCCGAAGGGGTAGTCTAGCTCGAGCTGCCATAGCTCCTCCTTTGTCGCCGGCCTCCCGCCTATCCTAAGCTGGAGCATTTGCATCCCATACATGCGAGCCATATACTGATCATCACGAGCGTGTCGCTCGCTAAGTGTAAGCACTGGCCCATGGGTGGTGTCGGGTGCCTTAGATTTAGTAACATCTAAGGCCCGCCGCTCCATCTGCGAGATATAGTCAAGGGCCTCCTCCTCGACATTTAGGCCCCTGAGGAAGGTGGTGAGTAGTCCACCAAAGCCGTACTTGTGCCCCTGATGCAACGGGGCTCTCTTCATGGCGGAGATAATCACCGCCCCCACGTTGATCTCCAGCCCTTTCATCAGGGCGTACACCAGGCATACACGATCCCGGGTCACATCTGTCATATGTACCCCCGGGATTAGGCAGGAACAGACAATCTTCAGCCATATTCTGGCTTCCCCGTTCATCTGCGAATAGGGCAAAGTCTGGTGGTAGCCCCTCTCTTTGTGTCTGCTCCATCTAGCTGTCGATCGGGTCCCACACAATATGCGTCTGATGTCCGCATACGGTGGGGTAATGTTCAGCTGTCGGAGCACATGGGCGTCTGTATTCCGCGCCCCTACAATAGCAGTGAGGTGGTGGGGCTCCAAAGTGACTATTTGACCTTTGATTTTGATGGTGTGACTTCTGATAGTCGGGTTCCAGTTGGCATAGAATTCCCGAACCAGGTGCAAGTTACATTCCTTGGGCTCTTTAAAGATGAAGTTGAGACCAGCTGCCTCGATTCGGTGGACCATCCTAGGGAACTCCTATGCCAATGGTTCCCGTGCTATATGCTCCTCGGGAAAATATTTATTTTCTTTGTGCTTTGCGTACCACTTCTTCCCCTCATCCATCACCCATCTTGTTCTGTATTGGTGGTGTTGGCCGCGTGGAACTGCTGGTGTTGCTGGGACTGCTGTGCCCAGTCTGATTCGCTTCCTTCCGACGCCAGAAGTTGATGCGCCTTTCCCTTTTTCTTGCCTACTCGCCATTTTACCTGTCAACCCAAGTAGACAAGATCAATGTTAAGCCAATGGATATTAACTTCGGCTAAGGTCGGGTTAAGCTAGGTTACCCCACACTTAGTCTGTAGCTGCAGTTACAACATACCGGCAAGATCATACTTATTTATACACAATAACCAAATATACAATCATGCTTAGTGCGTTCGAAGAATTCGACGGTATATATTCTATGTACTACTCAGACTTCGTATAGCTAATTACAATCACTACCATCGCTAACATTTTATCTATCGCACTTAGCAAGGAAAAACAAAGAAACGAAAACAACAACAAAAATTTATCTACGCGAACCTATACAACCAACCCAATTCTTGCAATTTCAACATTCCTCTAACCCGAGAATCCGTTGTTATTTCAACATCCTAACAATTAGTACATCGACTGATCTCATTCAACATGTACATCCCGGCATGAATTTCACAAGTTCACCACATTTTTCACTTCAAATTCAAAAACAAGCCCTAGAATTGATGATATCAAGAAAATTCGGTTGAATTATGCAATTAACGAGTTCAAGCAATCATAACGGCATTCCGAACATTCATCAACAACACTTCAACTGAATTCATGATGAATTTCTACTTAGGGCAAACTTAGCTCACCTCACATGCTCAATATCGAAGAAATCGACAAGAAATGAGATGGAATCGAAGAACATACCGTGAAGTTGAAGAATTTACTCAAACTTGATGATTTTCTTGGCCTACTCCGTGTCACGTTGAAGGGGGATGGGTTTTGGGGAGTTTGGTCGCGGAGTGATTGAAAAATAAGGGAAAGGGAGGGGTTTTCGGGGTTAAAAAGTAGTAAAATCGCGCGGGTCACCGGGCGACCCGGTGTGACCCATCGCGATATACACGGCAACGTGTCACGGAGTGCATCGCGGTGCACTTCCTCCGTGACACGGAGCTATCGCGAACCCATTCTGGAAATTTTTAAAGTTTCCGGATTATACCTCAATGTGTCACAGAGGGTAACGCGGAGGTCCACCTCCGTGACACGGAGCTATCGCCCTAGCTCACTGTTTTTTCACTTATTGTTAATTTCTATAGCTCGACTTTTCCTTTGCGATTTCGTGCTTATTTTCCTCCGTTTGACCTGAAATTCATCTCACTATACAAAATTGGTTAGAATTATAGGTTTCACTCTAAATAAAAAATAAAACAAAAACTAAAACAAAAATTTTTGTAGTAAATCAAGAAAAAAGAAAAAGAAAAATCTATTTACACTTTACAAAGAGAAAAAAAAATTCACGGGTTGCCTCCCGTGCAGCGCCTGGTTTACCGTCGCGGCTCGACGTCGTTAAGCTCCGTTGTCCTAGGGTGATGGACGATTTCTCTTGATCACCGTCCTCCCCCAGTAGTACTCACACCTTTCTGGTGGTTTTCCCATTAACTCTCGTGAATCCTTAATCTGCTCATCATTGCCTCGATCAATCACATTGATCACCAAGAGTTCTTCGTGCACCATCGGGAGCTTGGGTGCCTTGTACACATCGAACACCTCCACCTTGTCGTGTGCTCGCATTGTTAGCTGCCCTGAAGCTACGTCAATTAGTGCTTTCCCGGTCGCCAAGAAAGGACGTCCCAAAATAAATGGGACTTCCGCGTCTAGTTCAAAATCCAGCACAACAAAATCTACCGGGAAAATTAGAGAGCCGACTTGCACCACAACGTCCTCCACAATGCCATTAGGTCTGGCTAAGGACCGATCTGCCAATTGCAAGATTACTATTGTGGGTCTAGGACTCCCTAGACCCAACTTTCTGAATACCGATGACGGCATCAAATTTATGCTCGCTCCCAAATCACACAATCCACGAGCTCGGATGCTCTGCTCAATAGTAATCTGTATAGTAAAGCTCCCAGGGTCTTTGAGCTTTGTGGGCAGTTTGTTTTGAATTCGGGAAGTGCACTCCTCTGTTAGAGCCACCGTAGCATACTCAGTCAACCGACTTTTGTTTTCCACAATGTCCTTTATATACTTAGCATATTTCGGCACTCCCTGCAAAACATCAACAAGAGGTAAGTTAATACGTACCTGTTTTAGCACCTCCATGAATTTCTTGAAACATGCCTCCTTGTGTTTCTTTAATCGTTGAGGGAACGGGGGTGGTGGTCTTTCTGATTCAGCTTCCTTAGTCTTCCCCCTCTCAGTACTTTGCTCCCTCTCGACTTCTACTACTCCCGATTGTTGAGGTGGTCTTTCTGGTTCCACCTCTTTTAGCTGCAAACCACTCCTTGTGGTCACTACATTCACCTGCTTGGGATTGGGATCCGTGTCGCTCGGAAGTCCTCCTCTAGGCCTTGTGTTTTAGGCTCCAGCAAATTGCCCAAATTGATATTCAAGTGCCTTGGTAGCTAACTGGTTGTTTTTCACTTCGGCTGCCAATTTCACATAGTCAGCCTACAATTGAGCTTGGTTAGCTACCATGGTCTTGAACATCTCCTCAATGCTGGGTGATGGTGGTGGAGGAGGTGAATTATTGTTTCTGAATTGTGCTTGATAATTCTGCTGCCCTCCTTGGTTCCTTTGCACACCCTGACCTGAACTTTGCCCCTGATGGTTGTTGCTACCCCATGAGAAATTAGGGTGATTCCTCCAATTGGAATTGTAGCTATTACCATACTGTTGGTGGTTCCTTTGCACATTACCCACAAAGTTTACCGAGTCAAGATTAGCTCCACAACACTCAGCTGAGTGCTCACTGCTTCCACACACTTCACACCACATCTGCTGCACTGCATTAACTGGGGCTTGGGGCTGGTTCATTGTCATGTTGCTGAAGTGGGTGTTAAGTTGATTTTGTAATGCAGCTATCTGTGCAGCAATAGCTGTAAACCCATCCACTTCTAGCACTCTTGCTGCTTTCCTTGTCCTGCCTCTTGATGAATCAGCATTCCATTCCGAATTGCCCTGCGAAATGCGGTTCAACAAGGTATACAGCTCCTCATAAGTTTTCTCCAGCGCTTGTCCTCCAGCTGCTGAGTCTAGCAAGATTTTTGTGTGGGGTTCCAAACCCTCTATAAAGGTGTGCACCAGCACATCATTGGACTGATGATGAGGAGGACAATCCCGCAACATGGACTTGAATCTCTCCCAGGCCTGATATAAATTCTCTCCCTCTCTCTGTTTGAAACTTAGAATATGACTTCTAAGTCTTGCTGTTTTACCGGAGGGAAAAAACCGTATCAAAAATTTCCTTGCAAGATCATCCCACGTAGAAATAGAATTCGGTGGCTTAGCTTTCAACCACCTCTTGGCTTCTCCCAATAGAGAAAATGGGAACAATGTAAGCCGGACATAATCTGATGACACTCCAGCGGGGATATAAGTGTCACTTATCTCCAAAAAAATTTGGAGATGCTGCTGTGGATCTTCATGAGGGAGACCGGTAAATTGCCCGCTAGTGTGCAGCAATTGCACCATATTCCACTTAAGTTCGAACCTCCCTCCTGGCTCAGGTTTGTGGATGCAAGATGTGACATTATTAGCATGTGGGATTGCCACCTCGCGAGCCGGCCGAGCTGCTACTTCCTCGGGCACTAACACTGCCCGTACTACCGGTGGATTCTGTTGTTGCTCCATGATCGTCTGTCTGAGCAACTGCAGCTTTCTTTGTAGAGCTTCTATCCTTTTACTGTGAAATATTCTTTCTGGCTCAATATACGAGTCCACCAGCTCCTTGTCTCTTGCCAATGTTCAACAGAAATTAAGTCTGCAAAATACAGGCTAAAACCAAGTTGTCAACACTAAGAAAATAAAAATACAGTAAATTAACACTTAAAACAAATTCACCAATTGCCAAGTCCCCGGCAACGGCGCCAAAAACTTGTTCGGTCTGTTAGTTATATGAGTATATAACTACACGCAAGTGCACGTGGTCGAACAAGTAGTAAAGTGACTTTAGTAAGCCAAGTATCGATCCCACAGGGACTGGGATGAAGTGCAATCTGCTCAAGTGTACTATATTTCGATTCTAAAAATGCAGACAACAGTGTAACCAAAAGTTTGATATTTTGTTTCATAATTTTTATGCTAAATCTAAAATAACTATCTAATGTGAGTCTGAACTATGAATGAGAGCATGTTGAGGTTAAAAGAACATGTAATGAAATTAATTATCGATATAATTTGGTTAGTCTTTTTCTCCGGTTGCTAGCCAAGAACTATTGCCAAGAGATTAAAACTCTCGTATTTAACCTCACTTAAGAATCATGAACCATCCACCTACATTTCTGTGACTAAATGCAATTCATGTTCTAGCCATACAAACCCGGTTCCTAAATTGACTAATACGACTTTCAGGTATATTTCTATCCTGAAAGTAAATCAATTCCCAATTTTTCCAAACCAAGAAAAGATCATATCCTATTAATTCACAACTTTCCAATTTCTTGCTCTCTCGAGTGAAACCGGACTTTTTAGATATACATTAACGTAGGCCACACATTACTGCAGTAAGAACAAGAATTAATAGAACAACCATGGAAGAAAAGATGAAAAACCAAAGAATCAATGATCACATTTCATTACAAGTGTTCATAACCTCAGCAAGAAGATGAATTAGCCACTCATTTGTGGATTAAACATCGTTAAATGAGTGTTAAACATACAAGCAATTGAATTCAAAGAGAAGGAAAGAGAGAAAAACCTTGATAATTTCGTCCCCTCAACTGCCTGTAACCCACGTTCTTGCTCCACCAAGTCAGAATATTGAAAAATGAACCTAAGTGTTCTATTTATACTAGTGGGAATTTTTTCCGGAATAACAAGCAACGTGTCACGGAGTGCATCGCGGAGCACTACCTCCGTGACATGCTATGGACGTGGACCTTCACTGGAACTGGGGGTCCAGGAAATAAAGCCCAATGTGGCACGGCGTGCAACGCGGAGCCAAGCCACCGTGCCACAGACCCATCGCATACCCTCTCTGGAATTTGGGTGAAATTTCCCTATCCAGGCAGAAGGCCTCCGCGATGGCAGTGTGACACGGCTCCATCGCGGAGCCCCTTTATTTCATGCTGTCCAATGTCTTGTCCCTTGCTCGCATCCACGTCCAACCCCGATATCCTCCAACATGCATTTTAGCTTCCCGAAATTATATTTTACCTACAAAACAATGCTAATCATGTTGGTTAGTATAAATTCACATTTTATTACCAATTACATGAGAATGTATACACATTGATAGATAAACAAGGCGAAAATGGTACTTTTAAGTATCACTTGGGCATATAAATTTGCCCAAGATCAGTCGCCACATTTTCAATGCGAACACCAGCGCGGCCAATCCAAGATCATAGGTCCAGTAATTCTGCTTATGGACTTTCAACTGTCTAGAGGCATATGCTATCACTCTTCTACGTTGTATCGATACACACACTGAGTCTGATTCTCGAAGCATCACAATATACCATGAAACTATCTGTACCTAACAAAGCTTTCATAACCAAATTCGAGCTTGACAACCTATATTATTGACTTTGGTCAACCCCTCACACTTCGAACTGTTCAAAGTTGAAAATCTCACCCAATCTTCATTATGTCATCTTGGAAAATGATATCATCCACTTCCGCAAGTCATGAATGATAGAGTAATGATACGGAAAGGTTCAACCTAGGAAAATGGATTGACAATCACAAAATGACCATGTGGTTTGCTACACTTCCAGTCTTGGTTAATAATTGGGCTACCTATACTATGTCCAGCATCTATGGAGGGGATAGGGAGTTACCCTAAACGTACACATCCTACCCATCAATTCCATCATGGGGAACATCCATAGGGTTTCCAGTAAGGGAATCATAAGCACGAATCGCATAGGAAGTCTAAGCTTAGCATATACCTAATACGACACCATCTTATGGGCCGATAGAACGAATCTTGGGGACCGAATTCAAAGGGCTGAGCATGATTGGAGACATGAGTTCACATACATATCAAGGGTCATGACATGAAACGGAACGGGTAATATCGGGATCATGGATGAACGGGGTTGCCTTCTATCTTAGGGTTCTGAATGTAAGCGTGATTTGAGCGTAACATTGAGCGATACGTAAGGGAACATCTAAGGAAGAGAGGAGGGACTACCCCCAATTGCTATCTATAGGACTTCCTCACTAGAAAGCTCAAGACATGGATGGGTCCTCAACCTATCATTTCCTCACCTTCCATGATAAATCTCATCTCAAAATGTTCAAAGGGATTTGTGCCCCTCACAGTAGTTCTCAAATCTAACAATCATGATAGGTGCGAGGGAATAACTTATAACATACCTGAAACTACATCTGAGGTTGACCACCACTCGCTCTTGACAACCTGTGCTACTTACATGGGTGATTTGCTGAGCTGATGGAGGGGGATTCGGAGCACGACCTTTCTGACCGTCTCGCTTGGCTACAGCGCAATCCCTGTGTTTATGGCTGAGTTGGCCACAATAAATGCAAATATCTGAACCTTCCAAGCACTTTCCTGGGTGGTGCTTCCCACAACTCCCGCAAATTGGGTAAGTAATCTCACTCACCTGGGGCTTGTATCCCCGAGCTTGGGCTTGAGACTTCTGATGGGTTTGAGAGTAACTCCCACTACTCAACCCTTGTTGGGATCTCTCAAGGTTTCTATCCCTGGGCCTCTTGTTTCCCTTCCTGCTCCCTCTACACTCCCCAACCACACTCGAGTCACCAACCTCTGGTGGACTCTCCTTCATGAGTCCTTGAATCCTAATAGTTGTTGCCTCCCTGATAGGGCTCACTGGTGCGATAGCCTGCTAGTTGGGCTGGGTGATCATAGCTCACATCAACACTCCGAGCTCCACATCAGTAACCTACATGGAATCCATTAGAGTTGGTGGCGCTAGCTGACTCCCATTTTTGTTCTGAGAAGACATGTTTATGCACACGTGCATAGCACGAGTTATAAGAATAGGGAGACTTTTCATCGCATGACATAGATCATTAAAGAAGGGAACATTTCCTAAATGTCTCGTAGCCTCTTCGTCATAAGTTTTGTGCACTTCACACCCATGAAAAAGACTCTACCCAACGTATCTTTCGGACACCCTAGGACACTTCAAAACTATTTCTCATACCAAGTTTTTCATGACCCGAACGTAGACTCAGATCGTAATACAGGACAAGAAACCCTGAGAGGCCCCAAGTCAACCCATGGCTTAAGCATATATCTAACTTCATTCACTTTAAGCGGAAGACTGAACATAAAATATAGAGGAAATGTAAACGTAACATAGCATACCATAACATTCGGAAGTACTAGACATACATACAAGCTAAGTACTACACGCAGTCTGAAAGCCTCTGTCATGTAAGATGGGTTGATGGGACAATATCCCTAACTAAACCGGCCAAACTGAAACAAAAGGAACAATATAAATATCTTTCCATACGGCCCTTGGAACATGAGGAATCACCAATAAAGTTGAAAGCAACTCCAGAATGGACTAAGGATGAGAATGAGCCTGAGAGCCGAGTCCTGTATCATGAAACAATACAACATAGAAAGTATGCGGTCAGTACGTGGAATGTACCGAGTATGCAAGGTAAGTAAAACGGACATTTAAAAATACATAAAAGCTCTTAAAAGATCATAAGAGAAGGACATCATGCTCATATTCATAAACATCGTAAGATAGCATACGGCTCAAGGTTTTCAAATCATTTGTAACCCGTTCATTAGCATAGTCATAAGAGAAACTTTATCAAATCATTACTTGAGCCAATAACATAAAAGAACAATGCATAAAATATGCGGAACAATGGGAGGGCTCATCATAACTGACACCATCATGGTGGATTCTTTCATGATGCCCCAACTATCTCACTCAAGTGGGCAGAGTCGCCCTTGGCTTGCCAGGCAAGGGACATGCATTATGTGATATCACGAAAGAGGGGATTATTATTATTGTAATGTATCACTATAAACCCAAGGTGGCATGTGGTTATAAGACACCGGTGTAGTTCTTTGAACGCCGGGCTACTCGGTGCTAGACAAGGCTCTCAAAAATATGCATATTAGACACATGTATAAATCAATAACATCATTCATTAAGATTCATGGCTAAATAAACATTTATAATTCATTGATCCCCATTAAAACATAAGTAGCCAAGAATCAAAGGCCCATTTTTATCGTCCAACATCATTAATCGATAAATCATAAGATCTATTTCATAAATCACTCTTCCACATGTGGGCATTGCCCAATACTTTAACATGCTTGACAATACTCAATTCATTGAAAACATTCTTATTAACATGGGTAACTTGAAAACATGCTTTTCATTATCAATAATTCATAAATCATAGGGTTCATGCATACTTTTAGATCATGCATATATCTTGTAAATCATCAAATTATGATTGGTATTTGAATAAATCTATATTTCAAATCATGAATCATACTGGGTTTGTAAATATCAATAATTGAAGTGAAGATCACAAATTGACTCATCATATATCATACATAATTAGGCTTAATTTAGTAGAAATTAAATTCAATAATTTTATAATTAAAATATTTGTAAAATTTTGACAAAATTCATAAAATATGTTGTAAATCATAATTTTAACAACCCATAGGTAAATCATTGAAATTCCTCAAGATTTGAATTAAAACACCCATGAGATTTTGATAGATTCTTTTCATAATTTAATTGAGATTGGGCATGAGTGTGAACGGAAACACCCATTCATAATCCTACATACTTGGGTAAGATCAGATTTCAAGGTTCCTTGAATGTCCAAGAGAGAATTGATGGAGAAAAGCTTGAGAAAAGGCTTGATCTCTCTAAAATCTTTCTAACTTGCATGCATGGGAGTGAGGATAATTAGAGGGACTTAACCCATCTTATCATGCCAAGAAAAATACATATGACAATGTAGTTTAGGGCTCTAGAGCATTGGAAAGTCGAAAATACCCTTAATGAAACTCACTAGTCGATCCCACAGACGTACCAATGAGTCATTGATGGAAACCATGACTCGTGGCATGGTCCTTCATATCCATTGCCCTGAACTTAGCCTCAAATTCATACCACGGCTCGACAGGATGAGTCATGGTTCCTTCTAACGGGTCATTAGGTCAACCATTTTTAGCTCCTTGAAAATTTGAACTCCCCTCACAACGAGTCTCACCACGACTCGTGGTTGCTTCCAACGAGTCGTGGTATCTATTCATTAAGTCCACTGGAAATCTAGCCACTTTTATTTTTGATCTCGGGTCTAATCTTAGGAACTTTTGGGTATTGCATAGATTTAGAGTTAAAACGAGGGCTAAAGTGGGAGGGTGATTGCATGAACCTTGATAAGTTATAAAAATTAATAATGTGGTTAGTAAACTTGTAGGGTTATAATATAAGCTGGAGTCGTTGTTACATTTGTTGAGTTGTTTGCGTATTAAATTATATGCCGTTATGTGAACTAATCTTAGTCAGTCGATGATACCTAGTGGTATGTGTGGTGTACTAATACTACCTTGTTACAGCTTTTTGGTGTAGGTTGTGGTAGGTTTGAAGTCTCATGATTGACATAGAGTATTCAACATCAGCTTCGGTATTATTCTTGGTAGACAAAGCTGCGTCATTTTATTTTGTCAAGTATCCTGTTAGGGCTCTTGTCACTGTCTAGACTAGATCTTGAGGAGTCATGGTTCAGGAGAAAAGATTTATTATATTTTCAAAAATATTTATATTGTGTAAGTTAATGAGTATTTAAATTATTTTATACGTTGGGTTAAAAAGGGGTTCTCCTATCGAGCTGAAGTTGATGTAGTGCCCGCATGACTCGCCCATTTGGGTCATGTCAAGTTTGTATCAGAGAGTCTAAGTTACCAGTCTCACAAGTACAAGAGCAATATTAAGTAGACTTCTGCAGATTGGTATGTAGACATCCACATCCAATCTTTTGTAAGCTATAAGGCATCTAGGAAGTTTTCACTTTAATTCCTTCTCATCATGTTGTCCGAGTGCGTCGACCGCCTAGGTTGAGTCCAATTGGTATCTTGATAGGTATAATTGATATCTGACGATGTGAGTTATAAAGGGTACAAGATAAACAAGTGGATGGGGTTGACGTGGGTGATCGGGGAGACAAAAATCCCTGTAGGTATTCTGCTTAAAGAGCTTCACTATAGCGAGGTGTGTTTCATCGCAGTGCATAAGGGACCGCTGTGGCGCGTACACTGCAGCGGAATGAGGATCACCGCACCGGATGGTGTCAAGAAGAATCCATGAACAAAATTCCCTATTTTGAGATGATAGCAATTGTAATATGATAAGGAAAAACAAGCCATGCATATCCAAAATAAGCAACAACATAATATGAATAAGAGGGGGTTAAAACACGACCATTGTTTAAGAATGCCAAACAGGCATCTGTTAACCGATAGGAAGTAAGCACCAACATTCAAGTAAACAAGAAAGGAAGTAATATTATCTTACAAGCCCCAAACTTGGGCTACCCAAAATAATCATATAGCAAATAACCCGGGGGAGGGGGGGGAGACACTACTATCCTACCTAACTGGAGGCCTCATTACAACCGCTGTTGGGGTCACTGGCCATTCCCTCCTCGAACCCGTTGAGGAAGAAGAACTCTTGGAGGTATCTCCTTGTTGCCTGAGGTGTCCTGGTACCGGGAGAGAGGTGCTTGAGGGTCTCCTTGACACCCTTCCCGAAACAAATCAGGAGTTTGTCATGAGAGCGCCGCTTCTTCTTCTCCTTCTCCAGGTCCTCCCGGAGCTCCCTTCACCCTCATAGGATCAAAGGGCATGTCATAGCCCACAATGACGCCTCTAGCTTCCTCGTGCACCTCGTCTTGCTTTAGGAGTAGAGTGCTGATAGAGGGAAAAGGCAGGCCAGTGATGGCCTTGGCTGATAAGTTCCTCCACTCCTCCAGAATCTGTGACTCAACATTTACCCTCACCCTGCTCAAAATGTGGCCACCATTAATACGCATAAGTCACATTAGTGACATTGTAGGATGGGCGGATCCTCCTAGATACCAAGTTCAACCATCTCCTAGCCTCCACAGTAAAATGGGTGTCCTGAATGCTCGTCTTAGCAATGCCCAACTAGTCGAGGCCCTCTACTCCTCCACCACCAAAGTGTCCACCAGCCACTGCCCATTCCCATCCATATTCTGGGCCTTTAGCTCATCGATAGCATCTAGAGTGTAGAGAATTTTCTCCCCCTAATATAGGCAACTGGCTCCATATGGTTTCAGGCCACAGTAGGAAGGTTAGCATAAAACTCCCTTACCCATGTCTCGTTAATCTTACAAGGGTCCTTCACCAATGGACCCCA